>CM064338.1:15129330-17545723 GCA_032595735.1 Pelochelys cantorii
TCCACTGTTTGGCTTCCCTTTGCTATGAGTGGATATGTTCCTAAACTCTGATGGGCTTTTTTGGCATGGTTACTTTCACTTAATCTAGATGCCACTATTTTTTCTGACACTATAATGAATGTCACTGTGAATAAACTGCAGATCTCGATTCCCGTCAGTTGTAAAGGAGCAATGGAAGTTTAAATGGCGGCTTTAATGCAGTTAGGTAGCCATTGACAGGTAATATTTTTTTCTGATCTGAAAGCTATAATCTGCCCAATCAGAGCCACTGTTCCAGATTTCCAGTGAGTTGCTGATACTGCTGTGTTGACTATGGTTTATGTTTTTGAGGCTGTGTGTGACTAAACAGTCACGACTGGCGTGCTGCAATTGTGGAGAACTAGACACTGGTTCCAAGGAAGTGCTGTTGTATCCTAATGCTCTCTGCTAGTTCAAATGAAGCCCTGCCTGTGAGCAAAGGCTTACAGAACACTACCCAGGGGCTCAGTGCTGTGGTGTTAAGTCCTCCACCCACACACTTTTCCCTTGCCTGTTGTTTGGTTACATAGGGCTGCTTTCTGTTTCATGTCCTGACGCTTACCAGGCGGTACCTAAGAAGCACAGTTATTTAGGCTCAAGAAAATATCCCCAGCATGTATTTAGTGGTGCTGGGTTTGCTGTGCTAGCTCTAGTCTCGGCCCTAGTCTTCCCGCACCGTAGGGAGAGGTGTGGCATAGAGCAGTTAAGGCTGGCTCCATGCCTACCAGTCGGTACCACTCTCCGCGCCTGTTGGCTACAAAACAAGTGCGGGTGCGAGCGCGGCCCGTGCCCAACCAAGCCCAGGTGCACGGCAGCAGCCTCAGGAGCAGCCTGCTGCTCTCTCCCGCCGCCTGGGCTGGGCGCTGCCTCAGGGGCCCAGAGCGGCGGCGCCTCCAGCACTGGCGCTGCCATGTGACCCTCCCACTGCCGGCAAACGCACCATGGCGTCGGGCGCGGACGAAGAGCTGCCGCTGCGCTTTTACAGGGAGCTGCCGAAAGTGGTGAGAGCGGCGGGCCGGGCCGCTTACTCCTGTGCCGCTGCTTGCGGGATTCGCCGGGCTGGGGCGGGCGGCTGCGTGCAGAGCAGCCCGCTAGTCTGTTCTCTGCGCGCCTCTTGTGTCCCTTCCCGCTGGCCCGGCAGGGAGCGGGGCTTGACAGCCGGGTGGCCCGGGGGCGAGGGGCGCGGGCGGTAGCTCTGCCCCTGAGTAAACTCTCCTCCTTGCCCACGCACCCACCTTTGCTGAGAGAAAATCAGCCAGCACCTTTGGGCGCTTGTGCTGGGGGCTCTGGGAGGGATTGCCGTCGAGAAGACATGTCTTTGTTTTGTTTTTGGCTCCCGTAGATTTTCCCGACCTTAGGTTATCACGGGGCAGGCAGTGAACGTTTTTCTTTAATGGCTGGACTACCTGTACCGCCTTTACAGAAGAGAGATTCACTCACTTTGACAGTTCAATTCTCCCGCAGTGTGAGGGTTTTCCGGCTTCATTCGGGCTCTGAAGTCTGCGCCACTCTACCTGTTCTTGTGCCTGTAGGAGGAAATCTGCTCTTTTTGTCTCTGGTCAACGGAATTGGGGTGGGACAAGAGGAGCTGATCTCCCGCAATGGTGCTGTATTCTCCATGCCCTAGCATGCACAGAGCCTCAAGGATTTTACACAAATGAACTGCAGCTGTGATGTGGAGCTGCCTCCATTGCCACCTTTCCTCTGTGCAAGACTCTCTGCATTCCTGATTCTCCAGCAAGGGTGTGTGTACCTCTGGGGTATGCAGAGGTCTTCCAGGGGGTACATCAACTCATCTAGATATTTGCCTAGTTTTACAACAGTGCACATAAAAACCACTAGGGAAGTCAGTACAAACTAAAATGTTGTGCAATGACGTGTTTATACTGCTCTGTGTACTATACATTGAAATGTAAGTACAATATTTATTTTTCAATTGATTTATAATTATATGGTAAAAATGAGAAAGTAAGCATTTTCAGTAATCGTTTGTCGTGACACCTGCTTACAAAAACACAAACATAAAAATACGAGTCATTTTTCTAAAATGAGGTGAAACTCGGGATATGCACGACAAATCAGATTCCTCAAAGGGGTACAGTAGTCTGGAAAAGATGAGAACCACTGCTCTATATCATATACACATTATTGGGATTGGTACAGGGAGTGGAGGTGCAGCTTTCTCCTTATTCAAAATAGGAACCACTTGTAAGAGCAGCCTGCAGATCAAATGCATTCTACAACCACTAAAAGAGTTTGAGGACAAAACGGGTCAGCTGTAGATCTTTATTACCAGTGTATTTGAACAAAAACAATTTCTACCCATCTTTCAAGGAAGAGGTCCAAGCAAACAGCTTGTGGGGCCCTCATACATATGTTAGCTTTCGTGTATTTGTGTAAACGTGTAACTGCTGGATTTTTTTAGTGGTTACACATTTATACATGGGGCTGGGAGGGCAGGCTGGAGCCAGTGCTTGTGGGCAGCTGACTTTTAAGCTGGCTCCCCATGAGCACCAGCTCCCAAACATCTCCCCCCCGCCCTCGATAAAGAGGCAGCAACCCGGGCGGGCAGGTGGCTCCATGAGAGCCGATATGTATGGGCAGCATGGGAGGGTTGTCTCCTCCCTGTCTCCCCCCTCCCCACTGTTGCCTCAGAGAGGCAGTGAGGTTGGGGGCTGGCTCCCTGTGCATATCAGCTCCCATGTGGCTGCCTCTCTATCAAAGGCAGCAATGCGTGGGGGGAGGGGCGGGAGGTGGCTTTTAGGCCCGCTTCACCATACCACTTGCTCCTGCCTCCCCCACCCCCACACTGCTGTCTCTGTGGAAGGCAACAGAGAGGAGCAGCTGGTTAGGTGGGAGTTGGCTTAAATGCTGGTTCCTCGCAGGCAACGGATCCCATCTCCTCCCGCCCCTCCACTGCCTCTAATACAGAGGCAGAAAGGGGGGAGTGCATTTAATGCAGTGTTTCTTAAACTTTTTAAGACCGAGGAACACCAAACAATTTTTTTTTATGGGGAACACCAAGGATTTTTTGTTGAGGGGGAAAAAAAAGGTGGGGGGGGGACGGTCGGGGGGGAAAGTTATTGAGGAAAAAAAAGGGTCAGGGGAAGTTATTGAGCAAAAAAAAAAAAAAGTTGCGTGCCCCTTTAAGGGTGGCCATTTTGAATTCTGTTCTCTATGGCACACCTCCGACTACCTTGCAGCACACCAGTGTGCCGTGGAACACAGTTTAAGAAACACTGGTTTAGTGCATGCTTATTGGTTAATCATGTAACTGACAACATGTTAACATCCCTAGTTCACAAGATGTCTTAATACAGCCCTGTTGTCATGTTTATTTGTCCTAAGGTACTGAATTGATTTCAATCACAGCTAAAATGTTTATAGACTGACTCCTTATTAGGGATGTAAAATCCTGTTTAATCAGTTAACTGGTTAAACATTACATTTAACCAGTTAGCCATTTAAACGGGGGTGAGTGGGAGGCTTGACTGGGCTGGAGTGGCCCCTTGCCATGGGTAAGGGCTGCTCCAGCCAGGCTGGAGTGTCCCCCACCTGCAGCAAGGCAGGCTGCTCTGGCCAGGCCGGGTCCACCATGGGCACAGACTGCTCAGGCCCACCACGCTATGGGCAGGGGCTGCTCCAGCCCAGCCAAGCTGGAATGCCCCCTGTCCACGCCAGTTAACCAGTAAGTATCACGCAGTAATGTTAACCACTGTCATCCCTATTCCTTACAATTCTTTTTCAAGGTCTGTAGATTTATTTTGCAAGCAAATCAATTCAACTTATTTTTTTCTCCTGGAGGCCACCTCTGTAAGTCTGCTTCTGATAACAGTATTTGAGGCTTCCTAAAGGGTGTGGTCTGGTACATTCCTGGTATCATTGTTTGCTATATATTCCTGGAACTCTTATCAAGCTCAACAATTCTGGAGTCACATAACAACAGATGTCATGTCCACCATTTGAGTGTTTATTCATTAAAATGGGCATTAGGTGCATGATGCAAAACTGAGATTATTTACACACTATTACTGCATTTTGGGGCTTCCATTGCTAAAAGGTGTTTTGAAGGTACCCTTGCAAACTGTATTGTCTCTTTGTTGCTGGCAGATTCTCATTGTCAATTCTGCAAGGAGTTTCATGGCATGATTTATGGGACAGCCATGTATTGCAGTAGAATTAGGGTTTCTGTTCTTGCTTTCCAGAAACAAGTAACCAGAGCTCCCATTAATTGCAGTTGTCTGCTCACTTCTACCAATCACCCATTCTCTATGTTTTGTTGGACATTTAGTATTATTGCCTTGTATAGTTCAACAGGAGCATATTTTAAAATATTTTACATAAATAATCAGAATTTCATCATAATTATCAGTCAAGCTTTTTGTGAAAACATTTTGCCAATTTGAGCTCTGATAAAAACAGGTGCCCAAAGGAAGGGGCAGGAGAGTGAAGATGTGTGGGACAAGTTAGGTATTTTGCAGACACATTTTGAAGTAAGATGGAGCAACCCAAGAAAACCAGGTGACAGGGACAGCAAGATTGAGAAAAGTCAGAGATGAAGGATCATTTGCTAATTTTGTTTTCTGTTTGTAGACAGAAGTGAGAGTTCCCTGTGCTCTTAAGAATATGAGAAAGGAAGAATATGTCTAGGTAGAAAAAATGTTCCTTTGTTAGTCTAAAAAGAAACTATGAACCAGTAGAGTTGTTGACTCGAGTCCCACGACTTGAACTCAAGTCCAACTTAAGTCACCTAGGTGACTCGACTTGAGACTCAATTCGGGTTCATAATCTGTGACTTGAGACTCGCTAATTTTGTTAAATCGACTTGGTGAAAAAAGTGTCCGAAAATGCCGATATTGATGGCTTATACAAAAGTGACCTGACATTTTTTAAATTAAGACTTGAGACTTGACTTGGGACTTGAACTGTAGTGACTTGAGACTCGACTTGGACTTGACAATGATGACTTGAAGACAACACTGTGAACCAATTTAGGCTCATATTTGACCCATTATAAATCTGATGTGCTCATGTTGTATTTTTTTCAATCTTAAAAAGATCTGTTTTCCCTCCATCCCCAACAGTTAACTGAGACTGTAACACACTTCACACTGCCGTCTATATTCTTGCTTACATCACTGCTAATGTTCCCAGTGCAAAGTAAATAAGACAGTTTCATTTGGGGCATTGGTGTATAGAAACCCACATCAAAATTGTCATTCAGTATTGATAGGGAAATCTTTTTTCAGTTGAAATTAAATATACCACCGTTTACCTCTCTTGGTTTGTTTATAACTTAGGAGCTCCATGCCCACTTGAATGGCTCCATCAGTTCTGTTACCATGAAGAAACTTATGGTCCAGAAACCATATCTTCAGATCCATAATGGAATGACAATGATTGACAAGGGGAAGAAAAGGACTTTAGAAGAGTGAGTATCTAAAAATTATTACCTTAATCCCCCCCCAGTTCTTTCTGAATATATTGAAATCAGTAGAATTTGTAATCTTGCACTGTGACTATAGAAAACATCATTAAAATTAAAGGTTGCATTATATAATTTAATTAAACTTCCAGGTAAAATCATTGAGGAAAGTATTGCTTTTTAAACATATCTTTAGGGGAAGATAGATTTTCATTTTAAATCTGTGAAGTCACTTCTTGCTTGTGTGCAAACTGAACACGTATCTTTGTTATCTTATTGATTTGTCTTCATTTTAATCAGATGATTGGAAATATTTACATAGAGCATGGGCTCTTGAGAGAAAATTTAGTCATGCAAGATTTCTTGTTGGGCATGAATATAGCCAGTAACTTAATCTCTGTTTTTCTATATGTTCTTAATAAAAGCTTTACGCTATAAATGCTATACATTTAGTCAATACAGAATTAGTAGTTTTTAAGGCTAGGAAGGACAATAATGATAATTCAGTCTGTGCTGCAACAAAGTCAGTAAATACTGTTACTCAGATAAGGGATTGCAATTGGGAATGCTCATTCCACCAGTAGACTTTTATATGCTTAGCTTTTTCATTTTTTGTTGTAGATGTTTTCAGATGTTTAAAATCATTCATCAGATTACCAGTAGGACTGAAGATATATTAATGGTAAGTTATACAAAGTTTTGACAAAATCAGAGCATTTCTCTCTTCATAAACAATTTCTTGGAAAGGTAGCAAGAAAAGTTATTGCACTTGTTTCTGTCTCCAGTATGTGAAGATCAAATTGAACTGGCTGTAAATTATTGAGCTCAGAGATTCAGTAATATGTTACCATCAATGGCATTTTGGCAAGTCAAAAATACTGTTTTTTCTTCAGAGCAGTGAACTACCAATATTGGACATCAGTCTGTGCTCCAAGTTGGTTGAACTGATGATCACTTATGAATGTGACATTCATTCATATTTACCTAAGCTCTACGTTAGCAGAGTCTCTTAATACTACTTTGTCTCAATGTATATGCAGAGTTTCATACTAGAGAAGCACCGTGTTTGCTTTTGGGTCTAACACACACAGAGAGAGAGAGAGAGAGAGAGAGAGAGATTGAGCTCTACTAATGGGAAAGCCTATCATAGGGTGTGGAATCGGGATGTTAAATATTGGTTAATTGAATATTCGAGTAAACACGTGAACTCTTACTGGTTAGTCGATTATTCTATGGTATCCGGGGGCGGGGCTGGCAGCCAGTGCACTCCGGCCTCTCTCCTGAGGAGCCCTCTGCTACTCCATGCTGCTGCCTCTGTATCAGAGGCAGCAGTGTGAGGTGCCAGGCGGGAGCTGGTCCTCAAGGAGAGCCAGTTTAAAAACTAGCTCCCCTTGCGGACTGGCTGCCTATTGCCCAGTGGTGCTGCCTCTGATAAAGAAGCAGCAGCACAGGGTGGCAGCAGCCCCTGTCGAGGGGACATCTGAGCTCCTGGACCTGGCGTGAGCCAGAACTGAACTTGGCTGCCTGCCCATGCGGCTCCTAATACGCTTCAAATGTAGAGCCACAGCGGGGGTAGGTCCTGGACCAAACATGAGGCAGGACTGAGCCGGGCTGCCTGCCTGCCTGCCCAGCTCCTAATACACTTTAAATGCAGAGCTGCAGCGAGGTAGGTCTCAGACCCATCGCAAGCCAGGAGTCAGGAGGGCTGCTGGCCAGCCTGCTAAAAAGTTTACTGGTGGGGAGTGAGGGCAATGTGTGGCGTCTATAGCATTAACCTGTAAGCTTTTGCTTATCGATTACTCGACTACACTATCACATCCCTAGTGTGGAGTGGAGAGTGGTACAAAGTGTTTGTGAACCTTTCTTCTCCAGAGTGGGTTTCAGGCAGCCAGTGCAATCCTGAAGTGCTCAGGACGACTGCCAAAGAAGCAGTCATGGGTAGGGCAGCAGCGGAATGTACTGTTTCACCACATGGCCACTAAAATCCCCATTAGCCAGAGCAGTTTTGATACCCTGATGAAACTGGGCAAAGATAAAAATAACGCGGAATTTAGACAACTATTAATGTTATGTACCTATATTTCCATGTTTCACATTGAATGTTTACATGCATGTCTTTATCTTTAAGAATCCTCCAATGTAACAGAGTATGTATTTTTAATTTCACAATATTGTATTTGCTGTTTTTAACCAGGTAACTAAGGATGTTATTAAAGAATTTGCTGCCGATGGTGTCAAGTATCTGGAGTTAAGGAGCACACCTAGAGAGGAAAATAGCACTGGTACAAAGTGTTCTGTCTTGTAATGAATATTCTGGATTGTATTATAGAACTTCTCACATTAAAAAGTTATAATTATTATGTTTGGGTAGTACCAAGTGTATTATGACCGACATATAAATAACGGCAGTAGTCACTTTTGAAATTCAGTTGTTTTAATAAATATGTGACAAACTTGTTAAATCTTTCACACAGTGACAAATTCCTCTTGTAATTTCATTGAAACCACTTGAACTGCTCGAGGAATGAATTTTCCCTAATTTGTATATTACAGTGACCAGGTGTCTGGTTTTCAACTGGAACACCCAGTCAAAAAGGGACTCTGGGGCATGAAGAAGCCCTACTAACAGGCTCTTATGTAAATTTTTTTTTTTCTTTTCTCCACAAACTCAGAGTTGACACAATCCAAAGGGGGGCCTCAAAGTAAACATTCATTGGTAAAAACAGACCTTTACAAAACGTAGACTCGCTGAATAATATCAAGATGCAAAATGAAACTACTAGGATGAAATCAATCCCCAAGTACGAATGAAATATAAGATTAATGAATAAAGTGTGGGGAAAAGTTAAAATGAAAAATATTTTTATGGTCTGTCCGGGATTTCATCAAACATAACTTTTTATAATTGGTCCACTTACATTGACTCAGATCAGATGTGCATATGCTTGTGTGTGTGTTTTATAGGCATGACCAAAAGGACATATGTGGAAGCTGTACTTGAAGGAATAAAACAGTGTAAAGAGGAAGATGTGGATATAGATGTCAGGTAAAATAACAGAGAAAAATCTTCTGATTTGGAATCTTGTTATGAACTTGGTGCTTGGGCCAGGTTTACAGATTATGAACAGTGGGGAGAAATTTGTAAAGAAATCAGATGATTTTTTTTTTTTTACTTAAAACTCCATGGATTTGGCTAAGGATTTGCACACACATGATTGTACACTTTAGATATTGAAACATGTATTTTATTAACTCTTTTACTAAATAGGGAGCAAAATTATCAGAGATTTCAAAAGTCTGTATTATCTGCAATGTTTTACAGCAAAAGCAGCGTTCTCAGGAGCTATCAGACTAAGGGCCTGTCTGTATCACTTCAATCATACAAGCATAGTTAGAGCAGTACAACTGTCCTACTGCCCCCGTCCAGTGTTGATGTAGTTATAACAGTGTAAAGGTGATTTATACGAGAATAGGTTATTCTGATATGTGGAGGGGAATATATTATATTGGTCTGGAGCATCATTATACTCACATAATCGCATCCGTATGAGTGGTTCTACTGGTTTAACTAATTTGTTTTAAAAAATCAACTCCCTAAGGCCAGGTCTACACTAGACCTGGAAGACTGGCTCCAGCTACACAGGCTACGTAGCTGGAGTCAGCTTACCTTAAGCCAAGCTTGGTGCCTTCCACACTGAAGGAGGCTGATGTGGGCAGATTCTCCTGTTGACTTCTTTTATTCCTTGAAACTGCGAGAAGTACAGGTGCCAGCCGGAGCTGCCCTCAGCATTTGATTTATAGGTCTATACTAGACCCACTAAATTGACTGCCAGAATGTTGATCTCTGGCGTGGCAAGTGAAGATGTGCCCTAAATGAATTAGTTGTATTGGGACAATAACTGTGTGTAGATAAGGCCTTAGAAAGACATTTCAGTTTCTATTAATAATTTAACAGATAGTATAAACTTGAATTTTAAATCAGCTATCAAAAGTTAACGCAATAATGGGGATGTTTGATCGGTAAGCATACAGTACTCATACATATGGAGCTCACTGGTATGCTTATCAATTAACCATCCTTTGCCAGTTAAGTCTGGTGGTGACTAAGGATGTTAAAATTCAGTTAATTGACTAGCCGACGGAATTTCCATCGGCTAGTCAACTAGTTGATAGGCACTTCCACATTCCTCCTTTAAAATGTTGGGAGGAGCCCTGCTGGGGCTCTTGTACATTTCAAAGGAGGAATGCGGAACGCCGTGTACAGCCCAGAGCCAGCGGGAAGTCCTGCTGACTCTGGGCTGCACGTGGGTGCCTTCTTTGAAATGCACAAGAGTGCCCAGCGGATTGCATGTCGCTAGGAGCCCGGGGTCAGCTGGGGACTCCCCAGCTGATCCTGGGCTCCCTGCAGCATTTCCCGGGGAACCCGCAGTCAGCTGGGGAGTCCCCAGCTGCCCCTGGGCTTCCCGCAGCTGCCCCTTTGATTCGTGCAGATGTGTGGTTCAAAGGGACAGCTGCCGCACAGCTCGGCTCCCCTGGGCTCCTAGCGGCATGCAGTGTAGCATGGAGCCCGGGGTCAACAGGGGACTCTGAATCCCCCGCTGACCCCGGGCTCCATGGCTTTGAAATGCGCAAGAGCCCCCGTGTCATATCCATATTGTCTATTTTTGCCTCAGTCTGGCTGGAAGGGAGATGCCATGAATGTGATGCTGGAATTAGAGTGGACATGCATGTGGATGTCAAATGTGCTTCTCTGCACACCCATAATTGCCACCAGAACTTTAATTTTGATTGTCAGTCACCTTCTATCACTGTCAGTCTGAATGTGAGATGTACATTTCTATTCTAGGTTTCTAATAGCAATAGATAGAAGAGGTGGACCTACTGTGGCCAAGCAGACTGTTAAACTTGCTGAAGAGTTCCTCCTTTCCACCGATGGGATTGTGGTAGGGCTTGACCTCAGTGGTGATCCCACCGTAAGTTACTTCCCTTGAAGATGGATACTTTTATTATTGTAATGATTATAGTATCACATTTTATTTTTACTTTGTTTTGGATAATTTTCCTTTGGGGCATTAACTGTTCACGGCAAGGGTTAAGAATTATTGTGTCCCCCCCATCCATAAAACATTATATTAAATGAGTGTAGATGCATTTTGGAGTGACTTTGCCCTCATCTGAAGATATTGGCCAACACTGAAAGCATGGTATGTTGTTGTTACTATTTAATTTGTTCTAAACAGTACCCATAGTGTAGTATAAGGTATTTTTCGAGCATAAAAAAGGCACACAATCTAAAGACAGAAGAGTAGACAGCAGTGGTCAATGTAGTACTTAGGATTTGCCAAGCAAAATCCATTATCCCATTTTCCATTTTTAGGCCAGGTCTACTCTAGTGGAGAAAGTCGAATTAAGATACAAAACTGCAGATATGTGAATAACACAGCTGAAGTCAATATACTTTAGGTCAAATTTCTGTGGCATCTGCCGGAGGTCGATGGGAGAAACTCCAGATTTGGCTTCACCAGTGCCGAATAGAGGGGAATAATCACTTACCTCAAACTTCTAGCAATACTGCTACTAATGCAGCCCAATATGATATTAGTCTTCTTGGCAATAAGGACACACTATTAACTTATATCCAGCTTCTTATTGTCTGCAATCCCCTGGTCCTTTTCTGTAGAATTGCTGCTTGGCCAGTCAGTCCCCAGTCTGGAGCAGCACATGGGATTCTTCCATCCTAAGTGCAGGACTTTGAACTTGTCCTTGTTGAACCTCATCAGATTTCTTTTGGCCCAGTCTTTCAATTTCTCTCGGTCACTCTGAACCTCATCTTTACTGTCCAACATATCGTTGTTTCTCCCACTTCCCATAGTTTGAACTGCGGGCCATGTAGTCATAAAATACAAGCATCTGATGTGCTGCTGTTATAAAGAAAAGAGGTTAAAGAATATAGTTCTCAAATTGAAGTGAAAAGAATTGATTGTTTGTATTTGTTATGATATGCCAAAAGAAAAATGATTAAACTTAACTGTTTTTGAATGAAATATATATGAATATTCTGAAACTTCATAATGATTTTGTAATTGGAAAGCTATAATTTAAATACCCTGATGTAGCATGCATTTTCGTTTTGATTTTTCTTTAAGGCAGGACATGGCAAAGATTTTTTTGAACCTCTTTTTGAAGCAAAAAAGGCAGGCCTGAAACTGGCATTGCATCTTTCAGAGGTAAATTCTTAATGTTTGTGCTAATATTTTTCTGCAGCCTCCTTTAAATAAAAATCTACTTTAACTAAAAGTAATGTCTGTAGATTTTCAGTTTTTTAAGCTGAAGTAATGTTGGTTTGTGGCATTTTGAAATCTGGTTGGAAAGGAGAAGTGTAAAGTAAACACTCTAATATATATATATATTGAAGGGGGAAAAAACCCCAATGAACCCACCCCCAGCCACATAGCCAATTGTCAGGTAACCTTGACTACATGTCCTCTCTCTTTCTAGGTAACCACAGAAAGAATTAGAGTAACATACTTTGCCTTTAAATCTACAAGATCCATATATGATTTATTAAATTATGAAAACAGAGAGGACCTCAGTATTATAGAGAAAACCCTGATTCAAGAGTATGAATAAGTTATGCTCATTAAGGGTCATTGGAGGAACTGTTGGCCCTAATTTATTAATATTTCAGATATATACAAATTCATTTGAAATTTACACACATATTGACCAATCTGTTGCCTCCCACCTGATGTATGCCTGGAATACCTGGAACTCACATGAGTAGTTCTGTTGACAGGAGCCACATGGAAACAGAGAGCAGTGGAGTGAGTGCATTCCACCTAGTGTGCTTTGCTTCCCCCGCTGCACAACATCAGGCCCTCCCCACGGTGATCCCTGAAACCATGTCCTCTGGGACAGGGAGCCATAGGACGAGAGGGTGGGGTGATGGCAGGAAGGGCTTGGATTTGGGGACGGGTAATGGACAGCCTCCCCTGCCCCAACCCAGAAAAAGCACCTTTAGGTCAGGAAATGATGGCTGACATTATTAAAGAGTTTTTTGCATAGAACTCTTGTGCAGTGCTCTGAAAATGTACTTCTGAGTGTTTCACCTTCTTTCTGTCTCTGGTTGTGTAACATCTCTGTTCTGCAGTCAGTTTATCCATTTATCATTGGAGATAATTATAACCTTCGTTCACTATGTGGTTGAGGCTTATTTCATTAAAGTTTTTAAAGCTAATTGAGGTGCCCCAATTAAAAGTATTTCAGAAATGCAAATAACTAATGTAATCTGTCCTTTCCTCCACTTTCCAATTAGTGCCTTTCCATCTTCCAGTTCAAAATGAAGACCCATTTTTCAGTTATATTCTTTCTCCAAAGCATAATAACTAACACTAATTAGCAGACACACTTGTTTCTCATTTTCCTTGTTTATAAAATATACTAATACAAAATAAACTAGAACCCAGATTTGATTTGGAGCTGACTTAGGACTTTGATTATTCAACTGCATTATGATGCTGTTAAAGACTCTGTTTTCTTTGGGGGGGGGGGCGGGGGTTGTATTCTGCTTTAGATCCCAAATAAAGAAGAGGAGACCAAAATTCTCCTTGGCCTGCCTCCAGACAGAATTGGACATGGTACATTTCTCAACTCTGCAGTAGGTTCAGAGGACCTTGTGCAGCTTGTGAGACAGAAACAAATACCTATAGGTAAGAAAGAAGATTAAAAAAAATGCTTGACAGTCGTAAGCCTTTGATAAAATGTGTCTCGCAAATGATTCAGTAAATTTTAGTTTATTTATATCGCCCAGAAATAAATATGGAAAGGTATTTGTGATGTGGAAATATATAGCTACTGAGAGAAGATAACTGATGCATATGGTGTGCATCTAGTGCTGCTGCTTTTCATCTGTCTATAAAAATATTATATATATATATATATATATATATATATACGTGTGTGTGTGTGTATATAGAGAGTTTGTGTGTCTGTCCGTCCCTTCGTTTCTGAATCCATTTGTTCAAGAACTCAGTCTAAACTGTTAGAGCTAGGACTACCAAATTTGGTATGCAGCTTCCTCTTATCCTAACTTAAAGCAAGGTTGGGTTTGGTTGTGTCAGGAAAACAGGATGTGCCTGGAATCCAATTGCTTTCCATAACACAGAAAGGGAGGGAGCTGAGAGCAGGGACAGCTATGCTCCACAGTGAACACTGGAGCTACTGCGTGTAGGGCACAGTTATATTGCACAGTGACTGCCAGGAAGAGAATGGCCAGCTAGGGCCAGAGCTCTCCATATTGCTGACTACTGGCAATGGGTAAGTGGCCTTCCTTGCCTCCATTGCTTCCCCGCCCACAGCCCTTGAACCCAGCACCAGATGAGGGAGGCTTTGCTACCCAGCACCCCCTTGCCCCTTGGGAGCCACAGCCCCCCAGGAGCTGCCGGGGCTGGACTTTGCAACCCCAGTCCCCTGCCACCCAGGAGCTGCTGGGGCCATGCCACCTGGGCCCTTCCTCCCCCCGTGAGTGCTGCTGGAGCTGTGCCAACCTGGGCCTCTCCCATGAGCATGGGTCAGGCCCCTTCTCCCCACAATCTGCTAGGGCCACACAGACTTTGCCCTCTGAAAGACTGTTGGGGTAAGGGCCAGCACTGCAGTCCCAACCACCCCCTGGAGGAACTGGGGAGGGTGCTGCCAGTTGCAGCACTGTTCTTGCCACTGCGGGTAGCCCTGGTGAGCCTCCCCAGACCTCCCTGGCCTGATTGTCCACTCTGTGCCCTGAAGCCTGCACCCTTTCTCCCCTTCACCCTCCAAACCACCCAATTCCCTCTTCTGAGACCCCCCTCCTTTGCGCTGAACCACCCCCCACTAGGGATGTAAGCAACTACTCGAGTAGTCGACTCCCAATAATCTTAGGCTTATTGGAGAGTTGAGTCACTACTCGACTACTTGCTTTCCCACCTCTCCTGGCTGCAACAGGGGGGAGGAAGCACAAGCCAGTGTTGAGGGGAGCCGGCTTAAAAGCTGGTTCCCCCCGGTACCATCTCCGCGGTGCGGAGGGGGTGGGAAGGGAGGCAGAGCCGCAGTGGTCCTGGAGCCAGTGTAAGCCAGGACTGTTCAGTCCCAGCTCGTGCTGCCCCTGGGAGCAATCCCCATTGTAGCTCTGCATTTTAAAATTAACTTTAACTGACTAACTGACTAAATAGGGCAGGTGGGCGAGGCTGCTTCCCTCCTCCCCACTGCCACAGCTCTCTTCCCCACCCCCTTGGCTGCCACTTCCAGCCCGACAGGCAGGGGGCTGCTCCCAGGTAACAGTTAAGGGTGATGCTTACCGGGTAGCAGGTAACCCGTTCACATCCCTCGTTTGAATATATTCTGAGGTGATATATCCAAAATATTGTAAAAGTCATGACTCCCCACACATTTATAAAAAACAGGTAACGTTGAACTATACAGCTCATGTCTGAAATGTATCCATTAATTTACACAAAGATACTATTTTTTGGTTCTGTACATATCCTTGTTTTTTTCTTTTAATTCAGACTTTTTTCCTTTTATCGCTTAGAACTTTGCATGACGTCGAACTTCAAAAGTCAGACTGTACCTTCCTGTGACAAACACCATTTTGGATACTGGTACAACTTGGGCCACCCTACTGTACTTTGTGTAAGACATTTTGATAGAACAAAATACATTTAGATGCTGACCACACAGAATATGGAAACTGCAGATAAGTTAGAGAAATAGCTCTTGTGTAGATAGTATCAGGTCTAACTGGACTGGAAATTTCTCTGACCTCACAAGAAATCCAATGCTCTGTTTCGGGAGAAATATATAGTAAAAATCTAGGAAAATCCTTGTTATTCAATCTCTAATTTTTAATGAAGAAATAAATCCTAGTAGATTAAAAGGACATGAAATTTGGGGTCTATATAGGTTTTTATATGAACCAAGGAACATTTTGTTTGAACACCTTAGCCCCTACATTTTTATTTTTAAATTGTAATTCTTTGTAATTATTATTTTCATGTAATTTGAAGTACATTTTTTTGCTGCATTCAGAGGAACATATAGGACCTTTCTTGTAGGTAATTAGCCCTGATCCATGAGATGCCAAGCATCTCAGCTGCCTTTGCCAGCATCTATAAAAACATCCCAGTTAGAAAGCATCACAATGGCCGGGTTAAGTAAGGTAAATGTAGGGACTTCTCATGAACCCACACAAGAGCCCTGGGTTGGTGAGGAGGGACTAGCTGAGTCCTTAAATGATCCTAATTTGAACATTTCAACTGGAAACACTTGTGTAATTGTTATTATTTATTGTGTTATGGTAGCAGCCAAGGACTGTAATCAAAGTCAAGGTCTCATTGCACTAGACTAGGCACTGTTGTACAGGATGTCTCAGACCCTGTCCCGAAGATAAATAATAGAAGAGCAGATGCAGCTAGTAAGTATGTGTGGGTTACATGTGAGACAGGGAAGGGGAAAGGAAAACAGTTGTATGGTCACACATTTACACAAGTTGCACATGTGCATAACTTGATGGTTATGAATCATCAGAATTTCTTAGACATATAAATAGGTGCCAGCCCCACAGCCCCTCCATTTAGCCATTAGCACTTCTCCTTAGGCATCATAATAGAAGGGTCTTGAGGAGGAAAGGCAGACACAGCTTTATAGATTAGTTTGGAGAGGGTGTTTCATGAGTAGTAGGAGACATAGAATAAAGCACAGAGACACTGGCTGTTTTATAGACCTCATGTTTTTTATAAATGAACTGTTCTTTCATTTAGATTTCTTTGTTCAACATATATTTTTGGCTGAGATATTGATAATAATTTACAACCAGTTTCACCCTACTATATTTCAGTTTACTCCTGCTAGTATTTATTTTGTTTGTACTAACTTAACAGAAAGAATAAGTACTAGCTACAATAAACAGTGAAATACAGTAGGGTGAAATTGATCGTGAATTAATTTTCTGTTTTTCAAAGCTAGACACACTGAATGATTGTTGTTTTTTTTGTTTTGTTTCCCCCCGCCCACCAGACTGACGATAAAGGTGTCTTTGCAACAGATCTGTCTCAGGAGTACCAGCTGGTTGCTAAAACATTTAATCTGACGCAGTCACAGATGTGGGACCTCTCTTATGAATCAATCAACTATATCTTTGCTTCAAACAGTGTAAAATTGAAGCTAAAGGAACAATGGCATAATAAACTGAAACCATGTCTGTTAAGTAATTAAACTATAGTTATGGATAGATGAAAATCGAATATACTAGCTCTGTTAATAGAGATGATCTGCCTAAGAAGGTCTGCCTTTGGCCTTTTTAATTTTTGTACAACCATAGGGCCCAGTTGTGCAACCTCTGCTGATATGAATTAAGAGCTACAGGAACAGATCCTTATTTAATCAGAATGACTAGAGCCCTGTGTGGATACAAAATTTGTATCCACATCTGTATCCACAAAAATGCGTCACAGATATCCACATTGACATCTGCAGATGCAGATACTTGCTGATATAAAGTGGATATCTGCAAATTTGCAGGGTTCTAGATAACAAAACTTTAATTCGCATCTATATTGGCAAAAAAATGAGCCATGGATATCCGCATTCACAGATGCAGATACTCGCGGATATAAAGTGGATATCCACAGATTTGCAGGACTCTAAGGATGAGAGGATATTTGCAGGATATCCACAGTCTGTAGAGAAAAAGTCTGTAAGTGAGTAAAATTCCAGATTTTTCATGTACTAAATATCTTATTCACTGGAGAGAAACTAGGGTTTTTAGTGACTCTTTGCTCAAATGTGTTAAAATATTGCAACAATCATAGTAAAATAAAGATGAGTAAGAAAAGATTGTCATAAATATATAGCAATAATGTGCTAAGCAGTATGTATATATGTGTTTCTATATCAATCTTAAGTAGGCTCATTGAGCAGAAAGATATGGACAATCTCAGGGAGAAAAAAAGGCTTGTCAATAAGAACTTTACACTCAGTTAAAAGTAACGTTAGAACAGTTTCTGCTCAGATGTCTGACCAAGGACTTCTGTAGGTAGTTTAATGAATACATTGACACACAATCTAACTGAACTATGCTATCAACCACTCAGTATTAAGTGACTTATGTTGTCTCTATTACACTGGCAAGCAGAAAAAAATTCTAAAAAGAATCTCAACTGTGACGTGTATAGGATATTGTTTTTATAATGCTTTATTATAATTTAAAGTTTATTTCTTTCAATTTTTCTTAAAAAATAGTTTACTTGATTTTGTGTGTTTTTAAAACCACTGCTTTTGCTTAGGATAGGTAGATTGGAAGCAAGTATATTCTGCAGTAAATTATGTTACATTGTATCATTTAGGGATGCTTTCCTTCTTTTTAGTGATACAATGTCTGTTTTGACACTGCAGGGAGTGCTTTAGTTCTGGAACTGAGATGTGGATTTTGTTAATGTTATTAATTTATAGGTTGATAGATCTGACACACTCTTAGAATTACTGACAAAACAATCTTGCCATATGTTGCCCTTATGACTTTTAAGAGACTATGTTTTGCAAGCAATTCAAGTAATTGTACTAGGAATTGGGATTTAATTTCATAGGATAGGAAAGAGATGCCATTGTGTAGAACTTTGGTCCTATTACAGTGAAAGCTTTGTTATCCGGCACTTTGTTAACCGACATCGCGGCACTGCCGGTTGACGTCATCAAGAGGTGCCTCCTTCCCCCTCACCCTGCCTCAATCTGTTTAACCCTTTGCTTGAGTGTCCAGCACATACAGTTAACTGGCAACCAGCATTCCCCATGAGTGCCAGATAACAAAGCTTTCACCTTACTTTAGGAAAGCCCTTTGCTGTCTGAGTTCAGGGGACCAGACTACTAAGGGACTAAGACAGACTGCATTTTTTGCAGTGCTATTGAAAGTAGACCCTAATGAATGCTCTGAAGATATAAAGGCAGTCTATTTGAATGAGCCACTGGCTGTGCTTTCTTTTTGTTGATTTATGAGAATTGTTACAGGTAATAATTTTTTGTATCTTGTGACAGACACCTGTAACAAGATTAGAAATGTGGGTTATGTTGTTGCCCTCATCGAGTAATTGTAACTTCTGCTCTACCTGGTCCAGCCAGGGTCTCAGACAATTGGTACCTTAAAAATCTTCCTCAAGGGGGAAGTCTTGCAACAGCCATCAAGATGGCTAATGTTTCAAATATTTGTGATATGCTCAAACTCCACAAGTCTAGTAAAAGACTCCCCATCCTTGGTCCCTAAACGTCAGGGCAACTTGATGTTGTGGCTGAGCCAGTTGGAAAAAGGATTTACGGTGATAAAATTTGGAGATAGAGTTAGAATGTTTATGTGGCAGTGTCAGGGCTGTTCCCCACTCTGGCACTCCGAGTGCAGAAGATGGGGGCCCACAAGAGACCTTACATACCTTGCCTCTATAGGTTCTGCTTACAAAAACTCCCGAGTCACAGATTCACTGACTTTCAGAGGTAGCTGCCACCGCCAAGTAGAACAAAAGAAAACCCCTTTCTTCTTGAACCCAGGAAGAAAGCCCTTGGACTTCCTTCCCCAGGAGTACCCCATGCTCCTCTGCCACAAGAGAGCTTGGAAAAAGAAACAAAAGGAAACAAAACTGTATCTCTGATAGCTGACCTCTCAAGCTAAGCAGACACACACACAGAGACCTCCTGTTTCTTTCCAGGACATAAGAATCAAATCATCACCTTAAAAAAGGTGATTGTATTAACAAAACAAAAAGATAAACTTGATAAAGCATACTTGGTAGTTAGGTGTTACAGAGCAACCGAGTAAAACAAATTAAAACACAGAGAACATCTCTGGGTATGCTCTTAAGATGGTGAATGGAGGAGGGAAGGCATAGAGTCACACACAGAAATTTAACCAAACAACTAAAATAAAGAAAAATGTCCTGATTGCAACTAAATACATATTTTCCCTTTATTTACTCATGATCCATTCCTAGTTCAGTCCACTTCCATGCCCCGAATTCCTTGGAGGCATGGTAGTCCTGCCTGGGTTTAAATCATGCTGTTTTCCAACTCCTGGCTTAACTAAAGAAAACAGGCAAGGTATCTTACACAATTCAGATTTCAGTACTGCATCCAATTGGTTTTTCTGACTCTCTGCCAGCTCCCCACCCCACCCCAGCTACCTGAGTTTAATCCTTTAGTCACCGGGTGCTGGCCAGCACTCCTCCTATCCATCACAGGCAGGATAAGCTTTCTCATCTGTCATTAAGAATGAAGCCTCTGGCTTTTACTAGATAATGAGTGACCCGGTAGAGGGATAGTTATTTTCTGCTGAGAAGACTCACCTCTCATGTGCTAAGAACTCTGTCCAGACAATGAGTAATGTGACCACCTAGCAGCAGCTGAATGTAGGAAACAGCCACAGCTTTGTAACATCTGCTCTGTAGGGAAGGCGCTGTCCAGGCTGAACTCTCCAGTTCTTTTCTGTGTCCCAGCAGGAGATCACTCTTTGACTTCTGAACTAGGGGTTAGGGATGTGATCAAGTAACTGATTACCCAGTATCACCTTCACTGGGTGATGCTTATTGGATAATTGGTTAACTGGTGCCCAAAAGAAGCCCCCACCTGTGGTCTGCTGCAGGTGGAGGGCTACTCCATCTCCACGTGGGGCTGGGAACCCCATGGGCTGGGTGCTGCTCCAGCCGGGGTGGGGCAGTCCCCCCGCCTGGGATCCCGCTTAATGGGTTAAACCTAAAATTTAACCAGTTAACTGATTAAATGGGATTTAACATCCTTACTAGGGATTAAGTTGTATATTGTGATCCACTTCCAGGTAGCTGCTGCTTCTATATATGTGGGGAAGAGCAAGACCCATACGTTGCATTTTGCTCCCAGATCCCCCAGTCCTGAGGCCAAGGAAAGAACACTCTAGGCTAGGGTGAGGAACTCTGGTACTTGTGTTTTTAGTGAATTTTTTTCTGACACCCTATCAACCATTCAGGATTAGGATCAGTTGTGCCCCAGACAAAAAGTACAAGTAATCTATGGAAATTGCTGTGTGATCACTGGCAGACCAGTCAGAATATGACTTTACAATAGTTACAAACACCAGAGTTGTGAACTGACCCATAAAGTCTTACACCTCATTTGAAACCAGAAGTATGCAACAAAAACAAAGAAAAAGAAAAAGTGCATTTTTCTTCTGCATAGTACTGTTTCAAAGCTGTATTAAGTCAAGGTTCGGTTATAAACTTTTGAAAGAAACAATGTTTTGTTCAGAGTTACAAACATTTCTAAGTTATGAACAACCTCCATTCCTGAGGCTTCACTGAGGTTCTATTGTATATTAAAACTGCTGATGGGACATGGGATGCTCTTGAGAAAAGAACAAAGGGTCAGGAGTGGAGATATCCTGAGGGTAAATCCCATCTCTTGCTGCGATTTGATTTACAGCTTTGCAGGCTGTAAAATGGAGATAAACGCAGCCTGGTTCATGGAGATTGTTAGGATCTGTTGGTTCATTCAACATTTTGAACATGCACAGTGGTATGTAAACATTAAGTTTTGTGAATATAAGTACAGACTTGTGTCCATGCGAAACACTGTGAGGGTCAGAAGCTAGTCTTCCATTTTCTGTGTAGCAAAGTCTTTTTAACCCTTCTGAAGAGGGTATGATTCCATTGGACTCCTCAGGCAGTATTCATTGTGTTTTTCTTTCCATCGCCCATTCCTTTTTGTGCCGTGTTTGAGGCAAACACTGCCTAATTTCTCCTTTAGCTGGAGCCCTGTTATTGGCTTTTAAAATATAAATTAGCTTTGTTTCCGAATTTAAAAAATATCCCAATTGTAGCAACAGGTAAATGAAAATTTTCTTTGTTTTGCTTTTCCACTGAAAATAAATAAAATAGGCTTGAATAAAAATCTGTCTGCCTTTTTATTTTTAAAGCAAAGCTGAAGTAATCATGCATGAATTGTCATGTTGGTTTTAGTTTGTGTTTAAGGCCCTGATCCTACAACTTGTTCCACACATGGGTTGATGTTCGCATCCCTGTGGATATGCATTGAAGTCAATGGATGGCCATGTATATGCAGGGGTCTGAGCATGCAGAACCAATTTCAGGATCAGGACTTCAGTGTATTATTACGGTTATACACACATTCCTGTAATACTGAATAGTTCCTGCCATGAGGATGTCTGAGTATTAGTGATTGTGTACTTCTTCCATATCTAGATCCAAACCATTTATACTATACTTGGGATGGTGGAGAATCTTCTAAGGCATTCCCAGTCACCAATGGTGTCAAACAGGGCTGTGTACTCGCACCTACACTGTTCAGCATCATGTTTACTGCTATGTTGAATGATGCCTTCCAGGACAGTGTTGCCGGAATCATCCTTAAGTACAGAATGGATGGGAATCTTTTCAACCTGAGGAGACTTCAGGCTATCACCAAAGTAAAAGAGACTATTCTGAGAGACTTCTTGTTTGCCGATGATTGCGCCTTGTATGCTGGCTCTGAAGCAGAGATGCAAGTCAGTGTGGACAAGTTCTGCATAGCTTGTGACAACTCTGGACTCACCATCAACAGCAGAAAGACCAAAGTCATGTATCAGCCTGTCCCTTATGCACCGTACACAAAACCCACAATCACAGTCACAGGGCAGATGCTACAGGCAGTGGACCAGTTTACTTACCTCAGCAGTACTCTTTCCCATACAGCTAACATTGACATAGAAGTCACATGCAGAATAGCGAAGACAAGTTCTGCTTTTGGTAGACTGCGCGCCACTGTATGGGAACGTCGAGGAATCAGCCAAGCAACAAAACTGAAGGTCTACAGAGCCTTGGTACTTACCACCCTCCTGTATGCCTGTGAAACGTGGACTGTGTATCGAAGGCACGCAAGACAGCTTAATCACTTCCACATGACTTGTCTTCGCAGAATATTACGCATCGGATGGCAAGACAAAATACCAGACACTGAGGTTCTCTCTAGAGCAAGTTTACCGTCAGTATTGGTACTCTTTTCTTATGCCTGTATATTTATACCCACCCCTGGTATTTCCACTACATGCATCTGACAAAGTGGGTCTTTGCCCACGAAAGCTTATGGTACAATAAATCTGTTAGGGTATGTCTACACTACCACCCTAGTTTGAACTAGGGTGGTTAATGCAGGCATTCGAAGTTGCAAATGAAGCCCGGGATTTAAATATCCCGGGCTTCATTTGCATCTTGCCGGGCGGGCGCCATTTTTAAATCCCCTTAGGTCGAACTCCGTGCCCGCGGCTGCGGCATGGAGTAGGTAGTTCGAATTAGCATCTCTAATTCGAACTATCGGTACACCTCGTTCCACGAGCCTAAAAATGGCGCCCGCCCGGCAAGATGCAAATGAAGCCCGGGATATTTAAATCCCGGGCTTCATTTGCAACTTCGAATGCCTACATTAACCACCCTAGTTCGAACTAGGGTGGTAGTGTAGACATATCCTCCGTCTATAAGGTGCCCCAGGACTCCTTGTCGCTTTTGCAGATCCAGACTAACACGGCTACCTCTCTGATACACAGACTGTGATACCAGGAGCAGGGCTTTTGTTATAGTCATCCAAAACACATGCAAGATACTGTACTAACAGGAGAAATAGCTGTTACACATCTATTCTATCATGCATATGAACTGTCATGTCTTTTAAGAGCCTGATGGATAAACAGATGCAGTTTGACTAGCATCCTGACTGTTCAGTCATCCAAAGTGATTACCCTGTAATAATACCCTGTAGTATTTGGACCTCAGTTCTGAATATAGCTAACTGGAATAACACAGAGAATCCCACTGGACCAGTAAAGAACCCTTACGATGGATATGCAAGTAAGTGACATCATTGCTACGGAGTTTTCTGTATACGGTTTGGGCAGCACTCTAGGATGAAAGCAGCTATATAAAATGTAAGATACTTTGGCTCACATTAAAAATGATACCAATTCTCCAACAAATATGGAAGGGAGACTGCATATGTAGGATGCTTGTGTTGCACCAATCCAATTATTATCTGCTGCGTATTTTTATATTCTTAGGGTTAATTTGTAAAAGGTACTATAAAAAGTAAAAATCAACACTCCTTCTCATTAACTGAATGTTTTTCATGGCAAATGAGGGAAAGAAGCTGCACTAGACAAAACCTAACAAGGCATCCTGGATTTAAACTGGTAAGATTAGTGAAACAGTAGCTGCGGTTATTTGTTCAGGCTTCATTTTCTCCTGTTCGTTCTTCTAACTAGCCCAAAGACTGAATCGGTCGCACACTGTGAGAGACATAAAGCAGAAATAGCTCATGTGAAATAGGAAGATTGTGTCAACTCAATTTTTACAAATTTACCCAGGGAAAAATTTTCCAAGAACTTAAGTTTAATCACCCTTTTTCAGTCTCTTCTGTGATTTGCCAATAGTAGTGTCAGTTCCAAGTGATGAAGTGGGTCTTACCCATGAAAGCGCATGATACTATATATTTTTGTTAGTTTCTGAGGGTGAGTCTACATGCAGCATAATTTTGAAATAACAATGTGAACGTCTACACAGCCATTCCATTATTTCGAAATAATTTCAAAATAAGACAGCTTATTCCGAAATCTGTAAACCTCATTGTACAAGGAATAACGCTTATTCCAAAATAGCTATTTTGAAATAAGGTATGTGTAGGGCTGTGTCTAAACTACATCCCTTTCTCAAAAAAGGGATGTAAATTAGACACTCCGAAATTGCAAATGAAGCCGGGTTTTAAATTTCCCATGCTTCATTTGCATAATGGCAGCCACGTTTTTTTGAAAAGGAGCTTTTCGAAAGAAAAACAGCTGTTTTGATGGGGATCGTTCGAAAATAAAACCCTCGAGGAGTACAGGATCTTTTAAAAAAAAAAAAAAAGGGGGGGGGGTTATTTTTGAATGATCCCCGTCTAAACAGCCGTTTTTCTTTCGAAAAGCCCCTTTTCGAAACCCCCCCCCGTGGCCGCCATTATGCAAATGAAGTGCGGGAAATTTAAAACCCAGCTTCATTTGCAATTTCGGAGTGTCTAATTTACATCCCTTTTTCGAGAAAGGGGTGTAGATTAGACACAGCCTAGATGCTCCACTGCTGCTCTTTCGAAATAACTTCTCACCAGGGCTCATTCTAAGTTATTCCTCCCCAGTACCTCCTGGGGCTCTAAATCGAGATAGCACGTCTACATTAGGGAAACCTGCCTCGGACTAATTTTGAGGCTTCCCTGCAGTGTAGACATGCTATTTCTAAATAACTATTTTGGAATAGTTTATTTTGAAATAGCTATGAACTGTAGATGTACCCTAAGGTGCTATAGGGCTACTCATTGTTTTTAAAGTTACAGACTAACATGGCTACCCCTCTGAGACTTTATAACACTGCTATGTTAACCAGTGTGTTCTGGTTGTATTTGGTTTGAATTACATTGGCTCTTAACTGATTAACACACTACAAAAGCGAATTTGCCTCTTTTGATATTCATATTTCCATATCAAATGCTGTAAATGAGCCTCTTCCATTGTGACTTTATTAGCCTCATTAACACAATATACATACCCCTGCCTCTGTCGCTTCCAGAGGGCTGGCCACACTCTTAGCCCCAAATCTTCCTACACCCAAGTCCCTTGTCCTGAGTCCCCCCCCACACTTCCCAACTTCCTACCCTGACTCCTGAACACCCCTAGACCCCTGCCCTGAGCCCCTCCTTAGGGACTGGAGCAATGCTAGGTAAATGTGCTAGTACTAAATATATGTATTTTACTCATGCAGCTATTGTCACTAAGGACTAGTGAAACAATATGTGAAATGAGTATGATGGTAGTTTTGTTTTTCAGAAAATGACTTCAAATTTGTACTTTACTAGCTTACTCTTTATTCAAAACTGACTTTAATGCTAATACTATTGTGTGACATATGACTCATGCTAGAAGTTACTCTTGCTATCACAATAGGCTTTTTTTTCCTTTTCAATTTAAGTATTTTCAGAGCAGGGAGCTTGACTTTAAAGTTTGTAAAGCACCAAGTAAGCTTTCAGTGAACTAAAAATAAACTGGTTTATCAATCAAGTTAACAAAACCATTATTTAGGCACGTTTTAAAAATTGAGTAGTTTATTTCCATCACTGTCATTTTCATCTTTTTCCATTTTGCAATAAAAATATTTTTATAGCTTTAAAGATTCATTTGAAATTTGTTTTGATGTTGGTAAAATCAGACTTGTGACTCATCATCTTTTTGAATATGCTACCCACAGCCTCTTAGAACCATTTCATGATTGACTTACTAATACTAATGGCTATTGGAAGACAGATTAGATCCATAGCTGGCAGACACAAAGAAACCAAAATGTTCCTAACCATAGGGCTTGCCAGCAGTCCTCCAGGATTTGATGGAGTCTATGACTTTGATGTAGCTGAGTTGTTTTCTGTCCAATACAGGACCACAATCTGAAGAAGGGAAATACAATTTTTGTACGAAGTGCCTGGTCCTACAAACCTTACTCCTATGATTAGTGCCAGGGGCTATAGTGGGACTCTGCATGTATAAGCTTTGAAGAATTGGACCCAAATATTTATTTGCTACTAATTTAATTTAAATGTTGATGTAAACAATGTGAAAAAGGAGAATGGATTTGTCTGTGTATTGTGTGTTACAAATGAAGATATACTCAATGATGTCACCTCACATTTGTTGAGAAAATGGTAGAAAATTAGAGGGGGAAATAATGCATATTATCTTTCATTCGGTTGTCCAATGCTGGAAAGAGACAAGAGATCATATAGGGTAGAATTTGGTTTTGCATAGAGCTATAGTGAAGTGATCTGCAGCCAGTTTGTCCTTGCATGGACATATTTTAAGTAATTATGTGACCATGATGTTACTTTCTTGAGTAACTGCAGATGATTTTGTAGGCATGGCAGGACCATAATTGAACTCATTTCATCAGGGACCTCATTAGATGTATCTGTAATTCACTTAAGGGGACACTGTCTCACCAAATGTGGCTTAAAATTTGTTTCATTATGGTTGGTTGAGTATTACATTCATTAAAACAACCTTGTTTTCTTTTAAAGGTTTGGCTAGTTTATCAGGTAGTCTATTAAAGTAGTGCAAATGTATTTCTAGTTTGTATTGGTACGCTGCTGCTTTGCCACAATGGCCTCATCTACATTGCACATACTGAATGCGCATGCGCACACACACATACACATCTTTTGGTTTAACTAAATTGTCTCTAAAAATTGTGCCTGGCAACAGCCCCTTTTCTATGCTGCAGCTCTAACAAGCTTGAAAAATGGTTCAGTTTGAATTTTGGGGATAATTTCTCCAGTGTAGTTAAAACCATTGAGCCCTGGTTGAACCCCATTGCTTTTCTCTCTGACAAAGTTTTCTGTCACCTGTATGCTCCTGCAATTATTCTGTGTGTTTGTTCATGTGGCAGATTTACTAGGGGCAGTCAGCAGATCTTCTTTCATGGAAAGCCCTCCACCTTGGATGTTTGTTTCCTCTTGCTGTCTGCCAAAACTAGGGTTTGATAACTTTTAGCAAAATGCACAAATTAGATTGGTTGCTAGCAAATGAGGCTAGCTAGTGGTTGGCTTTGATTTTTGTATTTCTCTCTGTTTGGACAGTGATATAGATGAGTCACTTTCACTACAGTGAGTTTCAAGTCAGTTCCTCTTTTAGGTTCTCATGCACAAGGCCTGGGTTGCAGTTTTTGAGAGGCAAAGAGTGCCAAGGAATTTTAAAAGACTGACTGGACTTTTAAGAGAATTAATAAAAATATTTTAAAGGTTTTTATGAATTTGTGAAAGCTTATTTTTACAAAAAGCAAAAGTTACCATGCGTTAAACAAGGCCCATTTGTCTTAACAGAAATAATATCAATAATTTAAAAACAAAATGCTCTATTGGCCTTCTGCTTAGATTCTGTACAGTAAGCTGGGGTTTAATCAAGAGTTGAATCATTTTTACCTGAAGAGGAAACGAGGTTAGCCTGCATGGCTTGGGCTTTGCTATTCCTTGTATTTGCCCCATTTTGGTACATCAGAAAACTCCTCCTCTCCTAGAGCACAGAAATAGTTAAAACCTCATTTTGGAGCCTGATTCAGTTCTAGTGACTTCAATAGGATGAGGATTCAACTATGAGCCCCCCAAGACAGCAAGAAATATTTGTGCAATTTAGGAGAAAAACATACTTACGAGATCAGTAAGATACACTTTTGATTTGTTGTCCATTTTATGGTCTGAAAAGACTCTTGGTGTAAATATGGTCTCTGAAAGTTAGCAAGATAAAATAATAATAATAAAAAATAATGCTAGAAGTTCAATATTTTCTGTAAAATAGTTCACATGCATACTGTTTCAAATATCGATTAATTTTTGTGTGTAACAAGGTACTTATATTCACAGATATATATTTTAAAAGAACACAGTATTTTATTGGAATTAATACTGATTCTAATATAAATGTGAATGTAAACCTATTTTATTATAAACTAGGTTGTACCGAATTTCACCAACAAACGCTCTCCCCTTGAATTTACTCACCTGCCACAGAAGCACATGATGTAATCAGCCTAGGTGTTGACTGAGACTGGGTTTTATCTGATTTCTGTACAGCTAGTTTCAAGTAATGACTTCACAATGTATTTAACATGGAGTCTATGACCTTATGATTTGTGAAGCAGCAGTATCATCATTTGAGACCTTAAACTGAGTAGCTGTATTGTGAGATTTATTACTGATTAAAAGCTGTCTGATAAAGAGGTTATTAGACCAGAAGTGCACCAGTTAAGTGGATCATTGATACAAAAAGGAAGGAATAGTTTAGATTTGAAAATGTGTGTTCTTATGAACAGACACAAAAGGGATGATAGTGCTGTGACAAAAAGAGGAAGAATAATTTCCTCCTTAACTGAGGAAAACTCGCTCTACCAACTTACTGGGAAATACCACATTTGTGAGACTTCACTTTCGAAAAAAAAAATCTGTAATTGTTTTTTGTCCTCAATGTCGTGCTGCCAGGACCCATCCCAAGTGAATTCTACAAATTATTTCAATTTATCCCTTCAGTTCTTCAGGTCCATGCTTACCTTGCATGTTCTGCAATGCTGGATTCTCAAAGTTTTTCACAGGGTCATGTAATTCGATGCTGTTGACACCATCACACTGTGTACACAGCATCAGAGTAGTTTTTAAATGTTGCTTTGATACCATTTCTAAGTGGCAGAATATCATCAGTAAATTATAACTTATTTGCAATATGCTATATTAGTACTTAAGACCATAAAAGAAAATTGACCTATAAGTAAAACATACTTTCATCCTAATTTTGTTTAGTTAAAATATAGAAACTCTGGTGTAGTTAAAACATAGATATTTCAAACTGATCTTTGCAACCAATGTAATATGTATTCAGTGAATCTTTCAACCATTTAGAAAGGACTGAAGTCTGGGGTTATTTACTGAGTAAAATTCCCATTGAATTTAGCAGTCGCTAGTTCTTTGCAATGTTAAAAAACATATATTAACTTATCAGACTGATTCCGACACCCAGAGAGCTTTTCCCATAACCACCAAATATAGATTGTGGTTGTAGCTGCAAAGAACCAAATGTTGCCCTTAATTACACTTATGTTTCAGCCCCCATTGATGCATAATTGCACCTCATCTCCAAATATGATGATCAAACTGTTCATATGCCCATCATATTTAATGGCTGAAGTAAAAGTTATCCAGATTGGGAATTAAAAATAATTTAATTTTTTCTTTCTCATTCTTCAGCTGATATTGAACACATGTACAGGCTGCAGTTCCAAGGTGTCTACATGATTAATTTGTAAGTTTATCGAATGTGTATAAAATATGGAATGTTGCAGTTGCTGGTGACTTCGTCTTTTTTGGAATTAAGATATCAGTAAAATAAACACATGCCCTAAAAAGAGTGACATTATGAAATGCTAGTGGGAGACGACAATAATTAATTTGAAACTAAAATAGCAGTTCTTGAAAGCAGTGATTTATCTTCAAAGGCAACCACTGAATGGCAAATGGATAATGTAGCAGGCCAGAGCTTTGGCAAAGAATGAGTCTACAGGGCAGCTCCATAATCTGGGTTTCCTCAAAATACATTTCTCAACCAGGAAGTATACTGTCATGGTGAGGTAAGGAAAATTAGATTAAATCAGCCTGGATATCTTGTTACCTGGACTTCAAGTAAGTTCAGGTCCTTGTTAGCAACCTTGAGGCTAGATTCTGATACCTTTACTCACAAAGAATGGTATCGCAAACCAAAGTAGGCTTACAGAAGTCTCTGGGACTAAATACTTTTTGCTGACAGATGGATCCTGTTATGTAACAAGGATATAAAACAGATGGCGGGGGGGGTGGGGGGGAGAATCATTTCAGCGAGTGGCATCTAGATGAAATGATAAGAAGAGGGGTAGTTTGGACATGAGCTCAGAGTCTGTATGATCTGCTGAGGACAGGGCAGGCAGTTGGTCTGTGCAGAGACCTAATAAGGCTGAGGAATAGTTTTCCAGTGAGCAGATGGGCCTCAGCACTAGCCCTGATTAAAGATGTACAGTATGGAATTATGGGTTGGCAGACCAGCCGGTCTTTGCCTTCTCCAACTGATTCTGTCACCTAAGTCTAGTATAACCCTGAAATGGTTAATGTCATCTCAGAAGAGCACTCAATGTCCTGTAACAGAACATGCTGAGTATGTTGCAATTAGGGATATTGCAAATATAAAAGTGGCCATTTACATAAAATTCCAACATTTTTTGTCCAGTACTGTTTTCAATTGGTTTGCAAGGTGCTTCTACATTAGGGTGCTTGAGAGAGTCCTTCTGCTGGCTTGAATGTGAGCTGCTCCCTGGCAAAAGGCTGCTGTAGTTGGAGGATGGCGTAGTTAAGTCATGTTTTAGCATCTGGAATAAATCAGCCTCTAAACAACAGCATGGTGTTCCCTGCTGAATTTTGTAGCTTTCTTCCAGGATAGTTTTCTGAGGGGGTTGGCTGTGAAAGAGTACTTATTGTGTGAATTTAAAAAGGACCAACTTGCTGTCAGATACTCACTGATGCTAATTAATTGTGTTGTTGCATCAAAATGTTTCATGCAAAACTGGCTGATTGAGTCCAAGAAAAGATTTTGTATTCAAAGCATCAGTGATACACAAAAGAGTAAATTTTACTTTTGAGGCCTGTATACTGAATAAAAACAATGGTACAGCTCTAAGCAGCTTCCTATTTTTACTTTTTTTTTTGTGAGCATATGTTGCCTCCCCTTCAAATAGAAATGAGTTTTTGTGCTAGATAATGTGTTTGAGGAAACTGACTTTTGAAATGTTAAGTTACTGTTTTCCATCAGAATAGCCATGCTTTGTCAGAACAGTCCAGTCACCTGGCAGTGACCAATGCTAGATGCTTAGGGTATGTCTACACTTGCACTCTAGTTCGAACTAGGGATGCAAATGTAGGCATTTGAAATAGTCAATGAAGCGGGGATTTAAATATCCCGTGCTTCATTAGCATGATCTCGCTGATGCGTTACTCTGATCAACAGCTGTTTCGAAAGTGAAAGTGTGCACCTGGGTGCATTAGTTTGAACCAAGGGGTTTGAACTAACGTTACTCCTCATTATCTAGAGGCACATTACTCTGCTTGACAAGAAGAGTGAGCTCTGACAAGTTCTCATAAATACATGAATTGCCACACATAAAATGCTTCATCCACTGTGGACTCCTGCCAGTTATAATGGCTTAAAAAAAAAAATGAACACCATATGCCCAAACCTGTGCAATCCTGAGGAAATATTCTAGGTAGTGATGTGTACTTAAGGAAAAGTAAACATATTACCTGCATCTAAATACACTGAATGCTTATAACTTTGCTGTCTAGACTCATTTTCAAGACAAATAATTTCTGAGAGCAGTGAGCTAAATCTGGGGGTTCTACACACTGGTGCCAATTTGGTTATACTGAAATCAGGGGTGTGGAAAGGTGATGCAAGTGACAAAGATGTAAGCACTGGTCTTAACAGCACAATGTTGGCGTGAGAAGCTTTCCTGCCACTTAGGTGGAGTGATGCTGACAGGACAGCGCTCTCCTGTTGGTATGGAGAATCTGCAGTAACAGCACCTCTGTACAGTTGGGCCATTGTAGACTAGTCCTTGGGCTGCCTATACACATTGATAGAAGGTCTAGTTTACAAATAGGCTTTACTCTAAATTGCAACAATCACTTGGAATATACAAGATGTCCTTGCAGAATAGGTGGAGTGCATCGTGTGAAACTTGAAACCTAAACTTGGGCCAAACTGGGCTGGAAGATGTAGGTATTCAGTGTTTCAAAGAAAACTGGTCTGGCAGTTGGTAGAAAACACCCATTTAAACAATTTGATTTAAATGGTCACACACTTTCATCTTATCTCATAATTTTGAACATTAGACTCTGGTACCTAGAAGACAGTTTATTACTCAGTACTTTTTTATTCTCTCAGAAAATACAGTTTGGTCCTATTACATAACATCTTTGGAAGTTTAAGCAAACAAATTTAACAAAGTGTCTGACATGACGTTACAGCTTAGTATTCCTTTCAATGTACTGAAAATAGGAAGATTTCAAACCTCTTAGTAAACAGATTGGTGATGTATTGCTTTGAAATGCTATGGTACAACAGCTAAATATTACCAAGTGTTTACACACTGCTGTTCAGAATCATAGCTTTGCACAAAAATGCAGTTACATAATATGTTTCAAATACTTGGCATAAAAACAACATTTCAATATTCAGCTCTTTGAAACAAACACACAATATAAAAATAATGAAGATTAAGTGCAAATACAAATATACAAATGAGTCTCTACATGAATACAAAACTTGTAGAACTTAAATACGGACTTCATTCCATCACTTAAGTGCTAGTCTTTTTACCAAGCAAAATAAATTGATCTGTGAAACTTGTTTAAAAAAAATCCAAGATTTATTCATTCTTCATAGGTTTATTCCTTTTGCATCCATTATGGAAACCCTTAGTACCATCAGGCCCTTTGGGTAACCGCAGCACTCCGACAGGTAACCCATCTGCATTTTGGATTCTCCGGGCAAGCATTGGGCTACTTATTGGGCTTTTTTCTTGTATTACAGTTTTAGCTTGTCGTCTTCTCTGAACCCAGGGGCTACTAGAAGGAGTGATACTGCTATCTGAAGAGTAATCTGCACATTTCCTTGAGATTTCAGGGCTAGTGGTAGGGTTCAGTTTGCCATCTTGAGCCAGTGGAGACTTCTTGCACACTTTGCGCAGGGAAGATGGGCTATTCCAGGGGCTTGATCGAGGTGAAACGTTAGGGCTCAGGTGGTTGTTCGGATAGGTGGTAGGGCTCAACTTGTTTGTAGGGGCAGTCTTACGTCCAGACAGTGGAGATGTAGGATTACTTTCTGGGTCAGAGGAGCTGTTTGCTGACGATTCATCCCCAACATACTGAAGTTCCTCAACTCTCTTATTCAGGGATCTAATTTTGTTAAGAGACTTGCTGGGATCTTCATCATGGCTCTTGTCTTTCACAACTTTTTTCTTTGGAGGCTTCATACCTATTAGAACAACCTTCATGTCAGTTTCGTTATTCTTTTCAATACACATGATTTCATGAGCTTTAATTGCGGCATCTACTTCTTCAAATTCTACTATTGCACATTCCTTTGTTCCAACTTGAGTGTATCGATTACTGAATCTCTTGACATCAGGTGGAAGATCCTTACCAGGCTTGAGAATGCGAACTGATGAGATCACACCAAAAGTAACAAAGGTCTTGAGAAGATGCTCCATCATCTTTTCTTGCGTGCATCCATTTTCTTGATCGTTGCTCAGAACCTGTAGCTCAGAAATCAAGTGGATATCATACACAAGCAACATCTTGCTAGGCAGGTTCTCACTAGCAAACACTGGAACTGGGGTATTTCTTCTAACCTTCCTGCTATCTTCATTCATCTCAAGAGTGTCTGAATACTTCAAGGCGTAGGCTGTAGTTCTCCAGTCTCTGGTAAGCTGTTTTACCTTTAAGAAAAAAGGGTTACACTAATTAATGCAGCTCACTGAAAGCCCCAGAACTATAGTTCTACAGCTACTGAAAGCCGGAGGCAAATAGAGACTTAGATTTCAAATAAAAGATCAATGGAAATCTTCTCTAGTATCCCTCTTGAACAGAAACTAGGTGCAGGAGGTATGGGGAATGTTCCTCCCTCCACTCTCTGTTACTGCTCCAGCAGCAGTGTTCCTGCAAATCTTTTCCATCCATATGCAATTTTTTCTCCATCCCACATGTGGAATGAATTTTTTTGTGCACTGGGGCATGTGCAGATGTGCACCACCAGTGGAAACAAAAACCATAACTGTGGGCAACTTGCTAATCAGCTGCACAGCATTTGAATCTCTCCTGAGTAGCTGGGGGTTAGTGCTGGGGCTGGAGACTGGCAGCAGCAAGCGGCACTGGCAGGAGGGGGATGCAGCCAGGCTGATGGACACTAGCCCCGGTCTGCAGTGGGTCCCTCGTGGGGCTGGAGCAGCCCCTTGCCTTCAGGAGGTGGGGAGCTACTCCCATCCCCATCGGTTAACCTTAACTGATAAACCTCACTGTTAAGGGTGAGGATTACCAGTTAACTGGTTAAACAATCACATCCCAAATGGGCACCCAGCTGGGGTCAGGAGTCCCAGCCAGTAAATTCAGGGGCCTCCAGCCCCGATTTGGGTGGGCCTGGATACTAAGAGGGTGGGTGGGTCACAGTCCACTCAAGCCCACCTATAGCTACGCTTTTGCTTCTCCCTAAAATTAGGAGTTCCTAAGGGAGGTGGGGGGGAAGACTGTTTGGATCCTACCAAGCAAGTTCTTAATTAGAGGATTTTTTTTCCAAATTTCTTTCATTCTTAGGCTTGATGGACTTAAACTTCTTTAGGTGTCCAAGAAACTGTGTCTGACTGTTTATACAGCATTTTAGAAGAAAAGAATACATGCAACAGTAGGATGTTAACCACATCAATCTTTCAAACTGGCCAAAACCAGCAGTGTGAGATATCTGTTCAGTAGCTCACTACCTGTGTCCAGTGCCTCCGCCCCTTCCCTGGAGAGAGTAGATTTTAAAAGGCATTTTAGAAATGAACCCACCTTTTTGAAAGAAGTGAGTAGCTTAACACTGACATAGCCCATCTTGTTTCTTCTCACATGCTTTAAGAGGAAGGCATCTTTCTCCAGGTTCTCATCTGAGAAATAATATTCAACCTGCGTTATAAGCTTCTGGATCAGCTCATTATCCGGGGGTTTCCAGTCCTGGTCCAAGTCATCGCCATCGTTCTCCCCGCCACTAGAACAAGACAACAAAGTCATTTTTATAAATTGACCTTAACCTGGCCATGGCTTTCTTGCTTCTCATTAGCCTTAGCAGTAAAAATCAAGTTAGCCAACTGCCGATGCTTGTTTAGAGCATGCTGTCCTGGAAACTTTACATATTTGATTCACTAAACTAAGCCGTGTTAACCCTTCAATTCCAGCATGGAGCTTAATTTGGCAGTGGCTCTTACAGTCCATCTTCACTGTAGAAATGTACCAAACATGAGTGAGAGGAAAGGAATGGGGAAAGCATAGGGAGGGGAAGAGTGTGCTCCCCAGCGTCCCTGGAGCAGCGGGGAGGGAAGAGGACCACAGCCCCCAACCCCACCCCTCCAACCCCCCCCAGCAGCAGGGAGGGAGGAGGCCACGTGGCTCCAGCCTCCCCTGCCCCAGAGCAGCAGGAAGTGAGGTGGCCACGCAACCCGAGCTTTCCTGCCCCCTGGAACAGCGGAGAGGGAGGAGGCACGTGTATGTCTACCGTCACAACGGATGGGTAATGCTAGTTTTCTATAAAACACTGAACGTTGGCATTTTTATTTACAATCAGCTTCATGCACTTGTTCTAGCTCTGGTACTCATAACTTGAAGAAATCACCATTTTCATTATACCAAAACATATTAGTGTTCAGTAATCTATGTTAGAAAGTTAGGAGGATTTTATGTAAGAAAAAAGTGTCTTAATAGTTGTATAATGTTTACAACTTGCATTTAGTGTTTCTCTTTCCTTGGAGATCTTTTACCAAGGATTTGATTGTCAAAGCTGCATGGGTAGACTGAAAAACAACATTTAGGTTGACTCATCTAGAGATGACTCATGCAGGAAACCAAATGCATCTGTGCACTGTGGGTAAAATGTGTCCTTTGGATATCAAGCTCATAGGGTTATCAGTATTAAGCTGTTTGGATACATTTTTAACCTTGACAAATCTCAGTCTTAATTCATTTGAAAGTGATGCTGCACTACGATAATAAGCCTTATATGAGCCAAGCAAAATGAATTGCTCTGAGCTAGGGTGCCACTGCTGTAGTCACTGTAGACAACAGGCATTTGGTATCAATTTAAATGGATTCAGGATTGGACTCTAGTAGTGTGAGCCACAGTAATTACTGCCTCTCAAATTGCAAAACTATTTCCTCTCTAAAGCACTATTTTAGAATATCATAACATCACAAAAAATTTACCTATCAGGCTGAAGATTTCCAGTCTTAGTCTGTGCCCCAACATTTTTAAATTTGAGCAAAAACAGTTAAGCTGTTTTTGCGTACGGGAAGGGAAACTTTCTCATTAGAAAAACATCGGTAACCTTTTTCAATTACCCAGCCACCAAAATAGCCGAGATTTGAGTATTACAATCTTCATTGTCAGGGGCTAGGAAAAATTCATCCTCCTGTGTACTGTGGTTAAGATGACCTAAGCCCTGTGTAGATGCAGTTAGGTCAGAGGAAGAATATGTTAGTTGGCCTAGATAATGCTGCTCACAGAGATGGATTACCTTGATTTACATTGCTAGAAAGACCATTGGTGTCCTTACAGGAAACCTTTGTCATGCTTTCTAGTGCTGCAACTTTGTTGACCGAAATTAGTGTAAGGTTTCTAAGTTTTGGTAAATCTGTGCATTTCTTTTGTTGTTAAAGAGCAATGGGTTTTTCTGGAGTCTTGTGCAGTCTGTATTGTGTTACATCAATTATGCACCCCCTTGAAAAGGTAAACAGCGGACTCAGCACACCAGTTCTCAGAGAGGGTGAATTTAAGCTACAGGAAAGTCTGAGGGGTCAGCACTGATCTCAGGGGCTAAACAATTGCACCGTGAAGTCTCCACTCTTAGAACACGGAAGCTATTTGGAGGATCTGTCCTCTGAGCCCTGATCTTCACTAGGGAATTATTTTGAAATACCCCCTTCCCCCAGGTCAAATTTATAAGCAGAGTGTCCACACTACTAAACCCATTATTTCTAAATAACAGGCTGCTTATTTCAAAATCTGTACGCCTGCTTTCTTCGGGGAATAATGCTAATTTCAAAATAGTTATTTTGAAATAGCATGAGTGTGGATGTGCCGGTGCCGTTATTTCAAAATAATTACTCCCCAGTGCTTCCTGCGGCTTTAAGGCATCCTAATTGAACATGCCTCGGACTAATTTCGAGGCTTCCCCGTAGTGGGGACACGCTATTTCGGTTTTATAAAATTGGGAGTTGTCAAATTTAGTTATTTGAAATAATTTCCTAGTGTAGACAGACATGCCCTTAGTATGTGCCTAGAATTCCCAAGGGCTGTGCCTGAATTGGCTCAGGCTCTGGAGATTTAAATGCACATATGATCTGACCCCGAGCTGGATTCTCATAGGAGTCTTGTAAGTCAGCGGTTCCCAACTGCTCATGCACGGCCCCATGCTGTGCCGCAAAAAGGTGGCTGCCGGGCCCCCCGGCACACCGCCAGGCTATGCCAATGGGGCGGGGCCAAGGCAGAGCAGAGTAGTGCATGACCCCACGGGCAGGTGGCCAGGGGCATGGAGGAGGTGGTGCGCAGCTCACACGGCCCACTGTCGCCTGGATGTTGGCACAGGTGGGGACTGTAGCTATGGGCTGGATGCTGAATTTCACCAGCACTTCTGGGAGGGATGTATGCAGGGTGGAGCCAGGACACGGTGCTGGGTGAGAAGGGTGGGATCATGGGTAGTGGCTGCCCAGCCATTGCCCACCCTGTGCCCTCTGTCAGGCCCACCTGTGGCCATGTTGGTGGCAGTGCTTGTTGTTGTGGGGAACTTCCCCACTGCACATGCTCCCAGGCTGGGTGCCTGCATGAGCCTAGCCACACAGAGTCCTCCCCGCTGAGGGAGCTGTGGCCCCTCCTTGCTCTGCTCCTGGCCCCATAGGAGATCACCGTATGGTTGCCACTAATGGTCTTGCTCGTGAGATACTCTGCTGGAGGGGTGAAAATAACAAATTTCCTACACTAAGAAATATTAGAGTGTGTGTGTGGGGAGGAGGGGGCTAAGAGCAGGGAGTGCAGGAATCAGGGTTGGAGTGTATGAATGCATTGATTTGAGTACCCCTGCAATGCTCCCAAAAGGGCGCTAATCTTCAAACATGGTGGGTACATTTCAGTGGCCTCTCTAAATGCTGGAAGTGTTAAAAGTGATGTGCCTAAATAGTTCTAGATTAGACCATGTGCTCGAAAAAGGGAATATTTTTCAAGACAGCACAGCACTGAAACCCCTTTACAATTCACCTTCTTTTATCTTTAAAAAATAAATACAGAAAACATTGCATACTTAAGTGCTCAAATCAGAAAATGCAAAAGCTCAGATTATATACAATCTTTCCTTTGTGAGAGCGGTTGTGTTCAACAAAAATATTCACGAACTATAAGAGTTGTACAAGCAAGTCCTGTGAAGTAAGGAAATCCTTAAAGGATCCAGTATTATTGGATATTAAACACAGGTATTTAAAATGTACAAAGTGTATTTTAATTGAAAGTGTGACATTGCAATTAAACACTATAGAGATCAGCACAAGAAATGGGATTAGTCATAGCTTATGGATTTCCTGATTTTTGAATCCTTAACAATGCTCTTTTCAATTTCTCTTAGTGTATTTGATGGAATATAATGTCAAATAGCTTTTACACTTAAGAATTTCAAAAGGTATACTTTGTATTTTAAAGGTGTTTGTCTATTCATCCTAGAAATAGAAATACAGTGTCAAAGTCAAGTTGAAAATAATTTTAACTTAAAATAACTAGATTTCAGGTACTAGATATGTCTTTCTCTGGCCAGTTTTCATGATTCTATTTTTAAGTGTTTCAGACAAACAGTAAGTTTGACTTTCTAAAGTCTGTCAAATACACAAACTAAAAGATAGCCAACTTTTCTCTACTGTAACTCCCTTTCATCAATGGCAATTTTGGGTGTTCCCATTGATAAAAATAGGTAAAAAAATTCAAAGAGAAATGTTTTGATTTGACTGTCTCTAAGCCATTCTGTTCCCCATAATCTACTATTATGTAGAGATATTGTCAAGTTACCATACTTATAAAGCACTGGCTGCATCTACACTGCTTTTTTTCCCCTGGAAAAAGGTACGCAAGTTGTGAACCGCAATTTGCATACCCTTTTCCGCTTCTTTTGTCAGAAGAGGCTTTTCTGACATTTGGCCCATCTATATAGGGCACATCCCTTTTTTCGGCACATCCCTTCTTCCTCGTGAAACGAGGCTTACAGGGATGCGGAAAAAATGCGTCTGCTCTTCTGAAGAAAATTTTGGAAGAGCAGATGCATTTCTTGGACTCGGTGGAGTTTTTCCGGGATACCTCTAGAGGTATCCCGGAAAAACTCTGTAGTGTAAACATAGCCACTGAGTGGAACTACTGCCAATGTATGTATTAAAATGGTTAATATTTTGCTGCCATTTAAAAGTGGAAAAAAGCACAAACTTAACTGTATTGATTGCCAAGTTATTAAATTAGTTCTATTTCAGTTATAGTTTTGTTTAGAAGCAAAAGAAAGATCTTTCTCTACACCAATTAGAGATAAGTGGGACCCTAGTTTACGTCATTTTAATGGCTAGAGGCTAATCTCCAACAAAAGATTACAAACTACTGCTCAGAAATGACTAACCCGTAATCTGATTACTGTTCTTTAGCAGCTATTGCGTTTCTTCTTCTGAAGAAATATCAAGTCTTTTAATTCAACAGTATACTTCTGATTAGGTATCACTCTTAGTGCAAAAGTTATCCTACATCCAAATCCAAAGCTTTCTGCCTTCTGCAGCTTTCCTGGCACCAAAGGAGGGATCAGTTATGAGCTTCAACTCCCCCTTTCACTCTGTTCTTCTATTTTGCCACTGCACAGTGCACATCATTAACAAGACCTGAACTGTGGACCTTGTCCATTTACAGAAGTTGTACTGCTTTAACTACAGTGGAATAGTTGTAGTGGCACAACCCCCTGAATGAAGATACAGTTATACCAGTATAATTCATCCACACTAGGGGCTGTAGCGGCATAACAATATTGGTTACAATACCTCTCACTCCCTCCTTAATGAACAGTTATACTAGAATAAAAGCTGTTCAGAACAGGCCTTAGTCTGTTACACATTTTAAGTTGTCAGAGCTCTTATGATGCCCCTCATACCAACAGTGTTTCCTTGGCTAATTCTGGCACTGTACAGGCCTCCCTCTACACACTAACTTTTCACCACTGCAATCTTCCCATGGTGTATTTGCTCCTGGCTTTCCACAGTCTAAGCTGAATTGAGCCAAAGACTAGTCTAGGTTTCATTGAAGTGCGCAGCCTAACAGTGCCATTAATATTTACAAGATGTCTTTCAACGAACACCGGTCTAAATAATTGTAAAATATAACTAGGGGGCTGTGCCAACCTACCCTCTCTCTGAGGGTAAGTGTCTGGCTAGGGGGATGGTGTATGAGCAGGCTGGGGATAGGTGTCTAGCCGGGGGAAAGGGGCATGAGTGGGCTGGGGGTACAGGGTCTCAGCAGATGGAGTGAGAGGATGGGGGGGGGCAGGCTCAGATGGCAGAGACCACATGGGGTGGCCCAGAGGGGTGTGGATCAGATGGAGGGGACCCAGCACAGACCCAGGGGAGGAGGGTTGGCCTTGGATGGCAGAGGGAACCCTGGGGCGGGGGGGAGGCGCAGTGGCATGAGGATGCAGATGATGTCACGTTAGGATGACAAATACCAACTGGAAATGGCAACCTACAAACTTAGGGGAGTTATAGCTGCAACAGTTTGTTATCTCTTACACACCAACCATAGTATGGGACAGAACAATGATAACATATTTCTTCCACCCATGAATAATTGTATTAGTGCACAACTGCCGCAGGCCTCATCTATGTGAGGGGAAATGTTTTTACAGTGTGGTAGCTAACACATTATAAAATCCTCGTGCAGAAAGGACAAGTTAGTGGTCTTTCAACAAGCTAAATCAAAGTAAGTACACACCTTTTTCTTTACACAGTACAGGACATACCAAGAGACTTTGCCCCACAACCAAAATGGCATTGTCTATCCTGAAAAAATGAGTAGCGTTATTGTCTATATACAGGTTGTATAGGCTTGCTCAGATCAGTCCAGCCCATTATGTGCACACAATTATAATATGTCTTATTCCTGTAAGGGAAGAATACTCTATAGTGGCATAAAGCACGTTTATATCAGTATAACTGATTCCACACCATAGGGCTGTGTCTAGACTGGCAAGTTTTTGCGCAAAAGCAAAAACTTGCCAGCTGTCTACACTGGCCGCTTGAATTTGGGCAAGAACACTGACGATCTAATGTATGATCATCAGTGTTCTTGCGCAAATACAATGATGCTCCCGCTCAGGAAAAAGCCCTCTTGTGCAAATGCTTTTGTGCAAGAGGGCCAGTGTAGACAACTCAATTGTTTTGCGCAAAAAAGTCCCGATGGCGAAAATGGCGATCGGGGCTTTCTTGCACAAAACCGTGTCTAGATTGGCATGGATGCTTTTCCGCAAAAAGTGCTTTTGCGCAAAAGCATCCATGCCAATCTAGACGCTCTTTTCCGCAAATGCTTTTAACGGAAAAACTTTTCCGTTAAAAGCATTTGCAGAAAATCATGCCAGTCTAGATGCAGCCTAGATGTACTAGTGTAACTAGATTGTTTAAAAAAACCTCACATCCTTAACTGAAACAGTTGTACTAGTACAAAAGAATGTGTTTTGACCAAGCCTTAGAAAAAGTGTTCAGATGTTTTTATTAACTCATTGTTAGCCACCCACAGCTCCAATTCACTCATGTTTAAAAATGTGTTAGTGCGTCACAGTTAATCCAACAGACTTTGCTTCCATCTGTAATAAAATTTGCACAGACTGTACTTCCTAAAAGCAGTTTGTCACAATAACATTATCAGTAATCCTGAAGAGATCATTACAGCCACTGGGATGTACACATTACAGGAAGAATATTGTGCCTACAAGCAATTCATCCACCTAATGCTGCATAATTACAGAACAGAATTAGTGTCAGGACAAGAAACTAGTAGTAGACCTAAGTCCCTCTAATTTCCAAAGGAGAGAGTTTTGCTAAGAGCATCCGGCACCCCACCTGGCAGGAATGCCCCAGTTCATTACTACAGTTTTAATCTGAAATAAAGCCATTGGACTGAGCTGTCATGAGGCCTTTGATTCATTTATTTCTAGGGTAACTCCTTGGTGAGTGTGACTAGTGCGTCACACTTCAGAAGGAGACTGATAAACCAATTGTGCTAATGAACAATGCTGGAAATAGCTTCCAATCATAGCAGCACACTAGTGCCTTGAGGCAGCATTAAGGACTGGATTGGTTCTAATCCTCCTTTTGTCTCCTACCCCAACTCTGTCATGTAAACACCACCTACTCAATTAGATTAGAAAAGTCCCCAGCTCAGAAGGAAACACCAAACCAATAATTTATGTGAAAGGTTCTCTTGGGCTATGTCTACACTCATGGCTTCTTGCGCAAGTATGGCCATTTTTGCGCAAGAATCCGCAGCGTGTCCACACTGCCTGCCTGCTCTTGCGCAAGAAGATTTACAGTACAGCGTGGTAAGAGGGCTTCTTGCGCAAGAGCTACGCTCTTTTTTAAACAGGTGTAAGCCCTCTTGCGCAGGAGCTCTTGCGCAAGAGGGCAGTGTGGACGCTCGGCAGGGATTTCTTGTGCAAGAAAGCCCTATGGCTAAAATGGCCATCAGAGCTTTCTTGCGCAAGAGAGCGTCCACACTGCCATGGGCGCTCTTGCGCAAAAGCACAGCTCGCACATGGCAGTGTGGACATTTTTTTGCGCAAGACTTCTTGCACAAGAACCATTGCGCAAGAAGCCACCAGTGTAGACATAGCCTAGGTGAGGACTGGACAAGTTAGAGAATCATGGCTAGGGATATTTCATCCTTTTTTTTCCCCCCAGACAGGAAACATATTTGCCTTCTCTATTACTGCACTGCAATACACTGGCAAAGGATAACTTGGGTCGGCGTTTTCCAAACTTGTGCACGATCTCCTCCCACCATCCTTACTTAAGTCACTGAAGAGCCACACAGCAACAGATCTTGCCACCTAGCAGGATAGGCTGAGTTTCTATGACTCAATAAGGGCTGTTAAGCTCCCCAGGAGGCTGAGGTTTTTAAGAACGGGTTGGACCAAACACCTGTCAAAGATGGCCAGGTTTATTAGGGCTTGTCTCTCTGCAGGGGGCTGGACTGACTGATCTCGCCAAGTCCCTTCCAGCCCTGGCTTTCACCCACAAAGGCTGGGAGGGAAGTGCAGTCTGGCCCGCAGAACCACTGCCTGCACCTTTAGAGACGCCTAGTTTCAATTAGAGAGAATGGCTTTGCTGACGGGCATTAACAGACGAGCGCGCTTTAAAAGGCCTCTCGGCCAGAGAGCTCCCATCCTCCTCCCCCGCCGCGGCTTTCCAGCGCTAGTAAACCGGATCAGCCCGGAGGGGGGGGGGGGAAATCCCTCGCTGCCTGCCTGGCTTCAGCCCCCAGGGCAGCCTCCCACCGGCGCCCCACCAGGCACGTCTCCCGCGGGGCGCGCGTCTTGGGGGGCGGGGGCCGCTGCTGCTGGTGCAACGTCCAGCCCGAGTTGCACCAAGTTTCCCATTGGACCAGCAGCTATTCCCGAGCCCTCATTGCATCAGGCGCTGGCCGCCCCCTTGCGGCGCCCCGCCTGCCAGTGGCTAGGCGAACGCCCGTCCCCTATGGCGCTCGCACCCCGGGAGGAGCCCCAGCCCCCTCCCCGTGGGGTGGAGCAGCCCCAGGCCGCAGTGCGGCCGGCAGGAGGGTCCCCCCGGCAGGCACTAGCCGCCCCGCTTGCCGGGGCTCCCCAGCGCAGCAGCACTCGCGCCGGGCCGGGGCGCAGTACCTGGATTTGCCATATCTGCCGCCGGCGGAGTCATCCTCGCTACAGCTGCCCCCGCCCAGCGTGGCCAGGCCCGGCGCCCCGCCGTCCTCCTCCTCCTCCTCCTGCACGGCCACTCGGATCCGCACCGGGCAGCTCCCCGGCTCCCCCGCGCCCGCCTCCGCCACTGGGCTCGGCGCGCCGCTGGGCCTCGCCTCTAACAGCTCCAGGCTCGGAGCGGGGCCCGGGGGATTCCCTGGCAGCAGCTCGGCCATGGGGCTACGGCGGCGGGGTAGAGCCCGCCAGAGCCTGGCGAGCAGCGCTGCCCCCGGGCCGCCTGCAGCCGCCGCCTTCTCCTCCCGCTGCGCCTCTGAGCCAGGCAGCGCCGCGGCGGCGCCCCCAGCTCCAGACCCCTCCTGCTCCTGGGCGGCCGGCCCCCGCCTACCTCCGCGGGGAGCCGGGGGGCCGGGCCAGCACTCCCCCTCCGCCGCGCCCCCAGGCAGCAGCAGGCAGAGGAGCCAGGCGCTGCGCAGCTTGTACCGTACATAGCCGCCTCCCTGAGGTGAGCTCATGGGAGGGGGTGGGCAGCCCGCGGGGTTTTTAGCGCAGGGGCTGGGCTGAACTGCACGTCTGGGCGAGGCGAAGGGAGAAGGCCGGGGCAGGCACAGACTTCCCATCCCGGGCACGATGGAGGGGTCTGCGAGTAGGGAAGGGGTGGGGAGGCTCTGGACGTAGGGCCCGGGCTGCACCAGCCTAAGGACTGCTTCTCCCTTGTGTTGGGCCCCTCTTTCGGAGTGGTGGTGGTAGAGCTCTCTTCCCCGAAGGATTCTGCTGGGTGAGTTTCCATGAGATGGGGTCTCACTCCTTTGTCGAGGCAGGAAAGAGGGGCCTTGCCCTTACTTAAAGCAGAGTCACTGTTTGCCAACCTTCTCCTAGTCGCAGCTACTAATGTAATCCTATGTGTGCAGGAGGGGCCTGAGAAATCCCTTCATCCAAGATAGCAAGGTGACCAAACCTCTGGATGTCATCAGCCCCCTGCCGATATTAGGTGTTTTGTCTTACATAACAATATAACCCGCTCCCCTCCCGCCCCCAGCCAGCCCCTGGCCATTGTCTTGATTTTCACATTTGCCATCTGGCTGCTCTGTGCCAGTGTTCAGGGGTTTCCAGGCCTGGGAATGTGTGATAACTGAACCTCAGTTTGGGACTGAGAAAGATAGACAGAGGCCTGACAAGCTACTCAAACTCAGTCACTGCATGTTCCTGCCAAAATTACTATCAGCCAAATAATTACTGTTGTATTATGTCATTGGTAGGTTTCAAAGGTAACATTTCAATGAGATGACTGGCATCCCTTCACACCTGTATCACATGAATTATTTCCTGCTATTTGAAGAAAGTGCTTCATTAGATCAAAATAGATTGGCTTGACAACCATAAGAGGTAGGAATTACATGTTTTAAAAAATGCATTTTCATTAGAAAATGATGGGGTCATCAGGAAAGTGCAGCTATAAGGGTTTACCCTATTCCAGTTGGACTTACGATTGTCTTCTGTCTATTCTTTGATTTGCTAAATATATTACAATATGCTATTTATCTTGGTCCGCAGCTTTGAGACCTAATGTGATTTTGCAACTAATAACTTCATAAATAACTGCACATCTTCCAAAGTATAAAGTGAATGTCATACAAAGAAGTATATGGTAACTATGAACAGCCTAAAGGAACTCATGCCTGTTTTAAATTGAGTTTAAATTGAGTTTGAATTCTATCTTATGTCTCATCTTCTGGAAAAAAAAATGGTTTATTCTATGGCTTCTGAGGGTAAAGGTTTCAGAAAGATTAACGAACATGAATAAACAGAAATGACTGCATATGTTTTATTGTTTTATAGGATAATAGATGTGAATAGTGCTTTACAGAGCTTTACATCGACATGGCCCGAGCTCTGAGCAGCTAGCAAGGTACACTTATGCACATGCTTAATTTGGAACACAGGAGTTGCTCCATTGACTTCAGTGGTCTGTTTCCAAGTTTAAAGTAAATCATGGATGTGCTTGCAGCCAGGATTGGAACCTAGAACATAAAATTTTACCACAAGAACATTTATTCCTTAATTGGGGAAGATCCTCAAGATCGATCTCTCTCTCTCTCTCTCTCTCTCTCTCTCATATTACTGTTCTCATGTGAACCATGTGATGGAAGCTAGGATTTTGAATCTCGGCTGTGTCTGGTATAGTTCCTCTCTTTCTTAGTATCTTTCTTGGTTCCCTCATTTATACAGTGAAAGTCATACTTCATTTCAGTGCATTTGTTCACTATTTTTGTTCTTAAAATTCTGAATTTGCAAACCTGTTCATTGCCATTAGATGCCATTTATCATTTTTATCACTCTACAAAGAATAAAAACAAGGAGTTTTGTGGCACATTAAAGGCTAACAGATTCATAACTGAAATGGTTTTGATCCATGAAAACTTATGCCCAAATAAATCAGTAAGTTTTTAAGGTGCCACAGGACTCTTTGTTTTTACAGATAGAGGGCTGACTGTGTTAGCCTTTGAGACTTGTTACTCTGCAAAGAGTATTCTGGTAGCAGGTCTGTCAGCATTTAATGTAATGAAAATCACCATCCGCCATGATGATTTTTGGCTTATTTTTAACGTGCTTTGTGTGGAGAAAGTGTTAGGTGCTCTTATTTTTGTTTCATTAAAAAAAATAACACTTCCTTATGTAACTGTGCAACTAAACAAATGTCTGTCTTCAAGTATTGTATCATGTTGGCCCAGGTAAGACATAAAGGGTGTATCTAGACTACATGGCTCCGTTGACAGAGCCATGTAGATTAGGCAGGACAGCAAAGGGAAATGAAGCTGCAATTTAAATAATCGCTGCTTCATTTGAATCAATATGGCTGCCGTGCTGTGCCGATCAGCTGATTGTCGGCACAGCACGACAGTTTAGACGGGGATCTGCCGACCCCAGAACCTTTCGTCAGCAGATCCTTTATGCCTTATGAAACGAGGCTTACAGGATCTGCTGACGAAGGGTTCTGGGGTCGGCAGATCCCCGTCTAGACTGTCGTGCTGTGCCGACAATCAACTGATCGGCACAGCGCTGTGGCCATTTTCATTTAAATGACGTGGCGATTATTTAAATCACAGCTTCATTTCCCTTTGCCGTCCTGCCTAATCTACATGGCTCTGTCGACAGAACCATGTAGTTTAGACGTACCCAAAGAGTTCAACTTTGCCCTACTGAGATCAGTGGAGTTTTGATATGGACTTGACTGGGAGTAGGATCAGTCATAAAAAGTGGTTCCAGGAAAGACATGGGTATAAGTATTATGGGTTTGATTTATGTACTACCCAAGTCAGTGTGAGTCTGCCAGCCCTTCAGGGGGACAGGATCAGACCCGATACGAGTGGAAACTATCCAGTTATATAGTTGACCAGTCTGATATACAGAGGACAGAAAGTAAAATTACCTGAGGACTCCTATTCTTTGGCCAGAAATGAAAGTAATCATGGCTCAGTATAGGGATGTTAATATTGGTGAATTGAATAGTCGATTACCTCATGAATTCTTATCAGTTACCTGGTTATTCTATAGTCCCTGGGGGTGGGGGTGGCAGCTCAGGCCCCACTCCCAAGGAGCTCCCTGCCACTCGGTGCTGCTGCCTCTGATACAGAGGCAGCAACGTGGGGTGGCAGCAGCCCCCATCTGGGGGGGGAAAGGGCAGGGGAGCTGAGCTCCCGGACCTGGTGCAAGCTGGAACCGAGTTGGGCTGCCTGCCCACCTGGCTCCTAATACACTTTAAATGCAGGGCCACAGCGGGGATAGGTTCTGGACCTGGTGTGAGCCAGAGCTGGACCTGGTGTGAGCCAAAGCTGAACCGGGCTGCTGCCCAGTGTGCTAAAAAATTTACTGGCAGGCAGTCTTCCTTCTAAGATTTTCCATCCATGAACAGAGTGAGTTTTGTCTTGTGCATCAATATTGAGGTCATGTGTGCTTGTTCGGATGTATGCCACCATGGCACCCAGGTTATAAACCTTTCCCTTTTCCCCTTTGTCTCCCGTTCTCCCCTCGTCCCATGGGCTCCTCTGCTGCCGCCCCCCCAAGCCTCACCCTCCTCTGCTGTCCTGGTTCCTGCCCTTCTCATTCCCCTCAGCGCCCCTGGAACTTGCCCTACCTCCCCATCCTCTCTGACCCCTGCACCTGCCCTTCCCCCCCGTGCCCACCCCTCCTCATCCCCTCTCGTAATACTTCTGTCTACTCACCTGCCCTGCCTCTCTTCTCTGCCTTCTGGTGCCCATCCCTCCCCTCTACTCCCTTCCCCATGCCTGCCCTTTTGCTTCACCCCCACAATCCTCCTGGCACCTGCAGCTTCCCCTACCTCTTGCACCTTCCTGGTGCTTCCCCCTTCCCTCACTGCCCCTGCCCTCCTAACACCTGTCCCCCTTGCCCACTTCCTCTCTGGTGCCTACCCCCTCACCACCCTCTGCGCCCTCACACATGACTTGCTCCAACCCCCACCTTCCCCAAGCCTACCCCTCCTTTCAGCCCCTCTTCTGGCACCCACTTCTCCCCTCTTGTCCCCATTGCCCCCCCCCTCCCAGCATCACCCTGTCTCCTCCCCCTCTCACCCCCACTGATACCTTCCCATTCCTCCCCAACCCACTCCTCCTGCCCTTTCCCCTCGTTTCCTCTTGGCCCCCTGGCATTTGTTTCCTCCACCCTGCCACTTGGTGCCTTCCCCTTTCTTCTCCTGCCCTGGCCCCCTCCTCTCCCCTCAGCACAAGCCCCTTCCTCTCCTCACCCCCACCTCCCCCTTAGTTATCCCCCTGCCTCTTCCCTTCCTTTCTGCCATCCTGACACAGTCCTGGCACACAGGGCAGCTGCCTGCCATGCTCCCAGCTCCTGGCCCCACTCCCAGAGAGCTCCTTGCCACCCCGTGCTACTGTCTCTGATACTGCTGCTGGCATCCGACAGAGCAGCCTCAGTCTGCAGCAAGCCCAGGCCACAGAGGCAGCAGAAAGGGGGGGGAACTGGTGGCTTCACAGAGCCCTTGCTCAGGGGGATCCAGCTTTTAAGCATGCTGCTGCCTCTGTGGGAGGCAGTGGGGAGGGGGCAGGCATCTCCATGGGAAATGACATGCCTGGGGAACCAGCTTAAAAGCCAGCTCCCCACAGGCACCGGCTCTCCCCTCCCCACTCCTGCTGCCTCTGATACAGAGGCAGCAAGGGGGAGAGGCATTGCGTGTAGTTCTTTGGATTACTCGATAAGCCTATGCTTATCAGTTAATTGTTTAAACGTCTATACACTAACATCCCTAATCTGTACGGTGCAAGCTCATTGATTAACTTCCCCCTTGATGTGGGGAAGATACGCATAAGTCTTTGTTCCACAAGCACCTAGGAGTGCTTTACAAACAAAATAAAAATCAAGCACCTTACCGGTTGATGGTTATTAGTAACTAGTTAACCCACGCCTTGCTCAGTTGGAGCAGCAACCTGCCCACAGCACAGGCCAGGGTAAGCTGGGAGCCCTGAGCTAGGGGTGTAATAGTGTAGTCAATTAACCAATAAGCAAAAGTTTTTAAGTTAATGCTATGGATTACGTGCATATTCTTCTCTGCCCTGCCAGCAGGGTTCCCAGTAAGGGTTGCACCTGCACAGGTGCACACCAAGAAGTTCATTCCCGCCCACCCCCTCAGGAGAGCCTCGCAGCTGCAGCCCCTGCTCTCCTGGCGGGGGAGGGAGGCACGTGGCAGGTGACGGCCCACCCCAGGAGCATCTGGGCAGCCACCACGAAGCTTGCCTGGTGGCTGCCGGAGCTTGACCCTGGTCTGCAGTAATAAAAATAGCACAATGGCCCGGCTCCAGTCTCAGCATATGGGGCAGCCCCCCTGCTGTGTGGCCCAGTCGGTGGGAGTAGCTTGGGCCATGGCTGTGTGGTAGCTGCTGGGGGCAGGACAGTAGTACCAAAAATAGCACTGTGGCCCCGGCTCGAGTCCTGGCACACAGAGTGTGCTGCCCCGTGTGCTGGGACTGGAACCGGGGCCGCAGTGCTGTTTTTAATACTGCGGTCCCAGCAGTCCCAGGGCTAGGGCTAGGGCTGGGGAGTGTTTTAGTAACCATGTGACCATGGGTGGCAGATGAAGGCCCAGCTGGAGAAAGCAAGCTCCAGCTCTGTCCCTTTCACCCAAAGCCCACCTCTGGAGCCAAGCTCCACCCACCCCCAGCCTGATCCTTCCTGGGCACCTGGAGGGCCACCATGCTGTGTCCCCTGCCCCAGCTCTCCTGCGCAGTTGGGGCATGTAGGCAATTGGGGGAAGGCTGTGATTTCCCTTGCCTGTGTTACCAGCCACCCATGTGTGCAACTGTTAAAAATTTGGTGCGGCTACATGCACGATATCTAACATCCGATATCTAACATCCCTAGTATGGATCCCTATTCAGTGCAAGATACTATTTTGCTCAGGTAACTCAGTTGGGTGTGTGGTGCCATCTGCTGCTGTGTCTGATGAAATTGGGTCTACAAAGACTGGCTGAGTCACCAGCAGGGCAGGCGGAGAGGCCAACCTAGCTAAATCATTAGGGGGCACAGGAGTTCCAGTGACTCCCAGACTGCTCCCTAGGACTGACAAACCATCACACAGCCCTGCTATTCTGGTTTATAATTAATTGATTGTCATTGCATAGAGCATCTTTAAGCCTTGTCTACATTTGTCTTATTTCTCTAAAATCTCTGTTTTTATCAGTAGGTCACCTCCAGAATTGATATCAATATTGGGAACATTAGTGTAGGTGGACACCAATGACATTTTAAATGCCATGTTGATTAGGCCTTCTCTGAGTTTAAAAACAGGCAGTGGCTGTCTGGTGGCCTGTTCATAATGTATTCATCGATGGTGCCACCATTGAAAATTAAAAAGTATCTGCAATGGTGGGGAAAGTTAGAGTTAAAGGGTAGTGAAGTCAAGTCCTTAGTGGGGATCATACATCCAACTTGAGCCTTTGGTGTCAAGATGCCCTTAAGGTGTCAAGATGCCCTTAAGGTGTCAATTACTAATCCAGTTAGGGTCTAACCCCAATCACATGAAACTCCTGTGTGTTTGCTATTATGCTTTGCAGGCTCAGCACTGTCTAATTATTAACTGAAGCTTCAGGGGGTAGCCAAGCTAGTCTGTGCAGGATAAACTTGAAAAACAACAAAAGGTCTGGTAGTCTGAAGAAGTGGGCTATGCCTACGAAAGCTCATGATACCATCTAAATATTAACTGTAATTCCCACCAAATAAACTTTTATTTCATTACGTTCTGTTTTGACTCTGGACACTTCTGCTGATTATGGGTGAAAGCCACCCCATCCCACAAGAAGTGTTGACTAATCAGGCTTTCTGAAGGGTACTCAGTAGGGGAGGCAGTGATGGATTCACACCACTATCTGTCTGCAGGCTATTCTGCAGCTGCTTTCCAATCTACTGGGCTAAACCTTGATGTATGGGCATAAGTAGCATCCATGGCAAATTTGTGGGGTTTGGGGCTACTATATCCATGTAACGGGAGACACAGTAGCATCTTTCCCAAACCACCTTCTATCTGCGGAGGTGCTTGTATGATCCTATCACCATAGTATTGCTGAACTTCCCAAATATTTAAGGATTTATCCTTGGAATATTCTTGAAAGTAAGAAAGTACTGTTATCAGGGCAGTCCTTAGGCATATGCAGCATACACAACCGTGCAGGGCACCCAAAAATTTGGGTGATCAAATTTTTGGGTGCCCCTATGCAGTCACGTGTGCTCATGTGTCTGAGGACAACCCTGACCACCTCCACAGGTTCCTCTCTGGCCCCTCCCCTCTGGTGCTCTGTGCTCTATCCTGCTGGGAGGGCTGCATTCTCCCTGCCCCTAGCTCTCTGTCCCCATGCCCAGGCTATCTTGGCCAGCAGCTGGCCACTATCTGAGCACTCCCTCTTGTCAGAGTGGGGATGGTGAGGGGCCCTCAGCTTCTGCAGCTCCACTTCAGCCCCAGGAAGCCCTGAGCCCCTGCAAAAGCTGTGCTGAGGGGAAGGGAAGAGGGAAGCCCTGAGCCCTGGCAGAAGCTGCATGGAAGCGATGGCCTCAGTTGCGTAGGACCCCATACGTTATAAGGATAGCCACTGACTATTATCTGCATTTCACAGATGGGGAACTGAGGCTTGGAATGGTTAAGTAACTTACCCAAAACTATAGTGTGTGGCAGTCAGAAATTACATGTAGATGTCCTGAGTCCTAGTCCAAAGCTTTATCTCCAACAGCCCTCCCCCTTCTCTTATGCAGCCTATTAGAACATAATAACGGCCATACTGGGTCAGATCAAAGGTCCATCCAGCCCAGTACCCTGTCTGCCGACAGTGGCCAATGCCAGGTGTCTCAGAGGGAGTGAACTGAACAGGTAATGATCAAGTGATCTCTCTCCTTCCATCTATCTCCACCCTCGGACAAAGAGAAGCTAGGGACACCATTCCTTACCTATACTGGCTAATAACCATTAATGGACTTAACCTCCATGAATTTATCTAGTTCTCTTTTAAACCCTGTTATAGTCCTAGCCTTCACAGTCTCCTCAGGCAAGGAGTTCCATAGATTGACTATGCGCTGTGTGAAGAAGAACTTCCTTTTATTTGTTTTAAACCTGCTGCCCATTAGTTTCATTTGGTGGCCCCTAGTTCTTATATTATGGGAACAAGTAAATAACTTTTCCTTATTCACTTTCTCCACACCACTCATGATTTTATATACCTCTATCATATCCCCCCTTAGTCTCCTCTTTTCCTAGCTGAAAAGTCCCAATCTCTTTAATCTCTCCTCATATGGGACCTGTTCCAAACCCCTAATCATTTTAGTTGCCCTTCTCTGAACCTTTTCTAATGTCAGTATATCTTTTTTGAGATGAGGAGACCGCATCTGTACACAGTGTTCAAGATGTGGGCATACCATGGATTTATATAAGGGCAATAAGATATTCTCTGTCTTATTCTCTATCCCTTTTTTTAATGATTCCTAACATCCTGTTTGCTTTTTTGACTGCCGCTGCACACTGCGTAGACGTCTTCAGAGAATTATCCACGATGACTCCAAGATCTCTTTCCTGATTAGTTGTAGCTAAATTAGCCCCCATCATATTACATGTATAGTCAGGGTTATTTTTTCCAATGTGCATTACTTTACATTTATCCACATTAAATTTCATTTGCCATTTTGTTACCCAATCACTTAGTTTTGTGAGATCTTTTTGAAGTTCTTCACAGTCTGCTTTGGTCTTAACTACCTTGAGCATTTGCAAACTTTACCACCTCACTGTTTACCCCTTTCTCCAGATCATTTATGAATAAGTTGAATAGGATTGGTCCTAGGACTGACCCTTGGGGAACACCACTAGTTACCCCTCCCCATTTTGAAAATTTACCATTTATTCCTACCCTTTGTTTCCTGTCTTTTAACCAGTTCTCAGTCCATGAAAGGATCTTCCCTCTTATCCCATGACATCTTAATTTACATAAGAGTCTTTGGTGAGGGATCTTGTCAAAGGCTTTCTGGAAATCTAAGTACACTATATCTACTGGATCCCCCTTGTCCACATGTTTGTTGACCCCTTCAAAGAACTCTTAACAGATTAGTAAGACATGATTTCCCTTCACAGAAACCATGTTGACTTTTGCCCAACAAATTATGTTCTTCTATGTGTCTGACAATTTTATTCTTTACTATTGTTTCAACTAATTTGCCTGGTACTGACGTTAGACTTACTGGTCTGTAATTGCCAGGAGCACCTCTAGAGCCCTTTTTAAATATAGGCGTTACATTAGCTATCTTCCAGTCATTGGGTACAGAAGCTGATTTAAAGGATAGATTACAAACCAGAGTTAATAGTTCCGCAGTTTCACATTTGAAATTGGGTCACATTTGGGAATTTCCCTCACATCCTCAGCCGTGAAGACTGAAGCAAAGAATTCATTTAGTTTCTCTGCAATGACTTTATCGTCTTTAAGTGCTCCTTTTGTATCTTGATTGTCCAGGGGCCCCACTGATTGTTTAGCAGGCTTCTTGCTTCTGATGTACTTAAACATTTTATTATTACCTTTTGAGTTTTTGGCTAGCTGTTCTTCAAACCCCTTTTAGGCTTTTCTTATTACATTTTTACACTTAATTTGACAGTATTTATGCTCCTTTCTATTTACCTCACTAGGATTGACTTCCACTTTTAAAAGATGCCTTTTTATCTCTCACTGCTTCTTTTACATGGTTGTTAAGCCATGATGGCTCTTTTTTAGTTCTTCTACTATGTTTTTTAATTTGGGGTATACATTTAAGTTGGGCCTCTATTATGGTGTCTTTGAAAAGTGTCCATGCAACTTGCAGGATTTTACTTTAGTCACTGTACCTTTTAATTTCTGTTTAACTAACCTCCTCGTTTTTGCATAGTTCCCCTTTTTGAAATTAAATGCCACAGTGTTGGGCTGCTGAGGTGTTCTTACCACCACAGGAATGTTAAATGTGATTATATTATGGTCACTATTTCCAAGCGGTCCTGTAATAGTTACCTCTTGGACCAGATCCTGCGTGCCACTCAGGACTAAATCAATAATTGCCTCTCCCCTTGTGGGTTCCTGTCTCAGCTGCTCCAAGAAGAAGTTGTTTGAGGTATCAAGAAATTTTGTCTCTGCATCTTGTACTGAGGTGACATGTACCCAATCAATATGGGGATAGTTGAAATCTCCCACTATTATTGAGTTCTTTATTTTGATAGCCTCTCTAATCTCCCTTAGCATTTCATAGTTACTATTACTGTCCTGGTCAAGTGGTCGATAATAGATCCCTACTGTTATATTCTTATTAGAGCAGGGAATTACTATCCATAGAGATTCTATAGAATATGTTGATTCATTTAAGATTTTTACTTCATTTGATTCTAAATTTTCTTTCACATATAGGGCCACTCCCCCACCCGCATGACCTGTTCTGTCCTTCCGATATATTTTGTACCCCGGAATGATTGTGTCCCATTGATTGTCCTTGCTCCACCAGGTTTCTGTACTGCTTATTATATCAATATCCTCCTTTAACACGAGGAACTCTAGTTCACCCATCTTATTTTTTAGATTTCTAGCATTTGTGTACAAGCACTTTAAAAACTTGTCACTGTTTAGTTGTCTGCCCTTTTCTGATGTGTCAGATTCTTTTTTATGTGAATGGTTTTCGTCTGATCTGGCTCATACTTTATCCTCTTTCATCCTCTCCTCCTGACTAAAACCTAGAGAATCTCTATTAAGAGACGTCTCTGTCTGATCCACGGCTTTCCCCCGTCTCTTAGTTTAAAAACTGCTCTGCGACCTTTTTAATGTTAAGTGCCAGAGTCTGGATCCACTTTGGTTTAGGTGGAGCCCATCCTTCCTGTATAGGCTCCCCCTATCCCAAAAGTTTCCCCAGTTCCTTATAAAGCTAAACCCCTCCTCCCTACACCATCGTCTCATCCACGCATTGAGACTCTGAAGGTCTGCCTGCCTACTTGGCCCTGCGCGTGGAACTGGAAGCATTTTTGAGAAGGCCACCATAGAGGTTCTGGATTTCAGTCTTTCCAGCCAGCCTAAATTTGGCCTCCAGGATGTCTCTGCTACCCTTCCCTATGTCATTGGTATCTACATGTACCACGATCTGTGGCTCCTCCCCAGCACTACACATAAGTCTATCTTGATGCCTCAAGAGATCCGCAACCTTATCATCAACCAGGCAAGTCACCATACGGTTCTCCCGGCCATCGCAAACCCAGCTATCTACATTTCTAATGACCGAATCCCCCATTACTAACACCTGCCTTTTCCTAATGATTGGAGTTCCCTGCCCTGGAGAGGTAACCTAAGTGCAAGAGGATACTCCAACATCTGGAAGGAGGGCCCCAACTATGGGAAGGTTTCCCTCTGCTCCCGTTGACTGCTCTCCTTCCCTGAGCCTTTCATTCTTTTAACAGCGCAGGGGCTGTCTGACCGGGAGGTGGGACAATTCTACAGTGTCCCGGAAAGCCTCATCAACATACCTCTCCGCCTCCCTCAGCTCCTCCACTTCAGCCACCCTGGCCTCCAAAGCCCTTATGTGGTCTCTGAGGGCCAGGAGCTCCTTGCACCGAATGCACACATATGCCACCTGCCCGTAGGACAGGTAATCATACATGCTACACTGAGTGCAATAAACAGGATAGCCCCCACTCTGCTGCTGGGCTTCTGCCTGCATTCTCTCCTACAGCTACCTAGGTTATTGATAGGTTTTTTAGTTAAATCAGGAAGTTTTGATTAAAACCTTTAAACTAAACTATAAAGAATGGCAAGTATACCTTGGCCCCTTCCCAATTCCCTCTCAAAACTCTCTGTTTGCTGCCCCTGTTTGCAAACTCCCTGATCGCTGACTCACTGCTTTATAAAGCCGTGGCCTTCCTGATAGCCCCGCCCCCTGACTAAGGCTCAGCCAATTAACAGAGGCTTCTAGATTTCAAACCTTTAGAAGCCCACAGCTTCCAACTGCCGGCCACAGCACACGCTCCTTCAAACAAAGAAACAGAACATCCCCTAGGGCACACAGAAGCGTCCCTGAATTGCCCTTTACCTATGTTCCCTTTCTCATGCAACCTTGCTGTGGGATTTTAGTAGTTCAGAGGACTTTCCATAGGCACTCGGCACCTGAATGAAGTTTATTCTGTGTGTTTGGTGCTTCAGTGTGCATGATGAAAAGAGTGGATGGACTGAAAAGTAGGTGCTGGAAAACATGAAGAATGCATATGGTCCAATGCTATGTTTTATAACAGCACCAAATTAAGAGATGGTCAAAGTCTTATTGCTTGATTTTTACTTTGTAAAGTCAAGAGTTATGAAAAAGAAATGACAAGCTGAACATTTTACTTGTAAATGACTTAGTTATATGGATATTAAATCTCATTATTGGTATCATAATTTTAATTCAAGAAATTAGGCCAGATTAACTCTGTGTTCTCATTCACAGTTAAGGGATGAATTTGGTTGAGTATTGTTTGTTCTTGCACTTGTGGGTAGGGTAGTTGGATTAGGAAAAATATTTAGTAGATATGTGATATGTCAACAACTTCTCTGAATTCATCATAGAAAAGCTACAACAGTGGCTGTGGTTATGTAGGACTCCTCCACAATGCCCTATTGAAAGGGCATTGACTTGGAAAGATACCGTCTGTAGATTAGAGAGAAGTTTGGTTCTAAATGATTCTTTAGTTCTCTCTTTTTGTGTGTGCACACCTTTATTGTGTTGTTTCCAGTAGAAATTGGAATGAATCCCCAATTTATTTAATGTAGATTGTAGACCATTATATAATCATCAGAAGATGACTATTTTCAGCCACTATCATTCTAGCTCAGATTGTACTGTGACTTAAAGGTGTTCACAAAATTCATTGCCTTTGAATGGTGACTGTGTGTAAAATGTATCTTCACAATATGGTGTCTTTTACATTTATGTACCTGTTTTTCAATAGTCCTCTTTGTGTAAGCATTTTACTAACATTTATTATATCAAACCCCATAATATTCTTTACATAAGAAACTTACTGGCACTGTACTTAATTGTAGTTTTTTGCCGAGGTCTCAAACTCATGGCCCCTGGGCCATCTGTGGTCTAAGCAGTTCCACAATCCAGTCCATGCATGGCTTCTGGCAAGAGTCTCCTCTGGCCTGGGGGAGGGGATGTCTGTACCCTTCCCTTATGTCCAGCTCCTGTTCCATCCCCTTCCCGCCTCTTCTTACCCCTGTTTCACCCTTTGCTCCATTAACCCCTTCCCTCAATTCTCTACCCTTAAAGGGACGTGGCCTTGCGTGGATTACCAGGAGCTTTGTGTGGGATGGCAGCAGGGGTTGGGCCCCCTGCACTCTCTGTGGTGGCAGGAACTGAGGGGAAATGGAGTGACATAGTAGCCCCTGCTCTGCTTTGCTGCCATCTCATAGGCCAGTCCGGTCATGCCCCTTCACTGCGGCAGTGGAAAGCAGAGTCTTACAGCTCCAGTGCGAGCTTGTTTGGAAGATGGCCACAGAGCGGAGCAGGCTGCTACATAGCTCCATTTCCCCACAACTCCAGTCACCACAGTAAGTGCAGGGGGCCCCAATCCTTGCTGCCAGCCTATCCTGCTCAGGGCCCCACAGGCTAACCATCCAGTCTCTGAGTCTGCGGCAGCCATGCCAAACAGTCCTATGAATGGGACAGCTCTTCACACACCTCCTCTGGGCCCCAGTGGCACAGAGCTAGCAGCCAGAAGCTGCTTTAGCCCTGTTGCACTTATGGATGTAAAATCCCGTTTAATTTGTTAACTGGTTAAACATTATGTTTAACTGGTTAATCGATTAAAGGGGGCACCGCCACCCCCTCTGGCTGAGGTTGAGCTGGAATGTCCCTCTTTCCATCCGGGGCTCTGGAGCAGCCTCTGTCTGCAGCAGGCGGGAAGCTGCTCCAGCCCCCACCAGTTAAGTTAACTGGAACTGGTAAGCATCGCTCATTTAGGGTGATGGTTACCGATTAGCCATTCACATCCTTAGTTGTGCTACTGGTGGTGATGCTGAGCACCTCTGGGGGGTGTGTGTTAAATAACCTAGGGATGGCAGGTGGGGCTAGGGAATGTGTGTGTGTGTGTGGCGGGGGGGCAGGAAATGCAGATACACCCCCTTAGAGCCTTGCCAGAGGTGAGTGCCCACTGGGAGGATATGAGACCTGGCACTAGCCCCAAGGTGGGTCTACTCAGAGAGCTACTAGGGCTGCTCCTGTTTGTTTACTTACTGGCTCTGCAGCCAGGTGTCCTTGTTGCTCCCATTGGCTGTGGTTTGCCGTTTGAGATCTCTGGTTTATTGATTTCCACATAAGTGCTTGTTTAGAATCTGCATTTACATTCTCACTTCATTAAATACCATATCTGAGTTTCTTATTCCTTCTTTCTTTTTTCTTGATGTAATTATTACTCAAAGTATCTCATTCTACAGAATGAAATCAGTATTTGTATAACTTTTAGGGTGTGTTTTGGGAAATGTCAAGGATTTCCAATAAATTGTTGTCTGAAATGACATTTTTATTCTAGAATGATATATTGAGAATGCAGTCCCAGGTCAGGACTATGTTGTAGATGTGTTCTGATTCTAGCCTTTAGTAACATTTGCTTAATAGCAGCACCAGTACAAATTGTGTCTTGCCTGGGATACAAAATTGTTTATATGGGGCGAGTGGAGTGGCTTGTAGTGATGTTTCAGCTCGGCTAGTGGTCAAACTGGAATAAAGCCCAAGTGCAGACGAGCACAAATGAAGTATGGGAGCAACTGTGCTATATATTAAAGAAAAAGATAAGAGTATAGCTTCTTGCCCAGTGTTTCTCAACCTTTTTTTTTATAAAGTACCCTTTTTTCAAAAAAAAAACCCTGTAAGTACCCCCAGTACCTACAGTTTTCACACACACATTTTTTTTCTACCATTGCAACACATTTGTTGAAACAACTTAATTGTAGCTGGGCGGGCGATGAAATTTTTGGGTATAAAGTACTAAAATAAAGTGCTATAAAACTTAAAACAAAAATTCAGTTTTCTCCAAATTTCAGTTGTTGTACCCCCCCCCCGACTTCTCTCAAGCACCCCTAAGGGTACTTGTACCATTGGTTGAGAAACACTGTTCTAGCATATGTGGGACATAAGAAGGTGAAGAATAGTCTAATGCAGTGTTTCCCGATTTTATTTGGCCATGGAACCCTTTTAAACTTGAAAAAATTTTGTGGAACCCCTAATAAGTCTGATATATGGAGCTGAAAAAGTAGACCAGAAATAAGGAAGGATAATAATAAACAAATGCTAAACAAGGTCATGAGATCTACATTTAGTTTAATTGCCCATATTTAAACACAAATCACATTTAATGTGTACAATTTTTTTTATCGTAAAATGTTATGGTAATGGAATTTTCTCGCAGAACCCTTATTTTCACTGTGCAGAACCCCGGGGTTCTGCGGAACACCATTTGGGAAACTCTAGTCTGATGATGGGGGTGCTAGCTTGGGGAATGGGAAATACGGATTCAACGCCTTGATCTGACACTGCAGCTTGGACAGAGAGCAGCCCCGCCCTGGTAAATGTCACCTGCCCGCGCAGGGGAGGGCAGAGAGCAGAGGCCGCAGCTCAGCACCGCGGCCAGCGGCTCCCGCCGCGTCTCCCCTTCCGGGCCCGTTACCTCCGCTCAAGCTGTAGCTTGTGTCCCCTGCCCTGCCGGAGCGGCCAGGAGCTGGACCGGAAGTGGTGGTTGCTAGGGCGACGTGGGAGCGGTTTCTGCCGGCCGAAGCAGGAGGCGGTGGTAGGCGGGTGGCCGGGCTGGGAGACTCGTTTCCATGGTGCCCAGCAAGTGCCGGCCGGGCGGCGGAAGGGCCGGGCCCAGCACTGTAGGTGCCGCGGCGGGAGCGTGGGCCCCGCGGTTGGGGGGGCAGGTGCGGGGCTTGGGAGCGCCATGCCGCGGATCTTCCCGCGCCAGGGAGCTTTGTGCCCCTACGCGCCCGCCGGGCGGCCTCGCCCCCGCCCTGCACATCCTGCCCGTCTGCCGCCCCGTGCGAGGCTGTGCCCCGGCACCCTGCGATCTCCCCCCCCTCCCCCCCGCCCGCCATGGCCGCACTTCCTCTTCTCTCAGCCTGCGGGTGCGGCCCCCTGGCTCCCCCACCCATGGCCTCGCCCTGCCTGCCCCGACCCGTGTCCCACCCAGGCTGCTCCCCTAGCTCTGCTTCTGCACCGTGAACGTGCGGCTAGCGAGCGCCTGGGCAAATTAACCAGGGTCGGGACTGTGCGCGCGCTGGGGCTCAGGGCTGCTGGCGTTGTTCCCTTCGCATCGAGAGATGGGGCAGGGCGCAGGCTGTCGCGGCGGCTGGCGGCTCCTCGGCTGCCGGGGCCGCTGCTGCTTTGTAGCAGCCAGCGAGCGGCTCAGGCAACGCAGTGACAGCCTTAAATCTACCGCGCGGTATCGTGTGCCGGCTGTGGTTATGAACGAGCCAGAGGTTGAAATATATTTACCTCTGTGTATGTTTCATAATGCATAATAAGGCCCCTGGGGTGTGAGCTGCTTTGTGCATTTTTACTAAGCAATTATGATCACTTATTTAGAAATGTTTTGGAAAATTAACTTTAAGTTATATAATGTAAATAATACACTTTTAACAAACCCGATATCTTAAAAAGTCCAAGAGGGCCATTTTCCTATGTTGTAGCTATCTAAGAGGGGGGCAAAAGTGGTTATTTCAAGCTGTGTTTGTATGTGTGTGCGCGCGCGCGCGCTCACATACTTTAAAAAATATGCTACCCTATATACCACGATTCCGTGGGGTATATGTTATGTTTAGCTGTACGCTAGGGATGTTAGAAATCTGTTATTTTAATAACTGTGTAACTGCTACATTTCTTTGCAGTTACACGATTACTTAGTGCCCCTCTGGGGGTGGGGCTGGCAGCCAGTGCACTCCCAGTTTCACTCCCAGGGACCTCCTTTCCACCCCACACTGCTGCCTCTGTAGCAGAGGCAGCAACACAGGGTTCCTGGGCCCGCCTCGGATAGTGACTGTTCCGTGGGACGCTGGAGAAGCTTTTCTCCATGGGAGCTCGGGTCCCCCACCAACAGGGGCTGCTGCCACCCCATGCTGCTGCCTCTGATCCGGAGGCAGCAGTGCAGGGTGGTCGGTGGCTCCCCTGCATGTTCTTCCTTTGAAACTCAGACCAGCGGCTATGACAGAGCCAGCCTGCCTTTCTGAGTGAGGGGAGTTGTTGTGGTTAACCAGGACTGCTAATCAATAAGTAGTTGCTTATCGGTTAACCTGTTACCTGAGTAACCTGTACATCCCTACTGTGCCCCTCAGTGAAAAGCAAGTTGCACATGTGTCAATGTGAAAAGCTCTAATGGCAGAGTCAGCAGACTACCCTTGGAGACTTTCCCTTTGGTTGGGTAAACCTTTACACTCCAGCAGTGTCTTTTCCTATGCCAGGCAGCAGCATTGTAGAGGGAAGGCACAGTTTGGGTGAGAGGAGAACAGTATATGATATTGGGATGTTAGCATATAGTCAAGTAAACAATTAACCAATAAGCCTAGGCAACTGCACACACTCCCCTCCCCCCCTTGCTGCCTCTGTATCAGAGGCAGCAAAGTGTTGGGGGGAATGGGAATCGGTGCCTGTGAGGAGCTGGCTTTAAGCAGGTTCCCCATGAGCTCCAGATCCACCCCCCATGCTGCGCTACTGCATCCTATAGATGTGCAGAGGATAATGGGGGCAGGTGAGAACCAATATGCATGGGGAGCCAGCTTTCAAACCAGCTCCCCACGTGTGTCGGCTCCCACAGACCCGCCTGCCCCCTCTGCGAGTGGGGGCAGGCAGAAGTCAGTACTTGAGGGAGACGGCTTAAAAGCTTGTTCCCCTCAGCACCAGCTCTGCAGAACCACCTGCCCTCGCCCCACACTTCTGCCTCTATTAGAGGCAGAAGTGTGGGGAGGGCAGGGGAGGCTGTCTTGAAGCAGCCTCTGTCTGTGGAGGGTCCAAGCTCCCCATGGACAGAGACTGCTCTGCATCCCACGGAGCAGCCTCTGTCTGCTCTAGCCTGAGCCTGCTGCGGGCAGAGGTTGCTTCGCGACAGCAGCCCCTGTCCACGGGGGTGTGATCTCCCTGTGGACAGAGGCTGCTCTTAATCCCACGGAGCAGCCTCTGTCTGTGGGGAGCTTGGACCCCCGCGGACAGGAGCTGCTGCCTTTGTATCAGAGGCAGCAGCGCAGGGTGGCAGGCAGCTGGTTTGTGAAGGGAGCTGGTTTTTAAACTTTTTTTAAACTCAGAGAGGCAGCAGTGTGGGGTAGCAGGGGACTGCCTGGGAGTGGGGCGGGAGCGCACTCGCTGCCGGCTCTGCCCCCAGGGACGATTGAACAGTTGTGTAATCAATAATATTTTATGTGGTTACACAACTATTCAGTTACACGATACCTAACATCCCTATATGATATCTGAAAGATGTGCCTATGTATGTGATCATATGTGTCTTTACTTTACTGTTTAAGCTGCTGTTTAAACTTCTCTTAGGGAGCTGCTTGACTACACATGCTACATACTGCCAAAAGATGCATCCAGTGTAGACCAAAGCTCCAAATACTGCTTACGAGTATGTCTACACTATGAGACAAAATTTAGTTAAGACATGCAACTTCAGCTATATTAATTGCATAACTGAAGTTGAAGTAGCTCAACTCGGCTTTTGGTGCTGTCTATACTGCAGGAAGTTGAAGGAAGAATACTCTTCCTTTGACTTCCCTTACTCCTCGTGAAATGAATGTAAGGGTATGTCTATACTGCATTCCTCTTTTGAGAGAGGAATGCAAATGCAGCTGAGCGAAATTGCAAATGAAGCGTGGATTTGAATTTCCTGTGCTTCATTTGCATAATCGAGTCTGGCCACTATTTCGAAATACCCTATTTCAAGATTAAAAAACGCCATGTAGACGTGGTTATTTTGAAAGAAACCCCTTCTTTCAAAATAACCCTTACTCTTTAAAAAATGAGGTTTAATGGTTATTTTGAAAGAAAGGGTTTCTTTCAAAATAACTGCAACTACATGGCGTTCTTTATCTTGAAATAGGGTATTTCGAAATAGCGTCTGGACACGATTATGCAAATGAAGCACAGGAAATTCAGATCCGCACTTCATTTGCAATTTCGCTCGGCTGCATTTGCATTCCTCTCTCGAAAGAGGAATGCAGTGTAGACCTACCCTTACAGAAGTTGGAGTAAGAAGTCCACCATCTTGAAAATATTTCGAAATAATTGCTTTCTGTTAGATATATATTCTGTTGTTTAGAAATAACGTCAGTTATTCCGAAATAATGCTTCTGTGTAAACATGTCCTAAGTGTAAAACTGAAAGAAAGTATGATGACGCTGGGTCATGAGTTCAGATTATCATAAATGAATTTGCTTTTGTTCCTTTATGACAGTATTGTCTAAGACTGTCATCTTTATTGAATGAATCAGAGAATTTTCCACATTAATAAGACATATTTGGCCTTTTGTTTTAAGCAGCCAGTTTTTGCAAAATTAAATTTTTGTTTCAATTTACAGGTTAACAACTGTGGGCTTCAGCTGGTTATCCAAACCTCATCAGTGGCAGAGAGAAATAAACCAGTGAGTTCCAAATATATATATAAATTACTGAACTATAACTTAGATATTTGAAATGTATTAATTAATATAGAGGCAAAAGTATTCTTGTAGATAAAATTTCCCTTTTTAAAATAGCTTTTTACATATTTGGTTGTTAGTATTTTGATTTATGATGGTTTATTTCATTCATTGGGGGCAGCTATATAAAATATAAGCACTGGGGTCAATCATTGCCCTGCAATGAACCCAGAAAAAGTTTCAGCATCTGGTTGTGCCTCTTTTCTAGTTTTCCTACTCTGCTGGGCAGGGAGTCTGTTGTCTGGTATGGTGCAAGTTCCCCAGTTCAGCTTCACTGGGAAGTGGTTATTCATCTTCTCCAGGCGCCTTTGAAAACCTCAGCCTAACTGTAGTACTGTTTGTACTTTCTGTCCATTTTCTTGTTGGTAATGAGATATTTTAAATTAACATAATTGTATCTAATCTGTTTTAGATATTTATAATATGCCTATTAAATCTGCCATATGAAGTATTTCTGGTACTACATAGTGAAATTTGAGTTTTACTGCCTAATTGAAGTGACTAATACATTTTAACATAGGGTAAATCTGTTATTAATTATCATCCCACAGAAAAGAAATATTTTTCTTAATTAAATTATAACAGTGTACCAAATTATTACAGTTAACTGTAAAGTTCAATATGTGGATTTAAAATGTAGTTTCATTTGTCACATTTTAAATATTGTGTTGCAGTTTGAATTCAGGATAAATAAAGACCAGTCGTCTTTCCACAACAGGCTCCTGCAACATGATCTGGAAAAAAACTATTCAGGAAAACAAGGTGATGTTTCCTTCTCTAGTTAAACTGCATTAATTATAAAATAAATGGTTTAACTAGCAAACAGAAACTTATTTTGTGTTTTTTATATATTATTTATTTTTGGTATATGAAAGATTTGACTGTATTCTCATCTTGGTGTATGGGCACGGGAGATTATCTTTAATTTTTATTTTGTGTTTGTTTCCAAATTCATTGTAATGCAATTTTGGTGGTGATTGCTGCTTTATCATGTCATGCTATTTACCAATATGTTATTTGGGTAATGTAGTTTTTCATGTAATAATCATATCATGCTTTATAAAAATCATATATATTGTCCATCATTCCATGGAAACTTTTTAATATTCTGTATGAAGGGAAACACAGGGAGTTTTGTACAGCACAGTCTGTGCTGTGTCTAATCCTTGAATGATAGAATTTAAATGTTTACAGGGCTGCCATCCAGCATCTTAGAAGAAGGTTATTTCTCAGTCTTCTGAAGCTTTTTTGAAGTATCTAGAAATCAGGAATTTTTCACTTGCAGTGTTATCTAAAACAGAATATGTAGGGAGAATAAACATTTTGGTATAAATCTAGGTGTAAGACATATCATACTTTGATAATGTGTTGCTTACAGTCCTAATTTTGAGGAGCTAATAGTTTTCTTTTGAATAAGGGTGGGGAAAAATCTCTCTCTATATTTTTAGAGAGTTTGTGTATCTGTCTATCTGTGAGTCAATTTGTCCATCCATGAGTCCATTTGTTCAAGAACTCCTTCGAAACAGTAAGAGCTAGGGCTACGAAATTTGGTATGTAGCTTCCTCTTAACCTAACTTAAAGCAAAGTCAGGGTTTGGTTGTGGCAAGTTGTGCCGGGAATTTGATTGTTCATAACATGGAAAGGGCCTGATTGGAGGGACGGTTATGCTCTGGGGACAGCAAGCACAGGGCACAGCTATACTGCGGAGTGACCACTACTGTGTGCCTGAAGGATTTTTTTTTTTTTTTTTTTTGCTTTAGTTGAACTAAACAAGACCGTTTTTAAATCAAAGCCCTTTTTAAAGTGGGGAATGATTCCACTGGGGAGAAAATAGGGGCTATTTGCCAAGTAATTTTTTTAAAATAAGGAGACATCTTAGCCTTTGGGAGGAAAAAGTCATCTAAGATTTCACTGATAATTGTATTGAGGATGGAAGGAGCCATTCATTGTTTTTTGCCATGTTGCTGCTGCCTGCAATCCTGCAGGAACTGTGATTTGTGTAAACATAAGATTGGTTTGATTACAGTGATTTTGAAGTCTCCATACACCACTCAGTTCTTTATGCATGTGTGACATACCTTGTTACAATCCAGACTAATGAGCAACTGGGTCACTCTGCCCTGGAACCTTGGTTTATATCTATCTAGCTCTTTTTTGAACCCTGCTAAAGTTCTACCCTTCATCGGATCCTCTGGCAAGGAGTTCCACAGGTTGACTGTACGCTGAGTGAAGAAAAACTTCCTTTTGTTTGTTTTAAATCTGCTGGTGACTCCTAGTTCTTACATTGTGGGAATAAGTAAATAACTTTTCCTATTTCACTTTTTCCATACCAGTCATGATTTTATAGACCTCTATCATATCACTCCCTTAGTTTCCTCTTTTGTAAGCTGAAAAGTGCAAGTCTTTTTAATCCCTCTTCATATGGGATCTGTTTCAAACTCCTAATAATTTTTGTTGCCCTTTTCTGAACCTTTTCCAGTGCCGATATATCTTTTTTGAGATGAGGCGACCACATCTGTACATAGTATTCAAGTTGTGGGAGTACCATGGTTTTATATAGAGGCAATAAGATGTTTTCTGTCTTATTTTCTATCCTTTTTTTAATGACTCCTAATATTCTATTTGCTTTTTTGACTGTCACTGCACACTTAGTGGATGTTTTCAGAAAACTATCCACAGTGACTCCAAGATCTCTCTTTTGAGTAGTTGTAGCCAAATTAGTCCCCATCATCTTGTGCATATATAGTTGGGATTATGTTGGAAACTATAACAGATTCAAGCATTCTCACCACATAGTTTCAAGAGTCTGACCAAATCCTATAGGACCTTTAATTCAGAATCTAACAGATGCTTCCTTTGCTGCTTCAAGTGCAGTGACTGTGATAGGCAGGGAGAAGGAAAGGGATGCGTTGGGATTAGGGACATAAGCGACTGGTAGACTACCTGATAAGCAAATGTTTATCGGGTAGTCAAGTAGGAACTCTACTAGTTGCATCCTCCCCCTTGCTGCCTCTGTCAGAGAGAGGCAACAACGGAGGGTGGGGTGGGGGAGCTGGTGCTGGGAGGAGCCAGCTTTCAAACTGGTTGCCCCCTAGCATCATCTCCACGGAGGGCAGGGGAGACAGAGAGCAGTGGGGAAATGGCATGGGCGGGGATTGAAACAGTCCTGCTCCTGCAGGTCCCAACTGCTGCACCTCTCCCTTTGAAATGTACAAGAGCCACCTGTGGCTCTTGTACATTTCAAGGGAAGAGGTGCAGTGGGATAGCGAGTGTCCCCTTTGACTAATCAAGTAGTCAATAGAAATTCCATCGACTGCTCGATTAGTTGATTAATTGAAATATAACATCCCTAGTTGGGATGTTTATCCCTCCTTTTTCTAATTTCAGTCTCTCTCTTGGAAAAACATTTCCTGCTGGGCAGTAGGAATCAGAGTCTGTGTGGAAGGATGTTCCCTTTTTTACCTATTTGAGATTCTTTTGTTTCCCTTCATGCTTGATGACTCTTTGATCTGGTTAATTGGCATTTAAGTGGTAAACACATTCCTTTGTTTAGGACAGCCCTGTTTGCCAGCTTCTGTTTTGGGAGGAGTCGAGGGATTTGTAACATATGCTAATAACATCATACAGGGAAATCTTATTATGTTACCATACATATTTTAGGTTATATGTGATCAGGACAGTATTGACCAGCAAAGTATAAGTTTTCATGGTACCTGACAAAGGCATACTTGTACAAAGATTATTACAGTAGCCTTTAGGGTGTGAATATCAGGGGTGTATTGTGTCACAGCATGTCAAGTTGTTTAAAATGAAAATAAACAAGCAAAGAAACAAATGTTAACAAATAAATTACTGATTTTTATATATCTTGTGTAGTTTAGTTTATTGTGCAATGAACTGCAGCTTTGTGGTAATTTGCTTTTTTTTCCTTCAGGAGATGGAAGATTTTTGACTCCCTTGGTACGAAATAAGCAGGTGTATGTCCCAGTAGCAGCTAATTTGGCAGACCTTTCTGGTCTGGAATTGAAACAAGGTTCAGGCTGTCAATCAGCATTTGGGGATTCTTCTGTTCATATTCCTACAAAATCCAGAACCCGACAGAGCTGTCATAGTGCTGGTCCAAGTGTTTCAGGTAACCATGGAAACTAGTCTGTGTTGATATGTAGTCCAATTTTTTTTCTTTTTAATTATGTGTCTTGAGGAAAAGTTGTAGGTTACAACTAGGGAGGTAATCGTGTACATGTTTAAATGGTTAACCAATGAGTCTGGGCTCATCAGTTAACCATTATGGTTACACACAAGGCTTCCTACCCACCCCTCCGCTGCTGCCCTGATATGAGGTTGGGGGGGGATGTGGCTCTGCAGGAGCCGGTACACACGGAGAGCCAGCTTTTAAGCAGGCTCCCTGTGTATACTTGCTCCCACCTGCACCCTTTGCACTGTTCCTGCGGAGCTACTTCCCCTTTCTCCCGCCCGCATGTAAATGTTTAACCTCTGAAAATTACCAGACCCTCCCCCCTGCATTTTATCATCCCTAATTACAACTTCTTATGCTTCTCCAGGTGCTAGCATGGGTGACTAAACAGAAAGCATTGACATTACTCTTTTATGTTTTTGTATTATGAGGATCAGAATGAGCCTTTTCAATAAATTGTTAGTTGTTTTAAATTAAAAGGGCATCTTTTTTAAAATATAGATTTCTTCTTCCCTAATTTTTTTATTGCCTGTATGAACCACTGTCCAGTATTATACTGTACTCTGCTCAAGCATCCTGTTATGTTTCAAATTAATTTTTCAAGTCTTTGATCTTGCATGTATTGGCCCAAATAGCTATGATAAAACTGTAGCCTGGGAAGGAGTTTAGTAAATTTGGATGGGTAAGGCTCGCCGATCTGATCAGAAAAGATCTAAGTTCGTCCTCTATCCTAAGTCACAGTTCAGTGGAACCACAAGGCTCCCTCTCTTGAGGGTTAACAGGTGACGGACAACAACCACACCTTAACTCAGGGAATGAAATAGAAAACAGCTTTATTGCTAATGGAATAATGATTATGATCACCACAGCAAAAACAATAGTAAGAACACAGATCACTAGAATTTCTTCCCAATATGTCATTAACACAATCAACTTAAAACTTATCTAAGTGTACAAAGAGTAATAATAATAATAATTCCTACACACGCAGGGTCCCAAGGCTGGATGGAGAAGGTGGCTTCCCTTCCCCTGGAAGACCTGGGAACAAGTGTTAGTAGAATTCCTAAAAGCAGACTTAAAAAAGATTAGAGAAAGAAAGCAAGCAGGTATAACAGGGAGAAATAGATATAAATACTTAGTTTCTCTGACCTTATAAGAAAGCGCTCTGGAGCGGACTGCTTCTCAGCTGTGCTGATCCCGCAGCCCCGATCTCCCGGATCACTAGGCCTAACTACCCCTTTTGGCACCAAAACGTTCCGGATATACCACCCCTTTTTCATAACTGGACCTAACACCCCAAGATATCTGAGGGTACCATCTTTGATTGGAAGAGATATTTGGGTATCTTAGGAATATTTATTATGGGGACTGATGTTTCTTGGATGCTGTCCCTATACCACAAAGAAAGCACGGGAAGCTGCGGTTTATAAGTCTCCATCTGTTGTGATTGCACAAAGAGACTGAAATGTTCATAAAAGTCATGTTAGCAGATTTATGCCATAAATTCCAGGTAGGATTCACAAAATAAACTTTTTGCGCCAACTACAAACTCTTACTTCATTCCTTTATGGAAAATTACACAAACAAGGCATATATTTCACCACTTATGTCTATTGCCATCAGCCATCTTACAGAACCTGAATTCTGTAGGCCCCTTGCATTACCAGCATATTTAAAATCTATATAAAGGAAAATAAGGATAGAATAATAAACTATTATTTAACAAAAGCAAATATCATTTTAGTAGGCCAAAATAAAGCAAATAAAGGTTAGTAGACGACAAAACTTATTCATTTTTCTCTAGCTATTCATTATATTCCCCCATTTCGTAATTGCTGTTGTTGTTGTTGTTATCATCATCTTACTCTCTGCTTCCTACAAAGAAATAAAAACAGGAGTTTAGAAAAAAATAGGGGAAAATGCTGAAAGTGTTATGTTTAAAAAACAAAAACAAAACAAAACCCCCAAATCCAACCTAATCACAGTATCCATCAGTGTGTATAGCCTGAGTGTAGGTTTGAGGCAAGAAGGAATGAACTTTCTGATGTGTCAAAGAAACTATTCTTTTTACTTCTTTCAAATTCTTCCCTCATCCCAACCCCAATTTAAACTTACTTTAATTATAATGGAAGGAGGAATTTGTGCTGTGCACTTATAGGACTTGCGTCTCCATTCTTATGTTGGTATATGGCCATAGTGACCTCTTTCTCCAAATTAGGGATGTAAAAGTGTAGACAACAACACAATTAAGCCTGGACTTATCAGTTAATCTTGTTGACCATATCAGAGGCAGCAAAGGGGAGGGGGAGTGGGAGCCAGTGCTAGTGAGGAGCTGGCTTAAAAGCCAGCTCCCCACATGCACCAGATCTGACAGCCTCCCCACCCGCGCCGGGTGAGGGGGCGCAGGGGAGGCTGCCGCGGCGCAGCCTCTGTCCGTGGCACATGCAGGCTCACTGTGGACAGAGGCTGCTCCGGCATCCCACTCCTTTCTTTTACTGTAACAGAGGGAAACATAAGGCCCACTCCTATAAGGTGCTGTGAACTCCTGACCTTGTGAGTAATTACTTAGCATTTGCTCGACTGGACCTCATAATGTTAGGCTGTTTTATTTTGTTGCATTTTTACAGTATTGTCATCCACACCAACATGACATGTTTCCCCCCTTTAAAACAATGTCTAACTTCAGGCAGCCAATTATAGGCTTAGAGTTGGGATGAAGTAAAATGAAATTCTTTTAGTTCACCTGTTTCTCATTTGGAGGATGTCTTCCTTAGAATTCAGATATTGGAGTTAAATACATGAATGAAACCTGTAACCTGATGTCTGAATTTTTCAGGAGTATTCTAAAACAATAATAGTTAACTTTAGAGCAAGTTCCAAATTTACAATATATTATAGACAATCAGTTCGTATCAAGCTATGTAAAATCAACCAAATTAGTGGTTACATTTCTAAAAGTCTATGTGTAGTATGGTTATTGGGTGAAGTCAATTAAGTACCCTGATGGAGTCCTAACAAACATGACCAATGCCTATATTTAATTTTTGGCACATAGGAATATGCCATCTTGATTCTCCAGAATTAATAAAACAGCTTTTAAAATTTCTAATTCAAGTTATTTTTTCTATGATTTTCTGATAGATAACATAAATTTTGGGAGCAGTTCATCAGTAACAGCATTTCCCATTCTGCATCGTGTGGCTGATGAGAAAATACTGAATTCTGATAGGTTGACCCTTGAAAGGTAAGAAGTGTTCTGTGAAGATACATTTGAGAATGGTGTAAGTATCATGCTGTGTAGATGAGAAAGATGTGCACTACACTTCAAAAGGATTTTTGGAAGCTTATCATGTCAATCTTCTATGTAAAACTTGAGTGTAATTTATCCTGACCTGCACAGATATTCCATTTATGTCTGGTCTCAGTTTAAGGGCTAACTTTTTTCAAATTTGACAGATGTCTTTTTGTTATATATGAATAGGCACATTTTGCATTTTAACTACTGTAGTTTGTTCTATAATTTGAACGCTGATATGTCAGAATCTGTAAATTAAAGAAACTCTCTGTAATTATTAATTACTATAGTCAAAGTAATGCTTAGATGCCACAGTTAAAATTTGCCCCCATTTTTGTAGATGGTGCACATTTGTTGGCCTCCATCAATGTGGTGGATGTGTACCACCAAAAATTGTTTTCTGAAGTAGAGAAATATGGATATCTCCTTTTTAAAGATGAGGAATCGAGGCATGAGAGTTACCCCTGGTCATATAGGAAGTCTGTACCAAAGCCAAAAATTAAAGTCCTAGTCCAATGCACTGACCATAACTTTCTTCCTTATAGATAATTATTCTCCTACTTTAGATGCTCAAGAGCTATACCAAAAGAAAAAGCATGCATAAAGATTATGATTAATTTTGAGGCAGGCAATGCAAGGAACATGGTTGTGCATCCTGGATGATGTTCTGCCATAGTACTATGCTTGGAGATGCTGAACAGCCTACCTGCCTTCCTTCCAAGACATTCCCTTTTCATGATACCCTGATTTGGTGGTGACACATCAGAAATGTTCTGGCTTACAGTAATACTAAAACTGTTTCTGTTGTTTTCTGGCCTCAGTAACAAAGGGGAGGCACTGATGCACCAAGGGTTTTAAATGCGAGAGAAACACAAGGTAGAGAAACACTTTAGCTCAAGTAGCAATGCACAGAGAAATATTTAATAAAACACTTAGGAAGCTCCACAGAATAAGCTGGTTCGTGCATTATTTATGGTTTTGCAAGAAAAATACTTTTCTGAAGCACGGAGAGCTGCTGCTGTGGCAGATGCTGAAACACTGGAGAGAGCATGTCACAATGTAAGTGAATGTTAAACTGTGCACTGGAGCTTCAGAGGGATAGCTGAGTTAGTCTGTAACTGGAAAAACTTAAAAAACAACAAACAGTCTTGCAGCGCCTTAAAGACTAACAAAACCTGTAGATGGTATCATGAGCTTTCCCCCCTTTTTTTCCTCCCTTCTCCCCCCCATCTCCTGTTTATTTTGAAACAGGACCTTTAATAACTCCATTCATCTGAAGAAGTGGGTTGTGCCCACGAAAGCTCATGATACCATCTACAGGTTTTGTTAGTCTTTAAGGCACTGAAAGACTATTTTATGCACTGGCGCTCCCCCGGCTGGTGTTGGAACCTTAGGCAGAGATTGAAGCCAATGCTAGTGGTGTATCCTGTCTGGAAAAAAAATGGTGGTAAGCACAGCAGAATTTGCAAATTTAGCAAAAACTTAATTTTATATACATTTGATTAAAGAAGAATTTTTTTCTTTTCTCTAGTGCAAACTTGTTTTGATTCTTCCATACCTAATAATAGATGTCTTATAAATGGGCATCTCATATTTAAACTGTAAAAATCTTATATTCTTCTCTTTTTCAAGCAAAGGGTGATAAAGTCCTGCAGTAATGATGTATAATTATTTTAAAAGTTTAGTTCCTAACTCACAGTAAGGTTAGAAAAATTATCTACACATTCATCATAAAACCCTGACTCCATTGAGGTCAATGGGAGCTTGGTTATGGATTTAAGCTGGACCAGGATTTCATCCTGACTTTAACTTGTTTATGGAGTTTTATGAATTTCTGAGCTAACATATTGTGGCTGTGATGTCATTTCTGGCTACATAAATATAGCGGTGTAACTTTTAGAATAAAACTTTAAAAAGTTTAAATACCTTTGCTGTCTTACTATCCCACCACATAGTTACTCTCCTAAGGAGTCCCCTGAGTTTAGTAGGATTCCTCCTGTAAGCAATCATCAGAGGGGTTGTAACCCTTCCCAGTACCACACCCACAACTTGTTTTACTTTTCTGTATAGTTCAGATTGGTTTTGTTTTTATTTGTCCTATTTAAAATATATTTTCATTTATTAGTTTTATAAAGTAAAAGTTCAGTAAATCAATTAATCCCCTACCCTGAAAGTGTCAAAAGGATAGTTTTTGACTGGCATTAATATAAATATGGACTGCTGATGTGGTATCCAGGAAGACTTTGGCAGCTACTGCTTATTGGGGGACTATCATGTGGTCCAAAGGAACTGCCACTGTAGCAACTAGGGATGCAAAATAATTGGTTTACCAGTTAAACATATTGTTTAACTTGTTAATCAATTAAAGGGAGAAGTTGGGAAGACTAGAGCGGCTCCCTCCCTCCACTGCAGGCAGGAAGCCTGCTCCAGCCCCTACTGCTTAATCTTAACCAGTGAGCATCACCACATAAGGGTGGGGCTTACTAGTCAACCGGTTAAACATTCACATCCCTATTACCAGCCCCGCTGACTAACAAGTAAATAGATGATGATTAAAAGAAAGGCTTTAGGAAACATTGGAAGCCTCTGGCCATATTTATTATAATTTAGTGAAAAAATTGTATATTAAGTTCAGTTAACATCCTGTAGTTTTAACAGTTCTTAAAGTAAATTAAGTTTAACAATAAAGTGCAATGAAATGGCTTTATTCTGTATGTTTAATTATCAGAGTAGTTCAGATTATTGAAAGAGCATTGAATACAAAACAAAAATAGAATATTGAAAATTGTAATCTCTTCAGGATTCTTTGATATAATTCACATTTACACAATATATTTACAAATACATTTCATTCTTATCACTTACTTTCTTTTTTAATTTTCTAATAATCTATTACAAAATTATTACTTACCTATCTTTTCCAGACAAAAACTGACAGTTTGTCCAGTTATTGATGGGGAAGAGCATCTACGCCTGTTGAACTTCCAGCATAACTTTATAACTCGGATCCAGAATATTTCTAATCTACAGCATCTTGTTTTCTTAGATTTATATGATAATCAGATAGAGGAAATAAGTGGACTTTCAACTCTTAGGTCTTTGCGTGTTCTTTTGCTGGGGAAGAACAGGTAAAAAATTTGAATATATCTGGTTATATTTTATTTTTGCCGTAACAGCTGTGTTCTGCTTACAATTTCTGATGGTTATATTAGTTATGAGAGCTGCAAATTGTTTCATTAATCTGTGTTAGAACCAATGTGGAGCATGATGATGGGATTTTTCCAAACTGCCACAGAACTCAGCATTTTTGCTATGGAACTGGCCATTTTGTCTACCGCCAGGTTTTGAACAGCATTTATCTCCCCGCATTGCCAGTAACTGCCTGCTGGTGCCTCTTGCTCTCTAGCCTTCCCGACAAGAGGGCAATAATTGGATTATAGTGCATAATCCCTGCACTGTTTGATGTAGCCAGGAGCAAGAGGTTTGAGAACCAAGAGCTGGAATCCAACTTGTAGCTAGGGAGTGGAGGGAGGGAGAAGTGTAAGCCATGTGAAGAATAGCAGTAACAAAGGTGTAGGGAGTGGGGAAAGGAGCTTCAGAAGCTGGTTACCAAGTCTCCTTTCCTGGCATATGTTGAAGGAAGGAGAGTGGAGGCTACAAGAATGGAGCTAAACTGCTTTGAAAGCATAGTTTAAAACATGATAGTAATAATGATGAATTCCACACAAATAAGTATTTTTAGCTGTGAGATGTGCATGTTTTTGTATGAGTAGGGGAGGACAAGAATGCAGGGTATTTCATGATGCTCAAATAAGTATTTCAGTGAAATTCAGGGTTTCTTACTGTGAAATTTTGTGCCATTGTGATAGGACCTTGAATATAACTTTCTGATACAATGGAGCGGCTATTGAACCATAATTAAATATGGAGAACCATACTAATAAGTCGAGCTAAATAATTTAAATGGTCTTGAGTATGATAGTGCTTCAAATTATACAGTTTTGTTGACTGTGTAATGTAAGATAAAAGTTGACATATTAAAATTTATGTTGTCATACAGGACAATGGATATTGCAAGGATTGCACAAATTAAGATTATTGTGCAAGAATTAGTAGTGATTTCTGTTGACATGCTCACTTCCAGTAAAATGGTAATTTTTTTTGGAAATAAACTAGCTTAGCTGCATGATTCTGAGAACAAAGAATGAAGTTCACTGTTCCTGAAGTTATGGTTACATCAGAATCTCAGCTTTCATTTAAATGTAAAAAGAATTTTCTAACCCACTGTTTTCTGACACTCCTGGTTGCAAAGAAAAACTTGAAAATATGACCCAGATATAACTTGTGCAGTGACAGCAGGGTAACTTTGCAGTCAGACTTCAACAGAAGTTTTGAGAGAGAGAAACTGCATCTCAGTGGGATATTAACTTTAGGACACTGTTCTGCAGTGAGGGGGAGCTTAAATTGTAGGGGGAGAATAGGAGTCTAAAACTGGTGCCCTCCTTTCTGCTACAACCACTCGAAGAGAGTGGAGGCATGGGGACCGAGCCAATGTTGGATCTGTCATGTACCTAGTGCATAATTGCCCCAATACAGCTGTGATGAAATGTGCATCTTAAATCTGAAGAAATTAACTAACACAACGGGGCTTGCCACCTTTGATACTAAATGACTAAAGCCTGAGTGGGCTAAACAATTAGTCCTATTTTGTGATGTTTTATATCCTGCAGTAATACAAGGGAGTGTGCTATGGAATGAAAGAATGTCTTCCTCTGTAGGACATTACCTTTCTTTGTAGGGATTTTTAAAAAATTCATGATTTTGGTGCTATTGTAAACCCTTGTTCATATTCACTAGTGCCATTTAATCTATACTCTTTGACAAAGGCAGTGTATGTACTGGTGTGTGAAATATTTCCTATAAAGCAACGTACTTTCTAACTGTAGAATTTGTCTCCAGATGTTTTAGGATTATATATGATCTTGCCACTGGTCTTACATGGGGCTCATGCTTTTTTCTGTTTAGCTATTGTCAGGATGCCAATATTGAATCCCGTTCTGCTGAGTGTCTACATGGTGTCTCTAGTCTCTATGCCATGTCAGTACATTGAACCAACCCCCTAAACAGCCACCTTTATGATCAAGCCTTTAGTCCCACAACAGCTGCACCCCGGCCCCTGATTCACATGATTCACCGAGGCTATATAAAGATCCTAGTAAGAAGAGGAAGCTGTCTGAGCCATAGACCATTGCCTTGTCTTGCTACTTTTGCATAAGTTTATTATACTGCCCTGCTGCCTTGCCTAACCCTGCCTGGCTGCCTTGCTATATTGCCTTACCTTGAGTTGTCAGTTCACTGTTTTAACCTACTGTCCCAGCCCTTGGATTAGATAGCCTGACTAGTGACCTCAGTGAGAACTCTGACCAGTGTCTTTGATTGCCCATCACTTATGCATACTTGACCACTGCTGTGGACGGCTACTAGCCCATTTTGGCCATCAGGCATTACCACTATGTTATGTGTTAACAAAGCAGAACACACATTGCATATGCTAAATCAGCAGACGTTCAAGTTTTTCCTGTGTGATTCTTAATTTCAGAACCAAAATAACACCAATCCACCAACAAAATTGCCTAGGAGTAAATAATTGTTTTGTGATATGAATAGTTTTTCCATAAAAAATCGAAATAGAAAACCTTTAGGATGAAACTTCAGAGACCTGACACAACTTTTTGGGTATCAGGCTAGGGCTAAACTATATTATTTCAGGACATTTTACTTAACTTATTCAAGATTGCACCTGTACAATACATTTAAAAAAACATAAAATTACTTCAGGATGTAATCAATCCTCAAATATCTCCTGAGTTCACAGGTTAAATTTAAGCTAATATTCACTAGTAAAATGTGCTGGAAACATGAAGCATAGTTAAGGATGAGCCTATCTTTCAGCTTGCATTTGGGCCGTTTTCCTTCATGATGCTACTAGCAATGATTTCTGATACACTATTCATACTTACACACAGCTAAGGGATGCTTGTCTGTGGAGAATGCTGAGATTGAGTGTTCTCGCATAGTAGGTATATATGTTAGCTCATCTGATTGACACTCCCTGTTCCTCTGGGACAGTTAAGAGAGAGTGGAGGCCTTTGATTATGAAATCAGTTGGAATTCTAAATCATGGTAATGGAAAGGGAGCAGCAAGAAGGAGGTAGGGAACTGAGAAAAGATTAAAGGGATGCTCTAAAGTAGGGATGTAAGCGACTAGTCGAGTAGTGACTCGACTAGTCGCTCCTCCTCCCCCTTGCTGCCTCTATCAGAGAGAGGCAGCAAGTGGGGGAGCAGGAGCTGGTGCTGGGGGGAGCAGGCTAATAGGCTGGTTCCCCCCAGCACCGTCTCTTTTGGGGGGCAGGGGAGGCAGAGGCATAGCAGGGGTCAGCTGATTCCCAGCTCGTGCCCTGTCCCATATGTTGCGCCTTTGCCTTTTAAATGTATTAAGAGCCACCAGGCAGAGGCACGGTGGGGTAGAGAGACCGAGCGCAAGCCAGGAATCAGCTGTCCCAGCTTGCAACTGGTTCCACATGCTGCGCCTCTGCTTTTTACATGTATTAAGAGCCTGGCAGCTCTTAATATATTTGAAAGGCAGAGCTGTAGTGGGGTTAGCTCCTGGGCTAGGAGCTAACCCTACTGTGGCTCTGCAGTTTTCCCCCTTATGGACTAATTGCGTAGTTGATGGAAATTCCAGCGACTACTTGATTAGCTGATTAAATGCAATTTAACATCCCTATTCTAACTATATTCACAGGAACAATATCCCATAGGAAATAAGGATCATAACAAAAGCGCAAATATGTCACAGATATGTATTCATGTTGCTTAATGCACTACTGGAAAATGATCAGATGCTACAATGATGAGCTTGACATAGAACTGTAGGAAGTAGACAAGATGTGGGTGGGCAGAAAGTCCACTTTTTAAATCAAGGGAAAATAATGTGGCAGATATAAATGAAGAATGTGACAAGAAAATGGAGCAGGAAAAATAAATGGAATGAAAGAGAAGACGGGTAAATAGGCATAAGTATATCCCTATGGCATATACATTTTGAGAATTTTCTACTTTCTTTTGAAGCATCTGGTATTTGGTACTAGACCACTTGGATCTTTGTTCTGATCTAATATGGAAATTCCTGTGTTCCTAAGTAGGATGAGTAAGAAACAAACGGAAGGTACAGAAAAATAAAGAAGGAAAAGAGAAAAATCAAAAATCAAAGGAAACCATGGAAAAGCGCATTAAATTTTATAGAGACTGAAATTTGTGAAAAGAGGTGTTGAGAATAATGCAAAACAGGATCACAAACGATAAACATTTGGGGGAAAGGATCAAGAGTAAGATAGTGGTGAGGGTGAGGAATAAATGAAAACATGGATTTCAGAATTGTGATTGATTATAGATGGGAAAGATGTATTTGATTGCTTTTTAAAAATATTTTATGGTGTGTTGGCAAAACTTCAGGTTCTAGTAAAAAACTGACAAAAACCCTAGGTTTGTCAAGGTTCTTGGATGTCTCTTGGGTTTACTGGTCCCCAGTATAAAAAAGATTGGGAACCACTGGATTAGATGATTGGACCAAAAGAAACCTGCATGAGCCTATATATTTTTGATGGTGTATAAGGTGCCACAGGACTGCTCATTGTTTTTAAAGTTACAGTCTAACATGGGTACCCCTCTGAGACTTTTCACCAACTTCATGCGACTGCTTAATATTTTTTTACATTTGGGAACTGCTGACATCCGTCCTTTGGGAATATCTATAGTATCAAGAGCAACACAAAACCAAACAGAAAAATGTGACTGATTGCAATAATTAAGCCTTTTGATTTTGCTTGTTACTGAAAAATACATCGAGATGGAAATTTATATGGAAAAATATTTAAACTTTGTGTAATATTTCTGAAAGCATATTAGGAAAAGGGGAAAAACGCATTTGTTAAAAATCTTAATTAGAAATATAAGAGTGTAACTGTTCAAACAGTTAATCAATAAGCATCAGCTTATTGGTTTCCGTTATGGGGAGCTGGCTGTCACCCTGTACTGTGGGCTCTGAAGTATAAAAGTTATACTGCAGTGCCCTCAATGGAGCCATCTCCGGGCTGCTGGCCTCCCTCCCAGGGCTGGCTGCGCTGCAGGCTCCGGAGTATAAAGCTTATATATAAAGCCTTATACTACAGAGCCTGCAGTGCCTGTAATCACTAGGATTCTTAGTGGTTATACAGTTACATTTTTAAACGATTTTTTTACATTCCTAATCTTGATTTACAATAAATTTAATCAAGGATCTAATGAAGCTATGGAATGTTTTTTTCACTTGTACAACGGAAGCTCAGCTTTTTCACCTTCCTTTTTCTGAAGAACAGATAGCCCAGGCATTTTCTGAACTACAGGTAATTTGTTCAATGTGCATAAATAAAACAGAGAATATAAAAGAACTAGTCAGTTCAATACAGTAACAAAATTTTAGTGCTTTGTTGTCATCAGATTCTGATCACAATTTTATCAGTGAAAACTGCAATTCTGCTTATAGCGGAGCCTCAGAGTTATAAACACCTTGGGACTGGAGGTTGTTCACAATTCTGAAATATTAGTTACTTTGAGCAAAAATGTTATGGTGGTTCATTTAAAAGTTTACAACTGTACTTTGACTTCTTATTGCTTTGAAACTATACTGTGCTGAAGGAAAAATGCTCCTTTTATCCATCTCAATTTTAAATGAAACAAGCACAGGAAGTGTCCTTACCTTGTCAACTCTTTTTTTTTTTTTTTTTTTTTAAGTCTTTATTTATTTTTTTAGAAGTTTAACACAGTACTGTATTTATTCTCCCCCCCCCCCCCAAAAGGAGGTGCATAGTTGATTGGTCAATTCATGACTAGGGGTGTAAAATTCCATTTAATCAGTTAACTGGTTATATATCATGAAAACTGGTTAACCACTTAAACAGAGACGGGAGGGGGCTGCTCCAGCCAAGCCTGGCCCACTGCATCGCGGGAGGGTAGGGGGCTGCTCTGGCTGGGCTGAGAATGCCATGCCGTGGGTGTCATGGCAGGCCTAGCTGGTCTGGAGCAGCCTCTTGCCCGCATCTGGCAGGGGCTGCTCCAACTTGTCCAGGCAGCTGATTAACCATTCACATCCCTGTTCATAACTCTGGTGTTCATAACTCTGAGGTCTACTGTAAACTCTGGTTTACATCAGTATTACTGATAACAGAGGCTGTGTCTAGACTGGCGCGATCTTGCGCCAGAGCTATGCAAATGAGGCTCAGAGTGGAATATCACCGAGCCTCATTTGCATAACTAATGAGCCGCCATTTTTGCGGAAGAGGCTCTTGCGCAAGACGGAGCTGTCTACACTGCCCCGTCTTGCTCAAGAAAAACCCTCTTGCGCAAAGCCGTTATGCCTGAAAATAATCAGCTGATTATTATTAAATATTTAATATTAATATTTAATAATAATCAGCTGATTATTTTCAGGCATTAATATTAAATATTTAATAATAATCAGCTGATTATTTTCAGGCATAACGGCTTTGCGCAAGAGGGTTTTTCTTGAGCAAGACGGGGCAGTGTAGACAGCTCCGTCTTGCGCAAGAGCCTCTTCCGCAAAAATGGCGGCTCATTAGTTATGCAAATGAGGCTCGGTGATATTCCACTCTGAGCCTCATTTGCATAGCTCTGACGCAAGATCGCGCCAGTCTAGACACAGCCAGATTCTGGCCTGTCGTTATAAGACTGAATCTTTGTTTCAAAACTAACCCTAGAATGTCAGTTAACCTAAAGTATGTACATATATAAATATGAAGGTTTCAGTGGAGGAATTGCCTCTACAGTTTTAGGATTGTGAAGTTACATTTCTTTCGCTCTTAAGCACTGTACAATGACTGGATATCAGGCTTCAACAGAAGATTTAAGCTTGAGCTAGCTTGAGAACATAACATTTTACTTTTCTTAGATGAGGCATTATATTTAGTGGGAATTTTCTGGATTAATTTATATCTAATCTCTCCCAGGTATCAATTTCTGTGCACTATTAGGTATTCATTGTTAGTGGCTTTTGTCGGTGGGAGATGCTAGAAATCATCTACTTCAGATCCAGTCTGGTTTTAGATCTGGCTTTCAGGTCAGGTCTTCTTTTGATTGGTCAAACCTGTTCAGGGAATACTGAATGTTAGTTTGAAGAAATTAATCACTTATGAACTTCTTTATAAATCATCTTTGGCACAGTAGTTTCTTCCCTGATGCCTTGGACATTGAACTACCTTTCACTGAAGGTAAGATGAGAGTTACCAGACTTTACCAGGAGTTGCTCACTGTTGCTAACTGCCAGGCTTGTCAGTCTGTTGCTTTTGTTTCTCCTAATTAGATGGCACAATATTGCTGGAATTCCTAGTTCTGACTCTGCCCATTCTTTCAGTTCCTCTCTGACTTTTAAAGCTCTCTCCCTTTTCTCTCTCCAGTTCATATCAAATGCCCTTTTCTCCTGTGTCACGGATACTTTTTCACTTTACTAAGGAGGGTAAAATTTACATAAGCATAAATCAGTTTAGTTTGAAAGGAATGAAAATAAAGAAGGGCTTGGGTTATAAGTCACCAGACACTATTCCAGGGAGTTTCCATAGAAACACCCATTAAAACAGGTGTCTTACTCTCATTTTCTGTTAGTGGCTTAAAAAAATTCAGAACAACATGTAGGAGCAACAAATTTAACCCTTTTCTTTCTGTAGCTGGAGCGGTTGTATCTATAAGCAAAACCTTCAAGGATTTTATGAATATATTGCATGCCATTTAAAAAGAGGATTTTTACTTGTTGATACTTGGTTGAGCTATTTTATGCTTTATTTTGTGAGATTACTTAATCTCAATGGGGAAAATTTATCCTTGATGTAACTCAATAAATATGATGGAGTTAGGTCATGTACAATACATTTGGTCTATCATATTTAGTGATGGAAAAAGTCTGACCAATGGTACAGTGCTTTTTAAAGAAGATTAGGTTAAATAAAAAAAATTGTTTTGACATCCTGATACAGAAAACATAAAGCTGAAACTTAACCAAAAATTAATCTCCTGCCCCACATATTTTTAAATAACTAAAAATTGGGCAAGCTGACTATACATTAACTTTTATGTACTCTGGAAGAACATAGTAAAAACACTTGCATATTGGCTAAAAATGATCAGTGATAAGACATTTGCTATTTTTAAGAAGAATACTAGTTTTTTTTAAAGAAGTCCAAAGGTTTAGTCTTAGAGAGTGAGTCTTCTATTGATTCAGATTTATTCAAGAGTGGGAGCCATCTATTTAAAAATCATGCATTAAATGTACCCGTTAATTATTATGGAAAGATTATGCCCCATACTTCAGTCAGCCAAAATGAGATTGAGAGTATTTTGGGTCCCCTGCCCCCAAATAAATCTTTCATGCCAGGGGGAGAGGTTGCCTTTCCTATGCCGCTGGAATATATTTTCTCACTACCATTTTCTCAGCTATAGGGTCCCAGATAAAAAAAAAATCCAAGATTGAGGTTAAACCAGAGGATGCTTCCAGCCAAAAAGCTTGAGGAAACAATAACAGTCCCACAAAGTGCACAAGTGTTCCACTTTTCCCACATTTATACCAATGTTTATTAAAGACTATTCTGTTTATCCTTTTCTTTAAAATTATGATGGGCCAAAACCAGAACTAAGTTTCTGTATCCCTCCTCAGATAAAATAGGACCATATCTGAACTGTCCTGATTTTCATTTCTTTTTGCAAAAGATATAACTGAAGAAGGTTTTGTAAAAGTAAAACTATGCTATCTCTTTGTATAATGAACTTTCCATTCTTGCCGTCTTCTCCAGATGTCCTTTTTTAACAGATGTTGAAAAGAATTCTGCAGCCAGCTTAGGCTCTGACATGCTCAGAGCAGTGGCCATTTCCTTTCTAAATACCCATTGGATACACGTTGCTCCAGCAAGTTCTTTTCCATTTTTTCCAGCTGCTGGCTTTCTGATCCATTTTGCATTTGTTTTAGTATTGGTCAATGTTTCCTTTGTATTTAGCTTTTGTAGGAATAATTTAATCTTAATTTTTGTTAGTTTTTTTTATTTTAGAGTTAAAGTTGATCTTGCCAAAACCAGCGCAGTGCCAGATTCAATATGTGATGTTGTCATAATAGATTTGTGACCAGTAAGCACACTGCACTTTTTCAGTTCTTCCTTTCCACTCTTCCAGAATAAAGGTCTCATTTGGACCTTTTCTTTTTGAGTGTGAATTCTTTAAACATGCCAGTATTAATTTTCAGTCAGTGTATAGGCCGGAAGAAAGTTTTTGTCAGAAGCTAATGTACAGGACAAGCTAATGTGTACCTCAAACTTGAATTTTTTTAACTGCATATCAGTTCATCTTCTTAATAAATGTTGAAGTCATTACAGAAGATATGCATGCTCCAATTCTTACAGCCATCTTTTCCTACTGTGCCTTTTTACATGAAACTTTACAGTATTTTCATAAAAGTGTCCTGCTTTAAATGTACCCATGAGCCCATGTAATCTTGTCAATGAAGATTTGTCTCTAAAACTAGTTTTAATATTTTGCACATTTCTCTGCTACCGATGAAGGCCTTTGTCTTTCTGCACACAAAGCAGGCTGTTAAATTGTCCCTTCCAGCCAGTTGAAATATTTCCTTTAAGTAGTTAATCTTTAGAGGGAAGATAGTAAATAGAATAGATTTCCCCATTGCTTCATGGATTCTGCTATGGTGGTAAGAAATATAACTAGCGAGTAACATAACTTCACAAAAATATAGGCCAAATCCTGCAGCCTTTACTCATATGAGTATTCCTGTCTAATCAGTAGGCATAGCTGTGTGACTAAGGGCTGTACCATGGGGTCCTGTGTTTGTTCATGTCATTCATCTTGACCATCTCCAGGAAAAGGCTATACTTAATCACTTGGATTGGAAGCAAATTTTTGGTGGTTTAGCCACATGATTACTAAGGAAGTGTTTCTTAATGTTAAAAATATTAGCCGTTAACGAGTTGTTGTCCAAATGTATTGGGTGCGTCTAGACTGGCAAGATTTTGCGCAAAAGTGGCCGCTTTTGTGCAAAAACTTGCCAGCTGTCTACACTGGCCGCTTGAATTTGCGCAAGAACACTGATGATCTAATGTAAGATTGTCAGTGTTCTTGTGCAAATAGTTTGACGCTCCCCCTCGGGAAAAAGCCCTCTTGCGCAAGTGTTCTTGTGCAAGAGGGCCAGTGTAGACAGGGAAGGAATTTTTTGCGTAAGAAAGCCCTGATGGTGAAAATGGCTGCCGGAGCTTTCTTGCGCAAAATCGTGTCTATACTGGCCATGGATGCTTTTGCGCAAAAGCACTTTTTGCGCAAAAGCATCCATGGCCAGTATAGACACGATTTTGCGGAAATACTTTTAACAGAAAAAATTTTCCGTTATAAGTATTTCCGCAAAATCATGCCAGTCTAGACGCAGCCATTGTGTTTTCCTGTTTATTGGGAAGGGGAGCAGGGTTCCTAGCTTTTTGCACTGTCGCATTAAGGGTTTTACTTCTGAATTTTAAGCATGATATAAAACATGACATGAAACACTCATTTTTGAATGCCATGAGAAATCAGAGTTTCCAGATAGTAATATCAGAGTGCTGTTATAGTATGCTGTATATAAAAGTAGAGGTTTGGGGACAACTCTGAAGAGTTGTATTTTGATAAATGGCTAGAAAGAGAGCTTTTTTTCCATATTGTTCTGGTTTTTCTAATTTGTTTTTGAAGAATAGCACATGGGCTGTTTAATACATTCTGCCAGTAGGTGATGCTGTGGGCTATATAATAATGTATAGTGGCTTGAGATTAGGATCTCAGCAAATGGAAAAGAACAACCACCAAAAAAAGCAGTAAAATAGCGGAACTCCTCAGGGCTCTGAGTTAGGTCTTGGCAAACAGTGGAATGTGCTTGAGAAGAAATGTTGCCAACCAAAGAAAAAATCTCCCTTTACTTTTCCTTTTGACATCTTGTATTACTTAAAAAAAGCCCAGTGTTCTTCAGTTTAATATAGTTAGTTCTTTTCTCACTAGAATCTCCTTCCGACAAACTCTCAAAAACCTGTATCACTATTGTTTTTCTTCTCAGTGAGAAGGAATGTGATCAATTCTTTGCCAGTAGTGCTCCACTTCAACCAGTAGCATTTTCTCTGGAAAAAGTATTTCATTTCCAATTCTTCCTCCTCCGAGGCTGAACACTTTGGTTTTTTATTACTATTGACAGTCAGAATGAGAGTCAGGAGCATAGGTTCTTGACTTTTATTCTGCTCCCCCAAAGTGACAGTGTGCTTCATTGAAGCTAGACCAACAGGTCAGCTCTAGTTCTAGTTTAATAGTATATTTAATATTTTACACTGAAGACTATGATTTGACCTATATATTTTCTTTTAATTGGCCTGGGCTGTAACACGGTAAAACTGGTATGGATGCATCTTAGATTTAAAATTGTTGTTTTAAAATTAAGGTGTTTGTCTCTGTTATATGCCATTTGTTAAAACTGCAGTTTCAGTGTGTAGCTGTAATACAGTAGTCAGCACACTTATTTAGTGTTTTAAGGTTGAATTAGGATGAGACTTTGAACTGTTGCTTCAGATCTCATTACGTTCTAGAGTAGAACGAGCAACAAGTTCCTTAGTGGCAAGTCCAGGGTTTGTGAATTGAATATGTTTTAAAAGTAAAGGAAAACATCTCTCTCTCTCACACCCTCACACTCTCTCTCTCACACGCGCGCACGCAGAAGGCAAGATCTCAAACAGTTAATGCCAAATATTTTGGCATGGTGAGTAAAGTTCATATGATGGCTGGAACTAGATGTGAAATGGTGTGGTCACAGAAGATCCATTAGGATAGTTCCCCTGTGTGCTGATTATGCCACTGACACCTACCTTCTTGCTCTCTGGGGCTCCCTGCTACCTTGTTTTACTGGGCTGGATTGTATGGTCTCATCCGGACAAGTCACAGAGTTGGGATTTCCACCCCCTTGCAGAGCAGTGCAGATACTGAACCACTACAGCTCTAGAAGAATGCAGTTCTAGGGCAGAGCCAGCCCTCAAAACGGATCAAATCAGTCTGTCTCTGAGTAAAAGTTTTACACAAAGAAAGCTCATGAAGATGTTCGCTCTCCTTATCAATGAAAGAGAAATATGCATGCTGGTCTATTACACTGGGACTGATAGTAAACAAAAGTGTTTTTATTAGGTGCAAACAGTAGGATTTAAGTGGTTTCAAGTGAAAACAGACAGATCAAAGTAAGTTACTAAGTTAAAATGAAAAAAAAAATGCATAGTTAGTTCTAATTCCCTAAAAAAAACTTATTGCAAGCAGATTCTTACCCTAAAGAGGTATTCTTGTTATAGGCATAATCTTCAGGTTAGAGACACAACCTCTTTTATCTTGATCTGAGTCCCCAGCCCTTTGTATAATTGCAGGATTTTCCAGACCAGCCAAAGACAAAGGGCTGATAACTTCCCCTGGCTTAAATTGTTTTCTCCTCAGGGCAGGAATCTTTTGTTCTGCATTCCCCGAAAACTACCTGAGTCAAAAAGTGGAATATCATTAACAGATGATATGGTCACATGTCATACTAGTCCAATCCCCTTAGACTTACAGGACAAACAAGACTGTTTGCAAGTCATTAAGTTGATCACTTAGTTGTTAAAGCTTCTGGAGCACAAGTAATGGCTCTTTTTAGCACATTGAAAACCATAAACAGTCTCATAGGTCATATTTCTAACTTTACGTACAAGAATAATACATGCAACAAAATAGGATATACAGATGCAGCAGACTATATCATTAAAACTGCTAGGAGACACAAGACATTTTATCCAAAGCCTCTCCAAGTTATGCATATTTATATTCGTAAGTCAATTTTCACAAAGAATGGGGGGTGGGACACAGTTACACTGGCATTTTCTATCAAGTACTATATTGGTAATAACAACAAGAAATCCTGTGGCACCTTATAAACTAACAGATTTATTGGAGCATAAACTTTCATGGGCAAAGACACACTTTGTCAGATGCAAGTAGTGGAAATTCCAGAGGCAGGTATTAATATACAGGCATAAGAAAAGAGTTCCAATCAAGAGTAAGGCTAGAGATAATGAGGTCAATTCAGTCAGGGAGGATGAGGCCCACTTCTAGCAGCTGATGTGGAGGTGTGAACACCAAGAGAGGAGAAATTGCTGTTCTTGCAGATTCAGACTAACACGGCTACCCCTCTGATGCTTATATTGGTAATGGGTGAGTTGAGACATGAGGCTGGAGATTATAACACAGTAACTACAACAAAGGAGAAAGAAGCACTTAAAATCTTGTAGAACAACAGACCATGGAAAATAAAGAGAGATTGGGTTTAAAAAAAGTGTGGCAATAGAAAGAAGATGTTAAAAATTAGGATGTGTAGATGGTAACCAAGTGGGGAAAGGAAAAGGTATGTAAGTCAGTAAGTTAATATTTGTTCTCATACCAGTCACTATGAAATGGATATGGATATAATCTGTTCACTTTCAAAGTGGTATAAAATAAATTGGATTATTTTTGGTGCTCCACAGTGTCAAAGCAAAAACGCTCCTCTCTGTTTAGGCAGCTAACAAACAGCTTTATTAATTAATAAAGCACAGCATGAGCCAAACGTGGTCCCAGCAAAGCCAGGCCCAGTAAGGCTGGCTAATACAATCAATCCTAGTATTTTATACCCTTAACCAAACAAGTCTGACGTCAGGGCAAGAAATCAAAACGAACTTCAGAGAGGAATTATTATCAGCAAAGAAAGAAACAGGTTTAGAGGGAGTTCGAGCTTCAGCTCAAAATAGTTCATTAACACATTCCAACAGCGCATCCCTCTGGCCTCTCCCCACCTCGGTGAAGGCCAGTTCACTCCCTCTAGTATACGTGCAGACACAAGAAACTGAAATGGCTTTTGTTATACAGAATGGCTTCTAGCTAAATATGAAATGGTTTCTACAACAGTCACTGGTAAATGCAGACCTGCTATAATAATGGAAGAGCCATTTCCTAGGGACATTAATATATGTACAGAAGCTATTTCAGGACATATTATGTGATTTGGACAAACTTTATCTTTGATGTAACAGACTCAGATATTATTTCCGAATTAAGAGTAAATGTGACAATCTCACATAGTTCCAATAGATGTTATTGATTTTTAATGTCAATAAAAAGGTGTACTGACCCTTGATAATTTTAGAGATAGGCCCGCAATACTGTTCCAAGAGCGTTATTTCTAGAATAGACAAACAGTCACTAAGGAAAAGGAACTGGCCCCAGGAAAGCAATCTGGGGTTTGGGAAAAAGAACCCATACTTAATGCTTTTAAATCCCCCTCTTGATGTTCCTCACTCCAGCCTTAGACAATTGGACACTACTCTGCATCACCTAAAGTGAGGGGTCTCCTGAGAGCTCAAACTTTATTAATTGGATAAAAGATTGACTAGTTTCACTCTAGCTGACATAAATTGATATGTTTAAAATACTTTTTTCTTTTAATTTTAAATAAGGGGAAATGGAGTTCTGCTTTGTGGGTAGAGTATGTGTGTGTGAAAGTCCTAAGTTAAACAAGTCCTAAGTTAAAATCTGTTCTTTCAGTATTATTTTAGCTTGGTGGCACTGGCAAGAAAGCATCTTGTTGAATGAAAATCAGACCTGTATTATATATGTATTCCTTTCCTGAATGCCTGACATACAGCAAAAGGTTAATACATAATAACATAGTTACAGGCCACAGCTGATAGAGTATATCCGAAAACTGTAAAAGTGGCACTCAAAGACCATATTTTGTTATAATTATTTTGATTGACTGATTGTTATTCTGGAAGATTTTACTCAGTTACATTCATTTTCTAATTCCTGTTAAGTAAGTTGGTTCTAGTGGTGACCTCTTGGCAGTTTTGTTTCTAACTTCCTAAAAAAGTATTCCTCAGTTAGTCACAACAGACTTTGTTACATTGTTTTTTATAGGGAAAGGTGCTATGTTTTGTTGTTTCACCAATGACCGTAGTATCTTGGTATTATGATTTAGCCTTCACTCAACACCTATATCATTAGGTTCCTAAAATGTCTTGAATGGGAATGGTGTATACCACTTGGATGACAATTAACCTCTTATTTGTTTGTACTTGTTAGGAATAGATGATAGGCTAAATGCTTTTGTAGAAGAAATGTGAAAATACTTACATCTTAAATTTTGATGAAAAATGGTTTACCTTTTAATTTTTTAGAATAAAGAAAATCTCAAATCTGGAGAACTTGAAAAATCTTGATGTTTTGGATCTTCATGGAAATCAGGTACTGTACAGTAAGTACATCTGCTATTTTAAACTGCTTGCAAACATGTAGACATGTTGAAGCTCCAGTGTCTTTCCCTGTAGTATTGTTTTTATAAAGGAGATGTAATAGTTTTACAACTACTTTTATTAGCGAGTTCACAGAAACTTATAAATTACTCAAAGGTAGCATGATGATATTTTGAATCTTTGTCTTCAGTTTCTTTTTTTGCAGAAGTTTATGAAAAATAAAATAAAAATGTATAAAATATGCATATAATTTAAAAATAACTAGATCAGTTCAGTTAGAGCTACAATACATTCACCTGTCACAAAATAGTTGTGATATAGCTAAAATAATATTTAGTCATTTTTATGGTAGAAGAATTAAAATGATTATCATAAATAGTGAAATATTGGATATACTGTTACCTTACAAATGACTTAATGCATAAAGTATAATAATTCAAATAATACATGAAGGTAGTTGTCTGATTAGTGCAGTGGCTTGAGCTTTGGGAAATCTGAGCTATGATCCTAGGTTTGCCAAGGATATCCAATATGACTTGGGCAAATCACTTAATCTATTAAGAATGCATTAGTTTCCTGGCCCTTAAAATAGGGATATGTAAACATCTTTGTATATTGCTTCCGTTATCTCTGACAAAAAGACTAAATGCAAATTTTATATATATATATTTAGAGATTTGTGTATCTGTCTGTCTGTGTGCCTGTCTGTGAGTCGGTTCATTCAAGAACTCCTTTTAAAGGGTGAGAGCTAGGACACCAAATTTGGTATTCAGTTCCCTCTTATCCTAACTTAAATTAAGGTCAGGGTTTGGCTGTGCCAAGAAAATGGGTAGTGCCAGGAATTGGACTGTTTCCCATAACATGGAAAGGGAGGAACGTGATACAGAGGGTTCATCTAGACTACATCCTTTTTTCGATAAAGGGATGTAAATTAGACATATTGAAATTGTAAATTAAGCCGGGATTTGAATTTCCCGTGCTTCATTTACATAGTGGCAGCCACGACTTCTTTTTGAAAAGCCACTTTTTGAAAAAAATTGCAGTCAAGATGGGGTTCTTTCGAAAGATCCTGAGGGTTACAGGATCCTTTGAAATGGGGCATTTCTGTCGAAAGATCCCCGTCTTGACAGTGGTTTTTTTGAAAAGCGGCTTTTCGAAAAAAAGCCGCGGCCGCCATTATGTAAATGAAGCACGAGAAATTCAAATCCCGGCTTGATTTACAATTTCGATACATCTAATTTACATCCTTTTATCGAAAAAGGGACGTAGTTTAGATGTACCCTGAGAGAGGTCACTGGGGGCAGCAAGCCTGCAGAGGAGAGCTATCCTGCAGAGTGTCCATTGGGAGCAGCCACTCCATCTAGAGCAGGGGTGGGCAATAATTTTTGAAGGGGTGCCACTTCTCAAATTTTGGAAGTGGCTGCAGGCCGACCCGGAAGGGGTAGGGCCTCGGGTGGAAGTGGTGGGGTTCAGAGCTACCCTACCAGGAGCTTTGCTTGGCCTGGGGTCCCTCCCCTCGACTTCTGGCCAGTGGAAGGGACCTGGAGCAGATGAGAGGATGCTGGGGGCTAGCCTCCTCCCAGAGTTGTCTGGGGTGGAGGTTTAAAATTCACATAACAGCTAGCAGCTCCTGGCACATTGCCCAACAGGCGCAGGGAAGGCATGAACCCTTTAAATAGAAGCAGTTAAAAGGGCTCATAGCTCCGGCGTCGCTTGCATGTTGCTAGGGAGCCAGAGACACACAAGCCCTTTCAACTGCTTCTATTAAAAGGGCTCTCGCCTTCCCCGGGGCCGCTAGACAAGGTGCTGGGAAGTCTCGAGCACTTTTAATAGAATCAGTTGAAAGGGCTTGCGTTTTTCCAGCTCCCTAGCAATGCGCTACAGGGTTGGGGCCTGGAACTGCTTAGTGGGCCGGATCAAAGCCTTAGGTGGGCTGGATCGGGCCCCCTGAGAGGCTTTTGCCCAGCCCTGATCTAGAGAGTAGCCAGCAGGTCTGGGATTGCCATCTTGCCTGCCATCAGACTGGGTAAGTAGTAGAAATGTGAAATTGTAACTGTTTATACATTTAACCAAAGAGCCGGGGCTCATCAGTTAACATGCATGGTTACACACTGACCCCCTCCCATGCACAATCAGAGGCAGCAGAGCGGGGAGGGGAAGCAGGCAGGAGCTGGTGCTGATACAGAGGGAGTGGCGCTTTTAAGCCAGCTCCACATGCACCTGCTGTTACCTCTGTATCAGAGGCAGCAGAAGCCGCCTCCCCACTTACACTGGCTCCCGCCTCCCGTGCTGCTGCCTTTGTATCAGAGGGTACGGCTACACTAGCTTGTTATTTCGAGCTAGGTAGGGTAATGAGGGCAAGCGGAGTTGTAAATGAAGCCCGGGATTTAAATATCCTAATTTAAAGATCCTAATTCGAACTACCGTTTCTCCTCGTGGAATGGGGAATAACGGTAGTTCGAATTAGGATCTTTAATTCGAACTACCTAGTCCGTGCCGGAGTTCGGACTAAGGGGGATTTAAAAATGGCGGCGCCCGGGAACATGCAAATGAAGCCCGGGATATTTAAATCCCGGGCTTCATTTGCAACTCCGCTTGCCCTTATTACCCTACCTAGCTCGAACTAACGAGCTAGTGTAGCCGTACCCAGAGGTAGTAGTGTGGGACTGCAGGCAGGAGCCACCTCCCCCTCTGTGTGTAAGTGCCAAGGAGCTTGTTGACACGGGATATGGAGTAGGCATCAAATTTTGAGATTGTATTTACCCATCAGACGTGAATGCAAAAATGTCATGTCCCATCAGGTTTAGGTATCAGCACCATAGGCTGCACTACTCCAAGTGTGACTCAGTTACTCCGAGTTTTGGCATGGTCTGTACCTCTTCTTCGATGATTTCCCGCAGCAGGTATGGCACGGGCTGGGTCATCTCTCAGATTATCATGCTGGATTTGGTCTGGATAGTATGGTGGACCAGTGCAGTATGACCTGGATGGGCTGTGAAGGTTTTCAAGAAGATCTTCAGGAGGCAGTGGCTCTATTTCAGTTGTTCCTTAGTAAGGAAGCTATTGTTTCTTACTTATTATTTAAGCTATTGTTCCTCAGGGTTCTCTTCCACAGAGATGTGGAGGTCCCAGCTCCAGCTCCTGAGACTAGGGGTTGATTAATAGGCCCTCTTACTCTTGCCATGGTTTAGGAGTTTGATGTGGTACTATTGTGTTGTCTTCAGCTGGTCTGGCTAGTTAATCTCATAGGTTACTGGCTAAGTTCCCTGTAAGCTGTGCAGTTACACGACTGTGCAGCTATTTTCTGAGCTCCACTCAGAGATTCAGAGCTCCCAGGCAGGCAGGGACCTCAGCTCACCAGTGGAGGGACTGGCATCATCTTGCTAAGCAAGTAGCTAAATGGAGCTGCTAGGTGCTTGAAACTGAGCAGCTCCCAGAGCAGGTAAAGAAGGGAGATAAAGAGAGAACAAGTGGCTGGGGGGAGGAGGAGAAGGGGGGAAAGAGGGAGGGAGTAACTGGTTGAGGGAGAGTCAGAGGGAAGGGGAGTTTGGAGAGTCCCATTTGCAGGAGGGGAGAGAGGCAGAAACTCAGCACTCTCCTCAAGCCTCCTGGGAAAGGGGAGATAAGGGGGCTAACTGCATGGGGGAGGTGGGAGAAAGAAGGGGTGGGTGGATGCTGGCATTGGGATGAGGTGGGTGCAGGGGGGAGTTTGTGCTGTGTCCTGGGGTGAGGTGGGGGAGGTGTGGATAATTTGTACTGTGACCTTTCCTAACTCCCAACATGACTGCTGGTGCCTGCTTGTTTGAGAGGCAAGATTTTATCCCAGGGCTGGGGGGTCAAATTTCACAGGGGTAGGTGGGGGAAGGGGGTGAGTGTGTGCTGGCATCTCTGCAGTGAGGTGGAGGCAGGGGGCAGTTAGGGTTGCCGGGTGTCTGGATTTGAACTGCACAGTCCAGATTTGAGCTTTCTGTTCACTAAACCAATTGAGAAAATATAAGTGAGAAAACATAAATGCCTGGTATTTTCTAAATAAGATGTAATGTAGATTGTGATGTAATGTCAAGTGTGTCCGGTATTTTTGTTTAAACCATCTGACAACCCTAAGGGCAGTTTGTTTGGGGTGTCCTGACTCACTTGCTGCAGTCCTCTCTGTCTGGCTGGGTTGGAGGGAAAGCTGGAGGGGAAAGCAGGCTGCATGGTGTGTGTGTGCCAGGAGGATATTTGCATGATTACATTTCAAACATAGGTATTAATGGCTTGACATAGAAAAAGAAAAATATTCTTTTAACAGGTTTTTTTGGAGTGTTGCAGATATCTAAAACCTCTGATCTTAATGATTTTTTAAAAATCCTATGTTACTAATGAATACATGGTATGTGGTAGAGTTCTGGCTCTTATGAGTCACAAGTAGCAGGTACTAGGTGTGATGTTATTTGTTTTATAGGATGAAACTTTTATTTGCAAGCTCTTTGAAACATGCATCTATCTACAAACACGGAAGTCGTGCGTTAATTTGTTCTGGGACGTCTACACTTTTAATTTTGTTAGTTTTTAAGGTGCTGCAGGACCATTCATTGTTTTTTAAGTTTTTTTCAGCTACAGACTACCATGGCTACCCCTGGGAGTCTTTGAGTTGTTGACGCACACAAGGTGAAAGTTTTAAACCAGGAGAACTTTTATCTGTTTTTACAGCATGTATCCTAAACATTCCCCAGAGAAACTGTACAAACCTTAGTGAATGCCTTTTACTCTCCTTTCCAGTGTCCATAAATCTCTCCATGTCTGATACATCTTTTTGGAGGTAGGGTGACCAAAAGTGAATACAGCCAGCGCTGCAGGTGAGGGCAAACTCTCAACTTACAGAATGGCATGAAAATTAAGATTCTCAATCGTAGTTAATTTAAGCAATTAATGCAGAACAAATTAGCTAGATTTTAAAAAGCAGCGGTAGGTGCTGGGAGTCGCGCGAAAGCAAGTAAGTGGCTCCCACCTCCACAAGCTGAGACCCCACTTCCCTAGCCCCCTCACTCACCTCCTCTGCCAAGACCCCGCACCCTATCCCGCTCACTCATACTCCCCTAAGCCAACACCCCGCCCCCTCACACATTCCACTGAGACCCTGCAACCCCAGCCTGCTCCTGCTCCTGCCCCTTCCCCCCTGGCCAGACACCTATCCCCAGAGAAAGGGGGGCTTGGCAAGCGTAGCAAGCAGGGGGCACATCCCGTAGTCTCCCTAAATGTCATATTTAAGTATTAAAAGTCAAGGAGTACAAAATGTTGATCATGTCAACTCCCCTTGAACTTAAGGGAAGATGAGGGCATTTATTGTCTGTGTGGAAGGAGTTGTTAGTGCTCATCCCTTTGTAAATGTAATGATCCGGAAGAAAGGCCAATCCCAATTTTACTGTCTAAAAATGCTGCTGCTCTTATTACAGAAGTCTGAATAAACTTGAATATCACATACAACCTAGATAGAGCTCACACAACTGGACACTCATCAGTATGTCTCATTTGGGTCCCAGCATATTAGATCCATCTATGTGCTCTTAAACATCCCTTGGTATGAATAGGCTCCACCAGAGCTTCTTTCCTTTGCCTCTAGGGCACAGTTCCTGGGCAGAGGTTCGTTGTTACCTTGTCATACAAATGGGACCATGTGCTCACTCCCTCACCCACCAACTCCTCAATAGCATAAGCACAGCCTTTTCCTGAGCTCCTACCTTGTGAGCACTCCAGCTTTACAAATCACCTCTTTTGATGTGTGACAGTGAAGCTTTTGCTTAAGATCTCCGGCTGCTGCATCACTATTGAAGCAGCTTCATGGAGGGTGGGGGGGCGGGGGTGTTGTAACAATCCAGACTAATGACCATGCCTTACTGAAATAGTTCCCACCTGGGGGGCATCTCACAAGCAGCCTTCTAGCATGCAAATCACACTTAGAGCATCTGTGTGTAACTGTAGCCTGCTAGCCATACTTTCGTTACAGTATGGCTGTCACCAGCCTTGGTTATATAGCAGGGTTACCCCAACTCACCCACAGTCTCAGATTTTCCTCCAGAAATGTAAAATCTGTTCTGTTCAGTACTGCTCAGCCCTCTCTGACAGTCCAGAATATTTTAAGTCTGTTATTCCTCAAAGGAAACAGTATGCCAACGTATTATCTCAAATAGTTTTTCGGCCCTTCAATTTAAATACACTGGTCAGGACTGGAGAGGTACCAGCTCCGCCCTGGGACTGGTGAAGTGTCAGGCCCCCCAGAAGGTGAAAGGGGCAGGGCTAGGGGTTAGCCCCCTTCCACCAGCTCTTCAGTGCTACCGGGGCTGCAGGATACATGCTGCCAGGAGTTCTGGAAGCAATTTTAAGGGTTCCAGACATTGCAGCTGCTGAGGTAGTGGCAGAACCAGGAGACCCAGGCCATTTTAAATCGCTGGGCCCCAGGGCAGCTGCCACCTTTGCTCCCCTCCTCTCCTGGTCACGGCCACCCTGATTTAAGTAAAAGAAGTTTATTAAAGACAGTGATAATTTTAAAGCAAGTAATGAGGCATAGAAGTCAAATGGTTACAAGAAAAAGGTAAGATATTTATTAATGCCTAACTTAGCATTCATCTGAAGAAGTGGATTGTGCTCATAAAAGCTCATGATACCATCTACATGTTTTGTCAGTCTTTAAGGGGCTGCAAGACTATTTGTTGTTTTTCCAGTTACAGACTAACTCGGCTACCCCTCTGAAGCTTTTTAACAAACAACATCAGATTCAAGCAGTTTCTCATCACATTTATTCAGCAGTTTTACTGACCAAATCTATCAGGGCCCTCCCTCCCCCAGAGTCCTACAAATGCTTCCTTTGTTGCCTCAAGTGCTGTGAATGTGATAGGTAGGGAGAGAGAAAGGGATCTTTTCATGATTTCAGTCACTTTCCTGGAAAACAATTTCATCAAGGCATTAAGAGACAGTGTGTGTGGAATTTGGATGTTCCTTGATGGCTTTTTTCTCACTTTGTTTGAGCTTCCTTTATTTCCCTTCCTGCTTGATGACTTTCTGTTGACTTCCTAAATGTGTGTGTCTTATACAATACTCTGCCAGATACTAAAAATCAGGGATGAACAGAGACGCTGGATTTATGGCTTAATACAACTATCTGTAACCCACTAACCTCTTTTTGTTGTATGACTGCAGAGGTGATAACAGGCCACAGTCACACTCGCAGAGGGTATGTCTACACTAGCTCGTTAATTCGAGCTAGGTAGGCAAATCAGGGAACCGGGGTTGCAAATGAAGCCCGGGATTTAAATATCCCGGGCTTTATTTGCATGTTCCCGTCCGGCCGCCATTTTTAAATCCCCCTTAGTCCGAACGAACTGCCCGCGGCTACACGCGGCAGTTTAAAGTTAATCCGAACTAAGTCCTTAGTTCGGATTAACCATTACTCCTCATGGAGTAATTCCATTCCATGAGGAGTAATAATTAATCCGAACTAAGGACTTAGTTCGGATTAACTTTAAACTGCCACGTGTAGCTGCGGGCAGTTCGTTCGGACTAAGGGGGATTTAAAAATGGCGGCCGGACGGGAACATGCAAATAAAGCCCGGGATATTTAAATCCCGGGCTTCATTTGCAACCCCGGTTCCCTGATTTGCCTACCTAGCTCGAATTAACGAGCTAATGTAGACATACCCAGAGATATATACATATCCTGGCACCAACACAGTTCCAACTACCTTGCATTCAGGTCAACATTTCATTTTGAAGCAATGTGCTTCCAAGCCTGTGAAGAAAGAGACTGAACTCTAATTTTGATCTGTTATGTGTACACTACCCATATGTCCCCAGTTTTCTGGGACAGTCCCATATTTAAATGCTCTGTCCCAGTGTCCCCATCAAGTAGGGAAATGTCCCGGATCCAGCTAGAAATGGCACTGCCATTTCCTTCCCCTGCTGGGACAGCCTTGCAGATGCTAGCACAGCAGCAACGCCTCTGGCTTCCCCAGCACATAGGTGGCTCCCTTTGCCAGGGTCGCTTCTGGTGGCACGCGGTTTCCAGGTTGGGTCGGAAGCTGGAGCCCGGAGCATTCTCTGAGCTCCAGTGCGATGCGCACTGCCGCCCAGCATCCCCCTGCCAGCCCCCGCTCCACCACTGCACAGCCCCCTTCCTCCCTTTCCACGAGGGATATCTCTGTCGCATGCAGCCTGATCTGGCCACGCTGCCTCTTCCTCCATCCCCAGATGGCTGCTTGCTCTTTGTACAGTGGCTGCTGTGAGGGCGGGGAGCCAGGCAAGTGCAAGAGCGCGCCTTGTGTGGCTGCTGCGTTACTCCAGTTGGAGCTGGAGCCACCCATGGTTCTATTTTTAATACCGTGGTCCCAGTCCTGGAGGCTCCAGTTGGATACTTGTTAATCAAGCGGCAGCTTCATGAGGCGCATTCCAGCTGGGGCAGCCTCACCACAATGGGCCTTGTGTGGCTGCTGCTCGACACCAGCTGGAACCGGGATCAACTGCGGGGACCAGGACTGTGGTACCATGGGCAGCCTATGCTCCAGTCCTAGTACACGGTTGCACCCCGTGGGGGCTTCTGGGGCTGGAACTGTGATACTAAAAATAGCACAGGTGGCCCCGGCTCTAGCCCCCACAAACTGCTTTCTATGTGTAAGGCAGAAGGTGAGGAAAGGGGGAGAACTAAGGGGAAAGTGGGGTGAGGAAAGGAAGGGACTTGTGCTGAGGAGGAGAGGTGGAGGCCAGGGCTGGAGAAGAAAGGAGAAGGCACCAAGGGACGGGGTGGAGGAGAGGCAAATGCCAGGGGGTCACAAGGAGACAATGAGGTGAAAGAGCAGGAGGAGGGGAGGGAAAGTGTCAGTGGGGATGAGAGAAAGGAGGGGACAGGGTGATGCTGACAGAGGGGAGGGACAATGGAGGCAAGAGGGAGGAAGAGGAGAGGGGAGGAGTGGGTCCAGGAGAAGAAGGGTTGAAAGGAGGGATGGGCATGAGGAAGGCAGGGGATGGAGCAAGTCATGTGCGAGGGCACATAGGGGTGTGAGGAGAACTGGGGCAGAGGGTGGTGGGGGGCACCAGGGAGAAAGAAGGCAAGGAGGGCAGGGGCAGTGAGGGAAGGGGGGAGGTATCAGGAAGGTGCAGGGGTAAGGGAAGGTGCAGGTGCCAGGGGACTGTGTGGGTGAAGCAGAAGGGCAGACACGTGGAGGGGAGGGACGGGCACCAGAGGAGAGAGGCAGGGCAGGTGGGTCGAGGGATTGGGGAGGGGTAGTTACAGATGATCAGAGTAGGGCTAGAGGAGGAGTGGGCACAGGGGGAAGAGAAGTGCTGGTGCAGAGGTCAAAGAGGATGGGGAGGGAAGCAGGTCCCCAAAAGGCTGAGGAGAGTGAGAAGGGCAGGAGCCAGGCAGCAGAGGAGGGTGAGAGGTGGAGGGCAGCAAGAACCAGGGGAGAGTGGGAGAGATGGCAGCTGAGGGGGAAAGGGAGAGGTTTATAAGATATTTGTTAATAACTTGGGTGCTACAGTGGCACACATCTGAACAAGCGCACATGAAGTCAATACTGGTGTACAAGACAAAACTCACTCCGCTCATGGGTGGAAAATCTTAGAGGGAACACTACCCCCGGCCTCTCCCCATGAGTTAATACATTGCAAGCTGGGTTAATGCAATTGCAGGCTAGTTGCATGGAGGGATCCTGTGGGGGCCAAACCCATCCCTATGGATAGAGGATGGTAGAAGAAGTTCTTAGAGGGGTCACATGACACCCTTTACTTCCGGTGATGTATCCTTCTTGACTCCTAGAGTACTACATCCAGAGGTGGGATCTCTTGTAGCAGGGGGCGTGGCTAATACTCAACTGCTTTGAGTATTCCTTAGTTATCTAATTATGGACCTTTGGTCTGACCCAGTATGGCCATTCTTATGTTCTTATGTGTCAAGCTTTCCTTCCTGGAAGTTCAGCAACATAAATATAAGAAATCTATGCAACATGATTTTTAAGCAAAGACCTCTTCTGAATATACACAAGAAATACATCATAAATGAATGCTATCTTTGTGGTATTTCATTATTGATGAGTTATGTGCTGCATAAAAATTTTCAAAGGCATTTTTATCTTGACTCTTTGAGCTTTTCAATTTTTCCCACTATCTAAATATCCTATAACTCTCAAAAACACACAACATGAAAATATAGGGTATTGTGCTTTTTGTACATTTATTTAAAAGTAAGGTATTTCCCATTCTTATTTTAAATGTAATGCAAAAGACCTCGAAAAACTGATTATCAATTATTTATTTATGGTAAGTAGAAAATAGTCTACAGGGACTTAGATATGTGTCATTTACATTTGTTAAAGAGAATATCACTTGTAATGGTCTACAGGTTGTATCTCCTTTAACTGGGACTCTGGTCCGGCAATGCTCCTGGACCACAGAGTCCAGTTATAAGGAGGTCAGGCCACAGGGCAGGACAGGGGGTGCGATTCTGCCAGGAGTCCTGTGTTGCGGTAGGGACAAGCAGTGCAGCAGAGAGTTGTTGCTGGGCGGTAGCGGGGGCTGGCAGTGGCCACAGAGCTACAGCACCTGCAGAGCCCTGGCCATTCCAGCGGCTGCGAAGTCCTGGCCCCCACAGCAGCCGCAATGTCCAGGCAACCATGGAACCCCAGCAGCCCTGACAACCTCCGCTCTGGCAGCCGCGGAGCTCCAGCCTGGGGAACCATGGCTGGGCAGGCAGCAGTAGGGCTCAGGTGGAGTCCTAGCCAGGTGCATCATGGACCATAATGGGAAGGATCTCCCCTTGTTTGGCAAATCCCCTTGTTCAGGAGCAGTCAGGTCCCAAGGGTGCCAGATGAGGGAGGTCCAGCCTGTAGAATGAAAAGGCAATGGCTTATTACCTAAAAATAAAATAATGGCTAAAGCAGGTGTGTCTTTGTATTAAAAAGGGTGATAGAAAAGAGGGAAAGAATTCCATTACTGTTGACAGAGACTTATGACTCAGAAAAGTTATAAATAACATCTCTATAAATTACTGATGAAACTCAGATTTCTGCAGCAGCAATAGAAGCAAGGACCATTTAGAACAGAGGTGGGCAAGACAGCCTCTGCGGGCCAGATCCGGCCAACCAAGCCAGTGGATCCAGACTGCAGCCACCCTGCTGTTCTCCCACCCTCAGGACAACCTTGGGACTGGGGAGCATGCAGTCTCCTTCCCCCACCAAGGACATACAGCACCCGAAGGAACCTAGGTGCTATGCACCCCTTGCAGGGTGGGGGCGAGGGGCAAAGACTTCATGTGTGACCCCGCCCCCAGTCCCTGAGTGGAGTGTGAAGTCTTCTCCCAGGGGCGCGTGCTGCCTAAAGTGGACTGCCAGCTGTTCAAAACAGCTGGTGGTTCTTTCTAGGCACAATGGGGTGGGGGGCAGACTTCACATGCTCTTCCACATTGTACTCTGTTCACCTTTTAAAAAGTTCTCTTCACAAGCATAAGGACTATAGATTTTTTTCCAGTTAAAGCTTACATTCGATAGAAATTGATGGCCTGGGAAGCACCATGCTTGCTAGGGAAGTGAGTGAATTTGCAAGGCTGGTTTGAAATAAGGCTCTCAGAACATTGAAGAAGCAGCCAGAAGTGACAGTAAGCCAATGCATCTTGGTGCGTCGTTCTGTCAAGAAACTGCCCGACTGGGGCACTTAGCTGCAGGGGTAGGGTTGGGGTGCTTCCAGCCTGGATCCTGGCTTTCTGCAAGCTGCCACACTAGAAACAGGCAGCCTGATAGGTTAGAGGCACTGATGGGGCGGGGGGGAGGGTGTCTGGAACTGCTCCATCCCAGAGCCCACCACCATTTCATGGGGAATGGGGGCTGCAGCTTCACTTACCCCAGTCTCTGAATGGTTTTTTTTTCCCTTTTCATTGACTAGGGAGCGAGACCAGTTTCACAGCCTGCTCTCACTCCTGGCTGCCCAGGGGAGGGCAGAGGAGGAAGGCTCACGGATGTGAAATTTGCCTTGCTCGGTAGTCAGAAAAAGAAAAAAAACTTTGCCTCACTCCCTAGTCAGAGACTAGGGTAATTGAAACCCCCACCCCTGAAATGTTCCCTTTGCTCCCCCTTCACTCACCCAGTCCTCTGCTCTGAGCCCCTTCCTCATACACCTCAGTCTTGACTCCTGCATTGTTGTCCCCAGCCCTAACTCCTGCACCCTCCCACATTCCACACATCCCAACTCATCTGCCCTGAGCCCCCTCCTCATACAACCCAACCATGACTCCTGCATCCCCATCCTTAACTCCTGCATCCCCCATACACCCCAACCCCCTGCCCTGAGACCCTCCTCATACCCTGTGCCCCTTATACACCCCAGTCTTGACTCTTGCACCCTCCCACATACCCCAACCTTCTGCCCTGCCCTGCGCCCCTCATACATCCCAGCCTTGACTCCTGCATTCCCATACTCAGCCCTAACTCCTGTATACTACACACACCCGAGCCCTCTGCCCTGAGGCCCCTGCACTCCACCTCCACTCTTAAATTTCTTGCGGATACTTTTGTATGGCAACCCCCTTTCCCATGGTTAGCCCTTGGGGAAGGAGCGGGTTGTGATAGGAATCTGTAAGAAATTTAAGTTACTTTCACCCCTGGAAGTAGTACATATTTGTCCCACACAGCATAAACACAGAGAGCTCTGATGATAAAGAATAAGGACTGCTGACTTGATTACATCATTCTGTGACCAATAAGAACATTAGTAAACTGGATAATGTTGTATAATTTCCAGTGGGCTGCTGGAAATCTAGTGGAAGTCAACCTAAAACATAAATATCTACTATTAAAAATAAAAACTAATGTAGAATTATGTTAATATGTATCTATATTGCTTTAAGATGTGTATCTAACAGGTGTATAAGCAAACTGGGCACAATATGTACGCTGTTAATTATACTTCTCTTTACAGATTGCTAAAATAGAAAATATCAATCATTTGGGTGAACTCAGAGTGTTAAACCTTGCCAGAAACCTTTTAAGCTACATAGAAAACCTTAATGGACTGGATTCACTGACTGAACTTAACTTGCGTCATAATCAAATCACCTCCATGGTAAGTGACAAAGTCAGTATTTGTTGTCCTTCCCCCTCAAAAAAGTTAGCAAAATACTATAGTTTGATTTGAACCATGCTGGCATTGTGCAGTTCTAGAACTATATTGTTTTCATTTGTCCTACGACCTGTGGTTGCGGTTATGCTTAGTTTTGTGTGAATTAAATTAAACTAAAAATAACATATGGGTATTTTATATAAATGATTGTTTATAGTTGTGAAGCTTTCTTAGCACTAATTAAAGTGCTAAAAGTTAGGAAATCTTGAAGAAGCAATTCAGTTCTGGTGCATAGATTAAGTAGCTAGCAAAAAATATAGTAAACAATATACTGACTGTATCCTAAACTTAAAAATCATGGCTATTGATGGCATCAAGTGCTTTTTTTAGTAGTAGCCTCTCTTTTTATATATAGCAATTAAAGAAAATCAGTATGAGTTTAAAAAAAAACTAAAAATATTATTTTAAACTTTGCAGTTTTACTTAAAATTAACCAATACCTTCAAACATTTTGTGTTAGTGAGAAAATACCTTAGCAATAATTAAAGATCTGTTTCAGCAAAAGATAGTGTTTCAGTTTCTTATTACATAACCTTAACACAAAGTAGATGTTACAGACTCATACTACAGTAACACGACCATATTGCTTAAAAAAATGCTATTTTGCTGAATACCTAGAACAAAGTATTCCCTGCTTGGAAAGAAACAAATGGTGCATAATAACAAAGGCGAGAAGTTAATATATGCAGCTCTTGCCTTGAGCTGTGTCTTAGATCATGTCAACTAATTGGCCCACTGGTGTATGATTTTCTGAGAAAAGTGAGCTGTGAGTTTTGCTGAATAGAAAATGGAAGCTTCAGCTCCTATTTCCAGGTTTGTTTCCTTGGGTTTTTGTTTTTGCTTTTCCTCATAATAGCAAAGTCCACTCTTAGTCTACTGGCTGAGCTGATATTTGAGCAAATGGGCAGTTTGGTTCTTTTATAGTCAGCCTCCTTTATAGAATGTATAGTCAACAGAATTCACATGCAAATAGAACTTTCTCCTTGGGAGTGATAGAACTTCCCCTGTACGAACATTGCTTTTTTCTAAGTTGATAGGATTGTCTTTTACAAGTAGATTGCAACTCTTAGTGCACCTTGGCCTTCTTTATTAAAGTATGTCTGAGTTACCTCAAGTACTACTGTTTATTTGGGAATTGTGTCATTAAATTCAGCAGTGCCAAGATTTTACTCGACATCTTTTGTGAGTTTTGATGATGTATTTGTTTTCTATCATTTAGTGAAGGATATTAAAAACAAATAAACCCGTAGAGCAGCAAAAATGTTGTGTAATCATAATTTTCCATGTCATACTATTGCTCATCTTTATGCTTAGTCCCTGCTCTCTTTCCCTCAGGAGTATTTTCTTGAATCTTTTGGGTATTAAACTGTTCATGGAGTCTGTCAAATTATCCATAATTGTTTTTGCTTCCTGAAGCAATGAGAACATGGAAATAATCATTTCTTGCGGTTAGATGACAATTCAATTACACGATAGCTAGCATCTCTAGTTTGGGCTATGGCATCTGTCGAGTCAGTTCTTGGTCTCAGTATATTTTTGGCTTGGTTAAAGAAAAATTACGTTCATGCTCAGTCTTGGGTCATTGTAATTTTAGTGAAGGTGCTTTCTCTTTGGCCTGTTTTAATTCAAAGTTATTAGAAACTGAGTTCTAGAAGATGTTATCTAGTTAATGAATGCAGTATATTATTTTTACATTTCACTGTAACGTTCTGTCACAGGGATGAAGGGGAAAGGCCTAAGCTGGGGGGTTTTTTGAGTTGAGTTTGAATGTTAGCGTAAGCGATAGACAAAGAAGCACATGACCTAAAAGAATGAGATCACAGGAAAGAAGAGCTGTTTGTATTAAAGTTCTTATGGCCTTTGAAATACCAGTCTTACCTTATTTTAATGTTTGGGGTGAAGTAATAGAAATAAAGAAAATGCAATTGGGCTCCAGGTGCAATGAATAAATTAGTTATGTATTTTTTTAAAAAAAAGAAATGGTTAGAGCAATCATTTAGAAGAAATATGTCAAAATAAAATAAGAAAACCTTGATAAGTGGGCCCAGTGCTTTGTCTTGTCTTGAAAGGGCAAAAGGACATGACACTGCCCTAAAACTCCTTCTTCTGGCTTTGGCTAAGGTGCGATAACGAGCAGTGATATCACTTGTTTATTATAGTGTACTAGAAGATTTACCTTTTGTTGCTTGGGTCCTTAACTCAATTAATTTTTGTTTTTTTTTCATTTAAATCATTAGTGTGGTATGGTATGGGGCTGTGGAGGAAGGATTTAATATGAAGGCTGCCCTGGGGAGCGGACTACTCCAGCCCTCTCTCACTCCAGGAGCTTGGGGCCACATAAGAAGTGCCTGTCTATGGCTATTGCAGCGCCAGCAGGCACAGCTGCAGGAGGGGTGCATTTCCCCTGGTTGGGGCAGGTCCAGGCCTATCTGCCCCCTGGACTCTCCAGCCAGAGTAAGGAATGGAGCAAACTGTGCACTTTTCCCTTGCTCCCTGATGAAGGGGAACAGCCAACAATTTTCCTGTATGAATCAGGTTGGGGGAAGAGCTTCAGCCCCTCCTCACCCTGCACAACCAAACCCTTAGCTTGCTTTAAGTTATGATAAGAGGAAACTTCATTCCAAATTTGGTGGTCCTGTCTCTTCTCGTTCAGGAGGAGTTCTTGAACAGACAGACACAAACTCTCTCAAATATATAGTAGATGAAACACTAGGTTTGAAGTAGTTTCTTTGCCAGAGTGTTTCTGTACCCTCTCATACTGTGACACCAGAGTAGTAGGTCCTATTGTAAAATTTTGACCAATACTTATATTGATATAAGGATGTTGCATTTAAGTGTATTTCCAATAGCATCATAACAGGGCCATAAGATCTATTTTGGCATGGAACCACAGTGTAGTGCAGTGGTACCCAAAGTTTTCAGCATCACACCCCCTTTTTTGATTTTTGAGAAACCCTCATCTCCCCCCCACCTCTTCTTTACCATCATCCAACCCCCCTTTTAACAAAAAATTCAATTCGTAATTTAAAATGTAAAATAAACACAAAAATGTGGTATACAAAAATTATTTAAAATTAAAAATAAGCACAAATAATTTTTCTTGGTACAAAAATTTAATATAAATTTAACATAAGAAATAGCAGAAACTAAATGAATTTAATGTGAAGGATGGTGCTGCATTTTCTTCACGAGTTCGGAAATCCTAGGTTTGAAATGAGGGAATGAGGGATTTGGGTGTGGGAAGGGGTGAAAGGTGCAAGCTCTGGGAGGGATTTTGGGTGCAGGAGGAGGTGGAGAAGGGACTGCTGGCTCAGGGAGGGGGCTCCAGGCTGGAGAGTGTTGGGGTCAGGTGGAGGGTTGGGGTGCTGAGCAAACCACAGGCTTGTGGATGTGAGGGTGCAGGAGTTCAGGTTGGGGCATATGAGGGGCTCAGGGCAGAGGGTTTGGGAGTATGATGGGCACAGGACACAGATCTGCAGTGTATAGATTGTGCAGTAGTGTTGTGGCAGAAGACTGGGGATGTGAGAGGCTCAGGCCAAGGGGTTCCAGTGTATGATAGGCTCAGGGTTGGAGTGTGTGTGGGGATGCAGGAGCGTTATGATGCCACAGCCAGCTGGGGGCTTGGCCCCAATTGTGGGCTTTTTGGCCAGGCTTAATTTTTAATTAAAATAATGTTCAACACACACGTTTCAGCATTGTCTTTATTGATGGGACGGGTGGGGAACCTGTTTTGGGTCAGGGGTCATTGACCCACAGAAAAATCAGTCAGGGACCACACAAGTGAGGTGCAAAAAAACAACCCCTCTAAGCCTCACTGATGTGGCCCCAACTGAGATACCCTGGAACCCCAGAAGAGTTAATCTGGCCTGAGGCCTTGAACCTCAGTCCTACCTACCCTCCCCCCATGGGGCTGGGGTGCCAGAGGAGGGAGGTAAGTGGAATTTGTGGGCCCCTCTACACTCTGAGGTACGGCCAAAAATGAGGGTTCCAGTGTGCGGGACGGGATCCAGTGTGCCAGAGAGTGGGATAGGGATGGGGTGCAAAATCTGGGTGGAAAATAGGGTACAGGAGCAAGCTGGGGTAGGTGTCTGGCCAGGAGGGAGGGGGCAGGTGCAGGGTGCTGATGGGTGTCTGGCCCAAAGACAGAGGCAGGGTGCTGGATGGGGTCTGGTCAGGGGGCAGGAGCAGGGTGAAAGTGGGGCCCTGAGCAAGGGACAGGGGGAGGGTGCTGGTGGGGGCCTGAGCAGGGTGCAGGCAGGAGTCTGGCCAAGGGGCAGGGTTCTGGTGGGGCCTGGGCAGGGTGTAGGTGGGGTCCTGGACAGGGTTCTGGTGGGGATCTAGGCGGGGGGGGGTAGGGTAATCGTAGGGGTCTGGGCAGAGGCAGATACTCGTGGGGGTCTGGGCAGCGGGGCAGGGAGGCTGGTACTTGTGAGGGTCTGGGCAGGGGGTCAGGGTACTCGTGGGAGTCAGGGTGGGGGGAGGGGATAGGGACAGCTCAGCTGGTATCTGAGGGTCCCATAGCTGCGTGCCAGGTCCGGGTCTCAGGAAGCACGTGCGCTGCTTTTCCCCTCCCCAAACAGCTGGTGCGTTTCCTGAAATGCAGGCTCTGTCATGCCGCCGGGGACTTCCTTCCCCCTGCTGCCTACGCACGCAGAGGGGAGGGAGGGATAGGAATCCCTGGACTGCACCAGCTCCAACTGCTCAGGCAGCGTGCACCCTGCTCCTCCGCTCCCCCTGGCAGCGTGTGCTGCCTCAGCAGTTGGAGCTGGCACAGTCCCAGGATTCCTTCCTCCCACCCGCCCCGCGCAGGCAGGCAGCAGGAGGAAGGAAGTCCCCAGCAGCATAACAGAGCCTGCGTTTCCGGAAACGCGCTGGCTGTTTGGGGAGTGGGAAAGCAGCACACGTGCTTCCTGAGATCTGGACCTGGCGTGCAACTGCGCCCACGCCGCAGGAAGCCAGCGCTACCTCCATTTTTGCAGGAGGTAGCTCTAGCGCGGGCTCTTTCTTAGAATGGAGGGAATGACGGGGGGCTGGGTTGCCTCGCACCCCCCTTGGAATTTCTTCACGCCCCCCAGTTTGGGAACCAATGATCTAGATCATCCCTGATAGACGTTTATCTAACTTCCCCTTCATTATCTCCCCCCCAGTGCCTTTTTCTCCTTCTTCTGAAATAAAAGAAAATGGTCTCCAGTGCATTCCAAGAATTTGTTGGATAATCTGTGCTCTGCTGTATTATTTTCCCAACAGATGCCTGAATAGTTGAAGTCCCCCGTCACCACCAAATCCTATGCTTTGGATGATTTTGTTAGCTGTTTAAAAAAAGCCTCATGCACCTCTTCTTCCTGGTTAGGTGGTCTATAGTAGACCCCTTGCATGACATCATCCTTGTTTTTTACCCCTTTTAACCTTACCCAGTGACTCTCAACAAGTCTGTCTCCCATGTCCATCTCAACCTGAGTCCAAGTATATACATTTTTAATATATAAGGCAACACCTCCTCCCTTTTTCCTTGCCTATTCTTTCTGAGCAAGCTGTACCCTTCTACACCAATATTCCAATCATGTATATTATCCCACCATGTTTCTGTGATACCATCTATGACATAGTTGTATTTATTTACTAGCATTTCAAGTTGTTCCTGCTTATTCCCCACAATTCTTTCATTTGTATAAAGTACACTAAGATACTGATATGTTCTTCCCACCCTCCATTCTGCCTGGTCTCTCCTTTATCTCTGCTATTATAGCCAATGCTCCCCTCCCAATTTCTGACCCCTCTTCCAGGTCTGCTTGTTTTTCACTTACCTGTGGGCTTTGGTCACGTGCCTCCTCGAACCTAGTTTGAAGTCCTCCTCACTAGGTTAGCCAATCTATATCCAAATACTCCTTTCCCCTTCCTTGATAGGTGAACCACATCTCTGCTTAGCAGTCCCTCTTTTTGGAACAGCATCCCATGATCAGGAAAGTCAGAGACCTCCTGGTGACTCCATCTTCACAGCCAAGGATTCACCTCCAGGATGCACCTGTTTCTGCCTGGACCCCTATCTTTGACCAGAAAGACTGACAAGGACATCACCTGCATTCCAGACTCCTTCACCCATACTCCCAGAGCCTTGTAGTCACTTTTGATCTGCTCTAGGTCACACCTTGCAGTATCTTTAGTGCCCACATCAATGAGTAGTATGGGATAGTAATCAGAGGGCTGGATGATCCTTGACAATCCCTACACAACGTCTCAGATATGGGCCCCTGACAGGCAACATGCATCCCGGGACGTCATGTCAAGGTGACAGATGGGTGCCTCTGTTCCCCTCCCAGAAGAAAGTCTCCAACCACCACTACCCTATGGAGATACAGATACACTTGATTCCCAGGAGTCAATGGGAAGTATCCCAAAATTCTATGTGTTAGAGAAGAAACAGGAGATTCAGGAGTAGATGGAGTAAACAGACCTCTTTTATTTCAGGACTAAAATTGAAGAATTATCATTTAATTTTGGTACTAAAATGAATAGGTTTCTTTTGCACAGATGCTGTTGGCGGTGTACCTAATATAACTTGACAGAATAATTATGGAATACAAATATCTTATACATTAGTTGCAACTTCAAATCTTAGATAATCTTAAGCAGCAGTATTGCTAACCCCAAGGTTTCAGAAATCATGTTAGGCACCCAAAGACATGAGGTGATGCTTTCTGGTTCTGGTTAACTGGTAACCAACCGGTGGTGGCTGGAGGAGCTCTCTGCCTGCTGCAGGCAGGGAGCTGTTCCAGCCCCACAAGTGGCCCACCATAGATAGGGGCAGCTTTCGTCTAGAGCATCTCCTGTCCATAGAGCCTCTGCCTGAATGAGCTAAACTGAAGGAAGCAGGAATTCAGTTAGTCTGTGTCCTCTGTACATATACATATACCCATATTTGAGATGCTTGCAATCTATTCCAGTGTAGGGTTGCCAATTTTGGTTGGACATATTCTTGGCGGTTCTATCACATTACATAATATTTAATTAAAGATTAATTTTTAATTTCTGGAGATCCCAGGACAATCCTGGAGGGTTGGCAACTGTAAAAAATCATGGTGGCTACGGCAGACTGCAATCCAGAGAAAATTCCTTCACATCCCACAGTATTGTGATCAGCTAGACACTGAAGATTTGAGTAAGAATCACCATGCACACAACCTCTTAACATCTAGCTTGTAGGTTTATTTCTGTCCTGCTCTTTCCCCACGTCAGCATAATCACAAGTAGAAGTCATGGAGAGTAAATCTGATGGAGGGTGGGAATATGGATCTACCTACTGGAAAAAAACACAAATGGCCTGTCCCTGCACCAGTCTCCTAGTACTTGGATTGGGTGTGTTCATATCCACAAGCTGCAAGTTGGAGAATAGTTTTATACAGGGTGGGGAGATGTACTTAATGTAATAAATGAGTGTGTGGATAGATGATGACAGACCACTGTTTCTAATAAATGTGGATTTGTATTTTGCAAATACCACTTGCTCTTATTTTCTTTTTCAACATGTTGAATTAGAAGTTATTTCAAGTATTCCAAAGGATTTATAATAGCATGTTAAAACATTTATAACAATTTTACATAGTTAAAATACATTGATTCTGGAGTAAAATCTTCTAAAAGCTATCTATATGTTGGTTTTTGTGTCTGGGATTTTTGTATAATTTAAAAGCTAGTGAGTTGGTTGATAGGGGAGAATCCTTATTTAAGTCTTTCACTGACAGTATAGCTACTGCAATTTGGAAGCTAATTTATGAGTTTACACTTGGAAATTTTAGTGCAGAATGGTCACAAAATCAAATTAATATTTATGCAGTTTGATTACAGTATGCTTGCCTGCAGCTTAAATGCTGAGGCAAGCACCTTGGCTCTTTTCCTGAAAGCCTGTTAAAAAAGGTTATCAGCAGTCTCATTCTCTTTAACGCTATTTACCTTGCAAGTGGTGCAGCTTGTTCTGCAGAGTAGATATCTGCACTGAAGCACTCCTTTGAAGTCTGCACCAGAGAGGAGTGGAGCTGCATGTTCAACAGAAATCAATGTTGCAGCAAGGTTACAGAAAATAGAAATGTGTATATTTCATCATCAGGACAAGTAGAGAGGTTCAAAAGATGTTCTTTTTCCCCTGCTGAATTTGCTTCTCTTTCTTTCTAGAAAGATGTGGATACTTTGCCCTGCCTCCAACATCTGTTTCTCAGCTTTAACAATATATCTAGGTAAGGGGGCTACCAGTTTGCTTATCAGTAACTTAAGTATAATGTTGCAGCTGTGTTTAGTTAAAATTGGAATAATTTGCTGGTAGTTACATTTTTCTAATATAGCAGATTTGAATAAGAAATATACAATGTTAAGATTATGCAAAATAATTGAAACCAAAGTTCTTGAAACGCTCATCCTTTAAATGTACAGTAGAAGATTCTACTACTCTGTTTAAAGATGACCATACAGATTATAGTTATGAAAATAGGATTGTAAATACTGTATCATTTTAGTGTTAATTTAAGTATCTGTTTAACAGTATGTTACATTTATGTTTACATATGTTGCATTTAACATATAATCCATTGTATGCATTCATCTCAACATAAAATATTGAATGAAAATCTGTTTGTTTAATGTGACTAGATTATTCTTAATTTGTACTGCTTTATGAATATCTTTTGTTCCCTTAAGCTGCAATCTGTATTCATTATTGTGTCACTCTTTCAAACCAGGCCATCAAAACATAATAATTCAGTTTTCTCAGTAATATTTCTATTATTTTAAAAACCGATTAACATGTTTCATTATAAATGTATAGAAGCATTTATCATTTGCATCTGTATTCTAACTTATTTTCAAATACTGGATTCTGTATTTATAATCATTCAAAAATTTTAAAAACTTAATTTTAAAAAGTACTGCATGCACTATTTTGCTGACAGAGCAATTTATGGTTGCTCATATCTTAATTGTTGTAGATTTCTCGATAGCTCTATATTTAACTTAATCAAATGATTTTATTAGAGATGTAGAAAAGGTACTACATTCCTTTATTTCTGGAAAAATATATTATGTTTTTTAAGTACTTATTCTCTTTGTAGAGATCTAACTTATGAAAGATTTAAGTTATAATTAATGTTAAGTTTTTATTATACTAGTAAGTTAAAGTATTTTATGCAGACCTTTATTTTATTCTTCGCAAAGACCTCCAATTTACTTGTTTGTGAGCCTTAAGGTCTTAATACAGTGATGTAGTATTTACCCCTAAAATTACTAGGTATTAAAAATAAAGTTTGAAAATCAAATATGAGCTTTTACTAAAGATATTGCACATGAATTAATCTGCTCGTGCCTCTGCTTCCTGTTTTATATTTGGATAGTAGTAGATAGAGATTAGCATTTTATTTGTTGAATAATGGTTGGTTCCCAAATTTCAAACATACTTTTTGTTTCTATTCTGCCAACAAATATCCTAACCGGGTTTTAGCAGTTGGAGGACTGCAGTGGCCAGTTCCCCTGTCACCAGGAAGTATTGCTGCAGTCAGTGTTAATTGCTTTATCATTTTATATAACTGACCTAGTAAACTCATCCAGCTCTCAGCCTCCTCTCCCACAATGTTTTATACAAAATTATATATATATATTTTGCAATATACAAGGAGAAAAAAGCACCTGAAAAGAAGCTTGAAAAATCCAATTGCTTACATAATCTGTAGCTGATTTTCAAATAGCTTGCTTGCTTTTATAATGTATTTGGTGTGGTTGTAGTGAAGCAATGTGTGCATATCTCAGTCTTAGAATTTGTTCCTAAGTGGGATATATCCACACCTTAAATATTATCTTGCAAGTATATAATGTCTAGTTTGGTTTAGAGTTGAGATCAGTTTAAAAAATATGAAATCAGATGAAAATTGCACTTTTCCATTCTATGAACTTGGTTTGGACTAACCTGATGCTTTACATGCCAATCACCATGATAACACTGGGTGGTGGTGGCAGCATTTGGTTTGCTGATGTTTTGAAATCTTGGCATGCCGTTTCACCAAGGAGGTGAGATAGCACTGAATATGCATTTTGTATTATATAAGTGACATGTTTGGTGTCAGAGAAATTATTTAAAAAATGTGTTATGACCAGTTTTGTACTAATATATTGCCCAATGCAGTTTGACTTGACCAAGGTATTTAAACTGAAAATTGGCAAGTTTAATGGGAACTTGAGAGACAGTTTTAACATGGAGTATTGCTGTATTCATCAGTTAGCATGAAAGTTCCCATTACCATGGGTGCCATTTAGGGAGGGCTGGGGGGCAGCTGAGTTTGAACCCCTGGATTTCATACTTGAGGTCTGCTTAAAGCTGCATGCCTTGGCTCCAAAGGCAGCTCTTAACTGTAATAGAGTTTGAGCAGCTTGCAGCTTTGCCTTTGGGGCAGGGAGTTTGTTATAAAAAGAGGGAGGCAGGGTGATTAAGCATAAGAAAAGGCTGAGCATTCAAGTAGTTGAAAGATCATTAGATCATCATGAAAACATTGCCAGGTTCTTAAAAGTCAGGGAAGGGGGAGTGTGGAAGGAGTAGCAATGAACATTGTGCTGCTAGGATTTGCATTTGGACCAATGTTGTTGAACTTTTAAATGTTCTTGAAAAAGGGGTAAATTGTGAGATGGCAACATTTGCGGATACTACAAAATTACTCAAAATAGTTAAGTCCAAACCTGACCACAAAGATATACAAAGGGATCTCACAAAAATGGGTGATTGGGCAACACAAAGGCAGATGGAATTCAGTGTTGAGAAATGCAAACTAATGCACATGGAAAAATATAATCCCAACTATACACACAAAAATGATGGGATCTAAAATAGCTGTTACCATTCAAGAAATCTTGGAATCATTGTGGATAGTTCCGAGAAAACATCTGCTCAATGTGCAGTGGCAGTCTAAAAACTAAAAAAACTAACAGAATATTAAAAAACAACAGTCTACTAGCACCTTAAAGACTAACAAAACATTGTAGATGGTATCATGAGCTTTCATGGCCACAACCTACTTCTTCAGATTACATCAGGAGAGGAATAGATAATAAAACAGAAAATATCACATTGCCTTTATATAAAGTCATGGTATGCCCACATCTTGAATACCTGTATGCAGATCTAAAAAAAGGTATCTTGGATTTGGAAAAAGTACAGAAAGGGCAATAGAAATTATTAGGGGTAAGGAACAGTTTCCATATAAGGAGAGATTAACAAGACTGGGGCTTTTCAGCTTGGAAAAGAAAGGACTAAAGGGTGGGGGGATATGTTACAGGCCTAGAAAATCATGAATGGTGTGGAAATATAGAATAATGAAATGTTATTCATTCCTTCACTAACATAACATAAGAGTTATATTAAATTTATAGACTGCAGATTTAAAACACATAATTTCTTCACAGTCAACCTGTGGAACTCTTTGCCAGGAGATGGTGGAAAGTCTCAAATTGTAACAAGGTTCCAATATGAACAAAATAAGTTCAAGGAGGATAGGTCCATCAGTGGCTAGCCATGATGGGCAGGAATAGTGTCCCTTGCTTCTGTTTGCCAGAAGCTGAGAGTGGGTGACAGGGGATAGATCATTTGATGAATGCCTCTTCTGTTGATGCCTTCTGAAGCACCCAGAATTGGCCACCGTTGGAAGACAGGATACTAAACAAGCCCAGTTTTTTTCAGTCTTCCCTCATATGTCATGTTTTCTAGACCTTTAATCATTTATGTTGCTCTTCTCTGGACCTTCTCCAATTTCTCCATATCTTTCTTGAAATGTGGTGCCCAGAACTGGACACAGTACTCCATCTGAAGCCTAATCAGCACAGAATAGAGTGGAGGAATGACTTCTTTTGTCTTGCTCACAACACTCCTGTTAATGCATCCCAGAATCATGGGCCGGGGGGGGGGGGGGTTGTTTTGGTTTTTTTTTGGTTTTTGCAACAGTGTCACACTGTTGACTCATATTTAGCTTTGGTCCACTGTGACCTTTAGATCCCTTTCTGCTTTACTCCTTCTTAGACAGTTGCTTCCTATTCTGTATGTGTGAAACTGATTGTTCCTTCCTAAGTGGAGTACTTTGCATTTGTCCGTATTAAACTTCCTCCTATTTACCTCAGACTATTTCTTCAGTTTGTCCAGATCATTCTGAATTATGACCCTATCATTCAAAGCATTTGCAACCCCTTCCAGTTTAGTATGATCTGCAAACTTAATAAGCATACTATCTATGCCAATATCTGTTCAATGAAGATATTGAACAGAACTGGTCCCAAAATAGGCCCCTGCGGAACTCCACTTGTTATGCCTTTCCAGCATGACTCTGAACCATTAATAACTACTGCACATCCAGTAATTTGATCTATGCCATCAAATGCCAACAGTGCCCCACTGCTATATATATTGGACAAACTGGACAGTCTCTGCGGGAAAGAATCAATGGACACAAATCAGATATATGTAAAGGAAACATACAGAAACCTATTGGTGAACATTTTAACCTTCCAAATCATACTATGACAGATCTCCAAGTAGCTGCCTTGTCACAAACCAGCTCAACAAGCCAGATCCACAGGGAAGCCTTGGAATTACAGTTCACCTGCAAATTCAAGTCACATGCTAATGGACTCAGTCGTGATGAAAGTTGGTTAGGACGTTACCAGTTTAACAACCATTGAAGGTGCTAACAGTTCTCTGAGTAGTATCCTTCTTGACATGGGAATCTATCTATTGACTTTGATTTTTATCTGCTTAGGTTTAAGTACCTATTCGCCAGATACTTACTGATGCTCTGTCTCCCACCCCCCTCTGTTGTTCTTTCTCCCTCCCCCTTCCCCTGTTGTATTTATTTCAAGTGTTCCCATCCCAAACTCATAACTCTGGTCATCTGAAGAAGTGGGCTGTGCCCACGAACGCTCATGATACCATCTACATGTTTTGTTAGTCTGTAAAGTGCTACCAGACCATTTATTGGGTTTTTTTCTCTGAGAATGATTATCCAGCCAGTTATGCACCCACCTTACAGTAGCCCCATCTAGGTTGCATTTTCCTAGTTTATTGATAAGAAGGTCATGCGAGACAGTATCAAATGCTTACTGAAGTATGTGTCTGATTAGAAATATGGCCTTTATGTTAAATCAGAATATTTCCCAAAGAATTGTAGACTGTCCACCACAAAGATGTTTCTGACCTGCTTGTATTTGCATAGTGGACAGGTGTATATGTGACTTATCATTATAGTGCAGTGTTTCTTAAACTTTTTGAGACTGAGGAAAACTAAACAATTTTTTTAATGAGGAACACCAAGGATTTTTTGTTTGGGGGGGGAGGGGAAAGGTCGGGGAAAAAGTTATTGAGGAAAAAAGGGGTCGGGGGACAGTTACTGACCAAAAAAAAGGTCACCTGCCCCTTTAAGAGTGGCCATTTTGAATTCTGTTGTTCTCCCTGACACGCCTCCGACTGGTGTGCTGCAGAACACAGTTTAAGAAACACTGATTATAGTGGCTCTGTTCATTCCTCTCCCTAAGTAACCAAATGGGGAAATTTCTCCTCTTTTCCAAAACCCTCACATGAAGGGGTTACACCTGTTTCCAGCCTGTCTATGCACTGCTAAATCAATATGACAATTTACAAGATGCAGAATAAAAGACAGTCCTGGCCTTAAAGTTTATAATCTTTGGCAAATTAATTTACATTTCCAAGACATGGAATAAAAAATAGCCTTCTTGGTTTTCATATTAAGAAATACCAGTAACAATAATCTCTCTCTCTCTCAGCTCTAATGACACAAGTTAATAGTTCTGTTCTAGAGGGGAAAAAAATCTCAGCATTCTGCCTGATACTAATCTAGATGAGAAGTCTGGGTAATTCAGCAAGAGTCCAAAAATGACTTTTTAGTCTGTGTTTATGCAGCATCTAGTGCAGTGAGGTCCTTGTCCCTGACTGGGGCTCCAACATGCTATAATAGTAAAAATAAACTATTAATATTAGGGTATAAGAAACCATCATGGTGCGTGGCGATCATTGGGAGTTCAGCTATAAAGAGCTTGTAATTGCCCTCTCCTGGGACTTCAATAGATATAAAAATACATGGAAGTTCCTAAGATGTCACAAAAATTTATAGTAGCAAATATTGGGGAAACAGAACAAAAATAACTGAAACAAAAAGCTTCAGGGGGTAGCAAAGTTAGTCTGTGCAGGATAAATTTAAAAAACAACAAACAGTCTGGTAGCACTTTAAAGACTAACAAAAGATGTGGATGGTATCATGAGCTTTCGTGGGCTATTTGTTATTTTTTAAGTTTATCCTGAAACAAAAAGGTCTATAGATATAATTCAAGGCCTGATAAGATCATGCTCAGTAAGCAGGAAAAGTGTGCAAACCAGTGAATCAAAATTGATATGTGGAAAATCTGGTCTAAATGGTGGACAAAATAATGAGAGGATGGGTTGTTTCACCCGCTGTTCTCTTGAGAGAAAAGTTGTCTAGTGGAGTGAGCTTCACCATTATGACTGCTTTGCCAACCCCATCATTTCTTGTAACTCAAGGCCTTTGTCTTTCTGATCCTGGGAGTGCAGTCCAGACCAGAGAGAAGGTCCCAAATGATACCACCACCTCTGCTGGTTCCAGCTGAATCCCAAACTCCAACAGGATTGGATTTTGATAACAGCTTCAGCTTTATCTCAAATAACTTACTGCCTTTCCCCAAAATAACAGTTATTACCCTCTTTTAATATGATCTAAGAGACTGTAAAACAAGGAGGTAGAGGATTTCCTTCTAAAACTCTCTCCAGCTAGAGGGAAGGAGAACAAAGGATTTTGTTAAAATGAAAGCCTTATTTAACAAATGCTTTGCATTTTAAATATTTTAGGCATTTTTTCATTTTTTTCTGTAGAAAAGGTTAATAAGTTTTTTTAATAGTGTGTGCGATGAGGTGTAATCATAGAATTCCCCTTACGATTGTTCCGCAATTTGCTGATTATGACACTGACACTTGCCGCCTTGTTCTCTGGGGCTCCCCACCACCCTGTCCTGCTGGACCCCAGATTCTCTGGTCACCCCCAGACAAGGCACAGAGTTGAGGTTATGGCCCTCGTGGACAGCAGTGCAGACACTGAACCACTTCTGCTCTGGGAGGTCTCAGTTTTAGGGCTCAGAATCCAGAAACCCAACCCCAAAAGGTATCAAAACCCCAAATAAATCAGTCTTTTTCTGTGTAAAAGTTTAACACAGGGAAAACTCATAAAGTAAGCCCTCTTTATCAATGAAACAGATATGCACAGTGATTGCTTCCCCGAAGTAAAAATTACTTACAGTGGGTATGATGAGAATCAAAAGAGTTTTTTTTTTTTTATTAAATACTAGGGGGCTGCACTCCCTTCTTGCTATACTTGCCAATTCTCCTGTCTCTGGGGGTAGGCAGCCCCAGCTCTCTCCCCAGCCACCAGGTAGGGCCAGGCCGAGGCATGGCAGCTCTGGCATGCTCTGGCCTCAGGGATACCCGCCTCCTCCCGCCCTGCTCCCGAGGCCAGGCATGCCATGGCTCTCCCTCTCCAGCCGCTGGGGGTTTGGGCTGGGCCAAAGCCATGCCTGGCCTAGCTCTCTCCCTCTGGCTGCTGGGGTATTGGGCTGAGGCTGCAGCAGGCGTGGCTCTCTCCCTCTGGCTGCCCGTAGGGTTGCCAGGTGTCCGGTATTCACCCGGACAGTCCGGTATTTTTGGCTCCTGTCTGGTAAAAAAAAAAAAAAAAAAAAAAAAAAAAAAAAAAAATTTCAGAGAATACCAGACACCTGAGATGTCTGGTATTTTCTGAATTTTTCCCTGGCCAGGAGGCGAAAATGCCAGGCACCTGGCAACCCTACAAACACTCAGCGCCCGCCCCCCCCTCCCCCCCCCGAGTTCCCTCCCTGGCCCCCAACACCCCCAGACCCCCTGCTTATGTGGTTCCCCAAGGCTGCCGGCACAAAATGGCTGCTGGCCAAAAGACCTAGGGGAAGCAATGCTTCCCCTGGGTCTTAGTGCTCATCCTCTCCCCTGTTTTTATCTCTGCACTCTTAAAGGGGACATATTGTTTGGTCTCTCCCCACCCCCACCCCCTTTTTTTTCCCCTTCAATAGAATTTTTTCCCAGTGTTTTGTGGGGCTTTTTCGGGGGGGGCGGGGCAGGTTCGGTATTCGGTATTTTTGTTTCAACCATCTGGCAACCCAAGCTGCCCGGGGGTTGGGTCAGGCTAAGGCCGTGGCAGGCCCCGCTCTCTTCCTCTGGCCACTGGGGAGGGCCCGGGATGGGCCCGGCTCTTCCCCTTCCTGGTTGCTGTGAAGGTCCAAGGCCACCCTTGCCCTCCCAGCTGGCCCCAGCTCTTGGGCCCTGTGCCCCGGGGTCTCCCTCTCTCCCCTGGCTCTTCGCTGGGAATGGCCGGGCAGAAGCTGCGCCGGACTTGGGTTCCCCCCGTCCGCTGGGAGGGGCTGGGCTGAAGCCACATGGGCCTGGCTCTCTCCTCTGCTACCAGAAGGGGCCAAGCCGAAGCAGCACCGGGCCCAGCTCTCCCCCCTGGCCCCTGGGAGGGGCCAAGCCATGGCTGCCCCATCTCTTCACCCCCTCCGCCACCGGGGCGGGCTGGTCCAAGGCTGCAACCACAGCGGCTCTGGCTCTTCCCCTGGCCTCTGGGAAGGGGAGGGGAGGGCTGGGGCCACAGGCAGCCCTAGCTGTCCACATGGGTCTCTGGGGAATAGGGATGTGAAGGACTAGTCGACTATCCGATAAGCAAATGCTCTTATCAACTAGTAACTCCACTCCTTTCCCCCCCCCCCCCCCATTACTGCCTTTATCAGATAGAGGCAGCAAGCAGGGAGGGGAGAAGTGGAGGGTACTTCAAGGCGGCAGCGCTGCGCGGAGCCCGGGATCATCTGGGGACTCCGGGCTCCATGCAGCACTGCCAGTTTGAAATGCCATGTGGAGCCCAGGATCAGCTGGGGAGTTCCCAGCTGACCCCAGGCTCTTTGTGGTGCTGCCGCTTTGAAATGCCATGAGGAGCCATGGTAGGTTCCCACACTGTCAGATTTCAAACAAAAAATATAATCTAAGAACCCTCCCCCCCTAAATATTCCAGCCAAGAGTTCCTTGTTTTTAGAGTTCAAGACTTCCTCAAACTCCACTTCTGGGGCCAATAACTTATTTTTAAACATAAGCTTGAGCTTTTTTGTGCATTAGAAATAAAATCCACTTCTCACTTTTTGTAAAGGAGGGCATCAGACTGAAGTTGTGCATCTGTAAGACAGTTTAAAAACTGGTGTCGGGGGGTTAGATTAATGTTTAACAGAATGATTATAGCAGAATGCACTGATATAACCTGTGAAGCAATGAGCCTGAACCTCTGTACTCCAGGTGTCCCTGATCCAGGAGCACCTGTGGTATGACCCTTGGCAGGTGCAGGAGGAAGCAGCTTTGTTCATTGCCACTCCTCCTTCTCCCCTTCTGGGGGAATGCCAGAGCAGCGATGCAGTGCTCTTGAGGCTTTTCCCTGCTGCTCCCATAGTGGGAGGTGACAGTGCCTGGGAGTAGTGGGATGCACAGAGCCACATGTGTCCCTGGGAATGGGGCGCCATTTAAGCCTCACCCATATCTCCCTGATACCCAGACCCTGCAGTGCCCTCCGTTGCCTGGAAAATTCTTTAATCCTGCATTACCCTGTTTCCCAGGTTTGCCAGATTAAAGAGGTTCAAGTGTAATACAAAATATCCTGTACAGCTAATTTATGCCATTTCAGGGGGATTATATTTAAGATTTCAGATCAGTAACAATATACACTGAGACCTTCCCAAGAGATCCTTATTACATAATTTCCTGTCCTAAGAGATCTCCTAATAGGATTAAGTACAGTTCCATTCCATCTTTTATTAGATGTTAATTGAGTGTTTATTATTCATTTTTAAGTTTAGCAGACTTCTGAATACAATATTTTAAATAACATCCAACCCACAGCACATAAAACAAGTATAATTTTGCTTTCCTCTTTCTGAGTGGCTTAGTTCTGCTCCCAGTGAAATTAATAACAAAACCTTCATTATTTGAATGGTGCATGATTGATTCTTAAAATGTTTATGTTGTTAACTGTTGCAAGAAAATCACAGAACCAGTTTGGTCTGGTAAGTGAAGGAGGAATTATTTTAATTAAGTTATAATTCCAGTCCACAAATATGTCTGTTCAGGTTTTCATATTGTGCCTCGCACCATTTTCTCTCATCAACAGTCAGTAATATCATTGATGTAAGCTTGTGAACAATTTTGTACTATTTATAGATATATAACAAGCTTTTAGAAGGAAGCAATTTTTGTAATAAATAATAACTTTACTGAAAATACATTATTTTTTGGATTATGAAATTACCAGGTAGGTAGTCATAATGTGTTACAGACTATTGGCCTAATCCTAAAGAAGTTGGCAAGCATGAATAATCCCACTGAAATTGATGAGGTTGCTCATATAAATGAAGTTACTCAGGAGGAAATATTTATGGAGATGAGCCCCATATTGCACTGTATTTTTTCCAATAAACTGATTAGCTTTAAAGGTTAATTGAGATTCTTTTTATAATAATAAAAGTTCACGTTTGTGTCTCCTCCAGCAATTGGATCATGTCAGAAACACCCATCATAATGCTCGAGGCTATATTCTCTGAATCCTTTTCCAGATTTAGGTGGTTTTGATGTGGCCAAGTGTAGCAGGAAAAGGCCACATTTGCAAAATAGAGTTTAGCAGGTCACTAACTGAGGAAATACCCTTTAATTTTAAATTGTATTTATTTATAATTTTAAATCACGTAGATTCTGTAACTGAGTTTTGACTCTAGTAGTTTTTATAAACTTAAAATAATTTTGTTTCAGTATTACGTCCAGCAAAAATCTAAACTGATCAATGTTAGAATTGCATAATGGCATATTTAAGCATTTCTTAGCCTAATGAAGCATAACCACGATATTTTATGAGACATTAATTTTAAACAAAATATTTGATGAGTAGTAAAAATAGAAATACATTATTTTATTGTTATAAAATAATTTGATTACATAACTTAAATAACATTAAAGAATTTGATGCCATAGTTTGATTCATGTCTGTCTTACTCATGCTTATTCTCACTTTGTAATTGAGCTGAGAGAGTACCATATAATATCTTTTAAAGTCAGTAAAAATGATTATTATAGTGCTCATTATAGTAATGAACCTGGTACAAACATCGTGTATAAAATATTTTTGAAGTCTGTTATACTTAAATAGATCTAAAATTGAGTTTTTCGTTTCATTTTATATGCACAGATCATTTTTGCAGATGGGACGTGGATACAAATTGGGGTCTACTGTAATGGGGTTATATGGCTCTATTAATATGATGTCTCGTCTAGGATTTGGAAGAGGTCTGAGCATTAGCATCGAGGTGTTGCAGCTTTCCTTTGGCTCTGGTCACCAGTGTCCACAGTGGAGTCATACTTGCAAGGTCCCCTTTTGGCTGTAGCTTCTCTAGGGCGCACAGTATTTTTTGTTGCCCTGTAGGAAGATGAAGGCACCGGAACATCCCCCCCCCTTTTTTTTTGGCATGGCACAGTCTTCCACACACAGATTGAAGGGGCACCATGATATTATACCTTCACATAGAAATGCTTAGTATTGTCTACGATGTTTGTCTTGGTACATTTTTATTTTTCCACTGTCTACTTTTCCTTTTTTGAAGGATTGGAAGAGGTGTCTTGAATCTGCTTTTCTAGAGGATTGTTCTTGAATTTTCATATAGTACTTGTTTTTTATCTAGACTAACACATAACCCAGGTTTCAATGAAATTTCAGCAGCTGTAGTTACAAAATAGAGGACTTCTAATTGTACGTGTTGCCTGGTCTAAGATTACGTGTTAATTTCTGATTACCCCCTTTTTTTGTCCCAGGATCAGGCCCAGTACAGCCAGTCCCTGAGTTGCGAATAGTCGATTTACGACCGTTTGCATTTACAACCAAAACTCCCATTGAGCGGTCGTAAAGGCGGTCCCTGAGTTACGAACGCGACCCGCACTTAGAAACAGCGCGGTCGCAGTGTAACTCAATGGGGTCCGAGTTACAAACATTTCGAGTTACGGCCAAATGTTTGGTCCATAACTCGTTCTTAACTCGAGGAGAGGCTGTATTCAATTATTCTGTGGTTGAGAACTCTGATGTGCACAGTTGCAACACTAACACTATAGAAACTCTTGTATATTTACAAATATAGTTTATTAATACAGTTAGCACAGTCGCGAACACCCCAATTTTGTAAGATAGGGAATGTACATCCATAGTTCCATACCACATACTTACATCATTCGTTCTAGAACAATCTTAGGTGTTAGCCCATCACTTTTCTCATTACCTTCACCTTCCCCATCATCACGAGGGGCCATCATTCTGGCCCTTCCAAGGACTACATCTTCTTTTTCCTGTCGCCCCTAGGCTGGGGTCCCACTTTTATAATATGTGATACTGACATGTTTGATGCATAGTCAATAGGGGATGTTTCTAATGTTGAAGTGTTCTTTTCCTGTAGGTCAATATATCATTGCTTTCAACTTATCATATATGTCCATTTGTTATCATGGGCCTTTGTGGTCATCTATCACATCCTGTGTCCTGATTACTCAGCTCAGTCTGAACCAGTTATTTTGGGACTTTTACATAATGATGCATCTGCCTTTTTGTATGTGCAGTTTTGACAACATTCTGTGCCTTGCTGATTCCTCATCCCTGTCTGATATCACTCTTGATGGCAATCCAATAGCTCAGGAGACATGCTACAAGAACACTATTCTCCATCATATGATGCAGCTCCGACAACTAGATATGAAGAGAATCACGGTAAGGAACTTCCTGAAAAAGTATTTGTCAGATACGCAAAGCATTAACATTGGTGAATAGGATTGCTGGGTAGTATGTATGGAAAACTTTTATGTTTATATTTACGTCTGAATTCAGACGTAACTTGAACATTACAATAGTGGAACTTGGCTTTGTTCTATATTAAAAATATGTATTTTTCTTGCTTAACTTGTAACATTTTTTACTAGAAAATTTACTCGCCCCTTAATTAATTTTTGTTGTTTGGAACAACAACAGTCCTCTCTCACTGCAACAGCTTGAAGCCAGGTGAGAAGCATCTCTCCATTGCTGTTGCAGCTCGAGTAGGCACAACTGGGGGAGTAGTGCATGTCCAGGTTCAGGTTCGTCTGCCTGCTGAGCTCCCCAGCAAACTGAGGAATGCAGCAAACTGTGCACTTTCTCTTACTCCCTGATGAAGGGAAAAGCTAGCAGTGTCCCTGTATGAATGGGGGGGGAGGGAGGATCTTCAGCTTGCCCTACCGTCCTGAAAGGTGCCTGTGGGATGGGAGCTCAGGGCTGGGCAGCTGCCTGGTGATTCTTTCTCTTTTCTGTATGGTTTTATGAGGAGAAATCCCATTCCAGGGACATCACTTTTTCCTGGCACAACCAAATCCTTACTTTGCTTTGAGTTCAGGATGTTAAGTTTAGTTTAATCAACTAGTCGATGGATCAACTAGTCAGTTAGTTGATAAGTGGGGGAGCCGTAGCACGGTTAGCTCCCAGCTCTGAGAGCTCACCCTGCTGCGGCTCTGCGTTTTGAATGTATTAAGAGCTGGCCGGCTCTAAATATATTTAAAAGGCTGAAGCGCAGCGGTGGGGACCCGGTGAGAGTCTGGTCAACTGATTCCCAGCTCGTGAAGGGTTCCCTTCCCTCCACTGCACTTCTGATTTTTAAATGTATTAAATGCTGACCAGCTCTAATACATTTAAAAAACAGAGGTGCAGCATCTGAGACTGGGCACAAGCCAGGAATCAGCTGAGGGAATCAGCTGCTCCAGCCCTCTCTGGTTATCTGAAACTGTTAGACCTCACCCATTAATGGTGATGCTTTTAACCAGTTAACCTTTCACATCCCTAAATGGGATGTACATGGAATGGTATTGCATCTCATAAAACCATACAGAAAAGAGATCGAATCACCAGGCAGGTGAAAGGGGCTGGCTGGGAGTATGCCCTCCCCCGATCTGGGACTTCTCCACCCCCAAGCCTCTCATCCACAGGTGTGGTTTAGGGATAGCATATGTGGGGCAGGAAGGCCTGATGCTCTCCCTCCCAATTCATATTGGAACATTGCTGGCTGTTCCCCTTCGTCAGGGAGTTGGGGAAAGTGCACAGTTTGTTACATTCCTCACTCTGGCTGGGTAAAGCAGAGAGCAGATGAACCTGGATCCTCTCCAACAGGAGGACATGCACCCCTCCCCTGGTTTTGTCCACTGGAGCTGCAGCAACCATGGAGACGTGCTTCTTACCTGGTCCCAAGCTGCTTCAGTGAGAGAGGGCTGGGGTAGTCCTCTCTCTCCCCAAGGCAGTCTGTATACTTAACTCCTCATCTCCAGCCCCAACCCAGAGAAATTATTTAAATGAAGCATGTACATTTTTATTTTATTTTCCAAAAAACAAAAATTAATTGACTCATGGACCCAAGCATGGCTTATGACTTATGGCTGAGTGGATTATAATTTTAAATCTTACTGCATCTTTTCCATTGGCGTGCTCTCAAAATCTCAGCGGTTCCTTCCTGCGCTCTGCTACTTCCATCACATTGGGTTACACAATGGATGATGGAGCTGCCAAGTGAATGCAGCACTACTGGAGTCAGCATTCTCCTCTACTTCCTGGGTATTAAGATCAGAGAAATGAGGAACCAGTTTTTAGGCAGGGTTCGCAGTTGAATGAGGGAGGGTGGACCAAGATACAGGAAGTAGCCACAGATGAGAGAAGATTGTTGGAGAAGTTCAAAGGAATCTAAATAAGTAAGGTGAGCAATGGTGTCCGTCTTTAAAAGACCAACTTTAATTTTAAAAAAACTTTAAAAGGAAGAAAAACCTCATAAATGCAATGTCATGTTGATATATTTAAATACAAAATATAAGGGAAATTTATAAGTTATAAAGTTATGATTATAGTATAATTGAACATGTCCCCATTATCATTATGTATATATTTTATTTGAGGGCTATTTTATACTAATCTTAATAGGCCGGATGTATAATTGGGGTAAATGTAATGCTATGAGAACTGTAATATTTGTAATTCTTAAAACTTTGTTTTAACTTTGTAAACATTAATTAATTATTTTTTTCCCCATTAATGGTGTGTCTGTACATGGTATTTGTGATATATGTGGTGGTACTGGGATAGCTATAATTTACTATGTTTATTTTGCTGCAGCTTTCTATCCCCACTCAGGAATTGGGGTCCTCTTCGTGCTAGATGCTGTGTAGACACACAGACAGAAACACAAACAATTCTTTGTGGACATAATTTGAAGTATATTGTACTCTACCTCATTTTCAATCAGATACTGTGGTAATGACTTATTTATAGCGAAGTTTAATGGGATAAGTGTGTCACAAAATTCCTATTTATCTTATCTTATAATAAGCAACTATCCAGTTGCTTTGTGTGCTTTCATGTTACTCAAAGCTTAAAATGAATTATTGTGTTTGTCCAAAGTTTTAGCATATCAAGATTTTATGAGATCACCTGCATTCTCTCGTAGTGTCTTAAGTTTCTGAAATATGGAAGTGAAAAGTTAAAAATCTATTATTTCTAAAGGGAGTTTTCTATTTTAGGGACCTTCCCAAAAACTTCTTTCTCATATGGTTTTGGAAGATATATGAACACCTTAGAGAGTTATGAAGTAAATAAACAACAAGAAGTCCTGTGGCACCTTATAGACTAACAGATTTATTGGAGCATAAGCTTTCATGGGCAAAGACCCACTTTGTCAGATGCATGTAGTGGAAGTTCCAGAGGCAGGTATAAATATACAGGCACATGAAAAGAAAGGAGTACCAATCAAGAGGAAGGCCAGAGATAACGAGGTCAATTCAGTCAGGGAGGATGTGGCCAACTTCTAACAGCTGATGTGGATGTGTGAACACCAAGGTTATGTCTACACTTGCTCCCTAGTTCGAACTAGGGATGCAAATGTAGCCGACCGAAATTGCTAATGAAGCGGGGATTTAAATATACTGCGCTTCATTAGCATAATCTCGCCTGCCCGCTATTCTGCTCGCCAGCTGATTCGAACCAGGAAGTGCACTCCGGGACGTGTTAGTTCGAATCAAACCCCTTGGTTTGAACTCACGTTACTCCTCAAAATGTTAGTTCAAACCAAAATAACATGTTTTATTTAGAACACAGAAAGAATTACATTTCTGAACCAAAAATATTGCAGCACACAGCATGCAGGTTCACAAACTGTGTTGAAGTGTTAGCTTTGGAAATTGTCAGAGAAAGATAGAAATAAGATTATTATCAAGCTTTGTTTACTAGTGTCTGCATGTAACATTTTGGTGAATAGGCCACTGAAAATATACATTTGTCTTTCAAACATCAGAATTTACAAGCTTGTCAATTATATTTTCCATAGGCCACTCCTGCTTAAGTAAAGTTGATTTTATTTAATCTAGGAAGAAGAAAGGCGCATGGCATCTGTTGCAGCAAGAAAAGAGGAAGAGAAGAAGCGGGAAAGCCACAAACAAACCTTGCTAAAGGTATTTTCTGTGTTCCTTCTAATACTGATTAAGATTGGATACAATGTCATACAATATTTGTATTGACAATAATATAGATTCTGTAATCTTGGTGCTGAAGTTTAAAAAGACACTGCCTCCTTTAATTAAAAGTACTTTTATTATTAACCTCAAGAAAAGGAGACATGTATGATAATAAGTCAAAACTGACATGATATCAGTTCTTCTTGGATGTGGAGCTTGTCAAAGCCAGTTTGTGGCAGCCTCATCAGTAAAGTGCAGAGCCCTCAGACCACCATCAAATCCGGTCAGAATGCAGTCGTCAGTGCGGTCTGTCCTTGGCCACAGACTCTCATTGGCTCCAGGTGAGAAGGCTGGTTCACACTGACTTGGGCCCATTTGAAATCTGTTTAGAGAGCCCCTGAGCAGCAAGGCAAATCAAAGCTGAGTACTTGCTCAGTTATAAGAATTGGTTTCTGACATCACATGCAAACCATTCGTCATGCCGTATTGATGTCACAGAGAAACCTGGGCAAGGCAAGAGGGTCCGCAGCAGGGGCCATGATGAAAAGTGAGCTTTTGAGTGGTCAAACAGATCCGTTTTGCCGTGATTTTCTCAACGGCTCTAGAGGTAATATCCTCGTGATGGATTGGGGAGGAGTGATGTTGTTTAACATGGGGAACCCCAGTACCGTTGTGGGTCAGATTGTCCCAGTTCTGGTGCCTGTTGTTGACTGCAGTAAGTCAGCCAACTTGATATGAAACAAATGGAGCCTGACCAGAACACAATCTTCTACTGCAGAGTAACAGAGGGATAATCTGGATGCTCACAGATTTTGAGTGTTAGCATCCTGTGAAGTGCCAACCTGTTTACTAAAAAGATTGTAACTTCTCCTCAGCTCAGTCACAGTTTTCCAAGCTATGTGAGAGATCTGTCGAGTGAGACAGTGGAGTAGGTGGGATTCGTGTTTCAAGTGATATCTATTAAGAAGGATAATCAATTCTTGGTCTTCTCTGTCCCTGTAAAAAAAGAAATACATGCAAAACTGTCTTGATCATGCTTGGTTGTAAATGCCACTGACTGTAGTATTCAGCCATCTCAATCAAATCAGCATTTAGGGCATCTTCAAGTTTTGGAAATGGTCATGCTTGAATGCTGTCTTAAACAAATGTCATCTGTGTATGTATAGTTGCAGGACAGGGTAAAAAGCATAAGTTTGTGTATAGGTTGAAATGGATTGGATTGGATTTTCTTTTTTGTTAACTCTGTCTCTTATGTCCACTTGGAAACTTCTGTTGTGGAAGAGAATGTCAATGACATGTATGCTGGGAGTATCTTGACATTTCAACTAAGAATCTGGTGTCATCTGGTGCTGTCAGGTCCAGAACTACAGGTCCCATCTTCAGGGTTTTTTTGAAAACCAATTTTCATGAGTGTTGTCAAAGTTACCACTTGCTTATAGGTGCTGCAGTTTTTCCTGCGCAGCCCGAGGGGGATCTCTGAGAGAATTTTCAAGGGTATGGAGCAGCTAGTTCATAGAGGACAGAGCCATAGCCCAACTTCCTCCATGCCCTTTTGGTTGGTCTTCCACCCTAGAGAATGCAAGTTAAGGGAATCAGTCTTTTATTCAGTGGTGCACAGAGACTACAATTGTATCTGGCTGTTACATGAAAATATAAGGCTTCTCATGTCTGTGCACCCTGGGCCATCCAGGCATAATCTGGCCCATGACTCACATTTAGGATGTTAAGAGGCAGGTAACTGGCTAATCGTGTAATTGATAAAATGACTGACTTTTTTATTGACTGCACAATTAGTCGATAAGGGAGGGTACTTAGTCCAGACTTGTGCTGGGTCCAGGAGCTACTCCCGCTGTGGCTCTGCAGTTTAAATGAAGAAAGAGCCGGATTGCCTGCCCACCTGGCTGTTACTATAATTAAAATGCAGAACCACAGTGGAGGTAGCTCCTGGACCCAATGCAAGCTGGAACTGAGCTGGGTTTGCTCAGTCTCAGCTTGTGTCGGGTCCAGCAGCTCCCAGTGCGGAGCTGGGAATCCTGTGGACAGAGCCTGCTGCCAGAGTAGCCTCTGCCCACAGCCAGCCTGGGCCCACTGTAGGCAAAGGCTGCTTCGCAGCAGCCTCCCTTCGCTCCTGTCCCCCACGCTGCTGCCTCTAATAGAGGCAGAAAGCAGGGGGGAATGAGAGTAGTTAAGCTGACTAACAGATAAGGTTAGTCGACTACTGACTTACATCCCTAATTCACATCTAAGCCCAAACTTTTAAAAGTATATGCAGACTTTTGCACACATAAGTTGATGTTATGCACACATGGAATTTGCTTTTCAACGTGTTGTCAGGGCTGTTCTCCATTCTGGCACTCTGAATGCAGAGAGTGGGGGCCTGCAAGAGAGTTTCAAAACCTTGCCTCCACAAGCAAAAACGTCCCCCAAGAATCACAATACACAGATTTTGGGGAATTTGCTGCCACCATCAAGTGCTTTTATCCCTAGAACCGGGGGTGAACACTTGAAATCACCCCCAGGGTATCCCAAGCTCTTTTGCCCCGAAAGAGTTTGCAAAAAAGAAAAGAGAAAAACAAGCTGCAGTGTCTGGTAGCTGACCCCTCAGTCAGAGGCATGCAGATACACACAGACAGACCTTCCAGGACACAAAAATCAAATCATCACCTTAAAATAAGTGATTTTTATTAGAAAACAAAAGATAAACTTGATAAAGCATACTTGGTTGCTAGATGTTATAGATCAACTGAGGAAACGGAATTAAAACAGAGGAAAAAAACCTGGCATAAGGCTTAGATGGTAATGGGGGAGGGGAGGCAAAGAATCACACACAGCAGTTCAAACCAAACCACAAAATAAAGAGAAATTACCGTGAACACAACTGGATTCACATTTCCCTGTTACTTACTTCTGATTTTCAATTTGTTCAGTCCGCTCCCATGCCCTGAATTCTCTTGGGGCATGGTGGTCCTGCCTGGGTTTAAATCATTCTGTGCCTCTCAACTCCTGGTTTAACTCTCCCACACAAAGAAAGCAGTCAGGGAACCAATATCCAATTCAAATTTCAACTCTCTATCTCGATTGTTTTTCCCGGCCCCCTGATCAATACCTTTGTTAGGTACCTGAGTTAACCCCTAAGTCACCGGGTGCTGGTCAGCAGTCCTCCTCTTCATGACACATATATATTTGGCATTATATGCTTTGGAAAATTTGAGCTTTTATTTTACTAACTCTTGTTCCAAAAGGTTTAATTTGGCATATCTTAAACAGAGTCAAATGATTCTCTTCTCTCTGCTCACAACACATGTAAAATTTGAAGCAGAAGGCCATTTTAGATGGGTTTAGACCATGGAGTAGCCAAAATATTAAAGATCCCACTAGCCATGTAAAAACTCCACCAACAAACTCTTCTAGCAATTACCCGTGGCATCACCAGTGGACCTCATAGACCAGAACTCTGCAGTACTCTGTAGATGAATTTACACAAGTGAGCATAGACATTTGTAGTGGTACTGATAGGTATCCTTGAGAAGACTAAGAAATGTACCTTTGCATTAGAAAGGAAAGTGCTGAGGTTTATGGTAGTCTTTGTTGCTGTGGAAGTTCATTGCACAGTCTTGGGCCAGCCCCCAGGAAATCTCCTGCACACAAATCTGTGCCCTTAATGGCTGTGCAAAATGAAGGCTAACACTTGGCTCACTAAAATTTCTCTGTCTGCAACCTGAGAACTTTGGAATACCACTTCTGTTCAATTCTAGAATTTCAGCAAATGTTATAGGCATCAGTGAGCATAAGTCTGTTGATTTTTAGAGCACATTGGGCCAGTGAAAAAGCCTGATTCATGGAAAATTGGATCTACAGACTGCTTGGTGCTGCAAGCAGAGGAATCCCTCATTTGCTTTTGCAGCTGCTGACCAATGTCAGAGGTAGTAGTTTAACTCTCTGCAGAGGGAGATTTGTCAGTATCTTGAATTCTAACATAAATCAGATGGTCTTACAAGGAAGATTTGTAGGAAGGAAGTGAGGATCCAGGGTCAGGGGAAGTGGACTGATGTTGAGAAATGGGGACTGGAGGAAGAGGGCATGGAGAGAAAGCAGCAGGGACTGGATTGGTGAGGCAGTAGTGATAATGAAAGCAGAGTCCTGCTGGTAGTGGGACTGGAAGTGGCAGAACTAGAGACCCAGGGAAGACTGAGGCACTGTGGTAGTGGTGAAAGAAACAGGGACAGGGAGTGAGTGGGGGAAGGGGACTTGGTGATTAGGTGGAGGAGGGAAGCTGGGGCCCAGAAGAAGGGAAGTGAGTGGATGAGGGGTGACAAAGCAGTAACCCACAAGGGGCTGGGAAGGTAGAATGGTGGTGATAATGGAATCGGGGACTAAGGGGGAAGAACTGGGTAGGTGGGTGAGGAAGCAGAGAACCAGGATGCAGGAAGTGGTGATGAGAAGGAGAAAGTGGCAGTTTAGGATGGAGAATGGGGCCGGGGGAGAAGTGGGGATGGAGGAATATGGGGATTTGTGATGCGGGGAATGGAATTGGGGGGAGAGAAACGAGGATGCCCATGGGGTATGTCTAAACAGCAGAGAAAAACCTACAGCTGGCCTGTGCTAGCTGACTCTGGCTCGCAGGGGTTGGGCAAAGGGGTTGTTTCACTGCTGTATAGATTTCCAGGCTTGCATTTCAGCCTGAGCCTTGGGAACTTCCCACGCTGCAAATTCTGAATCCAGAAGTCTACAAAGCAATAAAACAGCCTGAGGTCCTTGAGCTGGAGGCCTGTGAGCCTGAGTTGACTGGTATAGTCCAAGTGTTGGTTTTTCTTTTAAGTGTGGACATACCCATAGAGGCCTTGCCATGGGAGAGAGGGAAGGAATTGGGGTAGAGGTGCACTGAGCCACTGCCTTGGCAGAAAGAATGGGGAACAGTGGTCTGGGGAGGGGAGCCCTGTCTCCCACATGGTCCCTTAATGAGTGATAGATGGTTTCCTGGAGAACCGTGGGGGAGGAGAAATGGGCGGGAGTTTCAGGGAGTCCCTGAAATAGAGAGAGATGGGAGATGGCACAGAAGTAACTTGTGGGGGAGAAATGAGGACTGTAAAGTGCCCCGGTGGATCCAATGTGCTCAGCCTGCAGAAACTACAAAATATGCAGCCTAGAGTTGTAGAATGATCCCATGTATCAGTGGAGCAAAATTATGAACCATGGGCTTCACCACAGAGCTTTAGTCAAACTTCTAGATTGGGATGGGGATGCGGCCCCCAGCTTGAATAGATCTGGCCCCCAAGGTTTGGGGTTTCCACCAGTACTGGGGAGCCCATGCTGGCGCTCCAGCCCCCACGCCCCAGCGTTTCCCTGTGGGGATGGAGCACACAAAATCTAATAGCCTGGGCCCCATAGGCCAGGGGTGGGCAATACTTTTTGAAGGGGGCCACTTCAAAAACTTTTGAAGTGGTCTCAGGCCTTGAGCAGAAGGGGTGAGGCCTTTACATAAAAAGAGTTGAAAGGGATTGCACCTCTCCTGTGGCTCCCAGGCATCACCTTAGCGGGGGGCGGGAGCTGCGAGCCCTTTCAGCTCCTGCTATTTAAAGGGCTTGCTACTCCCGGCCTCACTGCTAGCATGTTGCCTGGGAGCAGGGGATGCAAGAGCCCTTTCAACTGCTTCTATTTAAAGGGCTCATGCTAAAATGGCAGCCACGGGGAAGGCATGAGCCCTTTAAATAGAAGTAGTTGAAAGGGCTTGCGTGTCCCGGCTTCCAGGCAACACTTTAGAGGGCAGGGGCAGGAACTGCTGCACAGGCTGGATAAAAGAGCTAGGCGGGCCGGATCTGGCCTGCTGACAGGCTCTTGCCCATACCTGCCCTAGGTTCTGGTGTGCAAGGAGAATGTGGGGAGTGTCTTCCTCCTTCTCAGTCAGGGGCCATGTCAATGAAGCTTTGGGTTTTTTTGTTTGTTTCTCACTTGTGTGTGGCCCCTGACTGATATTTTTTTGGGTTGGGGGCTGCTGACTCTCAGAAAAGGTTTCCCACCTCTGTTCTAGATACTGTAGAACTAGGTCATTGAGTGCCTTGAAATAAAGACTGAGACCTTCAGCTTGATTTATAGTCTATATAGGAAGGTAGAATAAGGGTCAGAGGACAGTTTAGTGTACTCACTGTAGCCAGTGTTGCTCAGGAGATGTATTAGTGTTCTGTACTAGCTGGAATTTTGGAAGTGCCATCAGATATGTTATACTGCTGTAGTCCAGCTGAGAGTTAATGAGGGTATGAATACCTGTGGCCAGGCCATTGTTTGGATGCAGTCTCTTAGCAGTGCTTTGTACAGTCTTCCCTTGGCTATGAGAGATCTCACTATCAGTGAGGAATTCAGGAGCACTCCTAAGCTACAGTCTGAATTATCCAATTGTGGGGTGAGTAGCTTTACTCAGAGGAGACTGTTCCACCAATATCATCTTTGTCTCATTCTGGTTCAGCCAGCTCTTATTCATCCATGAGCTGATCTCATTCAAACACTGGGCCATTTTCAGGTAATAGTTCAGTCATAAGTGGTGAAGGATAGATGGAACTATACATTATTTGTGTATTGCTAATCATAGAATCATAGGCCTGGAAGAGACCTCAGGAGGTCATCGAATCCAGCCCCCTGTCCAAAGCAGGACCAATCCTAATGCTTGAGTCCATGTTATTTGACCAGTTTACAGGGTGTTGAATAGGACTGGAGAGAGAATTGATCCCTGTGGGACTCTCCACATGAGAGGTCTGGTAATGAAAGTGCAATTTCCTATTACAGCTTGTTGACTGTGACTCTTCAGGAAAGACTGAAACCATTTTAGCACATTACCTTGGGCCCTACTATTGAAACAATAGTGTCTTATGTTGTCCATGTTGAGTATTGCAAAGATTTTACTAGAGTTTGGAATAGTATTGTTCTGAAGAATCTTGCAAAGGGGTGAATCAGCCATGACTTTGGGTACAGTTGCTGTCTAGGTAAGCTGTGGTTTGTTAAGGTGAGCTTTCATATCACAGGGCTGGAAAGTGTGGATTCAATTCCTATCATTTAGGACTTTAGAAAGAAGCTGGAGGCAGTGGGGAGAAATGTAGCATGTGTGTAAAATTAGAATTGGATCTGGTTCAAATCAAGGGAACGTGCAGAATTTTAACCATTGGTACTATAAACTGGAAGCAATAAGTTAAAACAGGAAAAATGATAAAGAGGAGGGGTTAAGTGTTACATGGTAGTCCAACAGTGTGTCTAGTAAACTTCTGTTTTTCTATATCTTAAATATTAAAAACATTTTTTCTGAGTTTGGCTTTGTTCAGTTCAAAAACAGATTCCAGAAAATATTCTTCCCTCCATATTTTAAAAATTAATACTTGCATAGTTAATTTTTTAAAAAATATAAAGTCATCTATAGGAAAAATAATCTGGTTTTCAAGTTTTGGTGTCAGTTCTTACTGGTGTAGGTAAGGAAAGCACAAACAGACGCATGTATATTTGTTGTTTTGGTGGTGGTAATATATTGGTCCTCTTAGGTTATGTCTAGACTGCCGAAAAAAGTTGGAAAAAGATACACAAATTGCGAAGCGCAATTTGCGTATCTTTTTCTGCTTTTTTTCCAAAAGAGGCTTTTCCGAAATTTGACCTGTCTACATGGGGCCAAATTTCGGAAAAAAGTCCTCTTTTAGAACATCCCTTATTCCTCTCACCGAGGGGAATACAGGGATGCCGAAAGATCACGCCCGCTTTTTCAGAAACTGTTCCGAAAAAGGGGATGTGTTCCTTGGATGCGGCAGAGCTTTTCTGGGTTACTGGAAGTATCCCGGAAAAGCTTTGCAGTCTAGACATAGCCTAACTGAGCAACAGAAATGTGTGACATTTTTGAAAGTATGATTTCTTTTTATTTCTATTTCTTAAGCTTTGAGGTATGTTTCCTTATAGTAGGAGAAGCTGTTTATCTTGGTGCCCTAGATCTCTTGAACCATTTTGCCAGTGAAAATTCCCATTGGAGGAAAGGGGCATGTATTGTTAATGTTTAATGCCATACTCACTCAAGCTTGAACAGGAAATTGAAGTTTTCATTCTTTTTAGTGAACGTTTCTTTTTTGTCTTAAAGGGAGGTAAAGAAGCATAACAACCAACTGCCGTTCTATTTTATTTGCTTTAAAAAAGATGATTCTTATCTCTCGTCTATGTAAATTTCCATTCCATCCTTGTGTGTTTAAATAATTGTTTTCTCTGTTTCAGACTCTTGTTTTATTTGAATGAAACTTTTTCCCCCAAAGATGTATCAGTGAAATCAATTGACCCTGAAATAATTTGCAAAGTGTACAATTTAAATAACAAATCAGCCAATGAATGGAAATGTTTGCAAGAAAATATGTTTTTCTCCACACAAACTTTCTTGAGGAAAATTACACAACCTTATCTTGTTTCCTTTAAATGAAATGTCATGGCATACTGCCCATTTAATAAGGCAACTGTTTTTTCCCAAAAGTGTCTGCTGTCAAGTTTACCATGCTAACAACTGAAACATTCCCGTGTTCATTTCACTAGTTCTAACTCCCCATTTTTTCTCCTGTTCATGCTTGTCTGTCTGTACAGTGGGTTTTTCTTCCTTTACCATTTGAGGGTAGAATCCAGTGTTTTCTAGAAAAACCTGTCCCAAAATTCTCTGCCTTCAGAGGCAAGAGCTCCTGTTTGACAAGGTCTTACCTGAGTATTTTCGGTCATAAAAATGATCAGCTGCCACCTAATCTTTACACTTAATTGGCTTTCAAGTGAATAAGGTTGTTGGCTGGGATATTTTAATTCTGATGCATTACAAGAGATCAATACTTCATAGCAGAGTGCTCATAAGATGGCCAACCAGCACAGAAGATGAATTAAAAGAGCAACTCAGACTAGATCTTTTAATTCAGCACTCCTGAACATTATCCCTGATTTTCAAGATGCAGGAGTTACAGAAGGGTCACCCTTTACCAAGGCCTCCCTGCTTCCTTCCACTTTTCTGAACCACTTTATCCTGCTGACATGAAGTTTACCATGCAGTACTCCTCAGCAGTACTGAAAGGGAGAAGTCATCCTTTCCTGCTTACTGTGGAACCTCAAAGAGAGCAAACTTCACTAAGGCACAGGTGAAAAAAGCTAAGGACACTTGCTGTTGCTAATTTTCTATTTCTCCACAGCCTTTCCCAGTGTTATTTAATGTGTCCTGTTGTAACTTCTTAGAATGCATATTTAAGTATTTGAAAGCATCTGTCATTCTACTCGTAGCTATGATTTATTCCCGTAATCTGCCTAAATCAAGAGTTTTCAATGGGCATTCCTTTTTTTCCTTACTTCAATTCTCTTTCCTCATTATCTGAGGCTCAGTAGAGAAGAAATGTTCCAGGAACTACAACAGCTACTCAGCCTTTAAAAACACTACAGAGGCATCTTCAAAGCAGATTATATATTAGAAACCAAAAAATATTTACATTGAATGTAAACATGACACTAAGAAAGCAGCATTTTACAACAAACAGGCACCCCCTTTGTCATAACCCAGTTAGAAAGATTTCAGTAATTCTTTCTTCAAGCAAAGGACATACTAAGGAGAAAAAAAAACTATAAAAATAGTTTTTAACTTGTAAAGAAATAAGTTCCTGAGGAGCATCGTATCTCCCTTTATAAATGCATGTTGTTGTTTTAAAAGACACAAGTTATAAGTTTCAAAATGCTTAATGGGCAAATATTAAAAAAAAAAAGGTAATTTCAATATGCAGAACGTATTTTCAATAAAAGTAATATTTAAAAATGAAATTTATCCAGCTTTAGCATATTTAATTGATTTAAAAGATAAAAATGACTTAACATATTAAATATTCATTTACAGAGCAGTTTTACAATAAAAAATTAGAAACTATTCAGATTGACCCTTTATACCGTTGTTATCTGAATAAACATATTCCCCTCCTTTTTGCTGAAGCTACGATTGTCAGTGAAAGAATAATTTAAGACTTTCTAAATATTTAAAGCACAGAAGAAAATGTTGCATTAGGTAGACGGTATTTACTAAAAATTACATTTAAAAAGAAAAAAGCCATGTGTCAACATGAAGGATTGAGTAACTGTGGTAAGGAGAGAGATGAACATATAGTATGTTTGCAGAAGCACGTTTTGCAGTAGCTGTCCTGCTTTTTCAAAACTTAACTTTTGCAGAGAGAGAATTTTTAACCACAGGATTAAAATTAATAAGGCATTAACTTTTAAACTGGCTCTGTGAAAATAAAAAAACACAGAAAGAGTCCTCTTAGTCACCATAAAGAATAAATTCAATTCAAAAGGGCTGCCATGCCAAAAGCGCAAATACCCACAAATAAAACTAGAAGGCAGGACATAAATCAAAAAGAGTATGTGAAAACCTCTTAGTTTATGAAATGAGTAAAGGTACAGAGTAAGGATGTTAAATTTATATTAATCAGCTAATCGCGTATTAAATGGAATTTCCATCAACTACTCAATTAGTCGATAAGGGGGAGGTGGGATGCTTGCTATCCTGGCTATGCCCCTGCCTTTTAAATGTAGCAAGAGCCGCCTGCTTACTACATTTACAAGGCAGAAGAGAAGCAGGGAACACATGCTGCGTGGGTGCTTGAGTCCCCACTCGCCCCGTGTTCTCCTGCTGTGCTTTTGCCATTGAAATATAGCAAGAGCCCCAGTGGGTCTCTTGCTACATTTCAAAGGCAGAGGCCCAGCAGTTGGGACCCAGCACAAGCAGGGACTGCTTCAGTCTACGTTCATGCTGTTTCCCCGCTGCCCCTGACACCTGTGGAGATGGTGCTAGGCGGTACCGGCTTTTAAGCTAGCAAGAAAGGGGCCAGGAGCAGGCTTGGGGCAGGGTGTCTGTCCAGGCAGGAGAGGGCAGCAGTGGGCTAGGGATGCTGGGTCTCAGCGGGGGGGAGGGAGACTGGTGGGTGAATAACTGGCTGGATAACCATTCTCAGAGAGTAGTTATTAATGGTTCACAATCATGCTGGAAGGGCATAACAAGTGGGGTTCCACAGGGGTCTGTTTTGGGACTAGTTTTGTTAAATATTTTCATCAACGATTTAGATGATGGCATAGAGAGTATGATTATTAAGTTTGCAAATGATACCAAGCTGGGAGGGGTTACAAGTGGGGTCAAAATTCAAAATGATCTGGAGAAACCAAAGAAATGGTCTGAGGTAAACAGGATGAAGTTTAATAAGGACAAATGCAAAGTGCTCCACTTAGGAAGGAACAATCAGTTTCACAAATACAGAATGGGAAGCGACTGTCTAGGAAGGAGTACTGTAGAAAGGGATCTAGGGGTCGTAGTGGACCACAAGCTAAATATGAGTCAACAGTGTGACACTGATGCAAAAAAAGCAAACATGATTCTGGGATGTATTAACAGGAGTGTTGTGAGCAAAACATGAGAAGTCATCCTTCTGCTCTACTCTGCACTGATTAGGCCTCAATTGGAGTATTGTGTCCAGTTCTGGGCACCACATTTCAAGAAAGATGTGAAGAAATTGGAGAAGGTCCAGAGAAGAGCAACAAAAATGATTAAAGGTCTAGAAAACATGACCTATGAGGGAAGACTGAAAGAATTGGGCTTCTTTAATTTAGAAAAGAGAAGACAGAGGTTATTATAGTGGTTTTCAAGTATCTAAAAGGGTGTTACAAAGAGGAAGGAGAAAAATTGTTCTCCTTAGCCTCTGAGAATAGGAAAAGAAGCAATGGGCTTAAATGGGCAAGGGAGGTTTTGGTTGGACAAGGTAGTTAAACACTGAATAAATTGCCTAGCGGGGTTGTGGAATCTCCATCACTGGAGATATTTAAGAGCAGGTTAGACAGACACCTGTCAGGGATGCTCTAGACAGTGCTTGATCCTGCTGTGAGGGCAGGGGACTAGATATGATGATCTCTCAAGGTCCCTTCCAATTCTGCGATTCTATGATGGTATGATTCTGTGATTCTGTGATTCTAAATTTGATGCTCACACTGACTGATAAGAGCTTTATTTCTCTTTTATCATTTTCTTTTCTAGTAAACCAATACTTCCTAACTTTCAAATCTCTTTAATTTATAAAGAAATGTAAATTCTGTTGATTTTAATCTGAAATCTTGTGGAAGAGAAATGTAAAACTTTGAATCCCTTGCCATTTATGTGTGTGTCATATTATTTTATATCCTTTTTTGCGTGTCTGTCATGTGTAGCAATTGCATTTTAAAAATTTGTACTGCTTTCAAAGATTGTACTGGCTGAACTAATATTCCCCAGTATATGTATGGTATATATGTCTCAAACGGACAGACTTTAAAACCAGTAGAAACATTTTGAATTCAATCACTCTGAATACTCTGCTGTAACTCCCATAAACTTTAAATCTGATTGGGAAGACCTTTCCTGGTAGGCATCTTGGAACTCATATTTTCATAAAGCTTTAAAATTTAGTTGACTAAACTGTGCTTTAGAAAGAGGAAAGTGAGTCTTAATGTTTCAGAGTTGAGTACAATAACTACAGAATATGGATGATGTACTTTTCAAAGTGTTGGCTTTCACCCTTTTATAGTGTAACAATGAATGGTTAGGTTAAAAAATTCCATACAAAAAACTCTGTTAAGAACATGTTTAGGCAACATAGATAAAAACTCAGGTCAGGAAATGCCAATTATTGCTTGTTTGTGTACTGCTTTCTCTTTTCAAAAACCTCTACAATCATTAAGTTCTGCTCCTTACGTATGTACCTAAATTGTTATTTATTTGTATTACAATTGTGTTCACTTATCCTCCCTGAGCAACTAGCATTGCCAGATGGTTTAACAAAAAAACCCAACCCTCCCCCCCCAACAGGGAAAAAATTCTGTTGAGCAAAAAAAAGGGGGGGGGGGAAACCAAAGTTATTGAGCAAAAAAACAAAAAGGGCGCTACGCCTTTAAATGGCCCCGCGCTCCTCACGCCCCCGCCAGACGTTGCAGGGGGAAATTGTACTCACCGGGCTTTCATCCAAGGGAAACAGGAAATACCGGACATTTCACATATCTGGTATTTTCTGGGGTTTTTTTACCAGACAGGGGACCCGAATAACGGACAGTCCGGGCAAAAACCGGACACCTGGCAACCCTAAGAACATAAGAATGGCCGTACTGGGTCAGATCAAAGGTCCATCTAGCCCAGTAGCCTGTCTGCCGACAGTGGTCAGCGCTAAGTGCCGCAGAGGGGGTGGACCGAAGACAATGATCAAGCGATTTGTCTCATGCCACCCATCTCCAGCCTCTGACAAACAGAGGCCAGGGACACCATTCCTACCTCCTGGCTAATAGCCTTTTATGGACCTAACCTCCATGAATGTATCTGGTTTTTCTTTAAACTCTGTTATAGTTCTAACCTTCACAGCCTCCTCTGGCAAGGAGTTCCACAGGTTGGCTATGCGCTGTGTGAAGAACTTTCGTTTATTAGTTTTAAACCTGCTACCCATTAATTTCATTTGGTGTCCTCTAGTCCTTATATTATGGGAACTAATGAGTAACTTTTCTTTATTCACCCTCTCCACACCACTCATGATTTTATATACCTCTATCATATCTCCGCTCAGTCTCCTCTTTTCCAAACTGAAAAGTCCCAGTCCCTTTAGTGTCTCTTCATATGGGACCCGTTCCAAATCCTTAATCATTTTAGTTGCCCTTCTCTGAACCCTTTCCAAGGCAAAAATATCTTTTTTGAGGTGAGAAGGCCACATCCGTAGACAGCACTCAAGATGTGGGCATACCATAGTTTTATACAGGGGCAGTAAGATATTCTGTGTCTTATTTTCTATCCCTTTCTTAATAATTCCAAACATTCTATTTGCCTTTTTGACCGCCGCAGCACTCTATGTGGATGTTTTCAGAAAACTATCCACAATAATTCGAAGATCTCTTTCCTGATTTGTCATAGCCAAATTAGCCCCCATCATACTATATGTATAGTTGGGGTTATTTTTTCCAACGTGCATTACTTTACACTTATCCACATTAAACTTCATTTGCCATTTTGTTGCCCAGTCACTTAGTTTTGTGAGATCTTTTTGAAGTTCTTCAGAGTCTGCTTCTGTCTTGTCTATCTTGAACAGTTTAGTATCATCCGCAAACTTTACTACCTCACTGTTTGCCCCTTTCTCTAGATGATTTTTGAATAGGATTGGTCCTAGGACTGACCTTTGGGGGACACCACTAGTTACCCCTCTCCATTCTGAAAATTTACCATTTATTCCTACCCTTTGTTTCCTGTCTTTTAACCAGTTCTCAATCCATGAAAGGACCTTCCCTCTTATCCCATGACAATGTAATTTACACAAGAGCCTTTGGTGAGGAACTTTGTCAAAGGCTTTCTGAAAATCGAAGTATACTATATCTACTGGATCCCCCTTCTCCGCATGTTTGTTAACCCCTTCAAAGAACTCTAATAGATTAGTAAGACATGATTTCCCTTTACAGAAACCATAATTTTGCCCAACAAATTATGTTCTTTTACATGCCTAACAATTTTATTCTTAACTATTGTTTCGACTAATTTGCCCGCTACCAGTCTGTAATTGCCGGGATCACCTCTAGAGCCCTTTTTAAATATTGGTGTCATGTTAGCCATCTTCCAGTCAGTAGGTACGGAAGCCGATTTAAAGGATAGATTACAAACCGCAGTTAACAGTTCTGCAATTTCCTATTTGAGTTCTTTTAGAACACTTGGGTGAATGCCATCCGGTCCCGGTGATTTGTTAACGTTAAGTTTTTCTATGTGTTCCAAAACCTCCTCTAATGACACTTCAGTCCAGGACAGTTCCTCAGATTCATCTCCCACAAAGGACGGTGCAGGTTTGGGAATCTCCCCAACATCCTCATCCGTGAAGACTGATGCAAAGAAATCATTTAGCTTCTCCGCAATGGCTTTATCGTCCTTGATTGCTCCTTTTGTATCTCGATTGTCTAGGGGACCCACTGGTTTTTTAGCATGCTGCCTGCTTCTAATGTACTTAAAAAACATTTTGCTATTGTTTTTTGAGTTTTTGGTTAGCTGTTCCTCAAAATCTTTTTTTGCTTTTCTTATTACATTTTTACACTTGATTTGACAGTGTTTATGTTCCTTTCTATTTATCTCACTGGGATTGGACTTCCATTTCCTGAAAGATGCCTTTTTGTCCCTCACTGCTTCTTTTACATGGTGGTTAAGCCACGGTGACTCTTTTTTAGGTCTCTTACTATGTTTTTTTAATTTGGGGTATACATTTAAGTTGGGCCTCTGTTATGGTGTCTTCAAAAAGTTTCCATGCAGCTTGCAGGGATTTGGCTCTCATCACTGTGCCTTTTAATTTCTGTTTAACTAACCTCCTCATTTTTGTGTAATACCCCTTTTTGAAATTAAATGCCAGGGTGCTGGACTGCTGAGGTGTTCTTCCCACCACAGGAATGTTAAATGTTATTATATTATGGTCACTATTCCCAAGCGGTCCTGTAATAGTTACCTCCTGGTCCTGATCCTGTGCTCCGCTCAGGACTAAATAGAGAATTGCCTCTCCCCTTGTGGGTTCCTGTACCAGCTGCTCCAAGAAGCAGTCATTTAAGCCATTGAGAAATTTTATCTCTGCATCTCTTCCTGAGGTGACATGTACCCAGTCAATATGGGGATAATTGAAATCCCCCATTATTGTAGAGTTTTTTATTTTGGTAGCCTCTCTAATCTCCCTTAGCATTTCAATGTCACTATCACTGTCCTGGTCAGGTGGTCGATAATATATCCCTACTGCTATATTCTTATTATTGGAGCATGGAATTACTATCCATAGTGATTCTATTGAACCCTATGAGCAACCATTGTGCAAACATACAGTGAGAGGCAGTCCTTGCCCCAAAGATTAGTTTTCCCGGTGGAAAATGAAAGCTTAAGGGACTTGGCCAGCATCACACATCCAGCAAGCTTTTGGTTCATGGGCCAAGGCCCTTACCTAGTGCCCTAAAGTGCAACGGAGGCAAAACATTCAAACGTTGTCTCTGATTTTTCCTGTTTGCAAAATGGTGATAATACTGCTTTTTACTTTATAGAGCTTTTTCTTCTGTGGATATCAGAATGTTTGACATAGATGTTAAAACATTAATAACTCCGTTTTACACTACAGGTCACAGAATCTGTTCCTTACCACAAACTGTGTGAGAGTTAGTTTAAAAAAGAATTAAACTTTTTGTTTTATAAAGATAATCTTCCAAATGTAAATCAATATACTGTTGACTTCCTGCGTCTGCAAACCAGTAGCCTAAAACAGAAGCCAAAAGCCTTCTAAAGGAGCTGCAAACTGCTCCCTTTTCACTTAAATCTAAATGAGCTTTTAAATCTGAAGCCAAAAGTTGTTGAGTTCTGGTTAAGCATTTTAGTTTAAACATATAGCTAAAGTTATTAGTCACGGATGTTGGATGCAGAGGAGGAAATACAGTTGGTAGGTGGACAAAGAATAGCTAGTCATCCATAAAAAAGTTGCAGTGTTAGCAGGTCACTCTACCTTGAATGGTTCCTTACAGTATGTGCTAACTATTTATGTTCAACAATCTGTTCAACCTTGCATTTTGTTGTGCCACAGGGAGTGCGTTTCCCAGACTTTAGAAAGAGCTCTGTGTAGATTTTCTTTACATGACACTGACAGGTGCCAACCACAGTTTGGAAGTTTTAAATTAAGGGCATCTTTATGTTTTCTTACAGTTCGGAATAGAGGATTGTAAATAGCATTATGTATCCAAGTGCTGCTCTGTAATTCCTGTGTGTGGCAATGAGTTAAAAGGTTCCTAGTTTGCATTAATGTAATCTTCAAACAAGATTACATTAAGGTAAACAAGAACATTTTAGTTTGTGCCTGCAGCATTCACTGGGGAGTGTTACAGTGCAGCACTTCGGTGCACACTTCTGTTCAAACTCCTGTCATCCAAACTGTGGGGCACAGTAGACATGCCTCAGAACCTTCATAGGGTTCATTTCTATGGCAGCATGACTTAGGATGGAATATTGTCAACTAATGTTCAACATTCATGGCTTTTTCCCGTGTGTCAAAACCATTATGCTCTATAGAAAGAGATGGTATTTTGTACTTAATTCTTTGCTGTATTTTCTTTTTATATAGCAGAGATTGATATCTATTCAAGTTTCATTAAGGAGCACTGTAACAGTGGAATGGCTAAGCAGTTAGATCTAGTTCAGCAAAATCAACTGAACTGAAACAAGCAATTAATTTACCACTTGAAAACATTCATCTTGTTCAAAGTTCTAATCTGAGAAAAGTTCAGATGCAGGTCCATGAGCAAGTAAAAATCAAGTCACCTCATGCTTAAATCTCACGATGAGTGAGTTCCAGACAGAGAGTTGGGTGAATTAAAAGTCCAATACATGGGCAATTGGCTTGAGTTGTATGAACGTGTAACACCACCAGATATTTAATGCAAGATATCATCTGGATTCCTGAAATGTTTTCACTGATTAATTGTCTGGAGCTGCATGCCCTTTGATTGCTATTCTTGTAGTAGGGATGTTAGCCTGTTTACATGATTAACTGATAATCCTGGGCTCATCAGTTTATCTGAATGGTTACATGCACCTCCACTCCCTTGCTGTCTCTGTATCAGCACAGACCTCTCCTCCTTGCTGCCTCTGATACAGAGGCAGCAAGGAGGGACGAGGTGGGAGCTGGTGCCCATGGAAAGCCAGCTTTTATTGCTGGCTCCTGTGGAGCCACCAGCCTCCACGCCCATGCTGCTGCCTCTGATGGAAAGGGAGCAGCTGGGGCGGGGTGTGTTTGTGTGGGAGAAATAAGCAGGATCTGGTACACACGTGAAGATGACTTTCAAGCTGGCTCCCCATGTGTACCAGCTCCTGCAGAGCCGTCTGCCCCCCACACTGTTGCCTCTCTGAGGCAGCAGCATGTAGGCGGGCTGGCCGGGAGGAGGCAGGCAGAATCCGGCGTTTAAGCTAGCTCTCCACCTGCCCCCTGAGTGTAAACATGTAACCACTACAGAAATTCAGCAGTTACACGTTTACAAAAATAAATGTTTATTAATATCCCTTTCTTGGAGTAATCCTTTGGTGACAAAAAATGGTGACAAAAGAAGAAAATAGGGGCAGCTTTTGGACTTAAATCTTTGTCAAATTGTCTTCATCTACAGGAAGAAGTCAACATGCAAATTGCTGTTGTCTATTAAATTGTTGTTGCCCAAAAGAGTAAAGAGAAAGGGGAACTTGGGAGACAGCTGCTTTGCTTTGACAAAACAAGAGTTCTTCCATCCCCACAATCCCCAGTGTTTGAGGTTTAAATAGTTATCACTTAAAGAGTAACACAGTTGCTGGGGTTTCTGTTTTTGAAAGGAGCCCTGGCCCCTAATCCTCATATGTCAATTAGTGTTTGACTATGGAATGTATTCTGATGCAACCCAACATACTAGTAGTGAGTGCATTCAGATAGTTTCATGTGGCTTTTATCTGATGTTTCAGGAGAAGAAACGATTGACAATAGGCAACATTGCTCACCAGTGGGAGATTCAGCAGAATCGAGTTGCTCTTATAACTTCTTCAAATCAAGATAAAAAAGAAAGTGACTCCTGTCAGATTAATGGCAGTGCCGTATATGTATTTCCTGAAGAAACCAGGTATATAAGTATTTTCTTAGAAGTATATTTCCTAACTTAAGTTTTATATTTAATAAAAATGGGGAACACTAATCCTTCCATTCATATAAATGTGTGTTTATATCTCTGTAAGTAGTTTATATATGTAAACATATGTGTATTTATTTTTGGATTTCTAAAATGTGTCCATTTAGCATTCTATATAATATTTTTAAAAATTTCAGGACTTATTGAACAATGTCTACCTCAGATGGACTCCACCCAAGACTAAACCATTCTCCCTATGGGTGAGAATACCTAAAATGGAAAATGACTTATGGCAATGAATGAGCCATTCCCAATCTCTATTCAGACCCATTGCAGTGATGTCAAATTTGGATATGAATTCCATCTGAGCAGTTTCATGTTGCAGCCTAGTTTTGAATTTTTTTGGCTTGAGGATAGCAACTTCCAAGTCTGCGACTTTCAAGTCTGCAAGTCTGTGTGTACCAGGAGGTTAAAATATTCTCCCACTGGTTTTTGTATGTTACTGTTCTTGTTATCTGATTTATTATGTTATGTAGAGAAAGATTCTTGATGTCTGATTTATTCTGTTCCATTTATTCTGTTGTGTAGACAGTTATGTTTATCCAATTTACAGAGGGGTATTGCTGGCACTTGATGGCATATATCACATTAATATATGTGCAGCTGAATGAACCTTTGATGGTATAGCTATATACCCTAGTGTCACTAGGATAGATGTGTGGACAGAGTTGGCAATGGGGTTTGATGCAGGGATGGGTTCCTGGATTGGTGTATGTGTTGTGGGATTGGTGGTGAGTATGTGTTTCGGGTTGTGGGGCTGTCTGTAAGCGAGGAGTGGCCTGCTTCCCAAGGTCTGTTAGAGCAAGCGATTGTCACCTAGGATAGGTTGTAGATCCTTGAGGATGTGTCGAAGAGGTTTTAGCTGGGGCCTGCAGTTAATGGCCAGTGGCTTTCTGTTGCTTTCTTTGTTGTTTCTGTCCTTCTGGGTACCCACATGATACAGAACATCACTGGCCATTTCCTACAGTAGTGAACTGTATCATGTGCCATCCAGGTTTTAAATCTAAAGTTAAGCTGCTTTATATTGATATTTGCATTGTATCTTTTTACTCAAAATATTTCTGAAGATAGTAGATTATCAAGGTAGAGTTTGTGTAGTGGTGTGGCTCACTCTGGTACTCTTAATATAAGTTCTTCCTTTGCACAACAAAACATATATTATGCTGCCCTGATTCCACTGCTGACATTAGTGTTCTTCCAGAGTGCCTCCTGTTACAGAATCTGTTTGTTACACATAGAGGTAAGCTTGGACATAAGAAAGTGTGAACTGATTACGCAGCTGTAAATAGGTCAAATATATATTCACTGGCAGTATTCTATATTAAATCTGTTCAAACGAAGGTACCAATATAATGTTCCTGGTTTGCTTTGCAAAAATAGTGGATATATGTATTTTCAAAGTATTCAGTTATGTAGCCTTACAGCTACAGTCATTACATGCTTTTTAAATTATTCAGTTTTAAAATTGCTTTCTTGCTTTAAAAAGTCCCTTTTCCCCACAGTTTGCTACTGTGATCTTTCTGCCTTTTAATATTTTGAAAAATCAAATAGACTTCAGCTGAAACTTTTACAACACTGTACATTGTGCAGATGTTGCATTTTCTAATACTATACACACATTGTTTTACAGTGATTCAGAATCTGTTACAAATATAATATAAACTTAAGACTCAGTCCCTGTTAAAATATGTTGGTATGGAAGATTATTGAGAACTCATGTTCCCGTTTCAACATAATATTGAGAATAATCACAGGACACTGTTATACCTTATTATGTGAGATTATCAAGGGAACCCATGACACTCCATTTATGATGTGTGTTACGATGGTGAAAAGATTTCAGTGCAAGTTTAACAGGCTTCTGCTACAATTTCAGAGCTAAATGAAAAACAAAATAAAAGGCCACCAAGCCTCTTTGTGCAATAAAACACCCATAGCTGCCCAAAAGGAGGCAGGGTCCCAGAGCCAGGGCTCCAGCCTTAGCTCATATGTCTACACTGTAATTCTATAGCCCTGCAATTCAGCCAAAATAAGACAAGGGCCAGTGTCAGCCGATGGTCAGGGCAGTGTATGTGTGGGTGTGTTACACCCGAGTCTTCAACTGCTGAGACACAAGGCCCCGTCGCAGTGGGCAGTCTAGGTGAGACTGACGGGTGCCCTGAGGAGTTTAACGTCCATGTCTTTACCGCTAGGATCAGGATCCTTTCGCGGCGGGCAGCCAACAGACGCCCCAGAGTTTACAGGGAGAGCTTATTACACCTCAGTTTTTGACTGCTAGGATGCACGATCCCTTGGCAGCGGGCAGCCTGAGGAGGATCCCCAACGGATCTGTCCCCTGGAAGCGACATGATCCAATGCTCAAGCTCTCCCTATATCTGTCCCTTATGACCGGCTGGAGTTCTTTTTAAAATTGTGCTTGGTTCTGTTACAGTAACTGAAGGAGTCAGGTCACAGCTTAAACAGTTACTATTTTATTGTTACAGGGTAAACTTAGCTGTTAAATGCTACTACTGTGTTACAGATAACACAGCCACTACAAAGGACAGGACAGAAATTATACTAATAAGTCACTTACAGGTACCATGAAACCCTTTTGGTTCTCTGAGCTCTTATTAAATGCATGCAAAATAGACACCTAGCAGGTATATATTCTCACCCCTGCGTTCCAGACTTGGCATGGCCAGCGTCTTTCTCTCAATCCCTCGGGAAGAAGTAGGGCGAGGTTGGGCATCCCACAGACCTCGGGAGTCAATCAATACCTGCCAGCAGGTGTAAATGATTGGAGCTCAAATGGGGTGGGCTACTAAACCCATCTTTATACCCCTTGGGTCACGTAGGCTTCTTCCTGGTCTCAAGTGGCCAATTAGGAAAAATGGCTTTGAACGCCAAGTTTCCCATGAAGGGTGCAAAGCATAATTCACACCTGGGAAAATGCAGACAATGGGCACCTCTGGTATGTGATGGGCGAAGAGTCCTCTCCTGAGACAGTGCAGGCGTGTCAGTCACTGGTAGTAGCCATCAGGGCGGCGGGAGGCCCCGGGTCGTCAGCTAGCCCATTTACTGTCTGGCTTCTGTTTATGGTAGAGTCAGGGACAGGCAGCACACCTGCGTTCCCAGGGCATCAAAGGCTGACTGCCTTTCTCTTGCTCTCTGGGGGGGGAAACAAGATGGGATTCATGTCTGGCTACAGCCAGTCATAGGTGCAATGTGTAGTGTAGAAATATCCCCAGAGTGTACAGAAAGCATAGCCTTATTGTCATTCATTGGCGTCCCCTAGTGTTACGTTAGTTACTATTAAGGTGTATTTGAGTAATTTAATTGAAGAGAGGAGCTCAGTTCTTAGCTGAAAAGATCTGATTTGTACAGAGGGGAACACAGGAAGCTTGCTTAGACTAGAGCGAAGTTCTGAGATTGCTTAAAGTATGGTGTGCCTTGAAGGAAAAAGATCATTTTAGTATGCCTTTATATCATTGATTTCTCTTCCGTTGGAAAGATGACCTGCAAGGTCCCAGATGATAGCTACCAGTAGGCATGTTGGTGTCTGAACATGCGGGAAAAAGGAACATCAATCAAATTCTGTCTTGATATTAGAGGCCCTAAAAATAGCATTTGCTTTCACGAGGGGCAGACTTGTCACATTCAGTCCTATTTGTAATATTCTTGATAGAGCTAGTTGAAATTTGCCTTTTTATAATTGAAAAAAGAGGGTAAAGTTTTGTAAATATTGTTCCTAAGGTATCTATTCACAAGCTTAATCTTTTCCACACTTGAGGTGGGAAAAGAGCTCCAAGAAATTAACGTTTATTTTAAGTTAGTTTTGCCTTCAATCCACTAAGCATTGAAACAAACTACCAAGAAAAGAGGTAGACTCTCCCTCTCTTGATGTCTCCAGATAAAGACTGGATGCTTTTCTGGAAGATATGCTTTGGATAAATACAAAATTCAGTTCATTACATGGAATTCCATACAGTTTCTGTGTTATCCAAGCAGTTGAACTTGAGGAACTAATGGTTCCTTCTGGTCTTAAAAAATATGAGCCTGTCTTTTCAAAACATCATAAAAAGAAGGTGTACCCTGTACATGTAGAACCATAGAAATCTAGGGTCTAAGGGATCTTCAAAGGTGCCTCCTGCATTGAGACAAGACCATGTATGCCTATGATAGACTTAACAAACGGTATTCATGTATAGAGATAAGGGAGTGGAGTCATGCAAATATTTTTTTGTCATCTAGCAGTAAAGTTTAGTCAATACATGATACTTACATTAATATTATTGGAAGTTATAAAAATAACTGTACGAAGTTCAAAGTACATCGAGGAAAGACTATACACACCCACAATATTTGCTGCTTAAAAAAAAAAGGATCAGGTCTTTAGTTTAGGTAAATTGATGTAGCTCCACTGAAATCATTAAGAGGCTTAAAAAGAAAACTACAGCCCATAGATCTAGTCCTTAATGTCCATGTATCATCCCTATATTAGGCTATGAAAAGAATTTTTGGGTTTTCACAAACCTGAGGAGGCCTCTAAAAATGGAGAGAATGCAGCATTTTGAGCATTTATGGCCCTGGTGTTCACACAGTATTGGAAAGGATGTAAATCATCATAGGAAAAAGAAGTTAATGCATTTATATACAGATTAATTTATGTATATTTTCTGTACTATGGGTGGGGCTGGTAGCACTGCCTACTATTAAGGTTGCCCAAAATTTCAATTTTTAAGACCCCATTTTGAGTGGCTTATAACTTTGCGTAACTTAAATGATTTGGGCTGAAGTTTTCCATGCCAAGTGTCTGCTTCAAGCTAGATATTTTGGGGCGGAAATTCAGCCAAAATGGTTCAGCATTTTCCAAGAACAGTTCTTTTCCTCCCATGTTAAAAAATCTTGAGACCTTTTTGTTTGAAATGCTTACGTACCTCATGCTTTGGACTAGGGACTTGAAACTTGGCAGAGGGATGATTTCAAGGATGTTCCTTCTGCTGTTCCAGCAAATAGCTTGTGAAAGAGATGTTTAGAAAACTGTTGAGGGTAAGAATTTGCATGAAACAAGTTTCTTAGTGGAATAGGATTAGCTGGCATTTTTTGTTTGCTAACTTCGTAATTTACTTTGATCTGACTGCTTTAACTTGCAACTACTTAAATCCTACTTTTCATACTTAATAAAATCACTTGTTTATTATCAAGTCCAATGTAAATAATTGTTACTTTGGTGTGGGAGCAACCACTGTGCCTCTCTCTGTTTCATTAGTAAAAGGGGGTGGACCTTATGAACTTTCTCTGTGTAAATCTTTTACACAGGGTAAGATGGATTTGTTTGAGGTTTTGGTCCCTTTTGGGGTTTGTTTTCCTAGGTGCTGAGCCCTTATAGCTGAGCCCTCATTGAACTGACCTAGTTCAGCATCTGTGTTGCTCTGCTGGGGGTCAGTAACTCCAACTGTCTGCCTTCCCTGGGGGAGACCAAAGCTTCTGACCCAGCAGGACAAGGTAGTGGAGAGCCCTGGAGGGAAGGAAGGTGGATATCAGTGGTATGATCAGTACACTGGGAGATAATCCCAAGGGGATTTCTGTTATCTAACTCATCACAGTGTGATCACATACAGTTGTTTCACAGGATTTCATGTTTCATTCAGTGTGCAGAATGGACTGTTCTGGGATGATTCAAAATAGCGTAGTAAAGGAGGCTATTGTTCATAGGACCCCTGCCTCATTTGTTGCAGAAGCTGCAAAGCATTTTATGATTTACGTAGGGGATTGAATGAAGAGAAGGGAGGCTTCCATCGTTATAGCAGTTGAATACTGCCCTGGAGACTGGGATTCTGTCTTCACCGAGTTCCTTTGTGGATGTAACAACAGACATACTGGGTCAGACCAAAAGTTCATCTAGTCCAGTGTCCTGTTGTGGACAGTGGCCAATGCCAGGTGCCCCAGAGGGAATAAACAGAACAGCAGTCATCAAGTGATTCATTCCCTGTTGTTTGTTCTCAGTCACTGGCCAACAGAGGCTAGGAACTCTTGACACTAAACAAGTTATTTAAACCACACTTTTTAAAGGTATAACTAACCGTGTGTTCCCTTACTTTCTGGGAGCCTAACTTCTGACCTTTGGGACTTCTTCAAAGAAGTGGTAAACGCGGCTTGATCTGAACAACATTTTCTAGCAAATAGCACTTTCTGGAGCCTCGCATGAATTCAGGTCAAATTCAGTGTATAGTTTTTGCCTAGGATAAGACTGTAATAAAATTTTTTGAAAATATTGAAACATTTCATTTTGAAAATATCAAAACTGTTTCTGTGTTTCCATTCAATACAAATGACATTTTTCCAGTCGTTTCCTTTAGAAAAACTGAAAAAATTCAGAAGCTTCAGGGGATAGCCAAGTTAGTCTGTACAGGATAAACTTAAAAAACAACAAATAGTCTGATAGCACTTTATAGACTTAACAAAACATGTAGATGGTATCATTAGCTTTCGTGGGCACAGCCCACTTAAATTCAGTTTCTATTTGAAGCAATCAAATATTTTTCAGTTTGGCTAATGAGCTGAAGACCGATTATTAATAGTGATACCCGATCCTTATATAACACTTCATCAAAAGATTTCAAATTATTTTTTTCATCTCTGCTCTCAACTAGAGTGTAAATTAATATATGCTATATTTGAATATACAAAGTGCTATGTAATAGTAAGTATTCTGAAAAATCAGGTCCTAGCATCTTAAATTAGACACTCAAAATTAGTACAGATTGAACCTCTCTAAACCAGGATTCTCTGGTCTGCTGGATCATGCATATTCCAGGACCAGAGAATTATGGTGGAAGACTGGTGGCTGGGAGCTCTGCAGGCCAGCTGTGCAGTGGGCTGCCAGCAGTGGGGATACCCGGTGAGGCCAGGAGCCTAGTGCGTGGAAGCAGGGCTGCCGGCAGAGGAGTAGCCAACTGGGAGGCCAGCGGCTGAGCCAGGGCTGGTGGGTCGGTAGCAGCAGGCCTGAAATGAGCTCCCCGGTCCAGCAAAATCTCTCATCTGGGACTAGTCAAGTCCCAAGGATGCCAGACCAGGAAGGTCCAACCTGTTGTTTCTTTTGATATCAATTTGGGATAATAGTACCCCTCATTTCATGTAGCTTGCAAAGATAAATTAATGTTTGTGAAATGCGCAGCTACTATAGTGATGAGTGCCACAGAAAAGTCCACATTTAAATTAATAATTCTGTCTTCAGAGCAGGGTTTGAATAATGTGGAGTAAATGAGGCCTGTGGTCACACATTGAACAGTGGAGATAAAACTACAGCTATTGAATAGCAGCTCATTAAGTAATCACTGTCCATCCTGTAGACTGAATGAGGCAGGAGTCCTTGGAAAAGTTGTGATCATGTACATAAAGGCTATATCACAATGTATAATCAAAGCATAGGCAACTTTAATTCTGAAATTTCGTAACTTTTTAATGCTGAACCTAGTAACCTGAATGTTCTTTTAACATAGTTATTTTTTCTGTAATATTTTCATTCTAATATTCAGTATTCATTATATGTAACATCCCAAGAAGCACTAACCTGGCATTTTGTGTGTTTTTATATTGTACACCTGCTTAGCAGAAAAAATGTATGTCTAATATGCCTAGATGGAGATTTAGGCCATGATGTGTCAAAGAACACTATTTCTGATAATGCCAGCAATAAAACAAACAAAACACCCCAAAGCCTCTTGTAATCTCACATTTAAGTAAGTTGCAGACAGAGGCTCATATCTTGCATAAAATGCACTTGTGTATCTGCTACTTAGGTAAATGGATGATTGTATAATTATTTTAGTTTCATTAGTGATGTTAGAGGCATTTTCTCTGTCTTGGTAAAAAGGAATTCTTGCTACTAATTGAGTAAAACTTAGAGTGGGTTAAAGTATATTGACCTTTAAAGTTGTGATAAACTTGTAACCAGTTTAGGACATTAGATCACTATTCTTCATTCACTTTTATCCCTTTCCATCCTCTTTTGGCCTTAATGTTCTTTGTGATTATACTGTTGCATAGTTAGTCTCCTCCCTGTGACACATAGACTATTCTTTTCCTGTTAGAGAACAATGGTAAGACTTCAGGATTGAAGGGAGCACAAAGACCTGTTAAAACTTTGGAAATAAATATTAATAGTAAAAGAAGATTTAATGAAACAACTCTTGCTGATCTGTGAATCTCATAAAATTGTTAAACTTATTAAAACCCTTGTCTAAACTAGACTTTTAGATGTGATTTTTTTTTTTGTTACTTGTTTCCACAGAGAAGATGATACCCGTAGAAATCCGAGAGGTTCATCTGCAGTTACCTATCTACTTAGCAAAACTGCTTTCAAAATTAAATTTCAAGCATTAGCTCATTCCAACTCACCCTTCTTCCTTTATTCTCTTCTGTCAAAGTAGTAAATAGGTCAGTTATTTCTAGTGCATCTTTTCACACATACAATAATGCTCATAAGTGGTAGGAATTTGTGCTAGACAAGAACTGATTTATGTCAACTGAACACCAAAGATAGGATTACACAGTTTCTAGAAATAGTTATGACACAGATGTACATTAATCATGCAAATAATGAACAACAGATTTACAGTCTGGAGTTGCTGTCCCAGGTCCCAGAATTTTGCAGTTATTTGCCATTAACCCATAGATCATTCAGATGTTAATTTGCACAGACATTCAAGTGTCTAGGCTAGAATTATATCAACTGTTGCCAAATGATTTCCCACGCATACACTTCTTTGCTTGGAGTGCTAACTCTGTTTTCCAATTGTGTGACTACAAAGTATTTGAAGTATAATTCTGCTTTCCAGATGCAGTGCTGCTATTTTTGTTGTTGTCATCTAAATAACTAACCACTACTATAGCTAAATAACTGGATTTATTAGAGTGCTTCTCAGACTAAACAGCTCAAAATTTAGTTATAATACCACTGTTAGCATTAAACACCTTGTCCAAACATTACTCTGTCCCAGTGGTGGGCAGCTTGCATCCCATGGACTGCATGTGGCCCATTGGGGTTCTGTAAATGGCCTATGAGGCATTTTGTTGACCATTGCCCACATGCAGGTTGCTGGATTCTGCTGGTTTTTGTCCACATAGTTTTTTCCCTAACAGTATTACTAAAAAAAAAACCAACAAATGGTCTGGTAGCACTTCATAGACTAACAAGACATGTAGATGGTATCATGAGCTTTCGTGGGCACAGCCCACTTCTTCAGATGACTACATGTTTTGTTAGTCTATAAAGTGCTATCAGACCATTTGTTGTTTTTTTCTGTAACATACTAAGTCAGCTGTCCCCTGAAGTATTACTAAAGTAACACACATGTAAAACAAGGGCATGTGAAGTGAGATGTGTACTGATTGCACAAAACATTGGCTGTGAAAGTTGTATGCTCCCTCCACATTCAATCAAAGTGCTACTACAGTTCATTCGGCACACCCTGCAAATTCTAGGTGTGTAAGTGTAATGCAAACTACCCTATCCTAGGAGACCATCTTAGTTATGACAATTTTATGGCCCACTGAGATGGAGGGACATTCGTGTTGCCCACTCACTAACCTAGACTGCCTATTACTACTGTATCCTAATACAGTGAAAGCTTTGTTATCCAGCACTCATGGGGAATGGGAATTGCTGGTTAATTGAATGTGCCGGGTAACAAAGCTTATTGCTCTGTGCTGGTAGATCAGGCTCCCAGAGCTGGAGGGAGGTTAAGGTGGAAGGAATCACCTGATGAGCTGAGGTATTTAATACGTCAGACCTATTTTAAGGTCAAAGCAGGGTCAAAGTGAGTTAGCATCTCCTATGTACGTTCTTCATAACTATAGAAGGGTATGTCTACACTAGCCCCCTAGTTTGAACTAGGGAGGCTAATGTAGGCATTCGAAGTTGCAAATCAAGCCCGGGATTTAAATATCCCATGCTTGATTTTCATCTTCCTGGCCGGTCGCCATTTTTGAAATTTACAAGTCCGGACTAACTGCCCGCGTCTACACGCGGCAGAGACCCGGTAGTTCGAAATAAAGCCCTAGTTCGAACTACCTGTTAAACCTCATTCCAGGAGGAATAACTGGTAGTTCGAACTAGGGCTTTATTTCAAACTACCGGGTCCCTGCCGCATGTAGATGCGGGCAGTTAGTCCGGACTTGTAAATTTCAAAAAAAAAAAAAAAAAAAAAAATAGCGACCGGCCGGGAAGATGCAAATCAAGCGTGGGATATTTAAATCCCGGGCTTGATTTGCAATTTCGAATGCCTACATTAGCCTCCCTAGTTCGAACTAGGGGGGCTAATGTAGACATACCCGAAGGTACTGATTTATTGTTCACTAGAAATTACTTTGACTCCTTGGAAGAAATGCAAATGAAGGACCCTTCTCTTTTCAAATTTAATGGGGAACAAGTGGAGAACAATTCTAAATCACTTGTGCAAATTATATATAATTAATTCATACAAAATGCAAAAGCTTACAACTGCAGTAGATTAATATTAATATGTTAATGGCTTCATTGTTTGGACTGCTTAAGAAGACTCTTTTTTAATAGAACTTAAAATTTATTTCCCATGCAGTTAGAGGAAACATTCTGGTGTAATCTTTTCTTTGTTTACATTGAATACTGGTTGTGAAGTTGGTTTATTGTTGGTAATTTCCTGACTATCAGTGCTGTGACTTTTTTTAGCCAAATAATTTTACACCTTGTATTTTAACATTTATTCTTTTGAAAGTTGTAATTTAAATTTGTAAAATAAGTGTTATAGAAATTATAAACAGAAATGTCTGATTATACGAAACATTCAAACAAAACAAACTATCTGCACCTCTTAGAATGTTTTCATGCAGTTCTGGGTGATCTTAACTTTTGTATTGGTGATCTAGACACTAAAAACTGATCTCTTCCTCTGTATGCCAAGTACCAACTAAGAGGGCTCCCACTTGACTGAATTTTAAGCTGTTCAGTCACCTTTTTCACTTTTGAACTTCTGTTTTAGCTCTTTAAATCTTAATATTCTCTTTACAAAACAAGAACATTTCTTCCAGCCCAATTAGTGAAGGAAACATTTTTGTCCTTTATCTGACCAGTATGGAATTAAATAATGCAATGAGAGTGGAGATACTTCTGAATCGATGTCGTCATAATAAATTTCAACAGTTGGCTTTCGTGTCAAGTTTGATGGTGGGAGATATAAATAAGGGCTGTCAAGCAATTTAAAAAAATTAATCAAGCTGTTTAATAATAGAATACTCTTTATTTTAATATTTTTGGATGTTAAGATATTGATTTCAGTTTTAATATAAAACACTAAGTGCACAGTACTCATTTTATATTGTATTATAAATATTTGCAGTGTAAAAATAAAAGAAATAGTGTTTTTCAATTCACTTAATACAAATACTGTAGTGCAGTCTCTTTATGATGAAAGTTGAATTTACAGATGCTGAATTATGCACAAAAATAACTGCATTCAAATGTAAAACAACTTTAGCACCTATATGTCCACTCCGTCCTACTTCTTGTTCAGCTGTGTTTACATATGCTGGAGATTATGCTGCCCGCTTTTTGTTTACAGTGTCACCTGAAAGTGAGAACAGGCCTTCGTATGGCACCATTGTAGCCAACATTACAACATACTTACGTGCCTGCTGCACTAAAGATTCATATATGTCCCTTCATGCTTCAACCACAATTCCAGAGGACATGTGTCCTTGTTCAGGATGGGTTCTGCTCGATAATAATCCAAATCTGTGCAGACCAACTCATGTTCATTTTCACCATCTTGAGTCAGATGCCACCAGCAGAAGGTTGATTTTCTTTTTTGGTGGTTTGGGTTTTGTAGTTTTTGCATCAGTGTTGCTTATTTAAGACTCCTAAAGCATGCTCCACACCTCATCCCTTTCAGATTATGGAAGGCACTTCAGATTCTTAAACCTTGGGTTGAGTGCTGCATTTGTCTTTAGAAATCTGACATTGGTACCTTCTTTGTGTTTTGCCAAATCTACAGTTAAAGTTAACAACATGCTGCATCATACAGTTCTCCCCCAAGGAGTTCAGTCATAAATTTAATTACTGTACTGCGTTATTTTTAATATGTGTCATCAGCATGTAAGTGTCTTCTGGAATGATGGTAGAAGCATGAAGGGCATACAAATGATTTGCATATTTGTCATGTAAATACCTTGCAATGCTGGCTGTAAAAATGTCATGCAAATGCCTGTTCTCACTTTCAAGTTACATTGTAAATAAGAGGTGGGCAGCATTATTTCCTGTGAATGTAACCAAACTTGTTTGTCGTAGTGACTGGCCAAGCAAGAAATAGGACTGAATGGACTTGTAGGCACCAAAGTTTCACATTGTTTTGTTTTTGAGTGTAGGTATGTAATTAAAAAATCTTCACTTGTAATTTGCACTTTCTCAATAGATTACTTGCACGAGGTGAATTGAAAAATACTTTTAAAATCATTTTTATACTGCAAATATTTGTAATAAAATAATATCAAGTGAGCATTGTATGTTTCATATTCTGTGTTGTAAATGTAATCAATATACTTGAATATGTAGAAAAACATCCAATATATTTAATAAATTCTAATTTGCATTCTATTGTTTAACAGTGTGATTAAAACAGCAATTAATTTTTAATCATAATTATTATTTTAATTTAACTGCAATTAATTAGCAACCCTAGTGTAAACCCTCTTACCTGATAAGTTAACCAGTTGTAGGCAGAAAACAGCTATTCTGTTTTGCAAAGTTTTAGTGTTTTTAAATTTGTCTTTGTTTCACACTGGGATGAACAGGAGATCTTTTGAATTGTTTCTCACACACACACTAAAAAAGAGAGAGAAGGAGATGCACACATGGAGATGCACACACATGAATACATACATCCTGCCCTGAATATCTTGGTGGTTATAGAGGTCATCTGGATCTGCCATATCCATGATAGTCAGTATGTCTTTGTTTGCCCTTCCCACATCTCTACTGTAAAAAAAGAAAAAAGATAAGAAAAGCCACACCCATGTTGGTCCTGAGAAATGTTCCTAAGTAAATTTTCAACTAAATTGAATTTTTCACAATAGACATTTTAATCAAATTTATATTCAATAGGTTTTAAATATCAAAGAGGAGAGATGATAGTTGCATATCTAGAGTCTGAATACTGCAAACATGGAAGTAAGTAAAAAATGCTTTTGGAGAGGGACAAAAGAAATTTGCTCTACTTGTATTGAAGGATGTTAGAGTACAGCAGTGTGCCTCAGAGAACAACAGAAAATGGCCACCCTTAAAGGAGCAGGCGGCCCCCCCCGCCCCCCCTTTTTTTTTTCTTTCTCTTTTGCTCAACAGAAAGTCCCTGGTGTTCCTCATTTAAAAAAAAAATTGTTTGGTGTTCCTCCGTCTTAAAAAGTTTCAGAAACACTGGAGTACAGGGAGAACAGCACTCTCTGTTCAGCAACATCCATGGTCCAGCAGGAGCACAGATATTGCAGGACCAGAGAGCCTGACTGGGAGCTTGGGCTGGCCACAGTCAGGAGCAAAGTCCCTGCCAGCAGCAGCAGGTCTGGCAGCTGGGAGTGGCTGGGCTGGCGAGGTGGGGCGCTCAGCCTGGACCAGGGTTTGGTGTGGCAGGGAGCTCAGTCCAGTGATCAGGGCTGGTGCTCTGGAGGGGCTGATGGCCAAGAGAGAAGCCTTGACCCACCCTTGCCCAGAAGACTTTCTGGTTGGGAACCACTCAAGTCTCCAGGGTGCCAGACCAAGGAGGCCCAACCTGTAAAAGATATGTCTACTTTAATTCTTAATTTTCTTTCTCAAGAATGATACACTCTTGCAAGAGAAATGAAGCTTTACAATAAATGAATACCAGACAGAACACACAGTTGGAATGTGATGTATTACCTTTGAAGGTAGTTCAACACAGACAGATGTACTAGACATTTTTTTCTTTTTTCTTTTTTAATTATGAAATACAGGTTGAACCTCCAAAATCCGGGACTCCCTGGTCCAGCAACATGTGTGGTTTGGCAGGATCATGGATGTTGCTGGACCAGAGAGCCCCATCACCCAGGAGTGCAAGCCAGTCAAGAGTCCAGCAGCGGGGAGTTCCACCGTCATGACTGGCAAGCCCCAGCTGGGTGCAGCACAGCTGCAGAGCCTGGACCTGGCATGGTGCAGCCGTGGAGCCCCAACCCGGTGCAGCAGCAGCGGGGCAGCACAAAGCCCCGTTCATGGGAAATCTCAGCTGGGTACAGAGGCAGCAGGGCAGCCACAGTCTCCAACAAGAAGCAGGATAGCTGTTACTGGGGAGCCCCAGCCAGCTGGCAGAAGTGGGCCTGAGCCAACTTCTCTGTAGCAGCAGGGTTGGAGCAGAGCCAGCCAGAGGGAGGGGCAGTGTCCTTGGAGGCCTGTGGAAGAGCACCTCACCTGATCCAGCAAATTCTGTCATTCGAGATGGGTCAGGTCCTGAGGATGCCAGATCAGGGAGGTCCAACCTGTAGTAATGAGGCAACTCACAATTTGTGAAAAATTGAACCAAATCTCTCCAGAAGTTAACACATTTGATGTTGATTAGTTCGAAAAAAAATGGGTCTGGGCTATAATTTATTTTAAAACGACCAGAATTAGTCACTTGAAAATATAGTAGATTTCCTTCAGGCCAGAAGAAGCTGAGAGTATTGTGAGACTATTAGACTTAAGTGTCTTGCTGACCTTCAAAAATTAATTGGGTAGTGTAGGTCAACCGAAAAAGATTTTGAAGGCTTTTTTAGGAGCAATAACTTCTCATGTCCGGTTAAGGAAGTAGGTGGAATGTGTGGCCTGTGTGTGTAGCAGACATAGACTGTTTTACTGCAGGGCTAAGAAAATGCTTTGGTGGGTAAAAAATGATTCTTGCTTGGTAGAAATAAATCAGCCTGAACCATGGTCCCTGAAAAACAATAACAGTATCTGAAACATTTAAATGGTTGTCCACAACACCTTTACATACTGTTGCTTCAACATGAGAAGGTGCATTAACGGGGAAAAAACAAAACCAAACCAACCCTACAGCTGGGTGATAATCGCTCTAAGGCCTATTTTAAAGCCCACAGAAATTAATGGACCATGTCCTACTGATTTCAATGAGCATTGATTGAATCAGGCCCCAAAAGAATAATTGTAAGTAGAAAATACTTGTAACAAAACATTTTCCCATCTGTGTCTGACATAAGATTGTAAATGATTCAGTAAGGTGTTGAGATAAAGCAAATAGTCTTAGGGTTGGATTCAGTGTTTTTAATGTTAATCTAGAGCCTTAAGTTGTTGAGAAGTCACCCTTGCTTCCCATTCCACAGGATTAAATCAGGTCAATAAGACCCAAGATGTGCAGGCAATGACTTAGTATTCTCATCTTTAAATTCTCATCTTTAAATTAAATAATGTTTTAGACAGAAAACATGGCCGAGGTTTTTACATAGTGAATGATGCAATTTTTAAGAAAAAATGAAACTGCTTATTTATTCAGTGTGTGTGATTAATAGCATTATTATCTCTCTCTGGTTTTGTAGTCCTGGAGTTTGATCTTAAAACAGGGTTTGATCCTGCAAACAGTTACCAGTGTAATGGGATTAATTACATGAGAAATTGTTCATGTTGAGTAAACTTTTACATCAGAGGCCAGCAAAAGGGCCTCCGCGGGCCAGCAAAAGGGCCCGGGGAGCTCCACTCTACCCCCACCCTGTGATCAGCGTGCCGCGCTTCAAAGCGCTGTGTGTTCCTAGCAGGGCAGGAGGAGGCTCCCCCACTACCAGGCCCTAAGTCTCCTCCCACGCCAGAGGCATGGGCATCTTGGGGGAATGTGGGGTGGGGGCAAAGGCACTCCCTCACCAATGGTTGGTCTGGGGGTGGAGAACCTGAAAATATCTTGGTCATGCTCCTTCTGCTCGATGCCCCGCCCCTTCCTGTGCAGCTGGGGGCCACTTCAAAAATGTCTGCAATGGCCCCTGGCAAAAAATTATTGCCCACCCCTGTTTTACAGGTTCGAGTCCATAGTTTTGTTCCCTGAATTTGAATGTAAAGTCATTTGAGCACGGTTCTGCTTGTAAAAATCAACACCCACACAAAATAGTCGAGCATCTAAGTCAGTTTTAAAATGGTGATTTTGGGTGCCACAGGGTTGGGGTGTCCACGTCCAGAGATACTATTAATCCACATTATTTGACAGCAGTGGGAACTGCCAGTCAGTGCCATCTCTGAAAATCAGGCTCTAGGTCCCGATTTGGAAATCCAGTATTAGTGGTTATTTTTGAGGTTAAGTTTTTCTCAAGTGTAGGCCTTCTCGAATATTAATATTCACTTTACTCAAATGCCCCAAAAGAGATCATCTGTTTTATATTATATCTGTTTGTTTCCCCCTACAGGTCTCTTGATACAATACTGAGTGATGCTGTACAAGGCTTGTCTGTCCTCGATTCTCACTTAGTGGAAGTGGAAGGAGACACTGTTTACTTGTATGGTTCTGGAGCTCTGGAATCTCTGGATCGAAACTGGAGTGTTCAGACAGCTGGGACTGTCACCACAGTCTCCTTTATGTTCATAGAATTTGATGAAATTGTTCAAGTGCTGCCAAAATTGAAAATCAGATTTCCTAATTCTGTGGTAAGATGTTTTCTCTGAAAAGAGCAATCTGAATAGCTACAAAATATTTGGATAATCTTTATTAGCAGCTTATTTTGGTAAAGTAACATTTAGTCTTCATCTCATGATCACGTATGTATATGAATCTGGGTTATTTGTATAACTCCTCAGCTTTGTTTATATTGTACTTTTGACTTGATAAGGCCTTCTTGATTGAGGAAGATTCTTTAAGAAGAATTCTAAGGGGGGATTGAGGGATTCTGCTTAGGTGGGTAATTTATTTCTGATGCAAACTTTTTTGGCCCTTCATAAAATAGAAAAAGGTTGTTAAATTGAGAGAGAGAAATATACTTAGATGTTGTTGAGCCAAGATTTCCATGTATCAAGAAGTATTTATGAATCAAGGTGAGGGTTTGAGCAACTGGAGACAGAGGTCAGAAGTGGTGCTGGTTAAGCAAAGAACGCTCTGGAGTTCAGTGGTTCTTGAACAATAACAACAACAAGCAAATATGCAGTCTCTGACCACATTCCCTTGAGGCAATGTGGGTCTGTAAACTCCATATAAATAACATAAAACTAGCTAGAACAGTATAAACAGGATGGCTCATACGCCTTCCTAGCTCTTTGTCTTGGTTTCTGGTCAGCATACTTCTGTCTGTCCTTATAAAGATACCCCGTGGGGTTTTTTTTTTTTTTAAATAAGGTTCTGAGGTTAAATGAGCCTATTTGTGTCAGCTGAGGTAATTATTTCTAGTGAGGACTTCAAAATCCAGGTTTTAAACTGCCCAAACCTCATTCTGGTATCTGGCTCATCATAGACTGCTTCTAGGAGTGTTAGTGAAATAGTGTTAGAAGGAGCAGCAGAAATGAGCGAGCCCATGACTTGTGCAGCTGGTACAACCAGGAAGTAATCAGACTCTGCATACTCAAAATGTGGCTTGCTTATTTCATTGCTTACAATGGAGATTAGGGATGTTAGTGACTAGTCGTCTAACTGATAAGAAGGAGCTTATCGGTTAGCACTATCGACTGGTCGCATGCCCCCAGCTGCCGCTCTGCATTCTACAGCACAGGGAAGCTGGTGCACAGAGATGCTAGGTCAGTCCCTGCTCCGCGGGTCTCTTATCACTGAGCATAGAACCCTCTCCCTGTCCAGCTGCCTCTCTGCTTTTTACAGCACAGGGAAGCCGGCATGGAGACATGGAGTCAGTCCCTACTCAATGGGTCTTTTAATAAGAGACTTCCCTGTGCTGTAAAATGCAGAGCAGCAGCTGGGGAGGTTATGCTGAGAACCAGCATGCACACTGGAACTGGCTACCCTTATCGACTAATTGAGTAGTCGATAGATTTTTTTATCAACTACTTGATTAGTAAATTAATCGCATTTTAACATCCCCAGTGGAGATATATCACACTCCTTTCTTTCTATACAAATTTTAAATAAATCTTGTTGAAGCAGGGCTTCTGTAGGGGAATGTGGGGTTTTGCCCCTTTTATTGCTAATGACCCAAGAAATCGCATGATGGCATAATGAATATGCATGATTAAACCAGTGATTAATCTGAAGATTTGGGTTCTACACATGTGTAACTTAATAAAAACAATTAATGCAAAGTGTCTGTCTTAAGTGAGCATGACAATTACACACACTTGAAAAATTGAAGTTTTCAGAAAGGTGTAACTATGCATACCAGTTAATGCCTACTGTATTTTTACATACTTTAGTACACCCTTGATGAATTTTCATATTTTTTTATAAAGACAGAGTAGCTATGAATGTGCACTTATTTTTTCAAGGGAAGATGATTTTAAGTGCTAAGCTTTTCTCACTCAGAGACCATCAGAGGTCTGTATCGGTGAGATCTCTTATTTTATTTTCCAGTGTTTATTTTGATTTCTTGCATACAAAAGGGAGAGGGCTTCTTTTTAAAGTTGGACTGCTTCATGTGCCATTTTGCTCTGAAGAGGTATTAAAAGCTCTACATCACAAGTGAGCGCATTTGCTCAGATGGGCTTAAAGCTAGTTAGCCATGTACGAGGAGAATTGAAGTTGCATGGAAGGAACTGAGCTAACACTGAGCTTGATGTCTATAACATAGGTGTGTTGCCCTGTTATTATGTGTCTTCCTCAGTGACTTTAACATAGTTCATGTCTGTTTTTTGCTTTTTGTTTTTTTGTTTTTGTGTGTTATAGCATCTGAAGTTTAAGGAGACAAATATTGTCATGTTGCAGCAGTTTAATGCATTAGCACAGTTGCGTCGCATTGAACAGTTGACTGTTGACCCTCAGGGAAATCCAGTTGTTCACTTTACTCTGTGGAAATACTATGTTCTGTTTAGACTGAACCATTTTAACCTGCAAAAGATAAATGGAAGTGAGGTAAGAGGAAGTCATATTTCTTTAAGACTGCAAAGAGTATATTGCTTCCCTCTCAAAAATATTCCTATGAAATGAACGCTCATTAATGTAAAAAACAGATTCTTATTTCATACATTTTATATTGGTTACACATTCATAAAATTAATAGCGCCACTCCATTTATTCTTGTGCAAAAGTAAAAGAGCTATAAATATGCTTCCTCATACAATTTGCTTTGTTCTGCATTGCGCAAACTTACTCTGTTGTTTTTAGGTATGTAGCCCCAGAAAATAGTGTTGCTATAAGCTCTTGGTAGTTGCAAAAGACAATTTAATCCAGTTCCTGAGCTATAAGAGTACATGTAATAAAGGAATGCAAATCAATTTATTATGTTTATTTGTATTTTTTAAAACATGTAAAGAATTCATACACTTCAGCTCTTTAGTTTCTTGTAACAAGCTTTTCTCTGATTTATTATAATATGTTTGAAAGGAATTTAAATATTGCACTGGAATTTAAATATTGGAGTGAGTGTGTGTGTGTGTGTGTGTGTGTGTGCGCACGTATTAAATAAGTATACGTAACAGCTTGTGTTAGTGTAGCACATTATTATTTATAAAGTATTTTTAATTCCAGGTGCAGCATATATGTGAAATCTCAAACAGAACCCTTGATTTTTTTTTTTTTAACCTCTTACACAAAGTCATTAATTGTTTAAAGTGAAAAGGAGTACATTAATACTGGTATACACCTACACTGTGTGGAAAACTACCTCTTATCTGGATAAATGTATACACCTGTCCTCAACTTAAACTTAGGGCTCAATCAGGCAAGGTGCTGATAACTATAGTCCTGGTACAATACTTAAGTACGTACTTAAATTTAAACTTGAGATTAGTCAGGTGCTGGACAGTTAAGTATGTGCTGAAGTATTTTGTGGGATAATGGCCAGGATGCTCAAAACCTTGCAGGACTGAATCTTCACTTTGCATTTGTGTTTGTTATATTAGTGGTTCTCAAACTTTTTTCCCCACCGATCACTTGATAATTGCTGAGGGTCTCAGTATCCCACTTAATGATCTTTCCAAATGTACAAAAGCTTTAGAGGGGTAGCCGAGTTAGTCTGTAACAGGGAAAACTCGGCTATCCCTCTGAAGCTTATCTACTCACTGTCTCTTTTTTTTCTTCCTCCCCTCTATTTTTTTTCCTTCTCTTCTCTCCCCCCCCCCTTCCTCCTTCCCTTATTTATTCATGGATCTGGACTTTCAACACTCCTGTCATCTGAAGAAGTGGGCTGTGCCCACGAAAGCTCATGATACCATCTACATTTTTTGTTAGTCTTTAAGGTGCCACTAGACTATTTGTTGTTTTTTAAATTTTTCCAAATGTTGTTTGTACTGTTAGCTAACTTTTGTAAAATACTTTGGATAAAAGCGCCATATTAAAAACCCTTAAAAATAATTGAAGTACTTTGTTCTACAAATAAAAGCACACAATTCATATTTTAATATCCATAGGAACTCCTGCCACAGCAACCACAGAGCTGAGGCTGGAAAGAAGGGCCGTCTCTCCCTAGCAGCTACAGTCTTGTTTCTGGGGAAGGTTGCCTCTTTCTCTGGCCTCCAGATCCCTGCATGTTCCAAATTCCTCCTACCCCCTGCTTTAAAGCTGGGATTTTTAAGACTGAATATGACTTTTAAAAACTTTTTTTTCAGTATATACTTTGATGACAGATTTCAAAGGTAGCCATGTTAGTCTGTTTCAGCAAAAATAACAAGGAGTCCAGTGGCAATTTAAAAACTAACAATTTTATTATGGCATAAGCTTTTGTGAGTTGCAACTTACTTCATCAGATGCATGAAATGAAAGAAAATGAAACAGATAGTATGGGTAAGAGATGGGAGTGTTATATCAGAGCTAATTTAATCAGGGTAGATGTGGATAAGAGGGTGAGAATACCTAAAGTGGAAACTGACCTGTGATAATGAGGGAGCCATTCCCAGTCTCTGTTCAAATGGTGTCAAATTTGCATGTGAATTCAAGCTCATCCATTTCACGCTGCAGTTTGGTCTTAAAGTTTTTTTGCTGGAGGATGGCAATTTTCAAGTCTGTAACTATATCTGTTTCAAGACTGTGATTCAAGAACAGTAATATACAAAAATCAGTGGGGGAGCACTTTAATCTCTGTGGACACACAGTTACAGACTTGAAAGTTGCCATTCTTAAGCAAAAAAATTCAAGACCAGACTGCAGTAGGAAACTGCTTAGCTGGAATTCATATGCAAATTTGACACCCTCAGAGTGGGTCTGATTAGAGATTGGGAATGGCTCGCTCATTACCATAAGTAATTTTTCAGTAGCTATTTTCACCTTCTTGTCCACATCCACTCTGATTGAATTAGCTCTGTTGCAACACTCCTGTATGTATAGCCCTTTTATCTGTTTCTTTTTCTTTCCCTTCATGAGTCTGATGAAATGAGTTACATCTCACAAAAGCTTATGCCATAATAAAATTGTTAGCCTTTAAGGTGCCACTGGATTCCTTGCTGTTCTAAAATTATACTATGTATGTCTTTTGTTGTATCTCACACATTAACTGTACTATTTAAAATACAAACAAGGGTTTAGATTTTAGTGAGTTCTTTAGCCTGCAACTACAAGAATATAGAAAATAAATCCTCTCTGCTTATCCCACACCTCATTAGAAACAATCTAAGTAATAGGGCCTTTCAGTATGCTATATCAACAAATTCAGGTTTGAAAATGAAACTTATCTGGGAGCCAAACGGACACTTAAGAAAAAAGCTGTGTGCAAACCAATGCAACTCCCCTAACAGCCTCTACTCCCAGGACTCAATCCTCTTTTAATGTGGTTGCACAGTGTTAATTTCCTAATCTAGACAAACCCCTGGACTACATGATTCATCTGAAGAAGTGGGTTGTAGCCACAAATGCTCATGGTACCATCTATATGTTTTGTTAGTCTTTAAGGTGCTGCTAGATTATTCATTGTTTTTTAAGTTACAGACTAACTCTGCTACCTCTCTGAAACCTTGCACTACATATCCGAGAAGTGCACATTTAATTAGTGGAACTTTACAAAATGTTTAGCAGCAAAGATTTATAGTTTCCATATGACAGCGTAGATTCATTGAGTATTGTATACATATTCTCTTGACATATTATACATTAGCAAGGAGCACCGATAATGCATCTGAGCTTCTCTAAGTGCTGTTACCATTACAGCCTTTTATTTCACTCAACATTAGCATTCTTATTTAACATTCGTATATTTTACAGTAGCATAATACGATGCAGAGAAAGAAGACATTATACAAGGGGAATGTTTGATTTTTCTCACTTTTATTCGTATGTCTTATGGGTGGTGAGAATCATTATAGAGCGTGGGAGAGAGAATTGGGCTTTGAACACACGTTTAAATACATGGTGTCATTTCAGTAACAGTTGGAAATTTATTTTAAAGACACATCTTTAACTTTATGCTGGAGCAACCGTTTCTGGGGAAGAATTAATCTTACTGGACTGGGAATGGCCAGCCAGTTAGCCCTTACAGAAAAAAGAAACCTTTCTTTAAAGACTGCCCCATAGAGTTACCACAGAGAGACCGTGGCTTAATCTTTCATCATTTAAGTATTTAGAGGCCTTTCATGTCTGCATCACAATTTGATAAGAAACTTTTCCAATATTTCTCCATAAGTTTATGCAGCATGGTAAAGAATTAACCTGTGTGGACTTCAACACTCAGGGTGGAAGAATGGGCCACTTCATGAGCAGTATAATGAAACATGGAATAATATATTGTATGCATTAAAGTTTCCCAAGTTGACAGAAAATAATAAGTAAAATAAGCAAAAGTAATTTGTGTGATTGCTCTTTGAATATGTTGAAGATGCCAATAAAAATAAATCTAAGTTTTGAAAAAGTCATACAGATACATTCTTTCCTTTTTTAAAAAATATGCCTGGAATATCTCTGGTATGTGCTATAAAACACTACATATTTTAACTGTTTTGATTTATGCTGGTCATTTCTGGACATGATCAAATTTTATTATTTGTGAGAGTTTTCCATTCCTATTTTTTCACAGGTTACTCAGAATGATACAGTAATGGCTGAAAGGCTCTTTGGCATTCTTGCATTTGTGGCATCTTCTGAATTGCCCCAATATCGCCTGCTTTCACTACTTGGAGAATCCAGGTAAAAGTTATTTTATATGTTTTAAGAAAGAACACTTACAGTCCTTTCAAAATGAAACTTTATTTTTTTGATACAATAAAGTAGTTATTAAAGAAAACACATAAAAGCTCAAATTACAAATTGATTTATGCAATGAACTTATAGGATGATAAAGAAAATAATCAGAGAGAAATTTTACTTGACATTTCAGCAGCTCATAGTGTCAAAGATCCTGTACTATAAGTGTGCATTAGAAATGTTTAGCATCAGCTGCCTTTTTTTCAGATCACTACTAGTTCATTACACGAACAATCAGGCTGTTTGGGTATTATATTAACATTATGAAGAAGAGCAAAAGTAGCTTTCATACTGGCTTGTATAAGGTTGTTGCATCTCAAGCACACCTTGTCCTGAGGCAGTGTGGCCCAATGGCCACCATCTATAACAGAGCCCTGAAGTATAGGGCAGCCCAGCCTAATGGCTAGAGTTAGTAGTTTGGGGCAACAGCCCTGGTAGCAGGGCCCGGGCCCAACCTACTCCACCGGGCCCTGACTTGTTCAGCGGGGAATCCAGCTGCAACACGCTGAGCTCACTCAGGTGGGAAATATCATTCCTGCACCCTCCCTGGGTCACTTCCTACCAGAATTAACATGGGCATGCTCCACACGGTCGCTGGGTCCTCTGGTTCCATAGCACCGGTGTCTTGGGCTCCCGTTGGCCAGGCCTCTGGCCGTGGTATCTCTGGAGCTTCTGCCAGAGGTCCTTCTCCTCTGGTGTCCAGCCCCAACTGAGCTGAGCTGCTCCCTTTTAGACTGCTCCAGCCCTTGCAGCATACCCAGTGAGGCTGATGGGTAGGACTTCCTCCTCCCACAGGGCATTAAGCCCTCTTGGCGCAGTGCATAGTAAACACCCCCCGTCAAAAAGGCCAGGTTTGGTCTATCTTTCTTTTACAGGTTATAAAAACTGTTCATAGTTCTTCATTGGGTATCACACAAGAGATACTGCAAGATTAGTTGGCTAAGAACATTTAATGAATGCTACTCAGCAGGTGCAGCTCCAGAGTACCTACTCTGGTCTGAACTCACTTTGCTTGAGTCTCCGAGCTGGGAGACTGCAGTGAGCCAACATCAGAATTAGTGCTCCAAAGCCTTCCCAATTCTTGTGTGGCTGGTGGAGACCAGATCTGAACAGAGGAAGAGATTTTTTGTCTGCTTCCCTCTTACTCCAGAAAAGCCAATGCTTGTATTTTCTTAATTCTTATTCCCTCCAGGCTCATGTGCTTTCTTCTGGTCCTCTTCTGTGTTATTTTGTTTATATTTCTGGAAATTAAAAATAATTTTAAAATGCTAAAATTGCCTGGGGCAAGCAACTGATGGCGCGGTTGGAATATGCAGAGGACAGTGTGGAAAAGAGGAGAATGCAGGGAATGAGGATAGGGAGGCAGCAGATAAGGGGGATCCGCAGAGAATGTAGAAGAAGCAGTGTATGAGTGGACTGGAGATAGGGAATGCTAGAGATAATGGCATTTAAAGATCCACAATGTAAGTGCCTGCTATGATCTTCCCTCCTGAATTTTCTCCTTGGAATCCATGGAAATTCAGGGGTATGAGGCCTATTATTGTTTGAACCTTGACAGGTATACATCTCCTTAGGATATATACAAAGAAGAATTATTAATACTAGCTCAGGGCAACCAGTCCAACTAGTTTCACTCCACAGTTCTACTGTCCTGCAACCCCCTACATGTTTATAACATAATAGTGTTTCCTATGGTAAGCTCACATGGAGTCCTGCTCTCCCATGCATTGCTTGTGCCCCAAAAAGTTCTGCCTTCATCCCTGTCCCCTACAACTTACTCATACATAACAGGTTCAACGTCTCTTGTCCAGCACAGACCACGAAGGTTGCTGGACCAGAGAGCCCCAGGAGGCCAGCAGCAGGGAATAGTTGGCCATGGAGCCCCTGTAGCCTTGGGGCTAGCCATAGAGCCCTTGTGGCTCCAGGGGTGGCTGTGGCCCTGGGGGAAGGAGAGACTGGTGATCTGCTGACAAACCCCAGGAGAGCCCAGAGTCTGATGTCCCCAACTTTGCAGAGCGTTGTTGGCTTATGATACTGCCAAATATACATTGGTTACTTAAAGTGTGAGAAATGCTTTGTTTTGGAAGGCAGATATTTTTAATTTTTTGTTTTATTTTGTTCCACTTCTCCATAGCATTTCTGTCACAAGCAAGTTTACCTACAATTGTTTTTTGAAGGTCTGTTCCATCATATGTTGTTGTTTTCACATTTACATGTTTAATAATTCTTTACAGTTTTATTGCTTCCTCTGAAGATCTGAAAATACTTAACAAACATTTATTAATCCTCACTAGAGGGCTGTAAAGATAATTAAAACAGATAAGATACTACGAGATCTCTAATGGTATATACAATATGGATTTCTTCACTCACTGCTAAAATGCAGCCTCCTAAACATCTATTTAACAATATACAAGAATACTGGTTAGCAGTTTCAGGACAGAAAGCAAAGCCAGCCATATCCAGTTGAAACTTCAGGGGGGAGTTGATGTAGGCAAAATATAAAAAACTAAGAATTAGTCCAGAACTCATGAGCTAACATACTCTTATGAAAATCTCTTCACAAGTAAAATGACAAATATTACACAAATCCTTCTTCTATATAACATTACTAAAGAAAACATATTACATTGCAGAAATCTTGAGCACTTTCTTCTTTATTCACAAATAGTATATAGCCATACAAGTTGAACAGATATAACTTGTGTATGTATGTGCTGTTTATGTAAATGCATTTCTGATATAGGACATAGTCAAAGATGTCCATACATGTAAGTTTACCATTTTGCTGATTCCAGTGTCATGTATTGGGCTGTACATATTGAGTTACATACTGGAGATACAGAAATCATTTTAATGGCTGTTTTATAGTTGAAATATGTGAGCATTAACAGTTTTGAGTTTGACATTGTAAAATAAAAAGTATTTAAAAGTTTGTGGAAAAGAAGCTTCAGTGGTACATCTAGATTTCTGTGGATACTTTTACTTTACCTTTCTTAAATTGTGAGATTTGTTTTTCCATTTTGGAGATGTGTTATGGAATGTGTCTAATCAAGCATTTGTCTTAATAATCTGCAGTTGTTATGAAACAAAATAATGGATGGATATCTTTGGGACCTTCTGTATATATCAAGGCCACAGGATGCAATAAACCAAAATCTCCTAAAGTCAGTGTTCAAAGGGGAAGTAAAAGGAAAGGGGGGTGCTACATAAAAGCATTAAAAAGCATTTGCACTTTATAACATCTCAGATAATTAAATCTGTAAATCTTTTTATGGTCTTTCTACAGGAAGAAACAATTCTGTTATCTGCTAGAGGCAAAGGGGAAGAAATCTGGGATTGTTAGTGAAGAAAGTAATGACAGCAGAAGAGTTGGAGGAGAAAATGCAAGTCGAGCTGCACTGAATTATACCACAAGGGACTATCAGACAGAAAAGTTTGAGGTAAATGGGTTAGTTTGAGGATCCTGTGAAAATCATATACTCAGAAAATCCCACTTTTTTTGAGTGGCTTGTTAAATTTTTAATCAGTTTTGATATATTTTATATGCCTGAGACAATGTTATTCACTTTCACCAACTGAAAGAATTTACAGAGTAATTCCAGACTTCTCTGGGACGAAATGACTAACGTCCATATTATAGCAATGGTGCCATGGAATATCTGCAAGTGGGGACAATTAAAATAAACACATTTTTATATGATAAAGTGTACAGACCAGTTTCTGCTTTCAAATGTGCGGGCATGGCTCCCACTGACTTTTCAGCCAGCCTTCGTGCACCCCAAAGCCCTCAGTCCAGTTCAGTTCTACTCTGCTTGTGAGCACCCTTCACAGAAGTCCACCTTCTGGACTTAAGTATATTTCCAGATATTATCATTATACAGTCCTTGTAATTTATGCTTCTACTATCCCTGTGTACAAAGATCACCCATGAAATTCTGTTGCATGTCAGTTTTAGTGGGAGTCTTTAGAGTGTTGGTTTTTACATATCCCTGTGTATCGTATTTGTTTCTCCACCACATGATCAAACAGTTCAACTTACCATGATAAAAAAAAGCATATATACCAGACTGCAAAGCAGTCAGCACTGTTTTCCTTAGAAAAGGGTGTTACCCATTCTGGGAAACATTTGTGGATCACACATTTAGCATGCAGGACTTGTACATGGAGTATGCAAGTGTAGCCTTACTTGGATTTTCTCACCAATCTTTGGTGCCATTCAAGGTGAATTTATATAGTACTTAGAATAATGGAATATGATAGTATAAATCAGCACAGCTTTTATAAGGTTATAAAACATTTCTGTCACATGTTAGAATCCTGTAATTGAGACAGAAGATTTTAATACAGTGCTTCCCAAGAGACTGTTAGAGACCTATTGGTTATGTGGAAAGATGCATCTGGTATGATAAAGCAAGACTGAAGGCAACATTGATTAATAATAAATAATCATTTCTCAGCTTGGGAAAAGGTTATCAGATCAGTACAGGGTTAGTAGTCTTCAGTGTAGAATCAAACCATGACAAAATTTGTTTAAATCTTGTTAGAAAAAAATAAATTTAGTGCAGCCCAAATTTCAATTAAAAAAAAAAACAGACTGTCTTGTTTCAACGGAGCCCCTCCTAGGTTTGCTTTTCTGGCTATAAACCCCTGTCCTTAGGTAGAGGGAGAGAACATCTTTTCTCATCTCTTCCTTTTGAGGGGTCAGCCTTTAATAGCAGCTGCCTCCAGTCTCTACTGAAATACAGTCTAGTGCCCACATTTGTCCCTTGCTTACTCCTCAGGTTTATGGAGTATATAAATCTCATCATAATTCTGGTAAGTAAATCAATAGTACAGGTTGACCTCTCTAGTCCAGCCCTCTTGGGAGCTGACCAGTGGCAAAACAGAATTTGCTGAATCATGGGAGGTTAATTATTGTCTAGCACAGGGGTGGCCAATCCATTTAACAGAGAGAGCCAAAACAGCGTCGAAGAGCCGCACCAGAATTGTCAATCAATCAAAAAAAAGCCCCCCAGAACAGAATTGTCAAGCAAAAAAACTAATTTTTTTAAAGGAGGCTGCCCCTTTAAGACAGCCGCCATCTTGGGTGCCATTTTTAAAACCCTGCAGCTCTGACCCAGTAAGCACAGGGAAGCTGCAGGGGAGCCAGCGGGAGGCAGGGGCCACTTGGTGAGGGCGCAGGAGCAGCTTCGCGAGCCATACTTTTGGGGGGCAAGAGCCATATGCACTCGTGAGCCGTGGGTTGGCCACGGCTGGCAGGGCCGGCTCTAGAGAGCGCGGGGCCCGATTCCGGGGGGCGGGGCTGCACATGCGCAGGGCCCCGGACGTCACGACACTTGCGCCGTGCGCCCTGGACATCACAACGCTTGCGCCGTGTGCCCAGGGGGCCCTGCGCAAGCATCGTGTTCCCGGTGCACTGTGCATACGCTGCTCACCTGGGCGCGAGGCCCCCTCAGGCGCGGGGCCCCATGCCGGGGAATTGGGTGAATCAGCCTAAGGCTGGCCCTGACGGCTGGTCTAGCAGCATTACCAACACTTCCTCTGCTTACTGGGCTCTTAGAAGACATTTAGAGGTAAATTAGAGCTAAATAACAGCACAAAACATTGAGTGAGGACTGGTGGCTGTAAACAAACTTTATGGGATTGTGAGAAACTTGGCCATACCCTGCTCACTAAAATCATGCTGGGCCACAGATGTTGCTGAACCAGAGAGTGCCGGATTAGAGAGGTTCAACCTGTACATACTCAATTTGACTATTACATTGAGTTTTGGTCACGTCATCTCAAAAAGGATATAGTATAGAGGTATGGTGGAAGAGATTAAAAATACCAAAGCTGTTTAGTCTTGAAAGGAGTAGTAGTGATGGATGGTAAAGGTTATTAAAATAATTAATGGTATAAACTAGTGAGACACTCCTGTTTGCACTTTATCAGAATCAGAGAATAGTAATAAAATAATGCTTTAGTGTACATGTGATTATGTAAAAAATATACATGTGTTTTTGTTACCAATGGTAATTCACACCTTGTCCTTCATTATAGTATTCCATATATGGCTGCCGATTTTACTGGTTGTCCCAAGGGAAAAGTAAGATAGGCAATAACTGCCAATTCCTGCTTCCCATTAACAATAAACTGACATAGTAAATGTGATCAAGGCAAACCTAATTACTGAAGCCAGTAGATTTATTGATTAATAAGTTTTCAAACTAAGCAGCTGGAAAGCATTTACTTTCTTTTATCTCCCATAAAAATGTTCTGGATTGTTTTCCTGGGCCAAGCTATGTCCTAATGTTTTTAACAATACTGTAAATCAGATGGATTATGCATTTAGCACCAGTATAACTATTCAAAGGACATCTTATGGCATTTTATGGAAATCCTCCATAAAAAGGAATTAGTATAATTGAAGAATGACTATAATATGGTGCCAGTAGTTACTGCAAATGTATTTTTTAGCATGAAGTTTCTAGAAGTTCAGATCATTTTTGTACAGTGCATACTGTATGTTCTACATAGGCTCGGCAGAATTCAGTGTTGATTTTTTTTATAAATAAATCAGTGGAAATATTGATTATTCTAAGGATTTGTTTTAATTTTTATTTACTTTTTCATAATTGAGTGAAATTATGGGTTAACATTTTTTCAGTTTCTATTGATTAAAATTTTCACAGTTGTGGAAAGTTACAGGGGGCCAGCTAATAATTTACTGACAGGCTGAGATTTAAAAAGTTGACATTTTATAACCATTAAAACATATTGTCAATATCACATTTCAAAATATAAATAGTAAATATCCTTAAATCAAACTCTTAACAGGTACTCAAGCAGCATTTTTCTTATTTTGCTTCTCTGTAAATTTCTGTCATCAGTAGAAAAGGTGAAATTGGCATTTACTGATAAAAATTTACTTGTACAGTATGCACACATCAGGAAAATATCAAAAGGTACACGAGTACTGGTTTATTTCTCCCTACTGTAGTTTACTTTGCCATTAGAAATTTTATGTGGGCAAACAGATATTTTCCTATGTCAATGTACTTGCAATGCCTAGATTAAAAAAAAACCTAAATTTGCATATTATGGATATCACTACTATCACCCACACCAACAAAAAAAATCCGATTTTGTTAGAGAAAGTTAGTATTAATTACTTCTAAATGGAATTTTCAAATAAAAAAATTGTGAGTGGTTAGTAAAATGGTTGTAAAGCTTGGTTCTATGACCTTACTCATTAAACAAAACAAAAAGTCTGTACAAATTTCAATTTATTTGTTAGAGAAGAGCATGGAGGGTTCTGTTTTTGTGCAGATCCCTATTTTCTGTAGTGAAACGAATTTTTTTTGACCCATTTTAATAAAACATTATTGTTGTTTAGCCTTTGTTGTCGTTTTTTTGTAATCTATAATGGTTCTTCTATCCAGGAAGTCAAGGAGAGAAAGAACTTTTGCCAGACATACATACAAGACTTAGTGAAAGAAGCTGCTGACATCAATATGAAAAATGAGTCTCTGCAGAAGCTGTGGCCTCAGATGTTCATTGAGCTTGTCAGGGATGCAGTGATAGAAATACGCAATAAAAATTCCTACATGAAACTCTGCTTACAGCGGATCACCGATCAAAAATAGCAAAGCTGATTCCTGTTGACTTGCAAGCTGTTTCAGTATTGTATGGTATATTTCACAAAGACATAAAGCAAAAGAATATAAAATTACCATCACCATAGGACTCATTTTTAAAAGATGCCTTCAAATTCAATGAAGTCTGTTTTACAGCTAATGTTTCTCTCTCTAGTTTCAAAACAAAAGTTTTCTTTTATACAGGTTTTCTTGTATAAAATTCTAAGTGCATCCTTAGCTAAAGTGATGAGACAGAAATAACTTGACAGATATGCCATGGTTTATTAAGTCTTTTGCTTTTTGTTGATATTGATGCTACTGCTCTAGTGCTAAAGCATTGGTTTCAAGGAACAAGTTCACACTCTGATGCTTGCCTTGTGCTTTTATTGAACACTTTTGAGTTGTTTTCTTTTTGACTATATGCTGCTGTGGTTAAAAATAATTCACAGATAAGAATAGTGGTTTTTTTATGAGTGTAAGCTAATAAATTATTATGTTTACATGCCCTGAACTTAATTATTTAAGACTTAATATTATTTAATACAATGGATTAGAAAACTGCATGTTGTCAGTCAAGTACTGTTATAAAAGGAGAGCAATTTACCGAGATTAAAGTAATTGAAGATCCTCAGCTAAACATACCGTTGTGCTTGTTTTAATTCCTGATATTTGCCATTAGCTTGCTTTTACATCTTTATAAATGTGAACTGTAATATGTAAAATAAGGGGGGTTTGCTGAATTTTATCATTGTTCTGTTAGCATATGTATGCTGAATATTCATATAATTAATTATTTTGCCTTCCAGCTAATAAATGATAAATTTCGAACTCACCCCACATTCTTTGAAACATAAGGCATGGAATCAACATATTAAATTCCATCTTGAAACAGGATGTTTCCTTATAAGAGCTTAAGGTTGGACTTTTAAAAATATTTATATGCCAAAAGATAGGAAAATAATGGGGTTGTGCCTATTTGCTTAGCCACTTTTGAAAATCCCATTGGGTAAAAGCTGGGCTTCTACAGTATACCGTAGACAGTTGTCTTCTCAGCAGATGTATATATCCATATTGGGGAGCCTTGTGGGGAAAAACTTCTCCAGCCTGCTTCTACAAGGCGGACAGAAATAGCTCTAACTAAGTGGAAGTGCCTCTTCTCATGATGTAGCCAGAGCAGTGGGTTTTGTTTGCTCCCATTCAGCAACAATAAAAGGTTGAAACCTCTTTAGAAATGAAAAAAACTATAGGACCAAGGAGACACCCTGGAAATAGTTGGTTCCAGAGGGGAGCCATAGCTGTGATAATAGTAAGCCCTTAAGAAGTATGGTCCTGCATCAGGATATGGTGGTTATTACTTCTCTTCTTCAGTGACAGCTGTGTATCATGATAGGATTATTACTTGGCTAAATGATAGGTAGCTGACCCGCTTACAATGAAAAACTTTAAAATTGGAACAGTTGTATAATTATTTTTAGTAGGGCTATTATGTTCAGTCACTTCCTCACCCACTCACCCTAAATTTCCACGTGCTGTTTAGGAAACAACTGGGTTTTGGACATAAGTGTGATAAAAGGGCTTATCATTTTAATAGCAGTACAGTTTAAATTACATTTTGAATCTACATATTGTGTGAATGTACATATTGAAATTACTTGAGACCAATCAGACAGAAATGTGTGACTAGTTACTGCAGCCACTGTGCTAATTACTAAAGGCCTGAATTGCTGACCACTTACAACTCCATTTGAAATTAGTATGAGCTGCGGGGACTCAACATTTGTTGATCCCAGTCCCCTGTTTGTATAACTTTTTATTACATTCCTTTTGTAAACTGGATCGAGTTGGAGTAGCTAAATGCATATGCAACATTGGAAGGCCATGTGCCACCTTGAGAAAATACATTGATGTTCGCTTCTGGAAAAGCAGTTCTTTTTCAGCATGAAAAGCCTAATATATAATAGGCAAACATCAGCCTTACCATTTGGAATGATGCACAGAGTCATCCGTCTCCAGGCCAGAAGTGACCACACTGCATACCACAGGCCATAGAATGTCAACCAATAATTCCTGCAATTGATGGAAATTATTCTTGTCAGGTAAGTGAATGTTACTGAGCTGATAATTTGGAGATATAATTTGGGAAGACCTCCCTGCTCAGTATAGAGAGTCCAAGTGGTGACGAAGCTACCATTTAATTATGTCCAAAGGTGTCTTGTTTGAAGATGGTTTAACTAAGACCTTTGTGTGCATGTTTCAGTCACAATACTGTTGCTTTTGTCAACCTGAAATACTCTTAAAAGTGGAAAAGGTCCTCCAATCTTGACCTCCAAACCTTCTGAAAACTTGCTTAGGCTCATTCTGAGTTACTTATGAAGCTTTTGTAATATATGTTTTCTGAGACAAAATATTTCCTTTGGAAACAAGGACAGATACAGCTATTTCTTGCTTTTACTCTCAGTATGTTAATTCGATGATTATGTGAAATAATTTCAAATACTTTTTCATTGCTTGTTACACATAGCTCTCCCTGCTGAGGCTCAAGGTTTCAGTTGTAGAGCATTATTTCATAAACTCCTTGTGATATGCGATCTTAAAAAAGAACAGAGTATAGGTACACTAATATATCCAGTCTCCACAGAACAAAAAGAGTGGTGATTCATCTGATACGAACCACAAGACAATCCTGTCAGTTTTGTGGAGGAAAACACTGGGACAAAGTTTTATTTATGTGCAATAAAGTAAGTAAAGCTGCTTTGCTTTCCAGGACAAAGGATTTAGATTTGTATCTTGAAAAAGCTCAACGCTTTGTTCTTCACCCTCTGTTGGTCTTTGATATAATTCAGGAGTACTTTGGCTCACAGTGATAAGTGATTCTGTTTTCATCGCATTACTTATAACAAAAATCTCTCAAGACCTTAAAACATTAGACTTCTATAGAAAGAGCTATGCTGATGCTGTTGTACAAAAAAAAAATCAGACATAAATATTAAATGCATTCTACAAGATAATTCATTAAAAATTACTTAGATACTCATTGTTTTCAGCAATGCATTTTTCATCAGTCAAAATGGTAGGTTAAATTGCTTCTTTCTGCTATATTTATATGCTTGCATAGGTGAACTACTAGCTCTTAAAGAAAAATTATTTTCTACTTTAAATTGTTCACTAAACTATTTGTGTGAAGAATTTGGTTTGTAATTTCTCTGAGAGTATTCTTAATGGTAATACTCATTGGGAGTATTCAACATTGGAGTGGTTGCAATTAGTTTTGATTGAGTATACTTCTGTTCCCTGATTGCGTAAGCCAGTGTTTCTCAAACTGTGAGTCCCGACCCCCCGGCGGGTCGCAAGGAAATTAGAAGGGGGTCGCGAGCAACTGAGAGGCTGGTTGCATCAATGGGGAGGGGGGTCACGGTATCACAAGTTTGAGAACCCGTGGGGTAAGCCATACTGTGTCTTGGAACACAATTTCCAGTGTAAATGTTTTCTCTCTAGGTGATATATTTTGCAAAAGATCTGTGTTTGTTTATGTCTTCTCTTATTTTTCCTCTGAATTTAAATTACTGTAGAACTAAAAAAAAATGTTGACTATTTATGTCTGTCTTTATAATGTAACAGTGGTTGTGTCTGTGAATCAGCGATGTTAGTTGTTCCTCTTTTATTCTTGGGTTGTGTAAGTTTTGGTGAGTTGTTATACACACATGCCTGTGACTCTGTTTACTGTGGTGCAATTCAGTGGTTTGAACTAGAAAGTGAATCTCAGCTGGTTTATTTTATGTGCTGAGGAGTGAGGAGGAAAGCATGTGTTATGGCTTACCTCTGTATAACTAGAACCCACTTGCACATCACGTCTGAGCTTGGCTTACTGAGCATGAGTCTAAAGGAATTGAAGTGATGTTCCACCCTGTGCTCTTCCCCACTTCTGACCATCAGGAAGGAACCTGGGGGTTTGTGGAAAAATAGAGGCTCTTACTGCTATATTCGTCTATCTAAAGTTGGTGGTAGAAGGTGCACATAAAGAAAACCCCACACAGCTCCTCCTTCCAACTCTCTGGCATGTAATTGACATCAGCTTCAACTTGTTTATTCTCACTTACCAATATGTAACTTATACCACCTCACACATCATGTCTGCATTTGGCCCAGCATTATAAATGTGCTACAGCAGCAATGGGAAAACATCACAGTATTATGTTAACAATCATTGAGTTGCCATGTTTTCTGTATGTGCATGTGTGTGAGATGGAGAGAGAGGTAGATGGACACCACATCTAGGAAGTACTGGATCAGAAGGTCCCAGTAAACAAAATGAGAGATTTAAAAGGGAAGGAAAACATTTTCTTCTCGCCTGGTGGTAACATATACAGATACTGCAAGCTAGACTATCTTCAGCTGGTTAAGATTCTGTTTTGCAGAGATGCAGGAAACAGCTCAGGTTAAGATGCCTTTGTCAACAATGGAGACAGTTTATGCCTGGAGTGCCTTTATACAAGACAACTTGACTTCTGTACCTGGTGACTGTATTGATTTTAAGCCACCGAATGCACAAGTATGCTCTACAATTTTTTTTTGCAAGAATAAAAATCCATGGCTTTGAATATGTTGATTGGCTAAGGTACTGTCCAAAAAAAGAATATAATCAGGAGAGTGGAACCAAATGAATCTCCAGTGCAATTACATTTTGCTTAATAGAATTATTCCAGAGCTTAATCCTGCTTATCCTTTGGTTCATACCTACCTTCTTGGCTTCCTCCTAATGATAGTGAGGAAACAGTAGTTTCGTGTGACAAGAGAACAAACAGAGAATCACAGAATACTAGAACTGGAAGGGACCTCAAGAGGTCATCAAATCCAGTCCCCTGTACTCATGGCAGGACCAAACACCATCTAGACCCATGACGTCCAACCAGTTCTGAAGCAGTAACCACTAACTAGCCACACTCCACACTCACTAGCCACGTTGTTCAAGGCAGCTGGCCACACTCAACAGGCCAAATAATCACTAGTGGCTAGCGTGTTGGACACCACGGATCTAAACCATCCCTCACAGGTGCTTATCTAACCTGCTCTTAAAAATCTCCAAAGGGTGGCGATTCCAAAATCTCCCTAGGCAATTTACTCCAGTGCTCAACCACCGTGACAGGAAGGTTTTTTTTTTCTAAAGTCCAACCTAAACCTCCCATGCTGCAATTTAAGCCCATTGTTTCTAGTTCTGTCATGTGACAGATGTTCGTCATATTGCTTCATCCACTAATAGATTCTACAGTGGTGGGTATGGTAGAAGAATCTATATAGAGTAGAACAGATCTTTACCCTAGGTTAGTGTATACTCAGTCTATCAATATGTAATTACAGGTATATTTTACTGGAGCTTAGTGAATTGTCACACCTATAAACGTCAGAGCTTTTTTGTTTCAGACAAAATATTCCCTTCAGTTTAGTATCCCCAGTGTGAAATGCTGGTATATTAGTAACACTTCATTTTACACCTCTCACAGCTGGAGGTTCACATGAACACTGAACAGATCATAAACAAGCTCATTCTATTTCTGGAACACGAGATGTGGATAACAAACAGCACTAACCTTTCCCAAGCTGTGGGAACTGCACCTTTATGAGGATCAGGATAACAAAAAGCCCCTCTGTAGTAATACTGTGCCTTTAACACTTGCACACAAGGGAGGATAGCCCAGAATCACATACGGTTTGCATCAATTTATAATATACCATGAGACAAGTGACTGGAAAGCTAATTCAAAATACAGTGAAATTGTGCCTATGAAAGTTACGTTTGCATTACTTACACATTCGCGTAATTTGGACTACTTATTTGGGTATGCAAGTGACTTTATGGTATTAGCCTAATTTACACTCAGCAAAAGAAACCATGGAAGCATATAGGGAAGCTCTGACTTGCCAATAATGAATCATTGTGGCTTTTTTAGATAGCTGCCACATCTAGTTAAAAGATTAAGAAGTGAACTCCATAGCTTGCATTTGTGCTCTCCCTGCATCCATGCAGCAGGCATTGAACCACAGCATATAGATGTGAAGCCCACTATGCCAGTCTTGAATTTCCTGTGTTTCCTAATGGAGTCATAAAAGGATTTTAAAAGTGATGAGAATAAGAGGACTGAATATAGCCTTCCCTCTCCTACTAATTCAGCACATATCATGCAACTGTCATCGTTCATGTAAAATAAATGTTTCTGGCGTGTCAGGTCCTCAGGGAGTAAGAAGCTGTAGGTGTACAGTGTAGAAGCCTGACAGAGATATACATCAGAGTCTAGGCACTAATAGTAAGGTAATAGTGGTGATGACAATCATAATTAAAAGTGAATTTTCACTCTATTGTATAATCTGGAATACAGGAGTTGACTTGCCTCTTTGGAGAAAAGGAGAAATGAGGAAAGAGACTGGAGAAAGGATCTCCAGCACGTATGGAGGTGTATGGGGCCTTAGGCAACACTGGCTCATGAATTGACTAATGAGCACAATATTTATTAAAGCAATTAAGTTCTCTGCATGATCCTGTGTAAATGATGGACCATGTAAACACACAGCAAATCTCATAACTGCCAATTTACGGATGTGAGCATGAAAACCTCTCCTGACTGGATGACACCCTTTGGCAGGCATGTACATGTAGAAAATTTACCTGTGCAGACACAATACTACAATATTACCACCACTAATGGGTTTATGCAAAGAGTAGCAAAAACGAGAACAACAAAACAATAAGATAATGAAAGTGAAGGATGAGTATTGTCTATGGAGAGCTCTTTTCTTCCCTTTACTTCCAGTGTTCACATAGGTTAATTTGATAATACAAGTTATCATAACTATATTCTGTATGTTCAATAGCCACATCTACTCTCTTATAAGACTAGAATGTTCACTCTTGTCTGGGACCTCTATGTCTATAGCACGTAAGAACTAAACAATAAATGCAAAAGTTTATTTGTACTCAGCAGGGTGTATTGGTTTAAATCAAGGCAATTCAAAACATTGATGTAAAACAAAATTTAAATCACGAAAAAAATCATTGATTTAAATCAAGTTTCCCAGTGATACAACTTCACATATTTCTTCAAACAAATTTCTTCAAATCTGACCACTAAAACATATTAATTTTCAGCTCAGTACAGCATTTTACAACATCTAAGAGGATATACTTTGAGTAATTTTTTTTAGATAGTTTAAAGTACCTAATACTCATTACCAGTGTCAAGCTACAGACGCAGCAGCAATATATTAGGAATGGTAAGAACTAAAGCATATGCACGAACACAATAGCACTTATATTTTATTAAACTAAATCTTAAATGTTATATAAATTATTTCACATTTGCAACTTCAGCAGTCTCTTGAGTTGCCAGCTGTCAGTGGTCTTTAAACTCTTCTTTTAATTTTCACAAGTCCTCAGAACACTAAATGTACAGTGACCTTAAAACTTCTACAACTAGCTCTCATCTTCCCCATTCCCATTGTACTTTTGATTCAGCTCTGATTCAAAGTTATCAAAAAAGCGAAGACTGACTGTGCTTAGAGAGCACTTAATTCTGGAGTAAGCCCTACTGAAAACAAGTATAGGATGGGGTTCCAATGGGAAAGCTGAATTATGTTGAAGTAAAATAGGGATTAGACTTATGGCATCACCACTATGGTCTGTTACCATGGTGTTCCAAAATAAGGGGTGTGTATTATGTAAAATAAAATAAGAAAATGACAGTGGCAAATGGCAGCTTTCTGTATTGTATGATAGATTCTAAACCTAATTAACAAATTAAACATAAGGATTAGCTAAGATAAACTTTTTTTTCCCTAGCAACATCCAACATAATAAACAGCTTGGGAATTTACTTGTTAAATCACACTTATACTAAAAGGCTTAGAGAGAGTCTTGAAGCATGATGCATTGCAAAGCCAGTCCACATTGTTCTTCAGACATATCCATATCTTCAGTCATATAATTTTCTCCCAATAAGCAGTTTTCATTATGCTGTTTCATTCTTGCAGCTAGGCCCTGCATTATCTTCTTGCACTGCTTTCACTTGACACGTTCTTTTTTACCCAGAGAATGAATTTCTTCAAAATATTCCCAGATCGGGTCTCTTGCACCCAGAAGCCATGACAGTTTTTCTATGGCAAAAGTACAGGGGAATATAGGAAGTGGAGTGTATGCAGAATGTCATCCCCTTTGTCTTTTCTAGTGCACTCCACTGTTCCTTTTTCTTCTGTCTCTGTCCTTTCATATATATTGTGTCTCTGTCTTTAGACAATATCTTAACTAATTCTGCCATGCTTGGCCCAGGGCCACCACCACATAAGGACACAACATAAACAATCCTATCCAGCCTGTGTCTGTCTTTGCACATGTTAGTCTGCTGAGAAACAGAATTTGTAGTCCCAGAACTTTCAAGGAGCAAGAGCTGGTTGTTAGGCTGAAGAGACTAGAGCAGTTGTGGGCAATAATTTTTGAACAAGGGCCACTTCATTTTTGAAGTGGTCAAAGGTACCCTGGAAGGGGTGGGGCCTCAGATAGAAGGGGTGGAGCCTCGTGGAAGGGGCAGGCCTTTAGTAGGGGTTGAAAGGGCTTGCGTGTCCCCTGCAGCTCCCAGGAATCGCGTTAGCAGGATACGGGAGCCACGAGCCCTTTCAGTTCCTGCTGTTTGAAGGGCTTGCTGCTCCCAGTCTCACTGCTAGCATGTTGTCTGGAAGCTAGAACACGCGAGTCCTTTCAAATGCTTCTATTTAAAGGGCTTGTGCCTTCCATGCGGTTGCCAGGCAACGTGTTGCCCGACAGGTGTGGGGAAGGTGCAAGCCCTTTAAACAGAAGCAGTTGAAAGGACTCATTTGTCTCTGACTCCCAGGAAATGAACTAGGGGTTGGGCCCCCAGATTCGGCCCTCTGAGAGGCTTTTGCCCACCTCTGGACTAGAGCCATTCATTCTTTTTTGAGAGACTGTAAGTGTATATGTAGCATGTTTGTGATGAGAATTAATTGTAACGGTTATTTTACGTGAGAAATTTACTATTTTATTGATGATTTTTAAAGGGCCAAAAAATCTAATTTCAATAAAAAAAATCCAATTTTTAATTTTTTTTTAAAAATCTTTTATTTTTATCCATCCTACTATTCAGTTTTCCATCTGAAATCAGATATAGAATTTGTCATTACTGATGAGGACAGTTCTGTGTTTGTTTATATATGGTGCATTTATATGTGATTTGTGTAGATTTTAGCAGAGCAAATGCAGGCACTGCTGAGATCCACCAACTGAGTGCGGCCCTGACCTAGGAAGGAATTATGCACATACTAACTTCTAGCATGAGTGAGTATGCCTATTGGCTCCAAATGCTTTCCTCGATTGGGACCTATAATAGTTACTGTATGTTCACTTTGGGTTTTATCCAAAACCCTGTAAGTCAGTAAGAGTGTTTCCATTATCATTAGTGATCTTTGGATCAGGGCCTTTTTGATTTTAAAACCTGTTTTATGGGGGTTTTTAACTAGTATGAAATGCTGTCTAAAATGGAGCTTGGCAGAATCTCGGTTCTATTTAGTTTAGTCAGAAATGGTTTTCTTGCAGTGGACATTGATGGCTATCCAAAAAGGCTTATTATTTATACTTTATTAATGTAAATAATGACAATCCCTGCCTTGAGAAACTTAGAGTCCATAAAAAAGACTTTTCTCATGAAATGGTGCTATATCTTTGATGATAAAATGCAAAGTAGAGTGCTCTAAAAAGAAACAATCAAAACAACAGCACATTTTAATATCACAGAGCACCCACGTAGTTCTTCTGGGGAAAAATTGCAGTTTAACCTGAAAACTTACAACACACAATAGTCATTATATGTTTCAAAATAAAATGGAAACAAGGAAAATCGGTGATAGCCACTTAAGTCTTCAATGCTGTTGTTTGATTGCAAACCAAGTAGTATAATTATATCCTTGGTCCAGAGTGGATCATGTTGGGATACCTTGAGTATTAAAGGTGATACTATATAGAGTATAAACTCTGATTTTGTTCTGTTTGTTTGTAGACTGAAATTGTAGTAACTAAAACAATCATTGTAACCCAAAGAAAAACTTCCATAACTCAGTCATTGAAATGATTTGCTAGCATCCGTTTCCATTTGTTAGGTTATTTTATGGTTATCAGTTGATTCCTATGAAAACATCACAAGGTTTAAATGCAAGTTCAAAGGCCAATAAAGATTTTAGAAAACAGTTTGTATTGATTTAAATCACTCACTGGGATGCAGCATCACAAAGCAACCCCTAAAACAAACGAGACAGCTGCTATGAAGTGAAATTTGTGGTCCTTTAAAAGGCAATGGCAAACTTTCCACTGATTTCAGTTGTTAGGATTTCACCCATGATTTATAATTGGAGATGCAATAGCTCTCTTCTGTCTCCCTCTTATGCAAGTCACTTCAGTTTCGTATTTTGTACAAGTCAGTTCTAATACAGCTTGTCCGACTTTAAAAATTTGATGCAAATTTAAATTGTAAGGAACCTAAGATTCCAAAATACTTTTTGGAAATAGTGACTGTGGCACTTAGGAGCCTACATTTCACTAAAAGTCACTGGGACTTGGGCTCCTATGTGCCTCAGTCACATTTGAAAATGAGATGTAAGTATTTCTGATAGCTAGCTCTCTTCTTCCTCTCTCATTCCTGAATGTAAATGGTACTGCATGTAGTGAAGATGATACAAGAGAGGAAGCATTTTATAATGATTAGAGCAGGATGTATGATGTTAGACAATTACTTAACTTTTCCTTGGCTTAGTTCATTCATCTGTAAAATGATTATTGTAACACGGTGGACTAAATCCAGATGCCCCTTGCTGGAGGCTTCATAACCCTGTTTTACTCAATCCCAGAGAAGAGCAGAGGAGATGTTCTCCAGCATTCCATGAATCAGGGGGGCTGCTGAAGCAACCAGTCGGAAGGTAGAAAGGTCATGTTAAAAGGAAACAGCAGAGTCAGAGCAGTCAGTTGCAGTCTGGAGCTGGAAGAGGGAGGACCAGGTGTCTGACTGGGTAGAAGAGCAGCAGAACTGAGAGTGCTCACTGCAGAAAGGGCTGAGCCCAGGGAAGGCTGCTGAAGATCAGGTGCTATCTGGAAGACCAGCAGAACCATGGACAGGCCAGTGCATGCAGGCTGAGCCAAGGGGACTGAACTGAGAAACCAGCCAGACCAGCGAGCAAGCTGTGATAAGCCCTTCGGGTCTGTTTAAAGACTGAGCCCAGATGATGGCTGCCAGAAGGACTCCAGCTAAGGTTACCAAGATAAGCTCCAGCTGAGCTATTAAAGAAGGCAGTACCTCTGGGAAGGAAGCCGTGGTGGTATGGCCCCATACTAGGATTGTGAGAAAGCACTAATGATTGTATGTCCCAGAAGCAGTGTGTGTAACTTGGCTGGAGGACTGGGTTGCTGAAGACTCAACAACAATGATTGGCCATAGGATAGGTGCTTACTGGAGGCAGGTGCCACCCTGTTGTAAGCCCAAACAAAGAAGCAGACTCACACACAGCCAAAAAAGGGGCCACCCATCAGAGGTGGATGTTGCTCCATTCAAAACTTGAGGGATTGTAGGCACGTGTGAGAGCTTGCAAGAGGCGAGCTGTTACAGGTATAATAATGTCTACATCAGAGATGTATTTTCTTTTGTAATTAATGGTCATAAAGTGCATTGAAACAGCATGAATTATATGAATTATATAAATGTGAAGTAGTATTATTACTACGAATGTGGCATGAACTCCAACTCCAAAGACCTCCTCTTGCTTGAAATAATACTGTTATCTTCTGAATTGATAGCGAGTTCTGGAGGGCAAGTTCTTCCTACGATGTGCCATATATGTTCACAATACTGGCTATACCTCAAGACCTACATTAAAAGGTCCCTGCAGCCCTCCCATGCACTCCTCTTTAAAACTGCAGCCATGTTACCATGGGCTGTAACTCATAACTCATAAACTGAACAAGGCCAGGTCTTGTTCATACTTGGATGGGAGACCTCAAAGGAAATCCCAGATGTTGTAAGAAGTCAAAATGGTGATTCATTCTTCCCACTGAGTCAGCATTGAACCACTGACCCAACATAATACTAGCAGACACTGTGCTGCCAGAGGCTTCATCTTCTGAATTAGTTGTATTACATGATTGGAGTCCCTGAGTAATTGGGGTCCTGGGCGTAGAGGTGTTTGTCTCACTGCTCTGGGCAATTTCCAAAGTTAGTAATCATAGTGCAGCTATTTAAAATGTGTCCCGTTGCTTTATTTGTAGAAAATATATTCTATAGGTCCTAACCAAGAAAAAACGATTGTACAGTGTTGATGGTGCAGACATTCTTCACTTTGGGTCCTTTTCCCTATTTATTCTGCTTACAAAGGGATCAGCTAGGATGAAAGGTGAATTAGAACGACTCTTACAATACCTGTGTAACCTTAAAAAACAAAAACTGGTCTGGTAGCACTTTTTAGACTAACAACAGACTAACATGTAGATGGTATCATGAGCTTTCGTGGGCACAGCCCACTTCTTCAGATTACTGGAGTTTTGAGTTTAGGACGTGCAGACCCAAAATAAATAGGGGAGAAGGGGGAAGGAAAAAAAAAAGGAAGGGGAGGCCGGAAACGAGGAGCAGAGGTTATGAAAAAATAAAAGGGAAAAACAGGAAGGCAGAATAGGCAATCAGTAAGTACCTGAAGATTGGATAGTTAAAACGAAGCAGATAAGGCTCAAAGTCAATAGGTAGGGGAGATACTGTGTAAATTGCTTTGAAACCTACTGATGGAAAGAGCTGCATCAGAGCCAGGTAGTAGTATTAATATTTTTAAAAGTCTTTGAAGCAGAAGTTAACGAAGCTCTCCTTGCCCTCACTTCTAAGTGACATGCATTTTATAGTCAAATGGAAGAGGAGACGCTCTTACAGTATAGGAAACTTGTCAGACCTTATCTAGAGCACTTTTTGCAGTACTAGCCACCATGATATAAGATAGAAGGGCATTGCCTAAGAGAGGATGACCCCTGAGGAGCTCTATATTTAATAGCAAAATCAAATGAGCTTGGCTCATTTGAATCATATCGTGTGTCAACATACCTGGTGAGAGAGCTGTGGTAGCAGCCAGGTTCTGTACATTCCGTTCATGGTGTTCACTGTTCTTGGGAAGCTCCGGAGAATGTGTCAGGCAGGTGTATTTTCAGAAGTCTGAGCAGGACCGGATTATGATGTTCTGAGGCCCTAAGCTATGTCAAGTGCAAGAGGCCCCATACCATAAAAAGAAAGTGTTTTCACAAAATGGACATTGAATATATGAACATGAAAGCTCTATATTTGCACACTAGAAGGTTTGCCCAACATTGCTCAGGTCCTTAACTCAATTTTTGTTTTTCTTCATGTAAATCATTGCTCTGGGATGGGGCTGGGAATGAGGGGTTCATTATGCACATTACCACAGCCCTCTCTCACCACAGCTGCTTGGGGCTTCTCCATAACTGCTGCAGCTCCAGTGGGTACAGCCAAGGGATGAGTTCATGTCCCCCAGCTGGGGAGATCCAGGTTTGTCCGCCCCTGCACTCCCCAGCCAGATTGAAGAATGGAGAAATTGTGCACTTCCCCTCACTCTCTGATGAAGGGGAACAGTCAGCAATGTTCCCATATGGAGGGGGGAAGCTGCAGCCCTCCCCTTGCCATCCCTAAAGGATGCCTAGGGGGTGGGAGGCTCAGGGCTGGGGCAGTTCTCGCTGTGGGGGCGGGGTACATATTCAAACAGCTTTCACCTGCCTGGTGATTGTCTCTTTTCTGTATGGTTTTATATGTCCCCATATGCATGGGATTTGGAGATTCAGGCCCCCCCCCCCCACACACACACCCCCTGCACAACCAAACCCTGACCTTGGTTTGTTAGGATAAGAGGAAGCTGTATACAGAATTTGGTGGTCCTAGCTCTTACCTTTTAGGAGGAGTTCTTATGCGCCCAATTCCCTGCACAACTAAACCCTTACCTTGTTTTAAGTTATGATTAGAGGAAGCTTGGAAGTGTTCCTAGCTCTTACCGTTTATGGGAAGCTCTTTAACAAACAGAAGGACAGACAGATTCACTCACTCAGGCTATGTCTAGACTTCAGAGTTTTTTTTGAAAAAAGTGGCCTTTTTCGAAAAAACTTCACCTTTGTCTAGACTGCCGCCACACTCTTTTGAAATTAAATTGAAAGAATGCGGCGGTTTTTTCAACAGTAAACCTCATTTTATGAGGAAGAATGCCTTTTTTTGAAAGAGTTGCAGAAATACTAATTTTACAAGTGCAGTTATCTTTTTTTCCCCCAGCCCAGGCCTCCTGCCTGTTCGTAATGAATAGTTAATGAAGGATAAAGGTACAGTAAGGGTGTAGAGACAGATGTGTATATTTTTGTCATATTTGAATGCAAATGTCTGTATTTAGAGACAATCTTTTTTCCATATCTCCCTTAGTTATCAACAGATTTTGATTAAATTTGAAATAGTTTTTTTTATAGAGATCCTTCATATTGCGAGGCCCATTAGTTATCTTATGTCTTAATTCAGAACTGAGTCTGAGAATTGTCTAGAGGAACAAAGTACTTCTGTCTTCCCCCTTCTTATCTCTTGCCAGGAGATTTCTGCCACTCTCCATCCTACCCACAAGTTGCCACCACTCACTTCTAAGTTTCAATTATTTTTATTTTATTAAAAAAAAACTTTATTGGCACTGCTTGCAGCTTTTGAGATTTGACCATTGGTGACCACAGTTAAGTGTAGTTTTCTCACATTCCAGTGATGCTGTTGCTTTCTCTTGATTAGCATTTGTTACCATATAAATATGGCTTAGCATAGCAGTACTTTTTCAGAGAGACCCATGAGACAGAATGCCAGGAGAAGGGGGAGTTCCATCAATGTGGAATGAAATGGTTATAGCAGATGCACTTTCAATAGGATTTTCCCTGGTATCCTGTTGCAGAAGGAGGTGCACCCAGAGATTTTTTTTTTTTTTTATTGCTCCATATTTTAAGCGAATTAGCAGATGAGGGAGTCCATTATCTGGCTGCCACTGACACAGACTTCAATAACTAAGACTTTCAGCTGCAACAGTCACAGGTCAAGTTGAGCCTAGCTTTTCTGTACCAGTCTGAATTGGATTCTCCTGAATCTGAAGGGAGGTGGGGAACTTCCACTCAATCAAATGCGATGGAATAAACCAATTTATTTTTGTGTGCTTATGCTAAAATGTGTTAAATACTTGATATTGTATTAAAATGCTTGTGGATTTAGAGTGGAAATCTCTCCCTATCTCTTCTTACAAGTTTTGAGTTTTCTGATTTGGTCCTTTTTTGCTTCAAAATTCAAATAATCTGATTATTCTTATTCAGAAACATTTGGATACCTGAAATGGGGAAGCCAAGTTCTGGTGTTTTAGTCTTATGGTCTTTTAATTTTTATGGCATTTTATTATACTGCTAAAATCTTGTAAATCTTTAAGTACATTTGTGGAAAAATGAGTTCTGCAGCTTTATTAAAAATGGTTTCAGCAGAACCGAGGCTACATTTCTTTCTTTCTTTTTTTTTAAACCTATTTTTCTGGGCAAAGTGCTCCTACAGACTTGTTTCGTGGACAGTTCTGTGATATACTCAAGGCCTGGTCTTTCCTGTAGTGTGTTTTTCTAATGGAAATCTATATAATTTAGTCTTCTAGAAATAAAAAATGCTGCCATCACCCACTAACCTTACTTTTCTTTCTAGGTTAAATATGCATAATATGTAAGATGGTATTTGGTTTTACTCCTCTCTAGAATTGTATAATAGCATCAGTTTTAAATCAAAGCAAGGTGGTGCTTGCAAAGTTGTAACATCTGTTTCATCAGACTAAAACTCAGTGTCATCTGCCTGGTAAGCAAGCACTGCACTATAAACTGTGTTCATGATCTCAGCCAGGGCAAATGGAGTTTGAAACAGAATGATTTACCCTGGAAAAGAACAACTCTCTCCTGCAACACGGTGATCCAATATCATCCTTGTATTTAACCCACTTATTTGAGGCCAAGGATACCAACTTTTTTTCTTGCTTTAAAATTTGAAGGAAGGAATCAATTAATCTGCCAATTGAAATAAGTTTCATAAAAGTTTAAGCTGAGAATTTGTGGGCAGAAATTTCACAAGTCTTTTTCTGGAACTTTAGAGCTGCCTTCTGGAAAGCTTTTAAATCATTGCACTCAAGATTTGACATGTTGTCTACCAGAAACTTTACTTCATCCCAACTAGAATTCATAGGTTTTCCCCAGATATGACAAGTATAGAGACTGTTTGTTTAATTAAAGTGGTTTTCAATCAAGAAATAGTGATAATATTTTTGGATCCTAATGTGAAAGGTTCTACTGTGAGTTATAGTACAGAAGCTATAGAAAGTCATGGATTTTCATCTGCATCTTGAGAGTACTTGAGTTTAAAATAAAATAAAAATAAGCCTGGATAGTACAAGCAACAGTTCAGTTTTTTTCAGTGCCTCTCCACCCTAGAGCTGTCTGGAATGGATATCTGGAGCAGACTGGCCCAAACTGTATTTTATTCATTGAGAAATCTGAGCAAAATTCCATATTTCACAGCTTTCCTTAGCAGTATTTTGAGTGCCCTATCAGCACACATTAGAAAAAGGTTTTCTGCAGATCATTTCTTTAAAAGGATGCTTCTGCCATATATCAGGTTAGTAATTTAGCTCACTGGTGGGTATTCCCTGCTCCATTTATTGTAGACAGCCTCCATTTGAGATCGTACAAACTCCCAAAAACTAGAGATGTAAAATCCCATTTAATAGGTTAGCTGGTTAAACGTGATGTTTAACTGCTCAACTGAAGAAGTGGGGTGCAGGCAGAAGTGGGGGGAGCACTGAGGCCAGGCTGGAATGCTCCCCTGCTGTAGGCAGGGGTTACTCCTGTCCAGCTCTGCCTGCAGTGGGCCCCTGCCTGTGATGCATCTGGGCCCACCGTGGACAGGAGCTGCTATGGATGACCGGAGCAGCCCTGTCTGCAGTGGGCCCTCTGCAGAGCTGGAGCAGCCCTCTGCCCATGGCAGGTGGGGAGCTGTTCCAGCCCCATGGTTAACAGTTAAGGGTGATGCTGACCGGTTAACCTTTCAGATCCCTACAATAACCTGTTTCTAAAATAGCTCAGAATGGATCCCACAAACTAGATTAATAGCCCTTCTCATTCGCAGAAGGCAGCCCTAAACTTCCCGTCTCCCAGAACTTTGAAGACCAGTATCTGTCGTCTTATCTCCAGGTAATGTGTAGGCAACACTTCTAGTACTATTACTTCACCATTTTCCCTGCTTATCTCAGTAGAAACTCTTCTACCCTCACTCAGATTCATTTGTTTCAGCATTTGAACCATTTAAAAGTCATATTCACAGGCACAGCTCTATATTCAGAAGCCCCAATGCAACTCCCGTATATTCTCTTTTATCTTGTCTAATTTATATTTGGAGCTGTCCCATAGATTTCTGTGGGGCAACTCACCAAATAAGTGAATATTCACTCATTGTAGATAATTTAGTGGGAGTTGCATTCATGAAACTGAGAGCAGAACTGAGCCAATCATCTTTTAATGCTGTCCAGAGATGATCAGCTTGCCAACAAACAACCAACCTCTGGAATAATTTCCCCTTATATGGGAGGCACTGAACTCCCGGAGATCTATCATTCTCATGATGTTCTCAAAGATGACCGTATTTCCTTCTAATGTAAATAAATCAGACAAGTCTAAAGAATCTGTTGAAGCCAAGGGCTAGAACTAGAGACAGAGTCCATAAATTAATGGGGAGACTTCTCGATTAGTGAATTAAATTGGGTGCCATGGAAAACCAAAAAATTAAACACCCAAAAAGCCTCCAGGCTAATCCAAAATGTCTGTTAAATGGGACCATTTGTTTTACAAAATATGGCACTGCTATTCCATTACCCCTCCCCTATACCCTTTAAAAACATAAATGTATTTTCTCTGGCAGGACCTGAGCTTTAGGCTGTAAATTAAACAGGTTTCTGGACTTAAACTTAGCCATTTATTTTGATTGTTTTTATTATTTCCATCAACAAACACTTATATCAAATTTCAGTGTGGTCTGGACAAAAGTCTTGACATATAGTCAAAAGTCTTTCATACGGGTTAAACAAAACAATAAGAATGTAACAATGTATATGTTCATCCCGAAGCATGGGATAGTCCCTGCAATATGCTGTAAGTGTATTCATCTTCACGTTTTTATGGGGTTTTTTTGGAAACGTCAACTGCACTGGGGATCCATTGGCTTTAGGTTCAGTTACCTTTCCCTCAGCTCTGGGAGCACAACTTCTAATCTGGTGTCCTAGTCCTTCACCCTGGTCCTCTAATGCATCAATAAGGAGCAGGACAGGCAATGATGAATGGTGATCTCATCCATTTCCCTAAAATGTGTTGCTGCTACCTCTAGCAGTCTTTGTGTTGAGGATACAGCAAAAGTTTCTCCTCCTTGCTGTAGCACTGGTGTGGCTCCTCTTGTGTTAGTGTTGACATGGATTGGTCACAGCATCTTTGCAACCTTTGCATCTTTGCAATGTTCATGGTTAAACAACTTAATGGTGCAACACTGGAACATTTTCACTAGAAACCTGGCATAGACTCTGCCACTGCGAACTCCTGTCCCCCTCTGACACATTTATTTTCCTTTCTTTCTTTTTCTCCCCCATCATCAGGCTTGAAAACAGGAAGACTCCTCTACAGAGAATCCTCTTGAGGCTTCTAGCTTGTTTTTCAGCATCTCAGCTTTAATTTTGCCTTGTAAATTTGCCTCTAGCTGTTGTTGTGGTGAAGGAAAGCTGAAAAATGCAAAATGAATGGGTGGGGAAGCAGGGAAGTATCCTAGCCCTTCCCCTTCCGGTGCGGCCTGGGACCACTTCAAAAATTTCTGAAATGGCCCCCAGCAAAAAATTATTGTCCATCCCTGATCTAGACAGTGCTTAGTCCTGCCGTGCAGGCAGGGGACTGGACTCAATGACCTCCCAAGGTCCCTTCCAGTTCTATGAAAGCATAAGAAATACACCAGAGATTGTAAAGATTAGAGCACCATTGGTGGGGGGTAGCAGTGTTTAGCAAAGATAAGGTGCAGGCAGTGACCACCTGTCTGTAGGTAGTCCAGAACTGAAGGCCAGATAGGGAGGTTAAAGCAAGGGAATGAAAGGCAGCATGTATTCAGCATGTGGAAGATGAAATCACTGAGGATGGTGGACTGGTAGAAGGCAAAATCATCAGAATCAGAGGAGACACCCAACCCCCACCCCCAACTGCCAGTTAGTGAAGGAAGAAAGGAAAGAGATGGCACCGTGATAGAGTGGAATAAGGGTTAAATGGAAAGAAATCTGACCTACTGCCCTGTGTATGGGGGGCGAGGGGGAGCTGGGCATTGTTTTAATGTCAACTATTTTCTCTTGACAGGTTGGACCTCCCTGGTCTAGCACCCAAACGAAGGGATTTGCTGGACTAAAGGAGGTCCCCTGCTACTGGCCCCCCAGCCCGCCGTTAGCTCTGCTTCTGGCCTCAGCTGGTCACCCTGCTGCCAGCCCTGGCCAGGCTGCCTGATGCTGGTTGCAGCTTGGCTGGCTGCCCGGCTGCTATGGCCCCAGCTCCCCGCTGGGATCCCATGGCCCTGGCCCTGGCTCCCTGCCTGGCTGCTGCCAGCCCCACCGGGCTTCCAGCCCATCAGGGTCACAGCTGTCGGCTCTTCTGCTGCTTGACTCCTGGCCAATGGGGCTTTCTGGTCTGGGAAAATCTGACAGGATATTGCCAGACCAGAGCGTCCCAGTTTAGGGAGGTGCAACCTGTAATCAAAAGATGTATTCACGGGCAGTGGGTGAAGCTGTGGCTTGTGGATTCGATGGCCTCTCAAGATCCCTTCCAGTTCTAAAGTGTTCTATGATTCTATTATTCTGTAAGGTGCTCAGACCACCAGGTTGCCCCTTCTACATCTTCTTTACCCTTTATCCTCGACTACTTGCTGCACCTTAAACAGTCAGGCCTCGCTATAAGCTCCATCAGGTCTATATTGCTGCTATAACAACCTTCTGCCTCAAGATAGACGATTTCTCAATATTTGCACATCCGCTTACTAAGAAGTTCCTGAAAGGCCTACAAGCACTTTATCCAGATGTAGTTCCACCAGCAGATCCTTGGGACCTCCACCTGGTTTTAAACGCACTTACTCGGCCTCCATTTGAACCAATGGCCACCAGCTCTCTTTTGCACTTAGCTAGGATAACAGCATTTCTCGTAACCATTACATCAGAGAGATTGCAGCACTGATGGGGCTTTTTGTAAGTGGCACATCTTGTTAGTTGCTGCTTTATGCTCCAGTGTGGGAGCGTGCTTTAATTCTGTCTGCCGGGAGCTGGCTTGTTCAATTGGTGCTGGGATGCCTGTGGGTCCTGGCATTGGCACATCCAGTTTTGTCAGTGCTGGTCAGTTAGCCACATCGGCGGGTGCCGACTGTTTCAGTTCTGACTCAGCTCTCTTAGCCGAGGTCAGTTTTCGCTTCTCTGCAGTGCCAGAAGTAGACGGCACCAGGGAACGGGCAGTCCGGGATGCAGTGGGCAGTGATCATGCCAGGGAAGCCGATGGCGCTCAAGAGCCTCTGTGGGGTGATGAACTAGCCCTCTCATGGGGTGCTGAGTGCACCTGTATCTCTGGATTCTTCAGCCTCTTTTTGTGGTCTTTCCTCACTCTGGCCATCATGTTTTGACAGTGCAGACACTTTTGCAGTTTGTGGCTTTCGCTGAGGCATTTAATACAGGATGCGTGTCCATCAGAAACCGGTATTGAGTCCCGACATGAATCACATTTCTTGAAGGCAGAAGAGCCTGGCATGTTGAACAAACGTGAGGATTCAGAACTTGGAGAGGAACAGAGTAGAGAGGAAAAAAACCAGGCAAACAGGAGGGTTTTTTTTTTGTTTCTTTTAAATAAAGAACTCAGTGAAACTATTCATAAACTGACTAAAACTATTAACTTGTAAACTAACTATTTTTTTTAAAATTTTCTATCAGAAAGGAGAACACTGCTGTGACTCTGTCTTCAGCCAAAAACGGTTGAAAAAGAACTGAGGGAGGATCGCGCCGCAAGCGCATCTAATGGCTGAAAACAGTGCAAGATGGCAACTGCACATGTGCGGTGCGGGAAGGCACTGCTAGACAGAATCTCCCATCAGTGGCGTGAGGGCGCACCAAGACCTGACTGGAGCACCCACAGGGACAGCACTGGAAGGAGAATGTCAGTTTCTGCACAGATGAGTAACCTCCTCTTCTGCATAATACAACATTAAATATTATGGAATACATGATGCAGCTCTTCTCTGTTTTACATTTTCTTGATCAGTATTTCTAAGCTTATTTTATATTTTAAAAGTCCTTTTAAGATTTCATAATCATTCTAGATTCCCACATATTTAATGTACTGAAACAAAGACATTTAAAATTAATCAGTCATTGTGGTTTGTGTGTTCATAAAAGCCCATTGCTTTTAGGAACACTCATTTATTTTGTGTGGTCTTCATAACAATAGACATATTTATGAAATTTCACAATATGTTTATGTTAAAAATATTTTAGGCATAATTAAGTAACTGATTTTGGTTGAGGGTTTTCTTAAAACTAGTTCATTAAATTATCAGAAGTAAAGAAAGGGAAACAAATTTCTTCCAGCTACCAGGAAGAAAAGAAATGTTGTTCCTTAAAGGCTCTCTTCAACAGGGGGCGGTTCACAGACTGTCCAGTTTGGCCAATATACATGGCAGATGCGCATTGCTGGCACTTGATGGTGTAGATCACTTTAGGGGATGTGCAGTTGTATGAGCCCCAGATGTTCTGGCTTGTGTGATTAGGTCCTGTGATGGTGTCGCTTGTAGAGAAGTGTGGATAGTTGGCAGTGGGGTTTGTTGTAGGGGTAGGTTCCTGGGTGAGTGTGTCTGAGGTGTGATGTGTGGCTGCTGGAAAGAATTTGCTTTAGGTTAGGGGGCTGTCTGTCCAGGGCAGTTGTTTTTGGCTTAACTTGACTACAGATGCTATATGAACACCAGCAATATGATAAAATGTCTTGACAGAACAAACTTTAATGATTCTAATCTCCCTGTCTTGTTTTGAAAAGTAAAATTCAGTGGGGTTGTGTTTTTTTGCTAGGATCAGAGTCAAGGCAGCTGGGAAGAACTTTTTTGAGAGACCCTCTGGGGAGCCATTTGTTTCCATGATGCACATCATTTTTTTGTGCTTTCAATGTAACTCTCAAAATTGTAAAACTCATAGCCATATATGTGTGAGCACTATAGGACTGACTTCATGGATGCTGTGGGGCTGGAACGGCCATGAGAAAATTAGTGAATGAAGAACACCCATAGGCAGCCAAACTGCCCCTCCCACCCCACAGGTGGCCCCTCTGACCAACTCCTGCCCTGATGCACGTGGTGAACACACGCACCTCATGTGGAATGGACACGAGCAACACATCTTGAAGAACACCAGTTACAGACCAGGTAACTGTCTTTTCCTCTTAGTTATTATGACTGGTTTTCATTTCACATTTGTTTAGACAACCAAGAGTCTGGTGGCACCTTAGAGACTAATATATTTATTAGGGCATAAGCTTTCATGGCTCATTCACAATCACTTCCATCCTGACCTCATTAGCCTTGTTTCTACAAGTACCCTCTTTCTTTTGTTGTCCTTATATATACCCATGCCTCTGTAAACTACACTCCAGTTCATGATGAAGGGGGTGCCACAGGACTCCTTGCTGGTTTTGCAGATACAGATGAACACAACTGCCCCTCTGAGACATTTCATGTATGTTTAAGTAATTGATAGTGCCTTCCCCAAAGAGCTTACAATCTAAAACAGCATTTGCAGCCAAGACTCTTCTGTCCCCCCTCGCCTCCCACCAGTTCAGCCAGGTACTTAAGTATGGAGCGGGAGTTACTCACATACTGAAAATGAGGCTTGTGCTTCAGTACCTTGCTGAATCAGGGCCCTAAAGAGCTGCCTTTTCAACAAACACAACGATATCCTTGTGATATGAATTAGCAAAGTAAAACAAAATTAAAAGACTTACCTGGGAGTTATCAGAAAAAGATGGCATTCTACTAATCCTGGGAACTTCATACATTCCAAAGAGCCTGAAAAATTAAAATAGTTGAACACAATTTCAAGTTGCCTTAAGATGGCTTATCTTGCGCTTTACCATGGATGCTGGATTTTCCATGACTATTTCATTTTATTTTTTATTAATATAATTGACCTACCGTAGCACTCCAGCCTGGAGTGCACAGCATGTTTCCACTAAAATGCAGACTAGTTTCTTCCTAATTTTTGTAAACCGAGTCTTTCTCATGGTTTGTCTTTAATATACTTGCTTCTAAAAAGTGCACAAACCTAGTTCCACAAATCTAATTTTCTGTTTTATTAAGTGTTTCATTTTGCAGAATGAAAATGTTTTCCTTTTTTTTCTTTCTTCCACTTGTAACATTTATCCAAAATCCAACAAGTTAGACAATGTGATAAAGAAATACATATTCCTGCTTCCGATGCCACATCCCTTGCCTCACTCTTGCCATAGGAAGGGAGGAAACATCTTTATAGGCATCACAAAAAGCTCATTGAAGTCATGCGAACATTCCCATTGATTCCAGTAAGCTTTGGATCAGAACCAACATCACCATGTTCAAACTTTCTTTTGAATAACAGTAAATTCTCTGTATGGAAATCCAAAAACAATTCACATACAAACAATGTTTAAAGAGAAGGGAAAGGTCACGTTTTTAAACTGTAGAAACTCAAGCTAAATACAAAATAAAGCAAGTGCAAACCTGCATTCATGAACACAAGCAGGTATTTGTGCAGATACATTTGCGTGCATGCCTCAGCCTCTACCTTAAACGAATCTTTAAACTATAAAGGTTTGGCATAAACATAGAAATTCAGCAGGTGTCTAAAAGTCCATCCATAATTCCTTCCTGTCAAACTTGTTTTGTGTGGGTGAAGCTATTAGAACAGCATTCAGGGGCAGGTGTATATACATAAATATATATATTCCACTGTGGGTAAAGGTCATTAGCCTTTCTTTCTTGTGGCACTGCACATATTAAAGGCAATTAACCCAGTAGAGATATCCTGGGACAAGAAGCAATGGGCTTGAACTGCAGCAAGGGAGATTTAAGTTGGACATGAGGAAAAACTTTCTGTCCGGGTGGTTAAACACTAGAATAAATTGCCTAGGGAGGTTGTGGAATCTCCATCACTGGAGATATTTAAGAGCAGGTTTGACAGACCTCTGTCAGGGATGATATAGACCATGCTTAGTCCTGCCATGAGGGCAGGGGACTGGACTTGATGATCTTTCGAGGTCCTTTCTAGTTCTAGTATTCTATAGTTCTTAATCACATAACTGCCACTATAGGATTGTTTTTTGGGGTTTTTTTTTTTCTGTCCAGAGTGGTAGCTGAGTTGTAATGCAGTCATTGTGCACTGTTTTGGTCTTCAGTATTCACACTTGTTTACAAATCTCTGTAACTGGGAGTATTTCATCTCTTACCTAATTTAGGAAGATTTTATTGCGGAAGGAGGGGAGGAGCGGTATGAAGCCATTTTTTAACTGTTCTTCATCAGTGGAGCTAACTGCATTTTGTGGGAGTGGTAAGGATTTCAACCCTCTACTAGGGTTAAAATCGGTTCAGGTTTTGGGGAGGAAGGGAAGCTGTTTATGCACAGGGTAGTGCAGCTGCTGTTATCATCTGTATTGTTACTACATTTGTGTTTTGATTCTTCTGCATGTGAACTGTGTCACACAGAGGTATATGTGCTCCCTTCCTGCATTTCATACTTCTGTAGTGTTGAAAATGGGTGGCGCTTTCTGTAAGCACTTTCCCGCTCCCTCCTATCCTTTGGCATTTGGCTATTTCTGAACCTGGAAGAGGGGTGGATGGGAAACAGACAGAATGGTTGGTTGCAGTATCATGGCACTAGACAGGCAACATTCATGGGCTGTGACTTGAAAACATCTTCAGTAGGCAGGAGGGCCACACACAAGCTCTGTACTGGGAGCCTATGATCGAGCCCAGTCCAGCTCATTGTAGACGGGACATGGTGCACTGAGTCCTCCCAGGGCAAATGTTGGAGTCTTTTGTTCCTCTTGTACAGAAGCCTCAAGTGCTCAATGAGTTCCCAGCCCTCATTGAGAGCACGTCAAGACTACATGGCTCCGTCGACGGAGTCATGTAGATTAGGGTTGTAGGCAAAGGGAAATGAAGCGGCGATTTAAATAATGGCCACTTCATTTAAATTAAAATGGCTGCTGCGCTGTGCCGATCAGCTGTGTGGCGGCACAGCGCGGTAGTCTGGACGCTCCGCGGTCGACATCAAAGGCATTTGTCGACCTCCCCCTTATGCCTCGTGGGATGAGGTTTACTGGGGAGGTCGACAAATGCCTTTGACATTGACCGCAGAGCGTCCAGACTACAGCGCTTTGCCGCCAAACAGCTGATCGGCACAGCACGGCAGCCATTTTAATTTAAATGAAGTGGCGATTATTTAAATCATTCCCTTTGCCGAGTTCCCTTCATTTCCCTTTGCCGAGTAAACAAATCTACATGGCTCCGTCAACGGAGCCATGTAGTCTAGACGTGCCCTAAATGCCCACCTGCTCCAGCCTTTGTGAAATTTCCCAGTATAGGTACAGGAGTATGTTCTGTTGCTTTGCGCAAGGTAGTGGGAGATGGTTTGCTCCAAGCAAGTACCGATCAGCACTGGGTGTGGTCAGCAGGCCAGGGAGCTGCTCTCACAGCAGGATCCATCTTCATCTGTACTGATCTGTAAAGAATGCAGCAGAAAACTGTTCTGACATGGTCAGTGCAGCTCAGTATTGCTGGTCAAAATGTGGTGGGGGTAGAGGATGGCTATGCAAGTTCCAGGTAAGTCCTGCTGTATCTTTCCCATGTAAAGGACATGAAATTGACGTTGGGATATTTAGATATAGATAGATATATAGATAATAACCAATCTAAATATTTATCACTAGCTTGTCCGCACTTACAAAGAACAAGACAATTTCATTCTCATGTACAGATACTTTTCCTTCAACCCCGCCCAGGTATGCATGTTTTATGTGCTTTCTTTGTGCCTTAGAGGATCTTGCAATTGTGCTCTCTCTTTTTTATTAATGAGGTTGAGGGGGGAGGACGATGTGGGAGGGTGAGGGAAGGAAAGAGAAATAAATGCTAATGAGGAAGAGGAATCTATTTCTTCTGGGAAATGTGATCTGACTTATTTTGAAAAATCAGAGTATTTTTGTTTTAACTCTTAAAGTGCACTTACTTTTCTCCTGCCTCTTAAAAACTGCACAGTCTGCACAGTGTGCTTAATACTAATGTCTTTTCCATGTCCTTCTGTAAGCTCTGCTATCTTATAAAATTTGAGATTTTTATTAGGAAAAAGGGAGTAAGAAACCCAGCAGAAAACATAAGGTTTTTAACTTTGAAGTTGGTTGCTCAATGGCATGTGTGTCTGTGCCATTTCACTGAATGCCACATAGGGAGTCACTAAATGTCACAGGTTCTCTGGAAGTGTTCATTAAATCCAGAAGAAAGCAATCCAAGGACTCTCATACTGGGAGTGGTGCTAAAGGCAGCGTATAGATTTGTGAATAAAGCCATCAAGACTTTTGGAACAATTCCTGGAAAGAGTTCACAGAATCCAAGTGCTGGACCTTAGGATTAAATGCAGCTCTATTTGCTGGTCTTCTTGCTGGAGAAGAAAAATGGGAAGAAAAGTAAGTGGGAGATGTTACCCCAATTTCACTGGAAACCACCTCAGGGTTATACTCATATGGATTTATTAACTGAGGAATTAACAATCCACTACAGGGTTAAACTCAAGGGGATTGGGCTGTCATTGAATGCCACTCTAGGGTTAAACTGAAGGGGAGTGAGCTACCTCTCTCACCCACCCAAACACCAACACACACTTTCATTAGTCCATCCATACACACATTCATTCATGCCCTCAGGCACTCACACACTTACACAGGCAAAAGGTTGCAGAGCAAGACCAGGCATATTGACTGGGGGGGTGAGGGAGAGGGGTTGCCTCTAGCCAGGGATCCCAGCTGGTGAGCTGATCAGAAAGAGGGCTTCTGCCACATGCTCTCTCCTTTTATTGGCGAGGAGTCCTGTGGCACCTTATAGACTAACTGATGTGTTGGAGCATAAGCTTTCATGGGCAAAGACCCACTTCGTCAGATGCCACATGCTCTCTCCTTTTATTGGAATTGGGCGGCTCCTGTCACTCCCACAGGGGTACTTTCCTCCACATTTCTCACCAGGGAGCATGTGTTCCTCCCTCAGTCCGGGTCCTTTGTTTGCTTAGGGCAGCCTTGTGTCTTTAATTAGTCACCTCCTGTCTCCTCGTGTTTAGCCTTGCTGTTTCCCTCACCCCAGACGTGCTCCATTCACACACACACTTTTACCACAGGGTGGCATGCAGCTTAGAGCAAGTTACAAGCACAGTGGCTGAGAGTTACAAAGATTACAAAGTTGCAAGGCTCAACAATCACCAAGCTTACAATAGGCTTCTGAACTTATAAAGCAAAGTGGCTGAGAGTTATAAATCTCGACAATCTTAAAACAAGGTGCAGAATTTAAAAGGCAAGGTAGCTGAAAGTTACAAAGAGACAAATACAAAGCTTCAAAACTCAGTGGTTACAAAGATACCTTCCAGAGCACGGCATCTGACTAAGAACATTTTCCATCTTAATCATCAGCAATAAAGTCACTTAGAAGACAGCTGCCCCTCTTAAACAGCAATGTAGTCAGCAGCAAGTTTTGTCATTTTCTAAGTCAGTGGCGCTCAACCTTTTTTTATTTGCAACCCCCCCAGAGCAAATGAGAGAGAGAGGAAAAAAAAAGCCGGGAGAATTTTTGTTGACCCGCGGGTTGCGCACCGCTGCTCTAAGTCATGTGTTGGCAGGACCTTACGGTTTAATGTATTTCCAGAAAATTTGTGTGTAAATCAAGTAATAACTTGGGCGGAGGCTTTAGGCAACAAGAGATGAATGTATATATTTTAAACTTCAGTATTATCTGTGTTTTTATTTTAATCAGCGGGAGTATCATCCTATTACGCAGCTCTGGGCTGGATGGGTTAGGTGACTGATAGATATATAGAGGATTTCACTTCTAGATATATAGAGGATATCTATAGATATAGAGGATTCCACTGTTTTGGCTCTGCTCCAGGTTGATGTTACTCATATGTGGTGTAGCTTGTTGATTGCTGTCTTTTTTTTATGGATAGATGTCCATAATGTCAAATATAGCATCACGGCTGGCTGTCTTGTTGGCAAAGAGGACAAAGACTGAATTGGCATCAAGATGGAATGAGGTGGTAACAGAGAGCAAAGAGAAGTGGTATTGAATACATCAATTTAACATTGAAAATGATACACAGTTAAAATGACCATGTGAAGAATTTGCTTGTGTTTGAAGTATGTGATTGTTTGATTGAGACACAATTGCTCTACCTTGCCATTGGTGCCGATCCATTAAAACAAGAACCTGAGCTCATAGACAGGTGGCATTTCAATTGTCTCTTTTACATACTTGCAAGGAAGCCCACTAGATTTAATAGCTGGAGGCAAGTTGATTGTCATGTAAACCTCTGTATAGCAGTTTTGAGATTAGATTTGGTTTTCTAAAAATGTCGTCTTCTTGCTTCATGGTATCTGAGTAACTCCCATGAACGAAAATGGCAAACCGCAGAGTATGCTTTGTGGGGGTGTGCCTGGCAGCTCGGAGGATCATGGTGCTTAACAGGCTGCAGGAGTATGCTGTAGTTTTGTCATTGGAGTATGCTATAGTTTTATCATTGCATCTCTCACTGGAGGCATACTAGAGAGGATTCGAGCAATGGATGAGTGAGCAGTAAGCATGGAGTAAGTGTCTTGTGTGGCTTCAAAGTGTCTCCAAGTTCACCGTTAGAGGTGAGTGGTGGTCATGGCAGAGACGCAGGTGCTGGTGCTTTGGGGAGTCTTTGGTGCATGTTGTCAGGGAGTGCAGTGGAAGATGGGCTCTCAAAAGAACAGAATGCATATAAGTAAATGGAAAGAAATGAGGTTCTCGGCATGTCTAAAGCCAGCCCTGGATATTATGCACACCCACATCAATGGTTGAACTGGACTCCATTGTGTCTGATTTGTACCCAAAAATGAGCTGGCAACAGAACATTTTTGTGTTTCCAGTTTTAACAATACTTGTTATTTTTGTTCATTCTGTTTTCAGTATTAATAGGCTCAGTAACACTTGCACGTCTTTGCAGTGTTCCATCTAAGAGGTTTAAAACTTCAAGGCCTGCAAAAAGAAATCCAGTAGTTTTGGGGTTTCTGAATTTCTTAAGGGCTCAGTGTAGGATACTCAAGGCCTGACTTTTCAAAAGTGTGAGTATCTGTAACTTTCAGGGACTTGAAAAATTAGGTCTCACATCAAGTCGGTGGCCAAAATGAGGAGAGACCCCACGTCCTTTGATTCAGAGTGCTACATTTTAGACTCTACAGTATGCTTTCTGTGTATTAATGGGTAGCTCTGTTTATGATGACCCAATCCCTATATTTATCAAAGCCAATATTTCATCAGCTAAAATTGGGATCTGAGTATTTTTTAGAAATGCCAGTATTGGATAATTATTGCTACCGTTCATTAGAGTTTGAAAATAGTTAATGAAACAAATAGAAATTCTTTTTTTAAATATAAAAAAAATTACTTTTCACTTTAATTTGGCCCACTTGATGATAATCCTCCTTATTCCATGGGGAAACATGACATTAAAATTCAGTGGTCTCCAACCTTTCTAACCACAAGATCGCTTTTTCAATTTAAGCACAATGTAAGATCTACTTCAAACCCAAATACCTTTGCCCCACTTCCTTCCTTCCCCTTCTTTGAGGCCCTGCCCCTGCTCCACCCCTTCTCCAAGGCCTCACCCTGTTCACTCCATTTCCTCCTCCTCCCCCATCCTCACTCACTTGCACCAGGCTGGGGTAGAGGATGGGGTGCAGGCTCTGGTCTTGGGCCAAGGAGCTTGGAGTGAAGAGGGGCTCCAGGTTTAGCCCAGGGTGGGGGATTGGGGTCTAGGAGAGGTTTCAGGGTGCAAGGTCTGGGAAGGAGTTTGGGTGCAGGGGGACTCACATCTGGGGCAGGAGGTTGGGTGCAGGAGGAGATTCAAGGCTGGGACAGGAATTCAGGAAGCAGGCTCTGCTGGGCACTGTTTAACTGAGATAGCTTCTGGGTGGTGGAGCAGTGGGGTTGAGGCAGGCTTACTCCTGCCCTGGCCCTGCACCACTCCTGAAAGCAGCTGCCATGTACAGCAATAGCTCCATGGTGCCATGTGCTGCCCCTCATCTACAGGCACTGAGCCCACAGCTTCTACTGGCCACAGTTCCCCATTACTGATCAATGGGAGCTGCAGTAGTGGGAGCTGCAGGCAAGGACAGCATGTGGAGACCCCCTGCTCTGCCTCTCTCAGGGGCTGCCGGGACATGCCAGACACTTCCAGGAGCAGCAGTTACCACAGGGATAATTACTCCAGCCATGACACTTTAGGCATTTTAGAACTCACTGCTCAAATAATTAAATGTATGCATAAGAGAGAAATGAAAATTATGAAGTGCACAGACCAGTCACAAGTAAAAAATAACCCACTTTGCAAACAGTAACAACAACCCACTTCTATGTTGGGTCGGGAGATGAAAGTGAAGGACAGTGTGTGTTTGTGAGAATGACAGAGACACGCACAGTGTGTGAGAGCAGCCAAACTCCCACCATCCCCCTCTTTCTGTGTGGGGAGGAGGAGGGACAGCCTGATGTAAGTGCTACCCCTCTTCTCCCTCCTGCACCCTGCACACAAGCAGGAGGCTCCCAAGGGGGCAGCTCCAAGGCAAAGGGCAAGAGCATCATGACAGTGGGTGGAGGGGCAACTGAAGCGCCAGCACTTGATAGCCTCCTGGCCAAACCAGTCAGGATCCCCTGTCAGAGGCTCCAAGATCTACTGGTAGATCCCGATCTACTGGTTGGTGACCGCTGCATTAACACTAATTTGAATGAAAACTTACTGATCAGTATTTACCTGAATTGATGACCTTTCGTGCACAATTCCCAGGTTCTCTTCTATTGACTTCAGGGAGAGCAGTATTGGGCTCATTAATGTGCTTGTTCTATTGTGATAGCGTCTCCCATAACCCTCTTTTAAACAGATGATTATTCATAAGGCTCTAAGTGAGGATAAAAAGGCAATTAAGCAAGACTAAACTCTGTCACTTACTGCAAACAGTGTTTGTGTGTGTGTGTTTCTACCAGAAGTAGCATGGTGAAATGAATCAATGTGGTTAGTGATTTAATAACTTGGCTTTGTAAAACTACCGTGAGCTGGTTTGGTTGCCACTCTATTTGAGAATAACTAAGCAGCTGTAACGAATTTGGATGAGGCAGCTAACTTGGCAACGAGGCTTTCTCCAGGTGTGTTCTGACTTGAGCATGTGTTGATTTTATTCCTGTCGGTGGAAGCTTGCTTCATGGAATGCCAGGTGCTGAGGGACACAGAGCTTTCTAGGACGAGAACATCCAGATCACACTTCAAGCTTCAGCTCTCCCTGCTTTTTCACACAAGGCTCCCTCTGATCATTCAGGGTGGTTTGTACGTCTCAGATTGATGGAAAGGGATAGGTCAACGTTCTGCTGGTCTACATTTTCATTAGGCTGCTATGACAAGGTAGAGATGTTTATCTATCTAATCAATCAAAAGTACTTAATGGGAGTTCTGGAATGTACAACTATTAAGCCCTATTAAATTTTGTCTGCCTAGGGGAATTTTCTAAAAATATCCTGGTGTTGCTAAAACTAGTGCAACCAGGTGTTGGGTGGCCCAGGGTACATAAGGCTCCCATCGTTGCTGCCATTTTCAACACACAGCAATTAAATTATCTCCGAAGCAGTCTGATCAAATGATATGGGGTTAAAATAGCTGGAGCCACAGGTTCCTTGAACACACTCAGGATCTCAGCTTTGCTAGCAGAGCCAACAGTTGCAACATAGGGAAGCATTTAGAAAGTTTTGCTCCTGGAGATGTGGCTTCCCAAGGATGCAGTCTGTGAACATAAGAACAAATGAGGGTTCTGCACATCGCAACATTTAGGAAAATGCTGCAGACCCTGTTCCAGGTTATGTGACCAAGTCAACTAGGATGCTTCTAGGGCACCTGCTGTTGTCTCTCACTCACAATACAGCTCACTCCAGGGGAATATTTGTGTGTGGATGGTTTGCACTGGAATGTAAAACATGGAAACGTTTCTATTTTTGGGCTTTGGAAAAGCTTTCTAAGTATGATTGTGTGGCCCCAGCACTGAACTGGGACTTGTGAGATCTAGATTCAGTTCCTGTGACCCTTGGGCAAGTCACTTAATCTCTCTAGGCCTCAGTTCCAAACCTGAAAAATGGAGATGATAAAACCTTGGCTCGCTCACCATTGGTCTATTTGTCTGCTTGTACTGTAGGACCTTCAAGGCAGGCTCTTAGCTGCTGCTTTTTTCCCCTGTCTCATGTCAGGTCAGCATGCCCCATCCTCATCTATCTGAGATGGCGCTAGAGGCACCTTCCTGCCATCTGTGATACAATCAATGTCTCACTTCTTCATCTTACCGTGGGGTCTCACTAGGGCCTCTTCTTTCATCTGGGTGTTTCTGAACCAGCAACGTTGAGCTTCCTGGTTGTCATTCGCCAATGGTGATACAATATCCCCTCCCCTTCCCTTTGGATTCACTTTTGCAACACTATAGGTCTCTTTGCCAGCCAGCTTTGGGTAGTTCTCAAGTATGGAGTTCAGCTTGTTTAGGATATTCTCTTTGGGTATGTCTACACTGCCACCCTAGTTCGAAATAGGGTGGCTAATGTAGTCATTCGAAGTTGCAAATGAAGCCCGGGATTTAAATATCCCGGGCTTCATTTGCTTCTTGCCGGGCGGGCGCCATTTTTAAATGCCCTTAGTTCGAACTCCATGCCCGCGGCTACACGCGGCACGGAGTAGGTAGTTCGAATTAGGATCTCTAATTCGAACTACCGGTACACCTCGTTCCACGAGGAGATCCTAATTTGAACTACCTACTCCGTGCCGCGTGTAGCCACGGGCACGGAGTTCGAACTAAGGGCATTTAAAAATGGTGCCCGCCTGGCAAGATGCAAATGAAGCCCGGGATATTTAAATCCCGGGCTTCATTTGCAAGTTCGAATGACTACATTAGCCACCCTAGTTCGAACTAGGGTGGCAGTGTAGACATACCCTTTGACTTTCTTCGCCGCTGCATGGCAGCTTGCTTTGCTTCCTTGTAATCATTTTCATTTGCACTAAATGGGTTCCTTTATTCTCCTTCACACCCCATTTTGTGTACTGCTTGCACAAACTTCTCTGCTGCACTTACCCATAACTTTTTCTGTACTTCAATCTTGTTTCTTTTGAGCTCAGTTCCTTCCTTGTCCAGCACTCCACCGAGATTTTTGCCACAAGAGGCATGTGCTGTAGCATGACCATCTTGCTTAGTTTCACCTTTCAGTCCATAACTTGACTCCTTTGAAATTTCCCCCTCCTGCTCCTCATATCAATCTGTTCTTTGTATCCACCATTGATATATATGGCCACATGACTTACCCTCTTTTTGAACCATGTGTTTACCTGTCATCCATGGATTAGCATTGCATGTCTAGTTACAAGCTTTCCTCATTCACTGTGCTAGGCACTTATCAATTAGGGTATATCTGGACCGGTGAATAAATATGGGTCTGTGGGACTTGTGCTTGAGCATCACACTACATTGTAAACCTGAATTTACAATTACTGGACTCGAGTCTCACAGCCATGCTAACATGTCCATACCGTGTTACTGTGGCTTGAGATGCATCCACACTGCAAAATGACAGGGCTTGGACCTGATTTCACTGTGGGACTTTAACTCAGATCTCAAAGGACCTGAGTCTCGAATGCTTGCTGAACCGAGTCAGAAAAATTTGTGTGTGGACAGTAGTGAGGATTGGGCTGAAATCTCAGTCCTATCCAGGGTGACAATGCCAACAGCAGTGTGGACATGCCCTTACTGTGAATTTGGAAAGGGCCAACCAGAGTGTGACCTTGATCTTTACTGGGGACAAGAGGAGTTACTGCAGCATTCCTGCTATTCCTAATTATTTAAAAATAGCCAGTCTACACTGTTTGATCCGAATGAGCTCCAAAAACTTAAAGTATTACAGAAAACATGGCTGAGTAATTCTTATTTTTTCTTTCTTTTAATATTTGGCACAACCCAGTAGCATCTGATAGATTTGCAGCAGCCTGTGAAAATTGTTGGTAGTTAAAGTGCAATTGCTGGTGAACAGCTGTCAGAAAAACTACCATTACAATTGCCATTAAATGGACTCAGTTATTGGTAGTTTTACCACAGAGGCAGGTATTGAATGGACACAGACACTGAAATACAATTGCATTTGACCTCTTGCTAACACACTGTTGTTATGGGAAGGCATTGAAACCAGTATACATTCTAGAGATTAACACAACAGAGACCTCTTATTTTGAGGAAGACAGTTGTGCATGCTAAACATGTACTGCCAGAGGACCATAAAACATTGTATGTCCTTGATCCAGCAGCTGACATAAATGTTCTGTCTGGAAATAATGACCCTGTAATACACTGGAACATCTGGCAAATAAAAAGAAGAAAAGTTCTTAATAGATAAATCTATAGAACTATTTGTAGTTGGTATGCTAAATTCTTAGGGCCAAATTTTGAAGAGGGTCTGAATTGGGACTGAGTAAAAATTCTGTATGGCTTCAGGATTTAGACCCTTGATGATTATCCTTGTTAGAGCAGTTGTCTCCATCTTCTGGGAATGAGATTTGTTCCTCAGAACAAGGATTATACATTTCATTCCGATGCTCTTTGTTTGCATAACCATTTCAGTTCTCTTTGGGTTTTGAGTGGAGTCTATTCCTTCTGTGTCTTTTATTTCACCACTTCAGAATTCTCAGGGTTTTTTTTCCTCTCTGTCTCTCTCTTTTTGTGTGTGTGGTGGGAAGCTGAGGGGGAAACTCAGAGTTGCATGGAGTCTTCAAAAAAAACCAACCCTAATACTCCATGTGGGAGGGGCCACGGTGTCCAACTGCCATGCTTGCCTCTTTTTTTGTTGATACTGCCTGATCAATATTTTGTGTACATGTTGCCTGTCCAAACAGATTGAATCAAAGCTGCTTCCTTCTTCCTAAGCTGGAAACTGTGTGAAAGGATATGTCAGGTATATGTGCATAAAACTATGAATAATCCCTCATAGTTTGATCGTGTGGTGACCAATCAAGGTGCGGGGATCAGTGACTTTTCTCACTGAAAGTTGGAATCTCTGGTGGAACAGCAGTGGCTTAGTCCAAAGTGTATAGCTATTCTATGACATGGGCTAATCTCTCTTGGGAGTCGTTGCTGGAGAGATTCTCCTAATATGGATCACTCTGAGAAAAAACACTGTCACCCAGTCCTTTTCCATTTATGCTGCCTTTGAAAGGCTGTAAAAGCCTTTGTTTGAAGCTCTCTATTCAAATCATACTTGCACCCAAGTGAATGATAAAGGCAGAAGGATTGGGAACTCATTCCCCATGTCAGAGGGGAGAGAAGGGCCTTTCCTGTCTGTTGATTTGTGATCAGCACAATGGAAAAAAACAACTCTGAATCGGTAAAGCATGCTAAGAATATTTAAGGAAATATGCTGTGGCTAGTTTTAAGATTTCAGTTCATGGGAACTGGCCAGATAAGTCTGAATGAGAATTGACATAAATAGCCTTAGAAATGTTTCTTCTGATCCCTTTTAAAGCTAAAAAATACAGAACGCCTGCTATTTATCACTATTACATTACAAAATGCTAAGTCTAAGGATCATCCCAGGCCGAGGGTGCAGAATCAAAGAGGACTTGGAAGGGTGAAACTTCACCTTTTCTTTTTTTTAATCTGGCATGAAACTTTGTACAAAAATAGGGTGGGTTTGTCTCTTCATCTTTTAAACAAAGGCTTTGATTTTAATCTTGCACCAGCAAAAGTGAAGTCAGAATTAGGTCCATGGGCTTCATTTCTTTAAGATAGCATCAGTCACAGTCCAAATACCCCAATCTGTCTATAAATACAGTGAACTCTGGGCAGGGGGCAGGAAAAGGAATCCCAGTCTACAGTACTCTGGGAATGTCATCTAGATCCTGAGTGATGGCGTAAAGGCTATATTTGAGATGTCAACTAGTTTATCACTCACATGCTCAGGTAGGACTAAGTATTCCTTGGCTATCCCAGTCTAACCTGTTCTTAAAAACCTCCAGAGACAGGGATTTCACAAGCTGCCTTGGTTACTTATTCCAGTACTGAACTATCCTTATTATTAAAAAGTTTTTCTGAGTTTCTAACTTAAGTGTTCCTGCTGCAGATTTGTGCTGATTACTTCTTGTCCCTCTCTGTCAAGGACATAGAGAACAATTGATCACTAGCCTCTTCATAACAGCCCTTTTTTGTAACCTATCTGCATAGGTCAGGTTTTCTAAAGCATTTATCATTCTGGTTACTCTTTGCTGGACTCTCACCAGTTTTTTCACATCTTCCTTAAAGTATGGTGCCCAAAACTGGACACGGTATTCAAGCTGAGGACTTACCAGTGCTGAATGAAGTGGAACAATCACCTCCCCCTGTCTTCCATGCGATATTCCTCTTAATATAGCTTGCCCTTTTTTGGTAAATATGTCTTATTGTGTGCTCATATTAAATGTGTGGTACCCAATCCACTATAACCCCCAGTCTGTTTCAGCAGTTCCGCCACCTAGCCACCTGTATTCCTCATGTTGTGTTTTGAGCATTTGATTTTTCCTTCTTAAGGACAGCACTCAACACTTGTTGTTGTTGAACTTCATCTTGTTGCGTTCAGACCAATTCTCTGATTTGTCAAGGTCATTTGGAATTCTAGTCCTGTCCTCCAAAGTCCTTCACATCACAGTGTGGAGTACACTTTTTGACTGGCTACTAAATACTTCTATCCCCAGCTGCCTTGTCTCTCTGGGTATGTCTAGACTACAGAGTTTTTTCAAAAAAACTGCTCTTTTTTCGAAAAAACTTCACCTACGTCCAGACTACAGTCGCATACTTTCGAAAGTAAATTGAAAGAACGCGGCGCTTCTTTCAAAATTGGTAAACCTCTTTTTATGAGGAAGAACGCCTTTTTTGAAAGCGCTTTTTCGAAAAAAGGTGTGTGTGGACACAGGGGAGGCAGTTTTTTCGAAAGAAAAAAAAAGGCCTGCCAGAAGTGGTTTCGGGTGCCCTTTTTGTGAGAGAGCATTCTAGCAGTCTGGATGCTCTCTTTTGAAAAAGCGGATCGCTTTTTCGATCCGCTTTTGTAGTCTGGACGCTCTCTTTTGAAAGAAGCTTTTTTTAAAAAAAATCTCTTTTCGAAAAAGCTTCTTTTGAAAGAGGCTTGTAGTCTAGATGTACCCCCAGGGCCCAAATGATTTCCTGTCAGAGCTGACCCTAGGGGAGTACTGGGCCTGGGGCAACTCCCCCCTCCAGTGACCAAGGTGCAGGGCCCTGTGCGCCACCACCACCACAGGCCCTGTCCATGCGCCACCCCTTTCCTCAAGCCCCTTCCTGTCCTGCTCTGCCTCCTTGCCCAAAGCCTCCTCTCCCAAGCCATGCAAGCCGGAGGCTTACTGGTGGACCAGACATGGGCAGCAGCAGGGGTCCCCTCCCCCTGCACTCACAGCAGTAGTGGGATCCAGAAGCCTGCTCTGCTCTGCTCCGCCATCCTCTCCCAGCCCACTGCTCCACCGTGGCAGCAAAAAGCAGAGCTTCCTGCCCCTGGCCCCAAGGCACTCTGCTTCCCACCGCTGCAGTGAAGCAAAGCACAGTGAGCTAGGAAAGGGCAGTGGGGCGATGTGGAGCAGGCTGCCAGGTGCTCTGGCTTCTGCTGCTGTGGTGAGTGGGACAGGGCATCCCCTACTGCTGCTCTGCACCTGGCCTCTAGGTAATCCCCTGGGCTGTCCTGGGCCATGTGCATAGAATGGTTGAGGCAGCCGCTGTGGGGCTCCCCAAAGTTCAGGGCTTTGGGTGGCCACCCCAAACCATTCTCCTGCTCTGTCTTCTGTTCTACCATTGCTGGCTCCTATCTTATTAAAATTACTGTCAATAGTTTACACTGGGAAGGCAGAATCGTGCAGAACAGGAGCTAGACAGTGTTCCTCGAAACACGTGAAAATATATTTTAAGATGTCACCACTCCTCCTCCTCCTCTCCCTGCATGCACATGCCACGGGTTTGGGGTAAGGTGTATGAGGGGATATGTATCATTTGAATAGGTCAGTATATCAGAGAGAGATTGATTTGGTAAAATGACTTAGAGCAGAGAAATGTCACTGACTTCAGTGGGATGGCTTGTGAGCAGGCTCTTGAGTGAGAAATTGTATTTTAATGTGCAAGGTGGACTTACATGTGCATATGTCCTCTTGTACAAATAATGCAAGGAATTTCACATTTTGCTTTCTTTGGTATGGATAAGATCATGTTAATTAAACAAAACCCAACCTTAAGAAAAGACGGTGGTCTAGAGGCACTGCCAGAATGGCTAGCTCAGCATAGTTCCATTTGCATTAAACACAGATGCACCAGTTTACACCAGCTAAGGATCTGGTCCTGAGCCTCACTGTCTCCCTGTCAAGTCCATGAACAACCAGAGGCTTGGTGAACTCAAATGTCAGTCAGAATGGTTTATGATCATATGATTCAAGCTGGTATTTATGACTGGTACGTAGTTCAGCATCCAATGGACAAACACCTTGTAAACACTAGGGACATGTCTACACTTGGAAATTATTTCGAAATAACTTATTTTGAAACAAAACTCCCATCATAACTCTTTTCAAGTAAGCATTATTCCTCATGGAAAGCAGGAGTTAGTATTTCGAAATAACCAGCCCCTTATTCCAATATAACGGGCTTGGTAGTGTGGACACTCTGCTTTTTATTGCAAAATAAGGGGAGTTATTTCAAAATATCCGCCTAGTGTAGACCAGAGCCAGGGAAATGACCAACTGCTGACACTAGGGCTATGTCTAGACTACATCCCTTTTTCAAAAGAGGGATGTAAATTAGACATATCAAAATTGCAAATGAAGCCGGGATTTGAATTTCCCATGCTTCATTTGCATAATCACATCACGGGTTTTTTTTGAAAAACGCTATTTTGAAAGTGAAACTGCAGTCTAGATGTGGTTCTTTCGAAAAGAAAAGCCTTTTTCAAAAAATCCTGTAAACTTCATTTTTTGAGGAGTATATGATCTTTTGAAAAAGGCTATTCTTTTGTAAAGAACCGCATCTAGACCACGGTTTCACTTTCAAAACAGTGTTTTTCGGAAAAAAAAAAAAAAAAAAAAAAAACACAACACACCGGTGACGTGATTATGCAAATGAAGTGCAGGAAATTCAAATCCCTGCTTCATTTTCAATTTCGATATGTCTAATTTACATCTCTCTTTCAAACGAGGGATGTAGTCTAGACATAGCCTAGGTGTGAGCAGCATTGCACCTGCATTGGAGATGAATGAGATGTCGCTGCACACATAGGCAAGGACAAACTGTGCTGAGCACCATTTCAGAAACTGTGATTAAAACCAGGGATGCTGAGCATGCTAGTCCTGAGCAACCCTGGCAGTGTGCAGCACAGTGGAGGCAAGGATAAAGAGAATGACCCGGGAGCAAGGTGAGGAAACAAATCTTCTGAATCAGAAGGGGGAAAGCAGTCCATTGCTGGGGCATTTGGAGAGCAATTTTATAGTCAATAAGCTAGCTCACAGGAAGCCAGTGAAGCGATTGCAGAGTGGGAATGACTTGCTGAGATAGATGAGGGGGAGTAAGTACCCTAACAGCAGCTCTCTGAACCATCTGCAGATGCCATTACATCCTACGCAGAAGTTTAGTGAGCCATCGATTACCGATGTTAACATGCTGAGGTGAGAAAATAAAACAGAGAGATGGGGCTTTGCTGCACTTTTGAAGTTGATGCCAGCACCCCGGGGGTATTCATTTGTTGTGACAATTTAAACAAAAAGAAGTAGCAGAACTGTATTGTACATGGGTGGGTGGGTATCAGTAATTATAACTAACACGACTCATTCTCTGTTCTCTAGCTATCAGCTTGTCTTGAATATCTTACCTGTCCTTCCACACTGGGCTCCACACCACAGAGGCCACTATGGTGGAAGCTGTCAAAACAACTTTAGCCCTAGTACAGTAGTTGAAAGGATGCAACAGCTTGTCAGAGTTAATACTAATCCTGCATCTTAACTTGTGACCTCTGTTGTGCTTGTATCTTGCAGTATTTGGGACACAGTGTGTACTACAATAGCATCTATGGATATGTGACTTCAGAAATGCCTAAACACCCAGAATGAGTGTATGGGCATGTGTTGGCTGGTTGGATTTCTGTGTGTTAGTTTGTTCCAATACTAGCCTGCTGAATCTCAGCTGTGTCCTGATGTTTCAGTCATGTGAGCCAAATTCCTAGTGAAACCTGCTATTGGAACGCGTACCTGTTTTGTGAGTAGTAGCTGTTATTGCTAAATGCTAGCCACATGCGCTAGTCCTTGCTCTGCAGAGATGACAGCTTACAAAGCATACACAGAAGTGCACTGGAAAAGCCAGAGGAGGAAGTGACTTGGCTGTGGTGGTGGTGGTTGTTACTCACTTCTTTTGGGCTTTGTGAATAAATCTTTAGGAGGGACTTGAAAGAAGAAAGAATTTGGCAAACTGAATGTGAGTAATTTTTAATTTGTATCTTTGCAAAAACATTTAGGATGAGCAACCCTAAAGAAGAATGCAAAAAACCAAAAAACCCACAAAATTCTCAGGGGGGCTATGACAGCGCCACATGGTTGGACAGCATGATGATAGATGAACATCTGTGTTGAGAAATATACATTGGAACAAATAATTTGAGCTAGTCATATCCACTTCTGGGTTCTAAATGGACTGTAAGCTCGCAGGAGAAAGACCTACAGTTTGTCTGCACAGCCTGCAGAAGCAAGCCCCCAAACCCAGACTGATGGACTTGGATTTGGATTTGCGCTAGCACACTAACAATGGCTGAGTAAACAGAGCTTTACAGTTGTCTCAGGTTGCAGCTCAGGCTTTGAAGTCTAGGCAAGAGGCTCTAGCTTGAGTTGCAATTTCAAAACACTGTCTACCCTGTCTGGGGGCTTGTGTAGATGTAGCCTTAGTGTCACTGTGAATAACACCATTAAAGGCTCTGCTCAGCCCATCACAGTGGTTAAAATAAGGCAAAGAAGCTGTTAGATTGTCTAAAGAACGGATAGAAAATAGTGCTGAGAGAATTAGAGTGCTCCCCTCCCCATTCCAACAGAACAGAAATAGAAGGGGTTCAGAAATGGGCAACAAACGTGATGAGTCTTGAGGAAATTTCCATATGAGGAGAGATTAAGACTGTTAAATTTAGCAAGGACACACATAAGAAAAGATGTGAACAAGAGATACATGCAATAATCAGCGTGCTGAGAAAACCCATCTGGTTTTCTTAGCTACCCAAGAACAAGAGACTACCCGCTAAAACTGTAGGGCAATACATTTAAAATTATGACAAGAAAATACTTTTTTGCAAAACATATAATGACCCATGTAACCCATTATCATACAATGCTACTGAGAGCAAGAGCTAAGCACCTTCCACTGAAACATGTCTTCTCTGCTACAATTACTAAAACACACCAGTTTTGGATGGGCCATCAAACCGACCCAGTATGGCAAGCCATTTGTTGCTAGTGCCACCAAAATCACTTTCGTCAGTACAAATGTCTCAAAATGGTAAACTTCTTTGAATCTATACTATAACACAATCAACCAAAATTCAGCCCTGCTATCACTTCACTAGTTTCAGTGGAGTTCTAGGATAGCTGAATTTGGCTTCATATACATTTTAAATGGACAAATGTATATTCGGGAACACTTGGTAGCCTCATTACATGTTACTAACTCTTACCAAAGGAACTATAAGGTTGTGCCATCAAAGTATAGTCGGGTTGTATAAAATTAATACTCAAGTGTATCTTTGAAATGCATACCACAATAGTCACTCCATTATTCTCCAGCTTTCAGGGCAGATCTTGTTTTACCAACTTTACATAGACCTCCACAGCACATCAGAGTGGGCAGCAAGCTACAGGTTTGCAGTATCTAAAAGGCTGTAAATATGGGTTGTGGATTCTGCTGTCTCTGACTGGTAACAGTCTCTGAGAATGGGGTTCCTGCGCATACTGATCTCAGTGACCGTATTCCCGCTGATTTCAGTATGAACTGAAATGGATTTATCATCACACAGCTTGGTGATTTGAGTGCCAATCAAGTTTACTCCTATGACCCTTTACCTATAATTTTCAAGTGTGTGTGTGTGTGTGTGTGTGAGAGTATGTGTGTTGGTTTAAAAGGAGTTATATGAACACATTGATGCATGCTCAATCTTGCTAACGTGTAACAGAAGTCAGGAGATTTATATTAATAAGAGACTTAACAGTATCTGACTTGGGCATGTTTTGATAGTGGGAGGTGGCTGGATTGATTATATAAGTTACCTTTTTCATGCATGCCTGCTGCACAGGTACAATATAACCTCAGTATTTTTTGAAAGTCATATGATACACTGGATTATGGGCAAACAGGATGAAATTTCTTTGCTATTTAGGAGTTTGAAGGGCTTGACTCCCACTTACATTCCTATTCTGTCCGTTCCTACTTCCCAGCAAATCAAGACGAAAGAGAAGGATTCAAAGAGAGATGCAAATTTCTCCTTAATTTACAAAACTATCTTCCTATCAATCTGCAAACCCTCACATAGACTTCTCCTAGGTTCTCCCTACATTAAAGATGATTTGCAACTTGCCCCTGGAACAAAGTTGTCCTGCCACCAGTGCAGCCAGGCATGAGAGGATCACTCCAGCAAATGAGAATCCTCTAGTGCTGCATTTCTCAAACTGTGGGTCCTGACCCCGCGGGGGTGTTGCAGCAACTTAGAGGGGGGTCGCGGTATCACAAAGTTTGAGAACCCCTGTGCTAGTGGTTCAGAGATCCCTGCCACCCCACTTTACTATGGCTAGCATATAAAGGGAAAGGAGGGACTGGCCAAGAGAAAGGGAGCTCAGCTGGGGCTTCTGTGCTTTGGTGATCTCCAGCCACCCCTTGGAGCTATTCGGAGCTGATGTAATTTAGTGCATTCTATAGGCTTCTGTAAATTAAGCCAGAGTACCAACACAGAGACAGACCAGGAGAGGAGATGCTCAATACACCCCCCTGCTGTCACTATGCAATCCTCAGCTGCAACCAAGAACCAGGGCCAATGAGTCTGTTCTTAATCCTGTGCTGGCACACAATAAAACAGAACACGTCAAGTCATGCCAGTTCTTTCCCTGCATCAATACCTACAGAGAAGAGAGCTGTGTCCAAAATGTTAGGAGTTATAACAGTATTTTGGTTCCTAAATAGGTTTAATTCCATGGCTCCCCTTACCTAGAGGCAGAGACTTTGACACATGTAAACTCCCTGGCTTGCTTAAAGAGAGAAAACCCCTTCTCTGAAGTCAAACATCTTTTGTGCAAATATGTAACCAACTTAATGTTTGTCCCCTCCTTCTCAGAAACCCAAGACAATTGGAAACTAAATAGATTTCTCAAGTGTGTGCGTGTGTGATTTCTGCCTATTAGCGCTGGTTGCATTTAGTGTGGATTCTGAGATAACTGAGGACCCTGGGCCTGTGTATTTCTGTGAATGATCAGGTAAGCACAATAAGATTAATGTCATGTAGGAGAAAAACCTTTGTAACTATAGCCTCAGAGGAATGTTGCTCACAGTGTTCCTAGCAGGCTTGTAGGTTGGCTTTGTACATTAGGAACTCCCCGCCCCCCACTCAAAACAGCATTAAAATTTGTTCATTTCCCCAGTATCTATAGAATGTGCAATCACAATCTCTCCAGGCAAACTGACAAGAAAATTTAAACACCCAAAATAATACTCCCAGTAATTGTTCCTATTAAATGGGCTGTGTACAGGCAGAAGCAAATATAGATAACCACATATTCATAATAAGATACAGAGACATGGTCTCTTGTTCATACACTTGCTTACACAGCCTGCATTTGAAAAAAAAATTGCATAATTGACTCTGTCTCCCAGCATAATTTAAACAAACAAACGAACAGCCAATCCAACCCACTGAAATAACCAATAGCAAGTAGGAGTAAAGGGCTGTGAAGATAGGTCCCCCTCTCTTCCAGAGCCAGAATGCCACGAATTAGCCAATTCTCAGTGCTCCCAAAGTTTTTGCCCGCCACTATGGGAACACAGCCTTTTCTTTTGAGTTAGTCTAGATTCAGTTGCCAAACCAGGCATAAAAATCAGGATAAATATTTCTTGCTGATAGTCGAATCCTCCTACGATTATGTACCCTGGTATAAAGCAGATGGGGGTATCATTTCAGCTAGTGGCCACTAGCTAAACACCAGGAAGAGGGGTAGTTTGGACATGACCTCAGGGTCTGTATGATCTACTGAGACAAGGTAGGGAGTTGCCCTGAGCAGAGACCTATTAGGCTGTGGAATAGTTTTCCAGGAAATATTTAGAAGGGGGGCTTAGCACGTGAGACATTAAAAACTAGACTGAATTAAACATGTACAGCATGGGAACAAATGTACGGTGGCAGACCAGCAGATCTTTGGCTTCTCCAATTGCTCTGATTCTGTGACCTAACTCTAGATGACACTAAAATGGTTAATGTGATAGCAGAAGAACACTCAATAACAGAACATGCAGAGTATGTTGCAGTTGGGGATACTGCAAATATAAAAAGTGGCCGTTTACACAGATCAAATTTCAACATTATTTCATCCAGACCTATGTTTTCAGGTGGTTTGTAAGGTGCTTCTATACTAGGGTGCTTGAGAAAGCCCTTCTTCTGGCTTGAACATGAGCTGTCTGTCATTGATCAGATACAGCTTTCCGCCTCATCTCTAACTCTTCCATATCAGAAAACATTACTAACTGGTAATACATATACCCAGCCTGCTTCTGCTAGGCTTTGACTATTGATATATCTTCAGAGCTGAATCACTTGACAGCAAATGTTTAGACCTGATTTCTTGGGCACATTTTCTATTCCTGGGTAGCAGAGACTGACGATTAGGTGAAACACTTTGTCTTGGGAAATGATACTAGTATCATGTTACTGCTACCCCTCTTTGGAAGGGGCAGATGGCTATCTTATTATGCAAATTAAGTGCCAGCTAGTGCAGTATCTCGTTAGGAACAGGCAGGGATGGAGTTAGGGACCAGTTGTTGAAATAAGTGCCCTGCAGACTACATACAATTACTTGATGTACCTAAGGTAGGCAGAATGGAAATTGTAGCCTGAAACAGTTTCACACTAGCATGCTGTGTAAAAGGCCACTTCTTGGGCAGCTATCCCTGTGGGAGGCCAATGAGGGGAAAAAAGGATAAAGGAAATGTCAGCTGATTTTGGTGCAGTCTCTGTAGGGGTCCCAACTTTCTTCTAACTGGTCCCCTTCAATTCACCTACTGTTAGACCAGTCTAGAACTTCTTAACTTAAATGGAATCTATCAGCTCTTAAACTCCAGGCCTTGAGGGCTCCTTTTGCCTTCCCATCAGTTTTTCAGAGGCAGCTTCATGTTGAGCTGTGGCCCCTCTGCTATTCCAGGCCTTCCTGCCTCTTTGTTCCAGGTTCTCCCCCCCTCTCTAGCTGGGCTTGTTTATTGATCACAGATGTTTGCTGCATCTCTCCAGGGATGGGCAGTTCTGGCACTGCCTGGGGCTGTGGTCAGCCCGGTCTTCTCCCTCCTGTCTGCGCTCAGGCTGAGGTTTGCAAAGACCCTTACAGAAACCTACAGCCAGTGAGTGGGAGTTGGCACTCATCTGGCTCTGTTGGCCAGCACCAGCTAATTGCCACAGTAGGTGAAACTATTGCAGTAATTTATCATGCACATGACAGAACACATGAAATTTATTGCATTGCACAGCTCTGCTTCAGCTCTAATCAACCTCTATGTAATTAAAATATTTCCAGAAAGTCTTTTTTCAAAGCCAAGAGGCTGCAGCCCCAGCAGCTTTAGGCTTATATAGGTTTATTTCTGGAAATGTTTCAAACCCCCAAGAACTATTTTGTTGGGGTTTTTTTTTTTTTTTCCATTTCAAACTGGATCTTGTTGCTCAGGATGAGATGGCAGAGGTTGTTCAGAAGGCTCATCAGTCCCTGGATGATAAGCAGCCTATGGAGGATGTGGTAGGGAAAGCGACTGACACGTTTTTTTTCTGTCACACAAGGTTGGGTGGGGTTTTTTTTTGTTTTTGACTCATTGTTTTTAATTGATACTTCAGCAGCTGAAGGACTGAAGCATTTCTTGTCTGTTTTCCAAGGCCCTGGCTGCTTCTGAGGAAAGGTGTTTTGACAATTGCTTGTCAAGCTGAGATATTTCTGGATAGTGACTAAGCTTGTTCTACCACAGTGCTCCCCTTTCACGTGGCTTAGGGCTGTATGGTATGAGCCATGCCGCATGGCTCGGCCAGCTGAGTGTGTATGTGGTGGAGCAGATGCATTTGTAACTTTTGCATGTTTATAAAGGAAGTTCAAGATTCCCTTAGCCCCCACGTGACACGTCATATGGAGGTTTCCTCTCCTTACCTCAAGCTCTGATATGCCTCATGCCATAGGTGATGTGCATGGAGGACATGAAAGGGGGTCATTTATAGTCTCAATTTTTCATGTGTGAAGATAGGTCACAGGTATGAAAGGGCTGTTTGGGACCATGTGATGCGCATACCCCTCTGACAGGCTCTGGAGACTCATTAAGTCTTTCTTGTGCTCACAGACATTACTGACTGTATCATGGTGCCTACGGGCTTAGGAAAGCAGGAAGTCTCAACTAAACAAGCTTAAACAATTTGCGTAGAGGTAGCAGCAGATCTTCTGGCTGCCTCTGAGGCAAGGTTACAACCTTAGAGGACTTTGCTGGTCAGGTAGATTACTTGTCAGGAAGGGCAGCTAGGACAGATGAGACAGGAAAGAGAGTCATACAGGGAAGGCTCTAGAACATTTTGGATCCTGAGGCTGTCTTGCCATAAGTAGTCGTCACAGGCAGGGTTGGCTCTAGGCAGCAGCAAATCAAGCACGTGCTTGGGGTGGCACATTTCCAGGGGTGGCATTTCCAGGTAAGCAGCTGCCCCTGGCAATGCCTGGCCCCGCCCCGCCCCGCCCCGCCGATTTTAAAGGGCCGCAGGAGCTCGGCTCTGGCTGCGTTTCCCTGGGAGCTGGCTGTGGAGTACACCGCGACTAGGCTCTGCCCCGCCCCGCCAGCTCCAGTCCTGCCACGGCCTCAGCCCCCTTCGCCGGTGAGAGACTGCTCCCTGCTGGCCGCCCAGCATGCTGCACCCGCCCCACCCCGCCCTGCACCCCTGTGGCTCCGCACCGCCTGTTCCCTGCGCCCCGCAACCTGCTCCCCTGCACCCTAGTCCCCCTGCTCTCCCTGTTCCCTGCAACTCTCTGGCTCTGTGCCTCCCTTGCACCCTGCTCCCCCAATCCCTGTGCCCCTCTGGCTCTGCACCGCCCATTCCCTGCGCCGCCCCTCCACCCCAGTCCCCATGCCACTCTGGCTCTGCGCCCCCTCTGCACCCTGCAGCCCCTTTTCCCTGTGCCCCTCTGGGTCTGTGCCCCCCATTCCCCGCACTGCTCCTGAACCCCGATCCCTCTGCCCCTCCCGTTCCCCGTGTCCCATTCCCCGCACCACCCCTGTACCCTCCACACTGTTCCCCGCACCCCAGCACCCTAGTCTCCCTGCTTCCCCCGGTGCCTGCACCCCTCAGGCTCTGTGCCTCCCATTCCCCATGGTGAACCCTGCTCCCCCTGTTCCCCATGCCCCTCTGGCTCTGTGCTGTCCCTGCACCCTGCTCCCTCTGTGGGTCAGGAGTGAGGGGTGCTTGTCCATAGGGGAGGGGCTGGACAAGGCAGGGAAAAGGGTGTTGTGACCCAGCAGTGAGTGAAATGGGAGGGGGAGTTTACTTGAAGCACCTTTGCCTTTATGGAAAAAAAATAATTAAAATTATATTTGCTATTTATAGGGCTAAAATGCCGGGATGAAAACGAAAACAACAACAAAAAAATTGCAAAGTGCAAACGTGTAAAAGCCAACCAAAAAAAGGGGGAGGGGAATTGTTTTGCTTGGGGTGGCAAAAAACCTAGAGCCAGCCCTGGTCACAGGGCAGTCAACAAATGTTGTCAATATGTGGTGCTTCCTGCCTTTGCTCACTATGGATGTTCTGTGATGGGCCAATAGGTGAAGTCTGATAGGAGGTTTAGAAGGGCACAGGTATGAAAGTCATGGGGTCTGCCTCTCCTGTTTCCAAGAGCCATCATCAGGAGGTTGGGCTAAGTAAGATTTAGGTTCAATGTAAAATAAGACACCTCCCCCAAACAGGCACTTCTTCCATCAGGTCTAAGAATCCCTTGATGTAGGTAGAATTGAAAGGAAGGCCAGGGATATCACTAAGTTGGCTATGAAGAAATTCCAATGTAGGTCCTGTGTCTTTGTGTAACCTTTTTTTAAAGTGCAAGTGAATATCCACGTGTAAAAAAATAATGGAGCAGTATTTTCGATGTATATACTATTTTTATTTTGCAGATTTGATTTTGCTTCAGTGGTCTTTTTGCTAATTCTTTACCTCACAAATTATTTCTAACTTTCTGAGTCTGAGCAGTTTAAGGCAAGAATCATTATTTTTGTAAAAAGAAACAGTCACAGAAATATCCCCCCCCCCCCTCCATTTTAAAGGTCTGTCCTCAAATTAAGAACATCTAAGGCTCGGGACTGATAAAAAGCAGAGCTGGGCCAGTGACAGGTTCAGGATCTGAAATCTCATGGACTTATCCAAGTTACAAACAGATGCTTTATGCCAATATTAGTTTCAATTGATGATCTAGGACTGCATTTTGCCATTTGCTTCTAAGCAGGTTTCACCCTTTTTTTTTCCCTTGGATGTGCATTTTGCCATTGTAATCAGTGCCAATGTCTCCCTGTGCCAGACTATTGCAAGGAGAGTGATATGGATTTAAAGCCTACCCCTTAAATGTATTCATTAGCTACTGAGGAATGCAATGGGCTGCTTGGTAAGTGGAGTATCTTGTCGTGAACACTGATTGCATCACTACAGTATAATCTGTCCTGGCTGTCTTCTTCCTTTTACACAGTATAAACTGTTAGTTTAGACTTAAGTGACTTGGGATCTGCCTGCATGAGCGATGACTCCTCTCCCCATCTGATACTGCCACAGTTACAATCAATGAGGTTATTTTTTACTTCAGTTCCCCTCCATTGGTGAGAGATAACCCAGTGTTGGATGCTCCCAAGCCCATCTTTTTGGAAAGGCATTTGAGGATCACTAAAATGTGTGAAATGGAGATGGGATTTTTGGAGACCTGAAGGATGTTTTCTGTGCTAGGGTTGTGTGTTTTATACAACGTGCTATGGAATTCTCTAATGTGCATTTTAATGGCTGTCATGGGTTGTATTTTATTATTTTCCTGAGATCTGCTCATATCTTAAATAAAACATTAATTTGGGCTCATGTGAATAACTCACACTGGGTGAAGCCATGAATGAGTTACTCAGGTCACCTACAACAAGTGATGGTAATACCTTTGTGGCGCATGATTATTTATGCACTGTTATCTCCTGCAGAGAATATATACACACCAGACCCAAGATAAATATAACGTTTTTGCAATGACGAGGATGTTCCAGATAAGACAACCATTGCTAACAGAAAGGATATGATTTAACTGGAACTCATTTTGCACAATGCAAAGGGTAATTAATGTTAGAAATGTAGCAAAGGTGAGTGGCTTTGGCATACACAGAAGAAGAGGGAGGGAAGGCGAGGAAATCTTTACTTGTACAATGTAGATCACCTTCGTAAGTAATTTCCTTGTTACCATGAGTCTCCACTTACAAAGCAGCTTGTGCGGGCAAGTTCCAGCTTTATTAAAGAAGAACATTTTAATTGCATACCGCATAGAGTACATGTAAAAAGTCCTCTTTCAACACACCATTTGTTGCCAAGATCTATCGAATTACAACAGTGTTCTGCCTTCTGACCCCTTTTGTGAGGTAAGGAGGAACAATTCTCCTAAGAAACCTGATTTGCCATCAGATAAAAATGAGCTGGGCTCAACACATCAGGAAAGTGCTTAGAATACTCAGCTACTGCTAACTGCGAGTTAATGGATGTTGGCAGCGAGGTGCTGAGCTCCCTCAGAAGGAAGGGGTTAGCGGCAATGCTCAGCACTTTCCAGGTCTGGGCTCCTAGAGCTGTGATGTTCTAGGTCAGGGGTTAGCAACCTTTCAGAAGTGGCATGCCGAGATTTAACTTACTCACTTCTGTTTACGGAGCTCTATTTACTGGAGGAGCCGTTGCCATGGCCACATGGTTCTGGACTGGAGCCACTGCCACAATCTGCAGTCCTGGGTCGGCCCCAGATGCCAGAGGAGCGGATGCCTCAGCCCCTGCCACCTCAGCCCCAGTGCTGCCTCCTCCCACTGCCGCCAGGCATGGTGTAGCCTAACCTGCTGCCAGGGAAGGGGCAATGCTCTAGCGTCAGCATGGGCTCCCCACTGGATTGGGGGATTGCTGAGATCCCTGCGTGCCACTTAAAATCAGCTTGTGTGCCAAGCTGTAGGTTGCCAACCCACCACACAAAAGAAAATGTCGATCTGAATTTACTCAATAAAAAGATCTATAAAGCTATCTTCTCTGTATTCCTCTGCATCTGAATTCCCTTAGCTGCTCAGCTTCTGTCTCCTTCAATGTATAGTCATGCCTGCTTCTCTGGGGCCTGAGCTGGTGTTATTTTTCAGGTTCTTACAAGGGAAACTAGCTATAGTCTGTTACTTTCTCTGGTGTGGGTATTAGAGTAATCAATCTCTTCTGGACAACTTTGCAAAACATTCTGTTTAGAAACAATTCTGCCCTGTCATATGTTCTGGTGGTTTTTCCTGCTTCATATTTTATTGTTTGGGACACTAGCATGAAAAGCAGACTATATTCTTGCTTAAGAAATCGTGTACCCTTGCTGTATATTCTTGAAATCATAATCCTCTGTGACACTACAATCATTTCTGCAGCAATCAGTTGTGATTATATAAGCAACATTGTTTCAAAATCAACCCTCCAAAATATTCTATCTGATGTCAGCAGGTCTTTAAAGGCTTTATTACTCTTAAGGTTATCAAACATTTTATGATTGCTTTTTCCCTCCTACTGCTGAAGAAGTGCTGTTGCGCTTGGCTTTACCTTGTACTGATTATAATCCTGGAATTCCAAATGCTGTAATTATTTGTATTTCACAACTTTCACTGATAATACTTCAAATTTAGGAACTTGGCACTCTCCTGGGTTACTTCAGTCATGGGCATATTTTAAAAAGTCGAGGTAGAGAAGCTGGATATATTTTAATTAACCTAATTTAATTTATCAAGAGACAGTGACCTAGCTCATAAGTGCAGATAGGGAATCTGGTCCCACCATCCATTGGAAAAAATGCATAGATTGAAGATACTCAACAAAACTCATGGGACAAATTCTGGTCTCAGAATGTAAGTATTCTAGTGTGAATGAGCAGGAATGTGCCTGAAACAGAAAGAATTGCACTGTAATGTGGATTTGACTAAATCATAAATCATATATTTGTGTCCACAGGGAAATTCCCTTTATTTATCCACCTTCTAACTGTTTTCCTGTAAGAATGAGTTCCCCCAACTTTTTTCAGAGGAGAAAATAGAGAGGAAAAGACAAGAAACGAGAGAAATCTTGGAGACCAAACAATGAAGAACTGCAACTTTTTAATTTCCAGCATTTTAAAAATGTTGTCTGGAAATGAAATAAAATAACAGTTCTCATGAAAAACTCCAAATGTTTTGGCTGAAACATTTTTTTTCCTGTGAAATTTCCTGTGGGAAATATGTTTGGGTTTTCAGATCCCCTCTAATTAGAGATTGTTATGGAGTTGCATTTTCCTCCTTGCAGAATGGACACAGGGCTTGGCACCCCCCCCCCCATGAGCATGACTGTCAGTATCCCATAATATATAAGGAAATTCCCTGGATCCCTGCCCCATTTGAACAACTCCATATTCCTGCCTGCACAAACATGACACTTGCCTCCTGCCTCTCTCTGCAGGCTTGTGCAGGTGCAAAGCAGACACCCCCTGGAATTAACTGTCTGGAATGAGGGCCTGCAGCCCTGCCAAGCTTTGGTGAGCCAATGAGCACAGGTGGCCTGTAGTAGGCTGCCTCATTGGCTATGTTGCCCAATTAGTTGGAAGAGTCAGAAGACTAGCTCTCAAGCCCAGCAGCAGCAGGTCACTGGCTGCTCGAAGCATTTGCCCATGGCTGTGATGTCTGCTTATTTCTGGCCTTCGTCTAAGTCCAGCCCCTGCCTCGTATAACCCAGTTCTTGTTCCAAACTCTGCCCTTTGACTCTGGCTCTGGTATCGGACCTCTGATTCCAGCTCTGACCGTGGGGCCTGGTTCCTGCCTGCTGACTTCTAACCAACAGGCCTGACTGCTGCTCTAACGATTAGGTATGGCCAGTCATAACCCAGTCCTGTGCCAATAAGTTTGAGTCAACACGAAAGCCTACGGGCATTTTGCGGTGGGTTTCCCAGGATATCATGCTGTGCAGAGCAACTTTTCCACCCCCAAACAAATATACCCTTTGTTAAGCCACAGAAGCCCAGATGTCTGGGACTTTGGGGCCACATAGTGCCCTTTAGTACTCCCTCCCTTGGATAGATTTTTTTGGCCATTCCAGTGAGTTTTCTATTTCTTTCATCCACTTCACATCTCAAAGTGGCGGTTGTGGTTTGGCAGTAGGTACTTATGCTGACAAGTTGTACTTACATCCTGACATGTTATACAGGCAGTATAGTATATAGACTATATATAGCTATGTGTTTTCTCTATGGATTTCTCAAAGTGGAAATTGCATCCATAATTCATAAAGAAAGCTCTAAACTTCTATTTTTGGCTCTTTATTAGGTTCTTGTTTTCAATTGCCCTCTGTGGAAACGTGCAGATTTTTATAAATGAGCATTTGGGCTTTGGGAAAATATTACATAAAAAGGGCAGGGCCTACAACACATGTCTCAATGGTATATAGCATACAAGTCTGGGATTTGTTCCAGCTATGCTTTGTACCTTTGAACTGGGGCATGTTCCAGTGGATGCACTGAATGCATCTGCTATGGAAAGAGAGGATGAAATTGACATGAGAACATGCAAAGCATGAAGAGAGTGACCTCTGGAACGTGTTGGTGTAGCAGCACTACTTTGCCAAAATGTGTCTGTTTTGCTGCACAGCCCCGAACAGTTTTATAAATACCACAACATAGGGCATTTGGATAGTTATTAGTAAATACACACTCTAGTTCCAACACTGTGTAACCGCCACTGGGTGGATTTGAACTTGGGACCGCTGGAGCTTAGTGTAGAAGCCTCTGCTGCTTGAGTTAAAAAGTGAGCTGGCTCTAAGCTTAGGCTGTAGAGCTCCCTGGTTCATATCTCTTGCTGTAACTGGTATAAGTGCCACTACATGGGACAGTGAACCACACTAGGGTGTGTGGATTACAACTGTGTGGCATGACCATTTACTAATAACTTGTATGTGGTATAATCCTATAGTTAGAATTCAATCTGTAGTGGCACCTCTCTAGTCCGGCATGCTCAGGACTAAGGATGTTAAAGACTAGTCGACTATCCGATAAGCATATGCTTATTGGACAGTTTTTTGATTAGTAAACAGGCACTTAGAATCATAGAATACTAGGACTGGAAGGGACCTCGAGAGGTCATCGAGTTCAGTCCCCTGCCCTCATGGCAGGACCAAATACTGTCTAGACCATCCCTGATAGACGTTTATCTAACCAACTCTTAAATATCTCCAGAGATGGAGATTCCACAACCTCCCTGGGCAATTTATTCCAGTGTTTCACTACCCTTACAGTTAGGAACTTTTTCCTAATATCCAACCTAAACCTCTCTTGTTGCAGTTGAAGCCCATTGCTTCTTGTTCTATCCTCAGAGGCCAAGATGAACAAGTTTTCTCCCTCCTCCTTATGACACCCTTTTAGATACCTGAAAACTGCTATCATGTCCCCCCTCAATCTTCTCTTTTCTAAACTAAACAAACCCAATTCTTTCAGCCTTCCTTCATAGGTCATGTTTGCTAGACCTTTAATCATTCTTGTTGCTCTTCTCTGGACCCTCTCCAATTTCACCACATCCTTCTTGAAATGCGGTGCCCAGACCTGGACACACTACTCCAGCTGAGGCCTAACTACCGCAGAGTAGAGCGGAAGAATGACTTCTCGTGTCTTGCTCACAACACACCTGTTAATGCATCCCAGAATCATGTTTGCTTTTTTTACAACAGCATCACACTGCTGACTCATATTCAGCTTGTGGTCCACTATAACCCCTAGATCCCTTTCTGCCGTACTCCTTCCTAGACAGTCGCTTCCCATTCTGTGTGTGTGAAACTGATTGTTCCTTCCTAAGTGGAGCACTTTGCATTTGTCTTTATTAAACTTCATCCTGTTTACCTCAGACCATTTCTCCAATTTGTCCAGATCATTTTGAATTATGACCCTATCCTCCAGATTAGTCGCAACCCCTCCCAGCTTGGTATCGTCTGCAAACTTAATAAGCGTACTTTCTATGCCAATATCTAAATCGTTGATGAAGATATTGAAGAGAGACGGTCCCAAAACAGACCCCTGTGGAACCCCACTTGTTATACCTTTCCAGCAGGATTGTGAACCATTAATAACTACTCTCTGAGTACGGTTATCCAGCCAGTTATGCACCCACCTTATAGTAGCCCCATCTAAGCTGTATTTGCGTAGTTTATTGATAAGAATATCATGCGAGACCGTATCAAACGCCTTACTAAAGTCTAGGTATACCACATCCACCACTTCTCCCTTATCCACAAGACTCGTTATCCTATCAAAGAAAGCTAACAGATTGGTTTGACATGGTTTGTTCTTTACAAATCCATGCTGGCTGTTCCCTATCACCTTGCCACCTTCCGGGTGTTTACAGATGATTTCCTTAATTACCTGCTCCATTATCTTCCCTGGCACAGAAGTTAAACTAACTGGTCTGTAGTTTCCTGGGTTGTTCTTATTTCCCTTTTTATAAATGGGCACTATATTTGCCCTTTTCCAGTCTTCTGGAATCTCTCCTGTCTCCCATGATTTTCCAAAGATGATAGCTAGAGGCTCAGATACCTCCTCTATCAGCTCCTTGAGTATTCTAGGATGCATTTCATCAGGCCCTGGTGACTTACAGGCATCTAATTTTTCTAGGTGATTTTTAACTTGTTCTTTCTTTTATTTTATCTTCTAAACCTACCCCCTTCCCACTAGCATTCCCTATGTTAGGCATTCCTTCAGACTTCTCGGTGAAGACCGAAACAAAGAAGTCATTAGGCATCTCTGCCATTTCCAAGTTTCCTGTTACTGTTTCTCCCTCCTCACTGATCAGTGGGCCTACCCTTTCCTTGGTCTTCCTCTTGCTTCTAATATATTTATAAAAAGTCTTCTTGCTTCCCTTTATTCCCGTAGCTAGTTTGAGCTCATTTTGTGCCTTTGCCTTTCTAATCTTGCCCCTGCATTCCTGTGTTGTTTGCCTATATTCTTCCTTTGTAATTTGTCCTAGTTTCCATTTTTTATAGGACTCCTTTTTTATTTTTAGATCATGCAAGATCTCGTGGTTAAGCCAAGGCGGTCTTTTGTCATATTTTCTATCTTTCCGACACAGCGGAATAGCTTGCTTTTGGGCCCTTAACAATGTCCCTTTGAAAAACTGCCAACTCTCCTCAGCTGTTTTTCCCCTCAGTCTTGATTCCCATGGAACCTTACCTACCAGCTCTCTGAGCTTACCAAAATCCGCCTTCCTGAAATCCATTGTCTCTATTTTGCTGTTCTCCCTTCTACCCTTCCTTAGAATTGTGAACTCTATGATTTCATGATCACTTTCACCCAAGCTGCCATCCACTTTCAAATTCTCAACCAGTTCCTCCCTATTGGTTAAAATCAAATCTAGAACAGCTTCCCCCCTGGTAGCTTTTTCAACCTTCTGAAATAAAAAGTTGTCTCCAATGCAGTCCAAGAACTTATTGGATAGTCTGTGCCCCGCTGTGTTATTTTCCCAACATATATCTGGATAGTTGAAGTCCCCCATCACCACCAAATATTGGGCTTTGGATGATATTGTTAGTTGTTTAAAAAAAGCCTCATCCACTTCTTCTACCTGGGTGGGTGGCCTGTAGTAGACTCCTAGCATGACATCACCCTTGTTTTTAATCCCTTTAGCCTAACCCAGAGACTCTCAACACTTCTGTCTCCTATGTCCATCTCCACCTCACTCCAAGTGTGTTCATTTTTAATATATAAGGCAACACCTCCTCCCTTTTTCCCCTGTCTATCCTTCCTGAGCAAGCTGTACCCTTCTATGCAAACATTCCAATCATGTGTATTATCCCACCAAGTTTCTGTGATGCCAACAAAGTCATAATTGTACTTATTTATTAGCACTTCCAGTTCCTCCTGCTTATTACCCATACTTCTTGCATTTGTATATAGGCATCTAAGATACTGATTTGACCTTGCCTCCCAGTTTTGTCCTGATCCTCCTTTCTCTCTGCCATTGTAGCCCATGCTCCCTCCCGTTTCCGACCCATCTCCCAGGTCTCCATGTTCTCCACTTACCTGTGGGCTTTGCTCACCTGTCCCCGTCGAACCTAGTTTAAAGCCCCCCTCACTAGGTTAGCCAGTCTGTGTCCAAATAGGGTCTTCCTCCTCCTCGAAAGGTGAACGCCATCTCTGCCCAGCAGTCCTTCCTGGAATAGCATCCCGTGGTCAAGGAAGCCAAAGCCCTCCTGGCGACACCATCTTCGCAGCCAGGCATTCCCCTCCAGGATGCACCTGTCTCTGCCTGGGCCCCTACCTTCAACAGGAAGGATCGAAGAGAATACCACCTGTGCTCCAAACTCCTTCACCCGTACTTCTGCATTCCTCCTTTGAAATGTACAAGAGCCTTCGGGCTGTATGCGGAGTTCCGCATTCCTCCTTTCAGGGCTCGACAAATTATGGAAAACCCTACTCGCCAGACAAAAAAAGGGACTTGCCCCCCCCCCCAAGTGTTTTTTAATGGCATAAATTCCTAATAAGAATAAGAACAGTAATAACTAATAAGTTATTAATAAATATCACTCAAGTTATTAATAAATATCTTATAAACCTCTACCTTTTCCCTCTGCTGCCATGTCTCCTCCCCTTGTTCCATCAGCTCCCCTGGTGCCTGCTGCCCCCCAGCCCCTCACCCTCCTCTGCTGTCCTGACTCCTGCCCTTCTCACTGCCCTCAGCCCTCCCGCGACCTGCCCCCCTCCACCAGCCCTTCTCTCCCCGCTGTGCCCACTCCTCCAGTAGCCCCACTCTGATCATTTGAGCTACTCCTCCTCATCCCCTCTCCTAACACCTCCCTCTACACACCTGCCTTGCCTCTCTTCTCTGGTGCTGGTCCCTCCCCTGCAGGTGTCTGCCCTTCTGCTTCATCCCCAGAATCCCCTGGCACCTGCACCTTCCCTTAGCCCTGCACCCTCCTGGTGCCTCCCCCTTCCCTCACTGCCCTGCCCCCTTTTTCCCTGATGCACACCCCCTCACCACCCTCTGCCCCCGTTCCCTCATGCCCCTGTGCCCTCACACATGCCTTGCTCCATCCCCGCCTTCCTCATGCCCACCCCTTCTTTCAAGCCTTCTCCCAGCACCTCCTCCTCCCCCCTCTAGCCACTAATGCCATTACCCTCTCCTCTCCCAGCATCATCCTGTCCCCCCTCCCACTGACACCGCCCCTCCTGCCCTTTTCCTCATTGTCTGCACTTGGCCCCCTGGCATTTGTCTCTCCTGCACCCCTGTCCCTTGGTGCCTTCCCCTTTCTTCTTCATCTTCTCCTGATCTCCTCCCCTCCCCTCAGCACAAGCCCCTTCCCCATATTTTGCCCCTCCCCTCCCCTCCCCTCCCCACAGCACAGCAAAGCCCCTTCCCCTCCCCTACCTGGCTTCTGCCTTCCACTTTGAGGGGTTGCCAGAGCCTTTTTGAATCCGGTGATTGCTGGCTGTGACGTCAGGACACCATGTCACGCCAGCGTCCTGGCATCTGCCGGCGTCCCACCCTCTGGCTCGCATCCAGCCTCCTCACGCTGGAGCTGCACGCAGGCAGCCCAGCGCTAAGAATTGCCGCACTTCCCCCTTTCCGGTGGTGCTCTGCTCTTCCACCGGCCGGCGGATCGGATGGGGCCGCACTGCCCATAGTGCGGGCTTCGGCCAGCCTGTCACAATGGCCCACCAGGCCAGTCCGCCCCTGCACTCGCCAGCTGGTAAAATCTATTCGCCGCGGGCGAGTGTATTTGTTGAGCCCTGCCTCCTTTGAAATGTACACAAAGCCCCAGTCAGGGCTCTTGTAAGTTGTACACTTCAAAGGAGGAATGCAGAGGTGCCTATCGAATAGTCGACTAGTCGATGGAAATTCCATCAACTAGTCAATTAATCGCATTTTAACATCCTTACTCAGGACCTGACTGGTGCTGAACCAAAGCATTTGCCAGACCATGTGAGATCACTATTGTCTAGCTGCAGTACCACCACATGCCCTGCTTACTGGGTTCTTAGAGGACATTTAAGGGTAAATTAGAGCTAAATAACAGCTCAGAACACTGAATGGTGGCTGTAAACAAAGTTTATGGGACTACAGGAAACTTGGACACACCTATGCTAAGTGGACATGCAGCTAACTAAAATCATGCAGACCATGCACGTTGTCAGATCAGAGAGTGCCGGATTAGAGAGGTTCAACCTATAGTACAAAAAAACCCTATTAGAGTCCCAGCACTATGGCTTGTATGAATCGTAACATCCTATTGCAGAACAATTACAAGATGTCAAAGTCAGCTTTTGCAGAAATCTTAACTTTTTTATTTAGAAATGAATAACCAGAAATTGACATTGGGTGAAAGTGTCTGGAAACCTAATAAAACTTTTATTGCAAGGGACTCCCTTTATTTTGACATCAAATCTCTATTGTTCATTCTCAGATCAGTGCCTTCTTTTTTTAGCCTAATGGCCCTCTGTGCCATTGTTTCCCGTGGAAATGCTAAGGCCTGCAATTACCACGCACAACGTCACTGCTCAGTGACTGCAGCTACAGTAACTTGCCACTGGACACTACTCAGGTGTCACAGAGCAGAACTGAACAGAAATGGTTTGTATGAACTGTCTTTGTTCACTCCTGTGTTATTTCATCAAGATATATGTGTGTGTTTGTGTGTGTAAATGCAGCTCCTACTTTTCCTATTGGAGACTAAGGAGCAGATTCTCTGCTGGTGTGAATTCACTGAAAATCTTCTTTTCAGCTGCAGTTTATTGCATCTCTGCTTCACTTGGCAGGGCCCAGAGTAAAGCCACTTCCTTCTGGCAGAAGTGGCACCACATTTGCAGTCCCTCAATGGCAGCCGTCTGTCTGGAATCTACTACAGCAAAGCATGGTTACTGAACAATCCAAGGTGCCCAGGTCCCCACTGGAGGGCTAGCATTCTGCTACAGGAGTGAATGGCATGCTAGAAACACAGGTAGAACTTCTCCCTGGACAGAGAGACCAGGTATAGGAGTCCAACTTGCCTCTTCTACAAAGCGCTGGAGAGAGTTAACTATTAGGCAGTTATTGCCCTTTTCATCTGAATGAGAGAACTGAGAAGTTAAATGTAAGCAACTTCTTACTCACAGCCTAAGAACCTGATCCACCGGGAGTCTTTCCATTGATTTCGGTGGGCGTTGGATCAGGCCCTAGGTTAGAAGGGCCTAAACAAATCTAGGGAATAAATGGTCTTTATTGCTGGTTATTCTGAGTTTACTGTCATTACTCACAAAATTGACACAGCCACATTTGAAATGCACAGCCTCCAAATGCTAAGTTGTAGGTGCAGGGGGTCCGACAGACTTGTTGGGCCCCTAGGCAAGGTCGGGGGGCATGCTCTGTGCTCCTGGAAGGGGCAGTGCCTTGGCTTTAAGAGGTGGGACTGGGGGCAGCCAGCCCTTAGCCCTGCCTGGAGTGTGCCATGCAGCAGCCCCTCCACTCCCCAGCCAGCCCTTAGCACTGTCACTGGTGCTCTGGCGGTGATTTGAAGGCATGGGGCTCCAGCTGCTGCTGCTTCTGCAGCAGCTCTGGGGCAACTGTCCCCTTTGCTCCCCCCCATCGGTAGGCCTGTGTAGGTGATAGGATAAACAAACCCCACATTGAGAAGGAAGGGGTTAAAGAGTTACGCTGGGCCCAGGCAGTTCCCACCCACTGCACCTGCAAAGCCTGAATCTTGCTTAATCCCAAAAGTTGGACACTCTTTGCATTCCCTGGAAGAGAGAGAAACTTGCAATGTCACCTGGCCAGAGAGCAGAGTTGTTGGAGGAACAGACTACTATAGTGAACAAGAGAAGAAGACAAGCTGCCACACAATCCTGCCAGACCATTAGGTAGTGCTAGTTGTGAGCATACCCCTTCACACTTTATTCAGGCCTGTACGTGAGGGGGGTGCAGTGGGTGTGAATGCACCCCCCCATGGTCCTCCAAGTAAGCGTGAGGCTGGGGCAGTGCATTGCCCTAGCTTCCCCCCCCCCCGCCAGTGTTCTGGTTGGCCAGGGGAAGCCAGAAGTGGCATGTTGTCCCAGTCTCCCTCCCCTGTGCTCCGGCCAGCTGGGGGAAGGGTTGGGCTGATTTCCTGCCCCTCCACAGGAGCCAGGGTGGGGCTGGGTCACAGGGGTGGGGCAGCCACCAGCCCATCCCATGGTTCACACCTCCCCGCAGAAATTCCTGCATATAGGCTGTTATTTTAAAAAAAAATCTGCCCAGGAGGGAGGAACTGAAGATCTGAGAGTGACAAAATATGGTGGCTTAGAGTAATACAAATGATAGAAAACCCCTTTTCCACACAAAGGGTATGTCTAGACTATATGGCTCCATCGACTGAGCCATGTAGATGAGTTTACTAGACATAGGAAAATGAAGCGGCGATTTAAATAATCGCCGCTTCATTTACATCAAAATGGATGCTGCGCTGTGCCGATCAGCTGTTTGGTGGCACAGCGGGGCAGTCTGGATGCGCCGCGGTCGACAAGGGAAGCCTTTGTTGACCGCTCCGATATGCCTCGTGAAATGAGGTTTACCAGAGCGGTCGACAGAGGCTTCCCTTGTCGACCGCGGCACATCCAGACTGCCCCGCTGTGCCTCCAAACAGCTGATCGGCATAGTGCGGCGGCCATTTTGATGTAAATGAAGCAGCGATTATTTAAATCGCTGCTTCATTTTCCTATGTCTAGTAAACTCATCTACATGGCTCCGTCGGCGGAGCCATGCAGTCTAGACATACCCAAAGAGCCAAGTTGCATTGGCTGGGTTTATTAAGTGATTGCTTTGGCCAAAACATCACCAATCCTAAGAGGTGTGTATGTGCTTGCTTGGCAAGGTTTGCATATGAGGTAAACACTTTTGACGTAAAATGGCATCTCCTTGGTCCCCTTATGCCTGTTTGATTCTGTATCTGGGTTGTAATAAACTGTACAGAAGTGCTATGAGCTAAAGAAACTGGAAACTGGGACTCAAAGGAACACTGCAGATTGAGCTATTGCTGTGTAGCTGAAAGACTATGGCTATGTCTACAGTACAAGTTTTTTTGGCAGAAAATATGCTAATGAGGGACTTATTAGCATAAGTTATGACATCATTAGCATATTTTCCTGCGGTTTCTTTTTTTGCGAAAAGAAGCAGTGTAGCCTGTCCCGGAGAGGCATAAGGCTCTTGCGCAAAATGGGGTTTTTGCACAAAACGGAAGCAGCTACACTGCTTCTTTTTGAGCAAAAACCCCTTGCGCAAAAAGAAATGGCAGAAAATATGCTAATGATGTCATGACTTATGCTAATGAGTCCCTCATTAGCATATTTTCTGCCGGAAAAACTGGTAGTGTAGATGTAGCCTATGGTTTTTGTTCTGACTTGTCTACAAATGTGTAGAATGAAAGCTACTGGTCGATTTGTTTTAGCAGCTGAAGTAGTCCTTGAGAAAGTAGCTCAATTTCTATAGTGTAGGAATTAAATCTGATTTAAATAACAGTGTCAGAAGTTACAAGTTTTGCACAGTTTTCATTCAGGAAGAGGAGCAATATTTCTTATTTTATCTGGGGTTATGATGCAATTAGTACTGTTTAATCCACTGGACACGATGGATGACACTATGTATATGCTAACATTACACAGCATTGCCCACTGGCCAAGAAGACAGAAGTTAGGGCCTTCCAGGTCAGTTTCCTGTTGGAGAAGAAATCAAAGACATGGAGTTTGGGTATTTTCTTAGTGCAATATTTTTTTGTTTGCGGATATATTGTCCAGTCCTGGAAAAGTGCTGTTCAGAAACAGTGCACAGGAACCCTCCCCGCCTTCCCAATCAGGCATCTCAGCCCAAAACCCAGTGCACAGGGCCTAGCACAGTACCTAGGGAACAACTCTTGGCCCAGGAATTGACCCTAGCTTAGGGAGTTTATGGCAGAGAGAAAAGTCTCTTGCTGCTAGCCATGACTCCTACAGAGAAACTGCATAAAAAAACCAACAATACAGCATGTGTTCCAAGATGAAAGCTTTCTACATAAGGAAAAAGAGCTGAGCAACACGATCTGTTGATCCCTGCCATAAGAATAGGACCTACATTTTAAAAAATGACTTGTCAATTGGGTACCTTGCTTTTTCACTCTAAGGGTATGTTTACACTGTGGCGCTATTTCGGGATACTTCCTGTATCCCAAAATAGCTATTCCACATCTTGACAACATACCCGTTATTTCAAAATATCTTTCAAAATAACGGGCATGCTATTCCAATGTCCCTGTAAACCTAGTTCCATGAGGAGTAAGGGAAATTTTGGAATAGTGGTTTATTTTGAAATTTGGTGCTGTGTAGACATTTGAAATAAGCTACACAATTTACGTAGCTCAAATTGCATAGCTTATTTCAAGCTAAGGGTGCAGTGTAGGTGCACCCTAAGGGTGCTCAGTCTTCAGCTTTCAGGCATTATGAATTGGCCAATCAAAAACAGGCTCCCCAAATCAGTAGTTGCTTTGTAAATGTAGATATGTATGTATGTTATAGGCACACCCAGAAAATTTCTCCCAACTGGAAAGTTCTGCTCTATTGATGGCAGATCCCAGTCACCCGTGGGCAGAATTGAACTTGGGACTTCTGGAGCTTAGTGCATGAGCCTCTACCACATGAGCTAAAAGCCAGCTGCTTCTTAGCTAAAGCTGTAGAGCAGACTTCACGCTCCCATCTCAGTGAGCTCAGCGCCTCTGGGTTATGTACTTCCCCTCAGTTGAGGAAGTGCACTCTGAGCTTCAGAGACCTCCCAGCAGTTCATCACAGACAAGTCCCCCACTTGTAATATCAGCAGACCCTGATCATCTACAGGCAGGATGAAATATGGGACCTCTGGAGCTTAGTGCATGAACCTCTACTGCATGTGTTAGAGGCTCATGGCTTTAGCCCCTAAGATCCCAGGTCCATTGGCTTCACAAATGGGGATTTGTCCAAGATGAACTGCTGGCAGGTCACTGAAGCACATGTAATCTTTAAGCCTGCGAGGAATGCTTTGTTTCCTCATTATGTATCCCAAGAATGACTTTTGTGTGTGGTCTGGAAGAGGCCAGCACTGTCTGGGTTAAATGCAGGGTGTGTAATGAATAAGGCCTTTAAAAACATGACTAGGCTGAAGTGGTCTGAAGGCCCTAACCACCTTATTCATCCACGTGTACCTTGCACATGCCAAATGCCTGGGTGAAATGGGTCTTGGGAATCTAATGAGAAGGAACTGACATCTATTTACATATTCGTGCAAAGACTAAACACATTGTCTAGTTGTTTAAAAGCAAGCTCTCTTCCTCCTATTACCATTAGTGAAACAACTGCCTCTTCCTCCCAGCTGGGGATACAAGAGACTTGCTAGGGGGCTAAAAGAGGCTTGACCTTGCCCTTTAGAAGAAAAAGCTTCCTTTAATGGCCAACCTATGTCTTTACTTTTGTAGGTGTGGTAGGCGCTTGGCAGGGAAAGTGGTGCCATGCTGCTCCACAGGGCAGGCTATGGGAGCACATACTGTACTTTGTGTGGCTGGTTGATGTGGCAGGCGGACAGGGCCAGGGAAGAGGTAAGGCCAGAAACAGGACTTCCCCTTTCTTTTACTAATGCTTGCGTATGGCAGTACAGAGAGTTCCATTGTCTGCACTATGGGCTAGAAAGGGTGATCCGTGAGTGTTAACGCCCACCCTGGACAGTAGAAGATGATTCAGATCTGCTTATCAACCCACGCTTGTGGGGGAGACGTGCACCAAAATGTTTTGCTTCATGCTAGTCCTCAAGCAGTCAAAATATTTGGGGCCCACACCAATGTTTTGCTATCAGGCTTGCCTGCAGCTCAGTATGCAGGTCGGCTTATGATCCAACTGTTTTCATGACTCAGGCGCAAAACATCTAGGCATCTCCACTTCATGGGGAAGCAGGCACATATTTTTTAACTGACATCAGGCACAAGCTTATTTATATTTTTGTAAACAAGCTTCTTACGCTTCAGATTAATATCCTGATTGAATTGCTGATACAAACATTAAAATATTTAGCAGTGAGTTGCCTGCTTACAGCATGAAATCACGCGAAGAGCCAGAGTACTGTTGCCAGAGGTTTGTAATCTGGTATCTGTTCAGAGCCATAGCTCAGAGACTGGAATTCTGCATTCTATTCTCGAGGTGGTTCCCCAGAGCATTGCTCAGGGATACAGCTGTTTCAGTTGCAGATCCTAAAACTGCTTCAGATCTAAGGAACATGATTTTGGCAGAGACTATCGTTTCAGCAAGTCTTCCCAGGAGACCAGAGAAAGTCTCCCTCCTGAACTGTGATTACTAGCTGCCTTTATGGGTAGATTGAAAGCAGCCCTCAACATGCATAGACCTTCTGTCTTGAAGTTGATGAATTACTTCAGTTTTAGCGGGTCAAGCCTGCATGGCATGGGTGCAGTGTTGCACATTTAGGTAAAAATATAGCGAGCAGCACAGACAGTGTTAAGTAACCTAATTTTGCATTTACAAGAGCTCTGCTGAAGGCTACCAAGCTACTCTTACTCTTACAAAGGGAAGTGTATGTAGCTATGTGCCTCTTTTCTTGCTGTGGTTCATACTTAATCACATGTGTCCTCAGCTGCAACTCTTGTCTACTCACATCCTCTCCTTTTTTGGCCCATGTTTTTGAGAATAAGGGACTGGAGATTTAAATACCTTACTAAATTAGGCCTGAGTATGTGCATCAATTTAGCATGTGCGGCACACTTAAACAGGTACTTAAAATTAAGCACATGGTTAAGTACTTTCCTGAAATGGTCTTGCTGCTGCTTAATTCTGCCTGCATTCCCATGTAGCCTCCATTCACATGCACTAGCTCAGAGCCACCTCGTGTTCTTTGCTGATTACTCTGCTTGGACTGAGAGGCTCCAGGCCTGAAGGATTTTTTTTTTAAAAGGGACATATGTAGGATAATCAAGATTAATCCTTGAAGCCTGTATACAGTGTGCCTCAGTCCATGTTGGCACTAAGGTATATGTAAACATGTGTCTATATTTTCAAAAGTTGCTGAAGGAACAAAGCTTGTCCTGATCGTTTGCTTTTTAAAAGAGATGTGCACAAGCAACTGTGCGGTCATTATGGGCTAATGATTTGTCTCAAGTTGCTGTTTGAACTGGATCTGACAGACTTCCTATTGGAGCCGGAAGCTGGCAAGAGGCATAGGAACACAGGAATTGCCATACTGCATCAGACTGGGGGGAGAGCTAATCTATGATCCTGCCTCCCATAATACACAGGACTGCCTCAGAGGAAACAGCAAGAAACCCTGGGATAAGATGCCTACAGGGAAAATTTTCTCCTAATCCCTTTCCGTTAGAGATTAGCTTCTGGCCTTAAGTATGGGAGTTCATACCCCTTCCCAAACTCTCATTATTTATTTTGTTTTTCATTGTTGCTACCATAACTCTGCATATGGTTATCTATATAATTGTCCATTTTTTTTTCTTGAAGCTTGAACTCCGTGATCTCTTGTAGCAATGAGTTTGTAACAGCCATTAGAAGAATCAAGATACCTTCGGTCAGTCTGCCATGTTCAATTAACCATGCCTGTGCTACAATTGACTGCCTCCCACCTAGAAGGAGTAGGACTAACAGATGTTATGACGACCATGTGGGTCTTAAAAAAAGAGGTGAGGGCAGTAGAGAATTCACTCAGAGAAAAGTGCTCCAGGAAGCAAGGCAGATGGCTGAGGTAATGCCTACAGGAAAGTTCCATAACATAAGACCAACCATACTGGGTCAGACCAAAGGTCCATCTAGCCCAGTATCCTGTCTTCTGACAGTGGCCAATGCCAGGTGCTCCAGAGGGAATGAACAGAACATTCACCCATTCCCAGCTTCTGATAAACAGAGGCTAAGGACACCATTCCTACCTATCCTGGCTAATAGCCATTGATGGACTTACCCCCTATGAATTTATCTAGTTCTTTTTTGAACCTTGTTAAAGTTCTGGTCTTCACAACATCCCTGGGAGTGCCGGGCACTAGAGAAGACCCTGCTAGGTATCATGACTTCCAGGAAGTGAGCTTCGCATCTATGCTCAGTCAAAAGAGCATGGAAGTGTTTTGTAGGCCGTGGTAATAGGCATAAAGAACAGGGAACACCAATGCATGGAAGACACTGAGAAGGAGAGACTCCAGGGAAAGCAGCCTAGGAGTGGCTTTCTGAACAGAATCAGGTTGCCAGCTCTGACTGATGCTATTCCATGAGATTCCCCATCCTCCCCATGATGTTATGTCATTTTTTAAAGAAAACAGACCACTGAAATCTCTGGGATTGCTTTCAACATCACTGGGAGATAGATGCTGATTCTGGAAGTTTCCAGACCAGTCCTGGAGGGTTGGCAACCATAGAACAGGAAAGTCTGATAGGCCTCAAACTGAGAGATGAATCTAGGAGATGGGCTAAAAAAGTAGCCCAAATGGGTCATGATATTTGGCTGTTTGGACTTCGTTGCCCTAGAAGGGCTTAAAATTTTGTCATATTACCAGACTTGATCTGGGGTTGGCTGAGGGGGGCCCCAACTCAAGGCAGCACCACATTGATTCAGGAGGGGGTGTGACTGGGGAACCGAGCCCAGTGGCAGTTCCACAAGCTAGCAGCACACGGTATGATACAGTACATCTTTCGATCAGCCCACAACTTGCTGCCTTTCACTTTAATTGAATATTTCTTCACGTATGGGTAACAGAGATGTCTTGCCTAAAAGCAGGTATATACTGTGTTTACACTGAGCTTCAGAGCTGTGAATACCAGTCAACTTTGTTTACAAATTTGCTATCTTGGTCTGGTAGCTAGACTGCTTTGGGTACTGAAATAAAAGTAGTACTCTGAAAAAATGTCTTTACAAAAACGTATCTGTCCTGAAACTCACACTTCAGAGACAGAAATAGTCTCTCATAACTGTTAAGCCTTTGTGATTTTATCGGTGGCATGGAAACCAGCCCAATGGAAAAAATCTTAGGGTAGACTCCTGTTTTAAACATATAAAAAAGCTTATAAACTAAAGAGCCATTATGTGCCAATGGGGATGGAAGCTGTGACTAGGAACTTAACCAGAAGGAATTGAACAGAGACAACCAAATTCATTTCATGGAGACAGAAATAATCCCTTGCTTAACCATGATGGATCTGATTTTCCTTGTTTTCTAAAATATAAATTAGGAATAACTTCATTCAAGTAAATGAAGTGACTTTGACTTTGTATCATGTCAAGAGAGAGGAGAATTGGGTCTCATAGCATGTGAAGGTTTGTAAGTTACGAAGTAACTGTATGGCAAAGATTTATGGGTAAAAGTGCCTGGCTTTCATGGAAAAGAAAATAGAATTGGTAAAGTTCAGAAAACTTCCCCCTTCCCCCGAAACAGTATTTCCGTCCATAATCAATAGAACTCTGACATGCGTTAGCAAGAATAGCAATAGGCTGACAAAGAATCCAGAATAAATCAAACAGCATGAAATCAAAATGGAGCCTTTTCGTTTCACGACTGCACAATTGCATCACTATTCAAAGGGCTCATTTGTGTTGCCATAGGCAGATTAACTCTGGGAATCCACTTGGGAGGGAGGGAAAAAAAAATCACAATTTATTCAAGATTTAGCTAACGTCAATATTTGTGAAACCATAATGTCATAAGAGGAGTCCCAGCTGTTTCAGGACCCTCTGCTTGTCACAGGTACGTCTACACTGGCAGCTTCTTGCGCAAGAACTCCTTTGTGGAAGAGTTCTTGTGCAAAAACTCTTCCAGAAGAGAGTGTCTACACTGGTATGTGCTTTTGCGCAAGAGCATCCATGCCAGTGTAGACGCTCTCTTGCGCAAGAAAGCTCTGATGGCCATTCTAACCATAGGGCTTTCTTGCGCAAGAAATTCATGTTGCCTGTCTACACTGGCCTCTTCTGGAAGAGCTCTTGTGCAAGAGAGCTTATTCCTGAGTGGGAGTGTCAGAGTTCTCGCGCAAGAAGCCCTGATTTTATACATTAGAACGTCAGTTTACTTGCGCAAGAACACGCGGCCAGTGTAGACAGGCAGCAAGTTTTTGCGCAAGAGCGGCAGCTTTTGTGCAAGATCACGCCAGTGTAGACACAGCCAGGGTGTCAGAGGCATTTGTATACCTTTCAACAGGCAAATGACTTACAAAGGCAACTAATATACTAATAATTTATCCTCACAATGGCCCAGACCACATTGCTGTATATGGAGGAGTCCTACCCCTCCTGTGCTTAAAAATGGTTTAGCTCCTTTTGTAGCAGTACCCTATCCTTCCTTAGACCGTACTGAGGTATCTTTCTGAGGCCTCACAGCGGCAGGGGACAGCTGTGGGCAAGCTTGGACAAGGTGAAGGCACACTGAGGAGCTGAGTCAGGGGAATGCTGACATTGCCCTCACATCATCTCTCAATGTTTACTTGCAAAAAGCAGTGTTGTATTTTCTGCAGGGTTCCTCCACAGAAGGACTGCCTCCCCTTTAAGGTGCTTCCAGTTAGTCAGGATATAATGTTGGGAGTTTTTTGGGAGGGTAAACATGCGGAAGCAACAGCATGGGAGGTAGTCACTGGTCTGTTTTATTTTTTTAAAAACACCCTTGCTCTTTTCTTGATGTGCAACTAAAATGTTCCTTGCTGCTTGTGGGAGCCCCAAAGACATATCAAGGACAGACAAAGATATCCCTACTATGTGACTTCACAACAAAAAATATGCCACTTTAATTAATTAGTTCTCCTTGCTCGACAACATAGGGCATGTGCAGTCTAACACTTTCCTTGTCTAGCCCACTAGCGGTTGGATTTTCATTTTTGAGTCACAACTTCAGGTGCCTCAGTGAACCACATTAGTATACAATCAACAGTCTAGAATTGGATGTGCCTACACTTAATGTTCTAAGTGCGTGCTACATATCCAACAGTGTTGCAAGCAATTATCACGGACTAGAGTTGAGGCTCCATCGTTATGCCTATTACCAATACAATTAATGCAATGCAAACTACCAATATTCACTTACAATCATCAACTCTCAATTCTTTAGTATTTAATACACTAAGGAAAAGTTTGTCTTTAAGGCTTTGGTTTTCACCCAGTGGTGTGTATACCCCTGGGGGTCTGCACACCCTGTCTAAAACTTCCAAAGGGTCTGCATTTCCATTTGAAATGTTTTAGGATTCCCCCTCCCCCAGAGCCAGGGGAAGTCAAAATCCTGGTGAGAAAAATAGAAAGGACGATAAACTTTGTCAAATTAAGTGTTAAAATATAATAAGAAAAGCCAAAAAGGAGTTTGAAGAACAGCTATCCAAAAACAACCTCAAAAAACACTTTACTATTATTTTTTTAAGTACATCAGAAGCAGGAAGCCAGCTAAATAACCAGTGGGGCCCTTGGATGATCAAGCTGCTAAAGGAGCACTCAAAGATAATAAAGTCATTGCGGAGAAGCTAAATGAATTCTTTGCTTCAGTCTTCACAGCTGAGGATATTGGGGAGATGGAGATTCCCAAACCTGAGCCATTCTTTTTAGGTGACAAATCTGAGGAATTGTCCCAGATTGAGGTGTCATTAGAAGAGGTTTTGGAACAAATTGATAAACTTAACAGTAGCAAGTCACCGGGACCGAATGGCATTCACTCAAGAATTCTGAAAGAACTCAAATGGGAAATTGCAGAACTATTAACTGTGGTTTGTAACCTATCCTTTAAATCAGCTTCCGTACCTAATGATTGGAAGATAGCTAACATGACACCAATATTTAAAAAGGGCTCTAGAGGTGATTCTGGCAATTACAGACCAGTAAGTCTAATGTCAAATTAGTTGAAACTATAGTAAAGAATAAAATTTTCAGACACATGGATGAACATAATTTGTTGGGGAAAGTCAACATGGTTTCTGTAAAGGGAAATCATGCTTTTCTAATCTGTTAGAGTTCTTTGAAGGGGTCAACAAATATGTGGACAAGGGGTATCTAGTGGATATAGTATACTTAGATTTCCAGAAAGCCTTTGACAAGGTCCCTAACCAAAGGCTCTTAAGTAAAGTAAGTTGTCACGGGATAATAGGGAAGGTCCTTTTGTGGACTGATAACTGATTAAAAGACAGAAAACAAAGGGTAGGAATAAATGGTAAGTTTTTCGAGTGGAGAGAGGTAACTAGTAGGGTCCCCCAAGGGTGTGTCATGGGACCTATCCCATTCAATTTATTTATAAATGATCTAGAGAAAGGGGTAAATAGTGAGGTGGCAAAATTTGCAAATGATACCAAACTGCTCAAGATAGTTAAGACCAAAGCAGACTGTGAAGAGGTTCAAAAAGATCTCACCAAACTAAGTGATTGGGCAACAAAATAGCAAATGAAATTTAATGTTGATAAATGTAAAGTAATGTACATTGGAAAACATAATCCCAACTTATATACAATATGATGGGGACTAATTTGGCTACAACTACTTGAGAGAGATCTTGGAGTCATTGTGGATAGTTCTCTGAAAATATCCACTCAGTGTGCAGCGGCAGTGAAAAAAGCAAATAGAATGTTAGGAGTCATTAAAAAAGGGATAGAGAATAAGACAGAAAATATCTTATTGCCTCTATATAAAACCATGGTACACCCGCATCCTGAATACTGCATTCTCAAAAAAGATATATTGGCATTAGAAAAGGTTCAGAAAAGGGCACCAAAAATGATTAGGGGTTTGGAATGGGTCCCATATGAAGAGAGATTAAAAAGACTTGGACTTTTCAGTTTAGAAAAGAGGAGATTAAGGGGGGATATGATAGAGGTCTATAAAATCATGACTGGTATGGAAAAAGTGAATAAGGAAAAGTTATTTACAGTACTTATTCCCACAACATAAGAACCAGGGGTAACCAAATGAAATTACTAGGCAGCAGGTTCAAAACAAACAAAAGGAAGTTTTTCTTCACTCAGCACACAGTCAAACTGTAGAACTCCTAGCCAAAGGATGTGGTGAAGGATAGAACTTTAACAGGATTAAAAAAAGAGCTAGATAGGTTCATGGAGTTTAGGTCCATCAATGGCTATTAGCCAGGATCGGTCGGAATGGTATCTCTAGCCTCTGTTTCTCTGGAAGTGGGTGACATCTGGTATTGGCCACTGTCAGCAGACAGGATACTGGGCTAGATGGACCTTTGGTCTGACCCAATATGGGTGTTCTTATGTACGTCAATAGCGTAGCTTATTTCGAAATACCTTATTTCGAAATTGGGAGCATCTATACAGCACTTATTTCAAAATAGAGCCCTTTTCCTCTGACTTCCCTTACTTCTTGTACAATGATGGTCACAGGAGTCGGAGTAAGAAGTCCTCCAGCTTGACAGTATTTCAATGTTATTTCAAAATAACTGCCTGCTGGATAGATGTGAATTAAGTTATTTTTAAATAACGTTAGTTATTTCGAAATAATGTTGATGTGTAGACATATCCTACGAGGCAACATTACGTATAGTTACTGGACTGGAAGTCCTAGAGTTCACATCTCCTTCCCAGTTCTGCCACTAGTTACTTTGTGGGTCGGGGCAAGTCCCTTATTCTGTCTGTACTAAATTTGCTCTTCTGTAGCATGGGGACAATGTGTGCTCCTTCCAAGCCTGTGTGGGGTCTAAGAATCCCAATTCTGTCCACTTGCGCAGTGTTTAGCGCCGCATTGTAAGGCCCTGGAGCAGTTTACCAGCCTAAACTAAGACACTAGTCTGCTGGATCCTCCTGCAGATATGGAGTGGCCTTCCTTGTACTGTGGAGCACACTAACGCTCTGCAATGTTGTTTCTTGCTCTCCCAAAGAATTGGAAATAGGTCCCTGGCACTTGCTTAGTCTCAGAAGTTGAAAGATCCTATTTCATCCATTAGTAGCTAACAAAAGAGCATTGGGAAGAGTTATATGGGATGGAGACAATTTTAAAAGAAAGGAAACCGCAGTATAAGCATTTCCTGTTCTCACAAAATCTCTTCTCCCTCAGGATGGTTTCTCCCTGCTCCCAGAGGGAAAGGACAGGGAGTAGGTGCTCTGTTCCTGCAAGATGCTTCCTGGTGAATAGTAATGGGTAAAAAAATCTTCTGCTTTCCTGGCCAGTCCTCTGTGGTACCATAACACTTATCACCTCCCCGCCTCCTCCTCCCCCGCCACCCCAGTACAGGCTTGCTACTCTTACCTTGGCAGGAATCTCGTGTGGGATTTTTCAAAGGAGCCTGAAGTTCAGTTCCCAGGCTGCTGTGACCAAAGCATTTCAATTTAATTCTACAGAAACAGGAAACGGTGGCAGCTGGCCTAAGAGCAGGTATGTCTTCAGGATTAGGAGTATCTTCCAGCTGTGAAGACAAAAGGACCCCAGGTTACTCCATGCATCTCCACTTTAAGGGTACTTTACAATGGCATCCATTTAATCTGGAGGACACTCCTGCCTATAACCTGATGGAAGGGATCTGGCTGGGTCCTGATGTGCTGAGTGAATGATCAAGTTGTTTTATCTGTGCCTTCCCCAGTTTTTCACGTGCCTGGTAGCACTGGTTTCCCTCAGGCCTTTCCTAAATGCATACACTTTTAAACTTGATCTGTACCTACTGTTACAAGCTGAAGTATCAAGTCTTTCCTTCAGGAATTAGTACAGGAGAAATACTTTTAAACCCACTGTCAATTCTGGTCCTAGAGGGCTTCAGTGTTTTCTTCCTAGCATCCATGCTCTGCTCTTATCAAGAGTAACGTTTGTTTCCTGAGTGCTGTCTATCTTTTTAGAAACACAAAAGCACAATCATAATGGACTCTAGCCTCCTTCTAACCTCACTGTATGAGATTATGTAGTCTCTGATGAAAGCTTGGGATTTTATGGGAGCATGATTGCAAAAGGATGCTCAGATCAATATATTCATTGAAAATAAATAGTGCCAACTACTCTGAGGCACAGATACATAGCAATGAAAGCATTACTCCCCTTCCATTCACCAGCTCAGCAACAAATTTCCTCCTTGGCTGATGGAAAAAATGATGCCAGCTGTACCTGCCCCATATGCAGGCAAATTATTCGCCTCCAGGGCCCTGCTCTCTCCCAAAGTGGAAAGGTAGTTGACTAGTACAGAGGAAAAAATGAGTGCTGGTCAGAAGTCCCTGCAGAATGATGAGGAAGGAAAAGAGAAGTAAAATAGTGAGATGGCTGAGTGATGGGTATCTGCCCTTACCTCTGCTTTTTCAGATAACTGAGGCTTACAACACTGGTTATTTGTGACTGTCATTGTGATAACTTCAAAACCCTGAGCTTTCTTCTGCATGGTATTAACATCTGTTTCAATAGGCATTTTGTTGAGCTCACATGCCTCTCAGCTACACCTGGCTCAAGATACTGTGGATAGGAGTTTGCCCGCTGCTGTGGACCGGCGTCAAACGGCACACGCTAGCATTCTGCTCACTGTCTGGCACAGCTTTACTAACCTACTGTGCTGCTGGCCTCAACCTTCCCTTCCCCTCCTAGCCCTTTCCTGAACTCAGACTTCTAATCAGCTTGCAATGCAAGGAGTCAAATCTTCCAGGTTTCTGCACCTTGCTTCACATTTCTCCTTAAAACTCACCTCTCGCTAGGGTGCCAACCAGGACTGCTGAGGTAGCCACTGAGCTGTGATAGTTGCTCAATCTACCAATTAGAAATCTCTCTTCTGTGATAGTATGCTCCTTCTCTGTTTGTACCTTCACATGTCCTTTTCCCACTGCTTTTGGGGCTAAGAGAGCCCTTGCTTGGTGCGGGTGAACAATGCATAGCACAGTGGGCTACTTACTGGCCCTCCTGGGACAGTGCTACTATAATCAAATGCTACATCACCAACCCCAAAACACTAGTCAAGATAACAATCTGTTTTACTGTGGCCTAACTGAAGGAACAAAATGAACCTACTCAGCACCAAAATAATAGTGATTAACTTCTTATGTTGTAAGTCTTCCCCTGCGTGCATATCTAGTTATGAAGCAGTGTCTCATGAGTGCTCTCTTTCATAAGGAAAGACTATGAGCAGTAGTACTTGGAGAGACTGTAGCTCAGTTATAATTTAGGTTCTAGTATATTTAATATGGCATGGAGAGGCAGACAAACATTTAACATCCACTATACATTGACAAAGTTCAATCAGAACTCTCTTCTCCATGTTTTATACTTTTATTGTACTTTTTTGAACTTTTTGTATGTTTTGTGTGTTTCTCTTTCCACAGAAATCAGAGCATCACACTTTTACTAGCATGAATGTTGACAGTATCAGATTTCAGAGTCCTTTGTGCAAATATTGGCAGAAATAAAAAGTTAACCTTTCTTTAGTGTGTATTCATGTTAGAAGTATTTCCAAACAAACAATAGCATATGGCTTACCAGATCAATGATAAAACCACTTTACACAACTCTTATTATAAATATTTTGGTGCAAACTTGCAATAATATTTAATGACTAATCTATAACTAAGAAAAGCTTAAAAGGTTCTAATCATGAATAAATAGAAGAAATCTATGGCTATTCCATTATAAGAAAAAGGCGCTAAAATAGTGGAATAAATTATTTGCTGCAAATTGTTCATTCAACTCTCACAGGGACTTATTTCTGGAAATGTCACAGAAGAACGATCTGTAAAGGAGATCACGGCCATACACACAAAACACTCTGGCACTTTGTAAAACTGTAGCAGGTAACATAATTGACATGGATAAGCTTAAATAATGACTGTGTTGCTGGGAGACAAGTATTCCAGCTCCCCCTCCCATTGAAAGAGAGCTGCTGAGGGCATAGCTGTCTTGGCACAGGGCAGCTGTTCTCTTTGCAATAAATTGTGTAAGATCATACCCCTGAGTTGTTGCCTGCTCTAGTGTTTTGAAGTGCCAGAGGACTCCAGGCTGATCACTGTAATCTCTCCAGGTTGGCTGGCACATGTCGGGTGTGGCAGTACCAATCCTGTTCTCTCTAAAAGGCAGATTGGTGCGGGTTACTAACGCATTCAGTGGTCTCAAGTAAAGACTTTCAAACTAGGCCACTCTGTGTGGGGATCTCTTATTGCCAACTGAGCTCAATGTTCCCAGTGAACTGGAGGCTAAAGGGGGAGAGAGCAGAGAAATGACCAGACCAGATCAGAGCTCTGGTCCATCTCCTCCAGTATTCCCTAGGGCCTGGTCTACATTCATTATGTAGCTGGAGTCAAAGTATCTTAAATTGTGTTTTTGGGCCGTCCACAGGTTGATGAGGGTGAAGGCTCCTGTCGACTTCCCTTACTCCTTGTGAGGAGCAGGACTACTGGCACCCACAGGGAGCACCTCTCAGTTGGAATTAGTGGGTCTTCACTAGACCTAATTTGAACCCCAGAGGATCGACGGTGGCATCTTCCCTGTAGTGTAGACATGGTCTGGGTGAGGGGTTGGCTCAGGATTCGCAGGGAGCCCCTAGCTATTGCGACTTCTGTCATCTCCCCTCTTTGCCCCCACTTCTGCGCCCAGCAAAGCTGGGAGAAGGGGAGTGGGAATTCACCCTACCCCGGCCATGCCGGGCTAGCAGAGCTGGACGCGTAGCTACAGGGCCCAGCACTCGCTGCGTTAGGGAAGGGCCAGGCCCGCGGGATGTCCGCACAGGCCGGGGCAGGATGATAAGGGGGCCGCGCCCGGCTCCGATTTGCGGGTTGTTTCAGCCCCGAGGCGCTACGAGCGGGACCGGAGCTGCTGTTCTCCAGCGCGGCCGCCAGGTGGCAGCACGAGAGCCGCTCGGGCGCCTCTGTCTGTTGACAGCGCGTTTCGCTCCCCACTGGGCAGGAGGGACGGGGAGCGAGGAAGGGCGCCCGGGAGAGAGGCGCTTTCCCTGCAGCCTGGGAACCTGCTTCGGCTCCCGCAGGGCTTCTCGGCAGCCACTGCCTGGCTGGGCGCTGAGCGCTCCCCCCATGGGCTGAGGCTGCTTGGCGTCGGGCTTTGCCTCAGCTGCCAGAGGGACCCTCGCCGCGGGGGCTGGACGTGAGCTCCCCAGGACGCTGACAAGGTAGACGCGCCGCTCCCCAGCCGGCCGCGGGGACCCTCCTCTGCAGCCGCGGGGCAGGGGAGTCGAAGGGGCGAGGCAGGTCCCTTGGATCGGAGGGCGCCCGGCTGCTTGGGATCCGGGCAGGGGCTGTAGCCGGTGCATAGGTTGGGCCAGTTCCTTTCTGCACGTGTCTCCGGTGGCGGGGGAGAGCCCTAAGTGCTGAGCCTGGAGTCCCCACGGGGGGACACGTCCTAGGTTGGAAGGGGGGACTGGCCAGTTGGGTCAAGTGCCATGTTCTCCTGACTGGCACCTGCACCTCAGAGCCCCCTGATGCCCAGGAGGCCTGGGGCAGAGTCCAGGGATGCTGCTCCCCTCAGACCATGAGGATTGGAGCTTTCCAGGAGCTGGCTCTTGGAGACCTTTCTGAGCTCCTGAGGGGGGTTCCCAGCCTTTTGGGGCTTTTTCCCATAAAGAACATTGTCAGAGCTGCTTTTCCTTTCGCCCTGACTAACCAGGGTTGGGTGTAATCCTAGTGTGTGTGAGGAGGAGGGAGCTTCTTCTCGGTTTGGAATTTGTCCCACAAAGATACCCCAAGAGCTCAATCCGGAGGGTTCTGTGCAAGAGGTTAAGGGGAAAAGTTAGTCATTGGTATGGAGGATGAGGAGCCAGTCTGCCGAACTGCTTCGCTTTGGAAATAGACACGCTGAGCCACATCCAGGCGTCCAGCTTGATGCAGTGGGCAAACTGTGAGGGGTGAGTGAGTGTCTTGCAGCTCCCCATTGCATTCCCCTGCAGCTGATGCTGCATGTGCCAGGCTGGTCCCTGGAAACTCTGCCCATGGTTTGCTCTAATTTACATGAGCTCTAGGGGACTGATAATGTAGTGCAGGATTGGGTACTATAGAAACATCTCAGAAATGCTCCTTTTCCGCTGGCCACATTCCCATCTCTTGTTATATACATGTCAACACAATTGACACATATAAACTTAAATAATGAATGTATTCCTGGGAGATAAGTAGGAAGCAGCAAGGAGGACGGGGGCAAGTCATTACTCCAGCTCCACATCACCAAAAGAATCCCTTTGCATTCCTGGGGTGATCTCTCCTGCACCAGCTAAATTTCCCTTACTGCCAAATTGTAGCATGCTGCAAAGTGGCTACATTGCATTGTAGAATCTGGCTGACTGTTTCCACTGGGATTAATGTTTCATAAATGGTGTTGCCATAATCCTTTTCTCCAGGCCATTTTTAAATAAAAAAGCTCTTGTATGAATATCTTTTTCCTTTACTTGAAAGAAGTTCCAAGTTTGTTTGACATGGCAGAATTAAGAGGTCGCTGTGGTGATATGAACTCCCAACATAAATCCTAGAGATTGTCATTGTTGTCTATGCAACCCTCTACTGATAAGACTTTGTTCTTTTGATTGAACTATAGTACAATTACACAATTCTGTGGATGACAAGCCAGTGCCTATTATCTTCCAACATCCCACCAGTGTTGTATGCATAGTGCTCCTGTCCCTGTCTTGTGTTCTGTGACAAGGCAATGCATTGGAAGAGTCCAAAGCGTTGCTGAGTTTATTGCTTACCGTTGTACTATCATTCCATTCTGACTCACCTAACTGGTCTATCAGTCTGCCAGCTTGGACTTCTCCCTGTCACAGGGTCTGGTTCCATCTCATGATTCCAGGTCATTTAGAATATCATCAGGAATTCAAAATGAAAGCTAAACATGGTGACATTTTCCAGACTTTGATAATTCTTGACTTCCTCTTTTTTGGCCTTGTGAAAATTTCGTAAAATTTTAGAGTTGACAATAGAGTTGAAAAGAGTTGAAAACCTGATTCTCTAAACTTATACTCTGAGAATGAGTGTCTTCAGTGTAAAAACAGATATCCTTGGTGCAGATTTTCTTGGATTAACATTTTGTTGGCACAGTGCCAAACCTATTTGTGGGTTCCCATGTAGAAGTTATTGGCCCCTTCCCAGTGTGGGCCTGGTGTGGCAGTGCTATGGTAGACCTGGTTTTCATTTCGATCACACACCTCTGCAAGATTGAATGTACTGCTGTACACAGCTTCCTCAGCCCCCTAGTTTTTCCTCATTGAGCATCCCTGTGGGTTTACCAATGTTTGTAGTGAGCAGAAAGTTCATTATGATTAGGGGAAATGCCCCTCAGATTTATTTCCTTCTTTATTCATACATTCTATAGCCATGTCTCCACAACCACTTTAATCCACCAGTCACTGGACTCAACTCAGCAAAGTTCCACAGCCAGCAGCTACCTGATCAATTCTGACACATCCCTCTCCCAGCACCTAGTATAGAGGAACAATTTTCCATCTGTGTGATTGAAGAATATCTGGATCCCTATCGTAAGACTGTCCCACACAGTGGGGAAAAGTTGAGGTGCCTTTGTTGTTCTTTTTGTTCCCTTCTTTGGTGATTTCCCCACAGAAATGATGCAATATTAACATCTTCTTTTTAAAAGAACAAAGCTAAAAAAAACCCCCAAACCTGTTAATGTCAGTTGAAAATAGAAACTCCTGTCCCAGTTAGCACTGGGACGATGCCAGCATTTGCTGCTCAATTTTTCTACAACAAATTACAGTGGATCAGTATTTGATTTTGGAGCAATGATGTAACAGCAGCCTGAATTAAACTTGAGCTCTCCTGTTCAAACATGGAAGGCAAGTGCTAGATTCCTTTTCTGAGTATTAGATAAATCTGGAAAGGAAAAGCCCGTTTCTGCTTCCATGGCTGTGTGTGCCTGGTATTGTACCTAAAGCTGCCCAGGCCCCTGAGTAGAGCCTTCCCTCCCTAACTTGCCATATTAACCTCTCCTGGTGAGGTCCATGTACCTCCCTTGCTAGGCTTCAGAGAAAGGTGCATTGTCCACTCAATTCCTTCTCTGGGCAGTGAACCAAGGTCACTGCATCCCTAATCCAGTCTGGGGAAGGTTCCTTAGGGTGAGATCTGGGCCAAAGCCATCTATTTCCCTCTGCACACATCTTCCCCACTCACAGCACTGCCTCTTTCCTGCAGCCTATTCACCGCAAGCTGTTGTGCAGGGCTCACAGTTCCTTCCACTCCCTCCCCTTCCACTGGAATCAAAATGCTGAGTAGTGTTTGCACTAGCTGTGTTTTGTATGTTTTTTCTCTTTTTCCTGCTTCATACAACAGGCTTGCTCACAACGGGTGATTTAGTTGCAGAAAATTTGACTTACTAGTGTGCCCTGGTGAGTTTAATGATGGGAGTATAAAACATTTGCTTTAGAGATAATTTAGATAATTTTATTTTTTTTAAACCTGCTCTCAATTAAGACCAAAAGCTACAAATAAAAAGAGAGACTCAAACTCTTTGGAAGACTTGGAAGTGGCCCAAGAGAATAACTCTGCGGAGATGTTGAAAATACCACTTTATCTGCTGTCATCATTTTGGGCCCAATCCTCCACTCTGTTACAACTGATTCTATGCTGTTGTGGGCCCTTAGATCCCAGGGGAGCTGTGTGAATGTAAAGCTCTGGCAATGGAATATGAGATTTGGCTCTGTTTTTAAGTGAAAATACCACCCAAAGTACAGTGCATTAAGGGCCTGTTACAAAGTCCATTGGATTCTAAGACTTCTAGGGCTTTGGATCAGGTCCTAAGAGAACATTACGTTTGGGTAGGTAAATACTTAGAAGTCAAATTTGATGTGCACCTTTAAGAATGTATTTTGTCAGAGTTCCATCTAATCAGTATCCTGCTTCTGACGGTATTTTTTCTGTCACCTGAGATGTATATGGAACATTTTGTGACTTTTCATTCTTTTATTCTCCTGTCATTGTCATAATGCTCCATTTTATCTTAACTGGCTTGAGAACTTACATGAAAAGCTCTCTCTGCTAGGTGTATGGGCAATTTTTTTTTTCAAATGGCGGTAAGCCTGCTGTAAGTGCAGGTGAGGGGATGAGCCAGTAAACTATGAAGTTAATGTGGCTGTGAATTTAGTGGTTTATATATGCCAGCTGATTACTCTAGGCATTCATCTGAAGAAGTGGGTTGTGCCCATGAAAGCTCATGATACCATCTACATGTTTTGTTAGTTTCTAAGGTGCTGCAGGACTATTTGTTGTTTTTTAGGTTTTTCCAGTTACAGACTAACATGGTTACCTCTCTGAAGCTTTTAGACATGCTAGTTAGCCTTTCAGATGTTGTGTAATAACAGTTTATTGTATAGGCAGTTCTTGGACTTACAACACAATTGGTTCCTGAAAATTGTGTCTTAAATTGAAACATGGTAACTTGTAACCTAGATCTAAAAAGCATAGGATCAAACGTTGTGAAGTAGAAACAGAGTGTCTAACAGAACTTCCTAGGTTTGTTTTTCCGCAAAAAGAGAAGAGAGAAAAAAGAAAGCTAAAGTGGAACTTTGGTCTCCAGGACTCCAAAGCTCCTCTGGCTTGCAGTACCTGGCAATAGCAAGTATTCATTCCATAAGCTAGAAATTTGCCTATACGGCACTGGAATGCCCTGGCCCACTCTGTGTTCCAATCCAAGGCCCGTTGAAGGTAATGGAAAGCTCAGGTAAAGGGCTGATCCTTACTGCAGGGAATGAGTCTCTTGCTTACCTTACAGTTGCACAGCTGCCGTCTCATCTCCTTCACACCTTTCAAAAGCCACAGAGATTGCGCTTGTAAGGGTCAGTTTATAATACGCACCTGCTCACCTATGGATCTTTGCCTTCGCTTCTGTGTCCCCTCACTGTGCTTTTCAATCAGCCACAAGTGCATGTTCCCAGTAGCTTTTCTGGAGCTCTGAATGACAAGTACACTATATGTGTATTTTGTGATGTCCTCCCTGTCTCCCATCCAAATTACTGGTGTGGAGAAAACTGAGAAAACAGTTTTCAGGTGGCAAACAGCTGCATTCAGGTGAGGAACCTTGGGGGAATTTCAAGCACTTTCATGTGGGCGGGAGGGGGAGAAATGTACTTTTTCACATTCTGGAGGATTCAGAGTGGCTGAACTGTTTCTTTTCCCACTATTGCTTCATTTTGGAGGGGAAGACGAGCCTGAGAAGGCAAAAGTTGCAGGGAGTGATAAATAAATTTTCCCCTTAAGGGCTGGAGTTGACCTGTAATGTTGATGCAACCATAGCTATTGCAGTTTCTCTTGTAATAAACTTTTACTGTTTAAACTCAAAGATTTTACGTGAATCTGTGAATTACGATTACGGCATAAATGAAAGGTACTTGATTAAACTCAATTGATGGAACAGGATAAAACTCTTACTACTATATTCTGATATTAATTAACTTTTTCTTTCCTAATGCAGTCTCTCTGCCCATGCTTTGGCTGTGTTCATGTTAGGGCCTCTGCATTTGGGACCTTAATTTTGCTGCTAGACCATCTGACTTTCCCCTATAATGCTGGGGCAAACTGTAGCCTTTGTGACAGTACAAAAGGGATTGGAACTCAGCGACTATTTTTGCATTAGATACTAACCTACAGCTCTGAGCAAAGAGTTCAAGGGAATGTTGAGTTCCAGGGAGGAGTTCTATTCTGTGGCACAGCCTCAGTTCCTTCTGCCTCAAGTGAATGCATTTGAAGTTCCCCATCTCTGCAGATGCCCTAGAAATAGTAGTCTGGAGTTTAAGGAACCTGAGGCAGAAGCAAATGGGGCTGTACACAGACTGGAAGTCCACCATGATTCTCTTGGGTGAGAGCTTTTTTTCACTGACGAGAGGGGTCTGATTAGGCATGCGGGAAAGGATTTTGGGGGTCTATTTCCTTATCTTCTTGCCCAAATTTCTTCTCCCAAGCCAGAGCCAGCCATGTTACTCAGTTCTGGGGTTGCCAGGTGTCCGGTATTCACCTGGACAGTCCAGTATTTTCGCTTCCTGTCCGGTAAAAAAAATTCTGAGACTACTGGACACCTAAATGTCTGGTATTTTCTGATTTTTTTCCCCAGCCAGGAGGAGAAAATGCCGGGTACCTGGCAACCCTACAAACACTCAGTACCCAGCCTCCCTCCCCTCAAGCTCCCTTCTGGCTCCCAACACCCCCAGCCCCTCCCGACTCCAGCCCCCATGCTTACCTGGTTCCACAAGGCTGCTGGCACAAAATGGCTGCCGACCGAGGGGAGGCAATGCTTCCCCTGGGTCTTAGTGTTCAGCTGCTCCCCTGTTCCTATCCCTGCACTCACTCTTAAAGGGGACATGCTGTTTTATTTTAATTTTATTTTTGCTTAAGAAGTCCTGGAGTCTTTTTTTTTTTTGCTCAACAACTTTGGTCTCTCCCCCCCTCCCTTTTTTTCCTTCAACAGAATTTTTTCTCGGTGTTTTTTGGGGGGGGGGGTGTTCGGTATTTTTGTTTCAACCATCTGGCAACCCTATCTGTGGCACCTGCACCGTGCTATTTTTTGTCTCTAGCCTACAGGGGAAAGAGCTGCAGGGTATTCATACAGCAATAACCAGGGTCAGAGTAAGGAGGAGCTTAGGGTGCCTGGCTTCCTCTCTGCTAAAAGTAAGGGGAGAGCTCTCCCTCTCCCTTAGCTGGTGAGGTAATGTCTGGAGGCAGGAAGAGCTGGTGCCTGGAAGAAGAGTTTCAGAAAGGAAACCTTATGCCTGGTTAGAGGCCATAGGTTGTAGGAAAGGCAGACAAACTATGGATTTGGTTTTTTTGCAAAACCTCCCACCTAAAATGCAGGAAATGGTATCAGGATTTTCCAGCATTTTCTAGGGAAGTAACCTGTCCCACCCTTGCCCAATCCTCTGGTTTTATCTCTTTTCATATTGACACAGGCATTCCTTTGTGGGCAAGTCTAAACTGCAGTATTTGTAGAAAAGGAGGGAGAAGCACAAATTACACATGTTCCCCGCTCCCCACATGCCATGATTTTGTTTGATTAGTTAGAGGCCTGCTTGGAGAGGGGACCCCTTCTGGATGCACTTCTTCCCTTATCCCTTCCTGTTTTTGCATCTTGTCACACATGACATCAAGACCTATGACAACCACCACTACATTTAGTAGAGACAGAGTGGGTGGGGTGATAGATTTTATTGAATCAAATTTTATTGGTGGAAGAGACAAGCTTCTGAGCCAGCCAGAGCTCTTCTTCAGGTCTGGGAAAGAAACTGCATACTGAAATTGGTAAACAGAGGCCAGTTGGTGCCAAGGGCAAAGCATTCACTGTTGTTTCAAAGTGACTCTTGTCTCAGACTTGACAAACTCACTACACTTAATATTTATCCATGGTTTCTATCTGGGAAGGGTTGCATGTGAGGGCTCTACTGAAAACTTGTCTCTTGCTGACATTCATGGTTGTTGCAAGATGTGCATATGGGTGAGATTTAAGAAATAGTGTAACTATTGAAAATTATGCCCCTATAGCCTTGAAGTGAAAGTGAGATCACCAGCAAATCCGTATCTGGTAACTCCTCCCTGGCTAGCTGATTATTGTTCAATTGCTCAATTTCTGACTGTTGCAAAAACACAAAAGAGACTATAAACATCAAAACCACTTAGCGGTAAAAAGCAACATTATAATCGATGGGATTACCCTGTCTATGAATAAAGACAAAAGACTGATTCAGTGTATTGCGGGGTGGAGAAAGATGCTCTGCATCCATTCACTGAAGAGACGTTTTGAGTAAGGTGTTTCATGAAAGATTGGGTCTTGGTTCCTGGGAGGCCAGCCAGCTCTATGACAGACTAAACTCTGGAGGTGGGAGGGAAAACAGCTTTCTTAGATAGGGGATGAGTGTGGGCCCTAGTTTGCATTTTATTATTTTGTTTTGGATTGTAACCATCTGTTTTCATTATTCACTCTTGTTTCTCATGGAACTTCTATTTATTCTTAACTAACCCATCTTATGTTTTGTTATCAGTACACCTAAGTGCTGTGTGTTCTATGGGGGCAATAATTCATTGGAGCTGGGAGCATCTCTTGTTAACTGCCTGGCAGACAGTGCTTGAGTGGCTGAAAGGCTGGCAGCGTTAGGGAGCAGACTCTCAGGCAAGGCTCCCTTTCACTGGAGATGGGACAACAAGGTAATTCACAGGACATCACAGTTCCTCTTCCAGTTTTGACTCATTTGGGCAATTCAATGTACTCATTACTGTATTCCCCTTGCTCTGTCCAGCGTTGAGCTCCAAAGATGCCAGGCAGAAGACAAAAGGATTTGCCTTTGGGGCCCTGTGAACTTATTGCTGAATAACTTCTACAGTGACTTCTATAGCTGCAGAATTGAAGCATTTCCAGATCTTTGGTCAATATTTATAATCTTGGCTATGGTTGCCACTAAATCATCAACCTTTGCCAACATCTACCACATAATGGCAGCTGGAGTTGGCAGCAATTACCAGTGGTTTCCTTTTCTAAGCAGTGGTAAATGTTTGACTTCTTAGTGGCAAGCATTGTACTTGAAATGTTTCAGTTGCTATGCAAACTTGTCATAAATGATCATGGTAAATAAAAAGGCAGGATTGCTTATTGGCTAGATTGGATGTCGGAGTTGGGCTCCTACTTCTTAGTGCTGTCATTGACTTGTTTGGTGACCTTGGTCAAGTTATCTAGCCTCTTTCTGCATTCCTCATATTAATATTCTGAGGGATTTTCATATTTACCAACTTTTGAAAAGTGCTTTAAGTTATTCACATGAGGAGTATATTAGGGATAAAAAAAGAACAGTAGAAATTTTTTTCATGTAAATAGAAATATGTGGTTCAATGTGGCTTTTGGATTTATTATTTTTTTAAAATTGTAGATGTACAACTTGATTTTTGGCTATTTTACTTGAGCACGGCAATTCCGTGATGTTACTTTTTGGCATCCCACTTCCTATTTTGGATAGTCTGTTAACAGGAAGAATCCATACTACTTATAAGGAAAGACAAGTTTAAAATTGTTTCCCCTCACTTCTGTAAAGTATTTGTTTTCTCAAATAATCATGGGAGCCATTATCTATTTTCTTTAAAAGCCTGATTCAAAGCCCAATGAAGTCAAAGGAAAGGCTCCCATTGACTTTAATGGGATTTGAAGTAAGTCCTAAAGAGTGATATAGGACAGTGACTAAAAGGAACAATGCTTGCTTTGTGACACACAGGTAAGGTCCTTCATTTTTATATTTTACACATTTTTTTTAACTTAAATTCCCTGGTTTTTCGAAAGCCATTGTTTGGCCATTACCAATTTTCACCCATATGTGAAAATGTTGATTGTATGTTGAAAGAAATGTTGAAGAAAATCCAATACATTAGGTAGATGTATTTACTAATAATGAATTAGTCTATGACCAGTGTAAATACAAGGCTGTTTGTTAAAGTAAGGCAACATTATAGAAGATACACACACAAATCTGTATGTTCTTGTCAGCGTGCACTCCGTAAAACAAACCACAACTCTAAACTACATTTACTGTCAATACTTTTACCTTTTGTATTTGTAGTCTCTCGTCTCTCAATATTAACCCTTAAAACGGAAGCTATTTTTTAAATTGATTTTTCCACATTTTAAAATTTATGTTAAATAATTACTAGGGAGCTGTGCCCTCCGATAGCTATGCTTGCTAATCCTCTTCTCTATGGGGGTAGATACTCCTGGCTCTCCTCCTGGCCACTAGGGAGGGCTGGGCTGCGGCTGCGGCAGCCCCAGCCCTTTCTCCCTGGCCGCCTGTCAAGGTTTAAACCTAACACCACCACCCAGCTGAGGCAGGCCCGGTTCTTCCCCCAGTGGCCAGGGAGGGTCAAGGCTGTGGCACGCCAGGCCCAGCTCTGCCACCAGTTGCCAGGGAAGGCCAGGCTGTGGTGCGCCAGCCCCAGCTCTACCCCCAGCGACCAGGGAGGGCCGAGGCACACCAGCCCTGGCTCTCCATGTGGCCACCAGAGAGGGCCGGGGTGGCAGTGGGGCCTAGGACAGAAGTGGCGGAGCAGGGCTGGTAACTGGGCTTTACCTGCCCGTGCCTTCACCCCAGCCTATGGATGCTGTGACATGATGATGTCACTCTGTCCTCCTGCAGGACAGAGAGATAAATTCATGGGAAAAATTTTTATCAAAATAGAATCCGAAAACAAAGGGCCTTGTACACAGTGTATAAGAACTTCAGACACAGCCGTGTATAGATACCTGGGCATAGAAGGTAATAATTACACTTGTGTTCTCTGTTAGCGCATGGAGTCCTTCTGTTTTGCTGAAAAAGTAACCGTCAGCTCACTTCGTGATAACTAATATAATGATAAAAGCTGTGGGAGTGACTTGGGAGAACAAAGAGCTGAAGACAGCAAGTTCATCTTCTTTTCCTGCATTAGGGCTGGATTCTTCATTGGCCGAAATCTCTGGAGTTCCCTCTAGTATTTACAGCATGAAAACAACTAAAAACAAGTTAATATCAGAAAGTAAATGGATAAACTCCCCACCTTGGAGTCAAGCCTTGTTGAAAAAGGATTGGGTATGGAGCCTTCCCGTCTCAAAGATATTTCCCCTCCTGTTACCTCAGCACAAGAGGACGATCTGTGCAAGGGGAGATGTGTTAACCCCTTGTTTATGTTAGTTTTAAGGAGCTAGCCAGTGTTCTATTTATAATTATTTATAGAGGAAAATGTGTGTGTGCTAGAGAGACAGAAATCAAGTCTGGGTGATTTGTTTGGAGAAACCACCACGTCTTAAACCTCTGGAGATAAATGTTTCTAGTGAGATGTGACAGACATAGTCACGTAGGTACTTCTGGGGCCCTGCTCTGTTATTGCTTCACTCCCAATTTATTACAGTGCAGTACTGCCAACGCCATGCTTAAAAAGCCAGGCCCTAAAAATCTTGAGATTGGCTTATAAATCATGAGATTTTAAAATTAGCACATTCTGCTTTGATTTTCTGAGCCCTTAGGGTTCTTGTTTGTCAAACTCTTCTCTGCAACTATGCGGGATAGAAACTTACTGTTGTTACGAAAGCTGGGATGGTCATGTTGCCCTGAGCTCCAGGAGGTGAGTGTTCCAGGAAATCTCCAGATATTGCCAGACTTGTGATAAACTCCTGAGTGTTGGAAATACTTTGAGAAATTCATCTCTGTGCAGAGAGCCAAATGAAGGCTTATTCACCGCTTTATCCTTCTGAACATGAAATGGAGGATAAAGTGAGATGCCAGAGGCTTACTTGGGGAAGAAACTTTATGCTTGTCCTCTGCACAGAGGTGAATTTTGACCTGCAACGAGTGTAGGAAGGAATTATTGCCTTCTGAGATTCCCCCTCTCCTCTTTTAATAAAGACATTAATCGTGTATAACTCCTTTTAACCAATGGCTACATAATTGGACAGTGTAATACAATTTTGTAAAACGCTGCATTTTCTACTGCTCCGTTGTTTAGTTTATTTTCTGATTTTTATTCAGTTCTTCACATGATATCTGGACTTCTAAAAATGCTGCTGTTAATAAGACTTGGCTGCTTTTAAATCTGGTGGTATATATGATACCGAATGATTAAACCTCTGCATTTACTGACAACTGGAACTCTCATCTGGGGATCAGCAGAAGACAAAGAAAAAAGTTCAGCAGAGAAATCTGGGTGACTGGTACCGCAATGAAGAGCAATGAGCTTTAGGGAGATACAGGTGGCGTGGTAGCTTATCATCCTCCAATGTGCCACCTGCCTGGATTCATGTGTTCCTGGCTCCTGCTACTAGAAGTTTGGGGGCGGGGGGGTGTCAATGCAGCCATTTTAAAAAGCTTTTCTTTGTGATGGCTACTTGTGGATGAACAGTTATGCATAACTTCTGCTTGTTATCCTGATATCTTAGGACCGAATCTTGTCATTTTTACTTAAGCTACACTCCCATTGACTGCATTTGCACTCGCTAGAGCAGTGTTTCTCAATCTTTTTTTATAAAGTACCCCTTTTAAAAAAAAATTATAAGTACCCCCAGTACCTACAGTTTTCAGACATACAATTTTTTTTCTACCATTACAATACATTTGTTTAAGTGACTTAATCGTAGCTGGGCAGATGATGAAATTTTGGGGTGTAAAAGTACAAAAATAATAAAGTGCGATAAAACTTAAAACAAAAATTCAGTTTTCTCCAAATTTCAGTTGTGTTGCCGTACACCCCAGACTTCTCTCAAGTTCCCTTAAGGGTACTCGTACCACTGATTGAGAAACACTGTGCTAGAGCTCAAGGTGACTCACAAGCACAAGGATTTCAGGATTGGGACTGTAATAGCTAAATAGTTAACTAAGACTAGATTTAAACATTCATGGCACTGGGAGGTCAGCAGTTCTGTGGTGTCACTTTTTAAATAAAATATCTCCTAATGTTAGCTTAAATTTTTTAAAATCCATTTGAGCACCTATCCCAGTATCTTGCTCAGTGGCTGCTGTCTCTATCTTCAGTGGCTGACATAGAATCATAGAATACTAGGACTGGAAGGGACCTCGAGAGGTCATCGAGTCCAGCCCCCTGCCTTCATGGCAGGACCGAGTACTGTCTAGACCATCCCTGATAGACACTTATCTAACCTACTCTTAAATATCTCCAGAGATGGAGATTCCACAACCTCCCTGGGCAATTTATTCCAGTGTTTGACTACCCTGACAGATAGGAACTTTTTCCTAATGTCCAACCTAAACCTCCCTTGTTGCAGTTTAAGCCCATTGCTTCTTGTTCTATCCTCAGAGGCCAAGATGAACAAGTTTTCTCCCTCCTCCTTATGGAACCCTTTTAGATACCTGAAAACTGCTATCATGTCCCCCCTCAATCTTCTCTTTTCTAAACTAAACAAACCCAATTCTTTCAGCCTTCCTTCATAGGTCATGTTCTCTAGACCTTTAATCATTCTTGTTGCTCTTCTCTGGACCCTCTCCAATTTCTCCACATCCTTCTTGAAATGCGGTGCCCAGACCTGGACACACTACTCCAACTGAGGCCTAACTAGCGCAGAGTAGAGCGGAAGAATGACTTCTCGTGTCTTGCTCACAGCACACCTGTTAATGCATCCCAGAATCATGTTTGCTTTTTTGCAACAGCATCACACTGCTGACTCATATTCAGCTTGTGGTCCACTATAACCCCTAGATCCCTTTCTGCCGTACTCCTTCCTAGACAGTCGCTTCCCATTCTGTATGTATGAAAGTGATTGTTCTTTCCTAAGTGGAACACTTTGCATTTGTCTTTATTAAACTTCATGGGCTGTGTCTAGACTGGCATGATTTTGCGGAAATACTTTTAACGGAAAAGTTTTTCCGTTAAAAGTATTTCCGCAAAAGAGCATCTAGATTGGCATGGATGGTTTTGCGCAAAAAGTGCTTTTGCGTAAAAGCATCCGTGGCCAGTATAGATGGTATTTTGCGCAAGAAAGCTCCGGCGGCCATTTTTGCCATCGGGGCTTTCTTATGCAAAAAATTCCTTCCCTCTCTACACTGGCCCTCTTGCGCAAGAACACTTGCGCAAGAGGGCTTTTTCCTGAGTGGGAGTGTCAAAGTATTTGTGAAAGAACACTGACAATCTTACATTAGATCGTCAGTGTTCTTGCGCAAATTCAAGTGACCAGTGTAGACAGCTGGCAAGTTTTTGCGCAAAAGCAGCCGCTTTTGCGCAAAATCTTGCCAGTCTAGACGCACCCATCCTGTTTACCTCAGACCATTTCTCCAATTTGTCCAGATCATTTTGAATTATGACCCTATCCTCCAGATTAGTTGCAACCCCTCCCAGCTTGGTATCGTCTGCAAACTTAATAAGCGTACTTTCTATGCCAATATCTAAATCGTTGATGAAGATATTGAAGAGAGCCGGTCTCAGAACAGACCCCTGCGGAACCCCACTTGTTATACCTTTCCAGCAGGATTGTGAACCATTAATAACTACTCTCTGAGTACGGTTATCCAGCCAGTTATGCACCCACCTTATAGTAGCCCCATCTAAGTTGTATTTGCCTAGTTTATTGATAAGAATATCACGCGAGACCGTATCAAATGCTTTACTAAAGTCTAGGTAGACCACATCCACCGCTTCTCCCTTATCCACAAGACTCGTTATCCTATCAAAGAAAGCTATCAGATTGGTTTGACACGATTTGTTCTTTACAAATCCATGCTGGCTGTTCCCTATCACCTTACCACCTTCCAAGTGTTTACAGATGATTTCCTTAATTATTTGCTCCATTATCTTCCCTGGCACAGAAGTTAAACTAACTGGTCTGTAGTTTCCTGGGTTGTTCTTATTTCCCTTTTTATAAATGGGCACTATATTTGCCCTTTTCCAGTCTTCTGGAATCTCTCCTGTCTCTCATGATTTTCCAAAGATACCTCCTCTATCAGCTCCTTGAGTATTCTAGGATGCATTTCGTCAGGCCCTGGTGACTTCCAGGCATCTAACTTTTCTAGGTGATTTTTAACTTGTTCTTTTTTTATTTTATCTTCTAAACCTACCCCCTTCCCACTAGCATTCCCTATGTTAGGTATTCCTTCAGACTTCTCGGTGAAGACCGAAACAAAGAAGTCATTAAGCATCTCTGCTATTTCCAAGTTTCCTGTTACTGTTTCTCCCTCCTCACTGACCAGTGGGCCTACCCTGTCCTTAGTCTTCTTCTTGCTTCTAATGTATTTATAAAAAGTCTTCTTGCTTCCCTTTATTCCCGTAGCTAGTTTGAGCTCATTTTGTGCCTTTGCCTTTCTAATCTTGCCCCTGCATTCCTGTGTTGTTTGCCTATATTCTTCCTTTGTAATTTGTCCTAGTTTCCATTTTTTATAGGACTCCTTTTTTATTTTTAGATCATGCAAGATCTCGTGGTTAAGCCAAGGCGGTCTTTTGTCATATTTTCTATCTTTCCGACACAGCGGAATAGCTTGCTTTTGGGCCCTTAACAATGTCCCTTTGAAAAACTGCCAACTCTCCTCAGCTGTTTTTCCCCTCAGTCTTGATTCCCATGGAACCTTACCTACCAGCTCTCTGAGCTTACCAAAATCCGCCTTCCTGAAATCCATTGTCTCTATTTTGCTGTTCTCCCTTCTACCCTTCCTTAGAATTGTGAACTCTATGATTTCATGATCACTTTCACCCAAGCTGCCATCCACTTTCAAATTCTCAACCAGTTCCTCCCTATTGGTTAAAATCAAATCTAGAACAGCTTCCCCCCTGGTAGCTTTTTCAACCTTCTGAAATAAAAATTGTCTCCAATACAGTCCAAGAACTTATTGGATAGTCTGTGCCCCACTGTGTTATTTTCCTCATTCACCTCATGCTGAATTATTACTTGAGCCAGGTGCTACTTAGCATGAGTGGGATACTGCAGTGTAACCCGTTATGACTGCAGTTTGCTGAGGACCAGAGTCTACTCCCCTATACTTGTTCTGAGTAGTAGCTCCCTTGGGGTACGTCTACACAGCAGTGTTATTTCAGACGTTATTCTGAAATAACTGATGTTATTCTGAAATAACATAGTCCATGTCTACACTACAATCAGTTATTTCGACATAATGTTGAGCTGGAGGACTTCTTACTCTGACTCCTGTAACCCTCATTTTATGAGGAGTAAGGGAAGTCGGAGGAAGAGTGCTCTACCTCGGACTACCTAAGGGTATGTCTACACTACAAAGTTAATTCGAACTAACAGCTGTTAGTTCGAATTAACTTTCAAAGGCGCTGCACATGCAGACCGCTAGTTCGAACTTAATTCGAACTAGCGGAGCGCTTAATTCGAACTAGGTAAACCTCATTCTACGAGGATTAACGCCTAGTTCGAATTAAGTAGTTCGAATTAAGGGCTGTGTAGCCACTTAATTCAAACTAGTTGGAGGCCAGCTCTTCCCAGCTTTCTCTGGTGGCCACTCTGGGCCAAGCCAGGGAAACTCTTCTGCCCCCCTCCCGGCCCCGGAGCCCTTAAAGGGGCACGATCTGGCTACAGTGCCCATGCCAGGTGCAAGCCTGCCAGCACCCAGCCAGCAGACCCTGCACCTGGCACGGCATGAGCCAGCCACCCACTGCCACCCAGCCCTCTGCCTCTTCCCAGGACCAGGCTGGCGGCTCCCAGGAGCCTGCCTGGGGCCGCAAGAGGTGGGCGCCCGCCTGGTCTAGTGTGGAGATTGTGGACCTCATCAAGGTTTGGGGGAAAACCTCCAACGTCCACGACCTCCACACTAGGCAGAGGAATGAGGCCGTCTAGGGCAGGATAGCTGCCAGCCTGGCCACCAAAGGCCACATGCGAACCCAGGAGCAGGTTTGCATGAAAATCAAGTTGGTCCAGTGAGACCCCCGACTCTGAGCCCTGAGCTTAGAACATAAGAACATAAGAACGGCCGTACTGGGCAGACCAAAGGTCCATCTAGCCCAGTAGCCTGTCTGCCGACAATGGCCAACACCAGGTACCCCGGAGGGGATGGACCAAAGACAATGACCAAGCCATTTGTCTCGTGCCATCCATCTCCAGCCTTCCACAAACAGAGGCCAGGGACACCGTTCCTACCCCCTGGCTAATAGCACTCCATGGACCCAACCTCCATGAATTTATCTAACTTCTCTTTAAACTCTGTTATAGTCCTAGCCTTCACAGCCTCCTGTGGCAAGGAGTTCCATAGGTTGACTATTTGCTTTATGAAGAAGAACTTTCTTTTATTAGTTTGAAGCCTGCTACCCATTCATTTCATCTGGTGTCCTCTAGTTCTTCTATTATGGGAACTAATGAAGAACTTTTCTTTATGCACCCTCTCCACACCACTCATGATTTTATAGACCTCTATCATATCCCCCCTCAGTCTCCTCTTTTCTAAGCTGAAAAGTCCCAGTCTCTTTAGCCTCTCTTCATATGGGACCTGTTCCAAACCCCTCATCATTTTAGTTGCCCTTTTCTGAACCCTTTCCAAGGCCAAAATATCTTTTTTGAGGTGAGGAGACCCATCTCTACACAATACTGAAGATATGGCGTACCATAGTTTTATACTTCCCCTCCTCCTTCTTCCCCTGGCTTCCCCCTTCCAGCTCCCTCCTCCCAGGTTTCCACCTCCCCTGTCCCACCCTCTCTCTTCCCCTCTCCCACCTCCTTTTCCCAGTCTCCCCAGAGGTTAATTCCCCCCCCCCCAGTTTTGTTAAATAAAGAGAGTTTCTGTTTTTGAACACGTGTCCTTTATTTTTTACATCAGGAAGGGGGGTTAGGGAGGGGTAAGTGGAAGGAGGTGAGGGAGGAATGGGGCACGAGCCCCCGATGGGGAGGACTGGGGTGGCTCTGCGGGCTCCTCAGGGTGGAAGCTCTCCTGCAGGGCCTCCTGGATCCTGACAGCCCCCCGATTGACCCCCCCAGATGGCAGCCTGCGGCAAGTGCAGCTGGGCTGATGGCCGAGTGCTGTGATGTGCCGAGTGTGGGCACTCAGGGCACTCCAAGACAGGACTGCTTTGCTGTCCCTCATCGAGGTAGACAAGCAAGCTGGGAACCCTGAAAACTGTCTGTCCGGGGTGGGGGTTGGGTCCCTTTAAGCACAGCCCTCAGCTAGCCTGAGGCAGCAGCTCCATGCTCTAAGTCCTAACCTGATGCCCTGCCGGCACTGGTTCCGGCCAGACTTAACTTCGGTTCAGGTTCCACTCAGTGTGGACATGCTAGTTCGAATGAGCAAAACGCTAATTCGAATTAGTTTTTAGGTCTAGATGCACTAATTCGAATTAGCTTAGTTCAAATTAACTAATTCGAATTAAGTTAGTTTGAATTAGTGCTGTAGTGTAGACATACCCTAAGAGTCCGTGTTGAGAACGCCAAAAGCCGAAATAAGCTATTTTGACTTCAGCTATGCAATTGACATAGCTCAAATAGCCTTTGTTGAGCAGTCCCATTAATTATCTTAATGGCAGAATCTGGCTCTAAACATTAATTTCTTTTTTGCAAAAAATCACTGAGAATTTACTTGATGATGACTGAAATTTTCTCATTTCCAGTTCTCTCTAATTGCAATGCCATTTCATCAGTTCTGGTTTTTTGTTAAAGTTGCCAAGATGGTGTTTATCTACATCATTTATATTTTTATTTAGGCATTGTTTTATCTATAAGATACACTGTTTGATAACTCTTATTTTAATCAGCTAGCTAAGAGAAACCAGGTGTCCAATCCCACTCCAAGTAATTATAATAAAATGGCATCCAATAAGCTGCCCAAAAGTCAGGATATCCTACAGGATGGACTCAATAATTGAATCTGGCAGCAATGAAAACTGTATCTAATATGTCTGTAGTCCCATGGACTAGTGCAGTGGATAAGTGAATGTGGAACAGCAAGTAATCCTGTTTGCTGTGACCCTGTACATGGAATTCAAACATTCAACCAGAGCGCCAAAGGGATTATGACTATAAAGAAAAAAGGAAATTAACTATTAACTCTTAAATTGCTAGTACTGTTCTGGTTTGGCAGCCAAAGAAATACTGTGCTTTTTCCCCTAGACCTGGTAGCTGGTGAGTTCAGAATGAATATCACTATTGATCTTGCAGTGATATCTAACCATTAAAATGCAATTTCCTTTACTCAGCTTCACTGTTATTGCATTTGACTGTTAATCCATGTTATTCTGCAAAAGGTACATTTAATTTTCTAGCCTACAGATCAGGGGTATGATCCAGTGAGGCTCTGAGCACTCTGGTTGGGGTCAGGGAATCAGGAGCACGCACCACCAACCAGGGGAGTTTGAGAATGTTGCAGGATCAGGCCTTGATTTATTACAGCAGTGCTGACAATGGGGCTCTAGGTAATTATCTCTAACCATTATCATTAGAGTTTATATCCTGGCTGCTCAGATCTGCTGTTGGCTGATGCTTAGCACAGTGAGGCTCTGCCTGGGAGCGCAGTTTGTCTTCTTTTTAAATATATTTTGTCAGTTTTGAATGACTGGAGGTGAAAAATCAGAGAGTCTGAGACTGGATTAACATCTTTTGAATGTTTACCTGTGACTGAGCTATAATTATTTTTAATAGTTTAAAGCAAAACCATGCTTTCAAAAGACTCTTTTATTGTAAACTCTGGTTTCTGAAATGTTCAGTAGTGTTTGTTTGTCCCAATGGAAATTTCATGAGGGGTGTTTTAGGATGCAGGCTTACTGTGCAGGAGCACACATGCCTTGACCCAGTAGCTTCTTTAACAGCTGCCAAAGAGCCAGTGCAGGTGAGAGGGTCGCTGATCCACAAAACAAAGGGCTTATGCTGGGTCTGGCGGTGCATTATGATTCTGCTTTCGCATGCCCTTTTCCCAAACTGCCACTGCATGGGTTGAATCTGGTGTAGTGTCCTGCTTTCCTTCTATTTTCTCAAATGGATATGCACAATAAACTCTCTACATAACTAAGCTTCAGTAAGTGAGGTGGTAAGGAAAGTACCACTGTTGGAAAGCGTCCAACAGGAGACACTGTCTGGGTCACTGAAAAGAAACAAACTACACAATGGATGCCAGACTGTTCTGGAGGAATTTAAAGCTGGAGAAGGTCCTTCCTTTCTTATATTAATCTTTCTTTTCCAACACAGTGGAAAGTCCCGTGCTTGCCCAAGGCAGAGCTTTGCTTTCGGCTAAGCTTTGCTATTCCCTTTCTTGCAAATTCAAGACGTTTCTCATTCAATTAATTGTGGATCCCCTTTTTCAGTTGTGTACAGATGGGTATTTTGCCTGAAGCTTCAGCTGATCTCAGGTGAGGTTCAGTGCTCTATAATAATTTGCCTTCAAGCACAAACTAATTCAACATCTGTCTGCCAGCCACTGACCTCTTTTCACCTGACACCATCAGGACTGTGTTCAGAACCTTTCACCTGATATTTATGCAAAACTCCCAGGAATTTCAATAGCTTTTCTAGAGTATGGAGTTCTGCAGAAGGCCCTAATTGGGAGTTGGAGAGTGGGGAGCTACTGCATTGTGGAAAATTTAGAAAAGCAGGCTTAGTTTCAGGATTTATTATATCTTAAAAAGAGAGGTGAGGGGTCCAAGTTGACTTTTTGGAGTTTGACCCAGACTTGCAGGACTATCAGATTTTTAAGATCTCAAATTTGCCCGCCTTTCTTTTAAAAGAGAGGTAAATTTCAGCATCCAAGGCAGAGATTTTATATAATGATATATAATACTTTATTAACTATTAAATATTAGATTATATAGTGGTCTGTTAGGGCTTCGAATTCCATGAATACCGTAGTAATGTAGTTTAAACTAGTCTTCAGCCTCTGCATTTTTATGTTAATTTTTAGAATATTTGATTCTCCAGAAGCACTACATGAGATTTAACTTTGAGAGACCATTTCTTAATGTAAGCAGACTGTATGTTTAAATTGCACTTAATAGCACACATTTCTTGAGTTTAATAAGACATCTTGTCACAATGTGAAATCATCAATTTTGGCAGAACACATGGTGAACTCTCTGTGATTACCTTGACATCTGAACTTATCTTAAATTACCTCTGAACACTTTTGTAACTTCAGCATGCAGAAATACTGGTGTAACTCTGTATTTTGGGTTTATATTCTTTTACAGTCATCAGTGCTTCAGTTAGTGAACTGAAGCAGCTTTGCCCTGTCATGTACAAAGGAAGGAGAATCCAGATTTCAGCTATATATTTTTATTGAAAGGTTGAATTAAATAAGCTAAGACTCTTTTTTTCTGTTCCACACATGGAGCTGCTAAATTGAGTAAGAAACAGTATTTCATTCTCCAAAGAAACTAACTTATTGTAATTTGTGAATTGAACACTTTATAAAAGATACTCTATTAGTAGCCCAGAAGGATAAAGGTCTGATCAAGACTTGTTGAAGGCAATGGACTTTGGATCAGGCCCTTAGAACCTATATCTCTTCAATAATTACAGGTTGAATCCCTGGGGTCCGGAACTTTCTGGTGTGGCAGCTGTTGCTGGATGAGAGAGCCCAAATGGCAGAGGTTGCCGGTGGCTGGGAGTGGAGCCAGCTGGCAGGGCAGTGGAGCTCGTGGGCAGCAGGGCCCACAAGGCAGCAAAGCTGGTGAGGCCACAAGAGACCATAGGCCTGCCAGAACTCATGGGGCTGTGGCAGGGGACTGCTGGAGCTGGTGCTCTCCTCCCGTCACCTTCCCTGGTCTGGCAATCTCCCTTTTCTAGGATGGGTCAGGTCCTGAGGATGCCAGATCAGGGTGGTCCAACCTGTAGAACATAGGATGTATGCCATGTATTGTACCCTGTCAGCTCTAGGATATTAGAAAGACTAGGTGGGCGAGGTAATATCTGTTGGTGAGAGAGACTCACATTTGTGCCACACAGGGCCCTTCCTCAGGTCCTGTGTCACCAATAGAAGCTAGTCCAGTTACAGATCTACCTTATCTCTCCAAGAACATAGGCATGGCGGTTCTACTGTTCAGGATGCTGCTGTTAAGCCTGAAGCTTCAGGGCCCCACAAAGCTTGCTGTGATATTGACTGGTTATGCTGCAGTACCTGATGGTGTTGAAGATAGGCAAGCTTTTGATGACTGAAAGATGCATGGGATAGTAACTAGGAGGGTCAGAATGTATCCCCCTTTTCATTGTACCCTTGGCCAAAGCTCACTTTGGATTTGTTAAATAGGAAATGTCCATCAGCCTAATTTCTCCTCACTAGCACCTATGGAAGTTCTGGATACATTGCTTCTTATTTTCCCTCACCAGCCTACAATTTATGCAGCAGACAAGTTTGTGGCATATAGACTACCTCTTGGCTTCGCAGATGTAGATTCTGATTGACTGACTGTGTTAAAGTCACCCCAGCTTGGTATAAAGGACCATGTTGCTATTTATCAAATTCTAAGGTCCCTGCTTAAATACACCATCAGGCAAACTCCTTTTGAAGTCAAGGGGAATTTACTTAAGGAACCAGGAGGAGAAAAATGCCAGGACTAAAACCTGACCTGGAAAGGAAAATGACTGCACGTGTCTCTGTGTGGTAAGAAGCAGTTCAGGCATTATGACCCCTTTGTTTTTTAGCTTCTCTGTTGAGACTACGAGTAAGGGTGCCAGTGTTTGATAGTGGTTTTGTGTTGCGGCTATTGGTCCACTATTCTGCCTAAGACCAGCTCATTTTCCTTAGGGTCCTGGATAGCAGCCTTCAGACATCTTTTCGAAGAGGGAAAGTTAAATATCGAGCTTATAGAATACATAGGCATGCTGTCTGACAACCTTGGGTATGTCTGCACTACAGAGGAAGATCAAAGCTGCTGCTGTCAATGTTCCAGGGTTCAAATTAGCGGTCTAGTTAAGACCGCCAATTCAAATTGAGAGAGGCACTTCGGTTGATGCTGGTAACCCTCCTTTCACGAGGAATAAGGGAAGTCGAAGGAAGAGTGTTCTCCCTTTGACTTCCTGCAGTGTGGATAGTGCCAAAAGCCGAGTTAAGGTACTTAGACTTCAGCTACGCAATTAATGTAGCTGAAGTTGTGTATCTTAATTCAGCTTTGACCTGTAGTGTAGACATACCCCTTGTGTTAACAGCCTCTCAAGCTATCAGTTACCTATATTTTTTGTATGTCTGAGCCTACATCCCCTGTAGGATTGTAACACTCAGTGTAGTTTACATGAAAAGGAATGAAACACTAACTGTTGTCAGGACCACCAGCATGCACTAAGCACAGTAGTAAATCAAAATCTTGCCATGTGTCAAATCTTTCCAAGACTCTAACAGGATAGGAATAAACAGTGTGAGCTTTCATGTCCGATGAGATCACATCTCGCTTGTAAAGTTCTGAAGGAGGATATAGGCCAGGGATCGTCTGTTTCAAGACTGGACCTGAATGAGAACTATGATTGAAAGTTCTAAGGTGTCACTCCAGGCTTACCTTGGTGTAGCTGAGAACAGGGCCAGATTCCTTCTCCATAGATGTGCAAATTCTGAGCTTTAAATATACCCCAGGCTGCCTTAAACACCACACTGTCTCCTTAGCCAGAAATAAGCATGTTATCTTGTTCTGCCATCCGTGTTGGTTAGTGTAGCCAGGAAATTTAACCTGGCTTTTCTCTTCCTGTTACAACTCACTCATTTTAATACTGAGGGCAGAGAGGCAAATATCAGTTTCTTGAGGCTTTAATAGCCCCTCTCTGGGTGATAGAAGGTCAGCAAAGCTCTTCTGACGCATGCTGCTGCTGCTATTTTGATCTTCTAAATATTTCCCTGTTGTGATCCAGAGGAGAGATGTCAGTGTGGACAGTGCCAAAAGCCGAGTTAAGCTACTTTGACTTCAGCTACTTAATTAATGTAGCTGAAGTTGCGTATCTTAATTCAACTTTGACTGTAGTTGAATGTCAGGTGAGCTCAGGCCTGCTGGACGTTGTATTTCCATGGATAAGGATACTCAGTGTCTATTTTGTCATGGTAGGAACATTGGCCTGAGGTTTGTGATGGGGCAGAAGCTCTCTATATAAATAAAACTCCTCTGGAGAAGTCTTTTAATAGGTATTCTTGATTACACCCACATTATTTGTTGGCATGCAGTCAACCTGCAGATGCACATGTGGTTTGGCATCACAAGCATCCGGTAGACTTTTTGTCACTCATGCAAGTGACTCTGAGAGATCCATTTAGCCCTTCATGTTGTTCTTAAATTGCCTGATAATCTGTTAAAAATTGTCAAAAGTATTTGGTTGCCCACTGCTATTCAGATCTAATTAGATCATTATGTAGGTACATAAAATAAAAAGAAAGTAATACAACAAAACAATTTTGAAGATTTAATTCTGGTTTAGTGTATGGGGAGTCTGATCAGACAACTTTTTTAATGAGGAAAAATTTGGAAACTCATCAAACAGATTGGCTTCTTAATATACTATTTCATAACTAATTAACTTAAGGAATAGTCTGTAACTAGTTGGTTTCAAAATGCCAGATCCCAGCTCTGAAACATGCAATTAAATGTGCATAAACTAGACCATTGGCTGCTGTTCTGTCCATGAGCCAGAGTTTGTTCCTCTCCTTATAATATTTTTAAATGGAAGCAACACACATCACTCATTACCAAGTAATTTGAATTCCTTTAGGAGCAGAGTGTCAGATGCATTTCAATCAGAATGACATATTTCAGATTTATCTGACTACCCTGATATTGCAGTATTAGGTGACCTGGAATTAACGCAGATTTGATGTTGCATTTGTCTGGTACCTAAACCATAACCCCATATGGGTGCAGGAGAAGCTTCTACTTCTCCTCTGTCAATCTTGCACAGAGGCTTCTTGCTATTCCTGGATGCTCTCATTTGTGGTATTTCTTCAAAGCGTGTAGTAAGACCTGTTCTGGTGAAAGTACTCCTGCTCCCCTGATGGTGCCTGCATTGGGCACAGTATCTCCAGCTGCTCCTGCTGAGATAGTGAACCCCTGCTTGGCTCCCCCATAGAGAACTGTGGCTTAAAGCCATATTTTGTCCTTCTAATGGCAGTTACAGTGGTGTCTGAGCTGTGCTAGTTTGGTTTAAGTGGTGCTTAATTTACATTGGATTTTTTTGGTGTGGGGAGGGTATTGGTTCCTCTTGCCAAAATAAAACAATTGTTTCTTAATAGGAGGAAGAGAACTGAAGTGGAGAGGAGCTCTCTTTATTTACCACTTGAATCCCAGTCATAGTTTCTGGACACTGCTTATTGCAAAGTGTATATCTGTAGGTCCGAGCTGTTTTTCCATTCCTCTTCCTCCCCGCCCATGGCAATGTGCGTTCAAACGTTTGTCATTTGGAAACCTGTGTTGAAAAGGATTTAAAAAGGATTTAACGAGTTATTTTGGGATTCGTGCCCATATTAATTTCCATTAGAGAAAGTGCAGGAAGCCAGTGATCTGTAATGCACCACTCCACTGAGTCACAACGAGGTGCTCATTGTACTGGACCACGGACTACAGAACCACGTGCGTTGCTCTGGCAGCCTCAACATGTCGAAGCAGGGATATTTATTTGGCGATGGCCCACTGTCATCCGTCTGTAAATAGATATGCAAATAATCCTGCCCTGAATTGTCTTGATAGTAACTACTGAGGAAGAATTTTTATTTTCCTTCATTAATAAATGACCTTTATATCTAAACCCTATTAAATTCTATAGGGAATGGCAAACTCTTTCCAATGTTTAACTCAACTCACAGAATCCTGTAAGAGAGAGAATTGCCTGTGAAATTCTGTTGGCCCTGATTCTGATCCATTTACACCAGTGTAAACTGGGGAGAATTCTGCTGAATGTTATAAAGCTCCAACAGTTTAAGCGACTTAGAATTGGACCTCCTTAGTTTTTATACCAATTTCTATAGAGCCCTGTGTGATAGCTAGAGATCTCTATTGGGTTATTTTCTGTTTCATTCTATAACACTTTCTTATAGAAGACTAGGAATCTTTAGTTACTGTTTTCACTGGCACCCCATGGAGTTGAGCATCCAATTCCCATTTAGTTTTTTCCTTTAGAAATCCCAGCTCAAAAGTGCAGGATTTCAACACCGCTGCACATTCTTCTGTTTATCCACAGAGCAGGAGTACCTCTTTATCTCGTCTTGCCAGCGCTGATTTAGGGATGAGGGCTTATCATTCTTTATGATAGATTTCTCCATAGTCTTTCTAAAACAGTCATTAAGGGAGCCAGTTTTAGTAACCACATGATGTGGACACCTGTCTGGTAGGACCCAGAACACGTCACATAGGCCACCAGTCATCAGCTAATAGCTTGTAGTCACCAGCAACCTGGGCAGAATTCCTAACCCTTAACTTACAGACAAATGGCTCCCTTCCCCACACTTCTGAACCTCCCTGGCTTCTGCTTAGTACTGCTGTAGCCTTACTCTCAGCATTGTGGGAATGGATGATTGGGCCCACAGAAGTGTAAGCGATGCAGCTGGGGCAGTCTGAAATAGTTGGCTAAAATATGAAAATACAGCTTGCCTCTGGCCTCACAGAAGCTCTTGTTAAAGAGGGGTGGCTGAAGAACTACATGTCCCGGTATAGTCCCTGAGTAAAAAGAGGGAAAACAATATCTTTTAACTGGATATAGCTGGTGTTGGTGCTCCTGAGAATTAGCTGAGGGTAGCGCTCACATATGCAGTATTGGAGTTTTCAGGTACACATGCCTCTAGGGGGTTGCCTAGAAATATTTGTGTCCTATGGTTTTTCCTAATAAGATAGCTCAGTTTTTAAGAGGTTGATCGACCCTTGGCTCTCATCTAGAATAGGCATTTCCATGATCAAAATTTACAGGTAGACCAAATAAGAGAAATGTTGTTTGGGAACTTGGAGTTTGACAAATTTTTATATTTTGACGTGATGGTGACAATTGTGTTTTAACAGTTACAAAGCTTTAACTTTTTAAATGTTAAAGCCTGCTGTCTTTAAATAGTCAACCTCCTCTCTCCCCAATCATAATTTCCCATTACAGGGTAAGGAGCTGTGCCTGCTCTGTGGATAAACAGAGGCAGGTTAAAATCCTGCAGTAGTGCTGACTGCCAAATGAATTTAGATAACCTATCTGCCTTTTTGGTTAATAGAGTGCATGTGTTTAGGCCATTTATTGATGAAATCTATCATCTTTGAAGTGAAAACAAGTTGACTATGTGGTGCTCTTTTAGTTCCTTTGCACCTGTGCAGTGAGTGTATCCATGTTAGAAGGCACTGAGTTTTGTTTCTGTGGTCAAGAATGATCTGCTTGTATGGGAATGTCACTCATGCTAATGATCAGAGCAAAATATAATGAGTTCTTGTTAAGGAGCCACACAGTTTAAACAGCAAACTCAATCAAAAATGACTTATGGCAGTTTAAAATATATTAAGACTTGTAAATTAATATCACTCATTTCTTAAGCTTTTGGTAACAGTTTCAAATTGAGTGGGCAGATCGTATAGCATATTTCAGTATGCTCAAGCATCTGCAAAGTATTGATGGTCTCTTCTGTTCTCATGCCCCCTCACTCCCAAAGCTAACAGATTTACATAAGATGTGGAGAAAGTGGAAATATTTATGAACAGTAGCCATTCAGGAATTGTCTGGTTTGCAGAGGGGGTGAAGTTAGCGGAAATGGCAGAGAATTGATCTGTAGAGAATTTGTGACTGCAGTATAGGATGGGGAACCAGAAACTCCTGAGTTCTAATCCCATTTCTGATAGGGACTCTGTAGTCAAATGATACACATGGACAACCTCTCTACTTCAATTTCCACTGCCCCTTCCCAAATATTCACTTACCTCATGGGGTGATTTGAAGATTAGTTAAGAAGCTCAATTTTTCCCTGACACTTCTGCAACCGCACTAAAATCAGTAGAGTTGAACAGGTAAAAATAAATAGGTGGGCTAACATGAGCAGGCTTAGATGTTTTTGCTGTTTATTGCTAATCATCAGCAGATGTTAATTTCACCAAACAGCCGCAAACCAAGGAAAACATATTTCCATCCATAATGGAAACATACAGATAAGCAAAGTAAGAAAAAAACTGCTTTAGAATTTGTGAGATTTAAGAGTACTGATTTTATATATTTTGACATGCGCTGTTGTCAGTTGGTGTTTTAATTGTTATAAAGCTTTAACTTTTTGAATCTCAACATCCACTGTCACAACTATCTGAACTCCCCAATAATTTCTTGTATTTATGAATATTTAAATACATAACTGAAAAAAGGCTTAAAATCTATAATTTTTCATAACTGTGGTATTTTACATTGCTAAAAACCAAAAAATTCTTTAAAATATACATTGATATAACCAATTGCAATTATTACAGAAAATCAAATTTTGGCATGCTTGCATAAGTGCTGTGTAATAAAAGTGAAGAGAGACTCATTATCTAGTAGGAAGGTAGGAACTTGGACCCTTAAAACCACCTCCTTTTTTCTGAATGGCATATTTGGGATAAAGTTGCGAGTACAAATTGCCTATCATAGAAAATATCAAGGATACCATAAGCATTTAAGACATATGTAATAGAAAGAACTCATAGAGGCAGATGCATCATATTGGCTAAGGAGAATGCCAGGAAGCTTGGGTTTTTTTTTCTGAGATATGAACAACCATGTTGGGTCAGACTGATGATCCATTTAACCCAGTAACTTGTGTTCCTACAGTGGCCAATCCCAAGTACTTCAGATGGAATGAACAGAACAGGTAATCACCAAATGACCCAATCCTTGTTGCCCATTCCCAGCTTCTAGCAAATAGAGGCTGTGGGCACTTTAGAGTAGGGGTGGACAAAAGGGCCTCTGTGGGCCAAATCTGGCCCACAGAGGCTCTGCCATGCGCCATACCCCCAGGCCAATCAGGGCCGGGGGGGCGGGGAGAAGCACACAAAGTCTCCTCCCACCCTGCCTCTGCCCTGCAAGGAGTGCATGGTGCTTAGAAGTGCCACACACTCCTGGCAGGGTGGGAGGAGACTCTGCATACTTCTCCCTGCCCCCAAACCCTCATTGGCCCGGGGGCAGGAAGGAGCACGTGAAGTCTCCTCCCGCTCTGTGAGGGGTGCGGTGCTTCTAAGCACTGCACACTTCTTGCAGGACACGGGCAGGGTGGGAGGAGACTTTGCACGCCCCCCCAACCCTCTCGCCAATCAGGGGTTGGGGTAGGTGAGGGACAGTATGAAGTCTCCTCCTGCCCTGCAAGGGACTCAGCACTTAGGATGTGTCTAGACTACATGCCTCTGTCGCCAGAGGCATGTAGATTAGGCTACCCGGCATAGGAAAATGAAGCGGCGATTTAAATAATCGCCGCTTCATTTAAATGAAAATGGTTGCCGCGCTGTGCCGATCAGCTGTTTGTCGGCTCAGCGCGGTAGTCTGGACGCTCCGCGGTCGACATCAAAGGCATTTGTCGACCTCCCCGTTATGCCTCGTGGGATGAGGTTTACCGGGGAGGTCGACAAATGCCTTTGATGTTGACCGCAGAGCGTCCAGACTACCGCGCTGAGCCGACAAACAGCTGATCGGCACAGCGCGGCAGCCATTTTAATTTAAATGAAGCGGCGATTATTGAAATCGTCGCTTCATTTTCCTATGCCGGGTAGCCTAATCTACATGCCTCTGTCGCCAGAGGCATGTAGTCCAGACATACCCTTATAGTTGCTGCTCTGCTCGTGATTGACTCTAAGCTCCGTGCTCACTTGCAGGGCTGGGGCAGGGAATGAGAGACTTCACGTGCTCCCCCTCCTCAGGGATTGACCTGGGGGCAGCAGGGGAGAGCATGCAAAGTCTCCTCCCACTGCCAGGGGCACAGGTACCTAGAGGGAACTGCCAGCTGTTCAGAACAGCTGGCGGTTCTCTCTGGGGGGTTAAAGACTTTGCGTGCTCCCTCACCCCCAGACCAATCAGGATCTGTGGGCGGGGAAGCACGGAAGTGTCCTGGTCCCGCCCCTTCTGCCTGAGCCCCGCCATATCTGGGCAGCCCGGGGCCACATAAAAAATTATTGCCCATTCCTGCTTTAGAGCATGGCTTTGCACTCTTACCCATCCTAGCTAATAGCCATTTTTGGACCAAATCTCCATGAACTTACCCTGTTCTTTTTTGAACTCTGTTATTATGTTTGCCAAAGGATGTTGTGAAAGCCAAGAGTTCCACAGATTGACTGTGCATTGTGTGAGGAAATAATTCCGTTTGTTTGTTTTAAACCTGTTGCCTATTAACTTCCTTGGGTGACCCCTTACTTCTTATGTTATTAGGAGTATGTAACACTTCCTTATTTACTTTCTACACACCAGTCTTGATTTTTTTTATAGACCTCTATCATATTCCTCTCCCTCCACCTTTGTAGTCTCTTTTTCTAAGATGGAAAGTTCCAGTCTTATTAATCTCTCCTCACATGAAAGCTGTTCCATACGCCTAATCATGAGCTACCTGAGGTCTGCTGCTGAAAGGAGTGGGTTCAGGCCAGTGATCCTGGTTTCAGCTATAGCAATGGATCTGTATAATCTTGACAGTAGTACAGTTACAAATTGGGGAACTCTTGCCAAATGTCATAATAGCTATCCCCAAAGTATTTCATTTCTGACCATCCATGCCAATATGATCACTCATGTAATGGTAGAGGCAAACTGCTGTGTGCGGTGATAAGGTTTGTGATTGTCTCTGACTTCAAAGAGAAAGCTTATCTTGTGGAAACACTCTTCATCCAGAAAGTGGTGAAAGAAGAAAATTACATAAAGACCATTTTCTGTAAGTTATGTGTCTGTGCTGAGCCGTGGATGAGATGAGCATGGATCAAAGAAAATTAAAGGTGTGGGAAATTTCATATGTAGCCACTCATTTTTTTTAATATTATACTTGGTTGTAAGACTACAGTCAGATCTGTGTCTTTGTCATTTCCTTGCAGTAACATCAGGGATTTTTTTTTTATACAATGCTGATGTTTTTCTTAAACCCTCTGAAATGAACCCTTTCTTCCTGCATTTAAAAAAGGTATTTTTGTCATTTGGAGTTTCACTAAAGAAATTTTAAGAGATTTTAGGGAAAACACAACCTATTTTAATGTCTTTCCCATTGAGCAATGCACCGGTCAAAGGAGACTGCCTTCCCTTTATCCTGTCCAGAGCATTTGACATAGAAGGATCATGAAGGATCTCAAAGTGGTTTATAAACGTGAAGACATGAAACACTGTTGCACATGTCTGTGAGTTGTAGAGCAGCTGGAAAGGCAGTTGGCACATACTCTGCTAGTAGAGAGAGGGGAATTATTGGTCAAGGACAAATCCTACTCTTAACTCAATAGAGTAAACAAGGCCATTCTTGTTCTTTTCATTGCAGTAAAGCTGCATGCAGTTCAGTTTATCTGTTGCCTCTCAGAAGAAGAAAGGGTTCCTCTTAGGTTTGCCACATGACATTTTTAATTAATAATTAATCTTTTAATTCCTGGAGATGCCTGGAGGGTTGGGAATCCTAGTTTGCCAAGTCTGCCAGGATCTGAATATGTGGCTAAAGAGAGGAGAGGTCTGCCCAATTGGTTGCTTAGACTAGTAAGTCATCCCTGCTTTTAGTATTAATAGTCAATCGTAAGAATGAAGACTGGGTTTATGAAAATGTTAGGGAAGAGTGTCTTTACGTGTCCACGCACGCAATCACAACCTCCCCTCCGCCCGCAGGATTTCCCTCTTTACTTGTTGTGGAATGTTCCACTGAGGCAAAAGTGGTTCCTCCCAAGTAAAACACAAAGTCATCTTTCAAATTTGCTAGTGTCTTGCTTAGAAGAGAGACGGACACATAATGTGTTTATAGAGCTATGGTTGTTAGCCCCCCTCAGTCATTAGCAGCCCCTCAGCATGATGAAGCTGTCAGAACAACTCCCCTTTCTTCCTTTGCTGTTCCCACATAGATACAGGGAACACCGTGCTCCTAAGCGCCCACACAGTATAACATGTTTCTCATGCAGTTTGTTACTGATAATCAGAGGTCTGCAAGGGAATGGAGTATATGCAGCTCTTTCTACCTGTCATTCTAGAGTACATTAGTTCTGGGTTGCGAGACTGCAGTATTCTTGCAGACTTTCAGATGGCCATGTGTGGGCTCCAAATTTCTCGGTCCAGATCCTGGTCTGTGCTACTATCACCCTGATGCACCCCTAATGCAAAGCAGCCCCATAGCTGGTGTGGCTGACCACGAGAGATTCTTTGCAATGTAAGGGCTGTTCTAGCAGTGAAGAGCTTACACTCTCTCCCTTCCTGCAGCAATTGCAGGTGATATGGCTGAGATAAGAGGCATAGAAAGGGCATGTTTATACTCACTTGTACCCAGCTACCATATTAGCCTCTTTGATCCCTCAGCATAAGCCAATGGCCCCATCCAGCACACAGCTGAGTCAGAATAGGGGGAAGACAAAGGAGCCACCTCTTCATTCTCCCCCCTGAGTTACACTGTGTGCTCACCTGCTTCAGCTGGGCTATTATTTCCCACCCAGCTCAGATTACTCGCTGGAAAAGATGTTTCCTTCACCTCAGAAGGACGCAGCAGGCTGGTTTACTTCAGACAGATTACTCTCTTTTTAGAACTCTTCTCAGAAAAACATTGTTTGGATTTCATTGACCCACTTGTTTGGGGACTTGAAAAGCTGTTAGAAAACAGCACTGCTTGAAATTCAGTGGGCTTCCTTCCACAGATCTGTCTGCATGCGGCAGAGTCTTTAATACCCTCAGATATTCAATGAAGATAATCTTGTTTGCTACATTTTCCCCTCAGTGCACTGTTGTATCTCTACAAGTTCATGCTTCTATACAAAGGACTAAAATAAACCACATGATAAATAACCAGAGAAAGAAACTTGCGTTATTGTTTTCGTTTGAGACTTCTGGGGAAGCCTGCCTGTAGTCTCTGTGCATTAGGAGCTGACTAGTTGCTAGCTCTGCTCCATTTTACACTGGTATTAAAAGAACTGACTGAAGAGGAATTACACTTGTTATATATCCCCTGGGTGAGAGAGAACTGGACTTCAAGTGTAACTCACAGCTGCTTTCTTTTTCTTAACCAATTCCATGGTATCTTCATACATTGATATTGATACAGTTGGTGCATTATACTCATGTCTCCTTTTTATCTGGAATGCTTTCATTGCGAAAAACTCTTAAACTGAAGCATTTCTGAGTGGAATACTTCATAATAGCATGCTCTCCCTTCTTAGCAGACTACATGGCTATTAATTGCAATTGTTCTGTTGCTCAGTTTGGTAAAGCAAGAGTCTTTCTAATAACATTTTCATAATGGCTTTGGAGGGGATATTTTCATTATTAAAATCAAAGTGGTGCATGAAGGATCGGCTTCTGGTCTGTCAAGTAATGCTTTTGTGGAAAATAATTTTCCATGTCTTTCATATTGGGAAAATTTCACAACAGTACAAAGGTTTTAAAAATAGGATAGAACCAGCTTTGTCTATCCTTTCCTGATCTGGGCTATTATTCGTCTGATTTTATTTTGTCTGCAAGTTCTTTTGAAGTATGAGGGCTGTTTTAACGAGGCATAATGCTCAGTTTGCCTACTTCAGAGAAAAGTGGAAAATATTAAACTCTGACTATTGTTTCTTTATGAAAGGAATACAGTAAAGCCAGGAACTGATCTGTCATATGACAAAAAGCATAACCGAGCCCTAATTTTGACCTTTACACAAGGTTTTCTAAGAAGGTTGCAGTGGAGGACAAAACAGAATGATTCAAATACCTATTAATGTTAATGAAAGCTAAGTCTGCTAGGTAAAAATGTTGAACTAGACACAAGAATGTAAATACATAGTAGCATTGTAAGAAAATAATGTTTTCTAGCACTGTGACTTACTAAAAGTCATTTAGGAGAAGTGGAAGGGGGAGCAAACACAGGCTTAAACTGGGAAGCTTGTTACAACCTTAACCATGGAAAGAGATACACCTTCCGGTTACCCAAATTAAGGAGGTTCAAGTTTATCTGTGATCTGGGAACACCTGTGGTTTGGATTCCCCCCATGCCTGGAGCAGCAGTGCCGGCTCCCTGTTGCTGGGGGTGGGAGAGAGTCCTGAGTCTCTCAGGCTGGATCCAGGCAAGCTGCAAGCTGGTCTGGCCCAGGGGCTCTGGTCCACAGGGAAGAGAAAGTTGCTCTATGTGCTGTTGCTGCTCCTCCTCCCCCTCAGCTTGGGGAATGGCAGAGCAGCAAAGCGCGTGTCTGGAGGCTTTTCCCCTGCCGCTCCCAGTGGGGACTGTGGAGCTACGTGTGCCACTGGGAGAGGGCACCAGGTAAGCACCCCACTCCTATCTCCCTCACAACTAGACTCCATAGTCCCACCCCCAGCACGCCCCTGCACCCTCCCTCCTTCTCAGACCCTGCCCCCCAATGACAATTTAAATATAGTGCATTAAAGATTTATGTTATGACACATACAGTACTCTATAGAGGTTTATACATACAAAGCTTTAGTAATATACTTTGTTTACTCTTCACTGTGGCGAACATCCATAGTCCAGAATCCAGCATAGCCTATTTCCCAACGTTGCTGGATTAAAGAGGTTCAAATGAGGGATGTAAGCAAATAGTTAACTACTTAACTACTTCCTCCTCCCCCCCCCTCCCCCCCCGCTGTATGAGAGAAAGCAGGGGGGGGAGGGGATACAGGAGCTGGTGCTGGGGGGAGCCAGCTTAAAAGCTGCGGTGCCACCTCCTTCCTCCTGCTGCCTCTATCGGGGAAGGCTGCTGCCAGAGCAGCTACTGCTGGAGCAGCCCCTCCCCACAGCCAGCTGGGCCACCGTGAGTAGGGCCTGCTGGACTCGGCGCAAGCTGGGACCAAGCAGTCTTGGCTCATGTAGGTCTAGGATTGCTGCGCCTCTGCATTTAAATGTAGTAAGAGCTGCCAAGCTTTTACTACATTTAAAATGCAGAGGCACAGCAGTCTTGGAGCGAGCCTCCCCTTATCGACTAATTGGGTAGTTGATACAATTTGTATCAACTTACACAATTAGCAAACTACCCGTTCCTTAACATCCTTTGTTCAAATCTACAAGAAGATTCCATTCACTTTAATATTTTCAAAGCAATCCTGTTTGTTGTAATTTAGAGTATCTGCTACTTAACCTACCCTCCTCCTCAGGATTTGTGGGTTTATCCTAATCTGCTTGATACCGACACCATTCCTGTGGGTTTGCTCCTCAGAGGACATCAATTAATTCAGCCTCTGCTCTTGATTTGTCTCAGAACAGTACTTTTAGCATTTAATTTTCAACCCTGTCATTACCTCTACTAAATCCATACTTGAACAATTAGCATATTTTGTGGAGCTGAAAAGCTCTTCAGTGGGTTTTAGAACCTTATTATCCTCAAGTACACACACATCCATTTCCCTTACTGATGACTCACAGGGTAGTGAAAGTTGAAATGAACTGATGAATGAACAGAAAACACTTTCATAAAAAATCTGCAACCAGACAAAGGGACTTGATCATTCCCAGTACAGTGAGACTGCCTCCAGGATGAGCCTTGTTTTAGATTATTGCTTTAAAATCTATCCAAAGGTTCCAGAAGCATTTTGTTTGATCACTATTAGGCACTTGCTTTCTAACATGAGTTTTTATAGGGGAGGTTTTACATTTTAATATTTATTTGTGCCAAACAGAATTTTATCTTCCCCAAATGTGTTGGGAAGGGCAACCAATTTAATACAGATACTGGCAATATTTCTACTTCTCTTTTTTCAGGGCTTGATCCCTATCCTATAGGACTCTCCTACATTCTGAAAAAGCTAAGGGACTTTGTCTCCCAACAAACAGGAGCTTTAAACTCTCATGTGGTGCTGATTCTTCTGCCTTACAACTGTATGCTTAGGCTAGATTTGTTGAAGATTTGGACTGTAGTTGTTCCTTTGCATTTTACAAGATAAATTCCTGAACTCCTGTAATTTCTGCAGTAGAATGTGTATTCATTCCAGATAAGCTAATGCAAGAATATACTTTTAACTGTGACAATCTGCAGCACAACACAACCTCATTTCTGCATCACAGCATTTATGAATTTTGTTGGAATTAGATCCCTGTCATCCAGACTTCAGAAGCGAGCTGGGTTTGTAATTAAACCTTGCAACAAAGCAGTGTCCCACAGCATGTAGCGGACGTGCACAGTATGTAAAAAGTGATCCAGCTTGATCAAGATGGTTGTCGTACACACGGCTTTTTTAAAGTGTTGAGAACGCAGTGTACTAGAAGTGGTCCAATGGACACATACTGTGCATAGATTAACAGATGGGAGGAGCTAATAGAGAGAGCCTACTTTACCAACATGTATTTTTGTTCAGACTATCCATGCTTTTAAAGGGTATTTAATGTTTTTTATAAAAGACAAATCTTGCTCAATGTTGTTTGCTTTTGAACTTCACTTTAAAAGAGAATATAAATCACTAGAAAATGCTACTTTAAAAAGCCACTCAAGTTTCATAGCTACTTCAAGTAGCCATTGTCAGTAACTGGCAAGATACCCAAATCTAACCAGAAAGATAAATATCAAGGGGAACTGTAGCTCAGTTTGCCATATATTTAAGCCAACAAGACAAAATAGGTTACAGAGCACATGCCTATTCTGGGTTTATGTATAAATCTAGATGACAGAAGCGTCATGCTTCAGGTGAAAATAGTTTTATGAGCTTTCTTATTGCACGTGTGTACACACAGATTAGAGAGAGGTTTCTGTGTTGATAATTAATATACAGATAATGGCAAATGACAGTCTGTAGAAAAACGTTCAGGTTGAAAGAGTGACTAAGGTTGCATGGAAGTTTATGAAAGTGAAATGCCGTCTATTCATAATAAACAAAGGGCCCAATCAGTTGAAGAATTCCATGTGAGAAGTCCCATGAGATTTAAGAGGTTAAGATATCTAATAAATTAGCTTTCTGGATATTTTGAAACCTTCTCTTAGGAGGAACTTTTTTAACTTAATTATCCTTCTGGGCATTGTGTTTTTAGGTTACTGTTGACTTCCCAGAATAGCTCCCTCTTTTCTTAACTTCCTGAGCCCCATCAGATTTCTCCAAGTGATTATGATGATTTAGTACTGTAGAGTACCACATACTTTGTATAACTTTGATAGGTGGTGCCAGGGCTTTATTAGTTTTTGTACAAAGTATATTCTGTCCTCGGTGACTGCTGTTCTCAGCTATCCGTTAGGGCAGTGATTCTCAACAAGAGGTACGCATACATCTGGAAGTATGCAGAGGTCTTCAGAGGGGTATATCAGCTGCCTAGTTTTACAACAGGCTACATTAAAAACATTAACAAAGTCAGTACAAACTAAAACTTCATATAGACAATGACTTGTTTATACTGCTCTGTATACTATGCACTGAAATGTAAGTACAATATTTATATTCCAGTTGATTTATAATTATATGTTAAAAATGAGGAAGTAAGCAATTTTTCAGTAATAATGTGCTGTGACTTTTTTGTATTTTTATGTTGGATATTGTAAGCAAGTAGTTCGTAAGTAGGGCTATCTAGCGGTTAATAAATTGTGGTTAGTCACATTGTTAAACAAAAATAGAATACCATTTATTTAAATATTTTGAATATTTTCTACATTTTCAATTATATTGATTTCAATTACAACACAGAATAAAAAGTACAGAGTTCTCACTTTATACTTATTTTTTATTACAAGTGTTTGTACTGTAAAAAAGCAAAAGAAATGGTATTTTTTAAAATTCACCTAATACAATTATTGTAGTGCAATCTCTTTGTCATGAAAGTTGAACTACAAATGTAGAATTATGTACTAAAAAACCTGCACTCCAAAATAAAAAAATGTAAAACTTTATAGCCTTCAAATCCATTCAGTCCTGCTTCTTGTTCAGCCAATCACTAGGGCAAACAAGCTTGTTTACATTTACAGGAGATAACTCTACCTCTTCTTATTAACATTTTCACAAAATTGTCACAGGGCTTTGCATGGCACTTTTGTAAGTGGCATTGATAGGGTTACCAGGTGGCTTAAAAAAAAATAACCGGACACACTTGATCTCAGATGGGGGGGGGGGGGGGGGGAGACAGGCCGGGAGGGGAGTGGGGCTGGCTGGGAGGAGGTGGGGGGGAGTGGGGAGGGGAACTGACTGGCAGGAAGCAGGTCTGGTGGGGGGCGGGGTTCGGGGGAGATGGGGGGGGGGGGGACTGGCTGGTGGATAGCAGGGCTGGTCGGGGGCAGCGGCGCTGGCCAGGGGAGATCGGGGGGCGGGGGGGACTGGCAGGCGGAAAGCAAGGCTGTCTAGGAGGGGGTCAGGGGAAGCGGGTCTGGGAAACCAGCCAGTGGGAAGCATTTTTTTAAGTGAACGGTGATTAATCAACAACCCTATCTTTAAGTGAGGTGAAACTTGAGTTACACAACACAAATCAGCCTCCTGCAGAGGGCACAATGGTCTGGAAAGGGTGAAAGCTACTGCTTTTGGGGGGCATGCTATCTGCAATTATTGTGTAATCGGCTTTCTGACATATTGGGGTCCCAAATTTTGGCTCTGAAATGGGGAGCCAAACTGCATTGTGAGGGAGGTGGTGACTTCAGAGGCCACAACCAGGCATAACACCCTCCGGGCGTAGTTGGCTAGGTGGGGGAGAAAGACGGGAGTGGCATGGGGAGTTCTTCCAAGGACCCCATGCTACACCTTGTGAAAAGGTGCTTTTCCCCACTGCAGTCTCACAGGCACTTTCTAGTGGGTGTGGGGATGCAGGTCAGGACTTTCCTAGACACACCTGAGCTATGTCTACACTGGCGGGTTCTTGCGCAAGAACGGCTGTTCTTCCACAGAGCGTTCACACTGACCGGCCGCCCTTGCACAAGAAGATTTACAGTAAAGTGTGGTAAGAGAGGGCTTCTTGTGCAAGAGCTACGCTCTTTTCTAACAAGTGTAAGCTCTCTTGCGCAAGAGCTCTTGCTCAAGAGGGCAGTGTGGACGCGCGACAGGGGTTTCTTGTGCAAGAAAGCCCTATGGCTAAAATGGCCATCAGAGCTTTCTTGCGCAAGAGAGTGTCCACACTGCCATGGATGCTCTTGTGCAAAAGCACATCTCTTGCGCAAAAGTACATGGCCGTGTGGACATGCTCTTGTGCGTAGGAAGTTTACAAGCACTTGAGAAGTGTACGTTGCTACAAACTCCTCATCAGGCTCATGGAAGATTTCAAAGTTCATGGCATATGATTCAAGTTAACTGCCTTGCCATCTAAAATATTGTCTTATGCCCAGAATCTCATTGAGGTCAAATGACTGATGTGCTTTCCAATTTTATGTTTATAAATGTTATGGGTGAGAATCATTTAAGTGCATAAGATATTTAGGATCCTAAGTTTCAGTTTCAAAAGTGACTTAGGATCCTAAGTCTCATTAACTTTCAATGGGACTTTAGCTAAGTGCTTTTTAAAATAAGACTCATGCTCCTAAATCACTTTGGTGCTTTAACAAATTTTACTCAATATACTATTGACATTATTTCTCATGAAATTTAAGGCAATGAGAGGAGTTTTGGGAAGGGAAGTGAGTTAATGGTCAAAACTGGGCTTTTCATGGAATTGTCTCACTGGCTAGTCCAAGGCGGGTAATAAAATGGCAGCAGTTCACCAGGGTTAGCCTCTGGCGGGCCGCCTCCACTATATTTACCTGTTCCTTTGCAGGTATGGGAAATTGCAGCTCCTGTTGGCTGTGGATTGCCGTTCCCAGCCAACGGGAGCCACAAGAAGCAGCACAGTCTGGAGCATCACTTCCAATACTCCCATTGGCCAGGAATGGCGATCCACAGCCAACATGAGTTGCAATTGCTCGTCTCTGCAGAGGCGCAGGTAAATATAGTGGCTAACCTTGGAGGAAGTGGATCTGGCTCATAGGCTGGTATTTGCCCACTCCTGGCCTACCCTATGGAGATATAGCTACATTAAAGGGAAAAGCAAATTGGCAGAATTTAAAGAGAATTCTTAGAACTTTTCTTATGCAGAGCCTCAAAAACACAGGTATTTTTCCAGTTTCTCAGAAACACTGTCTCTGCCAGAATGTCTTTCTGCAACTCAGAATGAGGTGTAACTTACAGTGTACTAGGAAGATACATATTTCTTATGTCTGGGTTTGTATCCCATTGCAATATTCCTCAGGGATAACTTTACTCAAGGAACACATGGGATGAGAAGATTATCCTGCAGATAAATGGAGGAAGAACGTATGTTTGGGGGGAAATAAGAGGAAAATCTGAGTGCTCTGTTTTGAAACCAATTCATTCTACATACCTACCCTACCTTTCGGTTTAGCATCACAAATCAAAGACAGTTGGCCCCTGGATTTCTGATAGCGATGTACCAGATTGCAGGAAATGAGGGATTTGTTTCCCTAACTGTTTTCAAAATTGTCTGTTAGTTTCCTAAATCATCTTTCAAAAAGCTATTCCGTTGCCATGTGTAGGGTTGGCTAGACTCCTAAATGAGAGCAGGCCTGTTCCAAACTATTACACAGATCCTCAGCTGGTGAAAATTCACTATCTGCTCTGACTTACAGGTCGGACCTCCCTGATCTAGCACCCTCAGGAGCTGACAGGATCCAAAGGAGGGAATTTGCTGGATCAGTGGAATTCCCCTGCCACCGTTCTCCCAGCCCACTGTACCTCCCTATGGCTGGCTGTGCTCCTGCCCCTCTGCCACTGCTCTCCAGCCCTGCTGCAGCACTGGCCCCGCTGGCACTGACTGGCTGGGGCTCTCTGGGGACAGAGCTCCTCAGCCGCCACTGGCCCTGTTTCTGCCCTGTCCAGCCCAGGCTCCCCAGGGACAGGGTTCCCCAGCCGCCGCTGCCCCTGCTGCTGCCCCGCCTGTCCAGGGCTCCCTGAGGATGGGGCTCGCTGGCTCTGCTGCTGTCACACCCCACCAGGGCTCCCCAGGGACAGGGCTTACTGGCCCTGATGCTGTCCTGCCTGGCTGGGGCTCCCCAGGGATGGGATTTGCTGGTCCCACTGATGTCCCACCTGGCCAGGGCTCCCCAGGGCTGGGGCCCTGTGGCAGAGTCCCCGCTCAGGCCCCTTGGCCTGGGACACCATCTGGTCCACGAATCAGCCAGAGATACTTCCAGTGCAGTCACCCATCCTTTTATTGTTAGTTCCCACCACTGTCTATGTACAAAGCTTACAATCAATTCAGCCAGCTCCTCTGTCTGCCTAGGACTACACTCAGCCACACACTAGCTCCTTGCTCCTCCTTACTCCCCCCCCCCCCCGGCTTCCTTCTTCTGCCTTATATAGCCCTTGTCCAGTGAGGCCCACAGCTGTTTCTAATAGCCCTTCAGACCTGCGCTTGCTCAGCTGTGGCCATCAGCCTCTCCAGCCAGGCTACAGTGGCAGAGCTCTGGCTTAGCCAGCAGTCTGTCACAGGCCCCCTGGCTGCTGCCATCCCTGCTGGTGGGGCTCCCCGCTGCACGCGGCTACACGCGGCACGGAGTAGGTAGTTTGAATTAGGATCTCTAATTCGAACTACCGGTACACCTCGTTCCTAATTTGAACTACCTACTCCGTGCCGCGTGTAGCCGCGGGCACGGAGTTCGAACTAAGGGCATTTAAAAATGGCGCCCACCCGGCAAGATGCAAATGAAGCCCGGGATATTTAAATCCCGGGCTTCATTTGCAACTTCGAATGACTACATTAGCCACCCTAGTTCGAACTAGGGTGGCAGTGTAGACATACCCCTAGTGCATGTCTACTGACGTTATTCCAAAATAACATAGTCCGTGTCTACACACATAATGTTGAAATAATATCGAGCTGGAGGACTTCTTACTCTAACTCCTGTAACCCTCATTTTACAAGGAGTAAGGGAAGTCGGAGGAAGAATGCTCAGACTCAGACTTCCTGCTATGTAGACCTCACCAAAAGCTGAAATAAGCTATTTCGAATTAAGCTACGCAATTGACGTAGGTCAAGTTGTGTAGTTTATTTTGGCTTCAGCCCTGCTATGTAGATGTGCCCCCACAGGCCAAGGAATAGCTGGGTGAAAAGGTTGACTTTGCTAAACCAAAATGCTGTTTTCCTGATAAGGAATTTACACCTGGGCTACGTCTAAACTGGCATGATTTTCCGCAAATGCTTTTAACGGAAAAGATTTTCCGTTAAAAGCATTTGCGGAAAAGAGCGTCTAGATTGGCATGGACGCTTTTCCTCAAAAGCGCTTTTTGCGGAAAAGCGTCCATGCCAATCTAGACGCGGTTTTGTGCAAGAAAGCCCCGATCGTCATTTTCGCGATCGGGGCTTTTTTGCGCAAAACAAATCTGAGCTGTCTACACTGGCCCTTTTGCGCAAAAGGACTTTTGCCTGAACAGGAGCGTCAAACTATTTGCGGAAGAAGCACTGATTTCTTACATTAGAACGTCAGTGCTTTTGCGCAAAATCAAGCGGCCAGTGTAGACAGCTGTCAAGTTTTTGCACAAAAGCAGTTGCTTTTGCGCAAAATCATGCCAATCTAGATGCAGCCCTGTTATGTTCAGATATGTTGGACAATCTGGCACAACAATTCTCTTACACTTAACTGGAACACAATGGGTATTTTAAACCCTTCAATCCCCTAAATACCTTTGAGTAAGAGAAGCTATGAAAGGGAGATTTTTTTTGTGTCATTAAGTATATTGTGTGATTATTTTTTTAAAATACATTTAGATGGGTCTTTGGTAATCTCCTGGATTATAAGAAGTGTGCAGCTTGTCCTGTTACCGATAAACCATCTATATTTCTGGCATAGGGCACATAACTATATCCATTATTAAAAAGTTCTCATAAGCCTTGACTTTCTCTAGCCAGCTTTTAATTCTGGCTAGCTGACAGAAGTGGCTAGTTTATCTTTGAACAGCAGGGCTCTAATGTTTCTGTTCACTGCATCACATTTCAACACACAGCTACTTATCAGTGGCAAAACACAGACAGAGCTTGATCTAGCTCTGAGATGCAGAGATACAGGTTCAATCCGAACATGAAGTTAAATTTAGAGATGATGCTTCCCCTCCCCACCCTAAGATCTAAACTGAGCTCCTCTGAAGCAGATTTTCTCCAGCTCATTCATATTTCAAAATCCCAGTATGGCTATTGGACTCCCAGTATTTTGACTGCAACTTTACCAGACAAAAGAATCCCCAGTGTCCCTAATATTCAGAATTTAGGGACATGATATAATGGGCCAGCATAACTCTAGTATGTGTTTGCAAAATGAAAAGTCCCAAATGTAAAATGCTCTATAATTAGGAGACGAAGGTCCAAGGTTAAGGAACTTTTGTGACCTGGGCTCAATTCCCTACTCTGCCACAGACTTCTGGTGTGAGTATGGACAAGTCACTTAGCCTTTCTGTGCCTTGATTTCCCTGCATCTGTAATGTGGGGTTGATATCACTCCCCTACCTCACAGGGCAGTTGTGAGCATAAATACGTTAAAAACTGTGAGGTGCTCTGACAACTATGGTAATGGGGCCATAGAAATGTGTGATGAATTCAGAGAGGATGTTTTGGATCTTGCATTTTGACTGTACCACAGAAGAGTCTTATCTGCTGCATTGTGCACCTGAATGCTTAGAAAGATTATTGGTATTAACATTTGGAAACCCCTCTCAAAATCTGTCATATCCTAAAAATTAATTGACCTGAACTCTTGGCATGTGAGGCTTACCTGCGGCAAGCTGAAGGCATCAGAGTGTCCTAACAGAGGCGTGAAGTAAAAAGGCAAGTACTGTACCTTTTAACAGTGGTTATTCATACTTTCTTATTTGGACAGTCACTTGGCTGTCCATTCCTTGAGTGAATATATGCTTAAATTTAAGCACACATTCATGTGGTATGCTAAATGGGTGTCGACTTTAAACTGCTGCAATATCCAACGGAGTTCAGCTACAGAAGTTTGGTTGGGGCCCAACTCTTGTTTCATAGGCCTCCTGGCAAGTAATGAGTATTTATTGACAGACATTTATTTTTTCTCTATTTCTGTAGGATTTGTGTGTAATCTGCATTAAGTGCTAACATACTGAAGGACATTTTTTCACCTCAGAAGGGCTTCATATTCAAGGATCATGGTAGACAGCTTAATAGTACCTTTGAGGTAAGTTGTACAATAAAATTATTTTTAATGACTTCTTATGCTTCTGCCACTGTTTTGATTAAGTGCTGATTTGACTGTATATCTGCAGACTTTTCAAGCAAGCATCATTTTAATTGTTTGGACCATTAGTAGCTTAGTGCAAAGTCCACTCCAAATGGTTAAGAACAACAATCAGGCAAGGGCAGTGATTTTTTGGGGGAGAGGGTAAAGAATTGGAAAATTCCTAAGGTACAGCTACATTGCTGCTTTTTTCGATTATTTTGTCGGAAAAGCCTCTTCCGATATTTGGCCCATCTAGAATGAGGAATGCAGGGGCTTCCGAACGAGCGCGTTTGCTCTTCTGGAAAAAAAAGCGGAAGAGCAAACGCGTCCCGAGACCTACGGTATCCCGGAAAAACTCTTGTAGTCTAGCTGTACCCTCAGTGTCTTGATCCTGTTCCAACAAGACTTCTCTTCACCTTGTGTCAGTGTGTTAGTGGGATTTCTTGTAATTTTCAGCATTTTTTAATACCATTTTTGATGAGCTCTAATGACTCCTATTTATAATAAATGCCTGAAGAAGTGGGGCCCATGAAAGCTCATGATACCATCTACATGTTTTGTTAGTCTTTAACGGGCTACTAAACTATCTGTTGTTTTTTAAGTTTATCCTGTACAGACTAACTTGGCTACCCCTCTAAAGCTTTCAAATAACTGTATTCTTCCATTTTGAATTGCAATGTATGCATTAAAGTTATATGCTCTTGGAACGATTTGCCTCCATATTCATGTATCCCGAAATAGCAACGCCGTGTCTTTAAAAGCGCCTGCTATTTCATGAAATAGCAGGTGCGCTATTCTGCATCCCTATAACCCTCGTTCCACGAGGGTTAAGGGATTTGTTGGAATAGTGCCTTATTTTGAAATTTGGCTCTGTCTACACAGTGCCAAATTTCAAAATAAGTTCTTTCGACTTAGACTCAGAATAAGCTACGCAATTTGCGTAGTGCCAGTTGTGTAGCTTATTCCGATAGAAGGGTGCTGTCTAGACGCACCCTTAGTTAGGAATGATAGCTGGGGCATTGTGTATTTCCTTTCATTTGTGAGAACATGGACTAGAAGTGACACCTGAGGTCCTACCCTTTCTCTTTTCTTCTGAATTTCAAATTTGACCCAAGCTTTTGGACCCACATCCAGACCTGCTTCTGTGTTGAACCTTTAGATGCACTAATTCTACACTGCAATGGATCTGCTATATACTGCAGTCTGTAACAGTACTACTTTTTCTGTGGACACTTCTCCCAGCTTACCCTGTCTCCCCTCCCCCCGACATAGACAAACCTGGAGACCCCATGCTCAAGGAAGTCACTCGCTACGATCGTGGCCGCTAGCAGCATAGGAGGTGGCAGTGTCCTCAAAGCTTATACTGTGAGGAGATAAGCCCTCTTCCCCACCATAATGAATAATACGGGAGAAATTCACTGAGGAATCCTGATCTGTGTTTTTCCACCCCTTGGGTTTTCTGTGGGGAAGAGGCTCTTGGACGGTGCTAACAAACCCTTTTGGATTTCTCTCCAGATAAGAGCAGTATTGTCTTCAGCCAGAAACCATCCCAGTCATAGATTTTTGTGTGTGTTAATAACATTGTCTTTAAAAAAAAGTGGCATTGCCACTACAAGAGAGCATGACTGAATATTTTGCTCTACCAGGATGTTTTGGTTTGACATATGATAGATCCTTACATACTCCGCTTTGCGTGTTGTGCCTAATTTTGATGTGTACTCCTTTTTTTTGTTTGTTTGCTTTGCCACATATTTATGTCTATAACAAATCATCAGAGCAGGATAAACCAATTTTTGTAGTTTAGCAAAGAGGTACTCAAACTTTTCCTTTGAGCCCCCTCCTCAACATATTAAAAAATCTTCAGGGTCCAACAGGAGAGAGGGATGTAGGGCTCAAGGTTGGGGTGGGAGCTCTTGGGCATAGGCATAATTTGACTTCTATTTGGGTGGGGAGCAAGGGCCGGCGGGTCTCTGGCCAGCTGTGCCCTGCAGGGTCGAGGGAGAGAGAGAGCCAGCTCCACCTGCTGTCTCACTTCAGCGGGACACCTACCTGTCTGGAGCTGTGTGCTGGTGACTACTTCCCTAGGGCTCTGCTGGATCCAGAGCCACCTGTGCAGCTCTGACCAGCTGCATGAGCAGTCCAAGGGGGCTGGGAGCTGAGGAGCAGCCAAAACCTTGGGCACCAGCAGCGGACCAGGGAATGCCACAGCTGCTCCCTCCACGGCAGCTCCAGCTAGAAGAGTGGCTTCCTTGCACTGCCTAGCTGTGACTTTCCACCCAGGAATTGGCCAGAGAAAGGACTTGAGGAGGTGTGGGGGAGAGTAGCTGGTGGTAGGAGAGGAACTGACCCAGGCCTGTCTCTTTCTGAATAAGATACTGAAGTTTGGGGTCGGGAAGGGTTACTGTTGTGCCCCCTTAACTCTGCCCATGGGCTCAAGGCTTCTGCCCATGTCAGAGTTTCGGCCCCACCACTCCCAACTGTGGGGAGGAGGGAGCTCAGGGCACCAGCTGCGTGCTGCTCTTGGCTGAGAGTGGGAGCTCATGGCATCAGGTTTCAGCGGCAGGGCTCTGTGGCTCCTCTTAAAGGTCTCACAGACTCCCAGGGGGCTGCAAACCCCAGTTGAGAACTGCTGGTTTAGAGAACCTAGCACTAGTCAAGCACAATAAATAAAATTGCCAACTCCAGAGAAGCAGCCAAAGTCAACCCTTAAAGTGAAATAACATGATTTTTTTTTATTTAAATCACAAGCCTCAGTCAATCCAGAGGCTTTCCTCAGGAAGGCTTAAGTATTCCTGCCAGATTTCCTATGTGCTTAAAAACAGTAGGTTGATAACAAATGGTTCTGGCAGACCCAAGCACATACACAGAGACAAACTATAAACTACCCTCATTGTCCCCGTGCACACATGCTCACAGTGGGGATTATAATGCAGCCTTTTTAGAGAAGGGTCAGGCAAAGCTTGGCACAGAGTTATCACACACATGCTAAGGAGTTTAGTTTTAAAGTGGGAACTTTTAATCTGCTAAGTAATTTTGCTTTGAAGATTACAGGCCTCGCTCACTTCAGAACTGCCACCCTCATGCAGGGTTTTATTAAAATTGATTCATAGAAACGTGCTGCCCATTGACAGAGTCTGGCCTCTTGCTGTTCAGGAAAGTTTGTTTCCCTATGCAAATGCTGAACTTCCTATTGCACCCTCTGAGGGAAGAGCGGGAGTGGAAGCCAGACAGAAGGTGAAGACCTTTGGAAAAGAAGTAAAGTGGGTATTCAACTGGAGCAAATCACATGTTCCAGAACTGTTATGGAATCATATAATGTGAAGCTGCTGGGGGAAGGGGAATCTGTGATTTGTTTACTAGCAAGGAGTTTTCATATTTCCATTAAAAAATGCATTGAAATGGGTACTATGAAGGAAATCTCATGGCCACAGAGAAAAGCATATGTGATTCCTGAACTGCAAGATACACTTGGAGGCAGTGCGTTCTGTGGTTAGGACACAGGACTGCATAGGCTGGGAGCTGGAAGATCTTTGAGATCTATTTCCAAGTTCTATTTTTTATTTATGTAACCTTGGACAAATTACTCCTGCCTCTTTATGCTTCTGTTTGCCCCTTCGTCCTTGGTTTGCATGCTGTTCAGGTTGGGGGCTGTCTCTTACTGCATATGCCAGCGGTTTTCAAACTACGGATTGCGACCCAGTACTGGGTCATTGAATGTCAGGCCCTGGGTCTCATGGCTGCAAGATGATCAGGTGACCAGTGGGTATACTAAGGCAGGCTACCTGCCTGTCTTGGCACCGCAGACTGCTCTGTGCCCCACAAGTGGCTGGCAACAGGCTCAGTTCCTAGGTGTGTCTGGGGGGTGGGGTGCACAGGGCTCCATGGACTGCCCCTGCCCTGAGCACTAGCTCTGCACTCTTATTGGCTGGAACCTGCTGCTGGCTGCTTCTGGGGCGCAGCATGGTTTGTGGTGCCAGGACAGGCACCCCTGTTGCACCGCTGACCAGGAGCCAGTCAAGGTAAGCCCTAGCCCTGAGCCCTCCTTCCCTAACCCTGAGCCCCACCCAGAGCTGGAGCCTGCTCCTACACCTCAAAGCTCTCATCCTCAGCCCTGCCCCAGAACCCACACTCTATTTAAATTATGTTAGGTTGCGGGCATCAATAATTTTCTTCAACTGGGTCATGAGAAAAAAAGTGTGAAAACCACTGTCATATGCAGAGCCTAGTGCTATGAAGCTCTGACTTCAGCTGGATCCGCTGGTGCTGCTTAATAACAAATTTCACTCTTCTTTTATACTTGAACTCCCTTAAAATCCTTTAATCTTTTGTTAATACATTCGTTTTATCATTAATTTAAATTACCAGTGCTGGGTTTAACGAGTTAACATTCACTTTAATTCGGTGTGGCAAGCTGGTAGGTTTTGTGCCTTTTAGAGGAACAAATGGCCCTTATTTCTCTGAGCTGTTCAGGAACAAGCTGGACATTACAGAGCACACTGTGTCTGGAAAACTTGGGACTGCGAGTTTGCTGGGGTCATCTTGCTGGCTGTAACCAAGGCTGGTGGAAGCAAGCATGTGACTGGCGAGTAGATGGCAGGCTGTTGGGGCTAGAGTCTGCTGGACCAGGGCTGCATCTATACACAGACAGTCAGGGAGTGACCCTCATGCTTGCAGCCTGGTTGTGTGTGGCCCAGGTTGGGAGCTAGTGCAGCAAAGTATTGTGAGGCACCCAGGTTTACCAGGCAGGCAGTGACCTTCCTTCACAGTTGTTTGCATTGCACCCCTGCACTGAGCCCCATCACAGAAATGTATGAGGTAAAACAGGCGTACCTCTGACCAGCAACCTCTTTATTGCAGCCTTTTGAATCGCACAAAATAGCTGGTAGCAGGGCTAAAAATGTGGCCCCTCACTGAGCTGAATTTGGACCCATATAGATGTGACAGAGAAGCCCCTTATTGATAGTGGGTCAGCACCTACTTGGTGGTGGAAGAAAGGCCAGAGAGGAGTAGAGGTTGTCCAGATGCCAACTGCAAATCCTGGTACTCTGTCTCTTTGTTGACATGCCATTGATGGAGAGTGGCAGGGGGAATGTGGCTCAAACATTGAACCATGTATTGGGCACCTGGGCATGGTGAGAGACTCTAGAGCAGTGGTTCCCAACCTTTTCCAGATGGGACCATTTTGACAATTCAGGAAGATTTGGTGACCCAAGGCAATTCAAAAACAGGGGGAAGAAGGGGGGACAGAGCCATCTGGGGAGACACTTGGCGACCCTTTTGAAATGTAATGGCGACCCATATTTGGGTCCCGACCCATAGGTTGGGAAACCCTGCTCTAGAGACAGTGATGGATGTTTTGCTGCCCCCCACTCTTGTGCTATAAAGTCTAGTGAATCTCCACAGTTGACTGCAGAGGAACCTGCTCTCTTGCAGTCATAGAGGTTCTGTGCATGTTCAGTGCTTCCTCAATGCTATTTTACACAACTGTATGGGAGGAGGGGGAGAAAAATAGGAGCTGAGGTTTGATTCTGCATGTTTACAGTCAAATTTTCCTTCACACTTTTGAAAATCAGGGAAAATATACCTGTTGGGCATCCAAAAATGGCAGTGCACAGACTTAATGGAACACTTCTGGAAATGTTAACTGTCATCTTCATTCAAGCATAACATGGGATATGGTTTGTAGTAGTAAAGTGTGTGTGTGTTTGTGTGGCTTACCCAGTACTACCCTCTTTTATTACTATGCTGGCAAGTTTGGTATTTTTTTGCTTTTAATAAGGGCATGCATGTGTGAATGCCCAATCATGTATGCTGCAGAAACTCATGTTGAACGGTCCAAGGAGTGTTGTTGCATGTGAGAATACTCATGTCAGTAAAGTTATTTAAGTGCCTAAGCTTGTGTAGCGCAAGCTGGGGTAAGTGGTATGGCTCGGTGATTACCCACAATAAATACATGTTCAGTGTATTATTTATTTTTTTGCAGACTTCTCAGTTCCATAGTGGTATTAGGATTTCAGCTGGTCATTCCGCAGGCGTCGATTGAACACAGAAAGGTAAGTGACAGAAATTCAGGTTTTGTATCATTAGAAGTAATACATATTGTGTTAGTGTAAGAAACATACAGTAACTTGGTGCAAATACTTCTGCTGTTAGGCATTATATGCATGATCTTATTTAAAAAAGATGGGAGGCTGACTGACCCCATGCCTTTGTGTTGGTTGGCATGCATAATTGCCAAATCCAGGTTGGATTCCTAGTTACCTCCTGGGAGAGAGACTGACTAGTGCCATTCAGTGCCTTACATACTGGCTGATTGTGGACTGGGGTAGGCATTGTCATTCATTCTCTGCAAAGTCAAAGAAGTAGCCTCCAAAGCAGGGCTTTAAAGTGCAGGGAGGAGGGGAAATCTTCTTGCTAAAATGACAACATAAGGGAGGAAGGGTTTCCCGATCAGTTAGCCATCCCTAGAAGCATTTTCCTCCTTGTGAGGCCACTAAGGGATATAATTTGGTAAAATTGACTTATTTGGAGTAGTTTATTATCACTTTTCTGAGCTGCTGCTGGCATTACATATTTTCCCTTACATGCAACAGATGGGTTAATGGATTTGCTACTCAGGGGTGTCCTACTCATCTTGGCTAGCAGGTTGTTGTACCAGGTTGGAGATGTTTGATGCAGATTGGACCCTAATGATGCATACTTTAATAAATCCAAATCAGCACCTTGAATTGCACTCAGAACAAATTGGTTAATTCTTTTTTCCTCTCTCTCCTGGGTACCTGTATTGCTCTCACCTCAGGGTAGTTTAGCAGCAACTTGCAATTGTTAAAAACACCAAATAGCCTAATTGTTATAAACTGATTTTTGTTTCTGGAGCAAACATGTAAGGTACATGTACATTTTAAATTAAAAAATGTCGTAGAAAAGCTAAAGGCATAAAACTAAGGTGGTGTTTTTTGTATGGATTTGCCCTTGAAGGCAGTAAAGTTCATGATGATTATAATGGGTTTAATGGGAGAAAAGTTCTGTAGATGTGGGCTAGCCATCCTAATTGTTCTGATTTCTTCTGTCATGAGTTCCAAGCCTATCACTTTAATTTCCACTATTCTTGAAGAATGCCTTCAAGTTCCTGTGGAGTGTAGGTGTAATACAAGTTAAATTAGGTCAATTATAACATATAGCAAGTGCTTTAAAACAGAGAGGGTTCTGACTAGACCTGCATAGAGGACAAAAGTTCCATTTCTTGAAGAATACTGAGATTTTGAAATGTGGCTTTGTTTGATTTGGAGCAAAACCTGAAGATGTACAGACTTTCCTCGAAGGAAAAGTCTGGAAAAAAAACCCTTTAATTGAAAATCAATCAAAATGTTTAGTTTTATTTCAGTGTATTCATTTATAATACAGTGCAACATAAAAATGTCCCCCAAAATAAATGCTGTTTCCAGATGAAAAATAAAAATCTTTCACTGTCGCATGTGGACATTGAAACTTCTTTCCTCTGATTTTTGTCCAAACTGAAATTCCAACAAAATAAATCCAGATTCTCAGAGTGTTTTTGATTTTGAGTGAAATGCATATTTCAATGATATATGGTTCCGTTGCAGTTCCTCCAACTCCGCTCTAGTTCTAACTGCAATCCTTGAGTCAAGACAGCTGCCCGACAGCTTCAGTCCAAAGCACAGGCACTACTCAGCATGTTCCCTATTTAAATAACTCTGTTGTCGTATCGCTTTGTGATCTGAGTGTTGTATGATGGAGGCAGGCGTATTTACTCCTGCTGTTCCATATTCAGCTGCCTAATGCTATTTAGTCTCTTGGTCTGCAACTCTGACAATATAGAGAGAATGGCATAATCAAGCTCCCAAATGGTCTTTGTAGTTTTAAGTGAAATAGAGCAACTGAAGAGAACAATTGCTCTGTTCAACTGAGTTCCTAAATTAAATGTAATAAAATCAAACTCACTTTGGGTTAGTTGAATAAGAAATGCAGTAATTCTGGGCCCTCTGATGTAGTAGACTAAATGGACTGAGACCCAGCTTGACAAAGACCTGGCTGGGATGATTTTAGCTGGACTCAGTAACCTCCTGAGGTCTCTTCCAATTCTGTGATTCTAAGACAGGCATTGAAGGATATTTTTTTCCAGTTCCTGTTAAGCACTGTTGGGCTACGTCTACACTGCAGCGCTATTTCGGGATACTGGAGGTATCTCAAAATTCTGCGTCTTTTGAGCATGCCCGTTATTTTGAAATTTTGAGCGCACCCGTTATTTTGCTATTCTGATGTCCCTGTAAACCGCATTCCACGAGGAGTAAGGGCCGTTTTGGAATAGCGATTTATTTTGAAATAAGTGCTGTGTAGACAAATTTTGAAATGAGCTATTTCAAAATTGACTTGAAATAAGCTACGCAATTTGCATTGCTCAAATGGTGTATCTTATTTTGACCTATGGTGCAGGGTAGATGCACCCTTTGTGACCACCTTGGAGCTATTTGTTTTGTGGAAAAGAGAGAGGAGGAGAGTTCTCTATTGAACATTTCGCACAGACTCCAAGATTGTATGTTACTCCGATCACTTATAGGACAGGAGTCTATTTATGCTGACCTGGGCTTAGACAAAATGTACATACTTGTTCAACTTCCCAAAACACCTCTGCCCCCATCTATCAGCTGTTAGACAACAAGACTATTGTCAGCTACTCAGGCTAAGAGAGACAGCTTTCTAATTAAGTGTCAACTCTCAGCTTTGTCACTGTGGGAGTTACTCCTACTTTTATGTTGACTCTGGTGTGTGTTTGCAGAGAAAATAATTTTATCCCCTGCTAGCAGTTTCTATGTGCTTTTCTGTATTGAGCTGCTTTTGCTTCTGTGGACAGAATTGAAGAACAGCAGATATATTTGGAGAGAGGTTTTCTGCAATGTAGCTTTCTAAAATTCTAGTGAATGATATTGTTTGGCATCTTTCTTATGAAGTCTCACAAGGCTTTATAGATTTTAAAATCAGCATACACATTAAATGTGTGGATCTGAGCCAGTGTCTGGGAATAAAAAGACTGTTTAGACACTGGCACATACATAAGTCTTTGCTTTAGTGGTGCTGGAAATAGTGTGATTGCTCAATCTACACCTTGAACAGCTGCTTTTGCTTTGAAAAGTAGGGACAGGAAATATAATTCAAGTACTGGGCTTGACTACTTGGGTGAATGTTCTAAAATATTTGTAAATAGTCCAGTTATTTTCTTACTCTGAAGATTTCTGGAAAATGAAGTGAATCCCCAAGGCAGCTGACGGGAATTCAATTTAACTGCACCCCAGTGCAGAGTTATCCCTCTGACAGAGAAGCCGGAACCATGTATCTTATGACTATAAGCAGAGTTGTCACGTGGTGTTTTTTCATTGTCTCTCTGTTATTATGACGGGCTTATTAATTTATTTTGCTCTTTATTTCTGTTCCTTAACACACCTTCCATCTACTTCTCCCCTGTAGATATCAGTGGAAGGAATGTTTTTTTCCTTCAGCTTGGAATGGGTTCCTGCTGGAAGCTTATATCCTATTTCAGCTTGTTTGGAAGTAATATTGCTTTTGAACTAAAGTTCACCTGTAATTTTCCCATGTACACTAACATTTGTTTTAATTAGTTTGACTCACTGCTTTGTATCTGTTTCTAATAGGATTTGGCTACTGGTTGTGTTAATAATAGGGAAGAAATGTAAGTCTGTTCCTGCATGCCAACATATGGGAAGAAATATTTTAGATGACAAAAAACTCCTCTTCTTCAGCAAATCGTGCAGGAGCTGAGCTGAATAGGTTACTTTGCTCAGAAACACACACAAATAATCCATTTTTAGCACACCAGCCTAAATTTAGCTAGAGAGGAGAATTAGCCGAATTACTTAAATAGTGCAGAATTGCAAATGGAAACAAGTTGTGGGGGACAACAGTACCAGTTGGGAGAGGTTTTTTATTATCAGTTTCTTCTGTCTTCAGGAGCAATTGAAAGCACCTCTTTTCATCTCTGATTGCCCTCTTCTTTTTTTTTGGCATGGTGAATCATAATGTTGGGCTATTACAGAAACAGATTGTACTGTTATTATTCAGATAATGCTCATTAAAAACAATTGACTGTGCTGTGTGATATTAATTTTGGGATGTATTTTGCAATGAAAGCATATGAAACTTGGCACTTGCATCTAGAGGTGGGAATATCCCAAAATTTCTATTCTCAAATACAGTAATGTTAACTGAATTTCACTTAGAATTTTTGTGGTCACTTGAAACCAATGAGCATTGTTAAATTTATAGGGACCAGACCTCATGAACTAAAAATGAAGAACACATTCACGTGACTTTAGGAAAGTAACACAGCAGAGCTATTTGTACGGCTCTGTTCTTAACTTCAAATCTAAAACAGAGGTTCAGATAAAAGTGGGTTTGCAGCAGATGTTATTTTGTTTCTGAGATGTGAATTATTGTGCCTATCAGCAACTTTTGAAGAACAGATTATTCTGATAATTTGTAGTCTGCTTTGTTTCCTGATCTCTCTGTGTGTGTACGCGCATGTGCATAAGTGTACCTAGACTGTATTTATCCTGAGGTTGGGCAACCCACTGATATTAGTAAACACAGATGAGTTGACCTCTGGAAACAAAATATTTGAATCTTAGCTATATTTTATGCTTAATTTGTGTTCTCCTAGCTGGACTTTAATGGATCGACTAGAAAAATTTGGATTGAAAGGAAGAATAAAGGGGAACGGTGTGTCTGAGGCTTCGCTGATACATAGCAATGCTGCCAAAAACCTTAGCCAGGTTCTTTGACTATTATTTATTCAGGAACAATCATGAATAAGTAACTTATAGTATGTTAACATTTTATTATAACTTTACCTTAATAAAAAGTTAAAAACAGAACAAATCATCAGACACATCTGTGGCAATAGAAAAGTGCTTCTGTCAATGTAGCTAACACTGTTGGCTAACACTCCTTCCATTTTTTCTCTCCCCATCTCCCATGTGTAGTGTGTGTTTGAATCAATATTCTTTGGCCTTTTCTGGTAAAGATCATTGCTGTTAGGAATAGAAGTGTCAAGGTTTGGTAGTATGCAGGATTTATAATTTTTGTCCCAAGCACTAGCACCTTCCTATTATTTTAGGGAGTTTTTTGGTGGTGTTTTCATTTTATTGTGGAATGCTTTAATTGGCTGTGTTGTCATAATCCTGACTTGCTCCTTTCAAAGTACCAGTAGTTATTTTCCACGTACTGTACAATTTTGGGGATGAAACATCTCTGGACATAAACAGCCAAATCAAACTATTGCCTAAAAAAAGATATCCTTAATAAAGCATATTTGGTTGCTAGGGCTATGTCTACACTGCAGGTTTTTTTTGGAAAAAGGTACGCAAATTGCGGTTTGCAATTTGCGTACCTTTTTCCGATTCTTTTTTCGGAAGAGGCTTTTCCGACATTAGGTCTACATGGGGCCAAATGTGGGGAAAAACCTCTTTCGGAAGAGCCCTTATTCCTAATAAAATGAGGAATACAGGGCTTCCGAAAGAATGTACCTGCTTTTTTGGAAACAGATCCCTGGATGCGGCAGAATTTTTCCGAGATACCGGAGACATAGCCTAGGTGTTACAGAACAACTGAGAACAACAAATTAAAGCACAGAGAACATAGTATCTCTGGGTACAGCTTATATAGTAAAGGGGGGGGGGAAGAGCACATGGATTTTACACAGAGAAGTTTAACCAAACAACCAAAACAAAGAAAAATACCCTGATCATGACTAAATATACATTTTCCCCTTATTTACTCAGAATCCCTTCAGAATCCCTCCAGTCCACTTACATGCTCTAAATTCCTTGGAGGCATGGTAGTTCTGATAATTGCATGTTGCTCTCTCCAGCCCTTAACTTAGAACTCACACAAAGGAAGAAGTAGCTAGGTATCTATATACAATTCAGATTTCAACAGTCTTTCCCACTGGCTTTCCTAGCTTTCTGACAACACCACCACTAGCTACCCGAGTTTAACCCTTTAGTCACCGGGTGCTGACCAGCACTCCTCCTATTCATGACAGCATGTATGGGAATCACTGCTGTTGAGGAACTCCCTGAGTAGTCCCTTAAATCTGATTGTAGCAGTCACTGTAGATTGAACAGGAAGTGCTCTTGCAGTTGGCTTTGGCTGCATAGAGATGTTCTTTGACATAAAGCAGCTTCTCTCTCTGGATTCTCAGGCTCCTTAATTGTCCAAAGTTTCCTGATCTCTGGAATCCAGAACTTGCTCACTTGCCCATGTCTCCTTCCAGATATCTTTGCAGCTTAGTACCTACCAAGATTTGTTTTTTTTAAACCTACTTGTGCCAAAATAAAACAGAACTCCAAAAGCCAGTAGAATCTCCATAGTCTTTGGGTTAGTTACTTTGACCTGCGTGGTTTGGTGTTTTTTTATTGCAGTTTTCTCTTGCTATTGCTGTTGGAGGATCAATTACTATGGTGTGGGTTTTCTTTCTTTCTTTCTTTCTTTCTTTCTTTCTTTCTTTCTTGAGATAGCTTGCAGCAGTTCACACTTCAAAAAGCTTCATCATACATAATGCAAGTTGATATAGGAATTGTTCCAAAGAAGTCCTATTGCCCATGTTATGCAGGGTGTCAGATTAGATGAGCACATTATTGGTCCAGCTAAAAGTCCTGCTCCTTTCCACAGATTAGATGATCAGTGGTTCCTGATGGCCTTGGTGTATCTGAATTTTGTAATGTAAACAAGGCTATAGAGTGTAACATGGGGAGCAGTAAGGAAATAGCTTTGATCAGCATGATGTTGCTAATATGAGAGTTCAGTTCTTGTTTTGATAATTACAAATTTAAATGTAGTTTCATTTAAGAAAAAATATGCAACTATGATCCTATTCCTACCTATATATGCCTGGATAATATATTTGATCAGGGTGAGTGGATTATTTTATTTCTCTTTTTTGATGTATTTATCTCCATTTCCATTCTAGTATACCCAGTAGAGTTGTCCCTTTTTCAACTGAGAGTACAACGACTTAATTCTGAGTATATTTTATAATCAATTAAAAGAGGGAGAAGGGAAAAATACATTACTCGAAATTCTAGGGTAAAAATTGAGTTAGGCAGAATAAATTTAATATCCAGATTTGGAATTTGGCTCAGAGACTGGGGTAACGGCCTAAATCTTTGTAAGAATGCTATGGACAATTCAATAGGGTGGTCTCAACCTTGGTTTTATAAATCCTCATTATATCAGAAGCACATTAAGGCCTATCTCTGCCTACTTCTTCCTCGAAAGCCAGATAGAGTGAAAGATCCACCAGAAGGTTCATCAGTGACTGAAATCTCCAGTTGGCCAGAACTTGTTAAAGAAGGAAGTTAGCGCTTGCTAATAAAGTGCTACAAAACATTTATTATACCCCTATACACAGCTGCGATGGAAGAGAGCACTTGGTGGTGTCACTCATTTCTCCTTAAACTTTTTCTCACGTTAAGAATAATAGAAGCTGGTTATTTTAGTGTTTTCAGACGTCACATTTATGAAACTCTATAATGCAGTTCACATTCCAACCACAGTCATTCACCAGTCTAATGATATGTTTCAGACAGTATTTCTTCTAGTGGTTCAGCTGAACGTTTTATGATGGATTCTGAAGTTTCAGAATGATAGAGCCTACTTTCCACATAGCTAAGTAGAGTTGCTCAATAGTGAATCTTTAGAATCCAGAGATGTCTTCTAGTTCTCACAAAGACTTCTTTAAACGTATCCCTTTAATGCTTTAGCATATTTGAAGCCATAATTTTCAGTGTGTCTTGGCCACTAAACTAATATGCCAGAAATAGGTAGAAGACATAGCCCACTTCTAAGTAAAATAAGGTTTCTGTATTTTTCTTTCCCATCATTATTTACTGAATTTTTTGCAAACCAAATCTTTTTTCCTCATTGATATGCTTCTTCTCTCAACCAGATCCATCAGTGATCCTACAATCCAATGTTCATTGCATGTTTCTTTATCATGGAATGTTATGATTCCCAGGAACAGTAGATTTTTAAAATATCACTGAATAGAATAGGGTGAAAGTGAGAGCTTTTATTTACATGTGTGGCGGTGCTGTGTACTGTTAAGGAGTAGCCCAGTGTTAATCCACAAGTGATTAGCACAATTGGATGTGAATGTGGTAAATTCTTATACATGTCTATATTACATATATGGAAAATATGAATATACAGGAAATATATTAAGGTGTACACTTTTTGAACACCAAATTGAAAAAGCCTCATTGTTATGATTTGATCTGTGTATGCCACATGCGTCACAAGAAGTCTGTTTTGGAGAATTAAAAAACCCCACTTTGGTACTATTCCTATCCTGCCAGCTCAAAAGCCAGTTACCTTAGTTATCAAGAGTTCAACTGCCCAGGTTTCAGAGCAAGCAAGAAGGTAAAACTAATAGAAAGCTAGTGAAAGTCAAGTTCATTCAAAATTCTGAGGGAAAAGGTCTGGATTATGCAACACCCTGGAAATTTTGCTTCAGAGTCATCTGAATTTAAGAAAAAGGTTAAAAAAGGCAAAGCAAATATGAAAAGAGAATCACAAGCAGGAAAGTAACTCCTGTGATAGTTTTATATTAAACTAAATTTATTTTACACTGTTCCCACACTTCCAGAGTGGCAGAGGTTTTGTATTGTTTGATTTATATGCACATTGTCAAGATATTAGGATATGAGGGAAAATGGAGTCTTTGGCAGGAGTGCAGGGGACAGTTGTGGCTTCTGGTACCTGAAGAGATGTGGGGTGAGACAAAGCTTGTGAAATAAACCCATTACCTCAGTGTTTCACATCAGAATCACCAGGTGTGAAATGGTTAACAGTTGTGTTTTCACATAGTTCAGTCCAATGGGGTCCTGATCCATAACTCTTAAACACTATGATAATATGAAGAATGATAATTGTTTGTTATTGATATATTAATTTATTTTTATTTAAGGTTGTGGACTTTAGGATCCAAGGCTGTTCACATCTCTCTAAGCTCTCTAACATTGGCTAACTCAGGAACAGTTTAAATTTGAAAATTGTCCTTATCCTAGACTGATTCTGGAGTAAAGAAACAATATTTGTAGCTTGGAAGAAATGTGGGGAGACTCACCCTAGCCTTTATTAACATAATGAGTACCTCAAGTTAATTAACAAACCATTAGCTTGACATTCAACAGTCTCGTGAAGATGAGTTGTAAAGAATGATTCTGCAGCATAGCTTGACAGCAAGAGGTAAATTGTCAGCACATTTCCCATCCTTTAAATTCTGGGATAGAAGTGGTAGAAACAAGACACTTTTCTTCGCACAATACTGGTAAAGAATGTTATCCCTCATCTTTTTATTAATACTTGTGAAAAAAATCCCCAATTTTCACAGCTTTATTGTGGAGCTCTGAAAATAATTTTAATGAACACAGAACTTTATCTACTGTAAGCCTGGGATCTTCCAGGACCTACAGCAAGTGCTATGATTGGACAGCTGGGAGATTGTTCTCTGCAGTTGTATAAATCTCCCATTTTTTGAGCAGTGAGTTGTGAAAATATTGTACCCTTAAATGTCTCACAGGTACAGGATCTAACATTGTCTGTCCTAAACCTGGGGCTCAATGTAAATTTTGGGGAGGGAAATTAATCAGACTGCCTATGTCATAGGAGTTGCTAGCTGTTCCTTTAGGGCTGCTTTAAGTCCTTCTTTGCTGCTGTAGTAATGCAAAGGGGACTTATCCAGAGCCATAGTTCTGGACCAGTGTGTTCAGATTCATTCCTATATAAATAAAATATGATGCAGTGACAAGAGCAGCATCTTGGCATTTTAGGATTGTTCCTGCAAGGTACTGAGCTCCAACTCCTACTAGCAGTTGAGGTCTGATGACCTCAGAGAAGGTGTTCAGCGCCCTAAAAGATCAGGAACACATGACCATCAGTGACAGAAAAAGAAATAGTTTTGTTAAAATATTTTTGAATGTTGGCCTGACTGTGTTAGTGATGTAACCTAAAGAAACCTTTCAGCTCTAAAATCTTAGGACCTGACACTGATCTCCTTTACCTCAGTGTAAATTAGGAGGAGTAACTCCACTGTGTCAGTCTAGTGGCCTCAGGGTAAATGGCTGTATGTGAGACCACAACTGGGCCATGAGTTTCTTTGAAAGTACATGATTGCAGCTGAATTCCCAGTGGACGGCATTCTCCATCTTGAACACTAAGCTCACAGCTAACAATGGATGTGCTTTTGGTGTGAAAGATTATGCACCGTTAGAAGGAAGTCTCAACCTCTAGTCACACAAAGACTGTGCTAAATTGATTCAGTGGCTTACTTTCTCAAGTGTTTAGAAAATATTTTAAGTCCCTTCAGATGTGGATGAAATCAACTGGTGGGGCAGTTAAGCTTCCCAGGCATTGTAGCTCTCTGCAGTGACTGATGGATACAAAGATCTTCTATTTCCAGGGTTTTCAGTCCTTTAATCTTCACAGGCACAGATGTCTAGCCTATTTTTTTAAATACAAAGAACGGAAACCTAAACCATTTAATCTGGTAGTATTTACACTTACCATGTACTGTAAAATTCAAACAGTTTACTACAGCTCTGATTAAAGGCTTCCAAAAATGCATAAAAGGATTAGTAAGCTCTGCTATTTTAACCAGGCAGACATGTTCACATTGTGTGGCGGTGTTTTGGTTGGACTCTGTTCCATTCTTCAGCCACTCACCAGAGATCTGAGCAAATGCTATCTGGAAGTGCTTGGACTTGTTTCTCAGGCACTCAGTAAAAGTCACCAATATTCAGTGGGTTTCTTGTAATTATCATTAAATATTAGTGCTCCTGTTCCAAGTGACCTTACATCATGTAGACTCTGCAGACTTAACTTAAAAAGGTGGTGTTAAGTTATGTCAGTATATGCATGGCCTGCAATAAATGTAGCAGTGAATTTATTAGAAATCAGCTGGGATAAAACTGGGATCAGATTATTACATATTAAAAATTAGAACATAGAAAGAAATATACTGTGGCCTTGTCTGAGTGTACAACACTGAAAAGATGGTGAAAAGTGAAGTGAAAAAAATCATCTCACTCTTACCTTGTGCCTTCTGCTGTTCATGTTCACCTGTTGTCTCATTTTATATTTAGATTGTAAGCTCTTCATGATAAGTCTTTTTGTTGTGCATTTGTACGGGGGACTAGTGCAATGGGGCCCTGATCCCAGACAAGATCTCCAATGTGCTACTGTAATAAAAACAACTGATGTTATCACATTGAACTCAAGTTATTTAGGTTATTCAAGGTTAGGTAGGATAGTCAGGATCCCAGAGGGGCCTAAAGAAACTAGGATACTAGTATGGCAGATGAGGTTAAATGTAGGTAAATGCACATTAATGCATCCCAGAAGAATCCATTTAAAACACCCATATGTGCTGATGGGTTTATGTACAGGCTGTAAGCTCTTGAATGATTTGTATAGTGGGGGTTCTGAGAGCCATAGAACCAAACTGAAAAACTTTTATATGGTGAAAACCACTTCAAACTGGTAGGAGGGGCAGTGTTTGTTTCACCACCTATGGATGACATAGTTTTAATTAGTTAATGCAATGATTTTTTTAAGTAAACTTGGAATCTGGCTATATAAAAGTATTACTTTGGGCAAACCACTTTATCCATTTTTTAAAAAATTACCTTTATTATGCAATTAAGAACAAATTTACAACTAGGGTTGTGAAATTCCCTGAAGTGTAGTTAATTTGTCTACAAATCCCTTCAGTTTCTAAATATTTGGCTTGATTGATTCTTAACCGGACCCAGGAAAAATATAAGTTGACCTCTCCTAGTCCTCTAACCACTACCATACTTCCTCCCTTTCCTATGACCTTGAGATCCCTAAATTGTTTAGCTCCCGGCTAATTTAGAGGCTACTTCTTGTGTGGTACAAAGAATGAAAATACCAAGAGAGGCTCCTTGAGCTGACAGGATCCCAGTTTAGAGAGAAAGGAAATAGTGCACTGTGTTCTCAGTAAGAAATCTTGTATCTAAGAAGTCATAGAAACAGTTTTTTTCAGACCCTAGGTTTGACAGAGCTACCAGGTGCTAGACTGGGTTGCAAGAGTTACTTCTTCTCCCAAAGGAGTGGGAGCTGATCTCAGGGAAATAAATGTTAGTAATCTTGGGCTAAATGGGTAGGAATGATGGCTCAGCTCACTGGCATGGGAAGCACTAAGGGGCCAGTTATGGCTCGAGGGGTTCAGGGTAGTGAGGTCGTGCACAAATCACAGAACAGAAGAGGTTTCTGCCCTGGAGTGGCACTGGTGAGAGTTTACTAGATTACTATAAAGAGGCAACATTTTGCCCAAGTGTTTATTCCTGTATCTGTTAAGTTTTAATATGACCAAATACTATAAAATATTAGGAAATTGGCATTTATGAAAGATTACTGCATCCTCAGTTTCATGCACAACCAGTAAGATGTGAAATATTTCTGGCTTAAAATACGAGTGTTATTTCCTCTTTTGGGACATTCTCACACAGTTTCAACAACTGCTGTCTAAATCCCAAGATGTGGATCTTGTTTCTTCCTTGTCTAATGGAGGCAATGTTAGAAATTGCACTGGGTTTGTAACAGCTTATGGACTGCTGGTTGCAGTGAAATTTTTGATTCAGAGCCAAAGTGATTATGCATATTGGAAATATATGAAGGCATGAGAAACTGCTTTTCTGTTCTACAGGCAATCAATGTCAACCCAGCAATGGCAAGTTTCATAAAATACAAATCAAAGTTAATTATTAGATGGTATAAGGGGCGAAAGTCTTCAGGGCTGTGATAAAGATCTCTATGTATTATTAGTATACAAAGTTTTCATTAGGAAATAGTTTTGGGTTGTATCAATGGAATCTGCCTTAAAAGCCAGAAAAGTATTCAAATTTCCATAGAATAATTTAAAATCCCCAAATCCTCAAAAGTCTGGAAATGAACAATGAAGGGATACAGCTGCCTAACACAAGCCACACTTTCCTCCTCCTTTTATTATTAACCCTTGCAAGTAACACTATTCTACTCCATTTCAACTTTGCTCCCTTATAATTCATATAAATATATATAAAGTTAGAAAGATATGAGTAGGTGATCATAAAATCCTCTTTTTTTATCAAGATGTTGATTTCCAGTTTGTTAGAATTCTGACTTGTATTACTACTTTTAATTTGGGGGGGAGGGAGAGAGAAATATCAAATATGAATTAATTAACTTAAGAATTGGAGCTAAATAAGTAATAGATTTAAGTAGGCTTAAATCCCATACACAACATAATTTATAGCTCCAAAGTATTTTCACTTTTATTTGCCCCCATCCTATATCTCAGTTTCTTTACCTGTGAAATGGGAACAGTGATTCCGACCTCCTTTATAAAACAATTTGAGATCTGCTGGTAAAAGCTAGCTGTTGTTATTGTTATTCATAAAAAACTCTTGCTACACAGTTAAAATATATTAGTTTATACCCTCAGTCCTCTCATCTTCTAGAGTGCCACAGCCATCCATTTATTTTATATCTTTGAAGCAATCTACACTAGTGAGTCAGCAAGACCCACTTGACATTTTCCAGCAGAATAATGCTACCTGCTAAAACAGTGGGTTTGCAGTTGAATGCTGCCAGACTTTTACACAAAGGTATCCATCCAGTTTCCTGTTTCCACCTCTGATTCATATACTTTAATGAAGTATTGTTTCTCAAGAAAATTTTCAAAAGTATATGCAGTAGTCTAAATAACAAATTGGTAGACGTGTTTTGATAATTTCCTACTAATTATGTAGTTTCACCTTTTGCATGTTTTTACACATTTTCTTTGGGGCAATAATAGGATTGCACGAGCATATTTTGGTTTGGGGGCAGTGATCATGTCTGGTGATGGATTATGTAGCAGTGGAAACTGGCTGGATCCATAGTTGTTCATTTCCACATTCTTTCTAACACTTCTGTCTGGATCCTGTAGAAATGTACTTTTTACCCTATCTATTTGTTTTAAAAAGATTTGTTTACAAATCTTCCTTTTTCTCTTTAAATGAAAAAGCCAAAAGTTTAAGTTGGATTGGAGTTTAAGATGAGCAGGATGAGAAGAACCCTTCCTGACACAGTTTGTAGACTACCAAAGCAGAGCTCCCTTCTTGAGGCTAGGGTTGCCAGGTGTCCAGTATTCACCCGGACAGTCCGGTATTTTTGCCTCCTGTCCGGTAAAAAAATTCAGAGAATATCGGACACCTAAAATGTCTGGTATTTTCTGATTTTTTCCCCGGCCAGGAGGTGAAAATGCCAGGCACCTGGCAACCCTACAAACACTCAGCACCCGGACTCCCCCCTGCCGAGCCCCTCCTTGGCTTCCAACACCCCCAACCCCCCGACCCCAGCCCCATGCTTACCTGGTTCCGCAAGGCTGCTGGCACAAAATGGCTGCTGACCAAAGGGAATGCTTCCCCTGGGTCTTAGTGCTCAACTTCTCCCCTGTTCCTATACCTGCACTCACTCTTACAGGGGACATGCTGTTTTATTTTTTTTTCTTTTGCTCAACAACTTTGGTCTCCTGCCCCCCCCCCCTTTTTTCCCCTTCAGAATTTTTTCCCGTGTTTTTTTTTGGGGAGGCGTTGTTCAGTATTTTTGTTTCAACCATCTGGCAACCCTACTTGAGGCTGTAAGCAAGTCTGTAGAGAGGTGACTGAGGGATCATACCTCCATGAGATATAGCAGTAGTGGGTACTGGAAGAGAGGAGAGGGAGGATTTTATTCACAAGGAAACATGTTTAACCTCTTGCATTTCTTTATTCTTGTGTGTGTTTCCCCAAGTCCCTTGCAACATGCATCCTGTTTGCCTCCCCTGGTTAACCATTATTGTGAAGGAGTGCTTTATTAAAAACAGATACACTTGTACAGCTCCTGTTGATCTCAGCAGGAGTTGTTTGTACATGTCCAGGAACTTAGTAAATACTTAAGTATCTTTCAATGTACAGCATTAATTATACAAGGTGTTCTGTGTAGCCAGGTTAATGCTGTGCTAGAAAAACTCTCTGATGTTCTAAATGTTTGATTTCTCAATTTCAGTAATGCACTGCATCTAGATTTGCTTGTAACAAATATGCATATTATTGAAGTTTGGCAAATATGTTTATAAGCATGGATATGTAGACTATACAGTTATTAAAATACAAAGTATAAATTGGCATTGAATAAGTTGTGCCACAGTGATTAAGGAAGATTGCCGTTTTCCTCAAGTATAGTACTCAGGTTTCATTTCTGTTAAGGGCAACATTGAGAGAAATTCAAGAAGCAGAAATCCAAATACCTTATCTTTAGCTACTTAACTTTACACCCGCTCCTTTTTAGATGCAAAAAAGCAATATTTGCTGAAAGAGCGTAGTAGTAGTAATGCAGTGTGACCAGATCAGCACTAGAATTATGCCAAAGTCCTTTAACGCCAAGTCCTGCTATTTCAAGGGAGAAGCCTGGCCATTGCTATAGATGAAGGAAGAACAGACTGAAAAAATGCTTCCACTCCTCTCAATTCTGGTATCTGGATTCCAGCACAGAAAAGTACATTATAGCTGCGGAGGTTAGTCAGCCTGTACTTAACTGTATTATTAGCTAGTAAATGAATATAGCTACATGATTTTGTTTTTTTAAAAGAAGGAACAAGGTCCTGCTACCTTGTGCCAATTAATTTCTAAATTGTTCTGCAGAGGAAACCTTCCTACAAAAGGATTTCTGCCTATTTTTCACTAACGCCCCCATATAGTAGTGTATTTAAGTATGTGGTTCATTTTAATCATGTGAGTTAGATCCACTGATGTCAACGAGATTTTAATTTAGGCATAGGCTTTCATACTTTGTTGAAACAACAAGGAGTCCTGTGGCAGCTTAGAGACAAACAGATTTATTAGGGCATGAGCTTTCATGGGTAAAACCCACTTCATCAGATGAAATGGAGTGGAAGTTATATATACACTTGATTCTGTAAGGAAGACGTTGCTTGTGTTAATTAAGGTAATCAAGTCAGGATGGAAGGTCTATTTATAACATTTGGTCTGGTGATGTGAATATTCAGAGACTGGAAATTGCCTTTGTGTCATGCATTAACCAGTTGAGATCCTTATTCAATCCTAAATTGATAGTGTTGAATTAGTAACACAGTTCAGATGTCTCCCCTTGTAACTGGTTTTTGAAGTTTGAATGACCCACATCTACCCTGACTTGATTAGTTTCGTTAACACAAGCAACTTCTTCCTTATATATACTTCTGCTTCTATAACTGCTACTTCAATTCATCTGATGAATTGGGTTTTACCTACAAAAACTTATGCCCAAATAAATCTGTTAGGCCTGGTCTACACTAGGACCTTAGTCTGAAATTAGCCCCCCAGGGTTGACTTTGTAAGCGATGTGTCCACACTGCCAAGCCCATTATTGCAGATTAAGGGGCCACAAGGAATAACGCTATTCCTGAACTTATAAGTCTGAAATAACATTAGTGTGGATGCTCCGGTGCCACTAATTCAAACTAATTGGCCTCCGGGAGGCATCCTGCAGCTCCCCAGAGTGCTTCCTCGGGCTCTGAGTCCAAGGTAGTGTGTCCACATTAACCAAGCCTACCTCAGCCTACATTCGATTCTTCCCCCTAGTGAGGACTTGGAACTTCACATTTGTAAAATCAGGTGCTCAGAGGTTGAACTTAGTAAATTTGAAATCATTGCCTAATGTAGACATGGCCTTCATCTCTAAGGGGTCACAGGATTCCTCATTGTTTTTGCAGGTACAGACTAACATGGCTACCTCTCTGATACTTTGTTGAATTAAGGCCTAAAAGGCTCAATTACATATAAGGAAAGTACCTCTTATTATCTAATTTAACCATGTCACAGTATTGCCAACACCAGGTATTCAAAAATCATGAACCAGGCCACAAAAATGAAATTGACATTAATTTAATAATTTAAAATAAATGTTGGTATCTTTGCTTTCTGGTGTTTTAAGAATTTTATAGGCCCATGTATTCAGTGTTTTCTGTGCAATCATGAGGGCTAGAGAGTTGCATTTTTAAAAAAGACAAACAACCCTCCTCCCCAAAAAACCCTGAGTCTCATGTTATCAGATGATTCCAGGAGTTCAGGTTTTGTTTGTTTTTTTAAATTGTGACTATCATGAGACTTGCAGTGAAATCATAAGAGTTGGAATCACAACTACTTCTCTATTTGAGTTCCTCCATTAGCTTCCCATTCACATTCAAAATTCAATCCAGCTCTGCTCCTTCCTGTTTATCCTCCTTTGTTGAGAACAGAACTAGTTAGCTGCTTCCGAGAGGGGGCTGTTTGAATGCAGTTGGCCTCTCTAAAAAGCTTGGTGGTATGTAGGAAGAGGAGGAACAGGAAGCAGCAGGGCACTGGTAAAAGTTGCCTGTGGAGAGTTGCATGAATCTGGAGAGAGGGGAAGAACCGTAGTTTGGAAGAATGAGGGAGAACTGAGGAGTCAGTGGAACAGTACTGGGCAGAGCTTGGAAAACATGCCAGGTAGAAGTAGGGTTGCCAGGTGTCCGGTATTGACCCAGACAGTCCGGTATTTTCGCCTCCTGTCTGGTAAAAATTTCAGAAAATACTGGACATCTGAAATGTCCAGTATTTTCTGATTTTTCTCCCAGTCAGGAGGCGAAAATACTGGACACCTGGCAATCCTACGACACACTTGGCATCTGGGCCCAGCCCCCCTGCTTACCTGGTTCCACAGGGAAGCTGCATTCTGGCTCCATCAAGAAAACAAAATGGCCACCGGCAAAAAGCCTAAAGAACTGAAGCAAGGGGAAGCAATGCCTTCCCTAGGTCTTAGTGCTCAGCCGCTCCACTCTTGCTATCCCTATTCTGACTCTGCATGCACTTAAAGCTGTTTTAAAGCTGTTTTATTTTTTTTATTTTTTTTATTTTTTTGCTTAACTCTTGGAGTCCTTTTTTTTCCCTCAACAGAATTTTTTCCCTGGTGTTTTTTTTTGGGGGGAGGGGCGGGGGGATGCGTTCGGTATTTTTGGTTAAACCATCTGGCAACCCTAGGTAGAAGCCTTGTGTGTAGGTCTCTAGGTAAAAGGGAAGAACTGGCTCAGCTAGGAGCAGGCCAAACCCAAGAGCAAGAGGCTGATTTGTGTAGTTGCTCAATGGGGTAGGACTCTCATGTGAAGGAGTCTGGGGAGTGGAACTTTTCAAGAAGCCATCTTATAGAAGCCCTGAGGTGAGGAATGTGACACAACAGTAATAAGTGTAAAGAATGACTAGTGGTGTGGAGGGTCTGAAATAGGGGCGCTTACTGAACTGCGTTTGTTCAGTCCCAAACATGGAAAGTGAGCCCCAGAATAAGGGCAGAGGAACTGGGAACAGTCTGGCTCTTAGGAGGATGACTTAGAGTTGGCTTCCCTGGAGTAGGGTAGGAAAATTGCCTATCTGCTGTACTTTTTATATTGTACTAGGAAAATACGAGAACAAAATACTACATACGTGCAACTTTTTGGACTTACAGTTGTAAGAAAAAATAAGTTTTGAACTCTCTTGATTTTTTTTTTTTTGGAGTGCTGTATTTCACATTTTTAACATAGTATTAGGATGAGTTTGTGTTCTTTTCTTTGCCCTGGTTTTCTCAAGAGAAAATTATAGAGATGTGCAACTTACAATCATTGTAGCCTTCCTGAATGGAAAGTGTCTGTAGTCCTGGCCAGAAAACATTTTTGCAAAATAATTCCAGGTTTTGAAATTGCTTAACATCAAACAAAAACTAGATCGTTAGGAAAATAAAAAATGGTGTCCCAAGTGTTCCCTCTAATTTTTCCCACCCCAAGTGGAATTAATTTTATGTGCATAAATATGGAGGTGATGGGGATCTGTGGCAGGTGTGGGGGGCGGGGAAGGGGTGTGTCCAGAGCAGCTTGAGCCATGACAGAGGAGATCTAGGGAGAGTCCAGGACTGGGCAGCAGTGGTGGTGGGCGGTTCAGGACTGGGCCTCAGCCATCACAGGGTGGGATCAGGGCTAAGTCAACCGGACTCCCTTGGCTGCGGCAGTGTGGTAGAGCCAGGCCCCCACAGTTGCAGCTGAGTTGGGCCAAGGCTGGGTTGTCCACATTGCCCCATCTGTTTTAGGACTACGCCGTCCCAGAGTCAGGCAGAGGCCAGGTTGCCTGGGGCATAGCAAACCTGGGCTGGGGTTGGGCTGCCCTGACTTCAGCAAGTCAGAGAGTGGGTGGGGATAGGTCAGTCCTTCACCTGCAGTTGCAGGTTCCTGCCTTTTGTGGCTAAATAAATAGCTGTGCAACCATGCAGCTTGTAGAGAACTTAACCCCCCTCACCTCAAATAGCCAATAACCTAGGGTACTTGCTGTAAATCAGGCTGAGCAAGGACTTGAGCGTGGCTCTCCCACATTCCAGACAAGCACCCTAACCACAAGGTTATTGGCTATTCTGTCACTTGGTGCTCCTCCCTCCAGAAAGTCAACGTTGGACCTGAACTGCAACAGGTTCATAATATTTCTTTAAAACTTTTTGACCAGCTGTATGTCAGTTCCTTATACTGCAGTTATTTGGTTTGTGTGCTCAGCATGATTTGCCAGAGGAGCTTGTAAACATCTCTGAAGCTAATGAATTTATGGAGCCACTGTGCAGAAGTGCTGTAAATTCCTTGCTCTGTAGCTAGGCAGCTGGCTGCACCTTTACAAGAACCAATACCCCTTGCTCTCAAGCAATTAATCTTCCTGATCTTACCATCTTCCTGACTCAACAGCTGAGATTGTAAATTCCTCTAACAGACAGGGTTAATTAACTGCCTGTGTATTACATCAGTCTCCGTGTGCATAGGTAAGAACTTGAATTTATTAAGGTCAACAAAGTGTGTGTCAGGTTATTGGCCCATTTGACAGGAGATGGGCCCAGCCCCACATGTGACTAATTATCTGCATCCCAGCTGAGGCTTTGGAGTTAAGGGTCAGTTCATAGCCTGAAGAGGCTCTGGTTCTTATCAAAGCAACAGCTCAATGGGGCTAGAGAACTGCCAGCAGCTTCCTCTAATTGGGGAAAGAACCCAGCAATTAGGTGCACCACTCTCAGGCAGATGGCCAGAGCATGAGCATTGACAAGAGATAAGTGCCTGCAGGAAATACCTGAGTCAGGGCAGGAGTCTGGAGGGGCTGAGACAGTAAAATGTCTCTGAGCATTCTAGCCAAGGTGGGGTAGAGAACCACTTCAGCTCTATTAGCTAGTTATGTTGCTCAAATATTTGGTTTAACCCATGAATTGAGGCAAGTGCTGAAACAGAGTTGATTTTGGTGCTGGTTCTTTTCTTGATTGATGAAAGAGCCCATCCACCTCCACAACCTAGTGTTAGGTTTTTTAAAATAAGTAACCTGATTCTTCTGAAGTGCTTTGCAGCTAGCCTGGCAACAGTTGCATCTTCTTAGGATGGGATTGAATTTGGCATTGAGATGTAGTTCATGCTTGTATTTCAACCAGGTTAGATTAAGTTAATCTTTGCTCTTCTAGCTATCAGCTCCCTTCATAAACTTCAGCTTTTGCAATCTGTTGCTAATTATACTCAAGACAAAGGCTTCCTAGAATATCAGTCCAGTATATTAAGAGTTTCCCTGATTTCATATTTCATATTGTTGGGGTATGTTTGTGGCCTTTTTCTTCGTTGCTTTAGCAAGAGAGTTTAGTTGTTCGTCTTGGGCATATTTTTAGTCTTATCTTTGGGCACAACTCAAGTCCCAAGATTATTGTTAAGTAGTCTCAAATACAGATGAAAGCTATGTGGGATTTGTCCTTTAGTGTGAGAGCTGTACAAACTCTCACACACTCATTCTTTCAGTATCAATTAAGGGATATTGGTGACTTGGTCTTAATCACTCCTCCCTCAAAAAACTTTAGCTTTCTACTACAGAGTAGAGGGTGGTGTGGAATGGTGTCAGTTTTACTGGCATTAGCCTGGAAGAGGCATATGAATTGCAAAGACATAATGCAAGTAATCCTAAATCAACCCTTTCCTATTATACAGAATTCGTAATGAAGTTTCTCACTTTAAAAAAAAAAACTTTTCGCAGTTGTCTCTAGCTCCACATAAGAAAGTCATGCCTCTCTAATTAATTAGAGTGACTTTTTGGGGTAAGAAGAATAACAATGATTAAATAAAACACAAATGAATTGTTAGTACAATTTCTGTTTACAAACTGTATCCATCATCTTTTTGTTGTCCAGTTTGGTGTCCACCCCAGTGTCAGAGGCAGTTCATGTGTTTGAACTTTGGAATAGTTTAAGTCACAGGACTTAAAGATTAGAGCAGCATTTAAAGTTCCAGACCCCACAAACATTTTCTAGAGAATTGTAAAGTATTTTATAGGGATTTTTTTAAATTCTGGCACCTATAAAATCAGGTGCCTCAGTTATGATGAGGCCTATTATACCAGACCTAGAGGCTGTGTCTTGACTGGCCGCTTGAATTTGTACAAGAGCACTGACGTTCCTAATGTAAGAAATCAGTGCTTCTTGTGCATATACTTTGATGCTCCCGTTCGGGCAAAAGTCCTTTTGCGCAAAACCTTTTGCGCAAAAGGGCCAGTGTAGACAGCTCAGTTTTGTTTTGCGCAAAAAAGCCCCGATGGCTAAAATGGCGATCGGGGCTTTCTTGCGCAAAAGCGCGTCTAGATTGGCCACGGACGCTTTTGCGCAAAAAGCGTCCGTGCCAATCTAGACGCTCTCTTGCGCAAATACTTTTAACGGAAAACTTTTCCGTTAAAAGCATTTGCACAAATTCATGCCAGTCTAGACGCAGCCAGAGGGATTATTTAATATCCTGTACATTTCAGGGACAGAAGACCCTTTCCAGATTATTTTAGACGTATTTAAAGTCACAAATATATAGTCCCAAATCTGAGTCTTTTTGGGACCAGTGTGTGCTGGATCTTGTTTGGTGCCTAAATACCTCACCTTTTCTGTGCTGCAAAACCACTTATTTTTAGCTCTCCCAAGGGCTAAAAGAGAGCAGACTTTTGCATTTTTATATGTTGAATTGTGCATTTATATTTTTTGAGTTGTTACATAAAACACCTCTTCTCTATCTCTAACTGATACCTGTACTGTCACATTCCTGAGCAATTCTCATCCAAACGGTGCCTTAGATTTCCAAAAGAGCTTAAGAGTTTTACCGTCCACATTCTATTAAATTGGGTGCCTTAAGTCTTGGCCTTTGAAAATTCCAGCCTTTTTATTATTTTGTAATAATATACAGTCTTCAGAATGTACTTTACCTGCACTCTGCCCACTGTTCCATCTTTGCTGAGGCTACTTTGAGTGTTCTAAATCTCTCAACAGCTACTTGCTTTCCCCCAAATATGGTCTTGCCAACAGCATTTCTCTAAGCTGATGCCCTAGACAAACAATAGTTAGTTGTTTGCTGTGACAGATCTAAGGTCTAATATCTCACAACTCAGAGCTAGAAATGGGAGATTTATACCACTGTGAGGCTAGAATTTCCTCTATCTTTCATTGCTCATGCTTCTGGCCCTGGGAGATGTAAGATTTTGGAGTTTAAATTAGTGATTTTTTTTAATGTAGAAAAGTTGTTTTAGGAGGGTTGGGGGGATTTTAGAAAATTTCTGACCTTAAGTTTTAATAAGCTGCTGTTTATCTGTATTGCCATCTTTTAATGAGTAAGAGTAAACAATTATTTTCTTTTACTTGTCTGAATTTGGCTGAGAACTCATACAAGGTGTTGTACATATATATGTCCTTTCTTGACCTCAGTTAACAAGTATAATCAAAGCCAATACGAAGGAGTGACATATGAAGGCCATCCCGGAGGCTATGTCTACACTGGCGGCTTCTTGCACAAGAACATCTTGCGCAAGGGTTCTTGTGCAAGAAGTCTTGCGCAAGAAAACGTCCACACTGTCATGTGCGAGCTGTGCTTTTGCACGAGAGCACTCATGGCAGTGTGGACGCTCTCTTGCGCAAGAAAGCTCTGATGGCCATTTTAGCCACAGGGCTTTCTTGCGCAAGAAATCCCTGCCGAGCGTCCACACTGCCTTCCTGCGCAAGAGGGCTTACACCTGATAAAAAAGAGCATAGCGCTTGCGCAAGAATCCCTCTCTTACCACGCCGTACTGTAAATTTCCTTGTGCAAGAGCGGGTGGGCAGTGTGGACGCTCTGCAGATTCTTGTGCAAGAACGGCTGTACTTGCGCAAGAAGCCGCGAGTGTAGACATAGCCGGACTGTGGTGTTCTTACACAAAGCCAACTGATCAGTTTTTATTATGTTCTATTTCCATGCTCTCCTGTACAGCTGTGCTGTAGTGGCTTGGCAGAAGATAACTTCACTCTTACCCTGTACCCATTTTCTGGTTGCATGAGAGCAGCATCAGTATCTTCACCTAAAGACTTAAGGTGGCACATGGGGTAATCTCCTGAAGAAAGCAAAGGAAAACCTCTTTTGGTTGGTGCATTTACAATTAGACTGGATAATACTAGTGAATATACAGTAGGAAACAATCTTTCACTGCAGGAAGATGGACTAACTGGCCTAATCAATGTCACTTGTAGAATCTGTAGACAGATTGAGTTAGGTTAGCAGAGAAAGGTACTATGTTCACCATGTGGTTGACATTCTCCCCTGCCAATTATGCATGGAAGGAAATAAATGTTCCAAGAACTCAGATAATTTAAATGCAAACAAATGTTCATGTTGATAAAGAAATGGAGGCTGCGGCTAGCTCTTGTCAGAGTCTTCCTTTGGGCAAATGCATTATTACATAAGGGACTACTAAAGTCTTAAATGGAGAGTAACAGAGAAATGGTTTGAGTACTGGAGTAGGAGCAAGGGACCTTTGAGTTAACAGGTTGTTTTAGGCTATGTCTACATAGCCCTGAAGGTAAAACTAGGGGCAGGCATATGGAAGAGGAGGGGTGAATGGTAGTCTGACAGAACCAATACTCACCTCTCATTAGTTCCCTTTCCCCCACCCTCCACCCCCGTTGCATGTGTCTGCATTTTTTGTTCTCTGGCGACTCTGAGTGGTTCTCCAGCAGTTTGCTATCCCTTCTGGAGCTCTGCCCAGGGCTTCCCCCTTGAAGACACTTTTATTCTGGGACCCTCCCCAGGCTCAGTCTTCACTAAGTCAGCCAGTAGCTTCTCACTCCCCTAGTTTCTGTTACCCACTTAGCTCTTCTTGTGCTGCAATTCCTTCAGGCAGCTGGACATCTAGTTTGTCTTTTAGTAGCGTAGCGTAGCCCAGCCCCAGCCCCAGCCCCAGCCCAACTGCTCTTACCAACTCTCCTTGCTCTGGTCTGTCATTTCTTTTTTATATGGCTTCTTGGACCCTGATTGGTTGCTTCCTGTGAATACACTCTATAATTGGGCAACCTCTCCATTGCTCACTTCCTGGGATGGGTCAGTCTCTAGCAGTGGGCCTTTAGGCTCAGGCCACCCCTTAACTGTGCTGAGCTGTGACTCCTACTTGTGGCTGTGACCTAAAAGATACATAGTTTGTCTTAACTTAGTCCAGTTTAAAGAGGTCTGAGTAGTCCAACTGAGCTGCTGTATACACAAGCCCTCAGACTCCAACTCCTTTGCTGCCTTGGATAAATCCTGTTTCCTTAGTCTGCAAACTAAGAATTATGCCCACTCACTTACCTGCTAGGACTGATGTGAGGTTTTAGTTAATGTTTGTTAAGAGCGCTGAAGAAAAAATGTGCTATGTAAATGTTGTCAGATCTGCTATCTAAACTTCCCCTTTTCTCAGGATATCCCCAACCTCTGTGTATAAATCCCATTAATGAATACACCAAAGTATGAGACATGCTAGGCTTTTTTTGTTTTATTATTGCCTTCTGATTTAAATACTTACATTAAAGCTGGCAGTGCTATTTCTAGTTTTACTGCTGCGATTAATGTGGGTGAAACTACTTTCCCATTGCCTTTAGCCAGTCAAAATTTCATTTCTGAAACAACTCTTTCTGTGTTGAAATTTAACAAGTGGAGGGTCTTTCTCTGCAGGTCAACACTTGCCATTTTTATGTCTATATCTTTTTTTGTAGAAAATTGTGTATTTTAAAGTGGTTGTTTCAGGTTGTTTAAAAGCTAGATTCTGTTTATTGCCTGGATGAATGCTTGTGGCTTTGCAAAAAGTTGCGGTGAATTGCCATAAAATAATGACTCAGCAATCCAGACAAATTAAATTTGACGCGTTTCTGATAGAAATGGACATTTACTTCTATGACAAGTAAATTTCACTGCAAACTAGTGCAAGAAAGATAATGGATGATTATCTTAGTTTTATGGTTATGATAGTGCTGTTAACCTGGTGTTATATAAATTAAAGATGTTAAATTGCATTTAATCAGCTAATAGAGTAGTTGATGGAATTTCCATCGACTACTCAATTAGTTGAGAAGGGGTAAAACAGCAGAGCCACAGCATGGTTAGCTCCTGACCCCGGGAGCTAATCCCACTGTGGCTCTGCCTTTTAAATGTAGTAAGAGCCGCCCAGCTCTTGCTACATTTAAAAAGCAGAGGTGCAGTGTCTGGGACTGGCTCACACCCCCTTTGTCTGTCTCCTGCCCCCCTCTCCCCCCCGCAGAGGTGGTTCTGGGGAGAACTGGCTCCCCCCAGCACTGGCTCCTGCTCCCCCCCCCCTTGCTGCCTCTATCTGATAGAGGTAGCGGGGGGGGGGGGGCGGGGAGGAGAGAAGCAACTAGTCGAGTAGTGACTTGACTAGTTGCTTCTATCTCTAACATAAATAGTGAGTGTTCATTGAAGAAGCTGCAAATTGATGAATTACTCATTTGTAGGTTGTATTATGAGCCAGTGCTTTTCTTTTATTGGAAATAAATGCAAATATATCTGCCAGAAACTTGTACCTTGTTGCATGTTGTTCATAATTTCAGCCATTATGTAGTTATTAGGTTGTACAGGCAATTGGATTTAATAGGTCTATGCCAAATGGGCTACCCATGGAAAAGGAAATATTATTAAGTACAGAGACATCTGCTCCAGTTTTCTAAGAAACATGGCAGAAACTGAGAACACATCACATGAATACAGATGCTTTTTATTATTTGCTAGTTACAATTAAATGCAGAGGGTTTTTTTATGTGGTTGGTGATGAAAGAGTGAGAAGAACCTCAGAGGGGGGGAATGTTTCAGATTATGTAGACCACAACTGATAGTTACATAGTCCACCACAAACCTTGTTCTGGCTTGGGATTTCATTTTGTAATAGTGTATTCAAGCCATATTTGCAAACCACATTCTACTAAAGCCTTCCCATGTTTATGGCTATTTGTTCCACAATGTGCTCTGATTTGCTGAGGGGGTTTGCAGTTCAATCAGACGTTGAGTGGAGGCAAATAATATAGTTGTTAATCTCTTCCCCTACTACATAATGATGCTTGGAGAAAAACCATTAATGACAGTTATGTTATTGAGAATGACAGAACACTAGACCTGGAAGTACCCTTGAGAGGTCATCAATTCCAGTCCCCTGGACTCAGGGCAGGACCGAGCATCATCTAGTTCAGGGATGGACAAATATCAGCCTGAGGACTGGATTCGGTCCAACAGAGTTAGCTTCTGGCGGGCCTCCACCATTATGTTTACCTGCATGGCTGCAGGTTCTGGCGATTGCAGCTCCTGTTGGCCATGGAACACTGTTCCTGGCTGATGGGAGCTACGGGAAGTGGTGTCCCAGTCCATGCCGCTTCCCGCTGCTCCCATTGGCCAGGAACTGCGATCTGCATCCAATGGGAGGTGTGATCACCAGTACCAGCAACTGTGCAGGCGAATATAGGGGGGGCCCTCCAAGGGCTAACCCTGGTGAATCGCCACCATGTTATTCCCGACACCTGATCTAGACCATCCCTGACAGGTGTTTGTCTAACCTGCTCTTAAAAATCTCCATTGATGGTAATTCCATGACTTCCCTAAACAATTTATTCTAGTGTTTAATCACCCTGACAGTTAGGGAGTTTTTCCTAATGTCCAACCTAGACCTCCCTTGCCTCAGTTTAAGCCCATTGCTTTTTTTTTCTAAGTCCATTGCCTCTTGTCCTAAGGAGACCATCCTTTTGAAAAGAAATTGTGATATAGAGAAAGAGAGATCTGTATGTCTAGCTTTTAAAAGCTCATCCTTGCAATGGATGCATATTTGAACATGGAATAAAAAATTATTCATGACTATTCCATCTTTCACATTCCAAGTGAAATGTTCTTTGCAGTGTGTGGGGCTTGTAATTCAAGTTCAGTGGATGCATTAGTAAACAAATGTATTGACCAGAACATTACCTCAAAGAGCAGCTTTTAGCAAATCTTGCAAGATATTTATGCAAAAAAATCAGAGGGGTAGCCATGTTAGTCTGAATCTGCATAAACAACGAGCAGTCCTGTGACACCTTATAGACTAACAGATTTATTGGAGCATAAGCTTTCGTGGGCAAAGACCCACTTCGTCAGATGCATACTCCAATAAATCTGTTAGGGTATGTCTACACTGCCACCTTAGCTCGAACTAGGGTGACTAATGTAGGCATTCGAACTTGCAAATGAAGCCCAGGATTTAAATATCCCAGGCTTTATTTGCATGTTCCCGGGCGCCACCATTTTTAAATGCCCCGTAGTTCGAATTCCCTGCCCGCGGCTACACGCGGCATGGACTAGGTAGTTCGAATTAAAGCTCCTAATTCGAACTACCGTTGCTCCTCCTGCAATGAGGAGTAACGGTAGTTCAAATTAGGAGCTTTAATTCGAACTACCTAGTCCGTACAGCGTGTAGCCGCGGGCAGGGAGTTCGAACTACAGGGCATTTAAAAATGGCGGCGCCCGGGAACATGCAAATAAAGCCTGGGATATTTAAATCCCGGGCTTCATTTGCAAGTTCGAATGCCTACATTAGCCACCCTAGTTCGAACTAGGGTGGCAGTGTAGACATACCCTTAGTCTATAAGGTGCCAAAGGACTTCTAGTTGTTTATGTAAAATAAAGACTTCAGCATTTGCCTTGGAAACTTGATTCGAAGACTAAAGGCTCATCCATTCAGAGAAAACAAGCTTGTGATGAGCTGAATCTAATGAAGATGCCTTAACTCCTGAATTGCAAATATGAAATACTTAACATAGTACTAAAAGATCTTAGTCATGGCCCTGCAACATAAAGAGGTATTGAGAAACCCATTACTGCCCTGTGCAGGCTATCCTCATTGCTAGATGCTGCGCATGGGGAAGAACAGGCACGGGTTGGCAGCGCCTCCTCTTGCCATACAGGTGAGTGGGGAGTATACTGTGTAGCTGAGGGAAGTACGCTGCTCTAGAAGAAGCTGTATCATCTTATTTCTCGTCCCGTGAACAATGCAGAAGTAGATTTATAAACCAGTTCCTGCCCTGCTTCTGAAGTTGTAAGTTTACAGATCAGTCTGTAGCAAGTTGCATTAATAGAGAAAGGGGAGGATGCAAAGCACTTTTTGAAAGTGCATTTTTCTTGTTCTCCTTGGTTTTGCTGCTTCCATAAAAAGTTCAGTTTGAAATGTCGTCACCCTCAGTTTACCACTTTCAATCTCTATTGTTCAGTCATGGACAGGGGAGAAACAAGCAGAGGCATCTTGGTATGTCATGGAGATAAAAAAGTAACACTGATCTTTTATGTAGTATCTTTCAATCACTGCGTGGTAAATGATTTGAGGTTTTTTAATCTAATTTCCTCTCCCCTCTGACTTTGCTGTTGAGGTGTAGGAAAAAACAGTTTTCCATCTCCACACTTCTGAACTTTGTACTGAGCAGCATTTTCCACTATGGAGGCCAAAGGGAAATCCAGCCCTGTCCAGAAAGTCCAAAAACAACTTTCATTCTGAAGGGATGTTGGTTCTAGGCGGGATGCTACCTTCTGTGCTAGCACAATGAAGCAAATGTCTGACATAGCCTCTGGATAAATCTAAATAAATCAGCTCCCAATCAGCTGGATTTTAATTTCCAAGCGTGTGGAATGAATTACTTTAAACTGGACAGTAGAGCTTTCCTCTGCATTGGAGTGTAATTTCTGGTTACTCTAATTCTGTCAATATGTCTCCTCAGGTTCCCCAGAGGATAGAAGAACAAAGTTCTGAAGATGGCAATGCAGGAATCCCAGGTGTATGGGGCGGTTGGGGCCCCTGGTCTGCTTGCTCTCGAAGTTGCAGTGGTGGTGTGATGGAGCAAACCCGGCCCTGCCTCCCAAGCTATTACCATGACAGAAGTTATCCTAGGCCGGGGCTACAGTACTCAGCCTCGGAAGGAGCTCTCGCACCGCAGCATTCCCGCCGTGGTGAAGATCCATTGACTCCTTATTCTGGCCATGTCATCTCTGCTATCCGTACGTCCGTGCCACTTCACAGAAATGAGGAGTGGCTTCAGAGAGGTCTCTGGGCTTCGGCTTCATTGCCAGGCCGCAATGACAGTCATCTGAACAGAGGAATGATGAGAGGCAGCCGGCATTCTCAAAGGCACCGATCCAAGCCAGAGAGGAGGTACTGTCCCTGCAAATGTAATTGATTCCATAGCTTAGTGTGAATGGTGTGTTTGAAGAATGTCTCTTCGTGCCAGATTTTAAATTAATAGATGGGGAAATCTCAGGAAAGAATAGCCTGGGTCTGTGGTAGCCACAAATTGTTTTTTGGAAGGCTGCTTCAAGTGATAGCATGTGATATTATATGTATTATACTTTAATATCTGTTGTTTATGTTCTGAATCCAAAATCCCTACCGGAGCCAGGGGTGCAAAGGAGGCTGTTGCCCCAGTCCTGGTGATTCAAAAGGGCCTGAGGCTCCCAGCCTCTGCCACTCCTGCAGCAACAGTGGTGGTTGGAGCCCTGGCCCCTTTAAATCGCTGCAAGAGTGCGGTGCAGCACACGCACTGGGCAGCTCTGAGGCCTGGCTGAAGGGGAGGGGATGCAGTGCAGTGTGCTCTGGGCGGTGCTGAGGACTGGCTGCCTCCAGCCTGGCCCCCTTCTCGGAACTCAGAGCCATGCCCCCTGCCCCCATCTCCCCCAGGGGTCTGTTGGCTCCTTTGCCTGCAGGCAGAATGAAACTGTAAGCTGTTTTAATATCTCTGCTTAAAATGATGTTATCTAGTAATTTCCCTCCATAATCCATTACCCTTTGACATCCTCATGGTAACCCTAATAAAGGATAACTGGGTCATGCCACTCAGATAGCCATCTTATCAGCCCATTCTAATTAGAAATGGCTTCAAATTTTGTCTTCATAACTACTTGTGATGAAAATGGCTTTTTAATGAAATTTTGTGTTCTGGTCAAAATTTTCTGACTTTTGACAAAAAGGACTTTGCACAGACTTTTTAGTTTTCTGGTGTGGTGTTTTTGTTTTGTCATCCTCCCCTTTCTTATATCTCTTTTGCTCTTTTTCTATAGGAGAACCAAACAATTATTGAAAAATTATTCAAGCAAATGAACTTTCTTTTAAAAAGAAAATGAAAATGTTTACCTTGACTAGTCCTGATTTTAATATCCGATGAAATAAATGTATATTTTTAATGATTCAATCTTGAACACTGCCACTCTTCTGTGATTAAATATTAACTCAGAGTTCCTGTCACTTCCAAAAGACAGCACATCATTAATTCATGCACTTACCATCAAGTAACCTGTGGTCGTGTGCCATGCCTGCCGTCTGAGGCCTCATTTCTTGGGAGGCCTGTGATCCTGTGCTGCCTAGTTAAAGTTTGCCTTTCCATGGTCTTTTTTTCCCTCTTTAATTTTAATTGGCTGGCTGGTTGTGAACCCTTGTGCTTACCCTGAGATAATCCCAGCTATACTCCATTTCTGGGGAAAAGGGGCTGACGAGATAACTTGTAGGAAACTCTCTCTAGTCAAACACCAGCATCAAATGCGAGAACTTACCTGTCCCTTCTCCCTCCCTGCCATTTTCTCAGTAAGGTGTGAACATCAAAGCTTACTTGGAACCAGACTAGGTTCAGATGCTGACCTTCTGAGTTATCGGTAATTTCACTTAATTCTTGTTCCTCCAAAACCACAGAAATTAAAGGCATGAAATATAAATTAATCCGCTCCTAGTCAGCTGGGTTTTAATTTCCATGTGTGGAATGAATGGCACAAACTCAGTTGTGCAAAGCCATTCACATGCTGTCGTGCCCCAGCTCAGGGGCTTCCCTTCCTAACTGGAATCCTCTGGTGGGCTGCAGCTTCTGTAGCAATTCTCCTATCAGTCTGCTGGATTGGTCTGGGGTTCCTCACCACTCTGTGATAGCAGCTCCTGGTGGGCCATTGGTGATTGCTCAGTTTAAGGCAGCCACTGCAGTTGGAAAAGGAGACATATAGGAGGGGAGGATGGGCAGAACTGTGTACTGAACATTGTACACAGCAGCCTCATAATATGGGGATAAAGCCTAATTCAGCTCTGCTTTCCTGTATGATGGAATTCCTTTAAGTTTATGTTGGGAGTTTTGTGTACAGATGGTACAGTAGTTTTTTCCAAGGATGAAGTCTTGAAAAGAGATTAATTGATGTGGAGGTGTTTAAATCTTACTTATGTAACAACCTGGAAGACTTGCCCTGCATTGCCTGAGTCCTTCAAGCCAGGAGTCTGGCAGTGTAGGGAGTGCAGGAGACAGGGCAGGGCCTTGGAGATGTGGGGGGAGGAGGGGAGGCAGGGCAGGAGACTGGGGGCATGTAGGTTGCAGGATTCAGGCTGGGGAGTTGAGGAGGGGCTCAGACAAGGGGCTGGAGATGTGCGGGGTGCGAGAGTGAGGGTTGGGGAGGTAAGGAGGAGCTTAAAGCCCATCCGGTAGCACGTTCTCTTCCCCTCCCCTGTGGCCAGCAGGGCCTTTTCTTCCCCCGCTCCTCATTCCCTTCTGCCAGCAGGGGCCTTCTCTCCTCCCTCAGCCCACCCCTCCCCACCGGCAGGGTCTTCTGTCTCCTCTCAGCAGTGCCCCCTGGCTGGCAGGGGCCCTCCCCACAATGCTGCCACCAAGAGCCATATGGGAAAAAGTTTGGGACAAGGGGAGTACTTACGTAGTCTGGTGGGAGCCAAGATGGCCAGCTTTGCTGGCCACTCTCCTGGTGGTGCAGATGCTTTCATTCTGAAGTATAGCTCTCCCTTGTGCTCACTGCTCCCACGGGCCACTCTCAGTATCACATCACTCTGTCCCCCCTCCCTTTCCATGTTATGGAAAACAGTCCCATTCTTGGCACTTCCCATTTTCCTGGCACAACCAAACCCTGACCTTGCTTTAAGTTAAGATAAAAGGAAGCTGCAATACCAAATTTGGTGGTCCTAGCTCTTACCATTTAGGAGGTGTTCATGAACAAACAGACTCACAGACAGAGAGATGCAATTTTCTAAAATATATAGGTAGATTATTTCCTCCTTGTATAAAATGGGCGCTTGTGGCTTTAGAGCCTATTATATTGTGTCATTTTGAGATGTCTTTACAGTCACCGCAAAACACTGGGAAAAAATTTGAATTGAAAATGAAATGGATTAGCATGGCAGTCCTAATATGTTTTCTTAATTTTAGAAATTCCAGAGGTCAGACGTTTGTTATGAGGGAGTATGCTGTACATTGTGGGTAGAAAATAAATTCCAAATATTAATGAGCTTTACATATGACTTATATGCTGTAAAATGTTGTTCAATAGCCCATAAAATAGGGAGGCAAAGAACTGTCCAAAGTCATTCAAAAAAGACTGTATTTTAATAATGTAAGAATTAGTGGAAAGTTTTTGGAATATTTATAATTACTGTTTCAGATTTATAAATGATCCACATTTTAGTAGACTTCTATAAAACAGCTATTTAAAATTTGTGATTGAGAAGAGCTATCATCTGAGTGCATAGTAAGATGAAATGGGACTATTTCCAAGTCAAATATATTCCACAAGCAATGGAAGTTCTTCAAAGAAGCAAACTACGTTTGTACCTTTTGGAAACAAGTGGAAAATTTCTCAGGCAGTTGACCAGGAAAGTGGAGGAATCAGCAATTGTGAATTGTGTATTAATGCAACTGAGAATGTAGAGACACTGAACTATGAATTGCAAGAATCAGCTGATCAGGTAGAATTAGAAAATTTAAAAGGCAGGGCAAGGGAGTGGCAACATAAGCTCAAATTTTGACCTATTTTAAAATTTTAACAGGGTTTCGTTTTGGAAGGGGAGAATAAATCAGCTTGGATCTTATGGTTCTGTTGTTGCTCTGTTCATATGGTATTAACATGGGGAGAGAGAAGTACTAATCCAGCAGGAATACCTAGAGAAATTGTGCACGTGAAGACAAATGGAAAGCATAATGCCTGTACGAGGGCGCTCAGCAGCAAACGCTGCATCTCTTCTACAGCAAGAGAAGGCTTTCCCTCTCTCTGCATTTGTGGCCTGAGCACAGCTGCAGGAAAGAGAAGCCAAGATGAAGCCCCTCCCTCTTCCAAACAACCATTTCAGGCTTGCATCAGTGCTAGTAGCATTGGATGGTCTCTCTCCACATTATGCATGCTTTCTTTGTGGGTATGCCTTCTTCTTAGTTGAGGCAAAACTATGTAGCTTATGCCAATCAAGAGAAGAGGGAGACGGAGTCTGAATTTTAAAAAAAGTAACAGTGCACTCTGAATGAAAATGATACCCACAGCATTTGAACTTTCTTCTTAATCTTTGACAACTTGTGCATTTTATATCTGGATGGTAGAATTTCATACCTGTCTCATGCCAGGTCAAGTGCTACTTAATGATTTGATGCTGGGTGAAGTTGTGCCCATTATGCATAAATTATTTTTTTGCGATCCTAATTAAGCAGTAGTCATTTAGCCCCAATTTTGCTGTTCAGGAAAGTACTTAAGCTCATTAAATGCTTTTCTGAATTAGGGTCTGTCCTGGGTTGTCTCCTGAAAGTATTTTCTAGCCTCAGTAATTGACCACAATCACTCCAACTCTTTTAATCACCACTGTATTTTATGACTATATTTACAGTCCATAGCCAGCTTGCCCTCTGGGAAATCCTTCAGTAATAGCAGCAGCCAGTCCTGCCTACCTCTGCCCTCCTTACTCTCTCCATCTCGTCCCGGCACTTCTTGTATGTGTATATAGTGCTAGTTTCACAACATTAGCCCCTGAGCAGGATCTCCACTTCATTTATTCATGTATTCATTTATTATTATTCATTTATTCATTTATTGGCCTCCTGTGACAACTCTCTGTATTGCAGTCATAGTATGCTTAATGTGAAATGGAGGGGAATTGGGTGACAGGGTGCTAAGGTAGTTCCTGAGTCAGCACATGGGACCTCATTTCCATTTATTGTCCTGATGTTTGCTCTGTTCCTTTAGAGACCTTAGAAGGGCCTTTTCAGTTAAACACTGTTTTGATTACAGTTCGTTAGCAAATGGAATTTCAAATTGGGATGAAAAGTTAAAATGTATCATGGAATGAAGATTCAAAACTATTTTGTTTTTGAAAAACTGCAACTCCCTTTTCCAAACTTTTCATTTTGATAATGTCTAAATATTATCTGATATAAAATATATTATAAATATCATGCAATATTAAAATTGATGTAAACAATGAAATTAAAATGACAAATCTGGAATGAAACTAAGGAAGTTGAAATGAAATGAGAAAGACATGTCAAAACGACCCAGTTTGAATTCTTTTGAAATTTTCCCATAGGAAAAAACAATGACTGGTTGATCAAGAGCACCTTTGATTTGACCTCCCTGCACCCTATCAAATATAAATGTGTCTGAATTGGAACTGGGAAAGCCACTGTAAAAGAGCTGAAGGGCATAACATCGAGAGGATGTAAACTGTTCAGTTCCTTGAGCAAAACTCAGGACATACTTTTGCTATTCTTTTTTTAAATAAATGCCCCCATAGGCCTTCAAGAGTTTAATAGTAGTTAGAACGGTATTATGCAAATGCAAACATGTTTCCATCTCTAGCTCTTAGTGTATGTATAACCTTTATGGCTGTGTCTACACTGGCGCGATCTTGCGCCAAAGCGGCCGCTCTTGCGCAAAAACTTGCTGCCTGTCTACACTGGCCGTGTGTTCTTGCGCAAGTAAACTGACGTTCTACTGTATAAAATCAGGGCTTCTTGCGCAAGAACTATGATGCTCCCGCTCAGGAATAAACCCTCTTGCGCAACTGTTCTTGCGCAAGAGGCCAGTGTAGATAGGCAACATGAATTTCTTGCGCAAGAAAGCCCTATGGTTAAAATGGCCATCAGTGCTTTCTTGCGCAAGAGAGCATCTATACTGGCATGGATGCTCTTGTGCAAAAGCACATCTCTTGCGCAAACGCATATGCCAGTGTAGACGCTCTCTTCTGGAAGAGTTTTTGCACAAGAACTCTTCCGCAAAAGAGTTCTTGCTCAAGAAGCTGCCAGTGTAGACGTAGCCATTATGTGTGTAGGGAAATCACATAGCTGGAGGGACACTTTGCATGTACATGTGCATGTTTCAAGGGGTGTCAATGGTTGCTCACACAAATTTTGCATATCCACAAAGCACTGACAAAGTTGTTTTGAATTTTAAATCCCATATTTATTTTTAAATGTTTATGAAAGAAGATTTTTGACCAAACATTAGTGCTCCTAATCCATCTCTAAAGGGGACATAGAATTGCAAGCAATCAGAATCACCTCATCCTTCCCTGCTGTTCCAGGTGTGTTACGTATTTGTAAGTAGTGAAATTGAAGAAAGACTACTGCCATAATAGGTGAAATGTGTATAGTGGATGCGTTCAGCATTAAATCTGAAGTGGGGAGTAAGCAAATTGTCTAGCACAGACTTAAATACTATGAGAATAGGGTTTTATTCCACAGAAAGATTGAACTTTTTGCTTAAAAAATAGAAAATGAAAAACTTTCAGCTGATTGCTGAAAATTTTTATGTGGATGTGCCATTGTGGTGCCCCAAGTGACTTGCAGTTTGGGGGAAGGGGGGACTTGCCCCTACTCTTCTCTATAGGCCAGGCTCTCTTCCATAATGCATGACTGTCTCCTCTTTTGCTGTGATGAGCAATAGGAGATGTGGTCCAGGTGTGTAGCCCAACCCAAGGAGAAGGATGAGGGCATGAGGGTACTCAGTGTTATGGAACTATAACTCTCAGGTGGAACCATAGAGGCATTTCTGAATAATTGTTTTGTTTGTTCTTTGGTGCTAGGCGATTGGATGAAATGTGGAAAATTTTCTGTGGAAAGCAGACACTTTTCATAAAAATTAGTGTCACCAAAAACCTAATTGCTGACTGTTTTTTTAACTTTCCCTAAAAATAATCTTGAGGCTGCAAATAAGTGAGTTTTTAAAAAGTTGCTTTTGGCAGCACTGATGGTCACTAGAAAATAATCCTGTTTGAAATGGAAAGATGCAGATTCTCTTTCAGAAATGGCTTTGAAAAATACTGGATATTGTGACTGTTGAGGAAGTTGTTGATGTAATAATAATAATAAAAAACACATTTTCTTCAAGATGTGGGGTACAGCAGTTAAGCATCTTGTTTTATGAGGCATAAGGGAGCGGTCAACAAAGGCTTCCCTTGTCGACCAATCCGCGTCTTGACTCGTACGCTGTGCTGACGATCAGCTGAGCCGGCACAGCGCGGCGGCCATTTTTATTTTAACGAAACCGGGGATATTTAAATCCCGGCTTCATTGACAATGTTGGGTAGCCTATTTTACATGCCTCTGTCGGCAGAGGCAGGTAATCTAGACATACCCTTAGAGACTAATAAATATATTCTATCATGAGCTTTCCTGGGCGTAACCCATTCATCTAAAAGCTCGTGATATAGTATATTTGTTTGTCTCTAACGTGCCACAGGACTGCTCCTTGTTTTTAAAGTTACAGACTAACATGGCTACCGCTCGGAGTCTTTTTAGTGTGCATAAGTATTAACTTAAAACAGAAGCTTTCCTGAATCAGGACCCATGTGAATAAAGGCTGCAGAACTGGACCCTGTATCTCATTAAAGGAATTGTGGTACTGATTATCAGAAAATTGATAAGCGCAAATTAATAATATACAGTTTAAAAAAGCAAACTAAAGTTGCTTACAATCTGTTCCTACTTGAATACAATTACATTATTTGGCATGAAATAAAAATTCTTGTGAAACTGATTGGAAAAAAATACTTTTCATATGCAGTGGCCAATTTTTAAACCTCAGTCTTGGCCATTCTAATTTGTTTTAATTCCAAAGGGTTCAGATTTTATTGGTGATTAATGGGCATGCCAAAGTCCATTTTAAAATCAAGGCTATCTTTGAGTTACACTACAAAAATGTCCGAAACCGAATGTCTTTTTTGTGCATTTATAGCAATGGGTGAACAAAATTTGGAGGGGGCTGCCTTTTAGTTTGTTTGGACAGCACCTATCACACAGGCTGTGTCTACACTGCACTGTTATTTCAGAATAAGCTATTCTGGAATAGTTATTTTGAAATAGCATGTCTACAATGCAGGGAAGCCTTAAAATTAATCCAAGGCAGGCTTCCCTAATGTAGACGTGCTATCTCGATTTTGAGCCCCAGGAGGAATAACTTAAAATGGCCTTGGTGAGGGGCTATTTCAAAATAGCAGAAGTGGAACAACTATTTCTGAATAGGTGTTATTCTTTGTAGAATGAGGTTTACAGAAGTCAGAATAAGCTGTCCGTTATTTCAAAATTATTTCAAAATAACAGAATTGCTGTGTAGACGCTTGCATAGTTATTTTGGAATAACGACTGTTATTCCGAAATAACTTTGCTGTGTAGACACACCCTGAGAGTGTTAGCAGACTGCAAATAATACATTTTATCATTAACAGTTGTTGCTCTGTTGCAACATTATAACTAGAATTTCTTCCTAGTGCAAGTATCTGGAAGCCATAGATTTTGTAAATTGAAGGGAAGGATAGGAGTTTAAAAAGCTACAGATCCCTTGTTTGCTGACTGTAACGTGGGGAGCATACGCCCTTGTTTGGAGAACTAAGGGCCCATTATGGTTGTTTAACAATATGATAATTTTATATAATGTCTTAAAGCATCATCTCCACCAGCTGAGGTACTTGGAGCACTTCATCTTAAAACGACAGAAACAAACCAACATAAAATAGGCAGTGTGAAAATCAAAGTATTAGCATCTAACAAAGAAGCGGCCTCATTAAAATGGGGTTGGAGCATGCAGGAAGGCAGAGCGTTTAAAACAGAAAACACCTTTGCAGTAGAAATAGCTTTCACAGGCTGGCATTAAAGCTCTGAGAACTCTTCATTTCTCACCAATGAAATTGCAGAAATAGAGAGAGTTGAGGCCTCAGTCCTGCACTTGACAGCACATAAATTAACAGCTGGGCTTCCGTTGGATTTGAAGTGCAGGAGGAGCCTGCTCGCATATTTTAATTTGAAGGCTCAGGGCCTAAAAAAGCAGTTGAGATCCTAGCAGCTACAAACATGATAAATGTTAAAGAACATGGTTTGTTCCATTGACATGGATACTGGAAAAAGGTGTAAATTATTCTGGCACCAGAAAGGACTAGGGATTCTTCCTGAGTGGAGAAGGTGAAGTTGCCATTGCCTGCTCTCTGTTGGGGGCGGAGGGGAGGGCAGTGTTAAACTGAGCCTGCTAAGAAACTGTGCTGAGTCTGGGTACATCTAGACTACAAGCCGCTTTCAAAAGAGATCATCTAGACAGCCACAAGACTTTTGAAAAAGCAATCCGCTTTTTCGAAAGAGAGCACCCAGGCAATCTGGACGCTCTTTCGAAAAAGCCCTGTTTGCGTTCAAGAATGCCTTTTTGAAAGAGCTCTTTCAAAAAAAGCCGTTCTTCCTCATAAAATGAGGTTTACCGCTGTCAAAAAAATTGCCACATTCTTTTGATTTGATTTCGAAAGAACACAACAGCAGTCTAGACACAGGTGAAGTTTTTTCGAAAAAGGGCTACTTTTTTCGAAAAAACTGTGTAGTCTAGACATAGCCTCAGTATATCCCTTAGTGGCGCCCAGTAGTTGGGGTGCAATGCTTGCCCTACCTACTTAGGGATGTGAACGATTAGTCAAATAGTTGACTATCTGATAAGCAAATGCATTTGCTTATTGGATAGTCAACAGAGTAGTCGACTAGTTGTTTCCCCGCCTCTTGCTGTCTCTATTGGAGGGGGGGGGAAGAGAAGGGGATGCTCTGTGACAGCACGTCGGGGGCCCCCAACCCTGCACCCTCATCTGCAGCCAGATGTGACTCTCCGCCAGCCAGTAGAATAGAAGGTTTTGTTGCTTCTCAGCAATACAGCACAGCACAGGGTTGATGTAGACATAGGAGGATGGGCAGACAGCTTTAGTTCCCTTGAGGGGGGGAAGGGGTTCAAGGGCCCCTGAACCTCTTATCCTGTTCTAGGTCTGCTTTCTTCATCTTCCCCACACTCAGACCCCCCTTCTCCCCAGCCACCGATCACTCACCACCCCCAGGTAGCCACACCCCTTCCTTTGTTCAAACTCCTTCCCCTGACAAGGTGAGAAGTTGCTAGGCTATGGCCTATGTGCCTGCCCTCAGTGACCACCCCCGTATTGGGCAGGGTACACAGACACAGTCTCTGCAGAGCAGTATAGGGCAGTAGGGTGACCCACAGCACAACACAGCAACGAGTGAATGACAAAACAGAGTGGACCCAGGGCCACAAGAGTGTACAGCACACCCCACTACGACAAACCTCAAAGCAGCAGTGCCAGCAAGGGAGTCCCCAGGCTGCACGTGGCATTTCAAAGCAGCAGCACTGCGTGGAGCCTGGGGCTAGTGGGGGAATCCCCAGGCCGCACGCAGCATTTCAAAGAGGCAGCACCGCGTGGAGCCCGGGGCCAGTGGAGTCCCCAGCTGACCCCGGGCTCCACATGGTGTTGCTGCTTTGAAACGCTGAAGGGAGCACAAGGTTAGTGGGGGACCGCTCCACTGGCCTTGTGCTCCCTGCAGCATTTTCGCCTTTGGGGCTGTTGCTACACTTCAAAGGGATAGGCGCCCCTATCAACTGATTGCATCAACTATTTGATTAGTTAGTTAATCGAAATTTAACATCCCTACTACCTACACACCCAACATGCGGGGGAGGGACAATTGCAACTTCTTTCTGTCACTGCTACCTCATTTCCTCTGCTAGTGGAATTTTTCCTGTGGAGCTCTGTGGCAACATCAACATTGGCAGAAGCTGATGTGGACTCTGGGCTGAACTAAGCTCTGTGCATGTTATGTGTATTTTTATTGAAAGAAGGAAAAATTGCAAAGGTTGGTGAGATTTATGAGATATTAATGAGGTGGGTGGGTAACAGACTTAGATAAATAGTGCAAGTTGAAAGAAATTACATCTCCCTGCACAAATGAAAAATCTGTCTCGCTATAGTTTTGGAAACACATTAGTGGGGGAAGGGTTTCCTCAAGGCATTTTTGTATGTGGAAAGAGGGTGTGAGGGAGGCTTTGTACTGAGGAAAGAATCCAAAAATTATCAACCTCTCACATTGCTACAGCTCCATTTGCTTTCTTCTGCTGCCAGCAGTTGAAGTGAAGTCTGCTGTGCTTTTTTGTACCACGTAGGTTCTGCCTGGGATTAGCGGGAGGGGTTGGGCAGTTCTAGCACTGTGCAGAAGGGAAGAGAGTACAGTCTCTCAAAAGTGGCTTTTCCTTTCTGAAGTTACCTCTGTTGTCTCTTATGAGAGCATATTTGGTCTGGGAAATGTAGGTCACTTGTTGGCGCATCTAAGCTTAACCTTAGTAGGGACAATACGGCTGTTATGCCATTAACCAATTTATACCTCAAACTGCGTCTTCTGATGACTTATCTTAACCTGCTCTTCTCAGTCCTGGTTTGTGGAAGTGAACACACACCTCATCTCCTCAGTTTGAAACAATAGAAACCATGTTCTCAAATTGCTTAAATTTCTGTACTAGACACACAATTCAAATACTTCTTGGGGGCTAGCATTATTGTTCTATTTCTAACTATTTCTATAATAATTTAGTGTATTGTAAGCCACATAGAGTGCTGCTTATGTAAACTGAATTAAAAACAAAACAGGATTGCTGCTTTACTTGATGTAAGTTCTTTAAAAGTATTCAGATTAACAGCCTCTGCATTCTTCAGGGAAATCATTGCCAACACACTCAGAAGACAGGACAGCACTATGGGGAAAATGTTTGTTTATTTTTCCTTCTGAATGAAATTCTGAACAATTTCTAATAACAATAAAGATCTCAGTTCAAGGTATTTCCTGGGAAATGAATAGCTAAATGAGGTTATTTTGGCCTCAGCTTGACTTGGTGCTACCCTGTCTGGCTATTAATCCCCAGGATATATTCTGGGTCTCAAAATTGTTTTTGCCTAATTAATATTGGGCTTTGGTAAATTACTGTAAGCAGATTTTGTACAGTGCTATAAAATATGTATATATAAAACCCTAACATGACACTAATTGCAAAGCACCTTGGAATACTTTAAGGGAATGACTTCAAACAGTTGTGCGCAACCTTTTTTCAACCACAACCTCCATATTTTATTGTACTTGTAACCCCCAAGGTAATTTGAGCAGTGCGGCGTGGCACTTAGATCTGGCCACCGGGGGCTGGGCCTGGCCGTTGGCGGCCCTGCGACGTGGCGCTTAGATCTGGGCGGCCGGGGCTTATGCCCACTGCTATGGCAACCCCCTCAGGGAGACAGCCACGATCCCCTTGGGTGTCGCAACCCATGGGTTGCGCACCACTGACTTAAATTATAGGCACCAAGACTGGGAAGGCATAAGCCAAACATGTCTCCTATCATAATTTGAATATCTTGTGTATAAACCCTATATACAGCTACAGGCCACATGCATTAAACTTCTGCTTCCCTCCCCCCCGCCCATTTTTTTCTATTATGTGGCTGCACCTTGGATACAAACGTCAGATAAGGACCTGAGCTGCAAAACTATAAGCCAGATTTTGAAAACAGAAACTCACAGGATGGTGGGATCTGAGGTTTTATTCAACCTATTACAGACTTAGGGACCAGCTGTGAAATTTAGATCTGGATTGGGGTTTAAATTCTGATGTCTAACTTAGCTCTTAAGGTTATTAGAGAAGCAGAATAACTCTAGTGCAGTGCTTTACCTTATGGCCCATGATGGGAGGTTAACATGGGCTGCAGAGTGTCTTTTTAAATTTTATTAGTTTTTCATTTTCTCAGATTATACTTAAAAATTAAAAGGAGAACTCTGTATTAAACCTGAAGCTATATTGTATCTATATTAATGCTGCTGTTAATGTTCAGATCAGTGGACACTTTGTCCTTGAGGAGCATGGTATATTTCATTTATGCTATTAACCTATACTGTGCTCATATATCTTGACATGCTGGATATGCATGCAACCTCCATAGCTACTCTTCCCAGTGCATTTTCAAAATACAATATTGCAATTTTGTATGGATTTTGTTGGACCGGAATACTGCAGAGTATCAATTACCTAATAAAATAATATGAAAGTAACCAAAAAATGAAACATTATAATACTTAGAAGTAAATTACATTGTTTGTGTCCGACATACTGTGCATTTTGCAGCTACATTGCGTTGCTCTGTGTTTTTAGAAATTCTGTGTATTCAAATATTCAAGTCAAGGTACAGCGAATGTTTAAGACTGACATTTTGAAACCAAGATGCTTAAAGTCAAGCTCCCAAGTCCATTTTTAGGCATGTAAAAATTGTGACCTCTGTTTGTTTGTTTTTTAAAGGGTGCTAAACATCACAAACCATAATTAAGTCAATGAAAGCTGCCAATGGCTCATTACCTTTGAAAGTCAGTCCGTTTTTATATGGATGGAGGAACTTGGCTTTAGGCACTTAAGTTTAAAATTGTTAACCAAGCTGTTTTGCTAGCTGTGTAACTTTAATTTTGCTTCAGTAATGAAAGAAATAATTATTCAAATGTCTGCATGAGGCTAATAGTGCAAACAGTTTTATAGGAGGCCAGAAAAGTGGGGTTAATCAAAGGAAGATGGGCTAGTGTGTCCCAAAGGGTTATAGATTAATGTGATCAAAGATTTGTCAAAGGTGGCTGTTTATCACTTTGAGCTATTGTCCAGGTTAATATGCAGATACGTTCATATTTTTACAACAAAAACCCAGGGTCAAAGTTCTCCTTTCTTTCATTCATGTTTAAACAATTTCTTCCTGATGGATTTAAAGCTGGTGAAAGGTGTGGAATGCAAAGCCATACAGTGCTGTGGTATATAGAACTGTGAGGTGATATGTGGTGGTCTTTCCCTCAGAATGGTAGTGTGAATCCACCTGGCTCTTAAGAGCTCTCCCTCCCCTTCTCATGGGAGTAGGTGGCACTACACTCTCCAGGATTACTAAATCAGTCATTATCTGTACTGTGTGCACGTAGAATTTACAGAAATACTACAAATTATAAGCTTGATAAAAACTATTATAGAAAATAAGATAGAAAATGTTATAACCTAATATTTTAAAAAAACAGGGAAAATATTTGTGAGATACAGTTTTTTCAGACTAAACTTTGTTTTTTAAATCGTATGCTTTGCAAATGTTTAGGACACACCACAATGCAGAACTAGTAAGAGAATTTGAGAGTGTGTATGAGTGGGACAATTTTAGAGCAACTATAGTTCTAAATCATAGATGATAATGCTGGAAACAAAGCCTGGTATCGTGTGTAATGACACTGACTCAAGTTGAGAAATTCTCTCTACCTTTCTCTACCTTATGTGTAAAGCAGCTTATAGATTTTTATTTTTTTAAAAAAAAGCCCTTCACCACGTATACTGCACGATATCCTCTGAATATATCCAAGTTGTTTTCATTTAAATAGCAACTGGAAACTATTAATTTCACTTTTTAATTTTTGTATGTGTTCTGGTTTATATGTTTTTACCATATTAAGGCAAATATAGTGTATTATGTATATTAACAGCACAGGATCATCAAGGAGGAGGTAAATATAACCTGATACTTAGACCAGGCTACAAAATGTAGCATTTCTCCTTTACTGAGCCAATTGTATTGCAGTCATGATAATCTTATGTCCTGTATATGATATCTCTTTAGGATGTTTTACTGCAATGTAGATATACACTTATCTGACCCAGGTCAGCTGACGTGGGCTTGAGAGGCTTGGACTGCAAGTCTATAGAATTGCAGCATGGACTATGTGATAGCTATTTATTTTGTGGCACTGTTTAATGATGAACATGGTTTGGGAATACTGTCATCATTTTTTATTCTGGAAGGTTTGTACTGGGTCTAATTCTGCAGTTCTTGTACTCAGTGACACCACCAAGGTTGCTAAGTCAGTCAATGTAGAGGGGAAAACATTTGCTCAGCTTTAAATACTTTAGCCAATGGGAGGTAAGTACGTGCTTAAACTAAATTTAAGTGCTTTGCTGAAGTGAACAACTGCAAGATCAGGTCTGTGCTGCTGAAATGTTTTCAAAGGTGTTGACATAAACGTCAAACTTCCAAGGGACCAGGAACGGTAGGTTTCCCTGACATATCACTGAGATGTGTTTAATATTTACTTCTGTTGCATTAGAGCACAGATTCCTTTTAGTAAGGACATTTATCTAGTTCGCAGCAATTTTATGGTTTCAAAACCAAATGTGTTTGAAAAAAATCCTCCCCTTGCCCCCATCAAAAAGTGACTGAAAACCACTTCTATTAAATATGCACACCAGATGGGATGTCTGTTAATAAGAGCGATAAATGTGTGAATTTAAATGACACTTTATAGTACCCTACCCCTCTTCTCTTTCTACATAAGTTATTGTTACGTTACTGCCTGTTGCTGCAAGTAGGTAGCAGCAGTGTAATTTATGGGTCAGTGAGACACCCAGAAGGTGAAGACAGTTAAGTCTCCAGGAAAACCTTTTCAATGAGGCATGGCTTGCTGTTCTTTGTGCATTACATTACTTGCCACAGTACTACCACTGACTGCTTCAAAGGCTCTTGCAACAATCAAAGGCTCTGCAAGGTCTAAGCCACATGTTCCCCCTCGCTGCAATAGGTATGCTGCAATTTCAAATAAAATAGCTTTTATTGCTTGATCTTTGTCTCTTTCCTTTGCCAGCGTGTTTCAAGCTTGTAATAACTTTTATTGCTTATGATACTATTTTATGACCTGCTGCCTTCTGTAACTTCTGCTTTTTCTCTCTTAAAATAGGAAACAACATTTCAAATCTCTCTCTCTGAATAAAATTGTATGGTACTACTGCTTTCAACATATTGTAGGGCATGTTCCTACCTGTTATAACTGTAATTCCATTTAATTAATACCGGTGTTGAATTTGGCCCACTTATTCCAAATACCACTAGTTAAAATGAGTAGTCCTGTGGCACCTTAGAGACTAATAAATCCCCCCCCCCCCATATATATCATGAGAGAGAGAGTGAGTATCATAAGTGTTTATGGGAAAAACCCACTTCTTCATAGAATCCTAGGGCTGGAAGAGACCTCAGGAGGTCATTGAGTCCAGTCCCCTACCCAGAGCAGGACCAATCCCAACTAAATCATCCCAGTCAGGGCTTTGTCAAGCCGAGACTTAAAAAACCTCCAGGGATGGAGATTCCACCACCTCCCTAGGTAACCCATTCCAGCACTTCACCACCCTCCTACTGAAATAGTTTTTCCTAATATCCAACCTAGACCTCCCCCACTGTAACTTGAGACCATTGCTCCTTGTTCTGCCATTGGTCACTACTGAGAACAGCCTCTCTCCATCCTCTTTGGAACCTCCCTTCACGAAGTTGAAGGCTGCTATCAAATCCCCTCTCACTCTTCTCTTCCTCAGACTAAATAAGCCGAAATCCCTCAGCCTCTCTTCGTAGGTCAAGTGCTCCAGCTCTCTAATTCATCTGAAGAAGAGGGTCTCTAAGGTGCCACAAGACTACTTGTGGTTTTTAAGGTGCCACAGGACTACTTGTGGTTTTTAAAGTTGCAGACTAACACAGCAACCTCTCTGAGACTACTAGTAAAAATCACTTCCAATTAATAGGAAATAAGAGGCCCAGTCCTACAAAGACCTCCTTAGGTGTAATAAGGATCTCCCTCCAGGACTGTTGTTTCTGGACTTGATTCTGCAAAGGTATTTGGAAGTGCTTGGGCCTAGATCCATAAAGATACTTAGGTGCCTAAGTACCAGTTTTAGATGCTACAGCAATCCACAGAACTTCTTGTTAGCTGCTACCTACCTGAGGCACCTCTTTTTGCTGTAAAAGATCCCTAGGCATTTAAGTCCCTACTTTCCAGCTGGGTACCCTGCCCGCATAGCTACACAGTCATTCTCACACTCTCTGTGTCCCAGTGATTCTTTAAATATATATCCATGTGGAACAGCTTCAATAGGAGAGACTGACAAAGCTGTAGCTGAGGGGTTAGAACACTTTTTAGAGAGATGCAGGACCCCTGTTGGAATTGTTTCTTCCCATCATGCAGGAACTGTCCCCTACAACTCAGGTGAATGTGCTAATCACTAGGCTGAAAGTTATCATGTAGGCAATGGCACCCTCCCTTTCTTGCCCCCGCCCCCCTTTTGTGATTTAGGTACCTAAGCCACCTGATTCCAAGAGATGATGAGTTTCCTGCTGTGGAAGGCTATTGAGCTGGGTGCCTCCCTGGAGCCCAGACTTGGGCACATTTCTCCAGGACAGGACAGACCCCTCTTGTCAGCACCTCCATGGACTAGCTTAGGTGGCTCCCTGTCTAGTTGCTCACCTGTGAATCATTGGCTTAGGCTTACTTCTCTCCCTGTTCATTGGGTAGGGAGCGTAGGTGCCTCATTCAGGCTTTGTGAATCACAGTGATGTTCCTGTGATGTTTCTGGATGTCGTGCAACACTCATTGTGACTTTGTGGATTCAGGCCTGGGTGACTTGTGCAGCCAGGCCCTCTGTGATGAGGCTGAGAAACATTTTTCCCCTTCTCCTGTTCCAATAATACTCGGGACAAAGCGCTCTTTCTCACTGGTGACACTTCCATTCCACAGAGGCCAAAGCAACAGACCATTCATGTAATCAGGAAACAGAGAAGGCACCTGTCCCTTCAAACAAAAGAAAACATTCTCTCACATCCCTCCTTTTAAAACAAAAACTGCATTTTTAATTACAAGGAGTTACCTTAAGATATAGTAGTATAATTTTATTTAAAATTAGGTAACCCTATATTGCATTTTTTCTAGCAAAAAAGAATTTTACAAGCTATCTAAGTCTGATGGTACATTAAAATCTCCCTGTATTACAGAAGGCTTACAGATGGAATTACTCTGATATTAAGAAGGCTCCTGGTTTCTTTCTCTCTCTCTTTGTGTCACTGTAAGTCCTTGCTGATCATTTTTATTGTTTTTTTTAATTCAGTTAAATAGTACCAGAGTAGAGACCCATTTACCCTAATGGAAGTCAAACAACAAAGAATAAATTTCCCCTCAATTTGTAACAAACACATTTGAATATCTTCCTGAATTGTGTATTATATACAGACATCAGATGGGGGAGAAAATCTGATTTGGGGATGAATATTTAATTACCATTAAAGTCTGAATTCAAATACAAATGTCTCATTTTGCTCCTGGGTCTCATTTCCAAGATGTGATAAACTAAAACTAATTCAGACTGGAGAATGTAATACTGTTTGGACCTCAACTTGACTCTAAAAGTGTTTTTCTTTCTTGGATTTTGTGCTGGAACTGAATTTTAGACATAGTTCTGAAAATAAAATGTGTCTTCCTAGGAGATGATTGTAACAAGCACATCCTTGTTAAAGGCGATGCACAAAGGCATCTTAAACTGTGGAAAGTGTTAATACTAATGTACTGAGTGGCCAGGAATACGCTGCATTGATGATACCACTCGTTTATGTGTGTCTCAGGTCAGTGTTTGATCAGATTTAGTACCTTAATATGCATTTAAGTTTAAAATTAAAAACTGAAATAACATCTTGATCCTGTAAGGTACTGAGCATGCCGGTCACAATCCAGCAGAGCACTTAAGCATGTACTTACCTTTAAGCACCTTCAGTAGTCTGAATAATCCCATTGAAGTCAATAGGTCAAAGTATGTGCTTAAGTGCCTTGTTGGATTGGGGCCAGAGTGCTCAGCAGCTTGTAGGATCAAGTTGCCATATGGCTGGTGTGCATGTGTTGTTCTGAACTGCACTGAAACGGCACATGCCTGTATGAATTAAAAACACATCAGAGCAGCAGTCTATAATGTACCAAATGTTCTATCTATGTACCTGCCTTCTTTCAAATCTCTTTCCTGCTCTAATTCCCCCGAGCCTTGACTATCCTAAGAAATGCAGCTATTGCTGATATCAGCTGCCAACTAACTATGGAGCCATTGATCACCACTTGAGCCTGATGATCTAGCCAGCTTCCTGTCCACCATATAGTTCATACATCCAAGCCATACTTCTTTAACATGCCAGAAAGACTATATCAAAAGCTTTACTAAACTAAAGGTACTTCATGTTCAGTGCTTTCCCCATATCTACAGAGCCAGTTATCTTATCATAGAAGGCATTCAGGTTGGTCAGGCATGACTTGCCCTTCATTGAATCCATGCTGACTGTTCCTGATCACCTTCCTCTCCTCCAACTGTTTCAAAATGGATTCCTTGAGGGCCTGATGCATGATTTTTCCAGGAGTTGAGGTGAGGCTGATTGGCCTGTAGTTCTCCGGATCTTCTTCCTTCCTTTTCTTAAAAATGGAAGTACATTTGCCTTCTTCCAATCATCTGGGACCTTCACCAATCATCATTCATTTTCAAAGATAACAGCCAGTAACTCTGCAATCACATCAGCCAACTCTCTCAGCATCCTTGGATGCATTAGATCCGGCCCCATGAGACTTGTGCATGTTCAGATCTTCTAAATAGTCCTTAACCTATTTTTTCACTTCTGAGGACTGCTCACTTGGCTCCCCATACTGTGCTGCCCAGTGCAGCATCCTGAGAGTGTTTTTGTCTGTGAAAACTGAGGCCAAAAAAAAAAAAAAAAGCCACTAGTTTGCCTTCCCTATTCAGTAAGGGTCCCATGCTTTCCCTGACCTTCTTATTGGTTATCATACCTGTGGAAACCCTTCTTGTTATCCTTCACATCCCTTGTTAGCTGCACCTCCGGTTGCACTTTGGCCTTCTTGATTACACCCCTTCTTGCTCGAGCAACTGTTTTTATACTCCTCCTTAGTCATATGCCCAAGTTTCCACTTGTTATAAGCTTCCTTTTTGTGTTTAACCACACTGAAGACTTCTCTGTTCAGCCAAGCTGGTCGCCTGCCATATTTGGTATTCTTTCTGCACATTGCACCCTCAACAAGGCTTCTTTAAAATACAGCCAGCTCTCCTAGACTCATTTCTCCCCTCATATTAGCCTCCCGGGAGATCTTGACCATCAGTTCCTTGCGGGAGTCAAACTCTGCTTTATCTGAAGTCCCCAGTTTGTATTCTGCTGCTCTCCTTTCTTCCTTTTGTCAAAATCCTAAACTCAGCCATCTCACGGTCACTGTGGCCCATATTGCCACAAACTTCTACTTCCACTATCAATTCTTCCCTGTTTGAGAATAGCCGGTCAAGAGGGGCATGACCAAGTTGGTTACTTCAACACTTACACCAGGAAGTTGTCCACATATTCTGCAAAAACTTTCCTGGATGTCTGTGCATAGCTGTATTGCTCTTCCAGCAGATGTTGAGCTGATTGAAGTTCTCCATGAGAAACAGGACCTGTGATCTGGAAACTTCTTTTAGTTGTCCGAAGAAAGCCTTGTCTGCCTCATCCTCCTGGTCTGGAGGTCTATAGCAGATGCTTACCATGACATCACACTTGTTGCTCTTGCCTCTAATCCTAACCCAAAGATTGTTAATAGACTTTTCTCCAATTTCATACTAGAGTTCTGAGCAGTCATACTGCTCTCTTACATACAGTTCAACTTCTCCATCTTTTCTCCCCCTCCTGTCCTTCCTGAATAGTTTATACCCATCCATGACAATTCTCCACTCATGCAAATTACCCCACCAAGTTGCTGTTTATTCCAATCACATCACAGTTCCTTGACTGTGCAAGGACTTCCCATTATTCCTGTTTGTTTCCCAGGCTTCTTGCATTCATGTACAGGCACCTAAGATAACTAGCTGATTGCCCTACTTTCTCAGTATGAATCAGGTGGCTTCCCCTGTTCCACCCTCCTTGTGTTTCCTACTCATATCCCAGTTCCCCACTTACCTCAGAGCTTAAGTCACCATCCCCCAGAGAATCTAGTTTAAAGCCCTTCTCACTAGGTTAAAAAGTCTGCCTGCGAAGATGCTCTTCCCTCTCTTCATCAAGTGGATTCCATCTCTTCCTAGAAATCCCTGGTCCCAGAACAACATCGTATAGTCGAAGAATCCAAAACCCTCTCTCTGACACCATCTGCACAACCATGCATTTACCTCCACAATTCGATGGTTCCTACCCTGGGCCTTTTCCTTCAACAGGGAGGATGGACAAGAACATGACTTGTACCTCATATTCCTTTATCTTTCTTCCCAGCACCACGAAGTCTGCTGTGGCCTGCTCAAGGTCATTCTTGGCAACATCATTGGTGCTTACGTGGAGAAGTAGGAAGGGAGAGCGATCTGATGGCTTGATTAGCCTTGGCAGACACTCTGTCACATCCTGAATTCTAGCTTCAGGCAAGCAGCACTTCTAGCAAGAAACTTCTCAAGTTTCCCAATCTAGACGGAAGATGGATGACTCTGTCCCCCTTCAGAGTCCTTGGCCACAAAATCACCCTTCTCCTCCTCTTGGGAATGGCAGTCATGGAACCCCCACCTTTGGGACAGTGCAGCCCATGCCCCTCTGTTCAGTGGGGTCGTCTTCTGCTCCCTTTCCTCAGATAACCCTTCCAAACCATGGTCTGCGTTAACACCCTTGCAAAGACTTACAATGGTTTCTTACCTCTTTCTGCACTGAGGGTATATGAGTTCTCTTTTTTCTTCTTCTGAGGCCACATGCTGCCAATTTTCTTCCCTGCTCTGCACAGCCCTCTGTGATTCTTTACAATGCCTCAGCCTTCTCTCTTCCCTCCCACCCCCCAGCCCAAGAGCATATGGCTCCAGCACTCCCTGGCTCTGGACAGAGCACAGAGGAGGGAAAGCAGGCAGCGTGCAGCTCCTGCAGTTCCTGGCCCGAGCGTGGAGGAGAGAGAGTAGGTAGCGCATAGCCCCAACCAGGGCACAGGGTAGGGAGCATGGGTGCAGTTCAGCTCCAGCATTCCCAGTCTGAGAACAGGGGAAGGAGAGCAGGCAACACAGAGTCCCAGCCTGCTCCAGCTGGAGCACAGGAGAGCAGATGACACATGGAGTGCTGGAGTGCAGGGGGAGGGGAAGAGAGGGTAGGTGACACATGGTCCCAGGCTTCTTGGTCCCTGGCTGGAGCCCTGAGAAAAGACATGGTGGGCGGTGCCCAGCCCTAACCTCTGGAGAGCTGGTGGCCCAGGCTGAATTTCAGACAGCCTGGGGGAGATGCACTGAAGGGGGGCAGAGTCTGGGGGCGGAGTGTGGGTGGGATCAGGCAGGCTGTTTGGGAAGGCATTGCCTTCCCCTGCCTATTATACCCACTGCCCAGGTCGGTCACTATCCATATTGTCTCCCTTTTAGGAGCCTCGTCAGCTGTTCTATTTACTGCTCACAGAAGCCTGAAAGGCACAAAAATTCTGTGGGAACTCCCAGGCAACTCCCTCTCTGCTTGTCCTCTGTTTGCTGCTCACTCAGTTTGTAACTGGCCACTTTTTATAAGGTTACTTTTTGAAAGCAGTTCGCCCAGCTCAGAGCCTTTCCTCCAAACAAGCACTCAAGGCCCACCTGGGACAAAACATTCCCAATTCACTCTTTCCAAACAAACCAACCCATGGTCACACAGTCCCAGCAACTCGCGCCAGTCTTATAAATGGCCACAGCAGACAGACACATGAATGTTCACCCCACCCGCTCACAACAAAGTCCCCCAGTGCAGTGCTCAGTAGCTCCTATCAGATGGTTCCCAAGCAAACTGCCTCAGTTTGCCTGTCCCCTGGTCACACACTTCACGATTAAGCAAGCAACGTAGGATATATCCAGGTAACTGTAAGAGAAATAAAAGGAGAAATGGAAGGGGTTGAGGCAGAGTCAGCCATTGGCTACGGTGAATCAGGATGTCTGCTCTAGGCCCTGTGCTTTGTTGGCCCCCCAGGTCACTATGATTGGATGGCGCGGTTGGTCCCGAAAGACATAGGTGTGGGAGCTATGGGTGCAGGGGGTGCTGCAGCTCCATGTACCTAGGTCCCTGAGGCCATACTACACCCTGGGATCTGCTATAGAGTGGGGCTTCCAAGCTGGCTGATTTGTCCTGGATCCCACACTCCACTTGGGACAGCCCTGGGCTGAGGAAAATAAAGGCTGTAATGGGGTTTGAGGGAGCACCTAAGGGAATAGATGTGGAGCGGAAATGGGAATCGTTACTGAGTTATTTCATTTAAAGTTTCCTGAATAAATGATTCAGTTCAAAGAATACTTGTTTTCAATGTATACAACACCCCCTGAGTTCAATACACAACTTCAACTGAAACTAGTATGTCAAATTTGTCTTTGGTCACTGATCTGTGAATTGAAATCTGTGAATGTATCTATCGTATTGCATTGCATTTTAATGTCAGTCATTTAGGCTGTCATGCTCACTGACTAGATTTGTCTGAATATTCCTGTTGGGCAAGTTGTACTGCAGGAAGGATATTGCCAGATTTAAATGAAACAAGAGGATAGCCTGTGCTTGAGATAAGCACATTGATAAGAGATGCTTGATGGCTATTGTCTGGCATGAAACACTTGATGATGGCACTTTTCTGTAAACATGTTTTCTGTTAAATAGCAATTTGTCCTTTGAGTATTGTATTTATTTGTTGTATTTGTTGGCACTTTCTTTCCATATTCAGTCATTCACAACACAGATTGTGAAGGACACTGAACTCTTGTCCTTGCAAAGGGTTGTACCACAAGACCAGGATTTTACTTTGAAAGATTTATACAAGACTACAAAATAGCAGAATAATCAGCACTTAAAACGACTCAACAATGGCCTGTCAGTAGATAGAATGTGTATGAATTTTATGATCCTTAGGCAATAAGTACCTACTTTTCTAGGGCTTGTTCTATGTTTGACACTTGAACTGTAGTTTGGTGTCTGTGTATATCCAAAACACTGCAGAAAATTTTTAAGATTTGTTGATCTTAAGTGGTTATTAGATGCAGGTAAATAAGTGGGGCCTAGTCTACACTAGAAAGTTTTACTGGCATAACTGTGTTAACAACAAAACTTAAGAAACAACAAATAGTCCTCAAGCATCTTAGAGACTGTGGGTTGTGCCCATGAAAGCTCATGATACCATCTGCATTTTTTGTTAGTCTCTAAGGTGCTGCAGGACTATTTGCTGTTTCTTAAGTTTTTTTCAGTTATAGACTAACATGGTGGATACCCCTCTGAAACTTGTACCAGTGAAGAGTGTTATTAAAAAAAAACCCTTCATAGCTAAGCTCATAAAAGCCCGACTGTAGATGCAGTTGTCAAAAATCCTTTTGCTAATGTAGCTTCTTTCATTCAAGAATCTGTTTTGTTGCCATAATCAGCATCTCCATTAGTAGAATATCAGTATAGCTCTGTCTGAAAATTCTGTTAAGTATACACAAGGGCTAATTTGCTCACTTGATACACTAGTGACTAGGTTAGGTTAGCAATGCCGTCCTCACCCATATGCAGAATACACAGTTGTGTAGGTCAGTGGTTCCCAGTCTCCAGTTCTTGTACCAGTGCCGGGCTGCAAACCACTGGCTCCTGACCCGTAGCACAGTGCCAGGCCATGCCTATGCCTTGACAGGCCTGTACACAAGGGGTGTGTGCAAAGGTTACGAATGCAACCCCTCATGGTCCCTGTGCCGGTCTCTCCCTCAGCCTGATGGGGGTGCTAGGCCCTTGGCCATCTTCCCTTCTTTGCTCACAGCCCCTCGCCTGCCATGCGGAGCACTAGCTGCTGTGCCGAGTGTTTACTTCAGCTCCTCTCTCCTGGCATGGATCAGTGGTGTAGCCAGGGTGGGACGGACCCAACTGTTGCTGGGGGAGCCACAGAGGGACTTTCATTGGGCCCTGGCTGCTGACAGATGTCCCTTGAGGAGACCTTCCCGCCTACCCCGTGTGCGTCCCCCAGTCCCAGAGGCAATTGGGAGCATCCTGGTTTCTCATGCTGCAGCTGCTTCTGCCTTTTCCAGGGGCACCAGGTGGGATGGAGCCGCTCTGCCCAGTTCATGTATGGGGTGTGCAGGCAGTGGGGCCTAGCTGTGTGCGTCTCCCTCTCTCCAGGGACCGGGACTAGCGCAGGTGTGAAGAGAGGGGAGTTTGGGGTGTCTAACTTGTTTCCCTCTGGGCTACAGGTAGAACAGATGGCCTAGCTCGTGACATTTGCATGATTACGTTTCAAACAAAGTTTACATAGGTGTTGATGGCTCAAGATAAGAAAGGAAAGGATTCTTTTAACAGAATTTTTTTAGTGTTGTAGATATCTGCAAACTCTGATCCTTTACAAGGACATGTATTATGTGCGTACAGATGCAATGTAAAATAAAACGTGACCTCTTAAAATTAATTACCAGCATCAATATGCAAATAAATGTTACTGGTCTGCCAAAAGTTTGTGAATAGGTTTGCCGGTCCATGGTATAAAAAGTTGGGAACCACTGGTGTAGGGTACCCAAAAATTTGGTGCACCAATGGGTCTTAATGTCCGTCCATCTGCCTCTTCCTGTCCCTGTTCTGTGGCTCTGCTTCCTTCAGGGAGGATCTCCTTAACTAAAAAGTGAAAAACCCTGCCAGACCTATTAGCAGAGCACTGAACCTGTGAAAGAGCCATTCAAATTGTAATGAAGCCATTTATCAGATGATACCATCTACATGTTTTGTTAGTCTTTAAGGTGCTGCTAGACCATTTGTTGTTTTTTAAATGTTTTCCAGTTACAGACTAACTGGGCTACCCCTCTGAAGCATTCATCAGAGGTTTGCCAACTTCAGGTATGAGGAGTTCTGTGGCACCTTAAAGACTAAATATTGGTCACAGCCACAGAATTCCTCATGGTTTTTGCTGAAATAGACTAAAACCCCTCTGAAATTACTGTGTTAGTTCTACAGGATCTCAGTTTAAAATTTGCTTTAAGATGTTTCATTAACGTGTTGCTGAAGATTATAAAATCATATATCTAAAAACCATCCTCCCCCTGGCTGCCATCAGATATAGGGGCATTAGTTTAATAGTACTACATAGGGCCCCATAAATCTTAAGGATGTCCTTGGGAACTGGCTTGGGATGAGAGATCCCCAGGTTCAAGATCCTGCTTGCCTGGATGAGCTGGGATGAAAAACCTGTGCTAAATCCAGTAGAACAGGGACTTGAACCTCTCTTTCTCTCTCTCTCTCTGTCTGTGTGTGTCTCTCTCTGTCTTTCAAGACTACAGCATGTGAGTGACTAGTAAAATAAAATTGTGAATGTTCTTCAAATGTTAAATCCACCGTTTGATGCAGAAAAGGCTGGGAGTGCCTTTGAGGAAATTCATATAGGAGGTAAGCTGATAACCAAGCCTGCTCTGAGATGCAAAAAGCATGTGCAAAAGAATGCTGAATTTACACAAGTGAGACATACCATCGTAAGGGCGCTGCAAGAAGGGAAGGAGCTGAATTAAAATAGAAGGACACTGTAGTGAACTTCCTATGCCCCTCTCCTTATTATTTGAATTGTTTCAGGTGGCAAAATCAGTTTGAGTTTTCAGATGCATGCTGAGTGGGTCTCATTTCTGTTGTATTTTAACTGTCCATTATATAGTTAAATTATCTACAAGAAGCTTGTGCCCCCTTTTTTTTCTTTGTTTTGAACAAAGCAACCCTGACCATGGAAAAGCTCATCTTTGACTTAATGCCAGTGGTACACTCCTTGTATCTACTTGAGTTCAAGTCTGCAATCAATCTCATGCTTAGCATTCCAGCTTTTAGTTTTAATACCTAAATGAATCCTCCTGTACACAAAAGCTGGTCTGTGTTGAGTGTAGCAAGCTATTTTACCAGAAGCAACTTACAATATGTACTTTAAAAGATGTAAATATGACTGTGAATGCCTGTTTTACTGGGAGTTAAGAGGAATTTCTATAGAAATATTAATCTCTCTTTGATATATGTCATTCTAAGGATTGGGTTACATATCTCTGAGATGGATAATTATCTTTTGTTAGTACAGCTTGGCATGGTAAATAATTCTCACTTCAGAAATATTGGGCCGAATCCTGCCCTCAGATACATACAAATATCTCCCATTGCTGCTTTGGGAATTTTGGTTGTGTGTGAAAGCAAAATCTGGACCCTTGCCAGAAGAGCTATGCTAAAGCTTAGACTAATGCACCAAGTCAGGCTCGGTGTGGGTTTCTCGTATACCTGTGAACATCTGTCCAAGCAGCTGAAAGTTCAGTGGATTTGGGCTGGTGCAACTGACACAGCCATAAGTGTTACTGCCAATCATCCCCTCTTCCCAAGCTCCAAGGAGTGCTCTTCTTACCATTGCTATCTTCAGGGGAATGGGAGTCTTCTGTGTGTGCTGTTTCTGCAAGCTATTGCTTCCCCTTCTAGATTTTCTGGGGATAAGTCTAGACTGAGAGGATCTTTTTCCGATACTTTTGTCGGAAGAGGCTTTTCCAAAATTTGGCCCAACTAGACTGGGCCAAATTTTAGGAAAACCCCCTCTTTCAAAAGCCTCCTTGTTCCTCGTGGAATGAGGAATACAGGGGCTTCTGAAAGAGCGTGTTTGCTCTTCTGCAAAAAAAAAAAAGCAGAAGAGTAAACACATTCCTTGGACACGGCGGAGTTTTTTCAGGATACTTCTGAATTTTAGTTCATACTGTGAAATTACTGTATCAGGGAATGCTACTATATGGGTGTGGAGCAGTGATGGGAAATCTAGGCTAGTGAGTTGGCTGCATAAGTGGCTGTCCTTCATCTCAGTTAGCTGCAAGATTGTCGTAGCCAAAATGTTCCTCTGGGATATGGTAGTTTTGCTAACAGAGCTTGTGTACCTAGAATTTGCAGGCTGTGCTGATTGAACTGTAGCAGCGCTTTGATTGGATGCAGAGGGAGTGCTCTACCAGGATCTTTAAATTGTTCTTCCACCACCCCCACCACTATCAACATATATGCATCATCTCTGCTCCTAGGACAGGGACATTGGAGAGTAGTTTACAATACTACCTGTATATAGGGCTGCCAGGTGTCCAATTTTGAACCGGATAGTCCAGTATTTGAGCTTTCTGTTTGGGAAACAAATTGAGAAAATATAACTGAGAAAATATAAATGTCTGGTATTTTCTAAATAAGATGTAGTGTAGATTGTGATGTAATGTCAAGTATGTCCGGTATTTTTGTTGAAACCATCTGGAAACCCAACCTGTATGGCCCTGAAGGTGTCACATGTGCCATGGCTATGTGCTGATTGGACCACAAATGGTCCATAGACCGCAGGTTGAGAACCACTGCTATGGCTGAAAGTGCATGCTAAGGAGGTTGCCTGAGGGAGGGAAATGCTAATTCTGCTAACTTGTCAATAGGAGCAAGAAGTAGAGAGTGGAAAATTCCCAGCAGCAGAACAAAGGAAGCAGGTGGTATTGATGGAACATGTTCACTTGAGAAACTGAGACAGGACTCTGTGGGCGGGGAGTATAGGAGACAGATATGCTTTCATGGCAGCGGGGTTCAGTTCAGCTGTAGTTAGAGAGGGCTAGGTGAGCTCAGGTGCCTTTATGATTCTGAAGACAAACAATGAGCTACAAAGAAAGAAACCTGGACACTCAGAGGACTTTATCCAGGCCCGAAGAACTTTCTGGAGTGGTGAGGATAGGCTTGCCAACCATCTGGTTTTGAACCAGAACACCTGGTCAGAAAGGGACCCTGGCAGCACTAGTTGGAACTGCTGCCTGGGCTGTTAAAAGTCCAGTTGGTGGTATAGTGGGGGCCCAGGGCTAATGCAGGTTCCCTACCTGCTTGTCTCCACACAACTTCCACATGCAGCCTCAAGAGCTCTCACCACCCTCCCACATCCCAACTCCCTGCCCCAGCCTGGGGAGAGTGAGTGATGGAGAGAGGGGGGATGGAGCTAGTGGGGGGCAGGACAGCGGGTTGGGATGTTCATTCTTGTGTGATTAGAAAGTTGGCAACCCAAGTTGAGGAACTTGAGGCAGGGAAATACATGTAGGTTTGTAACTTTGAATAGGTCTGTATGTTTCTCATGCTTCCTAATTGAAGAGGAAGCTTTACTTCTGTGCTGTGTAAGAATCCTGGGTAAAAATCTGTGTGTGCTGACTTTCAAACTATCTCATGCCCAAGTGGCGTTAAACTAGAAACCAGAAGACTCACACATGTGGTAGGATTCTGGGGAATATGCAAGTGCAGCCGGGGAGGAGAGAGGAAAAACAGCACTTGTTTCAAGGTCTGTGCAATTTGACTGCAGAGTCCCAAGGGCTAAGAGGGGTGTCATAATATGGTCTGTACTTGGGATGAGCACCTACTGGCCTGAAGTGATGCACAATGCCCAGCACCAGCAAACTAAGAGCAGGTGGGATTCAGAGTTTAGATCCCCCTCATAGCAGTGTGGCGGGTGTGCTCTTGTGGGAGCTTGACCAGATCTGTGACGCTACCATCTTCTGTGTTTGGGGGATCTGTTGGTATGGGCCACTGCTCTGAAATCTAATTTCCAGTGGTTCCCTGCTAACTGTGCTTTGAGTTTTAGGTGGTGCCACTCCTTACTGACTTGTTTCTTCCATTGCTTGCTGCCTGAGATGAGGGAAAACCATTATTCCCATCTTGGTCATGATGGAAGGGAGTGGCACCCTTAATTTCAGTCTCCCCAAAAACAGGTAATGGAGAAGTGAACATCTGGTTTCTTTAGAATAACCGGGAAAGATGAGCACTCGCATGCAGGCCACAGTGAGGAGTAAAGGCTTGTAGGTTATTGGGGCCTGAGTATTTGTGGGAAGGTGAGGTGTTTTCAGTGATTGGGCCATCCTGTTGACAGGTCAAATCACAAAGCAAGTCATCTCGGCTTAGCCTACTTCCATCCCCTTCAAGCAAATCTGTTTTTTCCCCTTCTGTTTTGGGTAATGTACATAGCACTTATCATTAGGTAAGTCATGGATTTTTTATGGATTGAGCTATTATTCTCTCCCTCTGTCTTGCATGACACCATAAATTTTACCTGACACTCCTCACCCAAGAAATGTAAAAAGCTAACTGCTTCCAAGTCATTTTTTTTACTAGCATCATAACTGCAACTCTTAATGCAACAACAAGCTGCATTCCTAACTTGCAAGGATTCCGCCGAGTGTGAATGAAAAACGCTCTAAGGCAAAACAAACAATGCTGAGCGGTTTCATTCCAAACACTATCCATTAAAATGAGGCCATGTACATGGATAAAGATGTTATTAGAAGCTGCATGTTAGGCTGTGTATTTTGAAATAAATGTGGTGTGCCTGCCATGAGAGAGACGATACTTTCATATCAAGGGCAATGTAATCCTCTGGCCTGAGACCATGTGTAGGATGTCCAGACTGAGACCTGGATCCTAGCAACCTCAATCCAGCTCTAAGCTGCTCAGGCTGGCCTGCCAACAGCAATTTTGGGCTCCAGAGCAGAACAGTCAATGCCCTCCCCACACACAAGCTGCACCTGCGTGGACGTGGTCTGACTGCCATCTGGGTGGTGCTGCCTCTGCACTGGCTGGTGCCCAGTGAGTGTTGGCTGTGCTGCTGGGCATGCTCTTTTGGCATGGCCAGGGCTTTTGCATGCCTGCCCAGTAGGGTTACCAACAGTCTAATCACACAGACCCAAAGACCTTGCCCTGCCCCTTCCCTGAGGCAATGCCCTTATCTCATCCTTTCTCAGAGGCCCCACCCCCATTCACTCCTTCCCTCTTCCTTCCATCACTCTTACTAATTGGCCCTCCCCCACCCTTACTAATTTTCACCAGGCTGGGGCAGTGGTTAGGGTGCAGGTTCCGGGCAGGAATTTGGGTGTGGGAGGAGGCTCAGGGCTATGACAGGAGATTGGGATGTTGGAGAGGATCAGGGGTTGGGCTCTGGGAAGAAGTTTGGATGTGGGGTACAGGGTGCAAGATCTGGGGTAGCACAGAGGTTGGGATGTAGGAAGGGGTCAGTGCTTACCTCTGGCAACTCTGAAAAGTGACCACCACACCTCTCTGGTAATAGTTGCTGTGGGAAAGGGGGCCAGCTTCCATTGGCTACAGTTTCCAGCCAATGGGAGCTCCAGAGTTGGTGCTCACGGTGGGAGGAGTTCATGGATACACCCTCACCAGGCACCGCAGGGATGTCTGACCACTTCTGGGAGTGGTACAGAGTGAGCTTGGGAAGGGAGGCTACCTTAGTCCCACTGTGCTGTGGGAACCTTGACCATCTGGACCCTTTTAAATCTCATGGGCCCCATGGCAATTACCCCCTTCCTGCCCCATCCCCATTTGTGCCCAGGTCAGTGTCTGTTGTTACCGTGACTTTGATTCAATAACAAAATCAAAAGTTCAGTTCAAGGCCTTTTCTTTGTCTCCTCGTTTTCCTTTCAACACTTAAGGGTGAACTGTGTTTGGGCGGTATGGTGAGGACCCTGGCTCTACCAGAGCATTAGCAAGCAGGCAGTTCACACTCTGATCTGGTTTCTTTTGAGTGTAGGCATAATGAGGAGAGTTGGGGGAAGCAGGCCCCAATAAAAAGGTGTAAAAAGGCCCATTTGGAGGTTCAGTTTGAATAAGATCCGCAGTTTCAGATGCTCTGACTGCTAAAGTGCTTGACTCTCTCCAGTTGGCAAAATATGTTTGGAATATCATGTAGCCAAGTTGATTGGTTTTCCTTGGTTTTGCTCAGAATGGGAAAGTGAAGAGGTGTGTGAAAATGAGAACTATGGGGGAAATTTGATGTAAATGTGCTTAATCATCGAAAAAGAAAAAGAAGTTCTGTTATAAGCAGACCTTCACCCACAACCTGAATTTACCTGGGTATACTTTATCTGAACTTCTGAATTGGTTTGTCCCTTTCTGAAATACACTCCTGTCTCCCCCTGATTTGTCGTCTTAGTAATTACCTTTATTTCCCCCATTACCTTTACAGTATATAATAAGCAGAGAAAGAAGTCTTGCCTCAGGAGTGATAATCAGTCTCACAGAGTAGATTAACTCGTACAAACAACTTGAGTGCAAGCCACTTACTTGGCAGGGTAAATCAACACTCTAGTTCATGCATCCTTGAGGTATGAAGATTGATTAAAAGCCCCAAATGGCCACTAAAGCTAGAATGTAAAGTAAATTATTTCCAAGGTTTTTGTGTAACAAGTCTTAGGAAGAAATAAACACAAAGAAAAATGAATCCAAAGAGATTTTTTGACTAATGCCTGACATCTGTAACTTCCAATCTCCTAAAAAATACATGCCAAAAATATAACCACATTTTTATTGTAATTCTAATTATATTAGGGCTCTTAAAAAGATTAAAAGTGTGATTAATTGTGCCATTACACAAAAATAGAATGCCATTTATTTAAATATTTTTGGACATTTTCTACATTTTCAAATATTGATTTTCAGTTACAACACAGAAGGTATAGTGCTCACTTTGTATTTTTTTTATTATAAATGTTTGCACTGGAAAAAACAAAAGAAATTGTATAGTCAGTTCCCCCGTTATAAGTACTGTAGTGCAATTTCTTTATGATGACAGTTGTAGAAATATAGAATTATGTACAAAAAACCTGCACTCAAAAACATAAGAATGTAAAACTTTAGAGCTTACAAGTCCACTCAGTCCTACTTCTTTTTTAGCCAATTGCTTAGACAAACAAGTTAGTTTTCCATTTGCTCGATATAATGCTTGCTGCTTCTTGTTACAGTGTGCCCTGACAGTGAGAACAGTCATTCCCATGGGACTGTTATAGTTGGCTTTGCAAGATATGTATGTACCAGATGTGCTAATGATTCATATACCATATTTCATATGAAGTAGGACTGAATAGACTTGTAGGCTCTAAAGTTTTACATTGTTTTGGTTTTGAGTGCAGTTATGTATTAAAAATGCATTGTAAATTGCACTTTTATTATAAGAGATTGCATTACAGTATTTGTATGAGTTGAACTGAAAAATACTTTTATAATTTTTATAGTGCAAATATTTGCAATGAAAATAATATAAAGTGAGTACAATATACTTTGTATTCTGCATTGTATTTGAAATAAATGTACTTGAAAATGTAGAAAAAATCCAAAAATTAAAGTTATTCTATTAATTAACTGTGTGATTAAAACTGAGATTAATCCCAATTAATATTTTTATCATGATTAATTTTTTGAGTTAATTGCATGAGCTAACTGTGATTAATCAACAGCCCTAAATTATGTGTAATAAAATATGTGAATACATTTTACAGATAGAAGTGTCCTTCTTTCAAAAATGTCTCTCTCACTGATCTGTGGGGAGGTTATGCATGAACAGCTGTGTCAGGAGATAATAATTTGCTGTACAAATGGAAAAGAACTGTTTCATCAGCTCTAGGTCTCCAGGACTGCAATGTTACAAAACAAAACAAAATCCCCCACAACCCAACAAATCACAGTCCTGAAGTGATGGAGGTACAGTGGGTGACAAGAAAAACAAACACAAAATACCCATTGCCTACAGTGGTATAAAATATTGGGATTAATACACTCACACTCACACTCTCTCTCTGCAGTAAAGTCATATAATGTGATAAAGTAAGTGGGAATGCCTACCGATGCGGCGCAAAGGGGACAAGTGCCCAGGGACTTGGGTGACAAAGGCCCAGTGACCCCAGGCCCATGTCCTGCCAGCTGGTGCTAGCGATGCAGTGGGGCTGTTGTAGGCTCCTTGCCTGCCTTCACTCTGTCACTCCTGGAAGCGGCTGTCCTGTCCCTGTAGCCCACGAGGGTATCTCTGTGCACTATCCTTACCCCTCACGCTGACTCGGCAGCTCCCGTTGACTGGGAACGGCAGTGGCGCACAGAGACCCCATGACACCCTGTAAGCTAGTCAGCTCTGAGAGGGGGCGCCTCCCCTTCGGTGTCAGTGGGTGGCCACTCTAACCCACTACACCTGGATCAGTCTCTAGGGGGAATTAACACATCAAATAACCAGTCCGGGGTCCCTGCTCTTACCTCAGGGCAGGGTGACAAAAGTAACCAATAACAAAGGCGGCCTGGGTTTGGGCAGGCCAACAAATGATAGGCAGAGGCCCAGCCTTAGTTCAGGGTGAGCCGCCAAGTCTGTGGTGAGGCAGGCCCAGCCCTAGTTCAGGGCGGGGCCGCTGGTAAACAGTTTGTAGCCCGGCCTTCAGTCAGGGTGGGGTAGCAGGTAGCAGTTTATAAGCCCAGCCCTTGGTCAGGGCAGGGCGGCAGGCCTAGCAGTTTATACGCCCAACAGTTGAATCAAGGCCCAGCCCTGGTTCAGGGTGGGTCTGCAGGAAACCAGTTTGTAAAGGCCCAGCAGTTTGTAAAGGATCTACACAAGTGAGGTCTCTTTTCTCAAGAGGGTTGCAGGCAGCTCGCCGGCAATGGTGGAGGGGGGGGGCTACCACCCAAGCGGTGGGTGGCAGGGGGGGCACAAGCCCGCCCACTCCACTGTGCCGCAGCCTAGGGCCCTAGAGGCAGCAGTTTACTGCTGCTGGATCAGCGGGGGCTCCAGCCCAAAACACGCTGATCCGGGCGTGTCTATATCAATGCTGACCCCTGGGCCACTTCCCTCCTCCCCCTCAGCGCAGTCGTGTAGGTCTCTCGCGGAGTCATAGGGATCCAGGTCCATTGGCCACTCCTCAGCAGCTTTCAGTGTTTTTGGGAAGTCTGTTGTTCCTCTGGGCGGCTGTGCAGCAGGGGCCCCAGTGGTCCACGCCAGCTCACCACCTCCCCAGGCGTCTGCTCCGCTCCGTGGTGTGCAGGGGAGCCCTCTGACCTCTGCTGTTCCTCCGGGCCGCTGTGCAGCAGGGGGCCCGGTGGCCCACGCCAGCTCTCCACCTCACCACTTCCTCTAGGTGTAGGGAAGTCCTCTGGCCTCTTCAGTGGTTGGCACTTCACTGGCCTGGCTGGCAGGCTTTTTACCTCTCTGGCCCCGCTCCTTGGCTTTCGGCCAGGTGGCTCATTAGGGCCAGGTGTAGCGCACCAAGGCGCTGGGGGGGGGCGCCTCCCCTTTGGGGTCAGTGGGTGGCTACTCCAACCCACTACACACCCCCACCCCATGTAGGAGCAGCTGCCATAGGGGTGTACTGGTCCCTTACAGGAGCCACCTGAAGTAAGCACTGCACCCCAACCCACATCCCTTCCTGCACGCTACCCCTATCCCATACTGCAGCCTAAAGCCCACACCTCAACCACCTCCCAGGGCCTGCACCTCTCTAACACCCAAACTCCCTGCCAGAGCCTGCACCCCAATCCCTTGCCCTAGCCTGGTAAAAGTGAGTGAGGCTTGTGTGTGTGTGGGGGGGGGGCATTTTCTGTTCTGCCTGGAGGCCCTGAATTGCTGTTAGTGTGCCTTAGGGTGCATCTACACCCTAACTTGAAATAAGATACGTAATTTGAGCTGTACAAATTGTGTATCTTATTTCGATGCTATTTCAAAATAGCTTATTTTGTCATTTGAGCCTGTCTATACAGCACCAAATTCCGAAATAAAGCGCTATTCCGAAATGTCCCTTACTCCTTGTAAAATGAGGTTTACAGGGATGTCGGAATAGCGAGCCCAAAATAACAGGCTTGTTGTGAAGATGCGGGTTATCTATTTCTTATCAGCAGTTGTGAACGCTGGTAGCCTGAGTCTGTTGACCCAGGCTGGGAGGTTCACTTCTGTGGGCTGTGGAGATGCCTAATATACAAAATGAGACCAGAGCTTTGGACATGTATTATTAAAAAATAAAAGCTTATGGTTCGCCTGTTTTTGACTAGCTTTTGGCTGTAGATAATGTTCATATGCGTATTTAAACATTCTTACATTTATCAGTTCAGTAACTTTTATTTTCACCTTCCTTTAGAAATGGCAACCAAAGTCCCATAGGCCCAGGGAAATATGGATATGGAAAAGTGCCCTATATATTACCGCTGCAAACTGACACTGGGCAACTGCCTCAGAAAATACGGAGGCAGCGACAGTCAATGAGGAACCAAGCACATGAGCAGAATCGGGGTCTTGGGAACACGCACAATCATCCATCTAACCCTTTCGTTCAACATGGGAACCTTAACCAAGAAGAGCAGGGACCTCAGGTGATGGGGCCCTCAATTTATCAGCGGGCTTCAACCCATTCAGAGGCCTTTCCTGCATCTCAGAGTTTGTTCCATGAGACTGACTCAACCCATCAGGGCTCTGCATCCCACCCGCCATTTCAAGGTCAATCCCACTCTCAAAGAGCTGGAGCTATTGTGTGCATTGGCGCCTACAGACAGTACAAACTCTGCAACACAAATGTAAGTCCATTTTTTCCCCTCTTAATTTTAAAGCCAGCTCCCCTGTCTTGATGGATTTCTATTCTTGCTGTGGCTCAAAATCAAAAGATATATTGATCTTATTAATTTGAAAAATATCCCTTCTTTCTGTTGTCATGGAATAAAAAAATCACACTGTATGTTGATTTAACAGTATGTATGGCTCCTGTTAGATGGGGAAACTAAGGCACTGATTTTTCTTTACAGACAGTAGAAGGCAGAGAATAGGATGGGATTAGTAATCAGATTTTTCAACTTCCAGTCCTGTACTCCAACCAAAAGACCATATGGCCTTTTTATGGCAGGCATTCCTTTTTGCCACATTTGGGAATTCATATAAACTAAGGTTTCTGATTTTTGGTGCCTATGGCTTTTTGGAGTAAAAATCTATTATTACACTTTAAAATACTTTCTTTAAAGTTGTCTAAAAGTGTTTGGTTTTGGTGCTACTCTGTGTTCTGGGATGACCTCCCAGTAAGTTGTCTGAGACCTTTCAGGGTCTGCTAGTCTGCTCCACAAACAATTTTCAACATTGAGAGAGCTGTAATATTTGGCTGGTTTTCTTGAAAATTTCTTAAAACATCTTTCTTTAGTGTTTGCCTTGGCTGGGTTTTATCAATGTATAACCTAAAAGAGGCCTTCTCCTTTGCAGTCTCTGGTGAATTAAAATTGTTGAATTCAAGAGCCGTGCTATTGGATTATTAATACTGGTGTTTTTTCTAAAGTGTTACTGCTGTTGTACAGTTGTACAATGGGGTAACAGAGACAGGAGAGACTCAGTTTCAACGATGCCAACAGAGAAAGGTGTGTGGTTTACTACTTCTCTTTGGGGAATATGGAGTTCAGCTTAGGTTAGTTGACCTACTTCTTAATTTTACTGCTGCACCCTTATCCCAGTAGTTCAGTGCCTCTGTTATGTGCTTTGGGTACACAGCCCTTTCTAAACCCTAGCTACGCTCATGTATACATTACAGTTTCTGTGATAAGAAATTCTGCTTCTAAATCCTTTCTGGTTGTGTTTTTCTTTGTTGTCAGTCTTTGCTTTCTCAGCCCCAAATCCTGCTTTAGTCTTCATTTATTGCATTCTTCCCTCTATTCAGGCCACGCAGCCACATCTGGGCAGGAAGACACACCATCATCCTCATGACTCCATAAAGCATAGCAGAGGCTTTTACAAGAATGGTCTCTTTGTATGCTTTCTTAGTGGAAACTTCTGTTTAGTTGACATTACACCTAATGCACCCTCCCAAGTCTCAAAATGTCCCTTGTATAGGAGTGTTATGTGGTTTACACACACCTTAAGTTTGTCATTTTTAAAAATTTATTAGATACTTAAGGTTTATTCTATATGTACACAGCCCTGCTAGACATACACAACATAAGATCAGCCCAGAGGTGCTTAGAAGCTAAACCACGTTGACAAATGTGAATACTGTGGGTAATAGTTCAGGTAAGAAGACAGGAGCTGATGTCACTGAGATGAACAGAGTTGGAAAGTTCCAGTAAAGAAGTAAGGTGTAATGAGGGATCTGGAAGTGGAATTTGCATGATGGATATGAGACAGGCTATTCCAAATATGGAAGAAGATGGTGAAGGACAAAATCGGGAGGGAGGACTGAGAAGAGACTTCTGTTTGTATTATTGGTAATGCCCACCATATGCAAGGGGCTTTCCAAACTCAAAAGAAAAGCGTTTTTTTGCTCAAAGGGGTTACTAGAGTTGGATAGAGTAAGGGAAAATCAGAGTGGAGACTGGGTGGGTGTGAAAATATCTATAGAAAATCCTTGAAAACAAGTGTGATCTTAATATAATTCAAGACTAGAGATGTTAAATTTGGTTTAATCAATTAATCGAGTAGTTGATGGATTTCCCATCGACTAGTCAATTTAAGTGTGGGAGCCGCAGCGAGGTTAGCTCCCAGCCTGGGAGCTAACCCCGCTGCGGCTCTGCCTTTTAAATATATTAAGAGCCAACATTTAAAAGGCTAAAGCACACCAGAAGGGACCCAACATGTGCTGATAGAGGCAGCAATGGGTGGGGGGAGCGACTAGTTGATTTGCTTATCGGATAGTCGACTAGTCGTTACATCCCTATTCAAGACAGTAAAATTATGACACGCAGTAACAACAGTGGATGATATGGCTTGAGCGGAAGATGGTTATAGCAGAAATATTTCACACAGAGTTGAGGCTGAGCATTGATGGAGTTAGAAAGAAGGAGGTGAAAGTATCTAAGAGAACAGCTCAAGGCATGGACCCAACATTGATGATGGAGAAAGATCATTATAGTGGAAACTTGGCAAGAGGTGGCATCCCAGGAATGGGGTGAAGAGAAAGTTGTAACTGTGAGTTTGGAAGATGGGGAGGATTATGAAGATGTCAGCACTGATGGAGAAGGAAGAGAGAATTTACTTCTTGTGAAGTTTGGGATGGTGGCAGGACATATCGTTTCGGTGTTCATGGGGGAGCTAGGGTGAAAATACATTCACATTAAATAATTTTAAATTTTGGAGCTGTATTTAAGAATAGAACAGCAACAGGCTACAAAAATGGATGAGCATATCCCCATCATTTCTCTGCACCTATAGATATAACCAAATTCTAAGGAAATGGGTGTGACTACTCAATGATCTTTTTAACAAGAGACAGAGTGCAGGTGATGCAGCTGGAATATTAACTCCTTGCAGGTACATCACCTTGCATCATGGTGGTGTTCAGATGATATAACTTCCACTTGGTTTATGGGAATGTCAGTTGCCATTCAGGGATCAGTTTTTTCCCTAGGATGTGGTATTTAATAGTTATAAAATATATTTAAGTAGGAACACTCATAAGAGTCAAGGCCCAAGCAAAGCTGATAGTCCTTATTTACTTGTTCTTCCTATCTCTACACTTTTATACGTGGACTTTGATATAATTTATCATCAGTTACCTGCTTCAGAGCTGCTGCTGGCATGTAGAGAATGCTAGCTTCTTTTTTCCTTTTTCTTTTCTTTTTCCTTGTATGTTCCAAGAGGTAAATATAATTTATCAAGGGGAAAAGGTTCTATTAACTGGTACTCTGGTGTTTGATTTCTCCTAAGGGTAGTTTAATTAATTACAAATTAACTCAATCTGCCTTGGTCTGTTAGATCATTTCCTCATGATTGTACATTTAATGTGCTTTCATTTATAGTTGCACTCATTTTACATGACTGACAGCTTGGATCATAAGTTAAGCTTATATATTTTGGTTAGTGAGAGACTGGGAAGAGCTTTTATTTGTTCAAGTGTTTTTACAGGTCACTAAATTCATTTTCTCATTGTACACATAACTTTATCTCTTCAGCATTTGCAAGCATGCTTTGCACATGATTTCCTCAGAATATGAAGCTTTGCACTTCAGGAATATGGAAACATGCAGGAAACATCCGTCCCTTTGCTTGCCAGGCTCATGTCCATATGCACACAGTATTGGCCAAAGCAACACACAACTAGTGAGATCACCTGAATGAGTTAGCATTCATGCCTGCCAGATTGGGTGCTTGAGGAGTGAGCACCGCTTTTGGAAGTGGAACTGTATGAAATTGTGGGAGAGGTGGAGTTTGAAAGCTTGTTCGCCACTAGAGCGTAGTGAATGACTGACATTAAAGAAGGATCCACAGATGCTCTTAACCATTTCTCATTCTCTTTATGAATGTTTGGTCTGCAAAAGAAATATGTATATTCAGTCTTTTGGCTGCAGGTTGCTCTTGGAATATGTGCAAGCAACATTTGCAAGTGACAGTTGAGCTGTGTTTACTTGTCGCCTCCATCATGTAGGATTGTTTCCTGATTGGATGTCCCCAACTTTCATAAACAATATTCCCTTCCAACTGGACTATTTTAATCTAGTCATGAAATGATTTTCTTTAGTTAGGAAGTTCACTTCAGTTCTGAGCTTGAGAATTGTTTTCAACCAAAATTCATACAAAGAGAAATTTGCTTGCACACTTGTTGCCAAAAACTAAAACATCATGGAAACGTAGGCAAAACAGAATTATTTGGGGGATACACTAAATGTTTGTGCAGCTATGTTTGCCATTACTGCAGGTAGCTTGTTCATTGTTTCATGCTCCTGGGGTTGGTGTCAATGTTATCCTCTAGGTAGATTATGCTGTTATTCACAAAGTGTTGTACTACTTCTGCACGACAACAGGTCGTCCACATTTTGGTAAACACCTAAGGGTTTAACAGAATCAGTAAACCTGAATTGATTTAGGTAATATATACAGTTTTATTCCCTTGGTTTGGAACTTCACCTATATATGATATTTTACATCATCCTGGATAACACATCTGTAGAAAATTCATTTCTGAGATCCATCCAGCAGTTTTCCATTTGGATCTGCACTCCCAAATGCATGTAGCAGAAAGAATGTCATGCATGTTGGGAGAGCGGAACATCTAGGTAGAGATTTTCTGGGAAGAAAGGATGGTCTTGTTATTAAGGAACTGGGGTGGGACTCGTGAGAATTTATTTCAGTTTTCAGCAATACCATAGCCTTCCGCTGTTACTTTGGGCAAAACAGTTAATCTGTTTGTAGCTCAGTTGTCGCTTCTTTGAAATGATATTAACTACTAGCGTTTATTGAAAATGTTTCAACAAGAATTTTCAATCAGAAATGAATCAGGAAACACTGATTTGATTAACTGTTCTATGGGAAAGTGTTGATTCCATCAACATTTTAGGTGGAGACCAGGCAGGCTGGCTGCTGCCTTGTTTCCTGCCACTTAGCCAGCTGATGGTTGGGCAGTCTCCTTGGTCTGCCTGCCTTCCAGACTTCCCATGTTGCCCAACTTCATAGGTTGCTAGGGTGCCTGACTCCTCAGATACCTGGCCAACTTGCAGGTGTTTGGCTTCTTGCCCAGACTTTTTTTGAAAATTTCCTTTCTGCATAATTTGCATTTGTGGCTTTTTGTTCTGATTCAGAAAAAAAACAACTTTTTGGGGAAATACTGTATAAAATTTTCTGTGGAGTGGAAGTTCTGTTTCCCATGTGGCTTTCTGCTATCAACATGGGAGTGATGCAAGGTTGTTTTCATTAATACATAGTTGTCCTTCCCCTTTTGTAAGAATGTCAGAGAGAACTTTGTCAATGTGGTACATCTGTGTGCCTCACTTCTTTTGAGTTTTATGTGGGCAGTGCATTTGCTATAATAGCAAAATAAGGTTAAGATGATCTTCCTTTTCCAAGAAATTTAGCTTTGACTCTAGTTTGGGAGTTTCCTTTAGACCAGTGTAGGATTGAATGTGCATTTCACTGTCTGACATTTTGTAGCTTATTAAAATGAGTTTACATTCCTTTAGGCTGCACTGTGGTTTTTTTGAGATTTGGGGTGGGATTTCTTAAAGTATCAACTCAAAAGCCATTAGTGACAGAAGTAAGATGCCAGCCATTACTATGGGAATAACGGTTAAATGTACTCCTGTATGTACATCAGTAGATCATTTGTTCCTTCCATTGAGATATAGAGTAACATAAGGTTCTTTAATGAAGGTATCGGCCCAATTAATTTCTGCTGTAACTCTATAGCTGTAGCTATAATGAGATTTCTCCAGGGATAAACTAGGCCCACTGTTTTGGATCTTTTACTATGTTCCATAGAACACAGTGTCTTATGCAGGTCTCATTAGAGTCAGACTAAATAACAGGGACTTGGCTGGGGGAGATGTTTGTAGGGTTGCAGTTTAGAAGCCTTCACTTTAATGTGTTTTGTCTAATTGGAACTTGTTCCATAGCAAGCAATGATCCATCCTCTAAAATCTGCTGACGGTCAGCCAGTCATCACACTCTATTGTAGCATCAAATGTAACTACAGGTTGAATCTCTCTAATCCGGCACCCTCGGGACCTGTCTGGTGCCAAATCAGAGAATGTGCTGAACCACAGGAGGTCAATATTGTAGTGAATGAGTCTCTCTTTTTTAATTTCAATAAGGCAGATAAACAGAACAGTGCTTGCAATGCTGCTTAATAATGTATGACCATATTGATACACCCTATATAAGCTTATGCCTAGCCAAAGCTTATCAAAGTGTTAGTTTTGTTATATGCTTTTACTGTATTGACACAAGGAAATAAGTAGCTAAAGCATAAAAACATGATTATGCCTAGCAGAATTACTAGCACTTCCACTACTTGCTAGGTCTCTTAGGGTACGTCTGCACTACACAGCTATTTTGGGATACTGGCAGTATACTAAAATAGTTAACCACGTGTCTACAGAAGCCGCCCGTTATTTCAAAATATTTTTCAAAATAATGGGCATGCTATTTTGCCATTCTGCTTAACCTTGTTGCATGTGTTGCAATAGTGTGTTATTTTGAAATTTGGCGCTGTGTACATGCACCAAATTTCAAAATAAGCGTTTTTGAAATAGGTTCAAAATAAGATATACAATTTGCATAGTGCAAATTGCATATCTTATTTCGAGTTTAGGGTGCTGTGTAGATGCACCCTTAGAAGACATTTAGGGGTAATTTAGTGCTAAATAACAGCACAGAACACTGAGAGCCAGGACCATGGATGTTGCTGGACCAGACTGCCGGACTAGAGAGGTTCAACTTGTACAGAGGAAGAAAGGCCCAAGACTGTGGATGTAACAGAGGCTCTAGTCAGTAATTTGACAGCTTTGTATTGACTCCTCCTTCCTCCCCCCCTCCCCGGACCATAAGCTCCAAATGTAAGCATGTCCATTAGACACAAAATGGTCACTAACTTAGAAAAAGAAATGGAGACTAAAATTTTAAAAAATTAAAAATTAAATTAAAAATACTTCTCCACAAGTGAATGTGCATTATAATTTTTATTGCCATAGTGCCTAGGAGCTACAGGCACTGCCGAGGATCCTGTTGTGGGAGATGCTATACAAATAGAAAACAAAATAATGGCCCCAACAGAAAAGAGCTTACAATCATATAGCATATGAATGCATACTACAATTCTAGGCAAATCTATAGTATCCAGGACAGAGAAAAGAATTAGTAGAGGAACCTCTACTGCTTTAGCCAGGGCTTTCTGCACCCCAAAAGACAAGATTTCAGTCTTCTCCAAAGATATTTTGTGTTGTGTAGTATATTCCAAGGTGCATGTGCACATGCATACACAACCAAAAAACTACAAACCATTAACATATTCCACTGTAATGAGGTTCAGAGTGCATATCAATAACTGATGGATAAATACAGATGTTATAAGTATCCCAAACCATTCTATAAATTTACATGTTCAGAAAATTCAGTGTTAAGGTTGCACTTAAATTTCACATATTACGATAAGAAATTACTAATTAAGAGACTCAAGCAACTTTAAATCTGTTCTGTAGTGATATTATGCAATAATAGTACAATTATTATTAAGACATTTTATGGCATATTGTCCCAGCTTAGATTTATAAACCAACATTTTAAATATTTTTCTCCTCAAGGTGTCACGAGCGGGATGCATGCTCTACATTTTGTACAGATGTAGCGAATGCCTTTGAGTGTGCTTACCACAAGTCCCCATGGGTATTATATCTTAGGTGGGCATAACTACTCCTTCAATATGCTGCAGGTGCAAACCTCAGGACCGTGCTATCAAACTGCCATATCTTTCAGTTTTCCATTTAAAATAGTTGTCATAGTCATTTTTAATTTCAACATTATGTAGCTCAAACAAATCTTGCCTTTAAAACTCAGTGAAATGCAACAAGATCAGATTCCTTTCCTCTTGAAAACCCTCCCTCATATTAAAATCCAGATGCTGTTTTTGGTATTCACCCTAAGTTTTCCTTTATTCTCTGTTTCATCCTATCACTCTTAATATAGCCTTCCTGAACCAGCCAAAAGTTCCCTTGTCTCTTCTTGGAGTTTACACCTGGTAGACAGTTACATTATCCTCACACAAAGATTAGCCAATTTGTGTGCACACGTTATGTTCTCTTTGTCTTTCCTCGAGTCACTCCTTCCACTCTCTCTTTTGGTGAATTCCCTTCAATTTGTTTAAATCTTTCAGGGACTTGTGAAAGTCAGACATTTGGTTCATATTCTGTCTGAAAATATTTCATTGGCATCCACTCAATATTGAAAACAGTTTGAATTCAATGTACAGAATCCATTCTGTTTTTGGTGGAAGGGTTTCAGATACTTCATCAAATCCACATATTGGCATTTCAACCTTCCTGCTCTCCAACCATTTTGAAAATCCATGAGTTTTCAATTACAGGTCATAGAGTGTACATGGCTATAATCCATGTTGCATTTATTCTACTATATACATAATGTAATTGGGAGAGTAATAAGTCTTTATGATGCTGGAGAGTGTTGTGTGTGACTGAGGAAGTGTACTATATTGAATCTGCAGGGAAGAGAATGTACATCACTCCTGTACATCATCTATACTTTATGAACAGCTGCTACCATTACAGTTGAAGTTGCTTTTAAAATAATCTCCCCATGTTAACCTGCCCTTTGCCATTCTGCTCTGTTATAATGCCAGAATGGACAGAAAGGCTTTAAGCTAATTTGGTGCAATTGTTAAAATTTAAATAGAGAAAATAGAAAAAAATAAACATTGATAATACCTGTTGAAACAATTTTTAAAACATTGAATTTCTCCAAACCTACATATAGCTTAGTATATTTACTGGTAGTAAATGATTCTGCCACTGGGTCTGTCCCTGTCAGTGTGCAGCCCTCCTCTGAAATTTGCAGGATGTCTGTACTGTTTGAGGTTGTGTGTGGGGATCTGTTTCTCTGAAGACTCAGACCCAAATTTCTGTTTTGAAAGAGTGTGATAGATGAATGACTAACATTTTTATAACTGGTGCAAAGTCTATATCAAATGGTTAAAGAGGTTGTTTCCTGAGCTTCTGGCCAGCTAACTATGGTAGGTTTGATTTAGTAATTGTAAATGTCTGGAAACTTACCTTAAAGTCAGTGGAATACGTATGTCACATAGAGGAAAGAAGGTAGAGGAAAAGGCTTGCAACATCTGATCACCTCATCAATTCCAAATAACAGTTTTAGCACAGAAAATTGAATTTTGCTGGTGAGTCAAAGGTCATTATTGTGCCGCTTGGCAAGCTGAATTGAATTTATTTTTTCACAATAAAATATGACCGCTGAATGATTTAGATGCACAGCTTTGTTATTGTGCAAAGGTAACCTCTAATGCCATAATTTAAAGACGAAAGCTAAGTGATTAAAATAAAATTGCCACTTCAGAACTTCAGCTACCTAAAGTCAGGTTGTTACATTGCTGACATATTTGTTGATATATGTTTAATATTAGTGTATAAATTTGAATATCTGCCATTTATCTGCACATACAAGTTTTCTAGAAGGTATTTTAAAGTATTTCAACATGTCTTAAATTATTCTTTGTCTTTTTTATACACAATGTTTTGTTTGAATTTTTGCGGCATTAATATTAAATACACCCATAATTGGAAAAAGAAATTCACTTTTTACTTATATATTGATTTAATTGCATCCAGGTTTTGGAAGCAGTAGAAGTCTGTCTTCTGGAAACCTCATTCAAGGGAGATCCTGTGAATTCATTTACAAATACCATTAAACTTGTTTTCCATAAAATGATGCTTTTTGAACTTTTGGTAACTCTTCATTGTCGCTCAAAAAAAAAACCCCAAACCCAATGAAATACACATTCTGTCGTACAGCACCTTCCACTGGAATGTCTGCTTTGGTGAGAGCAGATTATGGTATCAACAAGTTAGCTGGGGCGGGGGGGAGGAGGGGGAAAAATAATTGATTCTTCTCTGACATTTGTAAGAAGGTTTGCCCAATACCACAGCTTAAGGTGATTTGCATTTCTAAGGCTGTGTGGATAAGTTCAGCAGTAATTAGAACAGGACTGATCCTATGTTTTGAAAGGTACTTCTCTGAAGTAAGGTATGCTGTGCGCCAGCCAGTTTTCTCACTTGTGACTAAATTCCTACAACATATGCACATTTGTTACCCACCCTCCACCTCTGCCGCCAAGCAAGCGCTGGGTTGTGCATAAGCCAGACGGCAAGCAAAGAGCATAAAAAGAGTGAGGATGAGAACTGGCAGGGAAAGAATGTTCCCTTGGTGCCCTGTTGTGCTGGGCCACAGGTGGATGGGGAAGGAAGAGAAGCACTGAATTGTGGGCTGGCTGGAGGGTACTAAGAGAGCAGGCAGTATACGTGCAGTTCTACTACTGAAGCTGTCTGTTAACAAGGATCAGAGCTGATGAAATATTTAGGCTGTGTCTACACTGCACAGTTATTTTGGAATAAGCTATTCCGGAATAGTTATTCCGAAATAGTTTATTTTGAAATAGCACGTCTACACTGCAGGGAAGCCTCAAAATTAGTCCGAGGCAGGCTTCCCTAATGTAGACGTGCTATCTCTATTAGAGCCTCAGGAGGAATATCTTAAAATGGCCCTGGTGAGGGGCTATTTCGAAATAGCAGTAGTGGAGCATCTACACATGCCTTATTTCAAAATAACTATTTCAGAATAGGTGTTATTCTTCGTAGAATGAGGTTTACAGAAGTCGGAATAAGCCATCTGTTATTTTGAAATTATTTCAAAATAATGGAATTGCTGTGTAGACGCTCACATAGTTATTTCAGAATAATGGCCGTTATTCCGAAATAACGTTGCTGTGTAGACACACACCCTTAGGGAGCAGAGACCTACGGTAAGGGTGTTTCCTGGGGCATAGCTGAAGGACAGTTTGGTTTAAAGGTGTCGTAGAAAGCCTTGCTCATTCAGAAGTGTTGAAAATGGAAGGCTAGCCCTAGATGTATTGTGCTGAGAAAAGAAATTGAGTACTCTTTTTCTGTCTGGAATATCAGAGTCACGTTCATAGATAACACTGCAAAGGAGAAATAATGAGAGCAAACTGTGATAGCCACCAATAGTGCTCTGTTTGGGCTTTGCGATGTGCTTGCACAGTAAATAATGTCCAGGAAAGAGAGCCACATTGTGTGAGTAGACACAAACTCATGTACTGAATTTTCTTTGACTTCCCTTTGAGTAATACGTACAGTAATGCTGTTTTCCCACAAACATTTACCTTACAATTATGGGAAAGCTAATCCCGAATTCTTTGTGTTATTTAAGGTGAGGAAAGGAGCTGGGCACATTAGATGAACAGTAGTCCCGTCATTACTATACTAGCAGGATAGTGATTGATTTATAGGGAGAAGAAGCCAGGGAAATATCCCCAGTTATCTCCTGCCAACTGTCTGTGTCTCTGACTTTAAACTTGCAATCACTTCCCAGCCAAGGAATTCATTTTTTCCCTCCTCAGTTTGCCTGTGGTTTGCATTATCATTTGCTGAAGATAGTAAGCCATGCCAATTACCTTGGGCTGCAGCTGTGAGACATTTGTTGGTGGCTTTTTGATGGCAACATTTTTGTAGTGCTATATAAATATTAAATTACAAAAATACATTAAAAGAATTTTAAAGTTGTTAATTATCTGATCACCTACTGCTTTTCCCCCCTGAAGAACCTCTGCCTATGCTATGGATAGACTGGATGGTGCTCAGTTAATGAGCAGCTGTTCAATATTTTGTTTTCTCAACATTATTCAATGTGTGGCCCTATGCCTTATTTACCACACACTGTTCAAACCTTCCTCTGAAAACAGAATTGACTTCCTCATGGGCTTTTTTCTTTAGTGCTCATCATTGTAACTCTGGAGTGCTTCTCAAACAATTTATTTTCACAATCCTCCCTCCCCCTTAGAGATGAAGGGTTATTATAATGGCAAACGGAGGCAAAGATGGTAAGGTCAAAAGTATCCACTGATTTTTGTGCACCCATTATGAAACAATAATTTGTTCACAGCATTATATAACACTTGATATTTTCAAAGCACAGCTCCCTTTCACTTTCACTTTACTTGCAGTTGTGAGTTCAAAGCAGTTCTGCTAATCAAACAGCAGGGCCCCTGCGCACACAGAAACCAGCTGTGAAAAGTTTGGTTTAAGTGACTTGCCTAGTAACATGTAGGAACTCTGGCAGAGTTAAGGATAGAATCGCGTTCTCCAAGGCAGCATTCAGATGCCTAAACCATGAGATTTTCTCTTCCTGCAGTTCCCTGCATCATTCATTGCACATCTTCCAAGCAGACTCCTTAATTGCCTTTGAGGTGTTGTGGGTGCTGACTGGGAGTCTCTGTGATTCTTTGCTCATTGTCCCATTCTGGAATCCTGATGGTAAACCTATGACCCTCACTCACATTCCATTCCATCTGTTGTCTCCTGGAATTAGTTGATCCCTGTTTTCATCCCCTGGTCTTTCCCTACTGATAAAGATAAGGCCCTTCTGTAGATGAGGATTCATCATGTACACAGGACCAAATAGACCTGTGCACTGATTGAGGCATGAGTCCTGAAGAGGAAAAAAATAGCATATTGCCTAGAGCTGGTCAAATAACTCATTGCCCCCCGCTTTTTTTTCTTGCAGTTTGGGAGGATGGGGAATGTTGACCAGAGGCAAAATTGCAAAAAATGTTAACAAACCAAAAAGCCCTTGAGCAAGTATCAATTGTGATTTCTTTTATATATAAATTGCCAAATTTGGGCAAGTGAAATGCACATCCTTATACAAAAACTACCTCTTGTCAATTTTTTGAATCTCTGCTCCAAAATGAGGTAACATTTAAGCTTCCGAAAGAATTTTTTTAATTGCCAAAAAAACATATTTTTGACTTCACTCGTTCTTGTAAATGGCTGAAATATTTAGGATGAAATTTTCCCAAAAGTTTCAGCCTCAGGCACTTGGCATATAATATTTCAGCCTGACTAATTAATTTGGCAAAGTGATAAGCAACTAAGAACAGGGTCTTATAATGGAAAGTGGTGGGTGATCATAAAAATAGCTGGCGGTACTCTTGGTTCTGCCTATAATAATAATAAAGCACTTATAACATGCTGATAAACAGAAATATTAGATTGGCATGTCTTTTTATTTTTAAGTGTGAAGCAGGGGAGGGATACAACATGTTGGCAAAACAACAATAGTAAGAGCTTATTGCATCAGAGGGTATTCAAGGTCTTGACTTTTGATGAAAGCGAGAATCCCCAAAATGAGAAATGACAGTATGTCCATAAAAGCAACTGAATGGTGTGTCACAGGTAACTCTTTGGCATGCTGATTGAGGAGCCATGGTACTGAGCAGAAATCTAGAGGAAGTTATTATTACAGTGAGTTTATAAAGAGAGTTGCTTTTTGTCTGGTTTGTGTTGAGTTCCTTATTCATATTAAGGAATACTGTGTTAGGACAAAGTACATATGAAAACAGATTTGTACACAATACCTCTTAGAAATACTAAATTTTCAGTAGTGCTTTACAGAAAACCGTGGACTTTTTTTTGCTTTGGAAGGATTCTGCTGATATACCTCTGCATTTCAGCTGGTGCTTTCCCTTCATTTGCACTGCAGGAGACATGGACACAGGATTGTTGTGGTTAGTTCACTTGCTCCTATTGCTTGGTGTCTTGATCATTGTCATGAAGTCATGGTCATTCATTGGTATCAGGATTATTTGCTGTGTTGACTTCAGATGTGAACTAAGCAGCGGGAGTAAATGAGAGAGCAAAATAAGGCTCCTCTCCTGCTACTGGATCTGTGCAGACAGACCCCGATGTCTATGCAGAGCCCTACTGACTTAAGCAGAACTCCATACACATGGGTATACATTTAATTCAATGGTACTCCACATAGGTGCACAGACCCAGTGATACGATTGTAGCCCAATACTTATGTCAGTGTAGGGTTGCCAAGTGTCCGGTTTTGAACCGGACAGTCCAATATTTGAGCTCTCTGTTCAGGAAACAAATTGAGAAAATATAAATGAGAAAATATAAATGCCCGGTATTTTCTAAATAAGATGTAATGTAGATGGTGATGTAATGTCAAGTGTGTCCAGTATTTTTGTTGAAACCATCTGGCAACCCTATGCCAGTGTCCATACATAGATGATGAGAAAGCAAAGGCAAAACCAGAAAGTCAAAAAGGAACATCTAACCCTACTTTTAGTTACCCCCAATGACTTAGCAAAAATTAGTTGCCTAGTAGATATGTTTTTTTAAAATCAAATCAAATATCACTAGCAATCTTAGAGCAGATTTAATTGTCAGCATAATATTCAACAAACTGAACGGGCCAAACAATCTCTGATTCAAATTTACTGACTTCAATGGAGTCCTATCAAGTATTAATTTGGCTTACGGTCTTTCAAAATTGGCACTGATCTCTTTTTAAAAACAATGTTGGAGTTGATAATACTTTTTCTTGTATAAACAAAACATTTGTTAGTTTATAAAAGCACTGCGTGTGAAAGCATTTTGATTTATTTTTATCTCTAGCATTAGGGCAAATGCGCTGTGGTGCATTTTCTGGTGATGACTATAAATACATGCCATAATTTTTATTATGTTTTTGAACAATACAGCCAGATGAGACACTGAAGAGCTAGCTAATCTGAAGGGTTTCATGATTAGACATTCTTCAGACTTTTTGCCAGGTTTTCTCTAATAGAACTAACTTTAATTGGTTTCCCGTTAAATGAGACAACAGTGTGCTGTTTAAATGCCTCAAGCATGACCCAAGGTTTCTATAAATGTGTTTTAGTGAAAGGATTCTTGAATTTGGATGGACTCCTGCAGCATATTTATATAAAAATGTGACTGGGAGCAGCCAGGGTACAAAGGTAGCTAAGGATTGCAGTAAATAGCCAAGGCTAATGCCTGACTAGGCACAGCCAAAGAAGATCCCTTGGACAGCCCAATTTGCATACTTAATGGCCTTTCCATCTCACAGTGAAATGGGCACTGACAAGAAGTTGGAAAAATCCAAAGACTTTCTTTTTTGTTTAATTCACTTCTTCTGGAGTGAGGAAATAGACATCTGGGTGTCTGATGGATCTAGGGTTTGGAAAGAGAAGCAAAAGGATAAACCCATGTAGTTTTGTGTTCTGTGGACCTGTTCTTATTTACACCAGCTGAGATGCTTTTGTTTTCATTGTCCTATTGTTAAAATAGGTAATATGGAAGCTAATTTTTTTCACGTTTTTTATTTTCCTGGAATAAATGTTTGTGCCTGTGGCATTTTAGTGGGAAGCAGGAATCCTTAAAACTAGGTGCAGTGGAGGCACTTTCATTGCTAGTTTTCCCACACTAGTTCTGTTGTGGACCTACTGAACTGCTAACTATGCTAAATTATACACAATGGAGTGATTATGGACTATTTATCTGTGACTGAACAGAATCACTGAATTTTATGTAAGACTTGAATCTTTTTTATTTTTGGAGTGCTTTAAGTGAGATTCCTTGACAGTGGAGGGGGCTGTGATTTAAGCTGGAAAGTGTTATTTTGGGAACACTGGCTAAAGCAATAACAGATACATTTGCTGCATTGCCCCTGTTTCGGATGCACTGCAAATTAATAAAGATTAGGTTCAAGCAACACTTCAAAAACTTTGAAAGTGAATTCAGAGAACTCTTCAGTGGTGTAAAGCTGAAATAAGCAGCGGAACAAAAAGTTTAAGGTTCCAGCTGCACTTCTGAAAAGCTGGAAACAAACTCTAATCTGGACATAGTCATTATCTGTATTGTGTTCATATATCCAAAAGATATGTCCTGTTAATTATATTTTAGCTGCAAGGTATGCAGAAAACGTAATGCAATTGACAGGTGGAGAAAGGAAGAAAGATGAACTACACAGGATTGGTGGAGCAGTTAACTGGTAAAGCTGAGTCTATACGGTCAGGACTAGATGCGATGAACCCCAGCGTTTTTAGATGTATTGGCAAAGTAAACTACGGGACCTCTAGAAATGTATTTCCATCAAGTATAACAATTTGGAGAGGTACCAGAATCTTTAAAAAGGAAAGCCCAAGAAATTGTTGATCAATTAGTTTCATTTCCACACAGAATGGAATATTCCCGCATATATTAAGAAATCAAGATTGTAAATACTTAGGAGAAAAGAAACAGGGGTTTCATATAAATTGGGTGGTGCTGTCAGGAGTGGCTCCCAACCGTGAGTGCCAACCTAAGGGCAGATTGCTACAAACTGGAGCACAAACCCCTATTGGTTCTGTGTTTCACACTTAGATTTCACCAACCAAGTATCAAGTGTGAACTCCTCAAGTCTTATTACAGCCCTAGGAGGGAGTCACAGTCGTCTTATGCATTCTGGTCTGTCTTGCCACCCAGGCCAATCCTGTCTTTGTGATATATGATCTCTTCTACCAAAAGTCACAATGTTCAGCTCAATGTTCCCTTCTCATCTTTTCCATCATGAGTGAATTTTTTCCACCCATTGCAGAATACACTTTTTATGTGCACTGAGGCATGTGTGAAACACAGACACCAGTAGAAACATAAAACCTATATGGGTGCTCTGCTAATTAATTAGGCAGCATCTGAATCTCTCCTGAGCGTCTGCACAAGTGCACAGTTTACTCCCATTCCTAAAGGACCAGTCACTTACCCAAGGTCAATATTACCTCTGTCTTGCTTAAAAAATAACACTTGTAGCCAATCCTGTAATAAAGGGAAGATTTATTAACTAAGAAAAAGCAATGAGAGATATTTACAAGGTTAAAGCTGATAAACATACACTATCAAATGACTTTGTCGTAAGTATAAAAAAGAAATAGAAGCTGCCTTAATGTGCAAGTTGTGTGTGCCTGTAAGCTCAAATGTAGATCCCACTCGGAAAATGTAGCCCTTGGGATATTGATGTGAACCAGAGCTTTGGCACTATATTACCGTGTTGTCTTCTAGTCATCATTGTCAAGTCCAAGTCGAGTCTCAAGTCACTACAGTTCAAGTCTCAAGTCGATTCTCGAGTCCCTAAAGTCACTTTCGAGTCAAGTCCCAAGTCGAGTCTCAAGTCTTAATTTTAAAAATGTCAAGTCACTTTTGTACAAGCCATCAATATCGTCATTTTCGGACAATTTGTTCACCAAGTCAATTTAACAAAATTAGCAAGTCTCAAGTCGAGTCTCAACTCACAAACAATGAACCCAAGTTGAGTCTCAAGTCGAGTCACCGAGGCGACTTAAGTTGGACTCGAGTTCAAGTCGTAGGACTCAAGACAACAACTCTGCTATATCAGAGCAAAAGTTTAAACAACCAACCAACTACCCCTCACCAGTCAGTACTCACGGTTTACTAGGATGATGCCTAGCCATTAAACCAGGCCAGGGCTTGATTGTGCTAGGCATTGCATAAATGTATAATTCAGTGGGGTCAGGTGACCAAAGTCCATAGGTAAGTGAAAACTGGGTACAGCCGTGGCTATAATAGCAGGGATAAAGGAGAAACCAGGCCCCATCTATAAAAAGGGAAATAAGGACAACCCAGGAAACTACAGACCAGTCAGCTTAACTTCTGTGCCAGGAAAGATAATGGAGCAAATAATTCATGGAGCAAATAATTAAGGAATCCATCTGCAAACATCTGGAAGATAATAAGGTCATAGGGAACAGCCAGAATGTATTTGTAAAGAACAAATCATGCCAAGTCAACCTGATAACTTTCTTTGATAGGATAACAAGCCTTGTGGATAAGGGGGAAGCAGTAGACGTGGTATACCTAGCCTTTAGTAAAGCATTTGATATAGTCTCACATGACCTTCTTATCAATAAATTAGGGAAATACAAGCTAGATGGGGCTACTATAAGATGGGTGAATAATTGGCTGGATAACTATTCTCAGCGAGGAGTTATCAATGGTTCACAGTCATGCTGGAAGGGTATAAAAACCAGGGTTCTGCAGGGATCAGTTTTGGGACCAGTCCTGTTCAATATTTTCATCAACGATACAGATAATGACATAGAGAGTAAGCTTATAAAGTTTGCAGATGATACCAAGTGCTTTGTAGGGTAGGGTCATAATTAAAAATGGTCTGGACAAACTTGAGAAATGGTCTGAGGTAAATAGGATGAAGTCAATAAGGACAACTGCGAAGTACTCCACTTAGGGTACGTCTACACAGCATGTTTATTTCAAAATAAGCTATTTCAGATTTTTTTCCCCAAAATAGCTTATTTTGAAATAGCACATCTACACTACAGGGAAGCCTCAAAATTAGTCTAAGGCAGGCTTCTCTAATGTGGACTCGCTACCTCAATTTAGAGCCCCAGGAGGCACTGGAGAGTAATTACTATGAATGGCCCTGGGGAGGAGCTATTTTGAAATAACAGCAGTGGAGCATCCACACTACTGCTATTCTGAAATAGCTATTTCAGAATTGGCATTACTCCTCGTGGAATGAGGTTTATAGAAGTCAGAGTAAGCTGTCTGTTATTTTGAAATTATTTTGAAATAATGGAATTGCTGTGTAGATGCTTGCGTTATTATTTCAAAATAACGTCAGTACATGCACCCTTAGGGAGGAACACTCAGTTTCACATCTACAAAATGGGAAGTGAGTGTCTAGGAAGGAGTACTCTAAAAAGGGATCTAGGGATGATAGTGGGCCACAAGCTGAACATGAGTCAACAGTGTGACGCTGTTGCCCGCCACCCCCCCCCCCAAAAAAAAGAGCAGCAAACATCATTCTGAGATGCATTAACAGGAATGTTGTGAGCAAGGCACAAGAAGTAATTCTGCTCTACTCTGCGCTGACAAAGCTTCAGCTGGAGTATTATAATTATATCTAGTTCTGGGCACCACATTTTAGGAATAATGTGGAAAAATTGGAGAAGGTCCAGAAATGAGCAACAAATATTATTAAAGGTCTAAAAAACATGCCCTATGAGGGAAGACTGCATGAATTGGGTCTGTTTAGTTTGGAAAAGAGAAGCCTGAGAGTACTTAAAAGGGTATTATAAGGAGGATGAAAAATTATCCTCCTTTGCTTCTGCTGATAGGACAAGAAGCAATGGGCTTAAATTGCAGAAAGGAAGGCTTAGATTGGACATTAGGAAAAACTTCCTAGCTGTCATGATGGTTAAGCACTGGCATACATTGCCTAAGAAGGTTGTGGAATCTCCATCCTTGGAGACATTTAAGAGCAGGTTGGATAGACATCTATCAGGGATGATCTAGATGTTGCTTGGTCCTGCTGTGAGTGCATGGGATTGGACTTGATGACCATTCAAGGTCCCTTCCAGTTATAGTATTCTAGGACTCTTTATGGAAGTTTCTGCCCCAAAGAGCATAAACATTTGAAATCCAAAGGACCCATGTCTAGAATGGTTGAACTACTGGGAATTCAATATAAAAAGATAGATTGCAGGAGCTTCATTTTACTTTTTGTGTTTGTCTTATGTTTGTGTTCTGGGAAAATGGAGATTGAGATATAGAATACTGTACAAACGCCTTTAAAGAAACATTGTCAAGAAAAGACTATTCATGTTGTTACCTGAAGGTAGTTTAAAGAGAGAGAGGGGAAATGGCTTATGGCTTAAACTGGAAAGAATTAGACTAGGTAACTTGATAAGGTAGCTGTTCCTTTCCATCTACCATGAAGTTCAGATTTGACCTCAGGAATATGGCTCAAATAGGGAGAAGCTAGGCATGGCAATAGGCTGCTGAAAGTCATAGTGGCAACACTGTTAGTGTTGTTGCTGAAGTTGGAATTCTATATGGAAGTGCTGAGTTGATTGAACTGAAATGTTCTAATTATTAATGTTTGCCCTGTCAGTGACTTTATGATTTGCAGAAGGACAAGACTGAATAAGAAAGAGGCCGATGATGTGTGAGCATGTTAAAACATTATGATACGTATTTGGAAAACATGATAAGCATGCCAGAATTTCAACCTGTGTAGAATGTTAATTTCTAACTTTCGCTTTTCCTTTTTCCTTTCTAATCTTTTAATTGGTGACTAAAGTGGAGCTAATACTTCATGGGTATTTTATGTATGGATAAAATATATTTAAATACATTAAGTAGATCTTACGTGGAAACTGTTTTTAAGTGAATAGAAAGGAAATTGAAATCTTTCATCTTAAATCAGGACCAGGCTGAGGAATCTAGTGTATTAAATATGGTTTGAAAAGCAATAAATATACTGTGAAAAATAAGCTTTCTAATTAAAAAAATTAGGCAAACATCTCTTTATTCAAGGATTCAGTTGTTTCTGTGATTTTTGGTGGAGTATAGAATCATAGAACCAGATAATACTAGAACTGTAACGGACCTCAATAGATCATAAAGTCCAGTCTCCTGCCCTCATGGTAGGAACAAGCACAGTCTATATCATCCCTGATAGATGTCTGTCTAACCTGCTCTTAAATATCTCCAGTAAGGGAGATTCCACAAGCTCCCTAGGCAATTTATTCCAGTATTTAACCATCCTGACAGTTAGGAAGTTTTTCTTAATGTCCAACCTAAACCTCCCTTGCTGCAGTTTAAGCCCATTGCTTCTTGTCCTATCCTCAGAGGCCAAGGAGAACAATTTCCCCCCCTCCTCCCTGTGACACCCTTTTAGATACCTGAAAACCGCTATCATGTCCTCTCTCAGTCTTCTCTTTTCCGAACTAAACAAGCCAATTTCTTCAGCCTTCCCTCATAGCTCATGTTTTCTAGACCTTTAATCATAGAACCCGTTTTAAAACTGTTAGGACATACTAGTGAGAGTAAAGTGTCAAAGCTAATGTTTTTAAGTGTTTGTGGAAGAAACTAAGTAAAGTATTCTTGAAAGCAAAGAATAAATACTGGAATTTAGGACCTCACCAAAGCTGAATCCAAAGCCCATTGAGTTAAATGGAAAGAGTCCCATGGGCTTTGAATAAGACCCATAGTGAGGAGGGATTTCCATTGGTTAGAGCATTAGTCTGAGACACAGGGATTCAATGCCTGCTCTGTTACAAACATCCTGTGAGACCCTAAGCAAGTCACATAGTCGCTTTCTGTATTTTAGCATGCACTATCCTCCCCAGCTCTGCATCAGTGCAATTCAGTATAGTCTGCAGTGTGGCCTCTTAGGCTATATCTACACTGCACAGTTCTTTCAGAATAAAGTATTCCGGAATAGTTATTTCTAAATAGCTTATTTCAAAATAACACATCTACATGCAGGGAAACCTCAAAATTAGTCCAAAGCGGGATTCCTTAATTCCAGTTGTTGGGATTGGTCCTGTCTTGGGCAGGGGGCTGGACTTGATGACCTCCTGAGGTCTCTTCCAGTTCTGTAATTCTATGATTCTATGTGCTATCTCAATTTAGAGCCCCAGGAGGAATAACTTAGCATGGCCCTGGTGAGGGGCTATTTCGAAATAGCAGAAGTGGAGCATCTACACATGCCTTATTTCAAAATAGCTATTTTGGAATAGGCGTTATTCTTTGTAGAATGAGGTTTACAGAAGTCGGAATAAGCCGTCCAGAATTTCTAAGTAGATGCTCACATAGTTATTTCAGAATAACAGCCATTATTCCGAAATAACTTTGCTGTGTAGACACACCCTTACTGAGCTTTCCCCGAGTAGATAAAGCTACAGATGGTCAGTCATCCCAGGGGACACAGTGCCTGAAGCCTAGCCCCCATCTGCAAGCCAAGAGTGAGAACCAGGCCATGTGCACTATGGCCAGTGGTCCCTGATGTCCCCGGAAGTGGGAGCTGCCCCGAGACTCTGCTCTCTCTCTCTCTCTCTGTGTGTGTGTGTGTGTGTGTGTGTGTGTGTGTGTGTCCGTCCGTCCGTCCGTCCGGCCGGCCGGCCTGCCTGCCTCCTTGTGGAGGGAGGGTGTTCCACCCCGGCGTCAGGAGCACAGACACTCTGTGGTCAATAGCTCAAGGGTCCTCTCTCGCAGCCTGCTGGGGCCACATGCCCAGGAGCAGTACAGCATATGCTCCCATGTGCACAGGTTACTGCGTGATCTGCGGCCAGCAAGGGCCAAACATGGAGTGCCTAGATCCCCCCCACTCCCTGCATGATGGGAAAGTGATGGCACTCACAAGATGTTCCTTCCCCAGTCTCGGACGACACCTGGGCCACCTCTGTGCTCAGACTGGCCTCGTCCAGGTCCTGGGCCTTCTCCTCCTCGTTGTTTGGGCCCCCAGTGAGGATGACGACAGGCGTCTCCAGCCGGAGTCTATAACAAGGGGGGGGAAGGTACTGCCCCACCCCCCAGGATACGGTTGAGCGCCTTAAAATAAGAGCAGGTGTGGGGCTGTGCCTCGGATCAGGAGCTGCCCTCCTTGGCCCTGGCAGAAGCCTGGCGGAGCTTCTTGACCTTCATCCGCACCTGTTCTTGGGTGCGGATGTGGCCTTTGCTCCCCCAGCTGTCTGCCATGCAGCCATAGATGTCCGCATTCCTGTGTCTGGTGCAGAGATCCCAGAGGTTTGTCTCATCCCCCCTAACCTCAATGAGGTCCAGGTCCTCCGCACCAGACAAGGAAGGCGCACGTTGCTTGCGGCCCCTGGCTGGCAAGTTCCTGGGAGCTGGCTGAATGCTCCCAGGAAGCAGTGGAGGGCTGGCTGGAACCATCAGTCTGGCTCATCTTGGGCCTAAATGCTGTCAGAGGCAGCTGCAGGGTGGCTCAGGGCTGTCAGGCCTGCTGCAAGCCACAAGCCCTGTCTGCAGAGTCTGCAGCTTTAAGGACTCCAGGGGACAGGAGGATAGAGTTTTCCTGTGTGTGGACAGAGCGGCCAGCAGGGTACCCTGGGAAGGGCTGGAGGCCCCCTATTTTGAAATAGCCCCATTCCCTGTCTACACAGCACCTATTCCAAAATAGCTATTTTGGAATAGGTGCTATTCCTCGTAGAATGAGGGTTACAGAACTTGAAATAAGCTATCCACTATTTCGAAATTATTTCAAAGTAGCAGTTTGGCTGTGTAGACACTCGCAAAGTTATTTCGGAATAGAGGTAGTTATTCCGAAATTACTTTGCTGTGTAGACATACTCTCACTGAATTCTGTCAATGGTAGGCAGAAGAAATGGTGTAACATACTTTCTTTATATATATAATGACATTGGTGTGTTACTGCTTTACATGTACTAGAAAGAAGCTTGTGGCCTCTAGAACTTACAATGCAAAGTGCAAATTCTGCTCTCAAGATACTAGCATCTGATTTCCATTGACTTCAGTGAGAGCTATGCAACATGCATTTTGGGGTAGAGTTTGGCTGTACATCAGACTGTTAACCAATTATGATATTGGATTACAGTGGGTGATGATGTAAAGAGCTAGAGAGAGACTCAGATAAAACACAGAAAGGGAATTCTGTTTTTGATAGCACATTGCTGTTTTTAAGGAAAGAAGATGCTGAAAAAGTCTTATTTCCGTTTCTTTTGGTAGTATGTTTCCTGTTTGGAAAATAAAATAAAAATAAATAGGACTGTAGCAGAAATTAAATGGGCCGCCACACAAAGGAAGTCTAGCTAGACCCCTGGATTTCACTTTATTATGAAGCATTTACTTTATGAAAAATACATGGAAGACTATTTTTGGCTATCTCTTTTAGAAAATCCTTTCTAAATGATATTCATGAAAGGCTAGGAGCTCACTGAAACAAAGGTTTCAAAGCTGATGTAAATCCCCCTCCCCTTATTTATATACACTGAAACTATTTATCAGTGAACCGTACTCTAGTCTGGGAAATCCAGTAGGACTGTAAGGACTAGGAAAAAGATTTTGCCAGTGACTGTCGATCAAACAAATGAAACAGTGCCAAAATCTTAGTCAGTGGTTTAATTGCATTTAGAGGTAGTTTCAGTATCAGAACAATTCATTTATGCATTTCCAAAAGTGCATTATCCTAGTGCAGCTTTGGAACAGATTTGCTACTTGCAGGCATGTGTCCAGTTTGGGAGAGTGATTATAATTCAACTTAGCCAAAAGCTATTTAAACTGACTAAGATTTCAAGAGCAATTTAAAACCTACTTGGTTTCAAATTTTTTTTTGGAAAGATGAGGAATAAGAAGATTAATTTTTAAATGGTACATGTGGTATCTGCTCCCCTTTGATGCTGATTTGGAGGCAACACTAACAATATGTGACATGTATACAATAAAGTATGTCACAACCCTACATCTCAATGTAACTTTATTGTCACTTCTTGCAGATGAGGCTGTGGAGGCACAGGGTAAAGAATTCAGAAATGACTGTTGACTTTGGTTGCTCTATGTGAGTTAGCTCAGAAGGGGTGCTGTGCTTTTGGAAATTGGGCCTTAGGTCGGGTCTACACTAGACCTGAAAGGTCGGGTTAAGGTACACAACTGTAGCTACGTAAAGTATGAAGCTGGAGTAGGCTTGGTGCCATCCCGTCGGCTTTCCTTATACCTCACAACTGCGAGGAGCACAAGTGCTGACCGGAGCCGCCCTCAGAGTTTGATTTAGTGGGTCTTAACTAGACCTGCTTAATCAAACACCTAAAGATCAATCTCCGGTGTGGCAAGTGTATTGTGGAAAGAGGGCTCTAGTTTTTATTTTTCTTCAAAATGTTAGAAACTTAAATATGGCACTGTGATGGGGCATCTGCCCTGCACTAGCACTTTAAGGGTTAAAACCCAGCCCTGGGAGAGGACTAGAGTAGTGGGGCCAGCAGTTGAGGCAGAGATTGCCAATAAGGGCTGCAGGGCCTGAAGCAAGGCCTGAGGCTACTAGAGCTTCAGGGAGGCAGCCAGGGCAGCAGAAGGAAGCACCCATTTGAACATGCTTTTTAAATATAAAGCAACACATTAGCTTTGCAATGATCCAGTGCTAAGCATTATTAGAAGGACCAGAAAGTATAGAGCATCTGTCTAGGTTTGCCAGGTGTCCGGTTTTGAACCGGACAGTCCAGTATTTGAGCTTTCTGTTCGGGAACAAATTGAGAAAATATAAATATCTGGTATTTTCTAAATAAGATGTAATGTAGATTGTGATGTAATGTCAAGTGTGTCCAGTATTTTTGCTGAAACCATCTGGCAACCCTACATCTGTCATCAGCAGACATTCTCATAGCATATCATGGTGGCAGTTTGACAGTAACCACGAGACACATGAGAGTTGCCGCAGAGTTTTATAAGAAGCTAAAAGCTGCTGCAGTGGAGAATGTGACCCCTTCCTTGGAATCTCTCCTTTTCAAGCTCAGATGCTCATGCTGTTCTTAAAGATTTTCTTGACCAGGCAATAATATGGATGTGTGATAAGTGGGGGCTGGGAATGAGAACCTTAAAAACTGGTTGTAGCCTTCATTGTAAGAAAACAAATAAACCATGGGAATTGATGGGGTTTTGTGGCTCTGACAAATCTTGCACTTGATTTTGTAGAATCATGATTAATTTTTTGTTTGCTTATATTTTTTGTAGTGACAATATTGTAGCATTTGAGCAAAGGCTATGAATGGGCTTAAGAGGACACAGGGAGCCTATGCAACTTTCAGTCCTTCTTTCAGAGCACTCAGAATACCTATTTTTCAGGCTGGATGCACAAAAATATCATCTGCATCAAGTTTTATATTCTGTTTTAATATATTTCTATATTAATAGTTTATAAATGTTAATGATTTATAAATGTTATCACACTATTACAGACCTAAGCAGTGTGTATTATAGACAATTATTAGCACAACAGCTGAATGTGTTATAAATGCGTATCTGACCTTAATCTCTATAGAGAAATAAATCTTAAAAACAAACAAACAAAGAACCCGTGCAGAACTGTTGTTTCCTACCAACTCTTTTGTACATATGATAATTTACAATGATGAAAAGGAGGCAAACTACTAGCAAATGGCTTTTTCCTTCCATTACACTGTAACATTTAGAAGTAGCCAAAACCTCATTAACAGTGTAATTCTCAGGATTGTTTTGTACAATGTGTTTTACAATGCTTAGTCCTGTCCAAGTTTTAATGACTCGAGCTGTGGTTTTCACCATCTCCGCTGCGTGACTCTTCCATAACTTAAAAAAAAAAAAAAGAATATTCAGTGATTTAAAAAAAAAAACAAGCCTCCTTTTTGGCATCACTAACAGTGAATATTTTGATCTTTTTACTCATGCATTGTTTGCAGCTAGTAGGGAATGAGCATACAGGAAATGATTTATATGCCAGAAATACAGACAGGCAGGCGCTCTGTGCTCAAGGCTGCAGAAAGAAGAACAAACACAAACAAAATCTCAAACTGTCAAATATGTGGCAAAATAATAATAATAATAATAATAATAATAATAATTAAAAGAAAACCAGAGACATTAAAAAGTCAAACCAGAGCCTCTGCTAATATAAAGTGATATTGCCCCTCTGATATTCAATGGAATGATGTTAATTTATAGCCGCTGAGGATCTAGCCCTTCTTATTTAGAAGGAATAGGGTTATAGATTTCATTTTTAATGTTGCCTTGTTTATTCTGACATTATTATGATGTGGCTAACTCTTGTTGGAGTGAAGCGTTTCCTGATAGGGGGGTAACATCTCATCCTTACCATATCTCGGTAACTCTCAGCAGTATTTTTAAGGTGTGTAAGTATGTGTGTCATTGTATTTGTTTTAAAACAATATTTGAATTCCCTTGGAGATCTTAGAAGGGTGGTGGTGGGGGGGAATAAAAGAACAGATGGCTGTTTGGATGGAAGCATTGTTTTAGCAAGCTCATTATAGTTTACTATATCTTTTAGAGAGTTTGTACATCTGTGTGTGTGTGTGTGTGTGTGTGTGTGTCTGTCCGACCATCTGTGAGTCCATTTGTTCAAGAACTTCTCCTAAACGTAAGAGCTAGGACCACCAAATTTGGCATGCAGCTTCCTCTTCTTATAACTCAAAGGCAAGGTCAAGGTTTAGTTGTGTCAGGATAATGGGATGTGCATGGAATGTGATTGTTTTGCGTCAAATGGACAGAAAAAGGTGTGACAGCAGGGACAGTTATACCAAATCACCACAAGGGGACAGGAAGCACTGGGGACAGTTATATTGGGCCAGCTGTGGACTAAGGCAATGCTGGGTATGTCTTCTAGTATTCTAATAAAGAGAAAGCAATTTATGACATGTGGATATGGCTTTGGCACAATGTACTGCCAACTGGGAGAGAGTTAGACTTCAGTATTTCCATCAGCCAAACAGACACGTGTCTGTAGACAGGGGGTAGATAATGACCAGACAGCTCCCTATGTAGGTTCTTTGATACACTGGCTTCCTCAATAAGGAAAACTCCTTCACCCGACATAAATATATGAAAAACAACACATAATTTCAGCAATATCACAAGAGTTTAGTTCTCTTCTCGCTATTTTCTTCCACAATAAGGTAGATACAGATGAATGAGTTAATCAATGGCACAAGTTGGTTTTACAGAATTGTGGTCCTATTCTTTTGAAATCGCTCACTTTTCACTAGAGAAACTTGACATGATGGTCTGGTTCTTTGTGTGACATCCTGTTGTCTTTGTGTGCAGTACACACATGCATTTTTGGTGTCTAGGAGGTTGTTTAGTTTCAAGAATATTCAGTTGGGGCTAAGAGGCAAGTCGAAATGCCAAATAATGGAAAGAACAGAATTGCATATAGCTAGGAAGAAAAAGTAAACTGTAGATTGAATGAGTTTTAAATATAAGCTAAGAAATAACAGTGACCAGCTTTGAACGTTTCATCCAAGTGTTAAAGTTTCAGCTGTGTTGAATCTGGGCCCTCTAGGATTTTTCTTAAAATATCATTTGATTGAAAAAATGACAGCTCAGTAACAAAGTTACCCCATTAAGTTCACAAAATTCATTAGTGTTTTCTTTCTTTGGATTCTTCAGATTTTAGTTTTATTGTAAATAATCATTACAATTTTTGACCAAGACATGTTTGTTTGTTTATATTATGTAAGACAGACTCAAGATTTGGTGTCTATTTATTTACATTTCTATGGTGCTCATCACTGTAATATCAACTTTAGGGCCATAGATGAGTGACATTTTTCTGACAAATAATGTATTTGCCAAAAAAACCGATTTTTGGTCAACCCAAATTTGTTCAGATTTGATATGTATGTGTGAAATAGTTTTGGCTCCAAATATTTTGGGGACTTGGATCATGGATGGTGAGCTAAACAGGGGTTTGTTTTGTTTTATTCAAAAAATCGTTTTTCAATTTTTGGATTAAGTTGAACCTGCTCTGTCACAAACGTCCTGTGAGACCCTGAGCTCTCTCTGTATCTTAGTTCCCCACCTGTAAAAAGTAACTCAGATAACTTATTAACCCCAATGTGTTCACTGCCTGCTTCTGCTTGTGGAATATGGGAAAAGCTGGTCAATCCACATGGGGATTGCTCAGAGGCATATTCAGTACTGGTTTTTGCCAGTGAGGCCCCCCTTACAGAAAGACCTTCACTGGAGAACTGGCGTTTTTGACTGCATAGAACAGCCACAATTCTTGAGCGTGCTTCTAATTCCTAGCCTTGTAGAAAAGATGCCTCCTGTAATGTATTCTTTTGGATATAAGCTTGGGAACATCTTTATTATATATGCTTTTTAAAATACTTAATAAGGAAGAAATTGATAACAATCTCACTGGAATCATAACACCCATGTTCTTTGTTGTAATAGATGTGTCCTGAAAGCAGCAGAAATATCAGAGAGGTACAATGTGCATCATACAACAACAAACCATTTATGGGTCGACTTTATGAATGGGAACCTTTTGAAGAAGGTAAGAAGACAAATCCATTTTATGGTTATTACATGTAGTGCACTTTGGAAAGGAAAACATCTTTAACCTAAGACAGATCAGCAGATCATATCTGTCCTTAAATCCTGTTGACCTTCTTCTCTATCCACTCTAGGTATATATGACTGATAAAAGCATAACACCAATATTTCCCAGTTACCTCCTTAATTAATGCTACTAGAGAGCACTAATTTTAACTTCTGTACACTTCTGTTTCTTATATTTGGGGGCTATGTTCTCAACTGTTGTAAACAGAGCATCGTGCCATTTAAGTAAATGGAGCCCATGGTTCTTGTGTGTCCTATTCAAAATCCTTGGGGTAGTTATAATTCTCTTTCTATGATCATCTCAGTAGCTGATGTGGTGAATAGCAGAGGATAGACATACTAGGAGTTTGCCCAGCTGGGAATTGAACTGAACACTCTGTGATAAAAAGCAGCAGTTTATTAGTGGGATACCATTCAGAGTTGGGAGATGGCTCAGCAGTGAGGGGGCTAGAACAACTGTCTTTTAGGGACCCTTTTTTCCTTTGTAACTGTGAGGTCACAATTATTTTCTTTATTCATTGTTGTGTGAGCAATGGTTGGACCTACCTTCGATGAGATCTGTTCTTATCACCGCATAAATATTGATGGTATATATAGAAAGGTATTCTTCAAATATTTCTTTGTGGGCTATCTAGTTCACGTCATGCTTTATTAACTGTGTTAAAAAAAGTGATGAAGACGTCAGTGGAGCAAAGAGAGCTCAAGCATAGAGAAGTATATGCACCATCAGGGCATGATCCTTACTGCTGATTTCTGGGTAAAACAGCTGGAGAGACCTAAAGGGGCTTTGTATCTGGCCGGAGGAGGATTTCTCAGGTTGCAGAAATAGTGGAAGACGACTGATTGGCTCCTTTCGAAGAACCTCTCATACAACTTAATGTAGGTGGTGTCTCAGAGAGTGGACTGGACCACTATGGAGTTGGTGGGACCATTATGGTCCAGCTTCTGGAGCAGCTCTGGAATACAAGGGAACAAAGAAGGCTTAAAGTCATCACTGCCCCCCTTCCCATGGGCTATATTTTCTGTGTGAACCCCTGAAGGTAGCAGAGACTGAAACATTAAATTGGAGGAAGTTAAGAAGAATTTGCTGAGTTATCCATTTGCTTCTTTTAGATTCTTTTAAATCATTATCTCATGCCCCTCATTCTACCTGTTCTCAGCCCTGTGATATTCCTGTCACTTGGATTGCGGTAGCACTGCCAGACATGCAGTAAAGAGATGGAAACTCACAATCTAGAGAAAAGAATGTATTTAGAGGTTGTGGTTTTAATTGGATTTTTTTTCCTTACTAGCTGGGCCCCCTGCTTCGACTGCCCCTTCTTCAACATAATGAAACACTGAGACATAGAAGTCGTACGCTATGCCACAGCCAGATTAGCTTTCATAGATGGCTTTTTAGTAGCTTAATCTACTTTACTGGATACTGTAACCCTCTCTTTTGGTTAATGTCTGGAAGAATTTCTCTCTGGGTGTGTCTAGACTACAGGGTTTTCTCAAAAAAAGTAGTCTTTTTTCGAAAAAACTTCACCTGCATCTGGACTGCAGCCGCGTTCTTTCGAAAGTAAATTGAAAGAACGCGGCAGTTTTTTCGATCATGGTAAACCTCGTTTTACAAGGAATAATGCCTTTTTTTGAAAGTACTCTTTTGAAAAAAGGTGCTATTGAACGCAAACTGTGCTTTTTCGAAAGAGTGTCTAGACTCTCTTTTGAAAAAGCAGCTCGCTTTTTCGAAAAATCTGCTTGTAGTCTAGATGCTCTCTTTCGAAAGAAGCTTGTAGTCTAGACGTAGCCTCTCTGCCTTTGGCTTTTCTATCAGAGTGGCAGGTTCCAGTGGAGCTGTCTATTACAGTCATTAATGCAAAGAGGTATTTTTACTTTCTCACTCTGCCCCTTTAAGATCAGTGACAAGTATTGCCCGTTCATGCATGTCTTCCATTTAAAGATCTTTTGTGGTTTACAGTTACATTCTCTGGACTGAACCTACTAATTAGCTACTTAGGCATGTTTTACTTTGATTAATCTCAGGTTCAGCTCTATGCTGTTGTAGAGATAAGTTATTTCATGTTGATGTTTAATAATGTTTTAACTGCAGGTTGGACCTCCCTGGACTAGCACCCTCGGGACCTGACTGGTCCCAGGTGAGGGCTTTTTCTGGACCAGGGGAGGTCATTTCAGGCCCCCTGCTGCCGCCCCCCTCTACTGGGCTTCATGGCTCCCCACACAGTCCAGCTGAGCTGCGCGCCAGCTCACGCCCCCCCCACCTCGCAGTCCAACTGAGCCACTCGCTGGCTCCTGAGCCCCCACCCCCTGCAGTGCGCCGGGACTCTCTGGAACATTCGTGGTCATGCCAAATGACAGATGTTGCCGGATCAGAGAATCCTAGATTTTGAGGTGCAACCTCAAATTGTGTCTGTGAAGCACTGTCAATTGAGACTCACAAATATTCCTTACTTAGTGTAGGAAAGTTCGTCTACTAGGTAGCCACTAGATTGAATTATAAAAATCTCCTGCATAACAGTATTAACAATAAAAATACATAAATACAAGTGGTGTATTTTCAAATTTCAGTTTCTTCTTGGGTTGTAATTCTGCACCCCTCATGTTGAGTTGAACTTAGGGACATGAGAAGACCCACTGAAATACTACAGACTCTGAATTGGAAGACTGGGGCCTTAATTTGTAAAAGGCCTGTTTTTAAATGCTAATGTACTAGGACAGAATATGCTGAAATTCTCAGCTGAATAAAGTTTTCAAGTGAGTGAAAGACATCTTTTTTTCTTTCATACTGAAATAAGATATATTTTAATGGAAGTCCTCTTCCTTCCTATCATTTCCCACTACAATCTGCATTTGAAAAAAAATATGGTGCAATTAGGGAATGAGTCTTAGAACTTCACGGCTGACCATTGCTAAGATCTAGGGCTGTCAATTGCCCTGAGTTAATGCCTGCGATTAATACAGGACAGGATTAACGTGTTAATTTTGTTAGCGCATTAACCGTAGGTGTTAATGCTACACTGCCCCTTTGAAGTTCTGCTCTGGCCCTTCAACGGGGCTTTGCAACAGCGGAGCCGGAGATCATCTGGAGTCCCCAGCTGATCCCAGGCTCCTAATGCACTGCCCCTTGGAAATGCTGCTGCAGAGCTTCCAAGAGGCAGCTCTGCATGGAGCCCAGGGTTAGCTGGGTACTCCAGCTGATCCTGGGCTCCATGCAGCGCTGCCCCGTTGAAACACCGCTGCGGCATTTCAAAGGGGAGCCGTAAGCAATTAATCGTGCAATTAAATTTTTAATTGCGCGATTAAATTTTGAATCACTTGACAGCCCTACTAAGAACAATATATTTAAAAGAGATGATGTTGCTGCTGTTAGATTTGAAGATTGTAAAAATGCAGAGGTGATAATTTGTGACTCCTTTGGAGGTGAACATGTGGGCCTGCTGATATGGAATACAAATCAACCTGCTGCATAGTTTCCCACACCTGGCACTGTGCAGAAAACAAGCCCCTAGTTGGAGCACTCAGCTCACCAATAGCCTGGCTGGCAGGCTCCTTCCTTCCCCTGCTGCCTCTGGCTGGGTGGCACCCAAGGAAAGCCCAAGACTCTCCAGCCCTAGGCTCTGGCTAGGTGGAGCCAAGCCCTGCATGTGCCAAAGCCTCGCACAGTGGCTCTGGAGTGGTGGGGAGAGTGATTTCCAGCCTGTTCACACCCTGAAGTTGCAGGTTCCACAGCAGCTCCCCCAGACAGAAACTTAGCACCCTCTTCACATGTTTCACAGCCCAGCCTTGAGTCCTACCCCAGGGAGCAAGGGGCTGCTCCATCTCCAAAGCGCCCTTCCCTGCTGACCCACTTCTCTGCCCAGATTGGCTGATGTCTCTGAGGAGAGTTTCCCTGGACCTGGGGGACAGTGCAGGCTTAGGGTTTAACTCCTTCCTGCCCCCAGTGTAGCCAGGGGACAGAAGGCAGCCCGGCTATGTTAGTGCCCCTCAGCTGCCTGGAGGTGTTAATTGCCTATTGACTCTGTGCTGGCAGGAGAGAAGAAATGAGCTTTGCAAAGACAAAGGCCAGGCCATCCCTCCCCCCACCTCCCCAGTCCCCTGTGGCTGGATGCATAGTGCTGAAAGCTGCTGCTGGCCACATTCTGGTGTGAACCCTGACAGAAATCTGCCCCCCTCCATGTATTGCGTCAGGCAGGCATAGCACCCTGCACCAGGAAAGGTGGGGACCAGTCCCAGGTATGGAGGGTGGATATCATGGGGCAGGGTGGCAGGTTAGTTGGTTCCCTCCCCCTGGTCCTCACCGTGCCTGAGACAGGTGTATGGAAAAATGTGTGTGTGTGAGTGGGAGTATGGGAACATGTGTATCACCCTCCCCGTGTGAACCCTGAAGCCTTAAAGATAAGAAAGTAAATAATGAATCAAGCTACTATGCAAAATTTCTTTTTAACGGGTTCAGTCAACTTATTGTTAATTTGATGTTTATACTGCGTAGTTCTGATTGCTTGCCATTGAATTTGCTTGACCAGGAGTAATTTTACCAAGTGTCCTGTATACATCACTCTGTCATCCCACAGGAAAAAAATGTTTATATATAGAGAGATAGTAATTTTTAAATTCTTGATGTTTTTATTATACTCATCCTTTTATTCAGACTTTTCCCTCACAACCTGGCGTTACATCCATTTTGTGCCATTGTTTCTCCAACATCCACTAATATTTTTCATTACAGAGTCTAAATTGATAGAGTTTATAGTCCATTTAATATTGTTTTTAATAAAGACGGAAGTTTGTGTTGGAGCAGCAGCATATGAAATATGGTTTAGAACTGCAGCTGCACCAGTCTAAACAAGGGAGAATAAAAAGTGTATTTTTTCAGAAACAATACTAATTATACATAACTCCACTGTCTAAGCTGGGTTGTAAATCAGCTGCCCGCACTGCTCCAACATAAACACTAAGGGCAAAATGCTCCCCCAAATCTTTCTGCATAGAATTGTGCAATGCAGGGGAGAGAAGGAAATGGTGCTGGCTGTGTGTCAAATCCCTGCTTTGTCTCTGCTAGCTCAGAGCAAAATGAGACAGGGCTGCTGTGGAGAAAGGTCTGGGGGAGACGGAGGAAAAGGTGTAAGTAGCACCTCCTCAGAGCAACAGTGACACACGGCTTACTGTATGCTGTTAATGGTAGCATACGCACAAGGAGATGTGGCCAGACCCTTAAGCTCCTGTATCATTAGAGTTGCCAACTTTCTAATCACACAAACCCAAACACTGTTGCCCTGCACCTTCTCACTCCATCTCCCTCCCTCGTTTTCCCTCACTATCACCAGCCTGGGACAGAAGTTGGGGTGCAGGAGGGGATGCGGACTCTGGTTGGAAGGTCTGAGCTCCAGCGTGGGGGCAGAAATGTATGTCTCAGTGTACAGGAGGGGGCTCAGGGCTGGGACAGGGGCTTGGGGTACTGGGTGGGGTGTGGGCTGTGGTAGGATGTGCTTACCTCACGCCGCTCCTGGAAGCAGATGGAATATCTGGCTCCTAGGCAGAGGGACTGGGAGCTCGGTGCAAGACACCACCCTTGCAATTCACATTGACCACCCTTCCTGGCTAATGAGTGCTGCAAACTGAGTGCTTGAGATGTGGGCATTGTGTGGACATACCAGCCTAAGAGCTGGACATACCAGCCAGATCCAGGAGCCGTGCAATCCTTTGCCCTTAGCCACGGGGCCTCTCCCTCCCCCTTCCTGGTGTCTCAGGGAGGTGGAAGACACGTGGCCTCTCTCTCCCCACACTCCCTGGAGGTTGGTGCGTGGACGCTTGACTCACTCTCCAGGCTGGAGGAGACACGCGCACAGAGGTCGCCGCTGGCTGTGCACTGGCCCCTGCGCCCCAGTCCTCAGCTGTAGTGGCTCAGCTGGCTCTGGCTGACCGAATCCCAGCTCCAGCGCTATTGGTTCAGGGAATGGGAACAGCAGGCAACTACTGTTCCCATATGATGTGTGGAGTGGAAGTGGGGGGAGAGAGCAGAAGTCGTCTGGGCCCTGGATCAGTGGCAGGTGTTCCGCGGGGCTGGGCAGACAGGAGAAGGGACTGCCTGCACATGGGAGCAGTTTTAGCAACACTGGTTGCAGGACTCAAAGGGAAACCCAGATAGGTCACTTCTTTGCTGGTTAGGTTGCCCGTTCATGGGAGGGAGCAGGGTGTGCTTAGGGAGGGAGGAAGAGGAATAGGGTGCATGTGGATGATGGGTGGTGCAGTAAGGGGATGATGGTAGGGGTCAGGGGGATATAGGAATGGATGGCAGGGGGATGGGTAGTGTGGGGATTCAGAGGGGGAGGTGTTAGGGAAGGATGGGAGTGTGGGAATGGTGGAAGGAGATGGGGGTTGGGATAGGCAGTGTAGGGTGGGGAGATGGTGGGGGTTAGGGAGGATGGTGGGTATAGGAATGGATAGGGTTGTCAGGTGTCCGGTTTTGAACCGGACAGTCCGGTATTTGAGGTTTCTGTCTTGGAAACAAATTGAGAAAATACCAGCCATATAAATGGCCGGTATTTTCTAATTACGTTTTTATTATTATCATGAGTATCAGTACATAGTTGCATACTGCCTGGCTGGTAGACACGCTCACACTGCATGAGCGTATCTACCAGCCAGGCAGTATGCAACTACGCAGTTGAGAGGAGGGGGGCGGGGCCGGGGCAGCATGGAATCCCTGGGGCTAGACTTGCCCATGCACCCTGCCGGGACCATGCACGGGATGGGCAGCACCCCGGGATCTGCGTGTGCCCGGGCCAGCCCTGCTCCCTGCCGGCTGGTTCCCCCCCACTGACCCCGACCCCCTCTTGGCCAGCCGTGCTTCCCACCAGCTGGTTTCCCCCTGACCAGCCCTGCTCCCCACGACCCCCTCCTGGCCAGCTCTGCTTCCCACTGGCTGGTCCCCTCTCCCCCCCTCCGATCTCCCCTGGCTAGCCCTGCTCCCCTCCCAGCCATTCCCCCCTCCCGCCCCCGATCTGAGATCAAGTGTGTCTGATATTTTTTTAAACCATCTGGTAATCCTAGGAATGGAGGCAGGGGGCTGGCAGAGTAGGAATGGAGGATTGAGGTGGGGGTAGGGATGGAAGCCCCTGCCCCTCGCTACCAAGCCGGGTGCCCAGGAGCACCTGCAACAAAGGGGATTCGTTTGGAGTTGGGCTTCATTTCACTGATTGCGTTAGGTTTTCAGTTACCCGTGAGGCCCCGAAGCTGGCAGAGCATAGCCTGTCCCTGTGCTAGCTGCCAGGAGGAGCTCAGAACTCTGCACACAAACAAACTGTTTAATTGGTGGGTGGGGCAGGAGCGGGAAGAATATGGGGAGAGAGAACTGGCTGGTGATTGAAGGGTGTGAGCAGGCGGGATGGGCTAAGAGGGTTCAAATAGAGGGACCTGTCAAGGGGTGTAGTAGGGCATGAACAGCGAAAGGTTCGAGGGATCATCGAGAACGCATGTGAGCTCCATAAAGACTAACAGGATCTCAGGCTGCAATCTGTGCTGGTTCAAGAAGTGTAGCTGATGTGGGAGTAATTCTAGCAGTCTAATTAAGAGAGATGGGAGAGATCGCTTTTCTGCCTCTCCTGTATTCCATCCTGGCTTTGCTGCACCAGCCTGGGGAGCCAGAACAGGTGTCCTCTCTTTCTGGGAGGAGGGGAGACATAACTCAGCTCTTACTGTGTTGAATGTGCACTACTTTGGTATTTTACACACGCATTGCAAATTCCTGAAGAGCACGTTTGCTTCCAGTGAGTTTGTTGCACTCGACCTGTAATGCCCCATTATTTTTAAACCAGAGTTTCCAGACTTGCAAACCAAAGCCCAAAGCCTCGAAACTGGGACATAGTAGGTGAAGAAGGACTAGCTCACGAGGAAAAGCTTCAGATTGCACCAAGCCCAGCTTTTAGCAAAATTTTTTTTTGACAAAAACAGAGAACTGGTTTCTTTTTGAAATTTTTCTATTTTTGGTGAAAAAAATCAAAACCAGAAAAGTGTGTGTGATTCTTGGAGCAGGTCTGCAGCATGGCTGGGAGTAGAGTTGCTAGGGGTCCGGGTTTTTTTTTCTTAAACAGAGCGATCAGTTGAAAAGGGAACCTGGCAGCTCCAGTTGGTACTGTCGACAGGGCTATTAAAAGTCTGGTTGGCGGCAGAAGGGGGGAGGCTCCCTACTTGTCCCAGCTGTGTGCAGCTCCTGGGAGTGGCCACCAGATCCCTGCAGCCCTAAGGTGCAAGGAGGCACAGTTCATGTGCTGCCCTCACACCTGCAGGCACTACTCTCTGCAGCTCTCATTGGCTGAACCGTGACCTAAGGGAGCTGCAGGGGCAGCGCCTGTGGGTGCAAGGACAGCCCACGGATGGAGCTTCCCTGTGCCTGGGGGTTACAAGGACCTGGCAGCTGCTTGCTGGGTGCTGTGGTAAGCACCACAGAGGCCCTGCACCCCAACTCCTTTTACTAGCCCAGAGTCCCCTTCTGCACCCTAACTCCCTTCCATAGCCTGCATCTCTCATTCCCACAACCAAACCACCTATCCCAGCCCTGAGCCCCGTCCTGCACCCCAAATTCCTCATCCCTAGCCCTACCCCAGAGTCCACACCCCCAGCTGGAGCCCTGTCCCCTGCACCTCATCCCCCTGTCCCAGCCCCTGAGCCCTCTCCCACACCTTGAACCTCTCATATCTGGCCCCACCCGGAGCCCACACCCCCAGCCAGAACTGTCACTTCCCTGTACGCTAACCTTCTGCACCTGAAACCAGTCATCCGCGACCCCAGGCTGCCCAAAGTCTCTTGCACCTCCTGCCCATGGCATATGGGGGAAGGGTCATGTGTTCTCTTGTCCCCCCTCATGGGCTACCCCGGTAGAGTAAGCTGTTAGTAAGTAGCACTTTGTAATAATGGCCTAGTTAAAGTAATTAATGGTGAACTGTATGGAAATCCCGCAGTGCAGAAATAAAGGAGTTAATCTTGATGAATACAATTATAACAAATCCAAAAGGGAATGAAATAGATCTTTTAAAAGTCCTGGTGTCAGTTAGTGAGGTGTAAATAACACAGCAACAATGTTTATCAGACAGTACTAGACAGTCAGTGGAAAATGCAGGCCAAGAAACCAGGCAGCAGTTTCACTGTGGAAGAAGTGTAGAGACAGGGCAAAGAAGCAGCACTGGCATCACCTGTGGATCTGTAAATAAATAAAACAAGTAAATTGAGGGTGTTTAGAGACAATACTGATGGTGGGCTGGAACTGCAGAGCAGCTGTACTGGTGCTTTCTGACCTCTGGAGGATTCTTCCCTTAGACACTTGTGGCGTGTTCATATGCAAGAGTTTGTGCAGAAGAGAGGGTTTGGGCCTGAAAGGAAACCATGTCATCTCCCCCACACCAAAAGGGAGATGGCCCTTGGAGACTGTGATGGGGTGGGGAGACTAGAATGGGAGGCGTGAAAACCCTCTGTGTGGAGGAAGTTCCGCCCCTTCAAGCAGACTGGGCATGCTCCAAGTGCTGGGGCAGTATAAAAGGCCAGGGAACAGCTCAATCTGGACTGGTCAGTGAAGGGGAAGTTTCCCTAGATGGAGCTCCAGTGCTGTTACAGCCCGTGGTCTAGAGAGAGGGAGCTGAAAGGCCGAGAGGCAGCGACTGCTCAACCCCTACGGAGATCCAGGGAGAAACCACAGCTGGGGATCGGGGAGACCCAATGGCTACGTGGGACGACGCCCCGACGGGACCAGTAGGAAGTGACCCAGGGAGGGTGCAGGAGCTGCCCCTCCTACCCAGGTATCCTCTGTTCATTTTGGCTGGAGTCCCCACCGAAAGGGAGCAGTAGGCAACCTCTACGCTCATAGGGCCCTGGTTCGGGACCCGATGGAGCAGGGTGGGCCCAGGTCTCCCCTACCAGGGGCAAAACCCTGAGTCATTGACTCTGGCCATTAGGCCTTACTGCCCTGCAACCAGGGGCACTTATTGACTCTGGACATTGGGCTCTACTGCCCGACAACCGGGGGCACTCACTGGTTCGGGCTATCAGGCCCTACAGCCCTGAATTAAGGGACCCTCTCTGACTCTGGCCATCAGCCCCTAGTATCCTGGGGTCAAGGACATCTATTGATTGTGACTAGTAGACCGTTAGCCTTGTGGAGCAGACTACCGATGGACTGAGAGTCTTGCACAGGAGAAAAGGAGTTATGGACTAGCGAGTGGTCCGGGAGTCCTGTGACTGATCAAGTGCAGTGACCACACATTGGAATAGCCTTAGCCACCGCAGAGCCCCATTGACTAAATTTTATGAAGTTTTATCCTTAGATCCAACCAATTAGCAAAGACTAGTGATCTCAGAATGCTCCTTCCTGGCAATGCTGCACGTTTGCTAAATGCTTTCTCTTTTGAACTACAGTCAGTCTGCAGAGCTTTGCTGCACAACCCATTCCTAGCTGTATTAGGAAACTCCAGTTAGTTAAATGACCAGCATCCCCATCGATGACACCTGCCTTGCTACCACTTTGTGTTACTACATACCCCGCAGGATCACTGAGTTGCTTGCTTCCACCTCTTTAATCTGGGAAGGGTCTGTGAAGAGAGATTAAAAAGACTTGGACTTTTCATCTTAGAAAAGAGGAGACTAAGGAGGGGGGGATATGATAGAGGTCTATAAAATCATGACTGGTGTGGAAAAAGTGAATAAAGAAAAGTGATTTGCTTATTCCCACAATATAAGAACTAAGTGTCACCAAATGAAATTACTAGGCAGCAGATTTAAAACAAAAGGAAGTTTTTCTTCACTCAGTGCACAGTCAACCTATGGAACTCCTTGCTAGAGGATGCGGTGAAGGCTAGAACCTTAACAGGGTTCAAAAAAGAGCTAGATGGAGGTTAGGTCCATCAATGGCTATTAACCAGGATGGGTAGGAATGGTGTCCCTAGCCTCTGAGGTGAGTGACAGAAGGGATCACGTGATGATTACCTGTTCTCTTCCCTCCCTCTGGGGCATCTAGTATTGGCCACTGTCGGCAGACAGGATACTGGGCTGGATGGACCATTGGTCTGACCCAGTATGGCTGTTCTTATGTTCTCAGGATGCTTGCCCTCATGAGTAGAAGGTTCAAAAGCATCTATGTGCTATTTTCAAAAGTGACAGCACTTATTGACCTCACCTTCAGAGCAATGGGACTGAGGTGCAAAAGTCACTTTTGACTGCTTCATTTGGTGCCTGATCAAAAACCCATTCACATAAAAGGCAAAACATCCATTGACTTCAGTGGTGGTGAATCAGGGTTTTACAGTAAACGTAGCCTTTTCTGAAATATGGTATTGTCTACTTTAATTTGTGGGAGGTCACAGGAAAATTTGCACGAGGTTCCAAGTCCCAGGATATTTCTCACTGTAAATGTGAAGCGGAGATATGCTGTTTATTGCAAATTGGCTGAATTTCTTATAGCTTCCCCTCACTATTTAAAATCAAAGGGCCTAATATTTCCTTTGAGTTAGTAAAGGATTGTATTGTCTATTATATTTGCCATGGAGATAATGCCCTTTTTAAGCTAAACTGGAGACAGAGATAAAATGGAATCAACTTCCCCTTTTACAAAATGAAAATCTTCTGTATGCAGTCCATCTCTGCTTTTAGGACTGAAAAATTGACTTTCTTGTGCAGTTCACAAAGCTCTATAATAGATCAGTGTATCCTGGTCATCATATAATGATGCTCTAGGGGTGGGGTTTGAACCCACTTCCCAGGATGTAGAGGCTGATGCCTTAACCATTAAGCCATTGGGACACATCTTACCTCTTTATCTTTAGTGGCAACCTTATCCTCCCTACTGGTAGCCGATGGCCGCTCTAGCCCTGGGCAAGCTGGTGGTGGCTGCCCGGCTATTCCAGGGGCAGATGGTTTGCTCTAGGGCAACTTTTGCATTGTCTTACTGCTATCAAAACAAAACAAACAAAAATTATCCCAGAATATAAGTAACTTGCTTTCTAATTTGTCAGGAATATGGAATAAGATGTATTAGAAGTACTGCCCCAAGTACCTGGCCTGTTCCTGCAATGCCAGTTCTGGCACCTCAGAGAATATCAGATTGTACAGATGACCCTCTCTACTCCGGCCTCTGACTGGTACTGAACCAGAAAATTTGCCGAACCACGGGTGGTCATTATTGTCTAGCAGCATTTCCACTGCTTATTGGGCTCTTAGAAGACATTTAGGGGTAAATCAGAACTAAATAACAGCACAGAACACTGAGAGCCAGGAATGGTGGCTGTAAACAAAGTTTATTGGACTGCAGGAAACATTGCCACACTCATGGTAAGTGAACATCCAGCTAACTGAAATCATGCCAGATCAGGGATGTTGCTGGACCAGAGAGTGCCAGGTTAGAGAGATTCAATCTGTAGTCTTTCAGAAAACAGAAGTATCTGCAAAGTGCAATAGCAAAATAAACCAAAGTCAAACTACACATTCAAATAATGTAAAGAGTATTAAAAAAGCAAAAGCAAAGTTTCATATTTAATGAAGGATATCAACTTTATCCTATTGTGTCATGATATTTTAGAGTTCCATTAAGATCAAATGCTGTAGATCTGTGTACTCAAAATGTTGCAATACCAAGTGCAATGATGATGGATGAATATAATTACTGCAGATGCAATCTTACTTAGTAATTAAAGAGACTTCAAGTACCCAAACATGACTAGCATTTATTAACTAACAGCACAGCACACAATAGGCATATATGTTTTCAAGGTCTGAAACTGAAGCTTGCAGCCAATGACAAATGACAGACTGATCACAATGCTGTCTGGTTCTAAATGCCTGTTTATAGTTTTTGAGGATGTCAGTATTAGTTCCTGTTAGTTCCCTTGCTCTGATTACTTGCTCTGAACTGTATATCTTTGTTTTTCAGTATATTTGCAGACTTTGTTGTATTTCGCAAACTTCCTAGCTGCATAATTAATATCTGTTGCTTATTCATTATTTTGTGGTTGGTACTTTGTATTTATCTATATTTCCATCTATTGCCATTAAAACATTGCTTGCTCAGTTAAAAGTCACTTTGTTTCTTCACAAGTTTAGCAAGGTTGTATTTTTCCCTTCTTAACTTGATCATAGAAGATTATGGGAATCTGGTTCATGAGCAAGATGTGGGTTGTGTATAAGTCTGGTTCATGGGTCAACACCAAGAGGATGTAGTTTTAGTCTGACCTTTGAATTCCCTAGGTTTCATAGATGAGTTTGTTGTTTTATAAAAATATGGCACCAAGATCCTCAATAAATCTTGCCTCTAATTTTTACAAGTTGAGGATCTGGCCTGCTGTGATTTTGATTTGATCTCTGTATAGAAGACCTCTATGTGCAGGGATTTCCTTTCATTTGTTTGATTTCAGTTCATGTAGATTTGCATGCATGGATTTTCACTCTGAATTTTATGTAAAACTGAATAAACTCAAAATCTCAGAGTGAAATGTGGCTGAAATGGTTTAATTTTAATAAATCAGATGAAATAGGAGATTTGTCATGATCTTGATGCAAATTAGCCAGGTCTGCTTAAAACTGTGTCAGTTCAAAGCACTGTGAATTTTACTTAGGTTTTATATGCCTCCACTCTCAGCTTTGATGTTATAACACTGGAAACACAAATTAGGGGAGAATTTTATGATTTCAGGCTTAAATATACATCAAATCAAATCATATACATCAAATCAAAATTCACAAAAATTTAAGGGCCAGAATGGAAATTCCTTACTACAACTGGTGAGCTCTTACTCATGTGACTGACCCTCTTGCCATTCAATAGGGATGGAAAATTAAATGAACTCTACAATATGAAACAAGAATTTAGGCTGTCATTTCATGATATTTTTAACACCCTATATGGATTTTGAAGTTTGTTTCTCCCAGACCTTGTACTTTTTCATAGGCTCACATGATTGAAACACTGATTTAATTCATACAATAGTATTAATTCATACAAAAATTGTACTTCAGCAATATCCTGATTTTATTAAAGCCTCTGGTGATAACTCACCTAGGGTACGTCTATACTGCAGCACTATTTCAAAATAACTAACGCTATTCCGAAGTAACTTAGTCTACACAGCAGGCAATTATTTCGAAATAGTATCAAAATACTGTCAAGCTGGAGGACTTCTTACTCTGACTCCTGTAACCCTCATTGTACGAGGAATAAGGGAAGTCGGAGGAAGAGTGCTTTTTCGAAAGAAGTGCTGTGTAGACGTTCCCTATTTTGAAATAAGCTATTTCGAAATAAGCTACGCAATTGACGTAGCTCAATTTGCGTAGCTTATTTAGAGTTAAGCCCTACAGTGTAGCCGCACACCTAGAGGATCACATACTGATTTTTACTCAAAGAAGCTTATTGTTTTTCTCACTGTACTCCCCAGTCTGTCTGCATCCAGCTTCTGTCTCGTATTGTACACATAATTATAAGATCTTTAGAGCAGGGATTGTTTAGCTTGTTGGGGTTATTTTTTGTTCTGTGTTTGCATGGTATCTGGCACAATGGCGGCCTGGTCTATATTTAGGGCTACTAGTCTCTATGGTAATACAAATAATAAATGGAAATGAAAGATTTCCCAGAAGAGGAGTAGTATATGACTCATATTACTAAATATGTCTCAAGTGGGTAAGCTATAAATGTGGCCTCCATTAGGAATGGAAGAGGTTATCATAAGAAACATAAAGTTGTCTCAGTGCAGAAAGTGAAACTAGAGAATCTCCCGATGTCCCTTTCACCCCTATGTTTCCGTGATTCTATGATATCTATGTCAAATTTTCAGCTGTGACTTCCCAGTTTTCCACTTACCCAAGTGTATTGGTGTCTGTTTTCCCTTCACAATCAGGTGTCTGTATGTAGAGATTCAGCTATGCTGAACTATTTTCCAGGCCTTAACACTTGCTAATGTATTTTTTTTGAGCCTGGTTTAAAGCCAGATAAGTTTTTGGCCCACAGTATTCTGTGTGGAGTAGTAAATCAGCAAATGCTCTTTGCTAACCTTGAATATTTTATTACTTGTTTAAATCAGTTTAGTATATTGATTTTTCTCATTACATTTTGAAGTGTGCATAAGTGATGTGTTTGTATACATAACATGCAAATTATTGTATATAATATATATTTACATTCACATTATTACAATCATTCCTTTGGCACCCATTTTCACATGTGTTTGTGAATAACTGTATATATAATATCTCCATAAATAAAATTACCTTTTAAGATTTATCTTGAGTATTTGGTGACAAATGGTGTCAATTTTATCATCTTCCACTTTCTGGATGGGAAAGTAGAACTTTAGCATCTGATGGCTAGGAATTGGCTTTGGAGTATTTTCAAGTTCTCATTTTGTCCATAAGGAAGATATAGTAAGGTAGGCCATTATGATGTATGTTTCCTGCACACCTGTGATTTCTTGGCTCAGAAAGTGCAAGCCCTCTGAGGCAACAGTAATTTAGTCCTGGCTTATGCATTCTTGGCTTTTCCTGAAGAGTGCCTGCCAGTAGTGTTTGTGACTCCAGATTTGATAAGTGAATTAGTATTCACTTAGTTCTCAGTATAAAACTTTGACGTTTTATTAGTAACTTTTTTCAGACAATGCAATAAGTCTTTCTCTCTATTTATATTTTCCTTTGCAAATTATTGTTAGTTAGTGGACATACATATGTTTTGAATATACACATAGTATGTCAAGACGTAATCCAGCTGTGTTGCAATTCATTCAGCTGTAAAGTATTATATCCAATGGGCCAACGGTTTTAAATCTCCATCTCTCAAGGCAACAAGCCCTCCACACTCTTTGTTTCCACCTTCTAGGAGTCTTTTTGGTTTGCCTTTTCCCATTTTTGATTAGTTATTACAATTTATGCTTTAATTGCATACACTGTTTTAAGTCATTTTTTTCTTATCTCACATTACATGAACTTCTGCAATCAACCAGATTCATCAGAGATAACAGTGAGGTTGGGGAGAGGCCAGGATTGTAATGAATAGATGGTATTTCATTTGTTATTTACATGTTACTACACTTCTGTAGTTATAACTAGTTGAGATTTATGAGGTTTCCTCATAAGAAAATAAATGGATGATTTTTTTACCAAAACTTTTTGTTGCCATTAGAGTTGGCATACAAAACTGCCTTCTGGGTTCTAAGATCTCTTATGTTCTCCCCTGAACTAGCCCATCAAACAGAAGCATGCAAACCAAATATTAAAGTCTGGTTTTATTTTTGTTTTTTTTTCCCAAAGCTTCTAAACAATCATCCAGCTGTCACTCCATTCACATGTTCTGTCATCACATTCTATACTGTTGCTGTAGCTACACACACACTTTTGGTAGGCATCACAATTTATTGTAATAGGTTGAGACTTAGAAAATAGTTCAGTGCCTATAGAAAGAAAATGTTGCAAAAATATCATTCTGTAATATTTATTACAGAAACATATAGCTTCACATCTTCAATTACTCCTGAAGTTATATATTAAACACAATGGAATATTCTTTTATTTACCTGTTGAACTAGAACATTTAAAGTTTGAATGTTCTTAACCCCAGCCAATCCCATAAGGAAGCAGCTCTAAAAACAAGTATAGATTCAACTGGTTATAGTATATTAATAGAAAATTGGAAAAGAGAAATGATCTATGAAATTACTTTCTAAAAGATATTACTGAGTTTTTATAAAAGATTGAATGGGTTTAGATATTGAAGTACATAGAATTTCAGTAGAATGTTGGTTCCTGACTCCCCTGAACTACTTTGAAAATCCCAATCTACTAGAAAACTAAGTAACTGAGATAGTGAAATGTCTGTGAATTCTAAATTGCTGTATAACAGTTATTTTTTTCAAATGAAACCTATTTCAGAAATGCTGAATTGTAAGAACAGAAACCATTTAAATACAATAAAACACAAAGGCTATGTCTACATAGCTTCCCTCTTCTGCAAAAGCCTATGCAAATGCAGCGCAGATTAGCATATTGCCACACTTCATTTGCATAATTAATTAGGAGCTGTTTTTGCGCAAAAAGGTGCTGTGTAGATGGCGCCTTGTTTTTTCAGGAAGAACGGCTCTTGCACAAAAACCTCTTGCACAAAAACGGCTCCTAATTAATTATACAAATGAAGCGCGGCAATATGCTAATCCGCGCTTCATTTGCATAGGCTTTTGTGGAAGAGGGAAGCTTTGTAGACGCAGCCAAAGTGTGCTTATTGATATCATGCCTCTTCTTGCTTCATGGACTCTTGATTTGAGAATGCATCAAAGAGGAAGCAGATGAAAGTTGGCAGTTTTAAGACTGTGGCTATTTCAAAATAGGTGAGGCATTTTTCAGGTTTGATCCTTAATCAATGTACCTCTTTCCTGGCCATCAGTTATGTGGAGTTTTGACAGTTGTAGATATCCTGTGTATTACTGAAATACATAATCCCATCTGTATGAAGCTTTAATAATACATACTCTTATGTTTTTCTGACAAAACTTGCAGAACATCCACACTGCAATCACGTTCTTTCGAAAGTAAATCGAAAGAACGCAGGGGTTTTTCCAACGTTGGTAATCCTCATTCTATGAGGAAGAACGCCTTTTCCAAAAGAGCTCTTTTGGACAAAGGCATGTGTGGACGGGGAGAAGGGTTTTTTTTCGAAAGAAGAGGCCCCCAGGAAATAGCACAGGTGCCCTGGTGGCCACTCCCTACAGAGTAATCAGGACTCTATAGATCCTGTCTCCTGGCCCCTTTTAAAGCTGCAGGCACCCTGGACAAGCCTTGTGGCAAGAAACCAGCTGTGGAGCAGCACCTCACCGCACGGCTCTCCCTGCCACAGGCCTGCAGAGTGGTGGCACAGCCTCAAGCCCCCCACGACCTCCCTGACCATCGCAGGGAGCAGCCTCCAGGGTCCCAGGACCAACACAGGGGGACCGAGAGCTGAGCACCCTCTTGGTTGGGCCTGGAGATCCTGTCCCTCCTCAAGCTTTGGGGCAATGAGGAGGAGACCTTGCAGGATCTCTGGGCCAAGTGCCGCAATGCGGACATTTATGGTTGGATGGCTGAGTCCTTGGTGGAGTGTGGACACCCACACTGGACCTTGGAACAGGTCCTGAGTAAAGTCAGAGAGCTCTGCCAGGGATATGTGCATGCCAGAGAGCGCAGCTCACGCTCAGGGGCAGGACCCAACACCTGCTCCTATTACCAGGAGCTGCACCAAATCCTGGGGGGGTGGGGAAATGTCTTCCTCACCCATCCTTGTGGACTCCGGTCTGGAGACCCCTGTCATCGCTCAGCCGGAGGTGTCCATGGAGGAGGAGCAGGAGGGCCAGGGCCAGCCGAAGGAGGAGGAGGCAGACAGCATGACCCTCTCCCTGGAGCCGGTGCCATTGAGCCAGGTCATTTCCCAGGCCTCCTTGGATGTCTGGGAGGGATCTTCAGGTGAGAGTGGTCTCACTTTGTCACACACACAGGGTGGGGGAGGCGGGTGCACAGGGGGTGGGGAGCGAGTGTCGCTTGGGCTGGACATCATGCTGCGGTCCGTGCACGTGCAACCATGTGCAGCATTAGTGTGCGGCACGCGGATGCAGCAGGCAGCCCCTGAGCATGCCCAGTATCCTGTTGCCAGGCTCAGGGCAGGCCACACATATCCTGCCATGGTGGGGGGGGAGGCGGCCATTGCTCAAAGCAGCCTATTCACAAGGGTGCAGGCATGAACCCACACAGACCGAGGAGTGCCACACACTGTACACGGGCATGCCTGCACGTGCGAGATAGCAGCCGCTCCCGTAGACATTCCCGAGGTAGTGTCTTATGTCTGTTTTGTGAATCAATGTACACAAAACAGACATAAGACTCTCTCACAGAGAGAAAGCTGTTGCTTGCCATTTCAGCCAGACTGATCATTCCCTCAATGACCTTAAAACATGCATATTGCTTCAAAGAGACTTTAACTCCAGACTTCAACGAGAAGCTTCAGAATTGTCATTCATGCTTAAATTTGACACTTTATGTATGGGTTTAAACAAAGACTCTAATTATCTCACCCATTACAAAGATAGCTGACCCCTGATGTCATTACCTCACAGAAACTTCCCCTATTATCACCCCTATTTCATTACCTCACAGAAACTAACCTTCCCCCCTCACCCCCACTCTGTTCTAAAATTTGATTTGTCAATTTCACATGCGTTCATTTTTTTGATTGTATCACTTTGGTATATATGGTTGTGCCAATTTTCTTCCACATATTGATCTGAGGAAGTGAGTCTGGCCCACGAAAGCTCATTACCTAATAAACCATCTTGTTAGTCTTTAAAGTGCTACATAGTTCTGTCTTTTGTTTCAGCTACACCAGACTAACACGGCTGCATCTCTATCCCTCTTCAAAAGTGTGAGGGAAAGCAATCAACTAAGTCTTTCCACTGATGTTCCATAATGGCTTATTTGGTATCTCTAAGCCTTTCATTGTGGCGAACTAGTATTTCGCCCTTGGTAATGCTTCACCCCTGACTGGAGAAGTTTATAGCAAACATGTCTATAGTTATAGAGCAAACACTTAAATAAACCTTATACAACTGGATACACATCTTATAAATCAGATTAATACATTATACCCTTTATGAGCATTTCACAAAGTCTGAACACTAACTGTTCTTATAACTCTAATATTTATATTAACAATACAGATACACAGGGGAGACAGATTGGTTTCCTGCTATCCATTTTTCAGTGTTCATTGAGGCCCAGGGGACTTGGTATGAGCTGGCACCTCGTCTGCTAGCATCACAGTCAGGCCCTCTCAGAGAATGGCGGAGACCCGGGCCACTTTGAGTTTAGAGGCCCCACCCCAGCCCCAGGCTCCCGATTAATCTAACTCCTCATCCACAGGGTCATACTAAAACCAAAAGAATATATGAACACTTGAGACATTTATTTATTAACAGTTAAGTCATTATACCAATACAGCTGGTCCCCGAGTTGCGAACGGTCGAGTTACGACCGTTCACATTTATGACCAAAGTTCCCATGGAGCAGTCGTAAAGGAGGTCCCCGAGTTACGAATGCGACCCACGCGTACGAACAGCGCGGTCGCTATGTAACTCAGTGGGGTCCGAGTTATGAACAAATCGGGTTACGGCCAAGTGTTTGGTCCGTAACTCGTTCGTAACTCGGGGAGAGGCTGTAACATGTATATTAAAAATGTAACTTTAATTGTGAGTTTCCACTGCAAGCAAAACTCTTCATTTTAGGAATGATTTTCTGGCTTTGTTGTGTGCAAACTCATTTATAATTGAAGAAAAATCTAATTTACATGCAACATCACTGTTAATGTTAAGCATTGCGAGTGCATTCAAATGCTCTTATCCCATTGTAGAACGATAATTGTGCTTTACTTGTTTTAACATGTTGAATGTGCATTCGCCTGAAGACACTGATGCAGGGAGGCTGACAAAAATACATAATGCAATTGTGATATTAGGAAATACGGTCAACAGGCAAGATTGAATATTTCTTGAAGCAGTTTTTTTGACTTGCAGTCCGATTTACAGTTGGTGGAATGTATACGTTTCAGGAAGACGATCTCATCACAGAGATCTCTTGAAATTTCGTTGTTGCACCTTTGTTGAAACTGTTCAGCCGCTGAATATAGATCTTCATCACTTAGTTCTCTGAACTCCGAAAGGAATCCAAAAAGAATAAAAACTTGTTGCAGTGATTCAAATCGATGTGTAAGACAAGATTTGATGGAGTCAATAATAATAACAAAAAAAATTGATAAACTTAAAAAACCAACAAATAGTCTGGTAGCACTTTAAAGACTAACAAAACATGTAGATGGTATCATGAGCTTTCATGGGCACAGCCCACTTCTTCAGATGACCGGTCTGTTGTTACACTTGTCCTGTGCTAGTCATACGTTCTTGCTCTTGCTGTGTGGCATCTCCAAAGTCCTCATTTTCTGCCTGCATAGTCTCTAACTGAAGCATAGATTTTGCATCTATCGCTATTATTGGCATTTCTGTGTCTTGATTAATGACTGCCTAATTTTGAGGCAGTGGCATTGAAATGTCATTTGTGGATACAAAATGTTCATCATTAGAACTGGAAGTGTCACTGTCAGTATGGTGACTGTGTAATGGCTGAGGCATCTTTTTATAAGAAATGATGTTATTGGCTTTAAACTCTGCTGCTTCACTCTTGCTTTTGCCATCTCTTACTTGTACCACTTTCAAATCTTCGCTTCATTTTTATAAAGGTTTTTTTTTTTTAAAACATAGTAACACACAATTAGTTCGCTAAAGGTTGTTGGTTATACAACATTTTAATTGTATATACTTTGTAATGAATAATGCATAATAACTGTTGGGGGGGCGTGTTATTTAGTAAAGCCCTTTTAGCCTTATTTCAAAGTCTTGAAATTTTGTCTGCTAACATGTTCCCATTATTAAATTCCTCTAATAACTGATGCATTATTATGAATATGAACACGGGACGATTGCCAGATTAGACATAAAGCTTATTATACAACTAGAATTAAAGGTCTTTTATCACAAAAAGCTTTTAAAGGTGAATCTAAAACTGGACAAAGAGGTAGCGAAGGCACATAAGAAAAAACAGGAATATGAAAATCTCCTATGGAGAGATAAACATCTAATTTAAAGGTTAAACTCACCCTCAGATCAAGCAAAATCACTTTACAACAACAGAATTAATTATGACTTTCAAAACCTCTAAACTATGCAAAGACTGTAATCAGTGTTTCATAATGTGGAATCACTAGTCACAGATACGGTTGCCAGGTGTCCGGCATTGACCCGGACGGTCTGGTATTTTTGCCTCCTGTCCAATAAAAAAAAATTCAGAAAATACCGGACACCTAAAATGTTCGGTATTTTCTGATTTTTTTTCCCGGCCAGGAGGCGAAAATACCGGACACCTGGCAACCCTATGACACACTCAGCAACTGGGCCCAGCCCCCGGCCTCCCCTCCCCGGGCCCCCAACACTCCCAGCTCCCCGCCCCCAGATGCCCTGCATACGTGGTTCTGCAGGGAAGCTGCGTTTTGGCTTGATCAAGAAAAGAAAATGGCTGCTGGCAAAAAGCCTAAAGACCAAGGTGAAGCAATGCCTTCCCTGGGTCTTAGTGCTCAACCTCTCCCCTGTTCCTATCCCTATTTTGACTCTGCACGAACTCTGAAAGGGGCCATGCTGTTTTAATGCTGTTTTATTATTTAATTTTTTTTTTTTGCTCAACAACTTTGGTCTCCCCCTTTTTTTTCCCCCTCAACAGAATTTTTTCCCCAGTGTTTTTTTTGGAGGGGAGGGGGGCAGTGTTCGGTATTTTTGGTTAAACCATTTGGCAACCCTAGTCACAGAAGCTACCTCCAGTCTCCAATTACTCAGATGAAAACTCGGATGTGACAAAAAGATTGGTGAAGGCCCAAGGTCCCACAATGATTTAAATCAATTTTTTGCTGGTATATATAGCTTCTTTTGTTGTCTCTGTTATAACTGCAAGAGGTGTATAATAAATGGAAATGACTATAGAAAAATGTCAAAATGTGAGGCCTTTTTGTCTCCTGAGGCCTGGGGCTAATGGCCCTTTTGACCCTCCCCCATCTGATAGGGCCTGATCACAGTATTCTTCCTACAATATTTATATTTTTAAAAGCACTTTTACAAATTTTTTGTTCTGTGTTGGTACAGTGCCAGTACCTGGCACAATGGGGTCATGATTCATGACTGGGTCTCCTAGATTGCAGTTCAAATAATCTACAGCATATTTATTCAAACTTGCTTATTCAAACAAGCCATGATCCACTGTATACAATCATATCTCTTCCTATTGCAGCAGGCTGTTTACAGAAGGTAATCTAGTAAAGTGAGTGGAGAGGAAAGTTTCTCCCCACATCCATGTAACTAATACCTCATTGCACCTCCTTTACAGATGCTACAAACTGTAGCCAAATAATTTGTGTGGTAATGAAGGTTATTAGAATGAAACTGAATGTGGATAAAGGGTCTGATTTTTTTTCAAAAGAATCTAAGTAGATTAGCAGCACAAATCTCATTAACTTTAATTTGAGGTCAAGAGAGACTAAGGCAGTGTGGCTGTGTCTAGACTGGCGCGATCTTGCACCAGAGCTATGCAAATGAGGCTCAGCGTGGAATATCGCCGAGCCTCATTTGCATAACTAATGAGCCACCATTTTTGCGGAAGAGGCTCTTGCGCAAGGCGGAGCTGTCTACACTGCCCCTTCTTGCGCAAGAAAAACCCTCTTGCGCAAAGCCGTTATGCTGATTATTTTCAAGATTGCGCCAGTCTAGACACAGCCTGTTAGTATAGATCATTCCTAATAAAGGTGATGTCCAGTGACAGAGTACTAGAAACATTACTTGAAATGTAAAAACTATAGGTTCATTTTGAAATTGTATTATTGCCAGTGATTAGCTAGTGGTCTGTCTTTACACCAAAGAAACATGACTGCATCTATGTGGAAGAGGAGGCTAGGACTAAATTATAAAATGTCCTTACAAGGCAGGGTTGAGATAAATTGCCAAAGCTGTGTGCAGTGATCTCTGTCAGGGTTGATGCAGTACTTTTAATCTCATACTCTCATGGGCACAGAAAATAGAGCACAAGACTTGTTTCATATCCCATTGTGGTATTTCGACACCCCTTTGACAAGAGTTTAGGACAATATGCAATTCTTTGTTAGGGCCAAAAAGGTTCCATCTGTGGAACATTTGCACATGTAAGAAGAGCCAAAACTAGAGATGAGTCCTGTGCAGATCTGGAAATGATGCCTTTAGTCAGCAAAGCCGGCCATTTTGCCATAAGATAAAGATTTCTGATCTAGTCTCAGTATTTTGAAACATGAAGCTATGATGGATAGTTTACTCCACACAGGATGTGAAAGGGTTATTATTGGCCAGAGGCCAGTTAACCAGCTTGGGTAGACCTGGAGGGTGGGCCAAGGCTAATCAGAAGTGAAGCTTAGCTGGGCAAAAGCAGGGTTTTGTCTCCAAAAAGAGCAAAGAGAATCTAGCTGTGGGGGGAGGAGAGCCCCAGGAGAGGAGGTGGGAAGAGCTTCGTCTTTGAGAAGCAGTCCAAACATGGCTTGGGGTGGGGAAGAGAAGACAGGAGCAAGCAGAAAACCTGACTGAAACAGCCTGGCTGTACCACGATTGGGAGGGGATTGACGGAATAAGAGAGAAGGAACAGAAGCTGCAGAGGCATGCCTGCACTAAGATAACTACCTGCTGAAGGTTTGTTTTGTGTATGTGTTGTTTTTGTTGGACGTTGACAAAGCATTATGAGGCCTCAAAGGGCTGGATTCTGTAAAGTGGTCTGGTCAGAAGGCTGGAATGATTTTATGGCTAGGGTAGCAGATGAAGGTGAGGGAAACCTTCCAGCCAGGAGGAGTTAAGTTGAGAGAGCAGCTTTGTCACAGAATCAGAATCAGTATGCAATCTTTAGGGTCAAATCTACATCTGTTTAAACGAATAGTACAGTTGGTTCAAATTAGATATTCTGCAGATTTAATTTTGAAAACTAAATTTCACATTCTCCTGATGATCCATGTGGAACATTTCTGTTTCTTCTTTTGCATACAGAACTCCCACTGACAGCAAATGAATAATTTCCTTCTAGTTAGGGGACTGCTTTATAAGAGGAGTGTCCTATTGACTGTACTTAAAGTTCAGAATCTAAAGAAATAATTGTGAAGTTGCAGCTAGTAAATGTATTTAAAATGTGTTTGATGTAGCATCGATTTAGCTTTGATTTCCCTTAGTCCATGGAGCTCCAATAGATCAAATTTCAAACAAGGTCTGATTATGTTTTGTATTTCATCCAGAAGAAATTGCGTAATAAATCAATAGCATGAAAGTGAAAATACTGTTGAAAATCATTTAGGGATTGTTTTATATGCCCTTTCTGAAGACCCAAAGCCACTTCAAAGCCCAGCCTAGCACTTATGGCAAGTGGTATAGATCTAGTAAACGCTGCATCTTAAATTTACAAGGGAATAATAAAACAAATAGATTGCTCTGGCAAAAGAAAGGCGCTCTTATTGCAAATGGATTTCAGTGCTCTGAAATATTGACTAAGCCTTTGTGTTTAAAACATAAAATTGTTTGTAGCTCATGATTATTGTTTGTTTGTATTACGGTGGTGGTAGCAGGTCTCCAGCTCAGATCAGGACACCACAGAATTAGCCAATATAGAGAGAAATAACTAGACTGGTAAAGCATTGTTGTTTCCACTTTACAGATATGGAACTGAGGCCAGAGATTTAAAAACTTGATCCTACATCCACTGAAGTTAGTAGCAAAACTTCTGTTGTTGTAGCAGTGGGTTGGGCCCTAAATGACTTGCCAAAATCACTTAGTGAAGGAGCTTGTGACAGAGATGGGAACTAAGCCCACATCTCCTGAGCTTCGGTTCAGTATTGTCACCACGGTTCAGTATTGTCTTTTTTCTTCTGCTCAGCTTCTAAATTGTCCCCCGGTTGTTTGCAATTGGAAACTCCTTGAGTATGTAGGTAAAGCCAATCTGAAAGAAGAGCAGGCAGGAAGAGAACAGATTAGTTTGCCTGTGGAAATGGTACATCTCATGGTCCATCGTGGCGCTTGGCTTTTTACTGCAGAATTGTCTGCCTCACCCTTGGCTGCTACTCAGTAAAGAGCAATGGAACATCATTTTTGCATTGGAATATTCTGTACTATGGAATTACTTAACTAGAATGGATGGGTGAGAAATCTGAAGGTGGCATCCTTGTGCCATTAAAGTCAATGTGTAATGATGTCATATTGGCGACAGTGGATCCAGGATTTCATCTTGAGAGTTTGTGCTGACATCAGTACACTTACTGGGCTTCAATATGGCCCTTGGTTCTGTTCTTTTCTCATTACAGCATTTTTACTAATCCAAGAGATAATGTCCATTATGCTAAGTTGGGAAATTATGGGAATGCAATCACAGTGGACTGTTTGGATAATTCCTATCTCTCTTTTTCTCTGCTGTTACCTACAGTGCTGCTTTCAAGCAGCATTCATGCCTGTAGCATTAACAAAAGTTCAGATGTTGGTGTTTCTGAAATAGATCATGTCAGGGGCTTTTGGTCAGAAGGTTCAACTGAACATCATCACAATCTCTCTTTTTTCTTTTGCAATAGTCTGATTCCATTTCATTATTTGAAACTATGAACCCATATCATTTCTGTGAGTTCTGAGTGTTTACCACAGCCATCATGTCATGTAGCATTATTACAAATACAACTCCTTGTCATTAATTCCAAAGTGACTTGTACATTTTTGCAAGATTGGTAAAATGTAAGGGTTCATGAATTTTGTGTGTGGTGTAATCACATGTTGTATGAAGTAAATTATTTGGATTTTATGCATTAAGAATATTTCTGGTGAAAAATGCTTGAAGCAAACAAGTTGTAGGCACCTAATATATATCGTCTTTATTACTCAAGCTCCAAATTATTTTAAAAATCCAAAACCAGAAAATTTGGTCTCCTTTCAGTTTAGGATCCTTTACTTAAGATTTTCACTTCCAGGTTCCCCAGCTCTAGTCTAGTGCTGCGAAGTTTAGAGTTCAGACATAGCTGGGGAGATGATTCTTTGTTATGTGGGTGAGGAGATGGTTTAAACTACTTACACTGGATTTAAAAAAAAATTTAATTATTCCTATTGGTGTCACAGGGTGTAAACATTTATTTTTACAAAACTTAAACTGAGTGGAAAATCTGACCTGATTGTGCTCCTCTAACAATGAGAAATAGAAGTGCATGTTCAAATTCAGGTATAAAGCAAGCCCTGTGTGACGGGCCGCCACCGGCCCGCACGGGGAACCACCCGGACTCCCAGGGGGTGGGGGAGGGTGAAGACGCCCAGGGGGGCCCCAACCCCGGACGCGGCGTGGCGGAGACCGGGCGGCGGGACCGGGTCCAACCGCCGCGCCTACGCCGCCCGTCTGCCACTGACCCCGCCCCCAGGGTAGTGCGCGGCGGGGTGCAGCGGGAGGCCGGGAGTCGGACGGCTGCGGAGCATGCCGGCACGCCGCTGGAAGGGGGAGGGCCCCGAGCGGCGTCCAGCATGGCGGGCCATTTTAAAAAGGCCCGCCGCTTGAGAGGAGTGGGGGCAGCCTCCTTGGACGGGGAGAAAAGAGCCCGGGGGCCAGGACGGACCCAGGGCAGGACCGAGGCTGGCGGACGGTCCGGCCTCGACCCCGGGAGCTGCGGGGCGGGTGGGGCCAGCGCGGCGGGCGGCCGGCCAGCCCCGGCTCCGAAGTGGACGGGAACCGACCCGGACGGACCTGGGGAGAGCGGCCGGACAAGGACTGGACTTCCCGGGGGGGTCGGACCCGCGAGCGGTCCCCCAAGCAGCCCCCGACCCGGATGGCTGAACCAGGGTAGGTCCCGGGAAGCAGGAGAGCGGCCCGGAGGGGCCCTCGCGGAGGGGAGGAAGCAGCCCGGGGCAGGGCCCTTTTGGCGCCCCTGGGTAGATGGGTCTCGGAGGGAATCACCCTCGTCTACCGCGTCGGGGCGCGAGAGAGCCCCAGCGCTTAGGGCCCCGGGCTGGGACCCGGGGAGAGGGTGGGACTGGGTCTCCCTCCCCATTCCCCCGGAGGACCTGATTCCGGTGGGCGGCCGCGCTCGGGAAGAGAGGGAAAGAGCGGACAAAGGGGTTCGCTGACCCCCCCTCCCCTCCTGGGAGGGGGTGATTGCACCCCGAGGCCTCAACCCGGAGGAAGGGGTCGCTGAACCCCCCTCCCCTCTCGGGAGGGGGTGATCGCCCCCGCGTCCGCGACACCCTGCATGAAACTCTTTTTGTCAGCCAAAGATATTGTCCATCTTACATAGTAAGGAATGTAAAGTGGTGACAAGTTATGCACTGAATTAGTGTGAAATATTATGTGGTATTTTGCTCTGGTTATATGCTGTGTATATGTAATGATTTCATCAGATGCAGTGATAACTCACTGCAGTGTTAGCGGAATAAATGATGTATGTTACCAATATAATCTAAACTATTATGAAAGGAGAGATTGCCGTTGCGCCGTCTGTCACAGAGAACATTTCAGAATACACTGGAAAACTTGAGGGCGCGGAGCAGTTTAGAGCTGGGGCTGGGGCCAGGATGGTGACGGGATGACGGGGGGGCAGAGGGGAGCGAGGGGCAGCTACTGAAGTGGGTCCAGGTGATGGTGGGCATGGGGGTGCCGCTGATCTTGAAGTAGAAATGTGCCGTCCAACCCTTCACCATGACCAGGTCCTCCAGCTTAGGAGTGAAGAGCGGCTGGAGGGAGGGGCACACACTCAGCCAGGTGCTGCAGGTCAGCTCCTCTGCAAGGCAAGAAAGGGTCAGGTGTGAGCACAGCTGCACCAGCACCAGAGGCTGGGGGGAGCTGGGACTGGACGTGGCTAGTCTTGGTGTGGACTGTTAATCTTGGGAGAACCTTCATAAGTAAAAAATATACTTTTTGTAAAAACTACTTATGCATGGCCTGTTTTCTTTCATATAATGTTGCTAAATGGGTGACTCTCCTATAGTTTTATGGCTTCTGGAGAAGAATCTATTAGTGAAATTTAATATATATAATGATTTAAGGGATTGAAGAGGAACCATGTCCTTTAAAAATTGGGTATGCTAATTGATTTCCATTGTCACTCTTGAGTCTGTGTAAATGTCATTGTAAATGGTGTTAATGACAACCAGTTTTTTTTTTTGAGGGGGAGAAAAATAAATACTGGAATTAGGTGTTGACTAACACTGAATTATTGAAACCATAAATGAAAAAGAGTCTTGTTTCAATGATTGGATCAAGAGAAAATTGAACAATAGTGTTCTTTTCCAACACATTAATGTTCGAGCAAAAGTTGTGTTTCAAGGGATATGTCAGGACACAGAGAGGTGGGGAAACGAGATATGCAGTACCTTTTTCTCTGGGATAATTTGATTGGTTCTAATCAGTTGCAACCATTTGCTAGAAAAATGCTTTCTTATGCTATCAAGCCAAAAAGAGATGTAATAGTTTCTCTGATCCTTAAAACCTTACGTCATTGAATAAAACAGCAACCCGTTTCATAAACAGGTTTCTCAGTGTCTAACTTAGTTGTGAGGCAGAGCGTTTGACAAGAAGTTCCACAGCATGTGACCCAACAAAGGCCAAAAACTGTCTTTACTGGGCAGCTGAGGATTCCCACATTGTGGGAAACAGTCCATATGGCAAAGAGACTAGTATGGGAATGTGGCAGTATTTTACATGTTGAGATTTTAAAGTATTAACTATTCCCCTAAAAAATGGTAAATTACTTTTTTTAAACCACCCAATTCACTAGTTCTTAGACAAGTTACTTGTGATTGCCCTTACATGTAGACTATTTTTCATCTACTTCAGGACTATGATTAGTTCTGAATATTTCCCATGATATTGAAGAGTTACATATCATGATTACTTTTAATTAATTATTTGTTCACTTTGGGCGTGATCCAATATCCTTTGATGTCAAAGGAAATATTGCCACTGACTTCAGAGGGATTTGGATCCAAACCCTTACAATTTTTCAGTCTTTGGCTTCTGCTTGTGCACTCATTTTGTCCATTTGTGCACAACTTTACATATGCACACACTTCTGCACCTTAGCTTTCTCAGTATTGACAGTCACCTGCACATTTGCACTGAAGAATATTTATGTGCTAAACCTGTTTATCCAAATGTAATTTGTAGTTGCATTGCACAGTTTTTAGAAGCTGGAAGAGCTGGAAAAATTAACCTACACATACAGAGGGTAGGTTCAGAAGATACTGAAAATTGGAGCTTTCATCTGACAGTGTAAAGAAGTGGTATTGCTCTTGAAGAAGGTGTAATCTAGTGCCTTGGGAGTCAGGAACTCCTGACTGATCTATCTGTGATACTGACTCTGCATCTTTGGGTGCGTCATTAGCATTGGTGACTGAACTTCAGACCTTTGAGTTTTAAAGTATGAATCTCTACTGCCTGAGAGGCAAGGCTGTAGCAGGCTTAGGGCATGTCTACACTGGGGGGTTATTTTTAAATAACAAGGCACGTGTCCACACTACCAAGCCTGTTATTTCACAATAATGAGCTTGTTGTTTCAAAATAACTCCTGCTTGTGAAGAGGAATAAGCTTATTTCAAAATAGTTATTTCAGGAGTTATTTCGAAATAACCTGGTAGTGTAGACACAGCCTCTTTAACCACTGTGTCCTTGCCACCAGTAGAGGGGGACAGAGCCTCACATAGAGTGTGTCGGTTACAGTTGCATTGGGCAAGTCACTCCATGGTCGTTTGGGGGTGGATTTTAAAACATCACATATTTCAGAGATTTTGCAGTGATTGAAATATAAATACTGTAACTTGTTTGGAAGATGGAAATCCCTATAACAGTGCTTAGAACAACATTTTTTCAAGCGCAAATGCCTAACATTAGGCACTTAAATAAATATCCTGATTTTTCATATATGCCAAGCACTGTCAGCTACTATTCATTTCAATGGAAGTTACGGACAGTGAACTCTTTTTGGAAAACCAAACTACTTATTTAAGTGCCCAAACAAGGATTTGAGTATCCACACTTGAGCATCACAACTGAGGTATTTTGTGAGTGAAGTATTGTGTGATTTTTTAAAATTTTTATTTTACTGTTTAGGTAGCTTGTGAATTCAGCTGTGCCGAGTCTATTAGAAACTGAGTAAGAAAGAAGATGATGGCAACTTGACCAGTACATGTAGCTGGACTGGCATTTTATAATCCTTGATATTCCATTACCTTTGGTGAATACGAAGAAGGGAACATTTTACCCTCTGTGAAAGAAAAGATTGTAATATGGTCAGAAGAAAATGATTGCTAATGGTAATATATAAAGCAGAACCAGCTTCTGGACATTTTATAAGCAGCATAAAGATATAATAAATATCTAAGCCATAGTTGGAAGTCATTTAACAAATGATAGACAGCTCCCGCTAACAGCATTTTTTGAATCAAAACTCAATTATCTACCCAAACGAATACAAATCTATCAAGCATTCACCCATAGGATCAATACTTGAATCTAATTTGCTTTCAATATTGTGCTCAATAGCTGTAAATTTAAATACAGATACCACTAGTTTAAATGAATGAATTTGCCCAGGGAGGTTGTGGAATCTCCATGAGGGGAGATTTTTAAGAGCAGGTTAGGTAATCTAGTTAATACTTAGTATTGCCATGAGTGCAGGGGACTGGACTAGAAGATCTCTCAAAGTCCCTTGCATCCCTACAATTCTATGAATTGTCAAGGGCATCTTGCCGTATGATTAGTGCCAGTGAAATAATATAGTAACAGTGCTGGATGATAGCAAAGGGCTAACTTTTGGGATATATTATGCCTCTGAGTTAGATATCTAAGTATAAAAACAGACCTCAAAGAGTGAAGCTGGATTCCCCCCTTCTCCTCTTCAGCCCAAAGAGAACAATATGAGTCTGACATCAGTTATGAAAAGAAATATAGACTATTATGTTTTTTCTCATTGTCCCTTGATGCAAAGGTAGTGTCACGTATGCAAAATGTATTATTCTTTACCAGTTTCCTTCCTTGTAACAAATATGGTGTCTCATTTCAGCAAAACAGGCCCCCAGTTATGTCACAGAACATCTGCTTAATAGTTGCAAGTTCCTTCAGCAATGCTGCCAAAATCTTCAACATGCAGCCCACCACTCTGATCAAATAAAGCAATAAAATTTTAGATAATGAGCCAAATGCAGATCTGGCAGAACTGGGAGTAGATCTATCAACCTTTGAGATGAGTTGCAACTGCTTATTTATAGTCTTGTTGCTAAGGCACAGGTCTGGTGGTTCGTATTTCTTTTGTAAGCCAGGTTCCTGGCTCCAACAGACTTCCTGTGTGACACTGGGGAAAGTAATGTGATCTCTCTGTGCCTTGGTTCTCCATCGATAGAATATAGATACAAATACTTTCTTTCTTCACTTGGGCCATGTTATTCGTTAATGCATATGAGACTCTGAAATACTCTGGGTACCAGAGGTGAGCCTATAAGCAAACAGCAAACAAAACAAGCCTTAGGTCAAAATTTGGCACAAGATGCTTAATGATAGTTATTAACGATTATTTGCATGAAACCAGCTTCAGGTGAGTGATCACCTATCTAAATGGTCACACATGTAACTAGAGTTGGTTGGAAACTGGAATTTCTGACTTACGGGAAATGTCAACATTTTAAAATTTGTATATGGTATATAATATTATAGTATATATACAGCATATAACATTATAAGTACTGAAATGATCAGCAGAGTATATAGTACTTCAAATCTTTTGTGAAATCACAACTCAGTCAATGGAAGTTATGGTATAATAAACCTCCCCCTTCATTTATTGTCTCCCTCAGCTAATGAAGGTTAGAACAAATATGATTGGATGATGAATAAATGCATTCTCTTCTATTTGCTTCATTTCAAATTGCATTAAAACTGCTTGCATCCTGTATGTGCATGTTATGTTAAGGAAATTGAACTCAGTGTGAGTGCAGAGTTAAAATACATCAAAAGATTTAATTAAAGTGAGGACAAATGTTGGATATGTGATCTCACTCATTAGAATGTCTTTTAAAAATACCTTTAGTACAATTCATGTACATGAGCAATAGAGCTAGATTGATGTAAGTGGGAGAAACCAGTTCATAGGACTGCATTCCCCAACCCTCACTCCAGGCAAAATACAAAGTTGCAAGCAGTATTTCAAAGCCAACTCCCATTGATTGTATATAGCTGTGTCACTTACCTGGATAAATCTTATCACCTGCACTGTATGTGTGACATTGCAAAAGTTTTGTGTACACAATCTGTTGTCCTTTCATCTGTTGACTTACTGCTAATGGGTGTTATGTATATGCATTCCTGGTGGAGGTAGGGGGATGTATATGGAAAGAATATGCAGTGGATCCATTTAAGCAAAATCCTGGAAGTAAGAATAATTTACTGTTCTGATTGCTAATCTTTCACCCTCACTTCATAACCAAATGCTCTATTAATTTATTTGAAACCCTCTATTAATTGCATTCATTCTGAGGTGCATTCAGTACATATTGACATTAGAGGCCGGATGCTTGGTTTTAAACAATCTGGGATATGTGCAACAGTAATACACAAAAGCTTTTACTTAACACAATGCATCCTACATAGCTCATTGAGTGCAGGCTTTCCCTGAGGATCTGTATGTTACACTGCTGCAAGATTTAAAAAAGAAAACTCTTTTTTTTTTGGTATGCTGATTTTTTTTATTATTATTCTTTTGACTCTGTGCCAATGAGTCTGAGAAACGTCAAATGTTAATTTTGAAATGTTGTCATGGAAATGCTGAACTGCCTCGGGGTGTGATTCTTTGGGTTAATTTATATATGTTTACATATGCCAAATGCATGCCACATTTTCAAACATGTATGCATATTAATTGGAAGGAAATGGTCACTAGCTACTTGAAAATCAAAACCCACCACTTACTTTCATTTTCATCACAAATATGGCAATCTAACAGGATACTGTAGTGTCTTGCTCCTAGGAGGCCAGGCTTTATTAATAGGGAAGTTGTGTGGTGCTTTGATAAAAGTCCTTGATTAAAAGGTGTGGACTTTTTTTAAAGTTTTTCAAGAGTGTCTAATTTCAGTCACTCCAAGAATAATATGGCTCTGTGTGAATCTTCCAGAGTTAGACAAACCCAGTATGCAGTAAGACCAATTTAGAAAGGTTTTTGTCCATCCTAGGGTTGCCAGGTGTCTGGTATTGGACCGGATAGCCTGGTATTTGCGACATGTGTCCGGTAAAAAAAAAAAAACAGAAAATACTGGACATGTAAAATGTCCGGTATTTGTTGTTTTTTCTCGGATGGAAGGCCGCTTGGGATGGAAGGCCGCTTTTTGTGTGTGTGTGTGTGTGTGCGTTTTTTGTTTGTTTGTTTTTGCTCAACCAATTTTTTTTCCCCGCTGTGTTCAATATTTTTTATGAAACTGTCTGGCAACCCTACATCCAGCACTTGGAGCAAACCTCCCCATCTGGATCAACAGACTTGGGCTAGCGGGGCTCATGCTAGTACTCCAAAAATAGGTCTATCGCCTATGTTTTGAACTTGTTGCCTGCGATTCAGTCAAAACTGCAACTTCAGTGCACTAGTGTGAGCACTGCTAACCAAAGTCTGTTGGTCTGAATTGGGAGGTTCACTGTAAAATGCTGTGTGGACATAACAGGAGTGGTCCCTTTTGAATCAGTGTTCATTTAGGCTTGTAACACTTCAAGGTTCTCTGGAAAGCAATAAAGCTGTGTGAATAACTGATTTGTTAGGGGGGAGGGGCGGGAAGGGAAGGTTGCTGGCTAATCTAATTAGTTTTTTAGCCGAACCAGAACAAAAACTTCTTGACTATTACAGAGAACTGTGTGACACGTAGCTCCATATTTTTATGGAAATATGTTTTTAAATATGAATATGCATAAGTAAATATGATTTATGCAAAGCAGGTCATGTAACCTATCATTCAAGAGCCTGTGATCCCCTGAATGTGTATATTCTATTTGTGTGCATGTATCATTCTTGTATGTGAATTTAGAAATATGAAGTGTAAACTTGCTTATTAATCTAGAATTTCAAATAAGAGCCATTACTGGTATGTAGGGGCCCAGTCTTCAAGACAATGATCTATAAATGGATTTCGTTTGTCCTGTAAGCCCAAACTGTGGTTGGTCCTAGGACAACATGTGACTATGTCACCTGGTGCTGGAATCCATCTTGAATTTGGTATTTTTCCATTGGATTGGGGAGGATGAAACAAAGGAGTCCTGCCCCGGGGGAATTCTGTTTAAGGGATGGGTAGCAATCAAGGATCATCTTCAGCTGGCTTTAGAAAACTGCTTCCTCACCCTGAAAGGATACACAACAAGCTGTTAATGCCAGGCCAGAGAAAAGATCAGCTCTGACTTGAAGGGTATTCCTGAGATAAGATCTAGAGTGAGAAATCATACCTCTGTAACAATTTCTCTTCATGTATTAGGCTTAATTGGGATGTTTTGTTTATTTTGGCTTAGTAACTTATTTTGATCTGCCTATTTTAATCCTACAATTTATACTTAATAAAACACTTCTTTTTATTATCAACCCCAGCGTAAATATGGGAGGGGGGGAGGAACCACCGTTGTGCATATATCTCTTTCATTGATTAAGAGTTCATAGTAAACTCTATGAGTTTCATCTGTGTAAAATTTTTACACAGGGCAAGATGGATTTATTTGGGGGCTTGGTTCCTTCTGAGAGCTATGTTCCTGAATACTGTCAAGTCCCTATAACTGAACTCTCTCAGACCTGAACTATTTCAGCTTCTGTGTTACTCTGCAGAGGGCTGTTACCCCAGCTCTGTGTCTTTGTTGGGGGAGACCTGAGATTAGGGCCAAGCAGGACAGGGTGCTAGGGCACCCTAGAGGACAGGTATGTGGGCTCAGTGTATGATCAATACAATGGGTGACAGTCACAAGAGGATCTCTGTGATTCAAACCTGTCACAAACAGAAAAGGTTTAAAAAATATTTGGGATAGAATGAAATGTTATATTTAACTCAAACCAAAACATTTAACTTGAACATTTTAGCTCAATTTTTTAAAAAAGGTTAAATTCCAAACTAAAAGTTATTTTGAATTGACAGATCAAAAGATTTCATTTTGACAATTTTGAAATTAATGGTGCTGTTTTTTTAAATTTTGGGGGGCTTTTTAGAGCAAAACAATTTGTAGTATTCAGTACAAATTTTTGAAATTTGGTTAGTCCAAATCTGCATTTTTCTGGTGTGCACACACAAAAAAGTCTAGTACAAAATTTTTGCCCATCTCTACACATGAGGGATGTAAAGAAGTCTCTCTGAGGTGCTTCAGAGAGTTAACACAACTGGGGAGGATTTGATTTGTTCTTTATGCTTGATCAGGTTGTCGGCAAGAGTAAGTCTCAGGTTCGACACTGGGTTCTCAAAGTACAAAGAAACGCTACACAGGTATCTATCAAACACAAGCAGTTTATTTTCTGACAGCTAACAGCTACGCCCCTTAACTAAAAGAACAACATGATAGGAAAAGTGGCATTCTTATGTCCCTTCTGCAAACCGGGAACCTCGTTTCGGTTGTGGACGAAGTGGGAGACCGTCTCAGCTTCTGAGGCGCCGGTACCCAAAGCCCATCAGTGAGGTTCAAATTGCTGTGCTCTGGTACAGATTTAAATACAGCGTCTCCATTTTGTTTTGCAGTTTGGAAATTTCCAGGAGTTACTCATTACGTGCTGATGTATGGCTTAGCTGTTAACTATTGATCTAGTTCTGATCTGGTTCTACTTGTTCTTTGGCCTTGTTTACATGATCAGTACATTAGGGTAAACAGGATTGTTTATGTGTTCCTGCCCTTTACCCTTATCTACCACTTGCTTTTGCTATATTGGTACCATTGCTTATCTTGAATGGTGTATGTTCCTAGAAGCTTGCTGCTGGCTCATCAGATATAGGGAAAAGGGAAAGGGGGGAATGCATGTCTCACCACCTCTAAACTTGCACATACACAGTTCTTCCGCATTTAACCCCTACACAGGTCATAGTAACAAACAGGCATGACAGAGCTTTCAAATTCCTGACTAAAGCCAGAATATATGTCATCTGAATTAGGATTCAGAGAGGTTTCTGCACTACTTTTTGCCATTCTGTAGGCAGCTTAACCTCATTCGTTCACTGCCAAAACCTGGAAGCCTGTCTACATAGTACACTTTATATAAGATATAGGGAAAGGGGAATCATATTTTCAATTGTTGGCATGGAGTAGGGATCTGTAGCAGGAGAGGCAAATTCAAAGTTGGCAGTTGAGGCTATTGCCTTTTACTAGACTTTTAAAACTAAATAGCCAAATAATTTTTATTGCTATAATGCTGTTTCATTCAACAATAGGAAATAGAGTCCAAACTTATAATACAATATTATAAAGCAAAATTCAGCTCCAATGAAGCCAGTGGGAGACTCCTGTTGACTTGACTAGAAGTTGGACTGGGCTCACACCAACCAATCAACAACTGATAAATTTTGAGATACAACATGATAACGGTGCTGGTGGATGCATGAAGAGTACAGGAAAGTCAGTGAGTACAGTGATAGAATATGCCTACCCTTCCTATTAAATTTAACACTGTCCTCATCCCCTCACTGACACAGTACCCCATGGAAAGGAAGAAGAAAACTCTTACCTATTTTCCTTTCCTTCCTCTCCTGCAGCTCCTAATTGCTAGGAGACACAACATAATCCAAGGTGCAAACATGGGGCATACCTTCTGGACTGTAATGTATACAGTGGCAATTCCCAAACAAACTGACCTTTCTGGATTCAGAATTTTCCTTGATCTTAGATAAATAAATTCATAGGCTTTTTTAAGGCCAGAAAGGATCATTATAATTATCTGACCTGACCACCTACATAGCCCAGACCATACAATTTCACCCAGTGATTTCTGCACCAAGACCATAACTTCTGGATAAGCTAAAGCATATATTTTGCAGATATCCAGTCTTGATTTAAAGGCTTCACATGTGACTAGTTAAATTATTCTAATTGTTAATCACCCAATTATTTTTCCTAGTGCTGATTCAAGTTAAATCCTACCTTTTTCTTTCCCCATGAACCGTTATCTCCATAAGGTGGGTTTCAAGGTAATAAATATTTGGGAGTACTAGAAACCTGGTACAATATGTTTTTACAGGTAGCTATTAAACTCAGACCAAGGCAGTTAACATTAGCTCAGAAAAGGTTCTTAAGATTCTGTAGAGACCTCTTCCAACCTCGGTAAGGGAAGCCACAGTACTTCAGTGTGAGGGTGGTTTGAGATAGTATGCTCCAAAAGTAAGTATGGAGCTAAGTGGGAGAGCATGAGCAGTGAATTCATTAACATGGTGTTTTTTTCTATATTGGGAATAAGGAGCTAGCCCCAGGAATAAACAGGCTCCACAGTGCTGGGGGGAGATAGACAATATATAAGTAATTCTACAAGGGTTTACTGGACTTCAGTTGCTTCCAACAGCTCTTTATATTCCCTGCCAAATCATTTAAAAAAGGAAGAGAAGCCTGATTCCAGACTGATTAAATGTACATCAGAAGAAGACAATAAACCATTGGTTCATGTTCCATTCTATTGGATACAGCCCAGCTAAGATTACTTTTTAACTACCACCACCCTCCAAAGCACTTGTAAAATAATATAGTGAGAGTAATTTATTGTATCGTTTGGCGTAGTTTCTCCTTTTTACTCTGAAGTGACTTACATTGGCATCTTGGAATCAGCTCTTCTTATTCCCTCTACACTTTTTCTTGGTTCATTCCCAAACTTTTCTTTGTATGGTTACTGGGCTATTGCCCATGTGATTCTCGACCAAGGAAAGGGTGCTTTTGAACAGCTGGATCACCTAAGCAACATTTGCTGTTGCAATTGCATTTCTGAAAACTGTTCTTTTAAAGAGGAGAATTTTCTCCCTGAGTTGAACTCTGGGTGGTCATAACTTGATATAAATGTTCAGCTTAAGTTTGTGTCTGCTGCTCAGAATAACTTTCACTATTTATTATTCTTCGGTGTTTCAATTGTTTTACTTATATTTAATAATGTTATTGTTACCTAAAATATCTGTAAAGATTCTTGCTGTACTTTTAAGGCAGAAAACCATGCTCCCCAGAAGGGGATTGATTCTTAGTGCATATGCTCATCAGGGGAAGATGCCAAAATGCAAAGGAGCAATGACAATGTACTCCAGCTGAACTGGAGGATCTGCATTGTGTTCTTTAAACTCACAGGTGATGCATCAATCTTTGAAAAATATAGGCTGTGGAAAATATCTCTGGTTTTGAGAGTTTAATAGGCAAAAGTAGCCTAATACAGAGCACTAGAGGTGGTGCTATGATAACAAAACAAGAAATCAGCCTTCAGAATTATTTAAAAATCTCTCTTTCCTCTCCCCTGACTTTTTATCTGGTGTAATTGGATTAGGCTGTTAGCTATTCACAAACAGCCATGCCTATGGGCCAGATATACATCTGATGTAAACTAATTTAATTCCATTTGAATAATTGAACTTGCATCAACTGATACTCGATTAGTATATGCGTTAATGTGCATGGTACACACCGCCTGTATATACATAGTTCTCACTATGAGATGGGTACCTGCTTTCTCTGGTGATTAAAAAAAGTATGGGGAGAAAAGGGGTGTTATGGGTTAGAGAAGGTACCCATAATTTTCTGAATGTTATTAAACTTTTCCTCCTGTACAAGCACTAGAAACCTGAGAAATTTGTGCAGGCTACAGGCAAATTTGGGCCTGAAGTGTAATGGCTTTTCCAGGGAAGTCAGTGAGCATGTCTGAGAGAAATGTTGCCTACTGGTCATCTTTTCACAAAACATATTTTTCAGCAGCAAGCACTCAGACTACGTACTAATTTTATGACCCCAGAGTACTAGAAAATCTCCTGGCCTAGATATGCAGATGGCTATGGAATACCCCCTGATTTGTCTCTTAGCCATTCTTTACATATTTAGAAAAGTTTGACAATGATTCTTAGGATTTCTAATGGGGAATAGGTGGTAGGTGCTGGGACCCTTCTCAAGAATGAAAACCTCGAATTTTAAGTCAACCTAATCAAATGCTAGAACCCTGCATAAAATACATGGGAAAATTGTGTCATCATCCCAATCCAGACTGCCATGCGACTTAATCCCTCCCTTCTATTCCTCTTCAGTCTTGCTCAGATGGTTATGTCAGATACATGGGTGAAGAGCTGGAGCTACTCACTGGATATCTCCTCCCCACCATGGGCATCTAAATTGGCAGACAGTGAGGAGTGACACCCAAGGACCGTGTCTTTATGCCCAAGCTGGGCACACAGGTTGATGGAAACTGCTCCACAAAAGAGCTGAAGCAATTTGCAAGGGGAGAGCAGGTGATGCATTGGGAGTGAAACAAAGTTCAGTCTCTGGCCTTTTAAGAGGATGGGTATTGCTGGGAACCACCTTTTTAGTCAGGATGGACTGTAAATTACAGCCCTTAGTAATTTCTGCTGACAGATTCTGGCTGGTGGATCGTGTCATTTCTGGACAGAGGGAGAACTATGGCTAGGACAGAGAAAGTCCTCTTTCAAAGCCTTAGAAACAGCCAGCTTTGGGGAGAGAGCTCAGGCTTAGATTTGTTTTGTTGTTCAAGTGAGCAACAAAGTGAAATTCCATAGTGCGGTAAGTCTGGAGTATATGTGATGTGTGTAATTTTGGAGTGAGATTTATGCTCTGCTTAAAATGTTTGCTTTGGAGGCAGACTCCCCTGTGTGGAGGCATGGCCTTTACTGGCCTAGTGTGTGCAGTAGTATTTACACTGCAAAACATTAATTTTTCAGGAAAAAAAGGGTCAAAAGAGAACTGAGGCCTATAAAAATATAGATGTATCCTAAAATCTCTAATCTATACATTTCCTCCAGGAGACCCATATGTAGGAACACAAAACTTAGAAAAAACAACCTGAATTCACTGGTAGATATTTGCATTATGATCCAAGATTCCTAAATGTGAATGTAGCCTTTCTTTTAGCTGATTGTTCAAAAGTTCTTGATGTTTCTTTTCTATCACCAGGGTTTGGTCCATATTGGGTTTCCTCTTCCTCTCTCTTACTTGGACAATCCCTTAGTCTCTCCCACCTCTATCATGAACACAAAAGAGACCTCAAACACCTATGCCATGCGCCTGCATGATGCATTCACCCATATCTGCCATCATTTTGTCTTTTTAAATGGTGTGATATTATGGGAAGATAGTCCTTGCTCCAGTGTTCCATACAGCACCAAGACAGATGGGCCCCAGTGCTATGAAACATACAATTCAACAGCAGAAGATACGTTTCATTAATAAATTATATATAGAGAAAAACTATAGAAAGATTATCAATTCAGTCTAGAGTACTTTTCCATATCTGCCAAATGCTGCACATTTAAGCCATGCAGTGTGTGTCAGTGAACATGTTTCTGTCCTTGTAAGCTGGTGTCTGTCCATTGTTGTTGAGACACGGGAAAGGAGACCTTGAGATTGTTGGATTTATATTGTACTTTTATTGCACATACTATAGCATGCATTATATTAGAATGATATGAAGTTTTATCCTTTGAGAGATTTTTGAGCTCAGAATAATCTTTCAATATAGGATTGTTTTTTAGCACTTGGTCTAAGCATATGTTTTACTATGTCAGAATTGGCTCAGACAGTAGTAACATTAATTTTGTATTTTTGCCAGTGTTACCCCCCGCTGCTGGATATTACTTTAAATTCTAAGTGAAGAAATAGCTTAGTACAGCTTTGGAAATCTAAGTTAGTAGGTGGGCCACATGAGTGGCCCTCCTTCATCTCAGTGAGCTACAAGATTGTCATAACCAAGACAGCGGGGTAGCCGTGTTAGTCTGGATCTGCAAAAGCGACAAGGAGTCCTGTAGCACCTTATAGTCTATAAGGTGCTACAGGACTCCTTGTCGCTATAACCAAGACAGTCTCCCACAATAGGGTAGTTTTGCTAATTGCACTTGTGTACCTAGAATTTGTGGGGTGTGTGGATTGAATCGTAGCGTGGGAAACAGTAAAATGTCTTGAGGACCACACATAAAACCACAATGGGCTGCAGGTTCATACTGCTCTATACTGAACTGTGGATCTCACTAGCCTTGCCTCACTAAGGCTACGTCTAGACTGCAATCCTCTTTCAAAAGAGAGTGTCTAGACTACAACCAGTACTTTCGAAAAAGCAAGCCGCTTTTTCGAAAGAGAGCACCTAGGCAATCTGGATGCTCTCTTTTGAAAAAGCACAGTTTACATTACATAGCGCCTTTTTTCGAAAGAGCACTTTTGAAAAAAGGTGTTATTCCTCGTAAAACTAGGTTTTCCACGGTCGAAAAAACTGCCGTGTTCTTTCGATTTACTTTCGAAAGAATGTGACAGCAGTCTAGCTGCAGGGGAAGTTTTTTCGAAAAAAGGTTACTTTTTTCGAAAAAACCCTGTAGTCTAGACACACCCTAAGTTGCCCATAACTGGTATAAAGCTTTCACAAACAGCAGTTATTCTACTGAGACAGGCATCAGAAGAGGTAACTAGGTAACTTATGTGTTCATGTGCTCCTTTTAAATAGCTTATCAATAGCACTACCTTAGGGTATGTCTACACTAGCTCGTTAGTTCGAGCTAAGTAGGCAAATGAGGGCAACCGGAGTTCAAATGAAGCCCGGGATTTAAATATCCTGGGTTTCATTTGCATGTTCCCGGGCGCCGCCATTTTTAAATCCCCCTTAGTCCGAACTCCGTGCCCGCGGCTACACGCGGCACAGACTAGGTAGTTCGAACTAAAGATCCTAATTCAAACCACCGTTACTCCTTGTGGAATGAGGAGTAATGGTAGTTCGAATTAGGATCTTTAGTTCGAACTACCTAGTCCGTGCCGCGTGTAGCTGCGGGCACGGAGTTCGGACTAAGGGGGATTTAAAAATGGCAGCGCCCGGGAACATGCAAATGAAGCCCAGGATATTTAAATCCCGGGCTTCATTTGCAACTCCGGTTGCCCTCATTTGCCTATCTAGCTCGAACTAACGAGCTAGTGTAGACATACCCTTATTTAGGAAACAGCGTGGGCAGAAGGGTTTTCCCACAGTGCACCACATTCGAAGGGCAAGCATGTTATGTGGGGGGAAGCACCAGGCACTCTGGGATAGGGTTACTTTGATTCCTGTCCATCCATTGCAGTCTGGATGCCAGAGCCCTAAATTCTAACACAGTTCAGAAAAAACCTTAATTGAGGGTTAAAATGTAGCGCAGGGCGCCCTGACATGTGAATTCACTTGTGTCTCACTAACCTGAAGTGTACATTGCTTTGAAGACACACAAACTCTGTCAAAAAACAATGTGATCACAATAAAACAAGGTCACTGAATTAAGAACTAACTTTCAAATCAGACTGTTTGTCCCCCTTTATGGTTCCTATGGTACCTGTTGCACGAGTGGTCTCTCCCATGTTTATAGGATCAGGCTTTTAGATAAATGGTCTCTTCCATGGGACTATAAATTACTGTTTGCAGCACATGGACATAATTTTGTCCAGCTCTTATAATCTGTTATGTCTATTTTACCGTTTATACTATATTTCTCCTACCTCAATTATATACTTTTGTGTGCATGTTGTGTACACAATGTATGAAAGGTTGCATTGATAAAGTAGCATTGAGGTAATTTAGGGGGAGTACCCTAATTAGAAGCAGCATTCTAAAACAAGTTTTAAAGTTTTCAAATGCAAATAGTTTTGTTTTTCTTTTTAACAAATCATCAGACATGCAAAAGGATTTCCCTACTATTCAGGAACTAAGGTGATAACACTATTGCTATGTCAGCAACTTTGCTGAGAGCTTTGCATGCCAAGGTAGTAAAATCAGGATGAGAAATCTGTGTTCTTGGAAAATTGTGTTTTTTGCAGGTAGGAACTTGCCTGTCAGGTCACACTCTATAGCAGGAAGTATAATAGAAATTCTCCGCTAGTTGAAAAGAGCTAGGCCTTATTGTAAAAGTTGATTTTACTATTTTTTATCTTTATTACAATATGTGATTGGGAGGGAGAGGAAATCTTTGAATTCAATTGTCCTCTCCTCCTGTTCCTCATAAAAGTCCTTTTTTACAAGTTATAACAAAGTTAATATGCTGGGGAAAAAAAGTTCAGATGTGTTGCCTCCGATCTTAGAGTATTGCCTCTTGCCAATGTTTTTCAGCTACAGAGATCTTGTAAGGACTAATAAATACAGTGCTACTCCCCAGTGGGGCATCCTTACAAAAATTAGTCACAATATTTTTTGTGGAAAAGTTCCTTACACTTACATGTGACATTTCAACTACAGCTACAGTATTGTATTTCCGTAATGACCACATTGCTTTAAGTCACAATTCAGATAGTATGACTTTTGATTTTTAATCAGCTTTTCATGTATAAAGCTATGTTGCAATACATGTATCTCAGATCAAAGATCAAGCAACTACAGTATGGTAGATCCTTTCCACTAAGTAATGCAATTATGTAGATACAGTTTTTGGATTGTGGAATAACAAAGAGAGAGGATAGCTCTGGCAGAATATCTTGGGACAAAAATAGCAATTTGCAATCAAAGCATTACCATTGTTCTGCTCCTCATGCACCCTCTGAGAAAGCAAAGTTTTAGAACAGAAATTTGTCTTGCAGCTATGACAGAAAAATTCTCCTTTTAAAAAAAACATGTAATGAGAATTCTGTTTCTTTTAAAATGACTGATTAGCTGTAGGAAATGAACCTTCCTATCTTAATTTTCTAAGTTCAGATCTATACTAAGATTTGGAATGCGGTTACATTTTTTTGCAATCATTTAATGCAATCTGAGAATCAAAGGAAACGTGGCTCTTCAAAGTTGACTGAATGATGTGCCTAGGGTTACTTTCAGTGAAACAGAAAAGTTTGATTTCAACTCTAATTGTGGTATATTACTTGGACAGCATTATATAGGATATTGGTGTTAGAAGATGTGTTCTTTATTCTGATATCTCCCAAATACATAGACTCAAGAGACGCTGTAAAACCGTTCTTAAGATTCTATTTTGTGTTCGCTAGAGAAGCTCCAGTGAGTTTGATTTTGGTTGAACTGGAGTTTTAGATCTGGCAGAGTCACACAATTCGTGTCTCAGCAAGTGTCCATCTTATAGGTTAAAATCTGTATGTTGTGCATTCTGGGTAAATGTGCCATTAAAAGGAACAGTCATGGATAGCAACTGAAAATCAAGCAAATAATTTATTAAACCGATCATGCAAAATGACCTTCAGATTTAACCATAATTTTAAATCGGGAGCAGCAGTTATAGCTCAGAAATAAGGACAAAGTGTGAGCTGACAAACTAATATTACACAGCAAAATTTCTGTATTGTATCAATTTCTCCTTTATTGGGTCTCTTGAGTGGGAAAGAGACATTAGAATGCAGTTAGATGAGTATGGTCCAGTCTATCCACTGTATTAAACCAGTGCCAAGGAATCCTGGTTTAACTCATGTTTAGGCCTGCTATGTTTTTGTTTTTTGTTGTCTGTGTTGAAGTTTTGTGAGTGAGAGAGAGCAATTTCCAGTAGAAAAGACTTGTGTCGATTAAAAGCTATGGTTTTGGAAAAATAAAAGAGATGACTTGAGAAGAGAGAGCTATGGAATTGCATCTAGAAATGGAGAAATCTTTTTTTTTTTTTAATTTTACACAACTTCAGATTTTGCAGGCTGGTTTATCTGTTGCCTGACTTACTCTAGGAGGGGAATGGCTTTGGAGCATAGTTCCCAACAGACCAATTTAGAGGAAAGTTAAAATATATAGATCAGTGAAGCCTAAATCCCTAGAAAAATGATTTCCCATAAACACAGATAGCTAGAGATGTATAATATAAAAATAATTATAAACCTGGGACAAACTGCCCATTGTAGCCAGGAAGATGCCATTAATAGGGAAAGATACATAATTCAGCAAAAGGGTGTAATGAAATTACATTTAAAGTTTGGTGGTACTGATGATGTCTAGCTGGTAGAGAACATGTGATTTTTATATACCACTTGATTGTGAATTATGTATTAGTTATTGTTCAACTGTGGGGAAGAGTTAATGACAGATGTGAAATTCTGACCCCTTGTGGTTGAAAGTAATATTTGAAATCAATATTTCTGATAGGAAAGATCCAGAGAATATGTATTGAATTTGGATAAATGGAAAGGATGAGTGATTGCATGATAGGAATGATGACCCAATGATACTAGACCAGATTCTAATCTCACTTACATAAGTGGTAAATCAGGAGCAACTCCACTGAAATCAATTGACTTACACTAGTGTAAAAACATGGTTTGACCCAAATCAGATGCACTTCAAATACCAGATCCAGTGAGGATGCCATATTCTGCACTTGGCAGATAAAGTGAAGTATTTCTACCTATGCAAATGAATGAATGATGCTATTCACTAAATGCGCGATGAGGTCAGGCACCTATAAGAAAATCTTTCTCAGTCAGGATATTAGGGAGAAGATTAGATTTTGCAGGCAGTGCCTGGACCTTGGTTCTTGTCAAAGTGGGAGACCCAAAATACACATCTATTTTTAGAGACTAATTATAAAACTGGGCTTTATGAAGAATATGTACCCATGAAATATATGCTAGTCTCTGTGTACAACTGAGGGAATTACTAATAAGCAGTGTTGTTAATCTATGGGAGCTGCTGAAATGCATTAGAGAGACATAACAAAAACAACAAATGATCTGGTAACACTTTATAGACTAACAAAACATGTAGATGGTATCATGAGCTTTCATGGGCACAGCCCACATCTTCAGATGACCGGAGTTATGAGTAGGGGATATGAAAACTCGAAATAAATAGGAGAGGGGAAGGAGAAGGGTGAGAAAAAGGAAAGAGGAAGGGGGGTGTGAGACAGGGCATCATTAAGTATCTGTATTTTATAGAAGGGAGAGGATAAATACAGAATATAGAAGTGTCTATAGGTGCTTTTCTGGCAAACAAGTTATACACAGGAGTTTGCAGTTGCGTAAAAGGAAATATAACATCACATTCTGTAAAGACTTCTGCACGTCTTTTGGTTTGGTTTGTACGAAGTCAAGTTGGAAGGCTCCTTTGTGAACGTTAGGATGAAGAAGGCATGCAAAATATTCAGAGTATGTGTTGCTGCCTGTCCTATAGATAGTGATATGTGTGCTATAACAAGGCAAAGCCTAGGATGGACTTCTCAGGACAAAAATTTGTTTATTTTTCTTTTCAGGGTCAGTAATTCAGTATTTTTCTCCAAGTTCTCTCCCTCCCCGCATTTTTCTGATAAATGAGTGATTGTATCTTCTGTAAAATCCTGTTTGTGAAAACAATGCATGTGCATAACTTCATTGTTGTGAGCAACCCTATTCATTTACAGTGAAACCTTTGTTATCTAGGACTCTAACCAGAAAGCTTTGTTAACCGGCATTGCCCCCAGACACAATACTGCCACATCTTCAGGCGCATAGGCCTGGCTAGGTTTACCATGATTGGCTTAACAATTTTTTATTTAAGAAGTAATAATAATCTTTAACTCAAAATAGAAATGTGAGACCAACTGCCTCACACTACAAAACTACCAAGATTAAAAACTTGAGTTTTACTATTATTGTCGATTGATTTTTCCTAGGTTGATGAGACCCTCAGATAACCAGAATTTTTAGATAACCGGAATGCCCTAATCCCCTAGCATGCCGGATAACACAGGTTTTACTGTACTTAGTTTGGCCTAAGCTTTGACATCTTGAGAAATTGTATAGAGGAGTTTCCAACAGAAAAACTCCTGTTCACCCTTCTCTACGTGTACGCCAACAAATGGTTAGAATGTTATAAATATTTTTCTGAAAATCTGTACTCTTGTGGCTCTGTAGTAGTAAAATATGGAGGCTTTTTACTGAGTGCAGTGGAATCTATAAAGAACGCTCATCTCTATTCTCCTATCACTACCTTAATAATCAGTCCTTGTAAATATCATTTTTTTTTCATACTTTTCTTTGCAACCCTGAGGAATAGAATCTTGCCTTTTTTTAAATGGAAGTAGAGTCTACCATGTATTAACTTAGGGAAAGCACCAGGTTTAATAAAACTCATGGTAAAATTCCCAGAGTTGGAAATACTGTATTTATCAACTTGTGGTTTGCTATATACATTATGATAGAAGTGAGCTGTAGAGAGAGTCTGGAAAGAAGACAAGATGATGGCTTGATGAATACTGAATGGGATTGTTTCTCATTTATAAAGGACAGCATGGGAGAAAGCACAGATGTGCATTGAGAATGGGCAATTAATGCTGGGATCATTGGTAGAGTGAAAACGGGTCAGATATTTGGCAGGGGAAGTACAGGAATGCTAATATGCACAACTGATATTTGCTAGAAGTAAAACACGGCTGACTTTAGCAATGAGAAGTCGTTATCTTAATAAGGTCTAATTTGGTACTTTTCAAATAAAACTGAAGCATTGATAATAGTCCTTGAAATGCAGCTACTGCACTTGAGTAGTAATTACTTGTTAAAAACATGTTATAAGGAATTTTATTACTGGCACATGCCTGAATAGCAAATATGTATTTCCGCAAAACATCTTAATGACTCCATTGGGCAAATACATATTTTACAATCATTACCAAATCTCTTAAAAGGCCCATGCTGTTCCAAACGGCACACTCAAATAAGCCTTAAAAACTGAATGTGTTTTAAACAGGAAATTCCTGTATTTGAGTTAGTGGTAAGCCCACAGCAGAGCTATATGAAACTCAGTGGTACTAGTTTGCAGGGGCTCATTGAAAGCTTTCCTTCTGTTTTGAGTTGGGTGTATATGTAGCCCTGGAGTTTTGCTTAGAAGTTTGGATTTGAATGAACCTAGAAGCTTAAAGTGAGATTCAAATGAAATGGTTGAAATGAACATCTTGTGCGAATGTGCCTGCTACACGGTTTAGATAGAAGCGTATTTATCAACCCAGGTTGTAAACCTTTCAGTGAATGTGGACAGAAATTTGTGTTTGTAACAAACCTGAAACTGGGCAGATTTCATGTGGCCTTGGCTTTAGTAACAGATACCACAACCTCCCTGGGCAGTTTATTCCAGGGCTTACCTACCCTGACATTAGGAAGTTTTTCCTAATGTCTAACCTAGACTGCAATTTAATCCCATTGCTTCTTGTCCTACCCTCAAAGGTTAGCCAGAACAATTTTTCTCCCTTCTCCTTGTAATAACCACTTCTGTACTTGAAAACTGTTAACATGTCCCCTGTCCCATTCACTCCATCCCCATCTTCTCTTCTCCAGACTAACCAATCCAATTTTTTCAGTATTTCTTCATGGGTCATATTTTTGTAAACCATTAAGCATTTTAGTTGATCTTCTTTAGACTTTCTCCAATTTGCCCACACCTTTCCTGAAACATGTGCCCAAAGAACTGGATGCATTATTCCAGCTGAGGTTTTATCAGCACAGAGTGGAAGAATTATCTCTTAGGGTACGTCTACACTAGCCCCCTAGTTCAAACTAGGGAGGCTAATGAGGGCAACCGAAATTGCTAATGAAGCACGGGATTTAAATATCCCGCGCTTGATTAGCATATTCCTGGCCTGTCGCCATTTTAGAAACTGACTAGCCCAAAGTAACTGCCCGCATCTACACGTGGCAGAGAAGCGCGATTCCGAGATAAACCCCTTAGTTCGAATTAACTAACATTCCATGAGGTTTAACTGTTAATTCGAACTAAGGGGTTTATCTCGGAATCACCCTCATTATCTTGGAGTCACCCTCATTAGCCTCCCTAGTTCGAACTAGGGGGCTAGTGTAGACGTATCCTTAGCTTGCGTTCATTCCAGAATGATCTTCCCTTCTATTTTTCCAACAGCCTAACAACGTTGACTCATATTTACCTTATACTCTCCCAGATACCTATAGCCCTGCAGATCTGCGGATATCCACAATTCATTTTTGTGGATATTGGAGGAATAGATGCATATATTACAAAAAGGGCTTTATGTGGGTGCTTATCCCACTCTGCCCTGCCTGGCACTTACCAGGGAATGGGGTTGGGGAGCTCCTGTGGAAAAGTGTGATCAGGACAGAGTGCTTGTCTTGCTTTGCCCTGGCCATGGTCCTTCACAGGAGTGCCCTGACTCAGCTCCCTGGTAGGAATGCCTTTTGGGAAAGGATGAGATAATCACCCTTAGGACGCCCACTCAGAAGCTCCTCCTGAGAGTGAGGCACTGTGAAACTGCTTGCTGGTGCAGATGCAGGTACACATAAAAGGCAGGAAGCCAATTGCTGATCGGATGCATGTTGTTTTCAGTGGATGAGGATTGGATGAGGATCCACATTTTTAATCCAAGCAGGGCTCCTCAGATCCCTTTCCACAGTTCTCCTTCCTAAGTAGTCATTCCCCTTTTTGTGTGTATGAAAATGATTTATCGTTCCTTCCTAAGTGAAATATACTTGGCATTTGTCCTCACTGAATGTTTTCCTATTTACTTGAGACCTTTTCTTCAGTTTGTCCAGGCTTTTTTTTTTTTTTTCATTTTAATCCTCTCCTCCAAAGCACTTGCAACCCCTCCCAGCTTCATGAGTGTACTCTGTATGCCATTATCTGAATCACTGATCAAGATATTGATCAGAACCAGACCCAAAACTGATCCCTGTGGGACCCTACTCAATATGCCCTTCCAGCTTCACGGTGAACTGCTGAGAATAATTTTTTAGGAATGGTTTTCCAACCAGTCCCTCCCAATCTTTTTCCCTTATTTATTCTTGGTTCTGGACTTCCAACACTACCGTCATCCGAAGAAGTGGTCTGTGCCCAGGAAAGCTCATGATACCATCAACACGTTTTGTTAGTCTTTAAAGTGCTACTAAACTATTTGTTGTTTTTTAAGTTTTTAAAAGCTGTTAGGTTGGTTTAACATGATTTGTTCTTGCAAAACCATGGTGACTGATGCTTATACCTGATTATCTTTTAAGTATTTGCAAAATGATTGCTTAATTTGTTCCATTGTCTTTTCAGGTACTGAAGATAAGATGACTGGTCTGTAACTTCCCTTTTTTTTATATAGATGGGCACTATATTTGCCCTTTTCTAATTCTTCTGCAATCTTTCCCATCTCCATGAGTTTTTTTCAAAGATAATTACTAATGTCTCAGATATCTGAGTCAAATTAATTGTAACTTGTTCCCTCCCCATTTTAGCCTCAGATCTTATACCATTTCACTACTAATCTTTTGGTGAAAACTAAAACAAAAAAATCATTGAGCACTTATGCAGCTCCTCATTTTCTGCAATTGCCTCCCCCTACCTTCCCCCCCGCACTGAATAATGTGCCTGCTCTATCCTTGGTCGTGTTCTTGCTTCTAATGTGTTTGTAGAACATTTTCTTTTTGATTTGGTTGTCTGTCATATACCTGTTCCATGACATCATGGTGATTTGGGGCCCAAATGTTGCTATCAAACACGATAGTTAAACTCACATTGATTGCAATGAGAGCAGGATCAGGTCCTTACAAAAATAAAAATGTAAAACTGTAATAAACAAAATCTCTGTTATTTAGGCATCATGAACTGGCACTGAAAAAAGGCTAGATTGTTTTGTGTGCAATAGATTCAGTCCAGATAGGAATGTTCACTATTCTTCCTCTGGAGACATTTCAGCTCATCTGTCACAAAACTATTTTGGCTGGGAGAGAGGTTTCATTTAAGAATATACTAAAGTGCTTTCTAGAGTTGGGGCCCAAATCACTGTCATGCTAAAAAAGTCACTGGATGAAATTCAGGTTGCAGGAAATGTCAGTGGTTTGAGTGCATTTTACCTTTCAAGAATGGAGTTGAAAAATCCTTTTAATGTTAGAGGCCTAGAAAATATGCATACAGTTGCATTTATCAGACAAAGCAAGCAAACTACTGTAACTTTGCTCACATCACACCTCTAGATCTTGGTCTAGACAAGATGGTGCAAAGGGTCAGGGAGAAGATCCATAGAAAATAAGCTGCACTTATGTTTCAAATTTCTGCGTACTTAATAAGAAATTTATTTTGGTCATCTTCTTTGGTCAGGGCAACATAGTCAAGAATTTTAGCAAACATAATTTTGTGTAAGGAAGAAAGCAGCAGCTAATGTGAGTGAAATATGTTCTAAGTAGTTAATGTGTTGTTGGAGCCAGTTCTTGGCAGGTTTCAATTTTGGCTGCTTCCAAACGGTCTCAGTTTAAATACTGTATATTTTAATAAATCAATTTCCTTTAAGGGTCTTTTTGTTGTTGTTGCAATTATCGAGGTGAGATTAGCATACTATACCATCCCCCCCCCATTCCAGAAGGAAAACAACTTAGGGTATAACATGAACAGAATGTAAACAGTTACCAGAAAGGACACACAAATCAACAGGAACTCTCAATTCTGATCTGTTTCTACATGTTTAAAATATTCATTTCCAAGTTATGATGTAAGTTTATCACCAAAAACTGTTGGTTACAACTAAGGTCAGACACAAACCATGGAGATAAGGTTCCCATTGGGAGATGGGAAGTGTCCAAAAAAGATACATAAACTAAATGATTAAACCCATTATTAACAATGGGACAAATCTTGATCTTTCTGAAATAAGTCAGACTTTTACAGTTGTCCAGAACTGTTGGGCCCATGAAAATGTATGTTGTCTAGGGCTATGTCTACACTGCAGTGCTTTTTGAAAAGCTCTGCCTTGTCTAAGGAACGCGAAAATTTTTTTGAAAAGCAGACACTTTTTTTCAGTATCCCTGTAAACCTCATTCTACGAGGAAGAAGGGATGTTCTGAAAGAGGGTTTTTCCCCCAACATTTGGCCCTGTGTAGGTGGGCCAAATGTCGGAAAAGCCTCTTTCAGAAGAAAAGCAGGAAAAAATACGCAAATTGCGGTTTGTAATTTGCGTATCTTTTTCTAACTTTTCCCTGCAGTGTAGACATAGCCTAGGTCTCCTCTTCAGTAGATGGAAGCAGTTAATTCTGATATAGTCCCTCCTCCAGAAAAGGGTGGGGGTATTGCAAGAAGAGAAGTTATTTAAAAATGGGAGGACAGAAATAGGAGAAGTTTCTACAATCCCAAATGATATGAGAGGCATAAAAAATCCTTCCGTAATTCTCTCTTCCTCTTGATGTTTTTCTTTACCCATAGCTTCTTAATTTTTCTACATGTTCTTTTCTATATTTATATTTTTAATCTTTTCCTCCGCAGCCTCTACCCTATTAGAAGCCTATTAGAAATGTAACTAAATAAACTTAGAATGGAGGCATTTTTGGGACATGGAGTTAATGAATCTTGATTTTGTTTACTTGAAATTAAACAAGATTCATTTGACAATTAATAGTCTAATGGAGGGAAGGTTAATTATGACAGAACAGTTAAAGCATGACATAGCTAATAAACTCAAATTTCTAAATCTCTCTGAATTAATCAAATATCACTAAACTTGAAACTGGAAAACAATGTCAGATCCCATAATATTAGAACTCTAGGTTTAAAAATGTAAAAGATATTTAACCCACACACTTGGGTGTGGTGTACTGCCCTATCCCGTGGCACCTAGACCACTTACAGCCCAAGTGATGAACTTTTTTGGGGTCAGGGACCAGTGACCCACAGAAAAATCAGTCGGGGGGCCACACACAAGTGAGAAGCAATACTGTATTTATCAGCTTGTGGTTTGTTATATGCATTATGATAGAAGTGAGCTGTACAGAGGGTCTGGAAAGAAGTCAAGGTGATGGCTTTATGAATACTGAATGGAAAATTAATCCATGCATTTCACAGTTCTGTTTTTAAATTAAAAAGGTGAATGTGGACAGCCTCATTGTGACATTTCTGCTTTTACATATTTTTATGGAGTTTGATATTTTGAGGAGTTGCCTGTATATAGCCTACAAACACTGCAGAACCTACCTCTCACATGACAAAATTTGATTAATAGAATTGATTACCAACACAGGGAGAGCAATGCAGGCCCATTGTAAAACATTTTAAAAAAGCTGAATTATTGCTTGCATCCATGTTATTTGCAGGTGCAATTCATATTATTGCAATAGAGGTTTATATTTTATAAAATGATGGTGTTAAAATAAAGAACAGTTATGGAGTCCTGACTAACTGTTCATAACTCCTAAGAGTTATAATTCAGTGAGTAGGTCTGATTGTTTAATTCCATTTAGACTTTGTCTACACTGCAAATTGAAGGACAAAACTTTTGTTGTTCACAGGTGCTTTAAAAACAACAACCATGAAAGACAAACATTTTGCCATGGCAAATGGCAGTGCAAATCGCTCATTGTTGTCCTGCCAACAACACCTCCTGCCAATTTTGTCAGCAAAAGTGCTGACAAACAGTGTTTATTCTGCTCAGCTTTCAGTGACATGGCTGTGTTGCTAAAAGCTGTGTAGTGTAGACAGAGACCTAGTGTCTGATTTGTGATCTTGTTATGAATTTAAAACATTTCTTCAGCTGATGACAAAACTTCACAAACAAGTTTCTTTTTTAGAGCTTGTTTTTGACAGTGCATTATTAGAGACAAGGTGGGTGAACTAACATCTTGGATAAATTTCTGCTGGTGAGAGAGACGAGGTTTCAAGCTGCACAGACCTCTTCTTCAGGTCTGAGAACAGTACTCCGTGTCACAGCTAAATAGAAAGTTGAACACATTGTTCTAAATACTTATTCTAAACTCTGTGCTATCTGTTGGATCTTGTGCCTCTGGTCATTCTCCTCCACTCCGCTAAGCTGAAAGAGAATATAAGGTGCTGATATTTGGTTGGGTCTGTCTCTAACTTGAGTAAAACAAGTAATAATAAGAAATAGGTAATAAATAGGTAATACATTTAATAGCATCTTTATATATTTAAAAAGTTCTGTTACCAAGTTGTCCAATATAACCTGAGGATTTTCTGAAGACCTATTGCATTTTTTATACTCCTCCTAGTTTATACTGTTCTGTTGAAAAAGAAAAAAATACTCACCAAGTGTCAAGAACGCTTGAATTCACTCTAATATTAGAAGGTACATGGTCTCTACTGTATTGCTCACTGTGTTCTTGTTCTCTGAAGAGATTGGGTGAGAGAATCTTTTAGATGAGCTACTAGTCCCAACTTGAAATGTTTGGATTTTTTTCATGGTTTACATGAAAAAAAAATCACTATTTGCTCTTTCCTAAAATGGATGCCTGACTTTACTGTGCATTTTAAAAATACTTCTGCGGAGCTAGAAATCCTGATTGTGTGGCTAGATTGCCTGTTACTAGCAATAGTGAGAGATCAGCTTTCATTTACTTCAAAGACTGCATTATCCCCAGTTAATTCTCTTTGTGCTCTGAGATATATTCCCTTCTGCCCTCACTCTGACTCTCACAGCAAAAGAGAATCTGGGAAAGGCATGAATCCAGTTAAGCTTTCAGTTAAGGTAATTGCTGTGGTGTTTCCTGCTCTCCTGGTTTTGGAGAGACATATGGTGTCAACAATAAACATCAACTGTTGTACTACTCTGTCCTTGGGAAAAGGGATATGGCACAAGGGGCTTAATGTTGGAAATATTGCTAGTCAATACAGGATTTCACTAGGTATACGTGAAGAAATGGAGAGTGTTCATCACTGAAGGAGAAATGCTTTTCTCTAAGGTAGTATGTGCTGCTGACGTATACACTAGTAGATGACTAGAGAGCCAGAGTGTTTGCTTGCTGGCAGACTTCATCTCCATGAGGCTGTGGAGCATAAGCTGGCATAGCTCTCTCCCACTGTTCATGTGTTATCTGTTTTCATGTACCAAATAATACCATATATTTTGATTGAAAGACTTGTTTCATTCTCTATTTAAAATAAGCACAACAAAAGAAATGTGTCCCAGAAAGAGCACAGTGTGTTCTCCTCTGTTCCATTAGCTGTGCCTCATTTACAACACCTGCAGACAGGCATATTCCTTAAAAGCAGGAGGGCAGGTACAAAGTAAACTAAGACACATGCACGCGGAAAAAACCTTTCAATAATTAGATGTAGAAGATGGGTTTGACTTCAGTAAGACTACTCACTGTGAGAGGTTGGGTCACAGAGATCGCCTTGAGACTGTTAACTGATGAGCTGATCATACCACTGTGCCCATTATGTGCCTTCTGGTGCACCCCACTACCATATCCTGCTGAGCCAGAACCTCCGGTCTCCCCCAGCAAAGGCACAGAGTTGGGGGTTACGGCCCAAAGCAGAGCAACACAGACACTAAAAACAGCTCAGCTCTAGGAAGTCTGAGTCACTGGAACTTGACAGAGCACTCAATGGGACCAGAACCACAGATAAATCTGTCTTATTTTGCATAAAAGTTTTAAACAGAGCAAGCTCATAAGTTGTTCTCTTCCTTTATCAATGAAAGAGAGAAATGCACAGCTGTTGTTGCTCTCTCTCCCCCAATCAGTTAACATTTACACTGAATTTAATAATAAATAAGTGATTTTATTAAATCTAAAAAGTAGGGTTTATGTGGTTGCAAGTGATAACAGACAAATCAAAGTAAATTACTAAGTAAAAGAAAACATGCCAGCTAAATCTAATACACTAAAAATCTTATTATAAATCATAATATCTCACCCTAATCCTTGTTTCAGGTAAAAACCTTCACAGGCCAGAAATATCCTTTCTAGGATATCCACCAGTGCTCTTCCACCCCTGTCATTAGAGTTCTTTTGTTTTCCAGGTGTGTTTTCATGTATTCTTCAGAGGTGGAGAGGCAGTCTGAAAAGCCAGTTCAAACCAATGATTGTTTACTTCCCCTACTCTTTTTCTAGAATTTCTCTATACAATTTTGAGAAAGTACAAAATTCAAGATGTATTCCAGCACCAGGTGACATTGTCACATGTCTTTGAAGGATCAACCGTAGTCTAGGCTTACAGGAAAAGTCAGTCTATTCACATATCATTGTCTTGATACCAAACCATTAAGTTCCTTGAGTACTGCTAATGGCTTTCACTAGCACATCTAGCAATATAAACAGAAATATGAAGTATAAATCTAACTTCAAATACAGCAATGATACATGCACACAAATAGTATATACATTTTCAGGAGATTACAAGCTCTCCAGTGATAGATTCATAACACATTTTACATGAAGAATATTCAAGTTAGGCATATTCATATTCAAAAAAATATTTCCGCAATGAATAAGGGGGTGCAACATCACAGTTATATCTGTGCATAAGTGATGAGAAGATTGGGGTCTCAGTGTAAACTTTCTGGGACATTTTTTCTATTTATCTCTCTCAAAAATTACTTTTTTAAAGCTATGGGTTCACATAAACAATGTAGGTAAGGTGATACCTTTCATTGGATAATCTTCCACTGGTGGAAGATACAAGCTTTGCCAGTGCTAAAGAGCTCTTCTGGTCCAGGGAAACAGATCAGAGTGTGTGAATGAAATACAAGATGGGATAGACAGAAGTTGGTCCCACAAATGAGGTTACCTTACCTAGCTTAACTCTCTCAGATCCTTGGAGTAACAGCTCAACATGCAAATATTCTTTTGGCAAGAGAGATGAGGAATTCTTTAAAAAATGTGGGCATCTTGGTAACTTCCTTTTTCAGGTCTTTTTATACGTCAGAGTCCCCCCTGCAGCAAGAGTCAACTATCATTTCCAAAACTATTTTAACATCATGAAGCTACTTCAGCATTTAGAAAACAAAGCAATTAAGGTTAAGAGAGGGGAATGAGTGTTTTTTTTTAAATAGAAATGACTGGTAGAGAAAAGCCGTTTATATTCAGACTTCCAGAAGGCTGTTGCAAACAGTATTTTAAAAGGAGACGAAATAAATAGTTGAGTTTAAGTGCGCAATAATTCTTCTCTTATTCAGTTTGCTTGAGAAATACAGTACAGGAACAAAGTATATCGTTAAGTGGGTTACAGCTCTAGCAAGGTAATGAGGAGATGGCAACATGGAGGGGCCAGGAAGGAACAGATCAGGCTTTCAGATGGGAAAATTTAAGGTGGTTACTGTGTAATTTAACACAAAGAGCTGAAGACACAAGTTAAGGGGCTGATTTGGGGCAACTTCCTCTGTGTGTGACCTTGAACAATCACTTAACCTTTTTGTCTCTCAGTAAAAGCCAACAGGAACCGGACAGAATGCAAGACCAAGCCAAAGACTGTATCTTTGCTGAAATTTTCCAAATAAATAAATTACTAAAAGAAAAAAGAAATAGAAATATTCAAGGGTTCTGACCAGAGAGGGAAAAGTGTCAATAGTAAAAGCAAATGTGACAGGGTCAGAGGATGCTGAGGCAATATTATATATAATTCTATCATACTCTTCTTCCATGCCCTTCAGGTTAACTCTGTTAAAGCACAGGGCTTAGTTCTCTTTTCAAAAAGTATTACTCAGATTTAAACTTAAACTGAATTACAATGTGTCTTCTGGGACGGATAGTGCAAAAACATCTTACTTTTAGCTTGTGCCCAAATAAATTAGCCTTAATCCTCAAAATGTTGAGATATTAACTACAACCTCATAACCAGTTGAACTGCAGTACTGTTCAGTGCAGCTGGGACATTGAACATCATTTTGTCCAGCGACACTGCTGAGTTGTTTTAAAACATTTCCTATTCACAGCACAAAAACCACCCATGTCTCAATGAAATTTGCTACAGCAATAAATACAGCATCCAGAATTGAGGCCTTTTTGTTTCCTCTGCCAACTATGAGATTTAACGTGGTTGGCAAGAAACCTGCAAAACTAGGCAACCAAAGTGTTGATGATTGTGGCCCGAGTACATAAATCCCAGTAGAAAGTTAGGTATCTTTGGTTGCTTTCATTTAAAGCAGACTCAACTGAATTTCAAATTGTAAAACATAAATTGCTAACATTAAAACACAGACTTTATTTTAAATGTTGTGCAATTTTTCTAGTTCACATATTTTGATAAATTACCATTGAAAATGCACTTCCAGCATGGCATTTGGGGATTTGAGTGCACAAGAACTTCATATATTTGTTTTATGACCTGATATGCTTAAGATATTTCTGTTTTAGGCTCATTGGACGACATAATGCCTTCAACCTGTGCTTTAGCTTTATCCTGCAAAGTCTTAAAATAGCAGGCATCTGGAGTGGGCAAAATAGGTAGTAGATGAGTACATCATAGAATCATAGGGCTGCAAGAGACCTCAGGAGGTCATCGAGTCCGTCCCCCTGCCCAAAGCAGGACCAATCCCAACTAAATCATCCCAGCCAGGCTTTGTCAAGCCGAGACTTAAAAACCTCTAGGGATGGAGATTCTACCACTTCCCTAGGTAACCCATTCCAGTACTTCACCACTCTCCTAGTGAAATAGTTTTTCCTAATATCCAACCTAGACCTCCCCCGCTGCAACTTGAGACCATTGCTCCTTGTTCTGCCATCCGTCACTACTGAGAACAGCCTCTCTCCATCCTCTTTGGAACCTCCCTTCAGGAGGTTGAAGGCTGCTATAAAATCCCCCCTCACTCTTCGCTTCTGCAGACTAAATAAGCCCAAATCCCTCAGCCTCTCCTCATAGGTCATGTGCTCCAGCTCCCTAATCATTTTGGTTGCCCTCCGCTGAACCCTCTCCAATGCGTCCACATACTTTCTATAGTGGGGGACCCAGAATTGGACACAGTACTCCAGATGTGGCCTCACCAGTGCCGAATAAAGGGGAATAATCACTTCTCTAGATCTGCTGGCAATGCTTCTCTTACTGCAACCTAATATTCCATTCGCCTTCTTGGCTACAAGGGCACACTGTTGACTCATATCCAGCTTCTCATCCACTATAATTCCCACTTCCTTTTCTGCCAAACTGCTACTTAGCCAGCCGGTTCCCAGCCTATAACAGTGCTTGGGATTGTCCTTGTTGAACCTCATCACATTTCTTTTGGCCCAATCCTCTAATCTGCCTAGGTCACTCTGGACCCTATCCCTGCCCTCCAGCATATCTACCTCTCCCCTTAGCTTAGTGTCATCCACAAACTTGCTGAGGGTGCAGTCCATCTCCTCATCCAGGTCATTAATAAAGATGTTGAATGAAACCAGCTCTAGAACCGATCCTTGGGGCACTCCACTTGAAACTGGCCGCAAACCTGACATAGAGCCGTTGATCATTACCCGTTGAGCCCAACAATCTAGCCAGCTTTCTATCTACATAACAGTCAGTTTATCCAATCCATACTTCCTTAACTTGCTGACAAGAATATTGTGGGAGACCGTATCAAAACATAAGAACATAAGAACATAAGAACGGCCGTACCGGGTCAGACCAAAGGTCCATCCAGCCCAGTATCCTGTCTGCCGACAGTGGCCAGCACCAGGTGCCCCAGAGGGGGTGGACCGAAGACAATGATCAAGCGCTTTGTCTCCTGCCATCCCTCTCCAGCCTCTGTCAAACAGAGGCCAAGGACACCATTTTATCCCCTGGCTAATAGCCTTTTATGGACCTAACCTCCATGAAATTATCTAGCTTCTCTTTAAACTCTGTTATAGTCCTAGCCTTCACAGCCTCCTCTGGCAAGGAGTTCCACATGCTGACTACACGCTGTGTGAAGAAGAACTTTCTTTTATTAGTTTTAAACCTGCTACCCATTAATTTCATTTGGTGTCCTCTAGTTCTTCTATTTAGGGAACTAATAAATAACTTTTCTTTATCGGCCCTCTCCATACCACTCATGATTTTATACACCTCTATCATATCCCCCCTCAGTCTCCTCTTTTCTAAACTGAAAAGTCCCAGTCGCTTTAACCTCTCCTCATATGGGACCCGTTCCAAACCCCTAATCAATTTAGTTGCCCTTTTCTGAACCCTTTCCAAGGCCAAAATATCTTTTTTGAGGTGAGGAGACCACATCTGTACACAGTATTCAAGATGTGGGCGTACCATAGTTTTATACAGGGGCAGTAAGATATTCTGTGTCTTATTTTCTATCCCTTTCTTAATAATACCTAGCATCCTATTTGCCTTTTTGACCGCCGCTGCACACTGTGTGGAAGTTTTCAGAGAACTGTCCACGATAACTCCAAGATCTCTTTCCTGATTTGTCGTAGCCAAATTAGCCCCCATCATACTGTACGTATAGTTGGGGTTATTTTTCCCAATGTGCATTACTTTACACTTATCCACATTAAATTTCATTTGCCATTTTGTTGCCCAATCACTCAGTTTGGTGAGATCTTCTTGGAGTCCCTTACAGTCTGCTTCTGTCTTGACTATCCTAAACAGTTTGGTATCATCCGCAAACTTTACCACCTCACTGCTTACCCCTTTCTCCAGATCATTTATGAATAAGTTGAACAGGATTGGTCCTAGGACTGACCCTTGGGGGACACCACTAGTTACCCCTCTCCACTCTGAAAATTTACCATTTATTCCTACCCTTTGTTTCCTGTCTTTTAACCAGTTCTCAATCCAAGAAAGGACCTTCCCTCTTATCCCATGGCCATGTAATTTACACAAGAGCCTTTGGTGAGGGACCTTGTCAAAGGCTTTCTGGAAATCTAAGTATACTATATCTACTGGATCCCCCTTGTCCGCATGTTTGTTAACCCCTTCAAAGAACTCTAATAGATTAGTAAGACAGGATTTCCCTTTACAAAACCCATGTTGACTTTTGTCCAACAAATTATGTTCTTCTACATGCTTCACAATTTTATTCTTTACTATTGTTTCGACTAATTTGCCCGGTACTGAAGTTAGACTTACCGGTCTGTAATTGCCCGGATCGCCTCTAGAGCCCTTTTTAAATATTGGTGTCACGTTGGCTACCTTCCAGTCATTAGGTACGGAAGCCGATTTAAGGGATAGGTTACAAACCACAGATAATAGTTCAGCAATTTCCCATTTGAGTTCTTTTAGAACCCTTGGATGAATGCCATCCGGTCCCGGAGATTTGTTAACATTAAGTTTTTCTATTTGTTCCAAAACCTCCTCTAATGACACTTCTATCCGGGACAGTTCCTCAGATTCATTACCCACAAAGGACGTTGCAGATTTGGGAATCTCCCCAACGTCCTCAGCCGTGAAGACTGAAGCAAAGAAATCATTTAGTTTCTCCGCAATGGCTTTATCGTCCTTGATTGCGCCTTTTATAGTTCGATCGTCTAGGGGACCCACAGGTTTTTTAGCAGGCTTCCTGCTTCTAATGTACTTAAAAAACATTTTGTTATTTCTTTTTGAGTTTTTGGCTAGCTGTTCCTCAAAATCTTTTTTTGCTTTTCTTATTACATTTTTACACTTGATTTGACAGTGTTTATGTTCCTTTCTATTTATCTCACTAGGATTGGACTTCCACTTCTTAAAAGATGCCTTTTTGTCCCTCACTGCTTCTTTTACATGGAGGTTAAGCCACGGTGACTCTTTTTTAGGTCTCTTGCTATGTTTTTTAATTTGGGGTATACATTTAAGTTGGGCCTCTATTATGGTGTCTTTAAGAAGTTTCCATGCAGCTTGCAGGGATTTGGCTCTAGTCACTGTGCCTTTTAATTTCTGTTTAACTAACCTCCTCATTTTTGTGTAATTCCCCTTTTTGAAATTAAATGCCAGGGTGCTGGTCTGCTGAGGTGTTCTTCCCACCACAGGAATGTTGAATGTTATTATATTATGGTCACTATTCCCAAGCGGTCCTGTAACGGTTATTTCCTGGACCTGTTCCTGCGCTCCACTCAGGACTAAATCGAGAATTGCCTCTCCCCTTGTGGGTTCCTGCACTAGCTGCTCCAAGAAGCAGTCATTTAAGCCATTGAGAAATTTTATCTCCGCTTCTCTTCCTGAGGTGACATGTATCCAGTCAATATGGGGGTAATTAAAATCCCCCATTATTATAGAGTTCTTTGTTTTGGTAGCCTCTCTAATCTCCCTCAGCATTTCAATGTCAGTATCCCTGTCCTGGTCAGGTGGTCGGTAATATATCCCTACTGCTAATTTCTTATTTTTGGAGCATGGAATTACTATCCATAGCGATTCTATTGAACATGTTGATTCATTTAATATTTTTATTTCATTTGATTCTACATTATCTTTCACATACAGTGCCACTCCGCCACCCACCCGGCCTGCTCTATCCTTTCGATATATTTTATATCCCGGTATGATTGTGTCCCACAGATTTTCCTCATTCCACCAGGTTTCAGTGATGCCTATTATGTCAACCTCCTCATTTAATACTAGGTACTCTAGTTCACCCATCTTATTAGTCAGACTCCTAGCATTTGTGTAGAAGCACTTTAAAAATTTGCCACTGCTTATTTGTCTGCCCTTCCCTGATGCATTGGATTCCTTTGTACACGGTTGTTTGTCTGCTCTGGCCCATGGTTTGCCCTCTCCCCTCCTCTCTTTCTGACTACAGCTTAGAGAATCTCTATCAATGGATTCTCCTCTAAGAGTAGTCTCCCTCCGATTTACGTGCATCTCCACACCAATCGGCTTTCCCCCATCTCTCAGTTTAAAAACTGCTCTACGGCCTTTTTAATGTTTAGTGCCAGCAGTCTGGTTCCACCCTGGTTTAGGTGGAGCCCATCCTTCCTGTATAGGCTCCCCCTCTCCCAAAAGTGTCCCCAGTTCCTAATAAATCCAAACCCCTCTTCCCTACACCATCGTCTCATCCACGCATTGAGATTCTGAATCTCTGCCTGCCTACCCGGCCCTGCGCGTGGAACCGGAAGCATTTCCGAGAATGCCACCATAGAGGTCCTGGATTTCAGTCTCTTTCCTAGCAGCCTAAATTTGGCCTCCAGGACATCTCTCCTACCCTTCCCTACGTCATTGGTACCTACATGTACCACGACCACCGGCTCCTCCCCAGCACTACACATAAGTCTATCTAGATGCCTCGAGAGATCCGCAACCTTCGCACCAGGCAGGCAAGTGACCATACGGTTCTCCCGGTCATCACAAACCCAACTATCTATGTTTCTAACGATCGAATCACCCACTACTAACACCTGCCTCTTCCGAACTGGCTTTCCCTCCCCCTCAGAGGTATCCTCAGTGCGAGAGGATACCGCAACATCCTCTGGGAGGAGGGTCCCAACTACGGGATGGTTTCCCTCTGCTCCCATTGAATGCTCTGTTCCCTTGAGACTTTCATCCTCCTTAAGAGCACTGGGGCTCTCAGACTGGAGGTGGGACAGTACTACAGTGTCCCAGAAAGTCTCATCCACAAATCTCTCTACCTCCCTTAGCTCCTCCAGTTCAGCCACCCTGGCCTCCAAAGCCCGAACTCGGTCTCTGAGGGTCAGGAGCTCCTTGCAACGGGTGCACACATACGCCACCCGCCCACAGGGCAGGTAATCATACATGTTACACTCGACGCAATAAACAGGATAGCCCCCACTCTGCTGCTGGGCTTCTGTCTCCATTTTTCTAATGAACAAGTTTAAGTATAAACTGGGATTCTTTTTAAACCTCTGGAATATAGATTACGATAAGAGTTATGTTTTAAAGAAGGCCAGAAGTCCCTCGTGCCCTCTAACCTCCCTCTCCAAACTCCCTCTCCAAACTCCCTGTTAGCAATTCCTGTTCGCAAGCTCCCTGGTCGCTGAGTCACAGGCTTATATAGCTCTGGTAGCCCCTCCCCCTGACTGAGGCTTAGCCAATTAACAGAGGCTTCTAGATTTCAAACCTTTTAGAAGCTCCTTCAAGCAATCAAACAATCAAACCAACCAACCAAACAGATAAACACAAGCTCTGCACACAGCAAATAACTCCCCCACACACAAACACACACTCCAGACAGCCACTTACCACAAGGGTCCCGTTTTTACTCCTCTTTCACCTGGAGAACTCCCTCTCCAAACTCCCTGTTAGCAATTCCTGTTCGCAAAAAGCTTTGCTAAAGTCAAGATATATCACATCCATTGACTTTCCCAAGTCGACAGAGCCAGTTACCTCATCAGAGACGCAAAACAGATTGGTCAGGCATGACTTGCCCTTTGTGAATCTATGTTGACTATTTCCGATCACTTCCTGGATTGTCTGTGTACTGCTGTATTGGTCTCCCAACAGCTGTCAGGGTGATTAAAGTCCTCATGAGAACCAGGGCCTGTGATCTGGAAGCTTCTCTTAGTTGTCCGAGGAAAGCCTCATCTACCTCATCCACCTGATCTGGTGGTCTATAGCAGACAGCAACTGCAACATCACTCCTGTTGCTTCCACCTCTAAACTGGACCCATAGACTCTCAGCAGGCTTTTCTCCCTCTATGTACTTGAGCTCTGAGCAATCATACTGCTCTCTTACATACAGTGCAACTCCTCCTCCTTTTCTCCCCCGCATGTTGTTCCTGAACAGTTTATACCCTTCCATGACAGTGTTCCAGTCATGCAAGTCATCCCACCAAGTCTCCGTTATTCTAATCAAATCATAATTCTTTGACTGGTCCAAGGCTTCTAATTCTTCCTGAAACAAAAGACAGAACTATGTAGCACTTTAAAGACTAACAAGATGGTTAGTCTTTAAAGTGCTACATAGTTCTGTCTTTTGTTTCAGCTACACCAGACTAACATGGCTGCATCTCTATCACTATTCTAATTCTTCCCGTTTGTTTCCCAGGCTTCTTGCATTTGTGTATAAACACCTTAGATAACCAGTTGATTGCCCTACCTTCTCCATTTGAATTAGGGGTCCTCCTTTGTTGTTCCTTCCTCCTTGTGTTTCTTCCTGGTATCAGACTTCCTCACTTACCTCAGGGCTTTGGTCACTGTCCCCCAACGAACCTAGTTTAAAGCCCTCCTCACTAGGTTTGCAAGCCTGCCCACGAAGATGCTCTTTCCTCTCTTGGTTAGGTGGATCCCATCTCTTCCTAGTAATCCTTGTGCCCGGAATAGAATCCCATGGTCGAAGAAACCAAAGCCCTCTCTCCGACACCACCTGCGCAACCATGCATTTACTTCTACGATTCGACGATCCCTCCCTGGATCTTTTCCTTCAACAGTGAGGATGGACAAGAACACCACTTGCGCTTCAAATTCCTTGATCCTTCTTCCCAGTACTACATAATCTGCAGTGACCTGCTGAAGGTCATTCTTGGCTGTATCATTAATTCTCCCATGGAGAAGCAGGAAGGGGTTGCTATCCAAAGGTTTGATCAGTTTTGGAAGACTCTCGGTCACATCCTGAATTCTAGCTCCTGATAAGCAGCACACTTCTCGAGATTCCAGGTCTGGACGGCAGATGAATGACTCCATCCCTCTTAGGAGGGAGTCTCTGACCACCACCATCCGTTTTCTTCTTTTGGGGGCGGTGATTGGTCCTTGCCAAAGCATTCTCCACCGTAGTGCCTGTGCCTTCATTCTTGGAGACCTTGAGTTTTAACTCTGCCTTCGTTCAAATATGAAAATGGAATTTTGTTGTCTGCTCCAAGCTACCAGTTGTGCACAGGTCAAAGCTACTGCACCATTTAGCACAGTTGACAAAACCCCAAGATGACAGTAAAAAGATGTTGCAGGAGGTCAGGATTGAGAAGCATTAACAGTTTGCAAAGCATGTGCCCTTATTATGAGCCAAATCGTGTAGAATAGTGTTTCTCAAACTGTGCTCCGCAGAGCCCCAGGGCTCCGCGAGACCTCTCCAGGAGCTCCGCAAGGTTGACAAACTGGAAACATCAATAGGTACAACACATACAATCAGTGGACCGCTGGGGCTCCGCATAAATTTTTACACATGTAAAGGGCTCCGGAGCCCAAAAAGTTTGAGAACTGCTGGTGTAGAATAATCTTTTCTTAGACTTAATACTTACTCAGATATAGTGTTTATTGACTTCTTTTTAGGTTCTTCCCTTTGACCTTGGTGGGAGTGTTTGCCTGAGAAGGCTCCTCGGTGCTGTTAAGTCCTCACTTTAATAAGCACGACATTCACCCACCAGTTTTTGAGAGACACAGAGGAAGGAAATGCTCTCATCTTTTCATTGTTGTTGAGTACAATCACGTGAAGATCCTAAATGTAAACATATGTCCATTTTCTAAATAGCATGTTGCTTGAAATTTAATATTTTTGTTAATGCCATAGATGAAAATGTTATTACAGATCATTGAATCACTGGTTGATTTTAAGCAATATTAAAAAACCATTGCTATACTGAAATGGGGCAGGATTCCAGTAGGATTGCTCTGTTTTCTCTGATCTGTGAAAGAAATGGGAATTACCATAAAGTCGCGAATATAGTGAGCACTTTTTTTCCCGTTTTTTTAACGTCAAAGTCAGGGTGCGCATTATCCATAGGAGTTTTTTTTCCAAAGTTTTCATTTGGCGGTTCCGCGGCACTTAATTAATCGCTGGACACCAGAGGTTAAGTTGATTTTTATTAGCATCGACAAGCAACTATATACACAGTTTCAAAAAGGTAAGTTAAACAAATGAAATCAACACTGCAGCGCAAACAAGCAAATACCGTCTGTTAATTGATCTTCTACTCATCTTCAAAGCCCTTGAGTTCGCGTTTGTTAGAATCTTCCTCGAACAGACGAGCAATATCTTCCGGGGTATAGCTCTCGACATCTTCATCTGGGTAATAGAAATCATTGTCATCTTTGCATACCGGTAATTCGCCCTTGGGCGATTCATCGTCGCTGGATCCATCCATAGGGCATCATCCTCGCTGCCATCCATAGCATTAGAGATGCTGCATTTCAGAAACCCCTTCCTTATGATAGCGGGATCAAGTTCAACCCAGACATCCGCTATCTACTGGGTAACATCTTGCAGCGTCGGTGTTCGCATACGTCCACCTGCAGTAAATGTATGTTCACCTTCCAACAACCAGGTGTTCCATTTCCTGTATAGTGCATCTTTCATTGGCTTGTTAACTGTCACGTCAAGCGGCTGCAACATTTTGGTCATTCCACCAGGAATAATTGCCAAGTCTGTTTTGTCCTGCTGAAGCCTTTTCTTGACGGATGGCATATGATGACACCGAAATGCACCCAAAACTATTAGAGACCGCTTTCTCATAAGTCCACCTGGCCGCTTCGCCCAAACCGTCTGTAGCCAATCAAGCATTAAAGCTTCGTCAATCCAGCCTTTAGGGTGAACACGCACGTGAACGGTGTTCGGGAATATAACATTCTTTGGCATTGTCTTGCGCTTGAACACAATATAAGGAGACAGATTCGTTCCGTCGGCCATGCAAGCAAGCATTACGGTAAATCTAGACTTTTCATGGCCTGTGGTAGCAATGGAGATGGTCTTGGCACCTTTCACTTCAAGCATTCTGTTGTAGGGATTATCAAAATTTAATGGTGTCTGATCTGCATTACCAATTAATGAAAGGTCGTAGCAGTGCTGCTTGCGTAGTTTTATGGTAAACTTTTGGAACTGTAGTACCTTGGTGTCTGAGTCCATGGGTAGCTTCTGTGCAGTTGTTGTTCGGCGTCGGACCGATAGGCTATGGTGATTCATGAACCGATTGCCCCAGCCATGCGAAGCTTTAAACCTGGCCGTGTTAACACACGTTTTGGTAATGGTCAAAGCCTTCATTATAACCTCCGCAATGCTAACACCACCGCCTTGCTGTCTACGCTCAGCAATCCATTCAACCAGCTTGGCCTCCAACTCAGGATATACAGCGCTTTTACCTCGCTCAGCCATCTTCATCCGAGGCAGCGCTTGCAGGCGCTCTTTCTGCCGTCTCCAAAGCCAAATGTTAGAGTCTGCTATGCCATCAAATTCACGGCTGGCAGCTCTGTTTCCATGAGCCTCAGCATAGCTAACAACTTTAAGTTTTTCAGCAGTCGTGTAAGATCGCCGACGACTCATGGCATCCCAAAGAGAGCATGGAAACGCTGCCCACTGTATACTCGTGCGCTCACGCGTGATTACCCGGCAATACAAAAAGGCAAGACAAAATACGGCAAAGCCGGGGCGTGCATTATAGATAGGAGTTCAGTTTATGCCAGAATTCTCATGTTTAAAAGGTAGGTGCACATTATGCATAGGTGCGCATTATAGTCCGGATTTTACGGTACTAATTTCCTTTGGTTATTGATCCTCACCTTGGAGAGGGCTGATGACATGCAGATCTCTATTTCTATTTTTATTTTCTACTGTTATGTAAAATATGATTATGCATAACTATACCTTCCTTTGGTTAAAACCAGGACAGGAAGCAGGAGTCTTTGGTGTCTAAAATTTGTTACACAGTTTTAAAATCAAGGCATCTCTGAGTCTTTTCATTTAGGGTGATGACTAAATAAAGTGTCTTGGCAAAATATAGCCACACGAATCGTTTTTGGCAGCACAAGAGAAGTATATATCCAGACTGCATTCCAGTTCCAGGGAGAAAGTGGGGGAAATGAAGGGAAAGTATAAAGGGAAAATTAAACATAAGAAAACAGAGTATCTTCAGCGCTGTGCAAATACCATAGTTATTTTATCCAGTAAAGCAAGCTGTTTAAATACCTTGAGTCATGTATGAATCTCAGCATTTCACAAATGGCATGCTAGTTGTTTTCTAATATGCTACTGATCCTGTTCTCCCTACCAAAGGATTCAAGTAGCAGCACCTGTAAAAATCAAAATAAATTCTGAGTTATCTTTTCATGGTCACTTCTTCAATGTATTTTCAATGTCCCCAGTATACCTCATTTCAAAGAAAAGTTAGAAATGTTTTCCAAGTGATGTTGGTTAAGTTGGGACTTTTGACTTCAAAATGTCAGCAGTCCTATCATCTGGGATCTAGTTTATTATTGTTTGTTTGAAAAATGATAATGAATAAACAAGCTCTCCCCCACTCTCATCAAGGGATCCTAAAATAATTAGGGATAAAAAACGGCAGTCTAGAGCCCAGCCAGAAAACACTCAGCCTTGTATTGCTGGCCACTAAGCTCAGTACATAGATCCTTATACCACTCCATAAGCTTCAATAGAGCATGGCAAACAAGCAAGAACCTAGCATACAGACAGGAAACTCGCCCCAAGGGTTCACATGGTCACTCCTCCTTCACTTGGAGAACTCCCTCAGGCCTCCCGTTTGCTGCTCCTGTTTGCTAGCCACTGGGAAATTAAAGAAGAGATTGGGTCTGTTGTATGAAAATCAGTTTGAGTTATCAGTGGGTCATTTGTGGGCCAGTTTTAGATGAGATGAGACTATGTACTGTGATAATATCCAAGCGATAGGCATGCTTTTCCCTGCCTAAAACTGCTGCGGATAGTACTGCTGCTGCTTCCCCTTCATGAAGATGATTTGTTGTGGTGCTCCTTGTCAGTGATTCTCACTTTTGGAAGTTACTTCTATTTTGAAGACATAGTGGGGCCAGATTTACCTTATTCACATGAGTTCTACCTTACTTTGCTCATAGCTCCATTTAGATAAATATGTCTTTTTGCAAGAGGAAGGTGCTACTCTGTTAGAAAGAATGGTGACTCTACCTATTTATATTGCTCTCATCACAGTAGTATCCGGATGCCTCAGACATTTAATGGTTCTGTTCTCAGAACAGCTCTTTGAAATAGGGCAGCTTTGTCCTCACATTACAAATGGGAAACTGTGGTAAGAAGTAGAATAAATGATTTGCCCAGAGTCACATAGGAAGTGTTTGGCTGAGCCAAGATCTGAACCTAGATCTCCTGATTTACTATCCTGTGCTTTATTCACTAGAACATATTTTCTGCCCCTAAATATGACCCATAATGAATCATCATGTGTTCTAGACTTGATTGGCTGTTGGATAACATTTAATGCTTTATTTAATCCTTTACATCATCATGGATTGAACCGGTCGTGGAATCTCTGGCAGCAAAGATTTCTGCAGGTCCAGTGCCCATGAACTTTCTTGGCACTTACTTGGAATCCATGTTAAAAAAAAACCCTGATTGTTTAGTGTAGGTCCAACCCAAAATGTTGCTGATCTCTCCTGTTACTTACTTGCGTCTCAAAAAAGGAGCGAATTTAATCATGTGCAAGGCCACACAAATGCTTCATGCTGCTGTTGCTATTTATTTGTTACATCAAACCATCAACAAGAAGGGTAATAGAGACTGTACCTCACAGCCTTTCAATCGAAATATCTCTTTAAATTTTACCTTCCAACTCTGATTATCTGCCATTATTTGCTCTGATGAACTTCGTATTTTAGCCAAATCCCATTTCCATTCAACCTGCCTGGAGGCAGTCCTCATGTCCTTCTGAAGGGATTTACAGCCAGTGTAAAGCAGAATTGTGGGTATGTCTAGACTACATGGCTCCGTCGACGAAGCCATGTAGATGAGTTTACTAGACATAGGGAAATGAAGTGGCGATTTAAATAATTGCCGCTTCATTTACATCAAAATGGCCGCCACGCTGTGCCGATCAGCTGTTTGGCGGCACAGCAGGGCAGTCTGGACACTCCGCGGTCAACAAGGGAAGCCTTTGTCGACTGCTCCGTTTAACCTCGTGAAATGAGGTTTACCGGAGCGGTCGACAAAGGCTTCCCTTGTCAACTGCAGTGCGTCCAGACTGCCCCGCTGTGCCGCCAAACAGCTGATCGGCACAGCGCGGCGGCCATTTTGCTGTAAATGAAGCGGCAATTATTTAAATCGCTGGGGGATACTGGCGAATTTCCACTTCTGTTTTCAGCATGTCACTGGCAGTGACAACCAATCAGCATAGAGGCAGCAGGTTTTAGAGCATCTGAAATGTTAGTATGAGGTTTCTCTACCACGAGCCCTTTGCACAGTCAGTCTTCTTTGGTATATTTTATCAGTCACCTTGACAGAGGGATCTGGAAAGTCACAGTATGTGAAAAGTGTGGGCTTTTTGTCAGTAATCTCTGACCTTTCCAAACCTAGCTGATAACCTTTAGCATGCCAGGTTTTCCTATCTAGTGAATTACATGACTGTGAAATTGCTATATTTTTTCCTGTTATTTTAGTGATCTGTTTTCAACACTTTGCACTGGCTTTCATCTCTACCCCCATTTCCTCCCTTTCCCCCCAGGCTCCACTCTACCTCTTCCCAACCCTGTCCTGCATCCTCCCCCACACTTTGCTGTTCCTGTCCCTCCCTTATGAACAGCTGATCAGTGACAGGCCAGAGGGACTGGACGAGAGTGGGAAGAGTTGATTGGTGGGTCCCGCCAAACAGCTTATCATTGGCGGGGGGAGAAAGGGAGGAGGTGGGCTGCTAAGCACCTGATCTTTTTTCCTGTGAGTCCTCTAGCCCCGGAGCACCCATGGTTTTATATCCTATGTGCTAGGTTCAGTTTTTTGTGTCCCCTTGGAGTGAGGTAGAATAGTGCCTGCTCATGTGGTGTTCCTGGTGCACCAGAGTGTTTTAGGATTGAGGAGAATGCCAGATAATGGAAGGGACGTTTAATGGTTTTTATTATGCTGGTGGGATATTGAATAGCAACCTAAAGCACTTTTGTGTTTCTTTATAAGGAAACAATACCAATTTGTGATATTTATTTCACTTCCTTTAATTATTCAGTGTGGATTGGGCATTACAGTCACCAAACAGAGTAAAGGACTTTCACTAGCTGACTTTCCACAGAAGAAGAGGCAGTCATTTGAAGAGTGAGGGTAGGGAGAGACTGATGAAAGTGTGTGTGTGTGTGTGTATGTGTACGTGTACGTGTATGTATGTACGTACATGCATGGTTTTAAGTTTGAGCCAATACAGGAAATATGTGGCACAAATTGAAACTTCTGAATCAACTTTGAGACAGACTCCAGTGCAGTACTGTTATCACCAGTGCATACTGGCTTGGCAATGTCTTTTACCCGTTTCTCTAACTGTTTTGGGATATTTAAATATTTAGATATTTCTTGGGAGAAGCTACAGAGGGTGGCTCATGCATGCGGAGCTTATAAGGAACTATATTAGGGTATGTCTACACTGCCACCCTAGTTCGAACTAGGGCGGCTAATGTAGGCATTCGAACTTGCAAATGAAGCCTCCTGGCAGGAGGAATAACGATAGTTCGAATTAGGAGCTTTAATTCGAACTACCTAGTCCGTGCCATGTGTAGCCGCAGGCAGGTAGTTCGAACTACGGGGCATTTAAAAATGGCGGAGCCCAGGAACATGCAAATGAAGCCTGGGATATTTAAATCCCGGGCTTCATTTGCAAGTTCGAATGCCTACATTAGCCACCCTAGTTCGAACTAGGGTGGCAGTGTAGACATATCCTTAGAGACTGTGGAAGGAGGCCCAGGAAATACACTGAGAAATTTTTGGTCCAATAAAGGCCTTACTACTATTTAAATACACAGAAGCATATTCCAATATTTATGAAAAATTCAGCACCTTAATGTTTTTTATTTAATTCAATATCTTAAAAAAATATAATTATGCCTCCAAGTGTATACACATTTATTTCCTAAGTGATTGTAGCAGTAACAGAACCCACTTTTCTTTTGACATGGAGCTCACTTTTAGTCACTGCTCCTATTCCTAATTCTGTACTCTTCCCCAGATGAATCCCAAGGAGATGGCTGCTTGATGTTCTGGCAGAGAAGCTTCAAGGACAGATGGGTTTGGTCACTTGAAAACAGGGTTTTGGTCATTTTGCTTGCACGCCTTAGCTGTGTATTTCCCATGTTTCTCAATAGCTAAGTGAATGCTGCCAATAAGTACCCTGCCTCCTTATGGTTGTAGGGATTCTTTATTGTCTAAGCATGGTCAGTAAAATATCCTTTGGAAACTTTGCCTTTAGAAACTGTCCATTGGAAACTGTGATGGGGTGTAGTCACCCCGCACTGGGCGAGAGAGAGTTATCCCTGCACTGTATGCCCGCTTTATTGGGCATATCCAGCTGCACAGGTATAAAAGGGAACAGCTCAGCCCAGTTGAGGCTGATGGCCGGAGGGAGAGTTGCATTTAGAAAATATTCTTTGGAAACTTAGCCTTATGTGTGGCACGTTGAGTGATTAAAGGAAAGATATTTGTAGAGAGCAAAAGGTCAGACTGACTAAAAGTTTAAAAAAACACCATATTACCAGGAAGAAAAAAATCTCTTAATTGTCAAAGAACAATTGTAAAATGTGAATGGAATGATTGCATAGTTTATAAGATATAACAGAACAGGGCCTAAAGGGAAAGACTAATAAGGAACTGAGCCACTGCTAGCACTTGCATTCAGGCAATTGAACTTTCACTAGAGACCTCTCTGTTACAAGGCTCTTACATCTTGTCGAGTGTGCATGTTCCACTCAACAAGATGACAGTTTATGCAACAATATGTATAAGCAATGTGTGTGCATTAGTTTACATGCTAATCAGATGGGCACAACTATACATTAACAGAAAAAATAAATTTAGTGAGGGATTAAATTTGTTTTTTTGAGCATTTTTGTTTTTAGATTTTTGTGGCTTTTGGGCAATGTAATTGCATATCACAGAGAATTCCATTTCAGAGTCTCACAGCTAAAATAAAAATTATTTTATTCAATTAAAAATTGTTGTACTTTCAATATTTGTCTGTTTGTTCCTGTATGTACTCCCCAGCATGCACAGGTGGACAGCCATTTGACTCCTCTTCCTCTCCTTTCTATCCTTCTCTAGGGATGCTGCTTCAGGCAAAGCACTGGGATGGATTGAGATATAGTAACTGCATTCTTTAGACAGATATATTTATAAGAGTGCATTGTGCCAACAATCTGCTTGGGAAAAGAAACAAAGCCATTTAATAAAGCTGAACCTGTCATCATTTTGGTACTAGGAATAATGGGCCAGATTTTCAGTATGTATAAATCTCAGAAGTTGGGATGTACACCTGCAGAAATTTTGAAAAAGTAAATCTACGTACTCCCATTTTCTTAGCTGCAGAAAAGTCTCAGCTGTAAATGGGGAGGTGTCTATCATAATCCTATGAAATTATTTAGAGTATGTTAAAGAAATCCTGAATGTTCCTCTGGAATCTGCTCTGTTGTCTCACAGTCTAGCAGACCCACTTTTTACAGGAGCTTGATTGCTAGATAAGTGTTTTACAGTTGGATTTCACCCTTCCACTGCAGTCAGAATTGGTTAATAAGTAAGCTTTCTGATACTTTTCCTTTATATCAAGAGAGGGCTAGGACGTGTCTTAAACAGTCATTGAGATGCATTGCCTTCACAGGTAATTAGCATGTCATTGGGTTACATGTGTACACAGACGTTAACATTCTTTTTCTTTTCTAGTCCCACAGAAGGTATTTGATCGTCTAAAAGTAATGAATATAATAAAGCTCCACATTTCAATTAAAATAATTACCTTGCACATTGTTACTGTCCAGTTTCAGTAAAAAAAGAGCAACACCTAAGCCCTTTAATTTTGTAAGCCTAAATATTCTCTCAGGATGTGGACTCTAGGAGTTCTTGCTTGGAATGTTGCTGGGAGCTTGGCAAGCCCAAACTTGAATGTCCTCTTTTCCTCTGTCCCTTGCACTTGCTTTTCTCTGATGTGATGGATGGAATTGCAAACAACACAATATTTTGAAGGAAGGATTGTATCTAGCATTTGAGGGCAGGGATTCTCCGGTGGAGTCAGGTATGCAAGGGACTGAACATTCAATTCCTACAGACAGCAACTTGTAGCTGGTGGCTGTCAGCGCCTCTCAGGAAGTGGTCATAACCTCACAGGGTTGAGCCCTTTACGGTGGCATTTCTCACATCAGATTCTGCAATGTATGCATTATTTTTCTATGAAGGGAGACAGAATAAAATTAAGTGCTAAGCAGGGATGGGGTCCACCTTTTGAGGAAGGGTAAGAGAGTATTTGGATACAGACTGGTTAACCTAGTGAGGAGGGCTTTAAATTAGGTTTGACGGGGGCAGGTGACCAAAGCCTGCAGGTAAGTGAAAAACATGGAGACTTGAGAGATGGGTCAGAAATGGGAGGGAGCATGGGCTATAATAGCAGAGATAAAGGAGGGACCAGGCAGAACTGGGGTGCAAAATCAAATCAATATCTTAGTTGCCTTTCTACAAATGCAAGGAGTTTGAGAAATAAGCAGGAAGAACTTGAAGTCCTAATAAATAAACACATCTATGATATAGTTGGTGTCACAGAGACTTGGTGGGATAATACACACAATTGGAATATTGGTATAGAAGGGTACAGCTTGCTCAGGAAGGATAGGGAGGAGGTGTTGCCTTATATATTAAAAATGTATACACTTGGACTGAGGTGGAGGTGGACATAGGAGACAGACTTATTGAGAGTCTCTGGCTATGTCTACACTGCCTCTGTTTTGCGCAAAAAAAAATGCAAATGAGGCGAAGTGTGAAATATCGCCACACCTCATTTGAGTAATTAATGAGGCTCTGTTTTTGTGAAAGAGGCTTTTGCGCAAAAAGGAGCCATCTAAATGGCTCCTTTTTGCGCAAAAACCCCCTTTTGTGCAAAAGCCATTCTTCCTGAAAAAATGCAGAAGAATGGCTCTTGCGCAAAAATGGACCCTCATTAATTATGCAAATGAGGTGCGGCAATATTCCACACTTCACCTCATTTGCATATTTTTTGCACAAAACAGGGGCAGTGAAGACATAGCCTCTGGGTTAGGTTAAAAGGGGTAAAAAACAAGGTTGATGTCATACAAGGGATCTACTACAGATCACCTACCCAGGCAGAGGAGGTGGATGATTTTTTTTTTTAAACAACTCACAAAATCATCCAAAGCACAGGACTTGGTAGTGATGGGGGACTTCAACTATCCAGGCATATGCTGAGAAACTAACACAGAAGGGCACAGATTATCCCATAAGTTCTTGGACTGCATTGGAGACAATTTTTTATTTCAGAAAGTTGAGAGAGCTACTTGGGGAAAGCTGTTCTAGATTTGATTTTAACAAATAGAGAGGAACTGGTTGAAAATGTGAAAGTGGAAGGTAAGTTGGGTGAAAGAGAATCATGAACGCTATGATTTCAGGATCAAATGAATGGTAGAAGGGAGAACAGCAAAACAGAGACAGTGGATTTCAGGTAGGCATATATTAGTAAACTCAGAGAGCTGGTAGGTAAGGTTCCATGGGAAGCAAGACTTAGAGGAAAAACAACTGAAGACAGTTGGCAGTTTTTCAAAGGGACATTATTAAGTGCCCAAATGGAAACTATTCCACTGCGTAGGAAAGATAGGAAGTATGGCAAGAGACCACCTTGGCTTAACGAGGAGATCTTATATGATCTAAACATCAAAAAGGAGTCGTATAAAAAATGGAAACTAGGTCAAATGAATATAAGCAAACACCACACGTATTCAGGGGGCAAGATGAAAAAGGTAAAGGCACAAAATGAGCTCAGTCTAGCTAGAGATGTAAAGGGTAACAAGAAAACATTCTACAAATATTTTAGAAGCAAGAGGAAAACCAACGACAGTGTAGGTTTAAGATGGAGATTAGGAAAAACTTCCTAACTGTCAGGGTGATTAAAACACTGGAATAAATTGCCTAGGGTGTGTGGAATCTCCATCACTGGAGATATTTAAGAGCAGTTTGGATAGACAGCTTTCCGAGATGATCTAGACGGTGCCTGGTCCTTCTGGGAGGGCGGGGGACTGGATTTGATAATCTCTCAAGGTCTCTTCCTGTTCTAGCATTCTATGATTCTGTGAGTATAATAAAGCCTGGATGCAAGCCATGGTGTTTGCCATTTTAAAATACTTATCATCTGTTCTGTCTCTGACCTTAGTAAGGTTTGCACGATATCTATTCCCGGCACTTTTAAAAAACACTCTCCTTTTCTGAATCTCTGTTATATTCCTATCAAAGAAATGATCTAATGTGCAATTTTAATCTGTCCCTGGTCTCCAAATGGCTAAATTATCCAAGGGGGGATCTCTTCAGGTTCACATTAATTGGCCACTCACTTCTACTAAGGAGTAAAAGATTGGGAAAGAAATTTAGTTCAGTTTTTAGAACAAGTCACTTTCTAGATTTTGGTCAAATCCATGTATTCCTGCTGTGGAGTTTTAACTGCTGCGATTTTTGCTATCATTCAGGGCACATGTTATTTATATTTGGAAAAATGCAATGTGTTTTTCTTCTAAAGATTCTTAAACTTCATTGCACAGCGATCCCTTCTGACAACCAAAATTACAACATGACTCCAGGAGGAGCTGATGCCTGAGCCCACCCAAGCCCCATGGCCCAGGATGGGAGACCAAAGCCCAACATTATCCCTTCCAGGGGGTCAAAAACTGAAGTCCAAAGGCTTTAGCTCCACGCAGGGGACCTGTAACATAGTTGTGTCACCTCAATCTTTCACCCCAGGTAGGGGGCTCACGTTTCAGCTTGGACCTGGGCTTCAGCAAGTCTAAAGCAGCCCTGGGGACCCCACTAAAGCAGGGATGGGACTCTGACCCACAGTTTGAGAACCACTGATCTAGTGACCTATGGGTAATTTTAATTGGATTGTATGTGCTATGAACTGGGCTTTTAAAGCGATCATTAAATATATGCATTCCACATTGAATTGTTGTCCCCTGGAATGTGAGAGGACTTGGATCTCTTTGACCACTGTGCAGAAACCAGCCGTACCCATAAAATATGAGTTTTAGGGGTACACAAACATACTTCCCCTTTATTTTTCACTGCCAGACGAGTGCTTTAATTTGTATTTGTATAGAGCTGTGGAGACATCCAGTAGCTAGTTACCATAATGGGGCAAAAATTACTTGTATCGACAGATGACTGGATCCTGACTGCATAATACATGAAAGTTTGTAAAAGTGGACAGTTAATGAAAAAACCCTCTTCATTAGATTTGGGCATTTTAGATATGTTTTATTTTTATTTTTGAGAAGAGTTCCAGTTGCAACATAGTAAAAATTAAGAATCTTAAAGACCACTTCTGTGCCTGTCCACTTACACACTTGAAGGGACACTGACCATGATCTAGCGCATCTCTTAAGCATATGCATAAGTTTAAGCATGTGATCAGTCCTGTTGAAGTCAAAGGAACTACTCAAGTCTTTTGCCAAATACTTTGCTCAATTTTTGTCTAAAATATAGGTTCTTGTTTTTAAAAGTATGAAAACCAATTTCTTGGACAAAAATGTATTTATAATTACTTAAAATGTGATGGCCAAAAGCCAATTCCTCTGCATCCATTGGAGAAGGCGGTGTAAATGAGGTCAGCAAAGAAAATTTACTTCCCTCATGTTACCAAATTCTTGAGACTGTGACTTTTCCTAAATCACAGTGATATGAAAAGAAAAGAAATACCATCCAGTGTGAAAGAATGGTGATATGCCTTAAAATATGCAGTGATCTGAAGCAGGCACAAATGTTTATTGTTAATAGACATTTTATTTCACTTCACCTCTATAATGATATTCCTAAGATTTTTCTCCATGTCTGTAAAATGCGTAAGCAGACTTTAGTCTTGCTTTTTACCATTCCCTCTGGCACCGTCCCAGAATCCAAAATGTTGGAAAGCAGTTTATGATGTGATGAATAATATATTCCCAGTTCTCTTTCCTTTGGGTCCTAAGCTTTCTCTTCCAGATATTGGTTTGGACAATCAAACTCCAACTCTTGCTTTTAAAAAAAATACAAACGATATTTGCGCTAACACACAACTGTATTTTTAAAAATGGGGCAACAGGAACACTGTCCAGTCCTTCATTGATGATTTCTGAGAAGGATTATTTTACCATTGGAAAAGATCTTTGGATATTATACGGAATGTAAGCATGTTTTTGAAGATCAATGGCTTCCAGTTTTGCTGTATTTTAGGTGAACTAGAAAAGAATAATAATTACTTTGTTGTACAAAGCCTTGTTGTGCCTTGTATTCCAACTACCCAATACTGAATGCTTGAACACTTCTAGAAGATGCCAGATACACTGATGGTTTAATTTAAGGGATAAATTTACAAAGGCGAACTATCTTTTTTTTTAAAGTTTCTGAAAATTCTATTTTCAATTTTTTCCTCTTTCTTGGAGCTTTTCCTTTAATAAAAATGACTCTTTTTAGGTAATAGCATTTACAGAAGTTGAGTTTTTATTCTGGTAACAGCCTGCAACATTCACTGTGTAAATGCCAGATGTTTATCTCTTGAAGTAGTTATATTACTATTACTATGGAAAAACCCACATTGTATGAATTATTATTTCTACATACTAGAAAAGGAAGCCTTTGAAAGCTGCTAGAGTAACTTTTTGGATTTCTTCCTCTGACAGAAGTAATTAAAGATGGCAGACATGATTGAGTCAATTCCAACCATTTCAGGAATGTTATTAAAAAGCTAAGCTTCCAAAATAGCCAGCTCATTTCTCTTCTTGCAAAAAGGAAACCATATAGAATATTGATGATATGGTGGACCATATTTAAAACCAGTTCGAACAAAGAGCAATTCCACAAATTTGTACAGTGTGTGCCATTTTTACTGATTTCCAGATAACTCATTGGCCAAGAGTTTTTATTTTTTGTTTGTGTAGAATTTTGTGAATAATTTTTTTTGGTAATAGGTTTCTTTGTAATTTCACCAAGGAATAATGGCCAACTTTTCGTCTGTGTCTTTTGACTGACAGCAGATCTGGTAGGAAAGGCTACCCATAGTAGTTGTTAATAAACGGATGGATTTGGGACAAAAATCATTTACGAGAGCTTGCAATGAATGATAGTCTTTCTAAGTTGCTTCGTGAATTGAGGAACTCTCAATAGGCACTGAAAATGAATCTGGGATATTTGATTATGGTGGATCAGAGTCTTTCAGAAATAATTTGATTCATTTTATTTAAAAATGTATCTTCCTTGGATGCTCTTGGTATCCTAATTGTGCCATCTTTTTTAATTTGAAATAAAAATGGAGCCGAATCTATTAATTTTGTAGATCAAAATCATGAATGCATGCTTTCCTTAGACTCCAAGATAAGTCATGTTGGTTCCAATCCAATTCCCAATGAAGTCAACAGAAAGATTCCCATTTACTTTAGCAAGAGCTGGATAGGGCTCATTTTAAGAACTCTTTCATTCTGTTGTTTAATGTATTACTCTTGTACAAACAAATTCTGCACCCTTTCTGTTATCTCACTTGATTATACAAGTCCCAGTAACAGCAGAACTGGCCCAGTTCTGTTGTGTGGGAGGGAAGTTTGTGAGAAGCCTGCATACTCCCTGAATTCTCTTGATCACTGAGCCCAGGGAGTTTTTGAGCTTAAGCAGGAGCATGACTACTGGATCTAAAATATTGTTATCCTGCCCATTCTTCTTCATAGAGTAACTGCAACAGTTGCAGCTGCAAAAGTGTCCCTGGTGTTGCTTCCCAGCTTCTCTATCTTTTGGAGGAGAGACTAAAGGACTCTTTTTTCCCCTCTGATATGTCTTTAGAGGTCTCCATTTCCTTGGGCTTTGTGTGGGTTTTAGGATGTCATCTAGGTTAAGGAAGTGTGCAAAGCCTCATAGATTGGCATGTGTAATTTGCAGAGGGCTAAATAAGAGCAAGTAGAAAATGTGTTCCTTGTCAGTTCAGTTTTAAATAAGGAGTTTTTTGTGATTTTTGTTTTTTTTTCTGGAACTTGTTTATGGTTTCCTCATGCACATGCACAACTCGCACATAATGGAACTACACAGGTACTTACTGTTAATTACATGCTTAAATGCTTTTGTTAAATTGGGGCCCTCCCTGGGCAATTTTGGTCTAAAATACAAATGCAAATGTGTTGCAATGCTAGAAAAAAGTGTGTGGGTCTGAAAACTGTATGTGTGTGTCTATATATATATAAAAGGGGATACTTACAATTTTTTTTTAAAAAAGGGGTACTTTTTAAAAAAAGGTTGAGAAACACTGGTATAGACCTTGCTGGTGGGCACAAATAGTCCCCTATTGGATATTAACATAGTGCTGTGTCCATACTGTTCTGTATTGCATTAACATGTAAAGAGAACTTCAGCTTGCGAACAGGAATTGCTAACAGGGAGTTTGGAGAGGGAGTTCTCCAAGTGAAAGAGGAGTAAAAACGGGACCCTTGTGGTAAGTGGCTGTCTGGAGTGTGTGTTTGTGTGTGGGGGAGTTATTTGCTGTGTGCTGAGCTTGTGTTTATCTGTTTGGTTGGTTGGTTTGATTGTTTGATTGCTTGAAGGAGCTTCTAAAAGGTTTGAAATCTAGAAGCCTCTGTTAATTGGCTAAGCCTCAGTCAGGGGGAGGGGCTACCAGAGCTATATAAGCCTGTGACTCAGCGACCAGGGAGCTTGCGAACAGGAATTGCTAACAGGGAGTTTGGAGAGGGAGTTCTCCAAGTGAAAGAGGAGTAAAAACGGGACCCTTGTGGTAAGTGGCTGTCTGGAGTGTGTGTTTGTGTGTGGGGGAGTTATTTGCTGTGTGCTGAGCTTGTGTTTATCTGTTTGGTTGGTTGGTTTGATTGTTTGATTGCTTGAAGGAGCTTCTAAAAGGTTTGAAATCTAGAAGCCTCTGTTAATTGGCTAAGCCTCAGTCAGGGGGAGGGGCTACCAGAGCTATATAAGCCTGTGACTCAGCGACCAGGGAGCTTGCGAACAGGAATTGCTAACAGGGAGTTTGGAGAGGGAGTTCTCCAAGTGAAAGAGGAGTAAAAACGGGACCCTTGTGGTAAGTGGCTGTCTGGAGTGTGTGTTTGTGTGTGGGGGAGTTATTTGCTGTGTGCTGAGCTTGTGTTTATCTGTTTGGTTGGTTGGTTTGATTGTTTGATTGCTTGAAGGAGCTTCTAAAAGGTTTGAAATCTAGAAGCCTCTGTTAATTGGCTAAGCCTCAGTCAGGGGGAGGGGCTACCAGAGCTATATAAGCCTGTGACTCAGCGACCAGGGAGCTTGCGAACAGGAATTGCTAACAGGGAGTTTGGAGAGGGAGTTTGGAGAGGGAGGTTAGAGGGCACTAGTGACTTCTGGCCTTCTTTAAAACATAACTCTTATCGTAATCTACATTCCAGAGGTTTAAAAAGAATCCCAGTTTATACTTAAACTTGTTCATTAGAAAAATGGAGACAGAAGCCCAGCAGCAGAGTGGGGGCTATCCTGTTTATTGCGTCGAGTGTAACATGTATGATTACCTGCCCTGTGGGCGGGTGGCGTATGTGTGCACCCGTTGCAAGGAGCTCCTGACCCTCAGAGACCGAGTTCGGGCTTTGGAGGCCAGGGTGGCTGAACTGGAGGAGCTAAGGGAGGTAGAGAGATTTGTGGATGAGACTTTCTGGGACACTGTAGTACTGTCCCACCTCCAGTCTGAGAGCCCCAGTGCTCTTAAGGAGGATGAAAGTCTCAAGGGAACAGAGCATTCAATGGGAGCAGAGGGAAACCATCCCGTAGTTGGGACCCTCCTCCCAGAGGATGTTGCGGTATCCTCTCGCACTGAGGATACCTCTGAGGGGGAGGGAAAGCCAGTTCGGAAGAGGCAGGTGTTAGTAGTGGGTGATTCGATCGTTAGAAACATAGATAGTTGGGTTTGTGATGACCGGGAGAACCGTATGGTCACTTGCCTGCCTGGTGCGAAGGTTGCGGATCTCTCGAGGCATCTAGATAGACTTATGTGTAGTGCTGGGGAGGAGCCGGTGGTCGTGGTACATGTAGGTACCAATGACGTAGGGAAGGGTAGGAGAGATGTCCTGGAGGCCAAATTTAGGCTGCTAGGAAAGAGACTGAAATCCAGGACCTCTATGGTGGCGTTCTCGGAAATGCTTCCGGTTCCACGCGCAGGGCCGGGTAGGCAGGCAGAGATTCAGAATCTCAATGCGTGGATGAGACGATGGTGTAGGGAAGAGGGGTTTGGATTTATTAGAAACTGGGGACACTTTTGGGAGAGGGGGAGCCTATACAGGAAGGATGGGCTCCACCTAAACCAGGGTGGAACCAGACTGCTGGCACTAAACATTAAAAAGGCCGTAGAGCAGTTTTTAAACTGAGAGATGGGGGAAAGCCGATTGGTGTGGAGATGCACGTAAATCGGAGGGAGACTACTCTTAGAGGAGAATCCATTGATAGAGATTCTCTAAGCTGTAGTCAGAAAGAGAGGAGGGGAGAGGGCAAACCATGGGCCAGAGCAGACAAACAACCGTGTACAAAGGAATCCAATGCATCAGGGAAGGGCAGACAAATAAGCAGTGGCAAATTTTTAAAGTGCTTCTACACAAATGCTAGGAGTCTGACTAATAAGATGGGTGAACTAGAGTACCTAGTATTAAATGAGGAGGTTGACATAATAGGCATCACTGAAACCTGGTGGAATGAGGAAAATCTGTGGGACACAATCATACCGGGATATAAAATATATCGAAAGGATAGAGCAGGCCGGGTGGGTGGCGGAGTGGCACTGTATGTGAAAGATAATGTAGAATCAAATGAAATAAAAATATTAAATGAATCAACATGTTCAATAGAATCGCTATGGATAGTAATTCCATGCTCCAAAAATAAGAAATTAGCAGTAGGGATATATTACCGACCACCTGACCAGGACAGGGATACTGACATTGAAATGCTGAGGGAGATTAGAGAGGCTACCAAAACAAAGAACTCTATAATAATGGGGGATTTTAATTACCCCCATATTGACTGGATACATGTCACCTCAGGAAGAGAAGCGGAGATAAAATTTCTCAATGGCTTAAATGACTGCTTCTTGGAGCAGCTAGTGCAGGAACCCACAAGGGGAGAGGCAATTCTCGATTTAGTCCTGAGTGGAGCGCAGGATCAGGTCCAGGAAATAACCGTTACAGGACCGCTTGGGAATAGTGACCATAATATAATAACATTCAACATTCCTGTGGTGGGAAGAACACCTCAGCAGACCAGCACCCTGGCATTTAATTTCAAAAAGGGGAATTACACAAAAATGAGGAGGTTAGTTAAACAGAAATTAAAAGGCACAGTGACTAGAGCCAAATCCCTGCAAGCTGCATGGAAACTTCTTAAAGACACCATAATAGAGGCCCAACTTAAATGTATACCCCAAATTAAAAAACATAGCAAGAGACCTAAAAAAGAGTCACCGTGGCTTAACCACCATGTAAAAGAAGCAGTGAGGGACAAAAAGGCATCTTTTAAGAAGTGGAAGTCCAATCCTAGTGAGATAAATAGAAAGGAACATAAACACTGTCAAATCAAGTGTAAAAATGTAATAAGAAAAGCAAAAAAAGATTTTGAGGAACAGCTAGCCAAAAACTCAAAAAGAAATAACAAAATGTTTTTTAAGTACATTAGAAGCAGGAAGCCTGCTAAAAAACCTGTGGGTCCCCTAGACGATCGAACTATAAAAGGCGCAATCAAGGACGATAAAGCCATTGCGGAGAAACTAAATGATTTCTTTGCTTCAGTCTTCACGGCTGAGGACGTTGGGGAGATTCCCAAATCTGCACCGTCCTTTGTGGGTAATGAATCTGAGGAACTGTCCCGGATTGAAGTGTCATTAGAGGAGGTTTTGGAACAAATAGAAAAACTTAATGTTAACAAATCTCCGGGACCGGATGGCATTCATCCAAGGGTTCTAAAAGAACTCAAATGGGAAATTGCTGAACTATTATCTGTGGTTTGTAACCTATCCCTTAAATCGGCTTCCGTACCTAATGACTGGAAGGTAGCCAACGTGACACCAATATTTAAAAAGGGCTCTAGAGGCGATCCGGGCAATTACAGACCGGTAAGTCTAACTTCAGTACCGGGCAAATTAGTCGAAACAATAGTAAAGAATAAAATTGTGAAGCATGTAGAAGAACATAATTTGTTGGACAAAAGTCAACATGGGTTTTGTAAAGGGAAATCCTGTCTTACTAATCTATTAGAGTTCTTTGAAGGGGTTAACAAACATGCGGACAAGGGGGATCCAGTAGATATAGTATACTTAGATTTCCAGAAAGCCTTTGACAAGGTCCCTCACCAAAGGCTCTTATGTAAATTACATGGCCATGGGATAAGAGGGAAGGTCCTTTCTTGGATTGAGAACTGGTTAAAAGACAGGAAACAAAGGGTAGGAATAAATGGTAAATTTTCAGAGTGGAGAGGGGTAACTAGTGGTGTCCCCCAAGGGTCAGTCCTAGGACCAATCCTGTTCAACTTATTCATAAATGATCTGGAGAAAGGGGTAAGCAGTGAGGTGGTAAAGTTTGCGGATGATACCAAACTGTTTAGGATAGTCAAGACAGAAGCAGACTGTAAGGGACTCCAAGAAGATCTCACCAAACTGAGTGATTGGGCAACAAAATGGCAAATGAAATTTAATGTGGATAAGTGTAAAGTAATGCACATTGGGAAAAATAACCCCAACTATACATACAGTATGATGGGGGCTAATTTGGCTACGACAAATCAGGAAAGAGATCTTGGAGTTATCGTGGACAGTTCTCTGAAAACTTCCACACAGTGTGCAGCGGCGGTCAAAAAGGCAAATAGGATGCTAGGTATTATTAAGAAAGGGATAGAAAATAAGACCCGGAATATCTTACTGCCCCTGTATAAAACTATGGTACGCCCACATCTTGAATACTGTGTACAGATGTGGTCTCCTCACCTCAAAAAAGATATTTTGGCCTTGGAAAGGGTTCAGAAAAGGGCAACTAAATTGATTAGGGGTTTGGAACGGGTCCCATATGAGGAGAGGTTAAAGCGACTGGGACTTTTCAGTTTAGAAAAGAGGAGACTGAGGGGGGATATGATAGAGGTGTATAAAATCATGAGTGGTATGGAGAGGGCCGATAAAGAAAAGTTATTTATTAGTTCCCTAAATAGAAGAACTAGAGGACACCAAATGAAATTAATGGGTAGCAGGTTTAAAACTAATAAGCGAAAGTTCTTCTTCACACAGCGTGTAGTCAGCATGTGGAACTCCTTGCCAGAGGAGGCTGTGAAGGCTAGGACTATAACAGAGTTTAAAGAGAAGCTAGATAATTTCATGGAGGTTAGGTCCATAAAAGGCTATTAGCCAGGGGATAAAATGGTGTCCTTGGCCTCTGTTTGACAGAGGCTGGAGAGGGATGGCAGGAGACAAAGCGCTTGATCATTGTCTTCGGTCCACCCCCTCTGGGGCACCTGGTGCTGGCCACTGTCGGCAGACAGGATACTGGGCTAGATGGACCTTTGGTCTGACCCGGTACGGCCGTTCTTATGTTCTTATGTTCTTATGTTCTTATGAGAACTTGTGATGTTCACTTGGAGGGTCTGCATGAGTCAGTTAGTAATCAATAAGGTGAAGCATGTTAGAATTCACACTGCATTGCTGCACCATGTAGACAAGCCCTTAGTCTAACCACACATTCATTTTCTGTTTAAAGGGGAAAATATGAGTTTAGAGCATTGGGAGGGAATTCTGCAATGGAGCCAAGTCATCAAGATGAGGTAATAGGTAGTGGAAATTGCAATCTGTGGAGTGGTGTTTTTAAGTGGAAATACCTTTAAATTTAAAGATTGTATCCTTCTAAAAATATGATTTAATGAATCAATTAAACCCCTCCACCACATCTGTTACCCCTAGGGAGTCCATTAACTAAGGATGTTGCAGTCTTGGAGAAAATCTAAGTGAAATCACTTTTCCAAAGAACATCAATAAGATTCTCAAAAGCTAACAGTTTAGGGACCAATTGTACAAAATCGTGGCATGCCTTGAACTCCTGATGAAATTGATGGGACTTAGGAGTGTTCAGCATGTGGCAGGATTGGGTCTGAAGATGGACTCATGTCTGACTGCTCATTCAGAATCCATAAATTATTTACACTGATGTTCAGTGCATGAATGTGGGAAGTAAGGGTTCAAGAATTGGACTGCTCACGTGATCAATTTTTGCATACTGCAGCCCTGTATTTTTATCTATACATATTTTTGTTTGCTTTTAATAAATTAAATAAAAATCCACTTGTCCTAAAACAAAAATCATGCCCTTTCTACTACGTTAAAGGAAATCTCAATAATAATGCTGTGAGTGTCCTAATATTTGTAATCCAAACAGAAGTACATTTTAGTTTTATCTTTTCTAATACCATATATGGAAATGAAATAAATGAAGACCTAGTCCTTCATTGGAAACTGAAATACATCACCATTTAAAGTCAAGACTTAATATAATTTTTTTCTCTATAAATATTTCCCAGATGCATAAAAACAAAATATTTCTAGCAAATGACCTGCAGTTGGAACTCACTATCTCGTATAATCATTTTCAGTTCTTAAAAATGCCAGGGCAAGGCATTTCAATCCAATAGCACTCTGCCTGCTTCACTTTCTCAATTTTATCCCCTTAGGTTAATCCTTCATTATAGAGCAGCAGCACTGTTTAGCTTTGGCTACTACCCCACTGTGCGGTATCTTTTACCACTGACAATTTTTGCCTATTTTCTTAGGGTAGGAGCTAGCAAATAAGGACATAATGCATTAAAATGGGAGGTTGTGGGAAGACAGCTGTTGGCATGAAATTCAGAAAGGCTCTATGTTGTTAACTCTTAGGCTATGTCTACACTACAGGCTTCCTGCGCAAGAAGCTTTTTGTGGAAGAGGTCTTCTGCAAAAACTTCTTGCGCAAGAGAGCGTCCAGACTGCACGGACGCTTTCTCAAAAGAAAGCGCTGATAGCTATCCATAGAATGGCTATCCATAGAATGGGCACCTGTGCTTTTTCCTCTCTCCTGTTTTTGCGCAAAAAAACCCTCTTGGCTGTCCACGCACACCTTTTTGCACAAGAACTCTTGTGCAAAAAGGAGTTATTCCTTGTAGAAGGAGGAATTCCTACACCGAAAAACCCCCTCTGTTCTTTTGTTTTACTTGCGCAAAAACACGCTTGAGGTGTGGACGCTACATGAATTTTTATGCAAAAATGGCTGTTTTTGCGCAAAAACTCTGCAGTGTAGACCCCAGTATAGGATTTTGGGGATGAGTAGTGGAAGGAAGGAAGGCTGTAAGTGGGGAGCGTGAGCGCGAAGGAATTCTAGAGGACACAGTATGAATATATCTGTCACTCTGCTGGGTGGCTGTTACCCCAACTCTGAGCCTTGTCTGGGGGAGACCAGAGCTTCTGTCCCAGCAAGACAGGGTGCTGGGGCGTCCCAGAAGACAGATAGGCAGGCTCAGAGATATTATCAGTTCACGAGGGTGATGGCCCAAAGGGATCTCTGTGATCAAACCTGACACACCCATAACTTGGTTGATGTCCTGCGAGAAGCCCAATTGACACTAGAATCCAGCTAGAATTCATTTTGGTTAGGTTAGACATTGACATTAATGTACTAAAGAACACACCAGAAAACATACTGCACATAGGGGCTTCTCCTCCACAGGGATATGTTAGTGACAGTTCCAAGCAGTGAGATGAGAAATAACACAATGTTTGAGATGACCAAAAATATTTCCAGAGGCTGACTTTCCATCAGCAAAATGAGAGGGGCTGGTGTAGTGCTGAATGCTTCCTTCAAGCACTGTTTGTTAGTGGAAGTTGAGGGCATTTTCCCATTTCAGGAAGCAAGTAACATCTTATGGCATCAGGCATAAGTTAGTGTCTAACAGCAGCAATACAGAAAAGGAACAAGTGCACTTTATATTGTGATTGGATATCAACAGGAACAATCAGGACCCTGAAATGCCTAATGCTAGTCTGCTATTGAACATGTAAAAGCAAGGAATCGGAGATAAGACCAAACAAGTACATAAGAATGACCATACTGTGTCAAACCAAAGGTCCATCTAGCCCAGTATCCTGTCTTCCAACAGTGGCCAATGCCAGATGCCCCAGAGGGAGTGAACAAAACAGGTAATCATCACATGATTCCACTCCTGTCACTCGTTTCCATTAGATACAAAGTCATTAGATACAAAGCTGACAAACAGAGGCTAGGGACACCATTCCTAGCCATCCTAGTTAATAGCCATTGATGGACCTAACCTCCATAAATCTATGATAGAATCATGGAGCTGGAAGAGACTTCAGGAGGCCATCAAGTCCAGCCCCCTGCCCAAGGCAGGACCAATCCCAATTAAATCAACCCAGCCAGGGCTTTGTCAAGCTGAGACTTAAAAACCGCTAGGGATGGAGATTCCACCACCTCCCTAGGTAGCCCATCCCAGTGCTTTACCACCCTCCTAGTGAAATAGTTTTTCCTAATATCCAACCTAGACCTCTCTCACTGTAACTTGAGACCATTTCTCCTTGTTCTGTCATCTGTCACTACTGTGAACAGCCTTTCTCCATCCTCTTTGGAACCTCCCTTCAGGAAGTTGAAGGCTGCTATCAAATCCCCCCTCACTCTTCTCTTCTGCAGACTACACAAACCCAAATCCCTCAGTCTCACCTCATAGGTCATGCGCTCCAACCTCCTAATCATTTGGTCTCCCTCTCTAATGCGTCGTCATCCTTTCTCTAGTGGGGGGCCCAGAACTGGACACAATACTCCAGCTGTGGCCTCACCAGAGCCAAATAAATGGGAATAATCACTTCTCTGGATCTGCTAGCAATTCTCCTCCTAATGCACCTGAATATGCCATTTGCCTTCTTGGCTACAAGGGCACACTGTTGACTCATATCCAGCTTCTCATCCACTGTAATCCCCAGGTCCTTTTCTGCAGAACTGCTATTTGGTCCCCAGCCAGTTGGTCCCCAGCCTGTAACAATGCTTGGGATTCTTCTGTCCCAAGTGCAGGACTCTACACTTGTCCTTGTTGAACCTCATCAGATTTCTTTTGGCCCAGTCCTCTAATCTGTCCAGGTCACTCTGGATCCTATCCTTGCCCTCCAGCATATCTACCTCTCCTCCAGCTTAGTGTCATCTGCGAACTTGCTGAGGGTGCAATCCATCTCCTCATATAGGTCATTAATAAAGATGTTGAACAAAACTGGTCCTAGGACAGATCCTTGGGGCGCTCCTCTAGAAACCGACCACCAACCTGACATCAAGCCATTGATCACTACCTGTTGGGCCTGACAGTCTAGTCAGCTTTCTATCCATCTTACAGTCCATTTATCCAATCCATATTCCCTTAACTTGCTGGCAAGAATATTGTGGGAGACCTTATCAAAAGCTTTGCTCAAGTCAAGGTATATCACATTCACTGACTTTCCCATATCCACAGAGCCAGTTACCTCATCATAGAAGCTAATCAGATTGGTCAGGCACGACTTGCCCTTCATGAATCCATGTTGACTATTCCTGATCACTTTCCCCTCTTCCAAGTGCTTCAAAATGGATTCCTTGAGGATCCCCTCCATGATTTTTCCGGGAATTGAGGTAAGGCTGACTGGTCTATGGTTCCCTGGATTGTCCTTCTTCCCTTTTTTAAAGATGGGCACTACATCTGCCTTTTTCCAATCATCCGGGATCACTCCCGATCTCCACGAGTTTTCAAAGATAATGGCCAAAGGCTCTGCAATGACATTTGCCAACTCCCTCAGTATCCTCAGATGCATTAAATCTGGGCCCATGCATTTGTGTATGTTTAGCTTTTCTAAATAGTTCTTAACTTGTTCTTTCCCCACTAAGGGCTGTCCATCTCTTCCCATACTGCATTGCCTAGTGCATTTGTCTGGGAGCTGACGTTGTCCGTGAAGACAGAGGCAAAGAAAGCATTGAGTACTTCAGCTTTTCCCACATCATCTGTCACTAAGTTACCTCCCTCATTCAGTAAGAGTACGTCTACACTTGCTCTCTAGTTCGAACTAGGGATGCAAATGTAGGCGACAAAAATTGCTAATGAAATGGGGATTTAAATATCCCGTGCTTCATTAGCATGATCTCACCAATGCGTTACTCTGCTCAACAGCTGTTTCAAAAGTGAACGTGCGCGCTGGGATGCATTAGTTCGAACCAAACCCCTTGGTTCGAACTAACGTTACTCCTCAAAAAAGTGTAGACGTACCCTAAGGGCCCCACACCTTCTCTGATCACCCTCTTATTGCTAACATGCCTGTAGAAACCTTTCTTGTTATCCTTCACATCCCTTGCTAGCTGCAATTCCAATTGCGCTTTTGCCTTCCTGATAAGTCCCCTGCATTCTCGAGCCATATATTCTCCCTCGTCATCTGTCCAAGTTTCCACTTCTTGTAAGCTTCCTTTTTGTGTTTAAGCTCACCAAGGATGTCCCCAGTAAGCCACTCTAGTCGCCTACCATATTTGCTTTTCTTGCTGTGCATCAGGATGGTTTCTTCCTGTGCCTTTAATAAGGCTTCTTTAAAATACTGCCAACTCTCCTGGACTCCTTTCCCCTTCATGTAAGCATCCCAGGGAATCCTGCCCATCAGTTCTCTGAGGGAGTCAAAGTCTGCTTTTCTGAAGTCCAGGGTGTGTATTTTGCTCCTCTCCTTTCTTTCTTTGGTCAGGATCCTGAAATCTACCATCTCATGATCACTGCTTCCCAGGTTGTCACCCACCTCTACTTCCCCTACTAGTTCCTCCCTGTTTGTGAGCAGCAGGTCAAGCTGTGCATGGCCCCTGGTCAGTTTCTTCAGCACTTGTACCAAGAAGTTATCCCCAACATTCTCCAAAAAGTTCCTGGATTGTCTGTGTACTGCTGTATTGGTCTCCCAACAGATGTCAAGGTGATTAAAGTCCCCCATGTGAACCAGGGCCTGTGATCTGAAAGCTTCTCTTAGTTGTCGGAAGAAAGCCTTGTCTATCTCATCCACCTATAGCAGACACCAACCACAACATCACCCCTGTTGCTTCCTCCTCTAAACGTACCCCACAGACTCTCAATAGTCTTTTCTCCCTGTAAATACTGGAGCTCCGAGCAATCATACTGCTCTCTTACATACAATGCAACTCCTCCTCCTTTTCTCTCCCACCTGTTCTTCCTGAACAGTTTATACCCTTCTGTGACAGTGCTCCAGTCATGTGAGTCATCCCACCAAGTCTCCGTTATTCCAATCAAATCATAGTTCTTTGACTGGACCAGGGCTTCTAATTCTTCCTGTTTGTTTCCCAGGCTTCTTGCTTTTGTGTACAAACACCTTAGATAGCCAGTTGATCGCCTTAGCTTCTCCATTCGAGTCGGGATCCTCCTTTGTTGCTCGTTCCTCCTTGTGTTTCTTCCTGGTATCAGACTTCCTCACTTACCTCAGGGCTTTGGTCACTGTCCCCCAACGAACCTAGTTTAAAGCCCTCCTCACTAGGTTTGCAAGTCTGCCCACGAAGATGCTCTTTCCTCTCTTGGTCAGGTGGATCCCATCTCTTCCTAACAATCCTTGTGCTCGGAACAAAGTCCTATGGTTGAAGAAACCAAAGCCCTCTCTCCGAGGCCACCTGTGCAGCCACGCATTTGCTTCCTCAATTTGACGATCCCTACCCGGACCTTTTCCTTCAACTGGAAGGATGGACGAGAACACCATTTGCGCTTCAAATTCTTTGATCCTTCTTCCCAGCGCTACATAATCTGCAGTGACCTGCTGAAGTTCATTCTTGGCCGTATCATTAGTTCCTACATGGAGAAGCAGGAAGGGGTAGCGATCCGAAGGTTTAATCACTTTTGGAAGACTCTCAGTCACATCCTGAATGTGAGCTCCTGGTAAGCAGTACACTTTTCGAGATTGCAGGTCTCGACAGCAGATGAATGACTCAGTCCCTCTTAAGAGGGAGTCCCGACCACCACCCCCCGTCTTCTTTTGGGGTGGTCGTGGAACCCCCGTCCCTAGGACTATGCATCCCATTCCTTCCGGTAGATGGTGTTCCCTTCTGATTTCTTCCCTGAGAGGTTCCTGCCAAAGCATTCTTTACCGCAGTGCCTATGGAGAGAGCCTGAAAGCAGTTACTTCATTCTACATGAATGGGGGATACCTGAGTTGGCTGTCTTCTTCTTCTAAAGGTTACATGCTGCCAGTTTTCTTCCTCATCCTGTACTGCCTTGACTGGCTCTTCAGCCTGCTGGGCCTGCAGGATTAAACGCTGCCTTCTATCGAGGAAGTCTTCATTCTCTCTGATGGAACGTAGGGTTGATACTTGGGCCTCAAGTCCTCTAATTTTTTCTTCCAAAAAGCTTGCACTTAGTGCAAATGAAATCCCTTCTTTCTGCCAGGAGGAAGACAAACATGGCACATGTTGTGCAGGTAACAACAGCAGACCTATCACTATCCATACCTGCCTTCCTTCTGAGAGATTCCTCAGTTGTTGTTAAATGCCTCCTTGAAGGGCCGGAGTGTAGTGAAAAGATTTTAAAGAATGTTGAGTGTATCTCACCCCCTTCCCAACTCCCTCTCCAAACTCCATGTTAGTAGCCCCTGTATGTAAGCTCCCTGGTCGCTGACTCACTCCTTTATAAAGCCCTGGACTGCCTGATAGCCCTTCCCCCTGATTAAGGCTCAACCAGTGAGCAGAGGGTTCTAGATTTCAAACCCTGATTAGAAGCTCACAGCTTCCACCTGCCAGCCACAGTACACACTCCGTGGGGGCGGAGGGGAGGGGGTTGGGGGTCGGGGAAGGGAAGGGAAAGAAAAAAAATGCAAGGCACTTTAGTTCACTCATCTTATTTAAACTTTGAGTGTTTGTTTATAATTTGTCACTATTTATCTGTTTGCTATTTCCTGATATGTTCAACTCTTTTTTATTTGATTTTTTTCTCATCTGATCTTACCAATACTTTATCGTTTTCTATCCTCTCCTCCTGACTAGAACACAGAGAATTTAGTTAATAGACCCTACCCACAAGATAGCTCTGTCCGCTCCATGTGCTCTTTCACACCCTTCAGCTTTCCCCCAACCCTTAGTTTAAAAACTGTTCTACGACCTTTTTAATGTTAAGTGTCAGCAATCTGGTTCCATTTTGGTTCAGGAGGAGCCCACCATTCCTGTATAGGTTCCCCCTTTCCCAAAAGTTTCCCCAATTCCTATTAAATCTAAACCCCTCCTCTCTACACCCTAGTCTCATCTATGCATTGGGACTCTGAGGTTCTGCCTCCTATCTGGTCCTGCGCATGGTGCTGGAAGCATTTCAGTGAACACTACCATAGAGGTCCTGGATTTCAATCTCTTTCCCAGCAGCCTAAATTTGGCCTCGAACCTCTCGCCTACCCTTCCCTTTGTCATTGGTACCTACATGTATCACGACCAGTGGCTCCTCCCCAGCACTACACATAAGTCTATCTAGATGTCTCGAGAGATCTGCAACCTTTGCACCAGGCAGGCAAATCACCATACGGTTCTCCCGGTCATCACAAACCCAGCTGTCTACGTTTCTAATGACCGAATCCCCCATTACTAACACCTGCCTTTTCCTAACAACTGGAGTTCTCTCCCCTGAAGAGGTATCCTTAGTGCAAGAGGATACCATAACATCATCTGGAAGGAGGGTCCTAATTATGGGATGCTTTTCATCTGCTCCAGTTGAATGTACTTCTTCCCTGAGCCTTTCACCTTCCTTAACAGCACAGGGGCAGTGTACCTGGAGGTGGGACAGTTCTACAGTGTCTTGGAAAGCCTCATCTATTTACTTCTCTGCCTCCCTTAACGCCTTCAATTTAGCCATCCTGGCCTCCAAAGCCCATATGCCATCTCTAAGGGCCAGGAGCTCCTTGCATCGAATGCACACATGTGCCATCTGTCCATCAGGCAGGTAATCATACATGCTACATTGGGTGCAATAAACAGGATAGGCCCCACTCTGCTGCTAGGCTTCTGCTTGCATTCTCTCCTACAGAGAATTAGATTATTGATAGGGTTTTTATTTAAATCAGGTAGCTTTGGTTTTAGATTAGTTTAAAAGTTTTAAAGAATGCCAAGTGTACCTAGCCCCCTTCAACTCCCCCCCTAAACTCCGTCACAAACCTCCTTGTTAACTGCCCCTGTTCGCAAAGTAAATTGAAACAATGAACAGATTTTTTTTATCCTATTGTTCCCTAGGTTTTATTTTTTGATCTTCACTAAACTTTGGAATAATGCTTAGACATTAATGCTTAGACACAGCAATAATGCTATAACTGCAAGTGTTCAGATACATGCACTGTGATGTACTTGCTTTAAAAAATAGATGGCAGCAAGAACAGTTTTCTGTTCTTGTAATTTTTTTATTTTTAAAGGGCCAGACCTAGACATTCCTGAAGCCCAGTTAAAGATAACAGTCTTAGTCATGCACAAGTACATGCAGCTGAAGGATGGCACTTCCATAACTGCTGGAGCAACTGGTTCAAAGGCAGTCCCTAAATAAGTCTCTTGGCCTGTAGACTGCAGAATATGGCGGAGGAGGTAGGGCTGTTTTTGCCATGCTTTTTTATGTTCCCAAACAAACTGTTCTTTTGTTCTCTTCCTGCCTTTTACCCAGGCCAACAAAGAAGGCTTTAGACTGAAATTTCAATTAAGTCCTGGCTTGATGAGCTCATACAGTTCTTTATAGTGCTGTAAAATTGAAATCCCTCCCCCTTCTTTTTAGGAAGAGGTGTATTAGGTTTATGCAATTGGATTTTCTTTTCACCCCTATGTAAATCTCCATTTGAAGTAATTCTGTTTTTCATTAAGGAAATGAAATATGCTTGAATGATTTTTTTAAAGCACCTTTCAAGAATAAAAGCAAAGTAACAATTTATGTTGTTTTTTTCCTATCTTGCATTCATTTTGAAGTGAGTGTGGTTGACTGTGACCATTTGATAAACAGTGTTCTAGAGTAGTGTGTTTGCCTCTCTTTCTCACGCTTACACACATTAGCCTATGTAAGTGCATGAAATGCAGAAAAGATCTAAAGCAAGTGTGAACCTTAACGCAGTGATGAATAGGGCACAATTAATTGAGTAACATGGTGGATTTGCTTACTTGTTGACCTTGCAACTAGTAATGACTGATTTCCGACTACAGCCCTATTGAGAGATTATGACTTCTAAATGAGGTAAAAGTACTCAGTTTGTAGATCTCCTAATAAAACATGCAAAAAAGTCCTGGTGTGTTAGTAAATCTGAATGGAAAGAGGTGCCTTAACTGTCTCAGTGACCCTTATGAACTCAGAGCTGACATTGACCAGGAGGTTGTAATAGAAGTATATTCTTACTTTTGGTTTTGTTACAGTTATGATGAAAACCTGAACTACTTTTCAGTCTGTGAAATGGAAATCAAGTGCCAGAAAAGAAATACTTTGTTTTATCAGAATTGTTCATTAAAGATACCTCCATCAATTCATGTACAAGTTATGAGCACTGACTGGCCTTGTAAGATAGTGTTAAATTACATCTACTTTCTCTAGTCACAAGGTACTTCAAACAGGGGTAACTTGAGCATTACTGCAAAGACTGAACTGGAGTAAAGCAGGCATGGCAGTGAAAAAGCACAGATCCATTACATTGCATGTGAAAAGTGCCTATATAGTGAGCTTTCTCTGTAAATGTGTCATGGTTTTTAGAGCCTGCTTTTGAGTGGAAATGCATCTTCTTGCCAGCTGGTCTGGAAAATCTTCACCTTGAAGTCTTTACTCTATTCCCCAAGGTCAGATAGCCCCTTTGTGAAGCCCTGGACCTGATGACATAGAACTTAATGTGCTGCCCATTGTGGAATCAATCGCTTCACAGCTCATTGTTTAATTGACATTTTATGTCCAGTTGCCAAGCAAATGCTGGAATTTGACTGAAACCTAAAGGATTTGGAGGAACCCAAAAGCTGTGACAAATAATCTGAAAAAGTTAAGATGCATGTGAGGCTGATGAAAAATGGAACATTCTCTTTTGACCCACTCGGCACCTAATTTTACAGTGGTGTTCTGAGATGCATTTGTCAATGATCCCAGGACAGTAAATTCTAACTGTGCACCTGTGATCATATAAAACCTACGGATGAATTCTCAGGATTAATGGGGCTCTAGTCACACAATGTGTTCTGTGACCCCTACGCCTGTAAGGGGCACTGTGGTACATGATATGAGAGAGGCCTCATTTGAGAGAAGATACAAATCCCTCCAAAACTGGGTTAGGCTGTAAGAGGCTTGTTGTCCAGTTCTAGAGCACCAGTTCTCTGCATATGGTCTGTGAATCACCAGTTGACCACTCCACCGTGCTCAGTTGAGGAACAATCTGAATATCAGAGAGACAGGCTAGAGGCAGAGTCAGTCATAAGAACTTGTACTTGACATTAAACTGAGGTAAGGTGATTTTGTTAGCATGCTGTTTCTGTATTATTGAAGTCAGTTTTACCATTCACTTCAGTGGGAGCAGGATCAGGACCTAAATGAGATTAATTTAGAAGTATGGACAAAAGTTAAGAAATTAAGGCCTGATTCTGTGAAGCAGATGGTTACTTTCTTGAAGTCAGTTTTACCATTCACTTCAGTGGGAGCAGGATCAGGACCTAAATGAGATTAATTTAGAAGTATGGACAAAAGTTAAGAAATTAAGGCCTGATTCTGTGAAGCAGATGGTTACTTTAAGCATGCTATATTACTGCTGCAGGAAGTCTATATATGACAAAACAGGAAAATAAAACTACAGAGGCAAGGGAAGAATACCATGTTAAATGGCAAACTTATTCAACGTTCTGGGAAATTTGCCCAAGTGAAACCAATAGAAAGGGACACAGACTATGCCCAGATGGACATTTGGAGGATTAAGAGCAATATTCCCTCTATTTTTTTCCATCCATGTGCAGAAAAACATTTATGTGCACCGAGGCATGTGTGTATATGCACCACCAGTAGAAACAAATACTGCTGGCTGGGGGAGCTATGCTAATAGTTGGGTGGCATTTGAATCTTACAGGGAACACTGATTAAGGGAAATTTTTAAGACCAAATACCTGGATGGACCAAAAGCAAATAAGTAATTAATTTAAATATATTTAAGTAGAAAGAATAGAAAAAAAAACACTTCTAGGTTGCCTGTGAGGGTACGTCTAGACTGGCAGGTTTTTCCGAGAGGCCAGAGGTATCCTGGAAAAACTCTGTCGCGTCCAGGGAACGCGTTTGCTCTTCCACTTATTTTGTGGAAGAGCAAACAGGCTCTTTCAGGGAGCCCTGTATACCTTGTTCTACGAGGAATTAGGGCTCCGCCAAAAGAAGAGGCTTTTCTACCATTTGGCCCCATCAAGATCGTCAGAAAAGCCTCTTCCGGAAAAGCCCCATCAGAAAAGCCTCTTCTGGAAAAGCAATTGGAAAAAGCTACGCAAATTGCGGAGCACAATTTGCATAGCTTCTTCCGATACAAGAGTGTAGTCTAGACCTAGTCTGAGTGAAGGTACGAAATATGGAGGATAAGGACCGTAGAAAAGCTAAATGATTATTTTGCACCAGATTTTACTGTGCAGGGAGATGAGGAAATGTATACTCCACAGTTGGTGATACAGAACTGTTGTTTGCAAGCAATAAAAATAGAGCATTATCAGATGGAGGTGACAAAAGAGGTGATGATGGAACAAATGGAGGATTTAAATTATGTTAATAATCAGGGCTGGATGATATGCACTTGAAAATTCTGGAATTTTTTTTTAAGAGTAATGTGCCTGAACTGCTAACAAAAAATTTGCAAGTTATCATAAAATGCATTAAAGGATTGGAGGGTCAGAAATGTAAGTATTTTGTTTAAAGTGCTAAAGGTGATCTTGGAGATGGCAGAGTAGTGAGTCTATCTTCAATACCATGTCAGTTAGTTGAAAATTGATTGAATGTAGATGTAAGCAGGGTCAATGGGAAAGAAATCTTGGGTGTGTTTATGTAAATACAGTTTGTCCCTGCTTTACTTAGATGTGTTAGATGTGTTAGATTTGCTTAGATGTGTTAGATTCGGCTGTTACAATGGTGTTTTGCTCATTGTAATCAACTTGGCTGGTGTTGTCACAAATTATGTTAATTCTAATTTCAGTCTAATTGCAATGTCTCTAATTATTGGGGGAATGCAAAAGAAGAAAGTCTGTGCTTAACCTGACACACATTCTCAGTTTAAAGAAGGAGATTCTGGGCATGTGCATGTAAATACAGTTCACAGTTTGCTTAGGCCTGCTAGATATTTAACTGCTACAATGGTGTTTTGCCCCTGCTAACCAATTTGGCTGTTGTGGGGTCACAAATTGTGTCAAAATTAAATGCAGGAATTGTGAGATATGATCACCAATGCTTGCAGTTATTGTGGGAATGCAGAAAAGTCAGACTATGTTTAACTCAGTTACAAAGAGAGACCCTGTCAGTGTAAATACACTTGGATGGACAGAGGCTCATTTTCCAGAGTCCTATAGATTAAGCTGGGGGGAAGGAGGACTCTGAAGGCATGTATACACAGTAGCGTTATTCGAAATAACTAGTGTTATTTCAAAATAACTATATGAGCTACTACACAGCAAGCCCGTTATTTCAAAATAATTTCAAAATAACAGGAGGCTTATTTCAAAGTCTGTAACCCTCATTTCACAAGGAATAATGCCTGTTCCGAAATAGCTATTTCGGACTAGGGTGTGTATAGACAGGGCAGCTGGAGTTATTTCGAAATAAAGGGACTCCAGCCCTTCCCACAGGTGCCCTGCTGGCCCCTCTGTCCACATTGAGCAAAACTCTATAATACCTCTTCCTCTGCAGGCTTTAAATGTACAGTCTCAGGGGAAAGGGCTTGTGTCACACCGCAGGCCCTGACAGCCCTGAGTTACAAAGCATCAGCCTGTATACCTTCCCTGTGGCCATGAACCACCCTGTGCTCCTCCAAGCCCTCCCTGGCTAGGGCCAAGTAGGCAGCCAGCTCTCAGGACCCTGCCAGAGGACGGAAGAGGTGCACGTCTTCCTGGTCTGGTGCAGAGATCCTGGACCTCATTTAGGTCTGGAGCAAGGAGGCAAACCTCCAGGATCTCCACACCAGATGCAGGAATGCCGACCTTTATGGTCGGATGGCTTAGAGTCTGGGCACCAAGGGCCATGTGGCACACCCAGGAGCAGGTGCGCATGAAGGTGAAGAAGTTCAGGCAGGCCTATGCCAAGGCCAGGGAGTGTAGCTCCCACTCTGGGGTTGCACCCCAGACCTACCCCTACTATAAAGAGCTCCACCACATCCTAGAAGTTGTCAGTTCGCCCCGGTAGTGGACTCAGGGCTGGAAACACCTGTCATCACGCTCCTGGGGAGCAGAGACAGGGAGAAGGAGGAGGAACCGCACAAGGCCAGCTGTGTAACGATGCTTGCCAGCCAGGAGGTCATGCTCACCTTGGAGCCGGTCCCCTCACCCTGGATGTCTCCAGGAATTGTCTGATGCTGGGGAAGGCCCATCAGGTGAGTGTCCTTAGTTTCTATAGACACACATGGATGGAGGTGGTGGGCGGCGGCGGGCTCCTGCGTGCTTCTTGCTCAGCCTTCTCAGCCTGGGGTTCGCATGGTAGCCTGTGCACATGGTTGCAAGTGGAGCACCAGTCCAGGGCACACCGCCTCAGGAGGCTGCAACAGAGGACCCTTGTGCTCTGGCTCACAGGGTGTCTGGACGGGCCTGCCTTACTGCCGACACCAGGTTTGGACACCCTCCTACCACAAGCCACCACTAGAAGGAGGCTGGGGACATGGAGACCCCCCCCCCCCCCACACACACACTCACAAGTGCTGCACACGGGCATGCCCCCACTCTCAGGGCAGCATCCAGTCCCGGGGACAGCACAGCAAGGCGCAGGAGCATCTGCCGTTCATACACACCTCCCTCCAGCACCTGCCCCCACTCCTCCAGCAGCCAGGGATACAGTACCTCTCCCCGTGGGACACCACAACTGCCAGACCTGGCATGTGCGCAGCACAGAGGGAAGTACATTTCGGAGGGAAGCCCAGCCGCCCCGTGGCTCCGCTCCTTCCCGCAGGCTCCCAATCTGGCCGGCACCTCCCCATGTCTGCTTGTCCCCGGGACGTGGGGGTAGCGAGACTCCCTGTTGGGACATCTGCACCCCTGCAGGAAAGAGCCTGCTGTCTAGGCCACAGGTGGTCTTGCTCAAAGCACATCACCTTAATCTGATCTGAGACCTTTCGGTCTTGGCTCAGAGATGAGGGCTAGGCTTCGTGTACATCCGCCCCGCCCCCAGGACAGCTGCCCTTCGCTTCGTTCTCCACAGCTAAACCATCTGCAAGAGGGGAGCGGTCACCACCTCCCGTGCCATCCCCCTGGCCCTGCATGATCCGCTGGCACTGGAGAGCCCATGAGGACCTCCAGAGGAAACATATTGCTGCTCTTCGAGCCCTGTAGTGATCCACGGACAAGCAGGACCGGAGACTGGAGGAAGACCTCCAGCTGTGCCGCAACATCTGGCGGGAGTTGCTACAATGGCCTTCCTCACAGTCATCAGCCTCCTGGTAGCTATTCCTGCGCTGGCTTCCGCGCCCTAGCTTCTCCCTCTAGCCTCCCCTGTGGCCACCAAGGGCCCCACACATGAGGCAGTTGCACCATCCGATGCAGCTGCCACTCCCAGCCCCAGCCTTAGCCTCTCCAGCCCTCACCTCCCCATTTTCTACCTCTGTCCTCCCCCGTCCCAGGTTCTTTCCCTAGTCCCTCCCTTGTTACATTCACCCCAATAAAAATAAAAGAGTTGATTGTTTCCAAACCAAAAGTGCAGTTTATTGTCTATGCAGTGCAAGGGGAGGGGGAGGAGGGAAAGGGAGTGCAGGGGAAGAGAGGGATGTGAGAGGAAAGGCAAAAGGGGAGAGTGTCACTGGGGTCCTGGTGAGAAACTCTCCCTCGGGGCCTCACAGATTTGCACAGCCCCCTGAAGGGCCTGCCAGATAGCCCTGCCGATCCGGTCAGCCTCTGCCCCCCCACCCTGGTAGTAATGTCTTTCCTGTTCTTTCCACAAAGGTTGTAGCGGACACAACATGCTGCTGAGTCTGGTGTTAAAATGTTCCTTGGTGGGGTCAAGATGTCCAGTGTAGGGCTTCATGAGCCAGGGGAGCAGAGGATAGGCTGTGTCCCCTACAACACAGACCGGCATGTCCACATCCCCGATCCTGATGATGTGGTCAGGGGAAAAGGTGCCAGCAGGCAGCTTCCAGAACAGGCTAACACATGCATTGTGTTCCTTCCCCAACCACGCGACATAAATGTCGGGGAACTGGCCACGGTGGTCCATGAGGGCCTGCAGGACCATCAAAAAGTACTCCTTCCGGTTAATGTACTCAGATGCCTGGTAGTCAGGGGCCTGGATGGGGATGTGGGTGCTTCCGGGTGGTCTTAAATGCGATTCAGCGTCAAATGAGCGTGGGCTATTTCAATGGGCATTTGCTGAAAATAAGCTGTTTTGGAGTATTTCCTCTGAAATAGCTTATTCCGAAATAAGCATGCAATGTAGACATGCCCTGAGTCAGCAGGCTGCATGCCCTCCAGGCATGAGCTGTAAGACTGGCTCAACCAGTATCCACCCTCTTTTTTAAAATAAATTCTAGTTTACTCAATAAGAATTGGCTATAAGTGTGTATTGGGGTGATATCTGAAATGTTAATTAACCTGGGATGTAATGTGTCCGATCCTTTGGGATTGGCAGAATTTTGTTTATATAATAAAATCTTCAGTGATTCTTATCATATTTGATTTGGATGTGTGGGTGGAGGCCTAAAATTGGATTGCGTTAAGGGAACTGTGTTACTGGCATTTGTGTAACCAATAAGGTATTATATAGGTTGAACCTCTCTACTCCGGTACTCTTGAGACCTGACTGGTACCAAACCAGAGAATTTGCTGAACCACAGGAGGTCACTATTGTAGTGAATGGGTCTCTTTATTTTTATTTCACTGAAGCAAAAAAATGGAACAGCACTTGCAATGCTGCTTAATAATGTATGACTGTATTCAGTCATATGCTTAGCCAAGACTGATCAGCTCTCTTCCTAACAAAGTATTAGTGTTGTTACTGTATTGTCACGAGGAAATAAGTAGACAAAGCATAAAAAACATGCTTTCGCTTAGCAGCGTTACCAGCACTTCCACTGCTTGCTGGTCTCTTAGAAGACATTGAAGGGTAATGTAGAGCTAAATAACAGCACAGAACATGGAGAGCCAGGACTGATGGCTGTAAACAAACTTTACGGAACTGCAGAAAACTTGGCCACACCCACAATAAATGGAAACCAACTAACTAAAATTATGCCCAACCATGAATGTTGCTGGACCAGAGAGTGACGGACAAGAGAAGGTTCAAAGCTACTTTGCGCTGGCTTGGCTGGCAAATCTATGTACAGGAATATCCACCAGCTTTGGGGAATGATTTCCCTATTCTTTGTAGTTAAACCAAACTGAGTAACTTCAGTTGCCTCTCCTGGACTCCGGTCACAGCTGCCCAAAAGAACAGTGTCAGCACTCAGACTGCTTGAGCCTTGTATTGGCTTTCAGCTGCAAGTCACTGGAAGTTCACACCACTCTCCCGGTCTTTATTTTTCCCCTTCAAATTTGTGTTGAACTCAGACTGTCAACTTCACATTTAGAGGGACAAGTTGGGCGAGGTAATATCTTTTTTTTGAACCAACTTCTGTTAGTGAGAGAGACAGAAGTTGGTCCAATAAGATACTATCTCACCCACCTTGTTTCTTGGTAGTGGCACAGCTAAAACAGGCTGTTTACTTCATTGTTTCACAGCCAGTGAGCCTTGTGGCTCCCATTGGCTCCAGTTCCCCTTGGCTGCAAACGGTGAACCGGAGCCAAAGGGAGCCGCGAGGCTCTGTGGCTGTGGAGCTGTTAAGTAAACAAACTGGAGAGGCCCATTAGCAGCTGTCTCAGAGTGGGCCCGCCGCCCACCTTGAGAAACACTGTTCTACCGTCATCAGCACTATTCAACCAACTTTCCTGAAAATACTAGTTATTTGTGGTTCCCTGAGGCTGCATATACAGCCTGTCAGGCTGTTTGTGCACTCACAATTGCAGTAAAATATTGCCAAGCGTAACGCTGTTTACACTCAACCACTACAGTGGTGAAGCACAGGGTAGTAATAAAACTGGCTTGCAACTCATTCAAGGGGAAAAATGGTATAGAATTTGGCAGAGAAGAGCCCTAGCAAATTAATAAACAAGCTTTGAGTTACAGCAGGGTCAAGCTGAGGCCTAAACATCTGGACTATTTCTTTTTAATTAGAGTAGACACAGTCTATCATATAATTTTTCTAGCTCTGGTTTAATTAAACCAGTAATTCTAGAATGCAGAAGGTTTATTTGGGTTATTTTGTATCCCAAAAAAGGACAAAAGAACAAATTGTATTTCAATAGAAGAATTAAAATATACCAAACAGGTGGCCTTTTAATTTTTTAGTGTATTAAATGTTATTGTTCATATCCCTATGCTGAAATTTGCACCTTGTTTTCACATGGTGGGGGGGGGGAGGTCTGGATGCTGTTGGAAGCAGTTAATGATATAATGGTGCTTTTCACTTTGAGGATGCTAATTCAAAGCCACTCCTGATGGGTGGTGACCAAAGCTGTTGTCCTCTGAAGAATGGTTAGCAGTCCGTGTGTAATGACCTATCTGAACCCACTTCTTCATGAGTAGGCATCCACAACATGAGGGGAGGAAAGGAGTAGGTTCCCTAATAGCCGTATTTTTTCTTTGTTTGCTGGAATCCTAATTGGCAACAATTGGATCCCATGTTGCCAGTCACAGTAGGGAATCAAGGATGAATGGGCAGGGAGAATGAAAAATCTCATCCATTCAAGTGGATCTTATAGCTGAGGGCAGGGCTGGTTTTAGGCCTGTTTCCCCCGATTCCCCCAAATCGGGCCCCGTGCCTAAGAGGGGGGCCCTGCGCCTAAGAGGGCCCCGCTCCCGGGTGCGTGGTGCATGCGCGGCCTCTGGCCCGGGCGCGTGGTGCATGCACGGTGCTGCCCCGGGCGTTCGGCGCATGCGTGGCCCCGCTCCCGCGATTCAGGCCCCGCACGTCCTAAAGCTGGCTCTGGCTGAGGGATGTAGGGCATATTGGTAGGGCAGCGAGAAGTCAACTTGCTTGGCATCCACATGTCTTCATGGGCTAATGCTGTCAACCTGGCACCTTTCATGAGCACCAAATTCACTTTTAAACCATATAAATAAATACATGTTTTCTCAAAATCAGACCCTTTTACAGCACAGTCTCCACTCAGCACAGGTCTCCTGGGAGCTGTAAGGGCTGCAGGCTAAGGTTCAACTCCAGCACAGTGCTCAGCTGGGTCACTGAATGCCCTCAGTTTCCATTGAAACCTCCTGCTCTCAAAACCTTTCCATGATCAGTCCTTCGCACAGAAACAGTCTGATACAACTGCCACATAGCCTTTAGCTTTTTTTTTTAATAAAAAAAAAAGCTAAATCTTATCAGATTTGCAAAATTTGTTTCTGACTTAGGAGTTTCCCAGCCCCATCCCATTTATAAGCTTAATGAACTCAAGTACTTTAAGAGCGCTTGCAGATTTTTTCCATCATTAATTTAATGCTGTTAAGTGCAAGATATAAATCAGGGGTTTTCAAACTATATATGGTAATCACACAAATGGGACTTCATCTCACCTAATAAATTGGGAGTAACTCAAAGGATCTACTAACAAACATTAAATGAATTAAAACTACCTTTTATACATTTGTCAGAATGTGACCCAGTCCCTGGGGCTACTGTCCCAGATAGAAAGGAATTCTCTTATCTTATATGTGGTTACACTGTCTTTTCAAGCTTAACCTCAATACCTGTCCATGTCATTACAGCTTCCTACCCTGTGTTGTAGCCCAAGAGAAATGCAGCAGGGCAGCTAAATGTTGATCCAATAAAAGCTTTTAGTGTTGGATTTACAACTGGCTTGCTCTCAAAAGAGCAGTTATAAACATGCAGCAAAACCAGCATGTGTCACAAACTCTTCCAGAAGAGGACAAGAACTTTACCAAAGCGCTATATGCTCCCCTTCTTCTTCCACTCTGCACCCCCTGCTCTATCTGGACAATGGAAAATTGAGGACTTTAAAACAGTATAGAAAGTGCAAGTATTTTGCACACCAAGTGTGATTTGTTGTTTTGAATCAGACTTCAGGGAATGTTTTCTGCAGTGGATTAATCCTGATGTCCCAATCTAGCCAAGAAGGGATCCAGGCCATAATATGCAGACATTCTTGTGGTGATTGGGTTATTTAAAAGCAGCATATTGTAGAAGGTGCTGCTCTGTTTAGCTACACACTGATAGGGGAACTTCCTTCATTTGGCCCACTAACAAATCTAAGGACATTTTTGAGAAACTAGTAAGAATAATGGGGTCATCCAAGGGTATTAGTAATTCAAGTACTAGTTGGACAGTTGGACCTTGACTAAGATCACTAACATTATTATTATGAATTTAATTATTTCAAAATAATTTCCTAGTGTAGACATGCCCTTAGAGATTAAAAGCTTTTTAGCTTATTTCTATACCCTAGACTATCAGTTTCCTCTGGGAGTTATATATTTTCTCTGTTAAGTATGCAGTATGGAAAATTTATCCCTTTATCACACTAGACCTTTAAAAAAGTGGTGGATAGAGTATCTTTCATTTAAGCAACATCAATTGTGGTTAGAGTTGCCAGGTGTCCGGTATCGACCCGGACAGTCCGATATTTTCGCCTCCTGTCCGGTAAAAAAATTCAGAAAATACTGAACACCTAAAATGTCCGGTATTTTCTGATTTTTTTTCCTGGCCAGGAGGTGAAAATACCGGACACCTGGCAACCCTAGAGCCCAGCCTCCTCCCCCCCCCCCCCCAGGCCCTGACACCTCCAACCCCCCGCCCCTGGACCCCATGCTTACCTGGTTCTGCAGGGAAGCTAAGTTCTGGCTTGAACAAGAAAACAAAGTGGCCACCGGCAAAAAGCCTAAAGACCAAGGGGAAGCAATGCCTTCCCTGGATCTTAGTGCTCAACTGCTCCCCTGTTCCTATCCCTATTCTGATTCTGCACTCACTCTGAAAGGGGCCATGCTGTTTTAATGCTGTTTTATTATTTAATTTTTTTGTTTACTTTGGTCCCCGCCCCCTTTTTTTCCCTCAACAGAATTTTTTCCCCATTTTTTTGGGTGGGGGTTCAGTATTTTTGGTTCAACCATCTGGCATCCCTAATTGTGGTTCATAGGGGTTTTTTTGTCCATATATAGTAGGATGAACAATCATTTCTTCCCATTTCATTGCCATTTGAACTTGGGGATTAATGAATCTATGTGGTGACCACAGAAACTTTGCACTCTTGTTGAGAAGACCAGATTACACCCGCTGAGTTTTTCTATATTGCCATATTTCTGTAGTTGCAGTAAAACACTTTGTGTCAGTTGCATTTCCAAGAAAGGAAGCATTGATGTCTGGAGGATATCTGTTTTAAATAATTGGTTAAAGGCATTTTCTTTCTGCCAAAAAGAAGTTTTCTAGAGGCAGGGGCTTGTGCAAATAGATAGTTGATATGATTATTTTAGAAGGAATTTGGAACATGAGGCTAAGCTGAACATTTGTAATAAGCATGCAGAAATGCTGAGTATGTAGTACAGGATGCAATAGAATAGGCTCTGCTGAACTGCTCATCTATTTTTCATTCCTGGAATGAAGGGAAAATCATACTATATTGAAATGTTTCTGTTGCTAGTATGGCACCATAGTGTGCCAAGTGCCTGTACAGACTAGAACAGGGGTGGGCAAAAGGGCCTCTATGGGCTGGATCCAGCTCGCCAAGCGGGTGGATCCGGCCTGTGGAGGACCTGCTGCTCCCCCACCCACAGGCCTTAACTGGCCTGGGAGCGGGGCAGCGCATGAAGCCTCCTCCTGCCCTGCCAGGAGCACATGGTGCTTTGAAGTGCCGTGCGCTGCTCATAGGGGGTGGGGAGAGCAGAGGAGGCTTTTCATGTTCCCCCGTCCCCAAGTCAATCAGGACCTGGGGGCAGGGGAGGAGTGTGAAGCTTCCTTCGCCCTGCCCCGGCCCTGCGAGGTGCCTAGTGGGAGGGGGGGCAAAGGGGCTCCCCCACCCCCAGACCAATCATGGTCTGGGGGTGGAGTAGCTCCACCCCTTCCCATTTAGGCCCCTCCCCTTCTGGGGTGGCCCAGGGCTACTTCAAAAATTTTTGAAGTGGCCCCCGAGCAAAAATTATTGCCCACCCCTGGACTAGAAGAACACATGATCTTTGGCCTGAAGGGTTTGAAATCTAGCAAGACCACTGTCAAGATGAAGGCTGGGTGATGGTTTGGCCTGCAATAAAAGTCAGAGGTCTAGGGGTAGATGGGGATGGATAGCTTTGTGTTCATTAAATCCCTCAGGGAATCTTGCAAAAAGTAAGAGCTGGGGAACTGATTTGTGGGCAGGGAGGGCTGCTGATGCCACATCTGTACAGTCATAGAGGTAGTGGCAGGCTGCCCAGAATCAGTGTGGAGACACAAAGCTTCTACCTGGAAGTCCTTGTGTCTCTAGTAAATCCACTGAAGTCCACCCTCTTTATTTTGTTTGTGTTGACAACTCTCCTCCCCCCCCACCAAGGAAAAAATTGAAAAAAACCTCCCTCGAGGTCCCAGTGGTTTTGCCACACTGGAGGGCAGCTTGCCCCAAGGTAATTAAACTATAGTGTTTCGAAAGTATCTAGTTACAGGTTGAATCTCTTTACTCCGACACCCTTGGGAACTAACCGGTGCTGAACCAGAGAATTTGCCAGAACATGGGAGGTCAATATTGTCTGTACATTACCAATACTTCCTCTGCTTACTGGGCTCTTAGAAGACATTTGGGTAAATTAGAGTTAAATAACAGCACAGAACACTGAGAGCTGGGCTAGTGGCTTTAAACAAATTTTATGGGATTGCGGGAAAGTTGGCCATACCCATGATAAATGGACATCTGGCTAACTAAAATCATGCCAGACCATGAAGAGGTTCAACCTGTAATCGCACGATTTTTTGCATAGATTTTTAAAAACAATTATTTTGCCCATGCATTCTGTTAAAAGTTCTTCGAGGAAGGAATAAAGGAATATCAAATTTCTTTGAGAGAGAGCTTATATCAGTCTCTGCCACATCCACAGATGTTGCCTGCAGATATATTGGAAACTTTACATAGTCATTTACTCTCATTTATGTGTACAGATTGCCATCATCCTTAGAATAAGCTGTTGTGCCTTTCCACAGACATCCCTTTAGTAGTATACTTTAAAACTTACCAGTCCACATTAAATGAACCTCCATAACGTTGACTAATTTTCTTGCTTTCATTCCCTTTAAAAAAAGTAACATATTTGCAGAGAAAATTGGCTATTAGTAGAGCTTTATTTTATTAAAGTATTTGAATAGTTTTGCACTTTCCAACATAATTAAAAACCATACAAAAATATTGGTCACTAATACTGACTGAAACACTGACTGGCAGTGTTGTAGCCCTCAGTGAGAACCCACCTGCTGTAATAATAAAAAAATCCCAGGATTTCTCTGACTATTTCTGACTATTATAGGGAACGTATTTCAAGCTCAGAGACAGCCACTAAAAACACTGTCTTACTGATCCTGAACAGTTGACTTCCAGACACCTTTTTCTTCTTATGTTATTTAAAATGGACTTTGCCCTTTCTCCTATTTTTTTTTTCTTTATCATCATCCATCTCTGGGACTGTAGAATCACAGATGAGCCTGTGAAAGTGTGTATTGGTTGTGGCCCAATTGTACTGGAGTATATTTTGATGGGCTCAGATTTGGGGATGCATTTCCTGAGTTTTGATTTTAGATCTGGTTTAAGTTCTAATCCAGCAAAGCACTTTATACACATGAAATTAATATGGAACCGTGCATGCACATAAAGTTAAACATGCACATAAGTGTTTTGCTGTGTCATAGTCTTACTGGTGTCAGGATCTTGGAGGAGAGTTGTTCAACAAAACCATCCAATTTTTAGTTTTTCATTCTATGCTGATGTTTCTTCCTTGCGGGCCATTGTTGTTTGTGTCATTTACATTTATATCCCACAAGAGCACTTTAATGATAAAAAGGAAGACAGTCTCTGCTATGAAAAACTTCTAATCCAAAGAAAAATCACAGGGATGAAGAAATGGGACCAGGAAAGGGAAGACAGAGTGACAGGTGGCAGAGCCATGAAGTTAGGCATTTATCACATTAGTTATATAATCTATGTGTTTTTCTCTCTGTGTCTCTGTTTTCAGCTAGAGTATTATGTTCAAACTAGTTGGAGTGGACATCATGGGTTTATAAGGCTGGCATATGGAGGCACTATTCTATTATTTAAAAAATCTTCTGTAGAATGCTCCAAAATTAGCAATAGTTTTGGCAAAGAAAAGATATTTTCTCGTCCAGTATTTGTTTCATATAGATATGGAATTTATAGATTTCTAGTCTACTTGCTTTTTTCTCTCAAATTAGGTATCAGCTCTTAGCCTAAGATTTAATTTCTTTTTTTCTCAATAAACCTCATCTATAGAATTGGCAGCAGGAACTTACACCTTTTTCTTTCTTTAGTGAAGGGAAGTCAGAAGTGTGAACTGAATTGCCGAGCGATAGGTTACCGGTTCTATGTGAGACAAGCTGAAAAAGTGATAGACGGCACACCATGTGATCAAAATGGAACTTCAGTCTGTGTTTCTGGGCAGTGCAAGGTAAGGCCAGCATCTTAATGTGTCTCTTATGCATTATGTAAGTTCCAATAATGATTGCTGTAACCGGATTTGTCTGGTTGGTTAACTTTACATGGCCTGTATATTTTTCATACATATTAAAAAATTGTGTCCTCATCATACTTCAATTATATGTAAACCCATAAAAATAGGAACTTTGAGAAATGTGAAAATTTGTGTAGAAGTATGTGATTGGAATTAAGATGACTTTCAGTGAACTTCCTCATACATTTTGCTTCTTGCAAAAGTGGTATTTTTCCCTATGTCAAATTAAACTCCTCAGTAATTTATTAAGCAAAAGAATGCAAGTGAAAGTAAGAAAACACTTTTTTTTAGCTTTGGAATGTAGATATCCTTCTTCTTTCTCAGCTGAAACAGGTGGTAAGACTGCCCACGAAAGCTCATGATACCATCTACATGTTTTGTTAGTTTTTAAGGTGCTAGTAGACTATTCGTTGTTTTTTAAGTTTTTCTAGTTACAGACTAACTCAGCTACCCCCTAAAGCTGTTAAAGTACATGTCATTTAACCAGTAACACTGTATTTTTTCCCATCAGCCCAAACATGCAGTTAAGAGATGCAAATTATTCTCCTTATTGGTTATCCACTATTGTGTTTGTAGATCATAAATCATTGTAAATTCAATATACAGTCATTTCTCTATGATCCAGAAGGAGGTATTTACACAATCTACTGTGTGGATTTTCTTCATTAATGGTAAACCATCAGTTCTGTGAGCAGATAGCACTCTTATGCAAAATGTGTTGTTTATTTAAAACCTTTGATGCAGTAAGATAAGAAAAATGTGTAAAAAAGCTCTTATCTGTTGAATTTACCAAAGAGAGCTTGTTTTTTGAGTGTTTGGTGTATGATTGGGGGTTTAGAAAAAATATCTAATGATTGCAAATAATTACAATTCAATGCCTGATTCTTTCCAATATATGTAGGCAGAAGAAACATTCAAAAGTTTTAACCACTGGAACAAATATGACTCATGAATCCAAATATGAAAAAGGACAAATTCAGTTTAAGTTGTTACTTTTCCTGAAGAAATATCATATAAATACAATCATTTTCTATTAGTCCCGATTCCTCCTACTTGTACACATCTGGACAATGCCATGTGTAGGTCTGTGTATTTTTAGCAGTACAGGCAATCTTAGACTTGTGTTTTCTTTATAGATGATAGATATATGAGAAGTTGCTTATCATTAAAGATCCCTTGATCTAAAACTGATTCATAAAGAGCCAGAAATTGTTTTTAATTACAATTCTGATCAGTGGCCAGCAGTGGAGTTGACCTAGCAACCATATTTGCTGGTGCTTTCTGCAAATACAGAATATAGGATAATGCATCTACATTTCGAGGTCTAGTGTAAAAAGGAATGATGGCTTCTCAGTGACCTAATGAGAAATAGTGTTCAGAATTTTGCCATCATGAAGTTTGTATGCAGGTTGTTAATGTCCAAACCTTTGAAAGAGATGTCAGAAACCTAATATGTGTTCCAAATTCATAGTGTGAATATAAAATCAGTGCTACCGGGGATTCCTTTGCTTTGTTACTTACTGTTATACTGCAGTGTAGCCGGTTAGGGCTTCTGGAGGGGCTCCTCCGCCTCCGGGTCAGTGGGCGGCCACTCTGCCCCATGACTGCTGGCATTAAAACAAACTCCCAAGTCAATAGTCCAAGCTCAGGTCTCGGGTGGCAATAACAAAGAGAGGCCAATCGGTAGTCCCGTGTCCCCGGCTTTGTTCCAGGTGGGGTGACAAAAAAGCCGTCAGTTCAGAAGCCCTAGCCCGGGTTCAGGGTGGGCAGCAATCAGTTACAGTTAGTTCCGGAGTCCCGTAGCCCAGGCCTTGCTTGAAGTGCGGGCAGCCAACAATATAGTCAGTAAAGAGCCCTGGCCCCAGGGCAGGGCAGGGCAGCAACCAAACAGCTATAACAGTTCAGAGGGCCCTGGGCCTAGTTCAGAGCGGGGCAGCAAGCAAACACAGTTATAACAATAGTTCATTAGCCCAGGACTTGTTTCATGAGGGGCAGCAACAACCACAGTTCAGTATCAGAGGGGTAGCTGTGTTAGTCTGGATCTGCAAAAGTGACAAGGAGTCCTGTGGCACCTTATAGACTAACAAGACATCTGTTAGTCTGTAAGGTGCCACAGGACTCCTTGTCGCAACCACAGTTCAGGCTCCCGGCCCTGGTTCATGGCGGAGCAGCAAACAAACCGAGTTCAGAATCCCCGGCCTCGGTTCAGGGCAGGGCAGCAAACACAGTTAAACAGTAGTCAGTAGTTTGTCACTATGCTCAGGAGAGGTGCAGGCAATTCGCCTGTGGTGGCAGAGCAGGGGAGACTGCCACCTGGTGTCCCAGCCCAGGGTCCTAGTAGCAGCAGCGCAGCCTGCTGCTGGGGCAGCGGGGGTCCAGTCTGCAACACGCTGACCTGGGCGTGCCTAATTGTTGTCAATGTTCCCTGGGCCACTTCTCTTATCCCCCTCAGCACATACCTGGGCGTCAGCCCAGGCTCTCGGGAGTTCAAGGGTTGTCAGGTCCAGGCGGTCCAGGCCAGTCCTCGGCCACTTACACTTGATAAACTCTACCAGCTCCTGTCATGTTAGTATCTGTACACAGCAATCGTTATGTTGATAAAATAATTTGCATTTCCATAACGCTTTGCATTGAAGGTACTCAATTTTTGATTAATACAATATGTGATGTTGTGTATATGTATCCTTACTTCACTTTGTGCACATGTTAGGGGATTTGGCTTAAACTGGGATGCTTTTCTGCGTTCTGCATGTTCATTTAGAGGGATGGCTACAGCTTGCTTGGTTTCAAGAAAAATTAAATTTAAAACCTATTTAATTATTGGACAAATGTGATTTTGTCTTCTTTGAAATGATGTGAAATGTTGTTCTTGTATGGAAAAGCTTTCACTCCAAGAACCATGTAAGAGAAGCACCTGAAAGAGGATAAGTATTTAGAAATTTGGTCACTCTTTTTAGTGCATTCAGAGGAGGTGGGCTCCCCAGGAAGCAAGCTAGAAACTTTAACCAGGTTCTTGGACTATTAAACTAATTCTGAAAATGTAAGTTTCAGAAAAGAGAACCTATTTTAAACTATCTCTAGTTTAACTATACTCACTAATAAAATCCCTCTTTTTTTCTTACGACTTTCTTCAGACTTCTGGGATTATTTTGTCTACTCTGTAAATTTTGCCACGCTTTACTTTCTTGACCACCTGTTCTGACATGATTCTGATTACCTTCAAAATTTCTTCTTCCTGCCTTTGTATATACATGCTTTTACCTAATCTGCTCAAACCTTATTTTGCAAGCATGGCGAGATCAGTAATTCAATACCAGATGTTTGTCTTTTTTAACCAACACAGTAACGTGAGTTGTTTGTATAATTATTATGTGATGAGTAGTTTGTAGTTATTTACAGTGAAATTATTTTATATAACAAAATGTGGTGCGCTTTCGCTGTGACTATAGGATGTTCATAAGACTATCATAACTGATAACATGTATCAGTTACATTCATCTGATGTACAATTATCTCATTCTCCATTTCAATAATTTAAAAAACTTGATTGGAATGTGTAATTCTTCCATTTTGTCTCTACTTAATGTTTTCTGCTTTGATTCACCTTTCTTTCTTTTCACTATTTTTGTACCTATCTTATTCCACCTTTTTTTTTCTTTTTTGGTCTTGTTTTTATTCCAGCTACTTTGATTCTAGCTGCAGTAGTAATAAGTGAACCTCAAAAGTTCACTTACTGTTATACTGGGTGAGAACCTTCTCTGTCCTATTCACTTGAGCCAATGAAACTGAGCAAGGCTTCTCATGAGAACAAACTTTTGATGCAACATTTCTGACACTTCTTGTTAAGATACAATTATGGCAAGCATAGTTTTTCATGTACTATTTTTGCATTTCCTGTCTCTGGTTCTGGATGGGAAGATGAAGATGCATAAAATTAAAACAAGTTGGTTCAGCTTTTAGACAGAATTGAGGACAAGTTTATAAAAGTTATCTGAATTCCTTCACCTCTCTATAACTCATGGAATATTTATGTAGTCACTTTTGATGTATTTATGGGGGATACATCTATGAAATGATACAAATGTTTTGGGTCTATTAATTAGGAACAGTATTTGTGGAGTCTTGGCCATTTCTCGTCAAGCAAACAAACATGTCAAACTTATCTAGTATTAGTTTAATATTCCTAGGTATGGCAGTGAGGGAATAGTTGGGAACAAACCTTTGCTATCACGTTACCTGTCACAGGTACTCCAGATGTGACCAAACAAGTATTGCTGCCTGGAGGGGCTGGATATTTTCAGCCCAAGATTAAAAGCTTCTGTCTTCAAACAAAAGCTGGTCCCGTTACAGGAAACTGCTTCTGAATGGAGCTTGAAAGGTACGAAGGAATCTTGCCAATAAAATTGCAGAACTGAACGGAGCCCAAATGTTTTCCTTGGGGATTATGACTGTATTTAATTGTAGATACCACCCTTTGGGTGGGATGGAATATGTCAGTGTTTTGATAATGCAGCATAAGTTGTCAAGTTCAGAAGTACAGTGATTCAGTTGGTGAATAAGGCCTTAAAAGAATGAATAATTTGCTCCTTTATGGAAACTGTGGGAGAGAACTTTTTTCATTTGTAGTTCTGGCACAGAGAGAGCCAGATCCTGCCTGTAGGTGGGTGACTGGAGCTCCCATTGGAATCAGTTGGAAATATGTGCAAACTAATATTCACTAATATTGGGGCAATATTCACAACACAGTTGTGGTGCAACATAGTTACTAATTAAGTATCAGATTCAGCCACCTTGTTAACCATCAAATAATGAACTAAGATACTATTCAGCAAGAGTTATGGAGGTAGAGTCTGGTCATTAGCCTCTTTGCAATTGGATTTAAGTGAGCAAAAACCCTAACACAAGACACAAGCAGGCTTGGGTGTGTCAGATGAAGAGCAAATATGGACGTAAGTTTCCCTGCATTCTATCTGGAAAGGGACCATTGGAACTTGACTTCTTATAGTACAATGGGAGAATATTTAGAGCAGTTTTTGTTTCCTAATGTTGACAGCAAGAGGAATGTATTAAATTACATTTTTATTGGATCAGTCACTTTTATCACAGGTTACTGAAAGGCAGTTATTAAAAAATTTGCCCTTGTTAGAAAGAACTTATGGGGTTGGGGAGGAGAGAACATGAAAAACAAATAAAACCAGGAAGCTAGAGTTTTGACAGCTTCCTTTTTTTTTACTTTAATGTTTCCCATTAGAAATTTTCCTCCTTTAAAGTCAAACAGAAAGGTTCATAGGTTTCTAAAGTTTAACAGTGCTAAAAAGATTTGAGGATAGTTTTTGCTTCTATTTCTACCATTCTAAATCTGGAGTAACCCTCCTGAACTCAGTGTGTCCCTCCAAAATGTTTATACATTATTATCAGCTGCTGACAGCCAAGAGATTACAGTGATTAAGACAAATATTTGCAAATCCAAGTTTTCAGGGGATAAACAGTTCATACTGTATCTCATGGCCTTTCCCTTTGCTAGCAAGGGAAATCATCAACACCCTACCTCATCTCCTTGTTCTGTTTTCTCCGGCCATTCAAAACATACCTTTGCAAGCAGAGTTCCAAATGGCCGTGTTTATTTTTCAATCCTGTGCCATACTTGATTCATGGTTTCATTTAGAAGAGAAGATTTACTTTAATTTTATAACCTACTCTCTACCTCCTTAATTTTGTTGCCTGCATCTGCTCGGTAAACTAAAACCAAAACTAAAACCAAACCCAAGAAAGGAGAAAAGTAAAGTATCCATCAGACAACAAGGTATGTGTGTCTCCTGTCATGGGCTGAACTAAACCCTTAATAGTAACTGCATTCAAAATTCTCCTAGAAATGTAAAGGGTTGGTACATAGGGGACAAAATTATTAGTTATACAGCTACGTGCAGCTAGAATGTTAATATAATCTGTGTCAGAGGTGCTGGGGTAAAGGCATTAAATTCATCCTCTCTGTTTGCTGAACAATTAACCTTCCATGTGATTAAAGAATGGTGCTAATGGAAACTACAGAGCCTCTCATTCAGCTGTCCTCAATTGGAAATATGGCACATATCAGCTCCATTGTTATGCAAGTGGCTGCGGGAGCTATTCATAAAATATTCATCCAGCTACATTCTTGTGCCCCTTGTGAGTGTCACCAGTACTGATGAGTGGTGGCGGTTATAAGGGGGGGTTGGTTTTTTAACGTTTAAATTTAGACTATCCCTTGACAGTCAGGCATAGGATCAGTAACAAGCATGTCTGTGTGAACATACCTGAACAACTTTTCAAGTTTATGGGAAATCAGGCAATGTGGATTTTTGCTTTATTTATACTGTACTATCCATGGAAATTGTGGAGAAAAGAGTAAACTTGAATTCTGAATTAACAGGGCTGGCTGAAAGTCAACTCAGCCTTCTTGTATACTTAAGATATTTGAATAAACTATATTTTAGAATCAACATTTTATAGTTTTCTACTGAGTGTTTGTTTAATGTATTTTATTTATTTAAATAAGGTAGATGCCTTTCATCACTCAAAAGGCATCTAGGTAATGTGTATAAAATATGAATGTTTAAAAACCATAATGTTGGCCTAGTTGCCCAGGCATGTGGACCTCCAGTGCTAGTTTGCTTTCATGTGCACAGAGGGGTTGATGGAAATAGGGAAAATGAAATGGGGAGGAATGAAATAATCCAAACAAATTATCTAATGCTGCAATTTCTGCAGTTTGCCATCAGTGTTTATGGCATCTTTCTGTGGCCCATGAACAGAAACTGTACATGTGCACTGCTCAGAAAAATATTTCAGTAAATTTTAAGAGGGGGAAACATTTAACTACTGTGTGATGGCACATTTGTTTGATGGTCCCATCACCTCTTCTCAAAAGGAAATGAAATGCAGTTAATGAACAGCTTGCAATTTATCATAAATCTGGCATTTTGGAAAACAGTGACAGGACTCGCAGATGCTTAGTGCCTCTCAGAATCAGGCTGGATGGCATTATCACTGCGTAACAAGGGTTTTGGCGGTTTTGCCACTTTTCAGTCTTTCAGGCATTTCCTGCATGGCTCTGTTGTGCTGTCTGTTGAAATGAGGGGCTTGCACATAGAGTTCCTATTACTGTTAGAATTCACAAGCATAAATCACTTGCACAACTAATGAAGACTGATCTATATGGGCCAGAACTACAGCTAGTGCAAATCAGTGTAATTTCACTGATGTCAATGAAGCAGTGCCATATTTACACTAGTTTAGGATATGGTTCCTAATCTTTATATATACCCTTATTTTTTTCAATTAAAATAAATACCACAAAGAATAGGCATCATTAAACTAATAGTGGGATTGGAAATACCTTGAGAGATTCTCTGTAAATACTCTTAAATTGTGTTTAAAAAAATTCCTTTTCAGTTGGTAACTTGTATCCAGGGTCTCACAGTTTTACCGGGTGCTTTTTAATGCAGTAGCATGTGATATTGTAAAAAAGCAGGCAAACTTCTTAGCTACATACAACATTCTCAATTTGCTATCTGAAACTAAACTGAACTGCCAGTGTGACCTGTCTGGGATACGTTCTTCGGAATCTATTTTTAATTGTTTCAAAGACCTGATTTGGTATTTGAAAGAAATCTTTCAAGGATGTTATACTATTATTTCCCTAATCTTAGTATACAGTGTCACCTAGTGTTTATTACATGTACTGTAGTTACCATCTCCCACCTGCACCATTATAGCTCAGTTCTACTCTCCCTGAAGTCAGTGACAAAGTTTCCATTAATTTTCCTGATTGCAAGTGTGAAACTGTTTGCATGAAATCCTGGCTCCACTGATGTCAGAGACAGTAAGATTTCACCTTACAGTGTATGATACCATAATCAGATGAGCTGATTCTCATGCCTACCCTCTTGTAAATAATTTACCTTTTCTTGTGATGTTTCATGACAGACTGCATCATTAAAAATTACTCATTTCCCATTGTATTTGAAGCATAGAATCATAAAATCATGGAATGCCAGAACTGGAATCATAGATCATCAAGACTAGTCCCCTGCCTTCACGGCAGGACCAAGCACCGTCTAGATCATCCCTGATAGATGTCTGTCTGACCTACTCTTAAATATCTCCAGTGATGGAGATTCCACAACTTCCCTAGGCAATTTATTCCAGTGTTTAACCATCCTGATAATTAGGAAGTTTTGAAATTATTTAGAGCCCTGTTTTACCTAAATAAATTGTCTTGCACCTTAGGGTTTTCTTATCAGAGTAACTTGTGTACATGTGGATCTTTAAATCAGAAAATACTGCCTTTCTCCTTGGTTTGTGGGTTTTCATATTTGCACGTCTAAAAACTCTGTAAATATTGGTAACATGAATCTCCATGAGGTATGGAATGAACACACAGATATATCACAAGAATGTAGTAAATTAAGGAACTTCCAGATTTGTGTGTTTTGTGGTATATAGTGCCTATTTTTTGGAAAAAGTGTATCTTCCCTCCCCTCCCCTCCCCCTCTCTCCAAACGTGTGTACAGGGTCAGAATTCTGTTTGGGAACATGTCTTTTTAAAACATAAATTTTTTTCTGTAACGAATGCTACTTGCATGGCTTCATTTAACATGAAGCACCATGTTCAATAACACACATATGTATCTGTATATTTTAGAAATGTGCATCAATTGATCTGTCTGTCTATCTGTTTGTCTGTTTGTTCAAATAATAAGAGCTATGACCACCAAATTTGGTATGCAGCTTCCTCTTCTCCTAACTTAAAGCAAGGTCAGGGTTTGGCTGTGCCAGGAAAATGGGAATTGCCTAGAATTGGATTATTTTCCATAACATGGAAAGGGAGGGGGCTGATTGGAGGAATGGTGATACTTCAGAATGACCACTGTGGGCAGCCACACCACCAAGAGAGTGGCCATCTGGGGCCCGGGCTTGCCATCTTGCTGGCCAGAGGACTGGGTAAGTGGCTTCCCTGCTCCCAACCACTTCCCCCTGGCCGCAGCACTGGAGTGGGGTGAGGGGAAACCCCCACTGGCCAGCAGCCCTGCCTGAAGAGCGCCTCAGGGCTGGTCTTTGTGACCTCCTCTACGCCCCTGGACCGGGGAGTGCTGGCAGCCCCACCCACCCTGGGACTCTGGCCCTCTTGCCCCTTTGCCCCAGGCTGGGCCTGGGAAGCACCAGTGGGACTAGCCTGCAGGGTCCCCCTCTGCCCCGCCCCACCAGGACACTGGCAACAATTGGGAACGGTGCGCAGCACCTCCTCCCCCAGGGACAAGCTGGTGGGTGAGGTGCATGGTCTCTGCCACTCCAGGATGCCCCCAGGGATAAGCCAGTAGCCAGTCCTACCCACTGTCCTGAGCCCCTCTCTCTCTCTTCCTCCCCTGAGCTCCCCTTGCTCCCAACCTCCTGCCTTGATTCCTGCCCCCCATCCTCATTCCTGCTCTGACTCCTGTATCCCCCACCCCCTGTCCTGAGCCCCTCCTCTCCCCTCAACCCTCAGTCTCGCACCTCCCCACATCCCCAGCCCCATGCCCCCAGCCTCCTGCCCTGAACACTTCACATCGCCAGGGCCCTGCCCTGACTCCTGCACCCCCCACACTGCCAGTCCCCTACCTTGAAGGAGCCAGGCAACTCCAAGTAAGTTTACTTTATTAAGCAAGTGTTATCCACTATGATTTGCTTGACAGTTTTCCCCTGAGCAACATATGAAACAATCTTATTAATATTTGGCTATAGATGCCAATGTTGTTCTTACAGGTAGGGATGGGCGAACTGGTTTGGATGAAACAAGAACTGATCTGGAGCTCTGCCCTCTGTTGTGACTAAATAGGTTGGGTTAACATTTAAAAATATACTTTTCATTTTAAAATATACTACACAACAGCTGTTAGCAGTATTGGGCTCTGCTCACTCACAGGTTGCAGTAAAATATATCTCAAAGTGATCAGGCATATTGAGAATGTGGTTATATATTGCACTTTTTTTTTCTAATTTGTCTACTGTTTTGAGCTGCTATGGATTTTATGTAAAAATCATTTAGAAAAATGGCTGAATATACTGTCTGAAGAGCCAGCTTACATGAGTCTGTAACTCCCTCTTCTGGATGCTTTGTTGCTTTAATATATAACAAGGATAAAATCCATATTTGACATAACATGATCTGTTCTGTTTTGATAAAATTTCTGGTGTGTATTTTGTTTGCTTCCTTTTTACCCTTTGCAATAGCTGAAGCTAAATAGGGGGAAATGCATTCATAAACTTGAGTAAGAAAAGGGATGGGTTGAAAAGGCAGCAAATTACAAACATAGTGGAGATGGTTCAATGTGAATGAAAATCATATTCCTATAAAGTAACACATTTCTTGCCAATTTAGGATTAAAAGCATGCTACAGGTCCATGCTATTTACGGAAGTTTATTTAACATGGAGTTTTGTCTCCCAAAATCTACGCTATTGAAAATTCACTCGATTAGCTGAAACATCAATTAACTGCTCTTATGTAGAGGGCCCATGTACTTACATGATCAGTGCAGGGGGGAGTAACATTTCGAGCAGTTGTTTCCAGTTCAGCAGTGGACTCTTCCCATCTCATTTCAATTACAACAGAATGATTATTTCAGAGGAGTGAAATAAATTCCGGGAACGTGATCATGTATGTGCGGGGTGTAAACATGATTAAAAGCTTTCCCATATCTAATACTGTGTATCTTTGTGCAGACTCCATATTTTCCACGTGGTGTGGGAGAGCTGAGGTCTAGCAAACAATGGACAAAACATGGCTAACATAAAGCAAAGCTAAGCTGTGAGCAAGAGGCCGGCCCCAGCTCACAGAACTTGGCACAAACAGGGCTGAGAGTGCGACACACTAATTGATAATAGGTGATAATGGGAAACCTGTGTGAACAGGAGAGACCAATTCAGCTAGGCTTTCTTGTTCTGCCATCATGGGTACCACTTTGAGGGGCACAGCTACTGGCCTACCTTCACTTCTGTCCCTTCCCTCTGAGTGCAGGTATCAGACCTCATACTTTTAATTCTTTGTTTTTCTCACTCTTAGACTGTGCCCTGGACTACAGAGATCAATCACGTTTTTTCCAGAAATCGTCTGGAATCTGAGACCAGTGGTGAATTCAGTTACAAGACTTATAACTCTTGATCTGTGGGACCCGAACACTGGCAAAATAAACTTTGGAATGTGTCTGGTGCTTTAAGTTTGAATCATCACAGCTAATAGTTCAGGCCCTATCTGAAATGTTAATGGGGACACAGTGTCTCAATGTATTATTTGTTTCCTAATCATTTTTTCCAATAGCATAATGCTAAACTAAATCATTGTATTCATACAATAACATCCCAGTAGCCACACCATATACAGTACTGACAAATTATTACAGAGCAGCCTCACCTCCATCACCACTGTCATGTGTTTCCTGGGCTGGACTCTGAATTCCAAATGAAACCAGCCTCTTTTACAAATACTTGAGTCATTTAAGAGTGACCCTGGAAAAAAAATAGAAAAGATTGTTTATGATTTTTTTTCAGGCCACCTCAAAGCAGATATCTCTCAAGAATCAGTTTTATTATTTATTTACTGATGATGTGGAGGGGTGGTGTGCAGGTGCGCATAGTTTGCAGCCTATTGAACAGGAAACTTCTTGATGAGTTTTGGAGAAGTATCTCACCTTTTGAGCGTTCATCAGATCATTAAACTTTGCCTCACTATTTTTGTTAGCCATTATGGCATTAAATCCAAATACTGAATAGCTGTACATTGCTAATAAATACTTATTAAACTAAAGCAACTTGATGATTGCACCATGGGACTGCTTTGACATTCACAAATTCAGATATTATGAGTTAACTGGAGGATGAAATATCAACAATGCTCCAATGAGAAAATTAGGCCAAAATACAGGTCTGGAAATAATTTGTCAATGTAATCTTTTATATTTGTCTTATTTGCTTTATCTTGCCCTTTAGCGTCCTAAATGTACACAAAAGTAAGTTTCAATGATGGAAATACAAGGACAAATCTTTCTCCAGCATCTCCTTCAGCCATAAGGGTAATTTGTTTCTAATGCCAGGTGACAACTTTAGTTTCATATTTGTATCAGCCTTTCTTGTTTCTTTCCAAGTCAGGAAGGTGAACTTGAAAACTTTTAAAAGTATGAAAGAAGAGAAGAAAATCTGAGGAAGGAAGTTATTTTATAGCATTTGGAGTACAGACCATCATTTTGATCTCACTGGTGTACCATTAATAGAAGTTTTGTATGTTAAATTTGACAGTACTGTAAATTGTCTATTTCCCTCTCATGACAAATACATGGGAGAGGGCATGTGAATAGGGGAGCAATGTAGTTTTGAAAAGAGTGAAATGGTTATTCCAAAGCTGTAAAGCAAATGACAAAGCAGTTGATTTTGCATAGAAACTGGTAGCCACAAGGGGCCGCACTTTACAAGAGGACATCCCGGCACTGCTGTGCTGCACACCAGAACTGAATTGACAGAGAAATTATCTCACTCCCCAGATGTTGCACTAAACAGAAGTTAACTCTTATAAACTAAATTATAAATGACAATTGTAGAAAGTAATTATATTATATAACTTATAGGAAGTAGCTATTCCCTTTCTCTTCTCATTTTGGTATTTAATTTTCTCATCCGAGCATTGTTGATATTTCACCTTCCAGTTAACAGGTAATATCTGAATTTGTGATTCTCAATGCAGTTCCATGATGCAGTCAGTAAGTCGCGTTAGTTTACTAAAGAAAGAATCCTCAGTCAATCTGTAGACATTTTATTTTACAACCTTTCAAAGATACAATTTATACTGAAGAAAGCACCTATCAAATACTGAAATCCAAGCAGACTTTACAGGGTAGAGACTCAGTCAGCCATGGGAAACATGGTTCATTCATATGTAGCTCTACTGTACAAAAGTGTGGTTAGGAAAGGGGGCTCCCATGGGACCTAGACGCCAGTGTCAAGTTAGCAAAACTATGGACCACACCATAAATATAAATTAGGAAAATCTAAAGATTATACATATAAATCAGAGCCAGAAAACAACAGTGGAACTGTGCAGTTTCCAGGCGTTCGTGCTTTTCTCATAACTCACAAGTGGTGGAAGGTAGGCATCGGAAAGGTTATGAAAGCTCATTCCTTTGTAGGAAAATCTCTTTCTCATAGGGCTCTCTTTAATTGTATACTTGCTTATTACCCTACTAGTATTGAAGGTTTTTACATTTCAAATACCCCTTTCCCTTCCCCTGGGTGTGTGTCTTGTCTGTATAGATTAAATACTTTGGGGCAGAGACTCTGTGCATATACAGTGCCAGGAACAATGGCGCTACATTTTAGACATAATAAACCTGATTAATAGCAATAATAACAATGTGTGGTTGCCCCTTGCATTAGTGTGTAAAGGGGGAGGGCATGTGCACCAATGGGCTGATTCCCCATTTGAATCCAGTCAAATGAATTAGCTGACCATGGCCATCTGCTTGTCTTAGACCATGCTCTTCTTCATTCTGTCTGAGTGCATCTGAAGAGTTGGCGCAGTGGGGACACTTTCCCCAACATGCAGGGAGCTTTTGTAAAGCTTTGTGCCTGAGGTACAATGGCTCTTGCAACACCCTGTGGGGCCATGGCAGTTCTGCACCAACCTAAACACAGGCCTGTGCCTTAACCGCACAATCAGGTCTGCAGTGTTTAATTGGAACCACACAGACACAGTGGGGGTCTGAGGTTTGGAACTTTCTTTGCATGTGAGGAGGGGCACATCTAATAGAGTGTGTGTACGGTAATGTGACTCCATTCTAAAAGCTTGTTTTGGAATATGCAATTATTTAAATTATCTTAAAAAAACTAGAATAGCATAGAGCTCTATGTTACCGTAGCTTCTGTGAGGAGCGGACCACACACTGATATGCATCCCGGAGGTGGAGAAATAGGTTCCTGTTGATGTGTTGAATAGTTTTTAAGAACGAAATAAGTGGCATGGTTTGAAACATTCAAAAATGGTCTATGCTCTGGGTTTTTTAATGTGTACAATGACTGAGCACAGCATGCTGTAAACTTGAGCTTAACACTGAGTTTTTGTGGTGTACTTTGCTTTCTTCATATAAAAAAGTTGGATTAATTTACTATAAGGCCATTAGTTTAATAAGCAAAACAGCATTGAGCTCATTTGCTGTTTTCATCTCTCATTTTAACTGAGATTTGCTGTTGCTGAAGATTTTGTTCAGAATGGTTGTGTTTACAGGCCAAAATGTAAAGCTCCTAAATGTGCAACAGAAATAATTCAGTATGTAGAAAACTAAAGAGAATTAAAATATATTGAATTATGTTCTCTCTCACTCAGCCTTTCTGCATAGTCTGCTATGTTTCCTAGGCTGCTGGAAATATGACTCTCCATTGTTTCTCCAAATAACGACTTGCTAACGCCAGGCGTTGCGCTGGGAAACACCTGCCTGGCATTAATAAGGTGTTAATGGAAGAAACAGGTTCCTGGGAGTTAAGAACCCTCTGCCCCTTGACTCCTGGTATAGTTTCATGTTAACACTGTTTTCCAAAGAAAGTCAGCCTCTGTTATATTGTAGACATGTTCCTTCTGTTGGGATTTCCCTGTCTAAGAAGACTTCACTCACATCAGTATTTTTCAGCTTGTTTTTTGACTTCCTCTAGGTATAGAACAAGATTATTTTATCTTCAGTCATGCCCTAATTTAACTTTCTTCTGGAATAGGATATACAGCTACTGCACAGAAAAGATATTGCAAGACCTCCCTTTATTCATTATCAGTTTAGCAGCTTTGAACTGAAATGAAATTGACACACAGTGCAGTGACAGGAAATATCAGAATAGCTAACGCAGGCCAACAGATCAGTTAACCCTCAGATGAGTATGTTCTAGAGAAGTGGTCCCCAGTGTGGTGCCCGCGGGTGCCGTGGCGCCTGCTGGGGCATTTATGTGCACCCGCCTAGTGACCAGGGTCGGCCCGAACCATTCTTGCGCCCCGAGCTATGGGCATGCGGCGCATATGCGGTGCTGCCCCCGGGTGCCTGGCAGCCTCAAAAGGTTGGGGACCACTGTTCTAGAGACCCTCAGACTCATGTGCACTTTGAACGGGATACAGGACATCGGAGAAAGGAGGTATGGTTCAGAGGACAGAATAATATTCTTGGAGTCGGGAAACATCAATTCTTTCATCAGTTCTTCTGCCTCAGTTTCCCTTTCTGCAGTAATGCTTAACTGTCCTTGGCTAGTGCTTTGAGACCTAGAGCTGAAAAGTGCTGTGCAAGAGCTGGATGTGCTCTACTGTAAATTGGATAATGCAGATTTCACATAACATAGAAGTAAACTCAAATAAACCACACTTTTGATGATTGATTCTTGGAACCTAGGTATGTTTAGAAAAATAACAAATCAAACAAAAAAAGACATCCTAGTCTGCAATATCTAGACAGATTAAGATATGTGAACAATAATGGTTTTAACAAAGCCTTGACTGTTTCGCACTGGACTAATGCACACCTTTTTGGTCTAGCATAGGTAGCCCCTGAGCTAAATATTTGCAGGATATCTGGCATTAATAACAGCAACACTGTCATGTTAAAGAGCTTTCATTTCTGTTGTCACAAAGTGCGAGTCAGACCATGTGCTAATTAATCAGGAATAGAAGGCCAAAGAATTTTGGTGCCTCAGAAACCCTGAGACCTTAAAAGAATGTAAAATGAAACAACACTGCCAAACTATTGCAGAGCGTAGATATTTTTTCTGTCTAAAAAAAATCAATTTGCATTTCATTCTGTGTAAAAACACCCCCCCATATTTATTACATCTTTCCCTGGAAATATCTCCCAGCAGGAGTATCCGAGTGTCCCCTTTTGGGTTCTTTCTGTCTTTGTTTCTGAGACTCCTTTTTGATTCCACAGTCTGAAGAACCATCTTTTTCTCTCTCATTCATTGCCAATCTCTTCTGGCTCACTCTTTCCTGCTCCTCTCACTCAGCCCAAAGGCCTGTGTTCACTGCTCAGGTCAGACAATGGTCTTCGCAGTTTGTTTGCTTCTCTCTTTGCTCCACATTCCATGGCAAAAACTTTCAAGCATGTCCTGTATTCCTGGTTCCTCCACTGTTTTGAAACCTCTAATGCCCTTTTTTTTTAAGAGGCACTGAGCACTCTGAACTCTCATTTTAGTACCACTAGTAAACAGTATTCGCCTGGTCACTGCTGCTGTAAGATCATCTAGTAGCAGCTGATGATGCATTGTTACTCACAGAGTGCAAACCAATGTAATAAATGACAGGCAAAGACCCTCAATAGTGTGAAGGATGTTTTGATTTTTTTCTTAATCATATCTTCCTACTGCTTCTCCCCAACCTATTATCATTGCTTCATTATTATTGGAATCATGCTTTGACATGAACAGTAGGGCACATGCCACTTGACTAACTCTCCCAGTAGGTTTATTACGACACATAGCAAAATAATGAGAAAAGAGGCAGCCCTGTGAAGTGTGTCGTTGACGATAATGAACAATTACCTAAGCCTCATCCTTTGGAAACACTCAGCAAGAAGGTAATGGAGCCCCCAGGAGCACTGTGATTCACAGACAGGCCAACAAATTATGATCACCTTTAAATTCAATGTCCTATGGCATGGTGACAAATCCAGTTCAAACGGACGTAAGAAAGTGGAGAAAATGTTGAATTCAAGCCATTCTGTCTCTCCCTGTCCCATTCCTAAATGCTAAAAGGACACATTCTAGTCAAATAAACCTGAGTCTGTACATTAGTGTAATAGGATAGCCTTCAGAAGGGGCGAGAGCATCGTGGTACTGCCTTTGCAAGGGAGGGGGAAAAATGGAGTGAAACAGGCTCCCTTTCACATCTGCACTGCGGTTGAGGGGGCAGCGGCACACACGATGCCTCACATTCAAGAATTACTAATTTATAGTTAACGCCTTTTAAGTAAACAAGGGAACCAAATCTGTTTCGTATTAAACTAGCTCAAAATGAAGGAAGAACAGCAGTTCAAAGAAAAAATGCACAAGAAAACACAGCCGGTTGAAATTCATTCTGAAGAGGCAGGAAGGCAATTGTAAAAGAGGATCTTGCAGCTAGGGAGAGACCTTTGTTCTGAGGTTAAAGAGAAACAACATAATTGAGCTTTTATTGTACAGACACAATAAGCCCACAAAAGAAATATTAGGTTTTCAAGTGAAATTTTTAAGGGCTCTATTTAACACCCAGACAAGCAGTGGGCTGAAATATTTTAAGGGGTAGATTGGTTACCACTAAGAGATGCATGTACTAGCTGGCTCTCCCTGTTACAACAGAATATGGACTGAAATTTAGAAGTAGGCAAATAATTTCATACAGAAAAGTTTCAAGGTCCTTCTTTTCAATGTAGGTGGATTAGATTTAGCGCAGCAGATGTTTGAGCTTGGGTGCAAATCAGAGAGTGACCACAAAGGGTGCATCTACACAGCAAACAGCAGCAAGTCTCACAACCTGAGTCTGCGGCGTGAAAAAGAAGCTGTGTAGATGTTGTGGCTCTGGTTGTAGCCTGAGCTCTGAAGCCCACCCTATGCTCTAGACTTTGAAGCCAGTTCTCCAGTGTGAATCTGGACATCATCACAGCTCCTCTTAGGGCTGTAGTGTGAGCCCCGCACACTTGAGTCTGTAGAGCCAACCTCTGAGACTCACTGATGTGGGCTGCATCTTACTGGATAGATGTACCCATAATGGTTCCTCCAGTCTTGTTTATTAGAAGCCATTTCATGTAGCTTGGTGTAGGTGTTTCTCAGAAAGTTCAGTGTCAATTCTTAATATAATGCTGAGAATGTTTGCCATGAATAGAAGACTTAGTAAAATCCATGCATCTGCAGATAGCCAACATGTGCCGCTCAAGTCCTGTTAATAAATAATCACTGTATTTAAAAAATCTCATGTTTTAAATCACCACATTGTATGACATGGGAGAAAGTTAGTGTCCTAATTAAATTTCACCATACTAAATATGGAACTGGAGGCAAATGGAAAGGATACTCTCTCTACAGCTAACTCAATAAAGAAAGTAAGGAATTCCTGGGGAAGATGAAGACTGTGATAATAAATGAGTGACTTTATGCCTGCCTTGCGATACTTAGGGTAACCAGATGTCTTGATTTTATAGAGGCAGTCCCCATATTTGGAGCTTTTTCTTATATAAGTGTCTATTACCCTCCACCCCCAACCCAACTTTTCACTTACTGTCTGGTCACCCTAGCTATGCAGAAGCTTACTAAATCTGAATTGTAATGATCAGATTCATGGGGGCACATTAGAATTTGTTGTGATTCTATCTAACTGAAAAGTAAGTGATTGTATTTTGTACTGAAAAGATTGGTTTGGGTTATAGGAATTCAATTGTTTGTTTGTTTGTTTTTAAATCATGGTCATGAAATGAAATGAAAAAAAAACCCATGAAAATTAGAAGAATATAGAGTCACTGATACTTAAAGTTCCAATGGTAATGTTCTTATTCATACTCAGCTATAAAGAGTCTAAAGCCTACCAAGAAAAATAAATAAAAATTGGCAACTGCCAATAGGTCTTCAAAAACCTTACTTTTAACTTTCTAAAAATATTTTTGTCAGTTATTTGCTCTCTTATGATAGTCTTGGGGGACAGTTTGCCTCTTTCTTGAATAGTGAAAGACCCATCCTTAAAATTCTGGGCATTTAATCAATTTATCAGTGGTTGCAAGTGCAAATCTAAATAAAAAAATGTCATGCAGGCTTTCAGTTAAAATTAAAACAAGCAACAATAGCAAACACCCAATGATATATCTTAAAGTAGTGGTGGGACTATTCTAACACAGTTGTCTAAACTGACTGAAAAGCAAGCTTTTAAAGTATCTAAAAGTGTGTAGTGAGTAGTCTCTGCCTATCTTGCATTCCTGATGAAGACAAAATGTCTATTGACTGGCACATAAGACTTATTTTGAGTCCTTAAGTGTCATTTAAGTAATGCAAAGATGCAGAGGTGTACTGGCTCTTCATACAGAAGGAAATTTCATAAATAGTAAATTCAGTTTGAATCCATTTAGTTGTGTAGGCCCGATCCTGCAAATATTTTACACATGCTGTCAATAGAATTACTAGGGTATGTCCACACAGCAACATTATTTCAAAATAACTAGCATTACTTTGAAATAACTTAATCTGCGTCTACACACCAGGCAGTTATTTTGAAATAATGTCAAAATACTGTCAAGCTGGAGGACTTCTTATTCCAACTCCTATAACCCTCATTGTACGAGGACTAAGGGAAGTCAGAGGAAGAGTGCTCTATTTCAAAATAAGTGCTGTGTAGATGCTCCCAAATAAGCTATTTCAAAATAAGCTGCGCAATTGATGTAGCTCAATTTGTGTAGCTTATTTCGAGTTAAGCCCTGCTGTGTAGATGCACTGTTACTGTACAAGTCCTCACAGATACATCAGACCTGTGATATCCAAGTTGTATCTCTGATTCACTTAAACATAATATTTTCCCTCGTCCAACTAATTTATTTGTATACGTACTTACAGAAAGATAGTGCTTTTCAACCAGTGGATTGCACTCCTGAGTGGGTGGTAGGGTGGTCGTAATAATAGTTGTTATTTACGTAGGCATATCATTGACAGTTTTTTATTTGTTCTTTATAGTAAATGTAAGGGGAGTATAAAAATGTTTGACTTCCAATAAGGGGTCACCCACTTGGAAAGATTGAAAAACACTGCAGTAGGGGATATGTAAAACTATAGTATACATGCACCCTAATACGTTGAACATGATGAGCCAAATGCTACATTGACTTACAGCCTGTGTGTTCCATTGCCCTCAGTGGGGGGTTGTGAGTTGTAAATTAGCACAGAATTGGGCCTCATGAGTTCCTGTTGTTAATGTTAATACCTTGTGTCAACATGGTTTTGGAAAGCTGTATGCTAGGATTTCTTTTTCACCGAGGGGCATATAGTATACCACACTCAGAAGAGGAAGTGGAAAAGTTAAGCTTGTAATAGCCATGAGTTAACTGATAATTTTGTTACTATAATGGCAAGTCTTGTTACTATCGCAGCTTGAAAAAAGACAAATCACAGTGTCATGGTAAGTATAGCAAAGGGCAAAAGAGAAACTGGTTCTCAGGTGTAAATTGTGTTCATTATTAATGCAGGATGAATATCTTGTATTGTCTTTTGAGAATATTTACTCTGATTTTTGTTTGGGTCGTACTTGTGCACCTTTGATGTTTGCTTTTTGAGAACACCAAATGCTGGAGTACTAATGCGCAATGGGTCTCTGGTGAACGACCAAGGCTTCTAGGCAGTACTGCAATACAAATAATAACCTTGTCAGGAATAGAAGGCAAATCACAAAGTTGCGAGTGTGAGTATTGCAGAAACTGAATTTCAGATTTGCATTTGCGAGTATTCATATTGGAAGTGCTAAAACTCTCTTTGAAGCACCAAATATGACAAACACCTGATGATTGCCTCATTGTTTCCTTGAGGTTTTTTGTTTGTTTGTCAGTTTCTTGCCTAGACTTAGATTGTAAGTTGCTTGGGGCAGAACCAGCTCTTTGTTCTATTTGTACAGCACCTCGCACAGAGTGGTATTGATCTGTGACTGGGGCTTCTAGGTGCTACCACAGTACGAATATCTAATAACAACACCATGTGACTTATCTGACCAATCATAATAAACCAAAACAGGTCAAACAAATAATAACGAATAGTCATAGACAACTGTTTACCATCAAGTCATGGTTGTTTTAAAAAATAATAAATAGTCTAGAATATTACCTGTGACAGATTGCTGAGATCTAACAGGTGAGTCAGCACTCTGATCACTATGGTCTCAAATACTTTCTCCAGTAACAGCTGATTGAATAATTAGCCAATCAGAAGGCGTGCCTGTGGGAAGTAAGGAAATAATTAGCTGTCAGCTGAACTAACCATTCTGATAAAAAAGCCAAGAAGGAAATGTTGCAGGTTGAGGAGGTCAGGGATAGGATATCCTGAAATGAAGGCATTTTGTAGAGGGAGGGAGCCCTTTTTCCTCTAAGTTCCCAGAAAGAAGAGCTGTAAAAAGTAAAGATTAAAATCATGGTGTTGGTGAATGGATTTAGAATAAAACGCAGCCTGCACACTGACAGTGGCTTTCAGCAGTTTCTGGAGCATCAGAGAAAAGGGGCAGAGTGTGGCCCCATCGTACTTCTAAATAACAAAAGCCATTTCACTCTGCTCGCAGATATTTGGCAAGCTAAATTAGGCTAAATTAATCAGTGAGATTGTGCTACTAATTATTTGCTTATTTCTGTCCACAAATATACAATTACACATTTGACTCATTGGATAGATATGTTTATGATATTTTAATTATTGTTTAATTATAGTAAAATACACTAGTGAGAAGTTAATGATATAAATTCAACCCTCTTTTTTAAATTATGGAACCTACACAGTTCTTTTGTTTGCTTCAGTTTTTTAAATGCATTATGGCTAAATTTCAAAAAGCTGTAAATACATTATATGAAATAAAGGATTTGCCTCCAATTGCAGTATATATAGACAGGCTAATAAAAAAAGAATTTTAGCCTGAGTTTTACTTTAAAAGAAATTGTTACACAACCTGTAAGAATGCAACACCAAAGAGTCTCAAGTAAAACAAGTAATGACAGCTCACTGACATGCTGTCTGAAAGCCAACTGCAATCTCACAAGGAACTTCTTAATTTCAGTTTGGTGATTTTTTTAAAAAAACTTTTTGAGCAAATTTTGAGAATTAATTACAGTAAAGTTTTGAGGCAAACTATCGCCAGAGGCAATAACGACATGAACTGAATTGTAATAACATTAGTATTAAATCTTTAATCTTTGTTTAAAAATACAAAGTGTTATGGAAGAGTCTAAAACCTCTGTTGTTTAATCTAGAAACTTGAATGGCTCTTTTTGAAATCTTTCTGGTCTCACAGGAAATGAAGTATTTAGGCTGTGTTTTTCATTTAAGTATATTACAGTACTTATTTGAGAGACTGCAACGTGTCCAGTATGCATATAGGCATTTTGCATGGAGTATGTCTTATGTATTTGATAGACTGAGTTGTATTAGTTTGTTGAAGGAAAAATTATGTCTTTGGAATACATAGAGTGAGTGTGTGTGTGTGTGTGTGTGTGTGTGTGAGAGAGAGAGAGAGAGAGAGAGAAGAAAAAAAAGCCTTGTAAATAAATAATTTTATTCCAATATATACCAACGCACTATCTAAGAAAAGTCTGAACATCACCTGGTTTTCACCATAAATTGTGAAATTTGAATAGGATTTGGTTACAAGACTATAAATTTGGGAAAACTGAGCCTGATCAAACTTGGTTGATAATGGATTTCATAGTAAAACCAGAAACTAGAGAGACATTCATGGCTTTCTAATGAAACTGTGGATTCCCAGTATTGTCAACTCTCCTGATTTTATTGCAAGTCTTGTGATATTTGATTTTGTTAAAGCCTTAACTGCTAAAGTCATGTGAATATGTGAGAATCTCAGCTTTCAGTTTGTTAAAAAATTATGTTTCTAGCCCAGTGATTGTGGAGAGAAGCTTAAAAATATGAACAAACATATACCAAAAGTTCAGAACCCAACAGGCAAACAACAAATTCTGGGTTCTTTTTGTATAAAATCTCTTGACTTTTAAGACAATGTCATGATTTTTTGAAAGTGTGGGGAGCTGATGTATACATTTTGAATGATCGGGTTGGTAATACAGGATTTCATAGGAAACAAACAAAAATGCTGACTGCCTTAGTTAAGGGACCCTTCATAAAGAGTGGTTTGCATGAGGAATGCTGTCACATTTTTAACAATACCAACATAAATATGGTGCTGTTCTTTGTGGTTGACATTTTTAACCACCATTTTCTATGACCAAGGCTCCTTCACAGTCACATATCTGTGCTTCTTGAATAATGTGGCTATTATAACTCCTGAATTGTTAGCAAATTCATGTTTCCTGGCAGTTCTTCTTAAATACTTTAGCAGGAAAAGAAGGCCAAAACAGATCAGCCACACACAGCTGGCAACTCTAAATGTTTTCTGTATTTTACTCAGCAGAGAAATGGTTAAATCGCCTCTGGATACATTCCTGTTCCTTCCATGTTGCAGACAGTGACACTTGATCTGTTGAAAGTCTCTAGTAAAATTCTAATTGCATACTCAATATTAAATTTGATAGATTTTCTTTTTAAATGATGGTGCATTTAATTATATCAATAATGTGTCTGCCACAAGCCATTAAGACAGCTTTGTAGTTTGCTGCAATGTTAGCATGGCATTCAAATGCTTTTTCATAATTTTGACGGTGGGTGAAAGCCTACAGGCAGGGAGACCTAATGGTTGTTTGGCAGTATTTTAATGTAGTTTGGCTTGTCTGTAGTTTTAACAAATGCCATGTAGTGGAAATTAGAAACATAAGTATGTGTGTATTATGTAGCAGGGGAAGATGGGCTTGAAACAGAAATCTGCTTTCTTTTATAATATGAACATAAAATGCTTGTTCAGATACAGTCTTTCCCTTTTCTTCACCAGATCTGTGCTTGCAATAAGTGCAGGTTACTAAGTGGTTAGAATAACTGAAATTAGATGTGGCGAAGACCTATAAGATCGTTTAGTCCATGCCCCTACCCTTGCAGGTTGTCTTCTACGGTATAATTTTCTGTGCACATAATTTTCTACACCCTATTAAAAGCAGGTGGTGCTCCTGATGCAAAAGTCCATATGTTAATTATATAGGCTTACTACCTCACGCAAACAACGACAAAAAATACTAGCAAGCGATGGATAAAATCAGAGGCACAAGGAGTTTCAGGGGCAGGAGGTCTAATTTAATCTATGGTATGGGTCTTGTTTGTCAGGCTTTAGCTGCTTATAAAGTTTTGAAACCAAACTCCCATGTTTCTCAATGCAGAGAGTTTTGAACATTCAGACAACAGTATAATCAATTTGTGCAGATGGCTGAAGGCTGCACCCAAGTCTCTCCTCAAATATTGACTCCCTCCTCTGATGTACTTTCCCAATCCATTAATTTCTATTTACAAAGTCCCCATCCAGTACTGTGGGCATTGCTCAAAAATGGGAAACTGTCCCTTTGTACAGGCAACACACACAAAAGGATAGTCCCATAAGATGTGGTGAGCTTATAAGTTGGTCATATGTGACCTTCACCAGAACTGTTGCCTATCCCAGTCTCTCAAACAGTCCTTCCATCTGTGTTGTAAAGATGTTGTTTCACTAATGTATGAAAACCAGAAAGGGAAGCTGATTTTCTAGTTCACATATCAACGGTAGCCAGGATGCTGCAGGTCCATTTTGCCTTCAGTTATACATGTGCGATCTTATCTTCCTCAGTGAGCTTGGGAAGATATATCTCAAGGTCTAATTGGAATTTCTCTATTTGCAATTTCATTGGCACCTCTGTTGGCAATATTCAAGTCAGAGTCACATCCAGCTCATTCTGCCGTAGTTGTGTTAGCTCTGCAGGGATGACAACAGCAGTAAGCAGCAGTGCACCTAAGTTAACAGTTTGACCCTGAATACACATAGGGAGCAGATCTGTTGTGCAAAAGAGTTCCATTTTTATACCTGTTGCTTTTTTCAGAATAGAAACTTTTTTTTTAAATCCAGCACTGTTACAATACATATTACTTCCTAGATCAGTGTCCAAATGGAATTTTGAAGGTCATTGCACACTGAAATTTTTCACCAAACCTCACTGGTGCCCAACATCTCTACATAGCCTCTGTAAAAATTCACTGTGGTCAATAACTGAAATTTCTTTATTTATTCTATACTGACCGAATGTATATTAAACAGCCGTACAGAGCAGTACATATAGAGGTACTGGTTCAACAGACTTGTCTCAGATTGTAGGCAAAGATACACATTTAGGAAATTCAGATGGCAGATGGGGAAAAACATGTAAAACTTGCATTAAAGAGTGTTGTTTCCAGCACAGGTTTTCACTCCTAATGCCATGTGCGAGAGAGAGCTAGAATTGGGATATGTTTGTATCAAATTGGGAACTCTGTTTTGTAGTCAGCCTATTGTATTGTGTTCCAGAGAGTTGCCACCTCCAAACATGTATTTAGCCACTCAGTGAGAGAGTGAGAGAGAATCATCTGGGAGTATTGCCTTTGAGTGATTCTCAGCCACTGGCCCCCTCCCTGTGAACAGTGAGTTTTCTACAGAGACTTGCCAGACAGGTGGGGCAAGCATAATTGGTTAGCTTCTTTAATTGAGCACACTACACAGAGACAAAGGCCTGCTGGAGAATGGGAGTCTGCTGCATGCTGCAGGAGACTGGCCAACACCATACATAAGAGCTTATAGGAGAGAGAGAGTATAGAACAGACTTTGTTCAGTGTGCAATGCTGATGAACCATGGAGTCTTAGATGCTGGATGAGATCAAACTAAGGTGTGGTACATTTCAGGACTAGTGTTATTTTCACAGTTCTGTAACTCTTGAGTGTTCTTAAAAGTAAAGTTGCTGTGGTTAAGAAATTTCTTTGCCAAACATGTGTTCTTTGCTTTCCTTCCATATATTCCCAAAGGGGTTAAACTAGCAGACCCGAGTTCCTGGAGCCTAGATTAAATGCTGAAGGAGTGGGTGGGCTTGGGAAGTCCCACACTAGTTTTAGGGTCTACGGCAGCCTGTGCTGCACCAACCAGCCCAGCACTGTCCAAATGTCAGAGGATAGTGTCCACGGAGGGTGTGGCTTATGCGTGTGTGTGGGCTCATTGACTGTTCTGCCTTGGGGCCCACAATTGCTGTCAGCAGCCTGCAGATGACATCTGAGCCTAGAAGTGTGTTCCATAATCCCAGAGTTAGAACGGTGACTAGACTCTGGCCAGATCTAGGCTCTTGGCATTGGAAAGCTCAGAAAAGGGGCAACAAAAAATGATTAAGGATATAGAATGGCTGCCATATGAGGCCTGGCACTTTCCAACTTTAAAAAAGAGACACATAAGGGGGTCTATAAAATCATGACTGGTGTGGAGAAAGGAAATAAAGAAGAGTTTATTCCTTCCCATAAAACAAGAACCAGGGGTCACCAACTGAAATTAATAGGTAGCAAGTTTAAAACAAACAAAAGGAAGTACTTCTTCACACAATGCAGTCAACTTGTGGAATTCCTTGCCATAGAATGTTGTGAAGTCCAAGACTATAACAGGGTTAAAAAAAGAGCTAAATAAATTAATGGAGGGTATGTGCACCAATAACTGTTAGGCAGGATGGGTGTCCTTAAGTCTCTGTTTGTGAGAAGCTGGGTATGGGCGATAAGAAGTGAATCACTTAATGATTCTGTTTCATTCCTTCTGGGGCACCTTGCATTGGCCACGATCAGAGGACAGACTATTGGGCTAGATGGACCTTTGGTCTGACGCAGTATGGCCTTTCTTATACAATACGTTGTATGGCTTTGCAAAATTACCAGGACCTATAAGCACATGGTTCTAAGCAATTGGATCCATTAGGAATAGGCTGGTGACAATATAGTGAGGAACAGGGTCAGTTTGTAATGGGGATTTAATTTCAAGTTTGTAGCCATGAGCACTATCCTGGAATAAGGAGATTCAGCCCCCGTTCCTTAAACATATATAGTTTCACATTTACAGAGTGGTGGTGGCATTTGGGTGAAACTGTGTTTAGTTTTGTAAAATACAACAACATGTAAATAAAATTAAATTAAAATAAAGGTTTGGTATTTCCAGCCATAGAACCTTACCATCTAGGTTTTGGGCAATTACTCTGGTTTCTTTTTTAAGAAATATTTAATAATTTCATAGTCCCATTGAGAGCGTGGAGGCTTTTTCCAGTTTCCTCATGAAATTTATCTTTTGGAACTGTTCATTCTGTTAGAATGGCTCCTTTAACCTCTGCGGTCTAAGACAATGTGATTAAGGCCTAAGCCCCATTAGTGGAAGTGAGAATCCAAGAGCACCTCATTAGGTTCTCATTATAATGTTGTTGCAAGGGAGTGATAACTATTCTGGATCCATCATACTCCTGTATATATCTCCCTGTCTTTGTTTTTCTTTTTTTCCACAATGTGATGATGACTTTGAAGAGTTGCCTTCTTGGCAGCTTCTGCAAAAGCAAAGAAACTTGCATCAGTGTGAGCCCCAGTCTTCTCTGTTGGATGCTAATCACTTCTCTGTAAAAAGTAGTGTACAGACTTAGGGTGCGTCTACACAGCACCCTTTCCTCGAAATAAGCTACGCAATTTGTGCTACACAAATTGCATAGCTTATTTCAAAATTTATAAAGCACTATTTCTACAAATCCCTTAACCCTCATAGAACCAGTGTTACAAGGATGCCAGAATAACGTGCCCGTTATTTCGAAATATATTTCAAAGTAATGGGCACATTCAAAGATGCGGAATTGCTATTTCTGGATAATCCAGTATCCCAAAATAGCCCTGCTGTCTAGATGTAGCCTAAGAGAACTGTTGGAACCCATTGTAAGGAAACAAGTAAATAAGAACCTATAAATAGGTCTGCTTGAACTTTTGCAATGCATCAGTGCTGCTTTAGCAGTGTTATAAGAACTCAGCGAGTTCCTTATCTTTTGTCTTGTTGCTTTTTAATTGTAGTTATTTTAGATCTTGAACTTTAATATACTTCCAGTTATTTGCAAGTTGTACATTCCATCTGTTTTAGGGAATGCATTAGGTTGTTTTGATTAGTACTTATGCCATCTTAGTGTAAAAAATCCCACAATATTGGGGTTTTGTTCACCTGTTTTCAAACACGTTTTCAACTACAGTAAAGTATGTGAGCACTTCACTGTTCCTTCTAACTTCCACTGTGTTTTGGTTCTTTTTAGTTCGTCACTGATATCTTCAGGCTACTCCAGTATGAATTTCAGACACCAATTTCAACTAGAAGGTTATATGGCTTCTGTTATTTTGAAAGTAAATACGAATCTAAAATTAAATTAGAAGTTCTGCCAATTTGTTTTAATGTTAGAATAGGATGTATGTTTGTTTGTTTGTTTGTTTTGAGCCAGTGAAAGGGGACTGTTTTTCATGAAAGCCTTTCATTACATAGAAATCGTTTTTGGAGTTTATGTTTTCACCATCTTGGCTACTTACAGCCAAAGTCTATTTCATCTGAATTTACCTCCATCATATCAAAAAAATTCTGTCTGGTATTTGCTAACCAGAAACCACATTTGTCTCTGTTGCATTTATGCGGCTCCCATTGATGTCAATGGGACTATACACACAAAAGTCATAGAATTGTAGAAATGGACTTGACCTCAAGAGATCATCTAGTCCATCTCCCTGTGCAGAGACAGGATTAAATATACCTGGGCCATTCCTGGTAGATATTTGCCTAATCTTAAACAAGAGTAGAATTTAACCTATTTGGTCCCACTGTTTCAAATTCAGTTCAGACTTATTTATGCAACTAGCCAATTAGCCCTTCATAAGACGGAATTTTCAGGTCTCTCGTCCACATCGGTCTTCTCTCCTGAGCCTCTGGTCTCTCGCTCCATCTCTCTCTCTCTCTCTGTCTCTCAGCTCTCCTCCGCCTTCTGCCTCTCTCTCTGTCTCTTTCTTTCTCTTCTCCTCCTCCTCCTGCCTCTCACTCTCTCTCCGCTCTCCTCTGTCTCTGTCAGGGATGCACATGCCTGGGTGAGTCCGGCTCCCTGCCGGCCGATTCCCTTTCCCCACTCCCCGCCCGCCAGTTCCTCCTCCTGATTTCCCACGGCCAGCCTCGCTGCCCCCGACTCCCACCCCCGACCAGCTTTGCTTCCCGCTCGCCACCCCTCCCCCATTCTCCCCTTGCCAGCTACGCTGCCTCTGACCCCCCTCAACTCTGCTTCCCCTCCCCCCCCAGCCAGCCCCGCTCCTCTCCTGGCCGGTCCCTCCCCCCTCCTGCCCCTGATCAAGGGTGTCCATTTTTTTTTACCCTACCCCAGTGATGTACACGGCCAGGGGGTGGGGCCGTGTATGTCACTGCCACGCCCCCCTTCCCCTCCCACCGTAGCACTTGGCTGAGTGCTGTGCACTCAGCTGGGCCGCCGCGGGGGAGCAAGCAGCCGTTTGGACTCCCCCACGGCAGCCCGGCCGAGCGGCGCAGAACTCAACCGAGCACCACAGCGGGAGGCGAAGGGGGGCAGGGCGGTGACGTACACAGGGGTGCTGCATGGGGAGCACGGACCCCAAACGGCCGCTTGCCGCCGCTTGCTCCCCCGCCGCGGCCCAGCTGAGTGGCGCAGAACTCAGCCGAGTGCCACGTCGGGAGGCAAAAGCGCCCCCCAGAGGCAAGACTGTAACGCTACAGCGTTACAGACTCTCAGACATTGGGCTACTATATATATATAATGGTTTAGAGTTTTCTTCATTCACTTGAAATGTCTTATTGGTGCTTGACTTCGGGAAGTTGTACAGCCAAATTGTGAGGCTGCCATGTGAGTAATTTTTTAAAAACTTAGCCTTAATGGTGGGTAGGGCAGGTTTCTGCACACACACAGGGAACTGTAATAAGTAACTTTTTAGTAGGCATATGCGATCTTTCCATTGGCTCATATAAAATTTCAAGAAAACAATTTTATATGTAAATAGAAGCCATGCTTGTCCATGGAAATTCAGAACTGTATGCACTGTTAGTGTATTAGAGTGGCAAACAGACAGCATAATCATTGGAATGATAGACATCTATAAAGGATGGTCACGGTACTGGGTCCTGCCATGCGGGCAGGGGACTGGATTCGATGACCTTTGAAGGTCCCTTCCAGTTCTAGTGTTCTATGATTCTATTGTAGTGTTCTTGAATCTACTACCTAAACTCTTATGCGTAAGGGGTGGTTGTAATTTATCCTAGTATTTCAAGAAATGGGGCATGACTAAAAGTCCTTGACCTATGGAAATCCTATCTGCATAAGGATATTGTTTTACAGCCTAAAGAATTTTATGAAAACAAATAAATTTTATTGCCACAAGAATTGTTTGTTTAGAATTCACTGTATGTAGCAGATACAGTTTATCTTTCATGCTCCATGCTTTTTAAACCCCTTTGCCAATACAAAATCATAGTGTCAGACATGACTTCTGAAGTCTGCGGTATTTTGTGTGTAGGTCACTCACTTCTATTATGGCCTCTAATGAATTTGCACAGATACTATAGTTAGGCTGGAAGTTGGAACTTGCACTTGAAATTTTCATGTGCCTTGAATCAAAATAATTTATAGGGCTTAAACTTTCATTCTCAGAAATAAATATACAGGGGAAAAAGATTGTTTTGAAAGTGGTATTTGTGCATTTTTTTCATTGCAATAGCAGCATTCAAGTATATAGTAGCAAAGAATTAAAATATTTTTAATACTTTCACGTTTCTCTAAGACACTTCATTCTTTCCAGTGACAAAATTGGTTGGGGTAGTTTTTTATATAATTTGAAAGTCGTCCTTCTGTTTACATGCTTACTGCTTGTTGTTTCTTGTATTCATTTTTTCTTTGCACATTTTTGGGTATATTTGCATGTATCTCTTCTTCTTATAAAGGTTTTTTTTTTCTTTTTGGTTGCTTTACTTTATATCTATGCATAGAAGGGGTAGCAGGCTCTCCATACTAAGCTGTCCTCACTGCCATCTCGGGTTTACTCCCTGATATTTAGATTTATATCTAATATACTTATTTGGCATTATTTAAATCCTGGAAAATGTTCTAAATATTATTCCCCTTAAAATTGCTGAGTTGTTTGTTGACTTCATAATTACATAGGCTGTGTCTAGACTGGTGCGATCTTGCGCCAGAGCTATGCAAATGAGGCTCAGCGTGGAATATCGCCGAGCCTCATTTGCATAACTAATGAGCCACCATTTTTGCGGAAGAGGCTCTTGCGCAAGACGGAGCTGTCTACACTGCCCTGTCTTGCGCAAGAAAAACCCTCTTGCACAAAGCCGTTATGCTGAAAATAATCAGACAATGAGACTCAAACAAGAGACTCTGACCACTTATGGTAATTACAGGCCAGTCCGGTGTCTAACTTTGGATAGAAGCCCATCAGCACAAACATAAATCACAGACTGTCTTTTAAGTACCTCAGTACAGCACCCTTTTCACTTGTCAAATGTGTTTTTCGCACATGAATTTTTGTGGTACAAATGTAGATGCCATGGCTCACAATTTGACCTGGAAAACTGTGCCCCCTTTTAAAGCTGTTGAGATGCATGTCCCTGTATCCTGGATAAAAATCCAATAATGAATGATAGTCTGCATAAAATTCCCTGGAGTTGGCCCAAAGTAAATAAAGAGGAGTAAAGGCAGCCAACTGGATCTAGCAGGGTGATAATGCCCATTCGCCCCCATCTGTAAAAAGGCTTGCCAACTGCTGCTAAATGTTCATATTTTTTGAGTGTTTTGTATGGATTCTTAACCCAAGTGACATGTTTGTGTTGAGACCTCATTTCATGGTTCATTGTACATAAGGACTTCAAACATGTGGAAAAATCAGGATGATTTTCCTGACTGGTGTGGCGCTGCAACAAAATGGGGGAGCAACAAATTGAGTGCTCACCTTTCTTGTAAATATCAGAGTTTCCTCCCTGCTTTGGGTGAACACTTTTCTTTGAGTGCGCTGTTCTCTCAGCCACTTTAAAACACAATACAAATCTACAGTCATTTGAGAATGCTGCCCAGTTGTGTAGAAGCTCTGTGAACAGTCTGTGTTCTGAGACTGTGGCATAAAGGGGGAAAAATTTAAAAAACAAAAACAAAAAAAGCCCCAGTTGTTAAAACTGGTATTCTGTGTCTACAAACTATTTATTGCTGTTTTCTTAATTGTAAGTCCTTTTAACAAACCTTTTCCTTTGATGTTTAAGCTGAACCCTAAAAGTTCCAAGTTACTGGAATTGTGGGCTGAATTCACCACATTTTTTTAAAAATAAAGACTGTTAATACTCTATTTGTGACACATACTTAGAATTATGTTAAGTTATTTGAGAATCATTCAGGAGCCAGTACAAACTCAGTAATATAGATATTTCAGTGGATCTAATAAATTAGAAGTTTAAAGCTTACAACTTGGTGTTTAATTCTTTGAGTCTTGGTGCTTATTTTTAAGTTCTGCACTGGGATATCAACCACTGTAGTCACTGAAAACAATACTTAAGAAAAACTTTGGCTTTATTATTGCACCGAGATTCAGTGTTCAAAAATGAATTCATCTTATGCTGAATTCTAGGAGAAAGTAAATATCTTAGCAAAATCAGGCCAGAGCTGGAACTTTAGGAGCTCTTCTTTCAGTAAACACTTTCTGTGAAACTAATGCTTTTATGCTAAGTTTCTGGTGTCTGATTTTCACAAAGATGTAAAAATCCCATAAAAGGTGTGATTAGGTCACCTTAATTTCTTGTTGATTATTTAAATTCTCGTTGGCATAGGAAACATACTTTGAGGTAATTCCTGTGAAATAATTACAATGATTCTAGCCATGTTAAACAGAACTGTTGTGGAATACGTTTTTTTCAAAGCCTCATTTACCTAGGTGTATTCTGACTGACATGGTCAGTACTCATGTCTTCCTTTTATTACATGTCACTTGCAGGAAACCCTAACTTTTAATATGCTCTGTTCTCTAATATTGCACAATCTAACATATATAAAAGTGTCACCTGCAGTTCCACTGCTTAGACTATGTTCCATTTCCCAAGGCTGCACTGTTGTTTTTGTCTGTGTAGAAAATGTAGTGCATTTGAAAATTGAGCAGGGCAGTGTCCTTTTCTATGCAGTTTTGATAACCACTTTTGCATTTATAGACATGAGTTAGGTATAAAGTTAAATCTTTCTGAAGCTCTCCTAAGTCATTTAATGAGTTCTTTTCTGAAATTACAAATATATCGTAATTTATTCTACTTCAGTTTGGCATGCCACAGTCAATGAACTCTATCAACATATCCAGTTCAGAAATCTCTTAAATGCAGTGATATGGGTTTGAGTTGTATGTAAGTCATTAAACTCAGGGATTCTGAGTCTAATCTTTGACTTTCTACCTGTGATTTGTTACCATTAACACAAATGATTCTTAAGGCCTTACATGTACTAAGCTGGAACGGTGTGCAGAATTTCCACTGATGTCAGTTCCATGTGTTAAACTGAGAACTGATAGCAAGGAAAGAAAATGCATTTTGGAATGAGAAGCGCTGTTACTGTGATCTTTATGGCACTCTGTATTACAAGCAAAATTTATGCACTTTTGGAGCACTGCATGTTTTTTTCAGACTAATGTGAGCAAGGTGAAATGAACAGCAATTTTAATAGCGGGTTCAAATTTTCCCAATTTAAATTTTGAATGGATTTTTTGTTAAAATTTCAATGAAAATTGGGATGATTTTTTCAGGAAAATGATCATCAAAATTCATCTTGTTTTTGATTAGTCTTAGAACTCAATCTTTTTTTCCAAAATTTGAAAATTTTAATTGACATTTTAGTGAAAAGGCCTCTTGTTTTGTAATATTTCTTTCCATTTTCAGCCATCTCTATTTGAAACTATTTCTGCTTCCACCATTGATTTGTAAAGCCAATAACTGCGGGAGGTTGGGAAAAGGGGGTAAGGAATAGTTATTTTAGTGGTGGCATTTTGTTTAGATTTGAGTACCTGTGCAAATGACAGGGTCTATAGTAAAGTGGAGAAAACAGTAATTAAGATGATGAGAGCCTGGGCAGACTGCAAGGATAAAAAGAAAAGTTTTGGAGGAGCAAGGAATAGGTCTGGGATATGGTTTGGATGTGGGCAGCAAGCAAGAAGGAGAAGTCAGATTATGCCCTCTTGTGGAATATGGCTTTGAGTGAGAGATTGGAGAGAAGTTGGGAGGACAAAGAAGGAGCTTAGGGTGGGCCATGTTAATCTTAAATTGACTTGGAGACATTCCAGAAGAGGTGTGGGGGAGAGAGGAGGGGATGAGAACAGGTTAGAGTGAAGGTAGATTTGTGAATCAGCAGCCTAGAGAATGGTGGCTGAAGGTCTAGGATACCACTGGAAATGAGGGTAAGGAACAAGGACAGAGCCCTGTAATATACCACAATTCCAACATTGCAATTAAAGTCATTTGCATTCCTGTTTAGGTTTAGTAAAGCTCTCCTTTGAGTACAACCTTAACAAGAATTGCATCTCTACAGGGTAAAGGTTATATTTATACATATGAAACTAAGTCACCAAATTTAGATGCAGGTAGCAAAAGGTAATATTTGTAGTTTTATTTATTTTATTTGTAAAGAAAACACTTTTGGTAAATAAGTCACTGCAAATAATGGAATGTGTAATGCCTGCCCTAGGAGTATGGTACAGACACATATACATTTGTCCATTAGTGGGTGAGCCACATGAAAAAAATATAAACTCTATAGGGAAGTGCCTAACATTTGCACTTTTATTGTCTTGTTGCTCACTCCTCGGTTGGGGTAATTGTCAGCTCCACCTGCAGCTTCTCCACTACATATACGCACTGGGAAGTGCCCATTTGAGGCAAGGGAAGCCACACTGAGGACCCAGCAAGGGAACTCCCAATGGAATCTAGTTGTTGTTATGATTTTCAGCAACACCAGTTAAAAGTTGGTTGTTAACAGTGAGACGTTTCTCTCAGAAGCTGGGGTGAGTTCTTACAGTATAACTGATTATTCTCCAACATTGTGCAGTTTTGTTTTTCATAAAGTCCTGGTTCTGTGCCAAATAGCACAAATAAGCTCACATAGGCTTTGATTCAACAGGGTTCTTAAACGTGTCTCTAACAAATCAAGGAAGGGCTGCTCATGTGCTTCAAGTTAGGTCTGTTCTTAAAACCTGATGAATCAGAGTCTCAGGGAATTTCTGCAATTAAATCCCAGTGGTTGCCCCAGGTCAGCTGACTCCTGCTCCAACCTGAATGCTTCCACTGCAGGTTTACAACCCTGCAGCCAGAGCCTGAGTCAACTCACTCTAGCCAGCTGCGGGTGTTTAATTGCTGTATAGACATGCCTTTTGTGACCGCATGAGCATTGTACTACTGAAAAATTCCTCTAGGCACAGCCATGTTACTAGAAAGCTCAAGTGGCCATATTTCAGGGAGACATTGAAGTGCATGGTGAAGAAAAGAAACGTGTTACAGAAGATACAAAAAGGAGGTTTAAATAAACCAAACCATTTATTAATGAGACACAAATAAAACCCTTATGGGATGGTCTGCGGACCTTTGAATCAAAATAGAAAGAAGAGCATACACTTCATTCACTATGTCTGTATGGCGGCAGGGAATAATTATACTCAACCAATACCAAGAGTTATGGAGGTAGTAGTTTAGTTTATAATTTCTTAAGTCACAACCTTCTGTCTGGAGCTGATAGTGATACACATGAGACTTTTGTCTCTGTGATTTACACTAGCCCACTAAAAATCAACAAACAAGTTCTCTGGGTGACCCTATATTCTGAGTGTTGACCTCTCTCTGGCTATTTAATGGTAGGCTAGCCAAAGTCTGCTTTTTATAAAAACAAGGAGGAGGGGTTCTTTCCCAGCAGTGACACTGCTGTTCCAAGTTAAAGTGAATTTGGTTAGGTTAGTTAACAGGCCCTGTCACATAAGTCTTTTTCCTAGTAGCTTTTTAGTTTTTAGCAGTTGAAATGGAAAAGCTCCAGGCAGTTGCAGCAGAGTCCACCTAAAGATCTTGGAAAGATATGATGGAGGCAATTTTATTTAGTTTGTGTCTCACTATTGTAATTCCTCTGCAGCCAAAGATATTCCATTGGGAGGCTTTGGTTTGTGAATTTGGTTTGTAATGTTTTACGGTTGCTTTATATGTCTTAGCTAATCCCTCACTTTTATCATACCAGTTTTAAATCTTGACTAATATTGTGTATTGTTTTGAACAGAACTGAACACTAAACATGGAGTACAGAACAGTCACACGGTGGCCCTTCTGATCTTTTCTCAAATACCTTACAAAAATGAATAAACTTGCTATCCTCTTTGCAAGATCAGAGCTTTACCTTGGGAAAATCCTCAGCTGGTATTAATTTTCCACAGCTCTTCCCTACTCGGTCAGTCTTTACTTGTTACCTTCTTCTCCAGGATCCTTTGTGGCAATGTAGGCAGCATTTCCTTATAGGAGTGATGTTTTTGTGATGTCCACAGGATTCTCTGTGGGAGTAAGAGGATGGAATCCTTTTTTAGGGAAATAAAAGATGGGGGAGAGATTTCATTGATCTGCCTACAATTCTTTGGCGTGTGTTTGAGTTTGTTGTTAGTGTGCTGGCCCTGTGGCATCACAATGTGCAAATTTAATCTCTTTTGAGCTATGCATTTTAGCTTCCTACTGAACTTTGGCTCTGATCTTGTAACCTGGCACCTATACTATAGTTAATTAGGAGAACTTTGAGATGTTGGCATGCAGAGAAAGGGATGGGATTTTGTGCTGACCAGTATTTCTTTTGTAAAGGCATTTCTAGGTTAAAAAGTTTTAATGATGCATTTACATTTTACCACGCTTTCCTTCCTGGCCATTGTCTGTGACCTAATGGTAGATGACAATTGTGTTTTATTTTGGAAACCAGCAATGCAGCTCCCTCTTACTTTACGACGTGGACATGCTGGGATTTATTGTGGTTTTGGTAGAAGTTGCTAATGCACAGTTCAAGATTTTAGATCTTAAGTATCTTGAAAGAGTCCTACTTGACATTCTCACAAGCAAACTAGAGTCTAGAATGGGGTGGGCAATAAAAAAATGGTCGCCCAGCAGGCCACCACCACTATATTTACCTGCGCCTCCGCAGGTATCAGGTGATTGCATATCTTGGCCGCGGATCGCCATTTGTGTGGAAAATTGGTCTGAAATCAACAAAATTATATGCAGTAAAGACAAGTGAAAAGTAGTATGCTTAGAGAGGAAAAATCAAACTGGGGAATAACTGGATAGCTGATAGTACTGTTGAGAAAGATCTGGGGATTGAATATAAACTAATAATGTGATGCAGTTGCAAAAAAAGCTAATATCCTGTTGTATTAACATGGGTGTCAAGATGTAAGACACAAAGGGTAATTGTCCTGCTCTACGTAGCACTGGTGAGGAATCAGCTGGAGTACTGTATCCAGTTTTGAGTGCCGCACGTCAAAAACAAGAGTCTATATGACAGCAACAGAAATGGTAAAAGATTTAGAAAACTTGGCCTGTGATGAAAGGTTAAAAAACTGGAGCGTGTTTAGTCTTGAGAAAAGAAAACTTCAGCAGTAAAGTTGTGGCAGCATGCGTTGTACAGCATACTCAGGAGGATCTGTTAAGAGCTGTTACAAAAACAACTGATCATTTGTTCACCATGTCCACTGAAAGTAGGGCAAGAAATAATCTGCTTAATCTGCAGCTAGGATATAAGAACATAACATAAGAGCCATACAGAGTCATACCAAAGGTCTATCCACCCCAATATCTTGTCTTCTGAAAGAGGCCAATGCCCGGTGCCCCAGACGGAATGGATAGAACAGGTAACCATCAAGCGATCCCACCTCTGTCACCCATTCCCAGCCTCTAACAAACAGTCTAGAGTCACCATTCCTACTCATCCTGGATAATAGCCATTGAGGGACCTAACCTCCATTAATTTATTTAGCTCTTCTTTAAATCCTGTTAAAGTCTTGGCCTTCACAATATCCTCTGGCATATCCTGTGGCCTTCGGTGTGGTTTAGGTTTACACAGGGCTTAACACGCGGCCCACGGGTGGGATCCTTTGAACGTGGCCTCCACTGGGAGCATGCTTCACAATGGCAAGTCAATGTAATGGTCTTCTGTTGATATGTGTTTTAGTAGTTAAATTCCTGGACTGTCATTGCTCATTAAAAGTGCTGTCATATGGGTGGAAATGGGGTAAATATTGCATTTTATTAATATCAACAGATCTGACTTAAACGGGGCTTGCATGTTGTGTAGTCTTGCCTTAATCTTTGTATTCATGCCTGTCAGTGTGAAATAAGCTATTTGCATATATTTTCATATATTGTAATCCTTCTGCCAGGTAGGGCCGGCAGCAGCCTGGGCCGGGTTCAATATCTAGGGGTCCATCTCACACAGAACCGGCTCGAGTCCCCACCCAGTAGCCTGGGAAATTCACACACTCCTGGGCGCCTCTGAGAGGCAGTGCTTCCCCACTCACAAGCATAGAGTCTGAGTGTGGAAAATATACTTTTAATGAAAGAGAGAGAAAAGTCACATGGCATTAACTTGGGAAAATACCACAAACAGAGTTCATAACCCCCCACAAGTAACCATCCCGGCTCAAAGGGATTGAGCAATGTCCTTTGCCCCTCAGGCTCACCAGTCCAACAATGTAAGGGTTCCATTCACTTACCCAAACTTTCTCCGTACCCCACTTCAAACAGCCCACTTACAGCTCTTGTCCAGTCAGTGCGGACCCTGACACATCACCCTGATGACTCACTCATTGAACTTGAGGACATGTCACCTTTGAGCTGCTCCTGTGGTCTGCTTGCTCCACCTTCCACTGTACCTACTGGCCGCCCGCCGGTCATTCCCACCAGCCGCTCTGCTGGCTGCCTGCCGCCGCTCCTACCGGCTGCCTGCCGCTGCTCCTACCAGCCACCTGCCGGTTGTTCCTGCCAGCTGCTCCGCTGGCCTCCTGTCGCCGCTCTTACTGGCTGCCCGCCGGTCCCGCCAGCCACTCTGCTGGCCGCCTGCTGCTGCTCCTACTGGCCGCCCACTGATCCCACCAGCCACTCCGCTAGCCGCCTGCTGCCACTTCTACCGGCCACCCAACGGTCATTCCTGCCAGCCGCTCCACTGGCTGCAATGGGTCTGGCTCCAGGCCAAACTAGTGACTTCAGCTCTTAGTGATTTCAACTCTTTAGCCACCATCTAGGCTGGCAAGAGAGTCCAGCTTCCACTGGACTAGCAAAAAGACTCCTGATGGAGTCTGCTTTAGGTCTATCCTTAGACCAAGGGGGAAAAAGGCAGGCTGAACCAGTCTTACAGCTCACACCTGGCAGGCATGAAGCTAGCTGGCTCAAGCCCTTTCCCCCCAACTCAACTCTGGAATGGGGAGGCTTGTTCATCTGAGACCTCTTACAATGATGGTATCTCTCCTGCAAGTACTGGTGTCGTATTTTACAGTTCCCACATTTAGGGGTAGCATGATTTGTGACCCCCACAACAGCCCAAATTAGTTATAATACATCACATTCCATTCTAACAACTGATCCTCCATCAGCCCTGGCTGAATTGGATTTACATAACCACACCTCGGATTCCTTCCCCATCCTGGCATGAGCTGTATTTACATATCAACAGTTAACAGTTAATTATCTTGCAGAGCTAACCCATTTGAGTGAGCATACCCACCCCCAGGGCAGCTCTCTCCTTTTAGCTGGCTGATAGCAAGCAGTAATTCAGCCCCTGCTTACATATATTTGCATGTATATGCAACCACACTTAAGTTGCGGCTCTTGGCATGTGCTGTGAGTATCATTGTGGCCCCCGGGGGCTTCCAAAGTTGAATATCCCTGGCCTAGGGATTACATGTTAGGAAAAACTTTCTAACTAGGACAATGTCCACACTACAAGCTAGGGGCATGATTCCCCTATTCAGGCACATATATTTTCTAGCTTTCATTGAGCTAAGAAATAGCAATGTAACTGTAGTAGCTTGTGGAGGCACAGCTGAGCTGTGCTGAGAGATACCCAGAGTTTTTTGGGGGGAGGGGGATGCATTGGGGCAGAAGTTATGTCTATAACAAGAGACAAATGCATGGTTTTGATAGTTTGGCCAAACCTTAAAATGCATCTGCAATCTGAAAAGCGATGTAAGAAATAGCATCATGATTTCTAGATGTAAGTGAATCAGTTTATATGGCACCTGATCCTGTTAACTCAGTCTCTTATTCACACCAGTAGCTCTTTGCTATATAAGTAGTGTCTCTAAAATCAGTAGAACTGCTCGTGTGAGTAGTAGTTTGCAGGCTCAGGCCCATGGATTTTCCATCTGCGAGCACTACAAACGTTGCCTTGAAACTGGAAATAAAACTTGCTTCTTTTTGCGTTACACAGTCATTCTCACCACCATTTCAATTTCAGCAAGCCAAATCCTCTCATTAGTTACTCAAATGGGGTTGAATAGATGTCCGAATCAGACCCTGCAGTTGGAACAATGGACCCAGTTTAATGCTCACTGAATAAATTTTGAGTTGAGTGTGGACAGCATTTTCCAGCATTAGGCTATCATGAATTTGTCTGGCTAAGTCATAAAACCTGGTGTTAGTTGCAGAATTTCAGCTACCTGACCCTGTACTTCTGTGATATGAATGGCATTGGAAGAATTATTCCTTCATTATAAAAGGACAGAAATCTGTTTTAACAAAGTAGTTGTAGTAGGTTTTTTCACCGGTAGTGTTCATAATGTGTTAGGTGCTTTCCAGATTATTAAGAAACTTGATCTTTGCTCCAAGGAGCTCACAATCTAAGGAAAACAAGTAAACTGGAAGAGACTCTGACATAGATAGTCAAACCTGTTGGTCACAGTCAAGCTGGAGTCCATACCTCAGGGATGGTGGTCAGTGAATGGGAGTGAGAGGAATCACTTGAACCTGGTTCACAAGAATCTAAGACTGGATATATTAGGTCAGACCAAGTTCACGTAGTCCAGTGTCCTGTCTTCCAACAGTGGCCAATGCTAGATGCCCCAGAGGGAATGAACAGAGCAGCTTCTGGCAAACAGATGCTGGGACACCCTCTCTGACCATCCTGGCTAGTAGCCCTTGATGGATCAATCCTCCATGAATTGATCTAGTTCTTTTTTTCCTCTGAGCCCTGTTATGGTCTTAATCTTCACAACATCCTTTGGCAAAGAGTTCTGTAGGTTGACTGTGCATTGCATGAAGAAATACTGCCTGCTACCTATTAATTTCATTTCGTGACCCCTTAATTCTTGTGCTTTGAGGAGTAAATAACACTTCCTGATCTACTTTCTCCATACCAGTCGTGATTTTATAGACTTCAGTCATATCACCCCTCAATCATTTCTTTTCCAAGCTGAAAAGTCCCAGTCTTACTTATCTCTCCTCATACAGAATTTGTTCCATACCCCTGATCATTTTTGTTGCCTTTTTCTGAACATTTTCCCGTTCCAATATATCTTTTATGAGATGGGGTGACCACATCTTCACACAGTATTCAAGATGTGGGCATACCATGGATTTATATAAAGGCAATATGATATTTCCTGTCTTATTATTTATCCCTTTCTTAGTGAGTCCCAACATTCTGTTTGCATTTTTTGATTACTACTAAACGTTGAGCGGATGTTTTCAGAGAACTATCCATGACGACTCCAAGATCTCTCCTTTGAGTGGTAACAAGTAATTTAGACTCCACCATTTTATCTGTATAGTTGGGATTATGTTTTCTCATGTACATTACTTTGCACATTAAATTTGGGGTCAAATTGAGGCCAGAGTCAGAGATTAGAGGCATTATCAGGCTGGAAGAATGAGGTGGGAACCAGGATCAGTCTGGCTGGGATCAGAGGCCAGAGATCAGGAAATGAGGTGAATTCTGGAGCCATAGTAGGTCCAAAGTCCATGTTGTCCGGGCAATTTCCTGGGACATTCTCTCTAGGATTTATAGAAGGTGGCTGGCCAATCAGAGTTCCACGGGGTACTCTCACCCTGATTCCCTTGAATGGTTTTTCTTGTGGTACCTATAGTTCTCCCTATGTTATGGCTCTGTATGGCCTCCTGATGACACTGTGGGAACATTAGCCATCCCAGGCTCTTCGGTCTTAGGTTTCTAGTCCACCCTTCATTAAGCAGACACAGATCTGGGGAATGAGAACAGTAATAGGCGTTTGATATAAAACATATTTACAAGTTACTTTGATTCACTGGAGGCAGTGCAGCAGAAGTGGAACTTCTTAAGAAGGGCTTAGGTGTGGGCAAGATAGGAGTCTTACAGATGAGCTCAGAAAGCCTGTATTATGAATATCTCCTTTTAAGGGAAATTTCTAGATGTGATTCTGGTATTTCTCACGAAATTTTTTTGGTAAGTGAATCAAAAAAACCCCTCAGTGTTGTGGACTGAGTCATTGCCTCAGTTTTGCACTTTGAGAATGATGTTATCTGACTTAAGGGTAGCTTGCCTAATTGAAGACAGCTTATTTGCTTTTCTTGAGGCCATTTTTGTTTAACAGGAGACAGGCCTGAAGTTTTCTAATTCTAAAAAGTGATGGCTCTTTTTTATGCTGGGTGGTGTTATGAAGTGAGTCATTCTGAGGGCTTGTCTAAACTTATAGTGCAGTGCTTAGTAAAGATGCTACCTATGCTGACAGGAGAGCTTCTTTCATCAGCATAGGTACTCCACCTTCCCAAGAGGCAGTAGTTATGTAGATGGAGAAGCCATCCTGTCAACATACTGCTGTCTACACTGGCGGCTAAGTCGGTATAACTACGTAACTCAGGAGTTTGAATTTTCCACGCCCATGAGTCAATGTAGTGATACCAACATGATTTGGCAATGTAGAGTAAATAGGGTGACCATATTTCCCTATGCTTCATGTGGGACATCTGGGAAAATTACTTGTATTCAAGTGAGTTAAATGGCAATTCATCAGAACTGTGCAGCACAAACTTTGAAATTAACATGAAGTTGACTGATCCCCTGTTACAAAGAAATACAGTGTAGCTGGCGTCTTTTTATTTACCTTCTTATCTTTAAGATATGCATGGGGAGAAGTCACACACACACACACACACAAACACACACACACACACACACACTTTTCTCACACAAGGATGGAGGTGACTGACCAACCTGACCCAACCTTTCCTGCCCAGTGCTCTCCACCCTCCATGTTTGGCTGGATCTGCCTCTCCTGGTACCTGGTGGTGCGTCATCTTGAGACAACATGTGAGGGGCACACAGGGTCACGGGCCCCCTCCCCAGCTTTCAGTCAAGGTTTACACCAGAGCATGGCCAACATCTGCCTTACAGCACTGACTGGGAGGGAAGGGATGGGAGCTGCTTCCAGCTGCAGGGACATGGGGGTGGAGGGCAGGGATGACCTGGCCTCTGTATTGGAGAGATCTTTTCCCTCCTGCCCCTCCTCCCCCTATGCTCCCCTGTGGTTGGAAGCAGTTTGCCCCTTCCTATCTGCATAGTGTTGAAAGGCAGCTGACACCTGCAAGCTGCTGCTGGCCACCAACATAACCCAACCACCTCCCGATCCCTGACTAAAGTGTGGGCAGGAAGGAGTGATGCCCTAAGGATGCATTGTGCACCAGGGCGCAGGGAACCTGACTTCAGGGGATTCAGCGAACCTGGCCAGAGAGGTGGCTTAGCTGGGGAGGGTGCCTAGGGGACAGAGCAGTCTTGCAAGCCCTGATTGGTGTGGGGGGCAGGACCTAGGGCAGGAGCAGTGTGTGAAGAGGGTGCTATGCCCTTGCTCAGGGAGCTGCTAAGGAGCCTGCGTGGTTGGGGCGCAAACAGGCTGGAAAGAGCTTCTTTTCCGCCGCTGCAGAGCTTAGTGGAAGGGTGGAGAAGCTTCCTCATTCCAGTGCTGTGGGAGCTTTGGAAAATGCAGGGCTTGGCTCCTCCTGGTCAGTGCCCTGGGCTGTAGGATCTTGAGCTTCCCCTGGGAGCCCGCCCACAGAAGGGAAGGAGCCTGCCAACCAGGCTGTTGGTGAGGGGAATGATCCGACTAGTGGCTGGTTCTCCACACAGGCTAGCAGTGGGGGACACCCTGCTGGGGGGATATTCAGGAGCAGTGGGGTCGGGGCGTGTGTGTGAACAGGTACAGCAAAGAGAGGAGAGTAAGTAGGGAAGCATATAAAAGACAGATAGGTGGGCAGCAGAGGTGACACGTAAGCGGCCACCACCAGTCCACACTCACCAGCCGCCGCATGGGGGTGAGGTGAGAGCCTCTTGGCCAAGAGCCAGCCTTGCATACTACAGGTTTGCCCGATCACCAGCCTTGCTCACTCACCCCCATTGTTAGCCACTGGACTTCCCAGTTACAACTCATGGTTGGGCTGCTGATGAGCAAGGATTCGGCCAGCAGTGGGACCCACCACTACCGATGGGAGAAGAGAGAGAAAAGAATGGAGGTACACCGTGCTCTTTCTTCTTCAGGTCCTCTCGAAAGTTTGTGTCTTTCACTATCAGAAGTTAGTCTCAGAAAACATAATACCTCCCTCACCTTGTCTCTTTTTTTAAGTAGGCAGTTCATTGTCAGAGAAATGGAAGGTGTTTCCTCTGAGGTAATCTCACTACAAATTTTCTCATCTGAGAAACAATAATGAATTTAGATCCAAGTGGTTCCAAACAAATCAGCTGAATATGAAGCATTGTTTGGCATTTTAAAAACAATTTTATCTAGTGTTGAAAGATTTCTGAACAGTCTTTCTCTCAAGCTGTTTCCACAGCGTGAATATGACATTGTTAATATTTGTATGATCGTTTATACTTGGATAATTTCTTCCATATTTCAAAAGAATGTGCACAATACTTTTTAACCACAAATATGTTGGAGTCTTTCAAACACTGAAATCCTAATACATGTACAGCGCAACAAAGACATCCTGGTGCATTGTATTTTGTCTAAAATTCTCTTTTCAAATCATATTGTCTCCCTGAATTTTTACCATTTTGAAGCCAGAGGCAAGCTGAGCAAAAATGTTATGAATTAAAATATATTATATAGGCTCCTGTTGGAGAGCTGCATAACTCCTATAGTTCAAAATGAAACAGCTGCAGAATTCCATCGGGAACACATAAAGCATGATTCGTTCTTAAAGGGTATGGGTTAATTAATTGATGTTATGATGTCATAGAATCTGCCATTCAGCACAGGGTGATTTATTAAATCCCAGTGTACTTTTTGGGGTATTTGGCACTAACAATATTGACATTGCTCTCTGATCCAGTGAATGTCTGACTTACCTGTTCATCCAAACACTGAATTGGTTTCATTAGATTGTACTCAAATTAGAATTTTAATAGGACACTGGATACATGTTACCTGGTGACTGCAGTTCTCATGGTTGAAATGGAATTTATGGTATAAGGGGAAAATATAAGCAAGAATATTTGTAACCTATGGCAAAATATTAAAATGGTCTGTCAGCTCACACAGCTATGGACAAACAGGATTATGGATTTGCTTCAACACGGAGTCGATTAGAGATAGTTGCTTTTATTAATTTCTCTGCGTCACTACTGTTACAGGGTTAATACTGCCAAATGGTTAGACAGCTACTGCAAAGTGACACATCAATAAGCGCAGGCTGAGCAATGCATAAAAGAATAACAGGCACTTAGAGATGCTTACATCCCCTCAGTCTGTGGGGAGTCCCGTCCCTGTCACCTCATACCAGGGCCGCAGTGGACGTGGCTCCACCTGCGGGAAATCCAGGCACCCTTGAGGTTGGGGTCCCAGGTGAAACTCACCAGGGGCGGGACTCCCTTTGATCTTATACCTTAGGGCTGTGTCTAGACTGGTGCGATCTTGTGCCAGAGCTATGCAAATGAGGCTCAGCGTGGAATATCGCCAAGCCTCATTTGCATAACTAATGAGCCGCCATTTTTGCAGAAGAGGCTCTTGTGCAAGACGGAGCTGTCTACACTGCCCCGTCTTGCACAAGAAAAACCCTCTTGCGCAAAGCCATTATGCCTGAAAATAATCAGCATAACGGCTTTGTGCAAGAGGGTTTTTCTTGTGCAAGACGGGGCAGTGTAGACAGCTCTGTCTTGCGCAAGAGCCTCTTCCGCAAAATGGCGGCTCATTAGTTATGCAAATGAGGCTCGGCGATATTCCACGCTGAGCCTCATTTGCATAGCTCTGGCGCAAGATCGCGCCAGTCTAGACACAGCCTAGCTGTTTACCAAGTGTGTGCCCACTGACTCAGTGCCTCTCTCAACATTCCCACAGAGCTGAGAACCGAGGTCATGTTATTTATCCCATACTTGGTTCTCCACTGGGAAGTATAGGGCTCTGAGTAATGAAGACTGTCTGATAAAGAGCACCTGGTGTTTTTGCCAGAAGGGATTCATGGCTGGCCAAGAGGAATAGAAATATAACCTCTGCAGGACTACATATGGCTTACACTACAGGTTCAAATTCCCATCAGTAGGAATTGCACAGTTGTAATTCTCAGGAGAATTTAGCTCCATGCAGTAAGTTACTTTACAAAGGACAAATTAAATTCTACTAGTGTATAACTCATTTGTCAAGCTAACATCCAGGGCTACTCAACTTTGGAAGCCCTGGGGGCCACAATGATACTCACAGCCGAGTGCCACAACTTAAGTGCGGTTGCATATACATACAAATATATATGCAAACATATGTAAATAGATTCTTTCAGACTGACAGGCACAAATACAAAGATTAAGCCTTAAGCTACGGTATCGGACCCAAATGTGGCCAGTGTGAGCCAGTCAGTACTTCTCATGCTCTGCCCACAAGGCTAAGCAGCCAGCACTTCCCACAATGCCCCAGCACACCCGGCACCTCCTTCCTGGGGGCTAGAAATGCCGACACCCTGTACCAGTCTGTTCCAGCCAGCCTATCCGCTTGCATCTTTCAATGCTCACCCCACCTGGGAGATGCCTCGCCGTTGTGGATCCCACCTACAGGCCGCGTGTTAAGCCCTGCGTAAACCCAAACAAACAGGCTGAGGGCTGCCTGCGGGTTGGGTAGCCCTGATCTAGAACATTAAGACCCCACTGCTATGGGACTCCTCCATAGCCACCTAATACTTGTATATATAATAAATATAACCGGCATCACCTGTGACCCCATTGTTACAAAATGGATGGTGCATCTGCTTAGCCATTAATCCCTTGGCTTTGTCCTTGTGTCTCTTCTTGACTGCATTTCTGCAGAAAACAGGGGTCCTGTGGATCTGGACTGCAGGTACGCAGGGTGTCTGGGCCATCTGGTATCTCCATGAACTGCTGGGAATCCTCATTTTGGCAGAGGATCTGACACTCCCATAACTGATGCTCCCCAATCCTCTCTGGACCTCTGCATGCCTGAGAGGTCCCCACTCTGACAGATGAACTACTTCTGCTGCAAGCGTCTAGTATTGGTACTCATGGGTCCCCACTCACCTACAGGACTCTTTCTTCTGGCTCTACTGGGCACTCTGGGACTCCTGATATACATACTATCCATCCCATTACCCACCTTGATGCTGATCACAGCTTTCAAAACACCCACATATGGAGTACATACAGGGACCATCACTTGAAGAGGAGATAGTTGAGCTGTAACTGGAGGTTGTTCGAGATGTGCAACAACACATCTCCTCTTTGTATTCTAATACTCACCCTCCATCCTCTCTGCTGTGGACTGGATTGCACAGCTGTGAAAGAAGCATTGACTCACATGACCTATTATACCCTCGGCTGTGAACACGAGGGGGCATGCTACGCGCATGTGGGACAACATACGATGCTAAGAAATACTTCTGGACTCAGGCATATGGTGTGCATGTGCTCCCTTGTATGGAATAAAAATAGGGACCTCACATTTTTAAGAACCTTCAGTTACAGATAAGTAATCTCCTGATAGAAAATCAAACTATTTTTCCTGCAGGCTGGGAAGGAAGAACAATGGAGAGTTTTGCTTGATGTTTATATATTTAAACACTTGGGAAAAATTTTAGACATTATGATGAAATAGGTACGTACTGGACAGGTAGACAAACTCTTGGATTTTTGTAAGCATTTGAAAATAGGCAAGTCTTACCACTAGCAGCTACAACTTTTGCAGTGGTTTGACAAAAGTAAGAGAAACCAAGGAAAAATAACTTTACAAGAGAGAGCTTACACATGTAGACCAGCTGTTGAACAGAATAGTAATTATGGAATGAGATTTCCAGATTAGCTGTGTAGTAAGGATTTTTCCTGTAATTCATGTGCCTTACCTAATTTTGTACAAATATTGCATTTTATTAATGTAAATGGTGTTTTGTTTCTCAAGGTTTGGTCTCAGTAATTCCATTCTACTTTTGATTTGGGAAAAAAACTTTTTGTGTAGCAAAAATGAGGATAACTTTTTCTGGAGAATTAGTAACTATTAACTCAAACATTAACTTTTGCCTGTAAGCAGTTTGTCTACAGCAAATCATTAAAATGTTTATAGCATATATTTATTGCTTTCAAAATGGAAATGCAGAATGTTTTTAATCAAGCTACATGGAATCCTTTTCTAAGACATCATAGACTAAAAATAAAATGCATTATTAATACTGATGTAATGAAAATACAGAAAGTCTCTGCCTCTAGAATTTATTCCTCTATATAATTTTTTTCCTGATCATCATGTTACAGCTATAGTATGCTGAATGACTAACAGATAATTGTCCCTCAGCTGGTAAATTAAAGATTAACATATATTTTTCATCCATTTTGTAGTATTTAACAATCTAACTAAAATCTGGTTGAGGGAGGTGTCCAAGAATCACTTGATCCTGCAGGTTTTGGTGATGCAGCAGTTGAAAGTCTTCCTAAAATGTCAGGTCTCAGTGATGCTCGAGTGGGGGAGGTGTTTGGATGAGCTGTAAACCTGAGATCTGATCACTTAAAGATTGCACTTTTTGTAGGAGATACAGAGGTTTGTCCATTTCCGGTGTTTACTTCTTGCCTATTTAGTTTCCCTCTGTGGTTTGCTGCAATATTTTCACTTTCTGTCCAAAAACTGGTGCATAGTGTTCATGTGCACTGTTAAACACGCCCTTAAAAGTAGTTATATTTCTCTGATGGATTGATTATATGCTCCTGTGTATCATTGAAAAGTGCTTTAGGATCTTTCACAATGAAAGGCTCTATATAAATGCAATATATCCATATTATTTTGTACAGCTTTATGTATAGCTGTGCAAAATAATATGGATATATTGTATTTATATAGAGGAGAAATGGTTTAGGTTTAACCTAAATTTTTGTTGTTCAAGCACTGATTCATAACTAACATTTATTCTCTTTTAGTTGTTGCTTTTCTGTACATCAGAGTTCACTGATCCAGAACATAATACACTACAGTCAGTGTAAATGTCTAAGAAAAGTATACAGAGCTCATTACACAACATTGAAATTTAAAGGGAAATAGTAACTATTTTATGACAGTCCTTTCACAGATATCTGATCCAAATAGATTATATGTTCTGGAAATGGAAGCATCTGTATTTGTGTAACCATTGAATTGATGTTTTCTGCCAGTCATTTTTGGTTATTTTTTTTCTGTGTACACTAAAAATACAAGGCTATAGTTTGCCATACTTGTATTTATAGCATTAGAACTTTGTCTGGGTGGAGTTAAGTGAGAAAGTGTCATTAAATCATTTCACAGAGCTGTGGCCAAATTGGAATTCATTATCTTTTCAAATACAGGTTGGACCTCCCTGATCCGGCAGCCTCGGGACCTGACCGGTCCCGAATGAGGGAATTTGCCAGATCAGGGGAGGTCCCCTGCCACCAGCCTCCCAGGATACTGCTCCTCCCTCTAGCTGGCTCGCTCCAGCCCCACTGTCACCGGGCTCTAGGCCTGCTGCTATAGGACTTGGGCTCGGCACGCTGCCACCAGCCAGCTGGAACTTTCCGGGGATGGTACTCCCCGGCCACTGCAACCCTGCTTCTGCCCTACCCTTCTTCCGCCCCACCCTGCCGAGGCTTCTCGGGAATGGGGCTCCACAGCTGCCCTGCTTCTGCCCTGTCCGGGGCTTCCCGAGGTCTAGGCTCCATGGCTGCCCCACTGCTGCTGTGCCCGGCAGAGGCTTCCTGGGGATGGGGCTCTCCAGTCCCACTGCTGCTCTCCCTGGCTGGGGCTCTCTGGGGATGGGGCTCTGTGGCTGCCCCACTGCTGCCATGCCAGAACGGGGATCTACAAGGATGGGGCTCACTGATCCCGCTGCTGCCTTGCCTGGCTGGGGCTCTCCAGGACCGGGGTTCACTGGTCTAATGGTGGGGCTCCCCTCCACTGGACTCCCTGACTGACTCTCATTCCCAGGTACTGGGGCTCTCTGGTCCAGCAACATCAAGGATCCTGCTGGACCACGGATGTTGCCAGACCAGAGAAACCTGTATTTAAGAGGTTCAACTTGTATAGCCATGGCTTCTTGTTTCCAACTGGACAGAAAGGGGCTGGATTTTACTGCACTAGTGGTGCCACTGCCTTAAGAGGTTGTGACATGCATGCTCTCCTGTGAAAAAAATTGAAAATCCAGTCCTAGAAGTCCAGTTGTCTTTGTGGACTTGCTATGCAGAAAGGAAACCATATTGAGGGTTCCTACTGTTGGGGGAAATTTCATTTGGTTCCTGTTGCTATGCAAACAACTTCCTCAGTTTTTACAGAATATATACCTGTGTGAAGTGTGGCTTTCAAGCAATCCTGGATCTAGTGCCAAAACAGAAATAATTTGGAAAATGTGTCCAGTCTTTAAAATAGTTCTCTATTATCGTTACATTCACAATACATACACAGAGCCTGTGTATTTGTGAGAGTCTAGACCCTGCTCATGATCCAACTGTCCCAACCCCTCTGCAGTTGCTAATATTGATGTAATCTAGTCATTGTGGCAGGTAAGCTCCTCATATATTTATTGCAAACGAAATGAAGAGTGGCAGGATGATGACAAAGTTCTGGTTAAAAGAAAGAGGAAGATTGTTTGAAGACGATAAAATGAACCAATTTGTGCTAATTCTGTGTTCTAGATCTCACTTTGTCACACTGGGACATATTTCCTTAGAACCAAGTTTGTGAACTCCTTGCTCACACAGTTTGCATTTTGGAGTTTGGAAATATTTTTAAGATGAGTAAATGTTCTGGTGCGGGTCTATGACTAGAGGATACTAATACTATGATGATTCCATTTCAGTTCGAGCTTTCAGAAAGTTGGGTTGGGCTAAAAGGGTACAACTCCTGCCACTTTTCTGTGTTGTATGACATCAGACACATAACAAAGATATGTGAGATTGATTAGTTGCTTAAGCGCCAAACTCTCCCTTTAGATATGTGCAAATAAGGGATGTTAAGTAGCAATTAATTTGCTAGTTGAGTAGTTGATGGAATTTCATTGACTAGTCGTTAGGGAAAGGCTCACTTCCGGGTCTCAGCACAAGCCCCCCAATCCCGCCATTGCCGCTCTGTGCTCTTAAAGGGATAGAGAAGCTGGTGTGCAAAGGTGCCGTCTCAGTCTCTGGTCCCCCATAGGATCTTAGGACAACCTCCCCTGCACTGCCACCCTGCATTCTGAAAGGAACAGAGAAGCGGCAGCTGGTCCCGTGGGTGTCTCAGCCCAAGCCCTCCTGCCCCCTCCCTCTGCTGTCATGCTGCATTCTTAAAGGGACAGAGAAGCAGCAGCCCATCCGGTGGGGGTCTCTCTCACTTTAAGAGCGCAGAGTGGCATTGGGGGAATGAGGGGGCGGCTTGTGCTGAGAGAGATCTGTGGGACAAGCTGCTGCTGCTCTGTCCCTTTCAGAATGCAGAGTGGCAGCGCAGGGGAGGGTTGTCCTGAGACCCTACGGGGAACCAGAGACTGAGCCAGTGTCTTTGCATGCCAGCTCCTCTTCTTTCCTTTCAAGAGTGTAGAGCAGCAACGGGTGTGGCCTGCTCAGGTACTTGATAGTGCTACCCAGTAAGCTCCTGCTTATCGGGTAGTCGACTGCTCGACTACTCTTTCACATCCTCTAGTGCAAATCACTCCCATTGACATCAAGTGCATATCGGTGTGCAGGATTTGCCCGATGATACTATAGGAGGATTTGCCTTGAGAGCTTATAATTAGCTATCAGACTTACTCATGACTACTGGTCTAGAAAAATTGCTCGTCTTTGGGGAACTTCTGCACTGTATTTCCTGTTTTGTTCATGTATCATACTTGCTTTTTTTAATAGCTGTCAGTGTGGCAGCGAGACTAATAATGCGTGTTATTTTTATTGCTGTATTAATTACACTCAACATTATGATCCCTTGCGCAAACAAGCTGGGATGAACAGTAGCAGCTGTTGGCAGCAGCGAACTTCTATGAATTTTTCATTGTGCAATGAAGACTTTAATGGGTCTTGTGTTTTCCATTGGAACTTTTGTTCAGATATGAAGCTGTTAAATTTTACAGCAAACAAGATGTTTCTCCACCCAGTGAGGAGGTTTGGATGGAGCAGTTGGCTTTGTTTGACTTTATTTTCAGTGCTGAACTGAACACTTGCATTTCTATGGCTTGTTGTATTAGATGTTTCCAGAATATACTGGTTTGTTTTTTAGGGATATTTTATTTTCTGAAAAGTAAGTAGATGTGAATGTTAAAAAGTAAATCTTCAGTTCAGACTACAGACTATAAACACAATTTTTTCTCCACATTTTATGGGTTTGAGGGATTTTATTTTTAAGGGTTATCCTTTCACTTTATGGCAGTTTAGATGACTGAAGTTGTAAAGTGAAGTAGCAATGAGAGACTGTGCCAGCAGGATTTAAGTAGATCATTGCTGGGAAATTAGCAAATAAACAGGATATGAATGACTCTTTAAAAAATCACAACTTCCCATCCAGATCAGGATGTTTGGCAAGGCAACAAACTGTATTCCTGAGGGTAGAGTCATGAGTAATGCACTGGGGTCTGTGAACCTGATTCCACCCTTGCTTAAACCAGAGTCAAAATGAGATAGCAAGATTACACAGTGTTGGACCAATGACTTAGAAGTCTAGTTTTGCTGACTTTCAGTGGGACTCAATCTCCTCATTTCCAAAGTCACTTTTGAAAATAGGTCTCAGCAGGATCCCACATCAGTTAGGCAGTTAAAAAAAAAGACCCCATGACTAGCATGCTTTCAAAAGGATGAAACATGTGCTGCATTAAAGACCATCTAAGATCCGTAACACTTTTGATGCTTCATGTGAGCACTTACGGAAGGTACCATTGGGATGTTATGGAAAAGGATTGGTCCAAACAGTTAGGAGCGGGAGGGAGAGTAGTCCAAAAGAAGGGTTCTCTGTTCAGTGGTGGTTCTGTGAAGAAGCTTTATAACCCCTTCTTCAGGGGATTAAAGCCACCATGCGCTAGATGAGAGGAAATGTAATAAAAACCATGTAACATCTGCCATCCCTATGTATGCTTTTTCTGGCGATTTTTCCTCCTCAGTTATTTTTATGTAACAGATTGCAATAAGCATATTTGTCAGGATGCCACAGGAAGCTTCCCTGACAACTTGTTTGCCATTTCTGTGCATCAAGCAACCCCACTCATGAGCAAACCATCCCAACCCCACTGCTGTTGGCAAATACAGATATAATTTAGTTATTGTGTCTGGTAAGTCTCGATGAAACAAGGTTCTATACTAATTTTGGCTTTAGGCTGGTACGCTGTAGGCTTAAGGTACCACGTACTATAGAAAACACATACTCCAGTTGTACACGCAGGACAAATACCTGAAAAACACTTTTGTGATGGCCGGTGGTAGGACAGACATGCCTGCACTGCAAAAGCAGACTGGCGCTGCAGGTGCTCCCTGCCCTAGCTTCGCTTCGCTCCTCTGCTCTTCTCTCTGCTCTCCTCTCCGGATTCTTTAAGAACTCCATGCAGTCCAAATGGGATGTAAGACAATATTCCCCAACTGGGATTCTACTCTGTTAAGTCCCAAATAAACTTCAATTCATGTCTCTCCTCTTAGGCTCATTAGGTACCTATGGGGGCCATGGTTTTCAGTCCTGGGAGCCCCTGCTTCCGTGCTCTTTGTGAGCACCTCATTGTAACTGTGGCCTGATGGGACCATCAAGTGCTAGTTACCTAAATATCTTCCTAAATGAGCTCCTTAAATTAGCTTGTCATGGGTAGCTTTGTCCTGGATTTCCCTTAAAAAGCCCTCGTTTCCAGGTCTTTGGCAGCTTGTGTAGTGGACTGACATGGACCTGGGAGCCCTGCCTTATCTCTTAAACTCAGCTCCCCAGCTATGAGGAGCTCGAGGCTCCCAGCTCCTCCTTAGCTTCCTCCTGGAAGCCCAGGCTGCTGAGGAGCAGCCAACTGATCAGATTCATTGGTGTTGACTTTCAAATGTATCTGGGGGTGCTCATCCTGCTCCCTGCTTCTTTGTGCCCTGTTCTGCCTTTCCCCCAAGTGTGGGGAGGGGAAAGAACTGATTGGCAGGATCACCAGTGGGCAGGAGGCACTGGGGGGAGGAGCTGATTGGGAGGTGGCTGCATTTTTTTTTTTTTTTTGCTTTTTGCTGTGGGTGCTCTGTCCATGATGACCAGATTGCCTCTGTGACCCCAGAGATGCCCAGTAGTTGGATTTGCCTCTGAATTGGAAACTCCAGGGTCTGCTGCTCTGGAGCAGCCAAGCAGGCAGGCTCCATTCCCTTGTACTAAGAGGTTTTTTTGTGTTTGTGGGTTTTTTTTTCAAATTGGAATGCAACCAGATTTCAAAATCTATAAATCCTCTGTCAAACAGCATCACCTTTCTCTGCACAGCTGTACATACAGCAGAATTGGTCTCATGTTTGCATGTGAAGGACTTGCATATTTACAGGATTGCCTTGAGAGGGCAGATATGCCAAAACACCAGATTACATAAACAAGGCCCAGTGGGCCTCTTCCTTAGAACCCTGTGTGGGTCTGTTTTGGTAATTCCTTTCCTGGCCTGCCCTACAATGTCCACTCCTACCTGCTCCCACATTGTCTGTTGCATTTTATCCCACTCCCACCTGAAAAACCTTAGATCCAACAAATCCCTTGAGGGAGAGGCCGCCCCCCCTCCTTGCTGTGCTACGAAAAACAGCAAAGAGCCCACTACAGTTGTTAATATATTTTACATAGAAATGGAATTCTGACAATTTTTACCACTATAAGAAAAAAACAAATATTGCTTAAAACGTTGCTTAAAAAATCCTTTAATTCTTGTTATAATAGATATCAGATCCCTAGCTCTCACTCAAATGTAAGTATATACATCTTTTTTTAATAAAGGTTTTATATTTTCCCACAAATTATCACAGTCTTAAAAAAATTCCCCGCCCAGGAAAAGTTCATTTTACCCACTCCCGATATTATGGCAGTAAGGTCCTTCAGGTGCCTTGGGATCATAGTCCGTCTGCAGGGCTCTACTCTTCACAGAAAGAAGTTAGGGATAAAGGTGCTTTTTCTCTCTTCTTAGTTCACTTTGTTTGTTTGACAACATTGTGTGTAGTTGGTTTCATTGGTTTCCTGGTGTAGAAAGTCAGCCAGTTTTCCTCATTCGTGTGGATTTCCTTTGTACTCATGGGGCAGGAAGGGACATTTTTAAGGTAAATGTAAGTGAAAAAAAACCCAAAATTTGTAGGGAGACACAAGGACAGGTATAGAGTCAGAAATTACATTAAGCTCCTTTTTTGAAATAGACTAGTTTTCAAACTGACATTTCCTATATATTGTGAGAATTTCAATGGCAAGTAATGCTAGAAAATAATGAATATATTTTAAAGTTAGATCTATTATTTTGTTGGCTGAGGCTTTTCCTATTCCCTTTCATGTTCTAGAAAGCATTTATTTCTTCCATCTGCACATTTTATATTTCAATATAGAATATTTAGTATTTGCTAAAGCAAACTAGACATATCTCCTAGAATATCTAAGATCGATACGTTATTCCAAGACACTGAGTAAAATCATTCATGATTAATTACAGTCAAATGATTGAGCACATTTATTTCCCATAAATGAATATTTCAACCAGTGTTCTCGATTAGGACACATATGTTATCATTCATCATTCTTACTATAACCACATTTCCTGTCCTGACAAATGACAAACCTAGCTGTTTCCTTTTTTTTATTGTGTTCTGTATGATTACCCATAAACATGCATATTAGAATGTGAGTAAGTCATTTTTTCGTTAATGTTAGTGACTAAACTTCTCTTTATAATTAACACTAGTGACATACTACAACCAGTTACATTTTAAATTTCTGTTCCTACCAATTATTATATACTGTTCTTTTTAATGTAGCACCCAGGAGCCTAGGTCAGGACCTCATTGTGCTAGGGACTGTACTCACAGGGTATGTCTACACTACAGAGGGGTTTTTTTTTTCGGAAAAATGGTGTTTTTTCCAAAAAAACTTTACTTACATCCATACTGCAATCGCGTTCTTTCGAAAAAATAATGAAAGAATTGTGGGTTTTTTCTGACATTGGTAAACTTTTTTCTACGAGGAAGAAGCCTTTTCCCGAAAGAGGCGTATGTGGACGGGGAAGAGGAAGTTCTTTCGAAAGAAGAGGAAAGAGCAAAAACCATAGATGCCCTGGTGGCCAGTCCACCCATAGTAATCACAGCTTACATGCGAGATAGCATCCATTCAGTGTGGACGCTATCTGTCGAAAAAAGCAGATTGCTTTTTCGATGCGCTTTTGCAGTGTGGATTCTCTCTTTCGGAAGAAGTTTTTTTTGGAAGATCTCTTCCAGAAAAGCTTCTTCCAAAAGAAGCCTGCAGTCTAGACATAGCCACGCAGACAAAGAAGATGCTCCCTCCCCTCCAAATTTGAGTTAAGTTGCTGACACTAACATGGATCTCAAAGAGGGATTATGCAGCACACACTGTCCAAATATTGAAAACATAAATAGGGATTTAAGGAATTTCCAACCTGTACTTGGCATTGCACAGTTCTCTTTTGCTGATTTGGGTTCTTCCACCCCCAACTGAGGCATCAGGTACAGGGCATGCATGAAGTAGTTAATGGTTTGATGCAGCTCTTCCAACCCTGAGGTACTGCGCTTAGACTCAACTTTCCATCTGGGTGAGAGCCTCTTTAGAGTGCTCCCCCTTCACTTTACAGTGGGATCACTGTGAAATGTAATAATCCCAAGAACTGCAGTATGTTGCCATATCTATACTCCCAGCCTGGGGGACAATATTGCCTTATTTTGTGGATTTGCAACTGTGCTAAGGAAAGATTTCTATTCATTTGAAACACTAGCACATCTGTAAAACAGAAATGTGGTTAATGTAAGGAAAAATCACACCACAGTACCAAGCAGCTCTTTAGATTTTAGTTTTTGTTTCATTTATTTTAAGCCCTTTCTCAGTAAGGTTTTTTTCTTCTTAGAAATCAGTAAATGGAAACATAAGGGTCAATCCTGTAATGTGCTAAGCACTCTGAAATGCTGATCAATGTTAATGAGTGCTATGAGTGCTCAGCATTTCTACTAAGGTCAAGGTCTTTGAGTCTGTACACACTACCCTGTATGTCATTATAACTTATGCCACTCAGGGGTGTGAGTAAGATACCCCCTTCCCAATGATGTAAATTACTCCAGCCTAAGCACTGGTGTGGACAGTGCTATGTCAGCAGAGAAAGCTGTCCCAGCCCCAGGCAGGTGGAGTTATTTTGCAGATGGGAGAACTCTCTCTCATTGGCATAGAGCATCTTCACCAGGGGTGCGCCTACAAGGGCAAATTGCATCGCTTATTTTGAGGTAATTTCTAAATAAAGCGCTGTTCTGACAAGTCCCTTAACCCTCGTGGAACGAGGGTTACAGGGACGCCAGTATAGTGCATCCATTATTTTGAAATATATTTTGAAATAACAGGCATGCTTAAAGACGCAGAATAGCTATTTTGGGATACTTCCAGTATCAAGGAATAGCACCGATGTCTAGATGTAGCCCAGCTGCATCACTGGAGCTGCACTGATATAGCTCTTCTAGTGTTGACTAGCCCTTGAAAGGGGCTTTTTTGAAAAAACAGAGTAATCTGCTGTTCATGCTACAAACCATCCAAATAATTAAGAGTGGTTAGGAAGCTTCAGGCTCACAGAATTCTCAGCAGAACGTTCCATGAAAGCAGTTTAAACAAACCTAGGATACGTTCTTAATCCTTTATGAACACAGGATGAGCAGTTATTAATTCTGTGGGTTTTATTATGCCAGCATCGAGTTTGTCATTGACTTGACTAGGGACTTCTTCTGATACTGTCTTTTATTATATAATTGAGCCTGTTTTCAAATCCAGCATTCACAAAATGTAGCAGGTACTTATGAGTCTCATTTCACCAAAGCACTGTTTTTGTTTAAAAGCTATTAAAACAGAAACTACAGAAAAAGTAAATTTTTATCCAAACCTCATCACTTTGATCTGGGAAAAATAGCTAATTTTCCAGTATCTTGGAAACCAGGTCTCTGTGGAAATTGTTGATGACAACACAGTCACTTTATAGTAACATCTTATAGAAAAAAAGAAAGAAGAACTTTTTGCAAAGTTGGGTGTGTAAAGAAAATATACATTGATGAAGTCAGTGTTGGCACGTCCAGAAATTTGGGGTCCCAATGTCTTTTTATTGTACTTCTGTCTGAGCAGAGCTCAAAATTCTTAATGTAGTGCTGATGGAAACTGACTTTGCATAACTTTTGATTTTTTTTAAATCATGCCATGTTCTTTCTCCATATCATGTATTGTTTCTCGTGCAGATATTGAAACATAAGCAATGTTTTGCAAGCACAATGTAAATATGTAATTAAGGGGGAGGGGTTCACAGCTGCTCATTATATTGCATGTTGGCAAGGAGGTATTGTTTTCCTTGGATGCCATGAAATTTTTGTTTAAAAGAAAGGAAGGAGCTAGAACTGTCAGTAAAGATTAAGCTGGCTCATTGTATTAGTAGATGTAGAGATTTGGGATAGAACAGTTCCCCATGTTTCCAAACTTAAAACCAAGCCATTGTGTTTGTTCATGGTTCAGAAGCCCAGAAAGGCAACCTCTAGGACATTAAAAATTATAATTAAAGGGCAAATTCACTCTTAATACATTTTGTTTTTCCGCTTCTTCATAGTTTTTGGTTGGTTAATTCTTTTTCTTTGGTTAATTTCTGGTTAGTTAAAGTATGCTGATTTATCGAAGACTGTTATGAGCTATTGAAAAGGAAAGTAAGATCAGCACAGAGCAGTAATGAAAAAGGTTCAAGGATTTTAAAGATAATTTTATTAGAAATGTGCAGAAAAGACTTGGCAATACGTGTTCTTTTATGCATATAATTTAAAAAAATGCCATGCAGGAGGAACAATAGTAGCCTTTAAGGTTACACTGGCATATTATAGTATGCTAGTAGCTGAAATCTTGTGCAGTTGCAGGGGTGCAGTTCATCAGGTCGGGTATGTAAAAAAGCCAAAAGCAGATGTGAATGTGAAAAAAAAAAAAAGAATGGTAACAGAGTGCAAATCCCAGGGATGTTTGAACTCAGTGATATTCTGTACAAAAATTGCCATCAGCCTAGTTGGGTTGGGAGATTTGTGTTGATGGCAAATGAGGGATACGTGCTCCTATAAGGGGCTGTGTGTATTTGAGGTTCACGTGTATGCTAGTTGTGTTTTTGTTTTGAAGATCTGTGGCAGTTGAGCTGAGGAATCTACCATCTGTGCAGTCTCTCTCATCCTGCCAATAAAATGGTAGCATGCAAATTAGCGGTAGAGAATAGGCATGGTGATTGATTGAGTCATCTCTTTCCTAATCGTCTAGGACTCCTGGCATGTCAAAGATACATGATTTGCTGGGAGAAGGATGCAATTTCTAAAGGCGAAATTGCTGAGAACTTAAAAATTCAATGGTAACACACTGTGAATCCCGGTGATAGGTGTACTTGGTGTATCCTCAACAAAAAAGAGCTCTCAGATATGCTTGTAGCTGCTTGCATCACTTCATACTGACTATAGGCATTTCAGGCTTCTGAGTGACACACAAAGTGATGTTTCTGGAATCTTACTACAGGAAGTCCCCAACCTGCGAATGGGTTGTGTCCCAAAAGTTCCTTTGTAAGTTGGTTGTTTGGAACCTAGAATGCATTTTCCCTTCAAAACAACATTATAAATGGTAGTTAGGTTCCTAGGCTAGCCCACAAAAGCCCATTTAATCTAGAAGGTAACTGAAATACTGCATCGCTGCAATGAAAAAATAGTAGAAAGCTTTTTATTTAACCTTGAATGCTGGTGCTTGAGGAAAGGCAGGTTTAATTAGAGGAGGAGAAGGAGGTAGGTGGAGAGTCTGAAGGGGAGTTCTGGGCATCCCCCAGCTACCCTTCTCCCCCGGCTTTGCATTGGCTTTGGTGGCAAGCCCCATCACCTGGCTGCACTCCCCCCCAAGGACTGCACCCAGTTCCCACTGACCAGGAGGTGTTTAGAGGCCCGAGGTGGTGAGTGGCACAAGTGCAGGTCAGAGGATTCTGGGGGAGCAAAAGCCAGCAGTGCAGCCAGTGTCTGGAGAGAAGAGGTGGTTTTCTGTTCAGAGGGCCATTTCTCTCTGGCTGCTTGCTGCATAACCAACCCTTTTCTCCTCTGCAGTTCTCTAGCCAGCACTTGCACGCTCACCACCACCTTTGCTTCTTGTCTGCTACCTTGAGGGTGGCTGTAGGTGAGGTTTTGTTTGTATGTGTGGATATTTGTAAATCAGATGTTTGTAACTCGGGAGGTACCAATATATGGATAAAAAAGTGGGGTGAAAATCAGTTGATAAAAACTGTGTAATATACATTGCTATTGCTTCATGAATAGTGGTTTTGAAAATATATGGTCTGGAAATGTTATGCTGATTTTGGAGATATTTGCAGATTTTAAAATATGGATATTGATAGAAAAATGACTGTGCAGAGGTGATTCCCGTTTAGGTCTTTATTTAAAGTCACATATGTGTTTGAACAAAGGAGTCATAGGGTATGTCTATGTAACCCACACATCTAGGCTATGTCTACACGGGCGGGTTCTTGCGCAAGAACGACTGTTCTTGCTCAAGAATCCGCAGAGCGTCCACACTGCCCACCCTCTCTTGCGGAAGAAGATTTACAGTACGGTGTGGTAAGAGAGGGCTTCTTGCGCAAGAGCTACGCTCTTTTTTAACAGGTGTAAGCCCTCTTGCGCAGGGGCTCTTGCACAAGAGGGCAGTGTGGACGCTCGGCAGGGGTTTCTTGCACAAGAAAGCCCTATGGCTAAAATGGCCATCGGAGCTTTCTTGCACAAGAGAGCGTCCACACTGCCATGGGTGCTCTTGCTCAAAAGCACAGCTCACACATGACAGTGTGGACATTTTCTTGCGCAAGACTTCTTGCACAAGAATCCTTGTGCAAGATGTTCTTGAGCAAGAAGCCATCAGCGTAGACATAGCCGTAGTGTGGTTACTGAGCAATGCAAATGGTACCTAGACCACAGCAACAGTTAAGATCAAGAGACCTCTACAGCAGGGGCTGGGAGGATGCTGGCTTTTAGCTCAGAGGGCAGAGGCTCCTATACTCTGCTTCAGAAGTCCCAGGTTCAAATCCACCTGGTGGTGGTTACATACACAAAGAAACATTATTTCACAATAACTTAGGTCTACATAGCAGGCAGTTATTTTGAAATCATGTCAAAATACTGTCAAGCTGGAGGACTTCTTACTCTGACTTCTGTAGCCCTCATTGTACGAGAAGTCAGAGGAAGAGTGCTCTATTTTGAAATAAGCTATTTTGAAACAAGCTACACACTTGACATAGCTCAATTTGCATAGCTTATTTCGAGTTAAGCCCTGCTGTATAGACCCACCGTTAGAGCTGAACTTTACAACTCTGTTACACCCACTCCCTTTGGGACTCACTGAATTTTGTAGGTGTTACGGAAGAGAGTATTTGGCTTTTTGTATTTTAACAAACAATTCTGCTGTCTTGAAGTCTTGAAGACGTGTAATTAATAAGTGTCAAGTTACAGCATGCAAGATGCTGTTAAGAGCATGTCTGATGCTGCAGAAGCTCTTTTTTTGTCATTTTCAAATAAAGAAGATCATGGTTCCTTTCCCCCGATTTACAAATGGAATATGTTACAGTGGTTCAAAAATTGCTTATCCTCTGCAAGGAATACAACAATTGATTTATAGCAGTGAGACGAGACACTTCCTTCTACATCTCTTTTTAATCCAAAAGAGATAGGGAGTATAAGATGAAAGTGCTGCTGGCACATACATAATCAAAAGAGATTTTAGTGAAGAACAAATTGTAGGACCAGTTCTTGCCATATTATACTGCTTTACTCCACTGAAGGGTTGAAAGCAACAGGTTTGAACAAGTGTTATTGAGAGCCTTGTTCTATTCCTTGTTACATAAGTTCCATTGTGTTACCACAAGAATTGAATTTATCTCTTGAAATTCTTCCTCTTCCAGTATTGACGGTGATGGCCTGCTTTATGGACTTTCCAGGGAAAAGCTGCTAAGTAAAGGTTAGCTAGCTTTCTGCTGAAGGAGACATATACACCCCTTTAGTCAAGAATAGATAGTAAGCAGTAAGTTTTTGGAAAACAAATATAATTTTTATTTGAAAGTGAGGTTACAACAAAAAAAGAAGAAAAAAAAAGTAATACACAGTTCTAAAGAAAGTGGCACAGTAAATACTGAACACTACAATAATAACTTCACTTAATTCTATGGCAAGGTTGGGCAATAATTTTTGATGAGGGGGCCACTCCATGAATTTGGAAAGTGGTCAAAAGCTGCATTCTTCCATGATGTTAATGGAAGAGGTATGGGGTATGAGATGGAGGTTGGGTGAAAAAGGGAGTTTGCAGTAAGGTATTGGGATACAGGAGAGGGTGTGTTGTTTGGGAGGAAGTTCAGGTGAAGGAGGTGGTTGTGACCTGGGGCATGGGACTAGGGTGAAGGGGTTTGGATTGTGACCTCGGGCAGGGGGTTGGGGTGCAGGATCTGGGAGGGGATATGGGTGCAGAAGGGGGCAGAGGGTTTGGGTTTATATGGGGTAGAGGTTCGGGGGAGGGGGACAAAGGAGTTGGGCTGTGACCTAGGACAGGAGGGGGTTGTGACCTGAGACGGGGTTTGGGTCACAGGATGGGGGGCAGAGGATTTGCGTTATATGGAGTAGTATGGGGGTAGAGGCTGGCTCTGGTTGGAAACTTACATGCTTGACTCTCAGCCAGCAGCCTTCTCAGGCAGATTCCCTGCCTGTCCCACCGCTGCACTTGTTGCAGGGGCAATGTGGTCTTTGAATAGCTACGAACCTAAGGGGAGGGTGCTTTGCAGCTCCATTGGCTGGAAACTGGCCAATGGAATTGTACTGGGGGGGGGGGTAGAACATGAAGCTACCCTCCCGGCCTCGCAGCTGTTCAGCTTTTCAAACAGGGCCCCACAGCAGAGATGTGGGGACAGGCAGGGAGCCTGCCTGAGGTCCCCTGCTGCATCCACAGGCTGGTTCTGGCTCACAGGTAGTATTTTGTCCAGCCCTGCTGTATGGCATATAACAATTTAACAATATAATCATTTACCAATATCTACTGCATATAACAATATAGCGAACAAACTTATGACATAATATCCATTACATACAAAAATGCAACATCCTTTAAATTAAATACTTAACACTAAGCATCTAACAATAGCTGATTAGGCAATTATCAGATGGGTAGGGGAAGATCTCATACAAAACTCAGGCATCCAGCTTTATTGACAGGCAAAACCCAAACACTTCAGGATGTTACAAAGGAAAGGTTTTTATTTATTTACAGAGGTGCCTTTATAATTCCCTCGGAATCATCTTAGGTCCTTCTGCTCTGTCAAAAGGTTTAGGAGTGATGCTGAGGCCCGATGGCTGCGGTGACAGGCACACAGGGCTAGGCTAGGCGTTGACCTGCTGTTGCTGAGGTTAAAAGCTCAGTTCTGGTAGAATATACAGAAGCGCATTGGGCTCTGCTGCTGGGGCAGTTGTGGAGGCCTTCTGCTGGCAGGGTATCCAGAGCGGTTGTTGCTAAGCAATCCCTGAGCCTAAGGCTTAGCAACAACCGCTCTATGTACCCGGGCAGGAGGAGGCCTCCACAGCAGTTCTTCTGCAGGATCTCCAGGCAACTTCTCAGAGGACTTCTTCTGTGTTGGTATCTTCTCCAGCTCCAGAACTCTTAGGGTATGTCTACACAGCAAAGTTATTTTGAAATAACTTTACTAGTGTCTACACAGCCAAACTGCTATTTCAAAATTAATTCGAAATAGCAGAGCGCTTATTTCAAATTTGGTAAACCTCATTCCACGAGGAATAACGCCAAATTGGAAATAGCTATTTCAAAATAAATGCTGTGTAGACACTTATTTCGAAATAGGGGACCTCCAGCCTTCTCAGGGTGCCCTGGTGGCCACTCCAGCCTCAACCAAGAACACTCCTCTCCCTCCCCCCTCCCCGGAGCCCTTAAAGGAGTTGACTCTGACCACAGTGCCTGTGCCAGCTCCAAGCCTGCCAGCCCAGAGCCAGCAGTCACTGCCCCTGACTCAGTGGCCCAAAAACATGAGCCAGCAAGTCACTGGCAGCCAGCCCTCCACCGCTCCCCAGGAGCAGTCTGCCAGCTCCCAGGAGCCTGCCAGGGCCCGGAGAAGGCGGGCGCCTTTCTGGTCCAGGGTGGAGATCATGGACCTTATTCAGGTTTGGGGGGGATGCCCCCAACATCCATGATCTCCGCACTAGATGGAGGAACATGGCCATATGTGGCAGGATAGCTGCCAGCCTGGCCACCAAAGGCCACATGCGAACCCAGGAGCAGGTTTTCATGAAAATCAAGTTGGTCCGGCGAGACCCCCCCCACCGCTGAGCCCTGAGCTTCCCTCCCCCTTCTTCCCCTTGCTTCCCCCTTCCACTCCCTCCTCCCAGGCTTCCTCCTCCCCTCTCCCACCCTCTCTTCTCCCCTCTCCCACCTCCTTTCCCTAGTCTCACCAGAGTTTCATTCCCCCCACCCAGTTTTGTTAAATAAAGAGAGTTTGTGTTCATGAAAATACATGTATTTTATTTGACATCAGGAACGGGGTTAGGGAGGGGTAAGTGGAAGGACGTGAGGGAGGAATGAGGCACAAGCCCCCAGTGGGGCAGACCAGGGAGGCTCTTAGTGCTCTTCAGGGTGGAAGCTCTCCCGCAGGGCCTCCTGGATACTGACAGCCCCCCGATGGACCTCCTGGATGGCAACCTGCAGAAAATGCAGACAGGCTCTCAGCAACACGTCCACGAGAAGCACCAGAGTGCCCAGGGGCAGCTCTGGCTCCATTTTGCAGAGTGCTGTGGTGTCCCGAGTGAGGGCAACCAGAGCATGCAGAGACAAAATGCTTTTCCTGTCCCTCATCAAGGTAGGCAAGCAAACAGGGAAACCTGAGAACTGGCTGTCCGGGGGGGTCTCTTTAAGCACAGACCTCAGATAGCCTCAGGCAGCAGCCACACAAAGTAACTCCTGACCTGATGCCCTGCTGGACCTGGTTCCGGCCAGCCTTAAATGTGATTCAGCATCCACTCAGTGTGGATGTGCTATTTCAAAATAGCAAAACGCTATTTCAAAATGCATTTTGTGTGTAGACGCATTATTTCGAAATAACTTATTTCGAATTAACTATTTTGAAATAAGATATTTCGAAATAACGCTGTAGTGTAGACATACCCATATAGCTTAACCCCTGCAGAGCTTTGGCTCTTTTAAACTATTCAAGCTCATTATATATTTATCATAATTCCACTAATCTTTTTCAGGGATTTGCATATGCTAATTTGTCAAGTGTTCTGACATGTGACATTCCAGCTCACCAAATAGCTTCTAGCTTGTTTTACGTACTCATTTCCTAACAGCTAATCAACTTGGAGTTGAGCTCTGATATCATCACCTGGTCACATGGATCACATGTACCTGCCCATAGAATTAAATATGGGCCTATGTGCTCAATGCATTCATATGGGATTTTCCAGTTGACCTTTGGATGAACCTTAGCTACTTCCTATCTAGAAGCCCCATTGGTTTCTATAGACTAAAATATGTATCTGTGGGGGTTTGCTGAGTCATTTTCCACTGGAAGAGTAATTTACTATTCCATCACAAGGTGTAAAAGTATTACATCACATGCAATGGATGGCTATGAGCTCCCATTCTTATTGCATCACCCTTGTAACTGTCATTACTGAATTTTTTTAAATTTAAACTATTAATTTTTATTCAACTAAACTCTTATTTTTGTAACTAAACATTGTTTTAAAGATATCGAAGAGTCCACACTATCACCATCCATTTCATGTCAATTAGAGTATTTTACAATTTCAGCACAATTTAAACCTCTTCTTCAGTTTTTCTGATGAGTTCCAATTTAGAACTTAGTAAGACACTTAAGCAGCTGAAGAAAAAAACTTTAATCACAAGTAAAGGAAGAATTTGGCCTGTAGTATTTTTATTACTCATGGTGAATGTGAAGGAATGAACACAACCAAGGACTGGAAGTCAAACTTTATTTGTAGGGCTGCTCATTAGAGCAACAACAACAGTAAAGTGTTTTAATTTGTAAACTGAGTTAATCCGAGAGTAAGTGTGTGAGAGTCACTGAGAAGCAAGTAGAGTAGAATTTACAAATATTGTTCTGCACACAGGGAAATGCTTTGTGATATCAGCAAAATCTCTGGTATTTCTAGTTTGTGCCACTGAGTTTGAGAGTTAATGTGAATAAGAGGAGATGGCAAATTGATGCAGTATAATGTAGATGAGCATATGCATTTAATTATATTTATTATGTGTAATGTAAGTAAGAGTGAGACTGTAACATGCTAGGGATTTTACAAAGACATTGTGAGAAGCAGTCTCTGCATCCATGGGTTTACAATCTACATAGACAAGGCAGACAAAGGATGGGTGGGGAGGCTGTAGCAATACAGAAAGGATAAATTACCTACCTAAGGTAACATAGCTGGCCTGGGGTAGAGCCAAGAATACAGCCTAACTTTCCTACCTTACAGTCTTTCCACCACTCCCACTCCCACTCCCACATGTTTTTATGTATTGGGCTTTGTGTTTATATTTATCTGTAAGATGGGGATTCTTTCCCACTTAGTAGGAGTTTAAAAATGATGTTGGTAAATTGATCTGATACCAACAAGATGAAATTCAATTCAGACAGTGTGAAGGGTTACATTTAAAAGGAAATGTTAAATGTGCAAATACAAAATGGTGAATAACTGGTTAGGCAGTTGTGCTGGTGAAGAGGATCTGTGGGTAACAAAAGTGTTATATACCAGACACTAGCGGTAACTGCCCCTCCCTATTTGTGGAGTACTATGTCCAGTTCTGGAGTAGTATGTCCAGTTCTGGGCACCATATTTTAGGAAAAGAGTGGATAAACTGGAGAGACACCAGAGGAGAACAATAAAAAAAAAAGAGAAAAGATTTAAAAAGTCTGACCTAAGTGGAAAGTTTAATAAAACTGGGCAAGGTTAGTCTTGAAAAAAGAAGATGAGGGAAATGAGGGGGGGGGGGAGGGGGAACAAGAGACGTCTCCAGAAATCTTAAGGGCTCTTATAAGGACATTAGTGGTCACTTGTTCTCCATGTCCATGGAATGTAAGACAGATAGTAATGGGCTTAATCTACAGCAAGGGGGATTTAGGATAGATATCAAGAAAAAACTTACTAACTATTAGAATAGTTAAATTCTGAAATATTTCATCAAAGAAGGTTGTGGAATCCCTGCCATTGCAGGTTTTTAAAGAACAGATTAGTCAAACACTGTCAGGGATGTTCTAGGTATATTTCTAGATATACTTGATATACATTGGATGACTCTCTTGAGGTCCTTTCCAGCCCTATATATCGAGAATTAAATGATTCTTCCCTCACAGTGATTTAATTCCAGACTTATATTAGAGAAGAAGCTGGCTGTTTGTCTGAATTATTCCAGTGACACAGAGGCATTCTGTGTTATGGAAATAGTGAGTACCAATAAATAGTAATTTTATTTTGAAAGACCTCTAACCAGCATGAGTGCAAGACAGAAATTAAAATATGTTTTCAGAACATGAGGGACCAATTGAATTATGACAATCTTTTATCAACATGTTCTACACTAAGAGGGAGGGACAGAGCTCTAAATAGAATGATATGTACTTGATATGCCTCAGAAAGTGATATTTGTGAATTGTGAAGCAGAATAATAGGAGGTTTGGAAGGATAGTGTTTAATCTGTAAGATGTTGAAGAAGCAAAAGAGAAACTCCCATTCTGGGAGAAGGCTGCCAAATGCAGGAAACTTTTAGCCCTATAAATGGACAAGAACAAAAAAGGAATTGGCCATATCATTTGTAAACCCTCGTCCCCAAACACACCCTTAGATATACGCATCTATCTGGAAGTGGGAAAAGCTCTCCATTGTTCTTACATCAGTTGGTAATTGGTTCCATATTTAGGAGATTAGCAACAAAATTAGATTTGTCTATGGTTTGTATTCATTTTGGCACATGCCAGCTTCAAATCCTTGGTCATGTATAAAGTATTCTAATTGAATCTACGATATATTTGAGAGAGTTTGTGCATCTGTCTGTCCATCCATCTGTGAGTTTATTTGTTCAAGAACTCCTTCTAAATGGTAAGAGCTAGGACCACCAAATTTTGTATGCAGCTTCCTCTTATCCTAACTTAAAGTGAGGTCAGGATTTGGTTGTGCCAGGACAATGGAATGTGATTGTTTCTCATCAAATGGACAGGGAGGGCTGTGATAGCAGAAACAGTTATGCTGCAGAATGACCACAGTGGGCAGCGAGCATCGAGGACAGTTAAATCCCAGAATGACCACAGGGGGGTCAGCAATCAAGTGTACCCCTGCTGCCCCAACAGCCCCAGGGAGCCATGGAGCTGTTGCCAGCTGGGCAAGATGCCCCTCCCGCCCCCGTCCAGCTCAGGGAAGAGGTCACCCACCACCCTGATAGCCCTGGAGAGCTGTGGCCCTGCTGTCCCGGGCCCCAGGGAGCAGCTGGCAGCCCTGCCCTGAACCCCTCATCCCTGCCTTGACTCCTGCATCCTCTGCCGCCTACCCTGAGCCCCTCTTCATCCCCTCATCCTCCAACCCTGACTCCTGCACCCCCACATTCCCAGCCCCCTTCCCTGAGCCCTCCATATCTCCAAGCCTCAGCCAGACTCCTGCAACCCTCATACCTCCAGCCCCTGCCCTGAAGAACGCAAGCAACACCTGGTAAATCTTCTAGTATGTTATATTAGTTGATTACTGTTGGTTGATTGCCATAATCTTTAAGCTGAATTTCTAGCAACAGAACTTGGGGATGAGTCAAATACTCTAAGATAAATAGGACAGTAACATGCATCTTATTTTGCTAACAATAATAACGAGAAAATAGTTGCACTGTGCAGTATTTTAGATTTTGTAAACATGGTTATTTTCAGCTTCAGAAATGACCACAAGAAAACATTAAAGACCTGCCTTACATCTGAATCCATCAAAGTTAGGAAATGAATAATTATGAATCAGATGTTCACTAGATACAGTGCAGTACATTTAAGCCATAGTAATGTGACTTCCTGTTGTGACTGGATAGCTAAAGTGTGGTCCCTAAATGTGAATGCTTTGTAGGTTTAAGCCACAGCCTTAATGTTCTTTCAATGTAGCTTTTGTCTGTGAATTTACTTAATGTTTTGCTTTTCTTAAAGGGTATTGTTTGCACTGGGATTGGATCTCAGCCAGTATAAACCTAATGTAAATGTATGAAAAATCCAGATTTTTTGATAAATACAGTACATTGGTAACTTGAATTACTGCTGCCATGATAGTTCTGATAGCTATGTAAATATCTTGTCACCACAAAGCCATGTGGTGATACTTATCATGTACAACATAATACATTTCATCTTGGAAACTCTCTAAACACAATCCTCACAATATCACAGAAAGGTAAGTATTGCTATACTGGACTTAATACAGATGAAAAAAAAAAGAATCAGAGAGTTTGAGGGACTTAGTCAAGGGCTCGAAAGGAGTCATGGCTATAGTCCAGCAAAGTACTTAAGCATGTGCTTATCTTTAAGCAAGTGAGTATTCTTATTTATTGAAATGTGACTATCCATGTGTTTAAAGTTAGGCACATGGCAAAGTGTTTTCCAGAGCTGGGGCTTAGCATGGGTGGGATGAGAACTCCAATTTACTGACCACCCAGTTCCATGCTCAAATCACAGCTGATTTCATTATACCGTCCCGAACTCCCATTTCTCCACCGGAGGTGAGTTAGACACATGAATTTTTGTGACTAGACAATTTGAAACTGTAGTGCTCTTCTGATTTACATGACCAGGTGCACCTATCAATTGTCTGAAGTAGAATGCTTTTGAAGCTATGCCATTATAATTTGTTGGGGTTCAAGTGTGCAGAAACCACATAAGCAAACATGGCGCTTCGCTCTGTTTTTAAATATAAATGCACTTTGACTGTGTCCATGCCCTATTTCTATTCACTTTCTATGACCATTTCAGTGAACAAGTTTTACTTACACAGATGTCTGTGGAAAGTGAATTTTGACCTCACATTTAAGTATTTGTACCAGAAATGCAGTAATTTTTATGTAATGAGGCACTGCTTGAAACAACAGGGTTTCCAGAAATCCCCTCCCATTATTGCGAGCTGACAAACCCTGTCAAGCTAAATGTGGATGCAATCTCACCCAGACTAATGTATCTACATACAATGATGTATTGGAATGGGACATCAAGAAAATTAAAAGTTTGTCTACACAAGTATGAAAGCTGTATGATCAGGGCTGGCCTAAGTGTTAGCAAGGTGATCCACAAATTTAACAGATTCATTTTGTATAAAGGGAGAGGGAGGAGGAGGAGGAGGACAATCTTTTGGTCCTCCTCTGTCTTTTGATCAAGAAGTAAAGTCCAACTACACATTCCTTCCAAACTTAGTAAGCAGTATGTATTCTCAAGGCTATCTTTACAAGAACATTAGAGATTTAGGACTTAATCTACACACAAACATTTTTCCACTTTAATGATACTGGTATAATGAAAATAATACAGTCCTTCTAGTGTGGATGCAATTATAGTGATATAAAAGTATTTGTTCTTCCCTTGCCAAACCCGAAAAAGAGCTCTGTATCCATTTGTTAGAGCAGCATTACTCCCAGGCATCCATATTTTTTTTCTCCTCAAAAGTAATCTATAGTTAATGGCAAGGTGCTGGGAATTTTTTTCTTTAGTGTCATGCTAAAAAGCAAACCTTACATGGATAGGATTCTATGCATGATGTTCCCAGTCAAGTGTTTAAATTTTTAAAAAATATATTACTATGCACAGATACATGATTCCCCAGACAGTATGTAGATGAGTACAGAATCTCTCAGCTTCTAGGACATTTTTTATTTAATTAATTTTACTGTTCATAAAATGAGTGCCTAGGAAAAGTCTATGGGAGAATGTATAAATGTAGAAATTAAGAAACAATCACATTAACTCCATCTCCCGTGCACTGAAGAACATAGATCCTACTCATCAACAGCATCTAAATACATTGACAAAAGCTAGGAGGGATCCAATATATATTGGTATGATTCAAGCCAAAGAAAAACAATTGCCTACATCTCCTTTTCAGTCTGGACAAAGTTTTGTTTAGGAATCTTGTTGCAAATACAACTGGCTGCTCTTTCTGCCTAAGACATTTAGAAATCTTTTGGAAGTATTAACTCAATATTCAGATTATTATCCCTTTTCAATAACTCCTATTTTTCCTCAGATTATTAAGTGCAATTTTAAGTTATCTGTTCAGGAAATATATTTTATCTTGTTTCAGAGGATAATGGAGAATTTATTAACCCATATTAGAGAAATTATCATTCCAGATTGTATAGATCTTGAAAATTCTTTCTATCTGTGCTTTTTGTATGTGAATCTGTGGCATTTACATCAAACATCTTTAACTTCATGGCTAGGATATGCTGTACATGTCACACAGATGATGCCTAGCATTAACCTCTAACAGATCAGAATGTGCTGAAGTGATTTCCTGAATATACTAGGACTTAAGCGCAGGCTTACACATTTTCCTGAATCAAGATCTTATTTTTTGAAAGCAGAACAATACTAGTTTTTAAAAGTAGTTGAAAACTTATTTGCCTTGGCATGCAAATTATATATTAAAACAGAAGTGGACAATAAAATGGTGGCAGTGCACCAAGGTTAGCTCCTGACAGGCCACTGCTGCTATATTTACCTGCGCCTCCATGGGGACCAGCAATCAGAGCTCCCATTGGCCACAGATTGCCGTTTGCAGCCAATGGGAGTGGCAGGAAGTGTTACAGACTGGGACACTGCTTCCTTCAGCTCCCATTGGCTGAGACCTATGATCACCCATTCTTGCAGAGGCGCAGGTAAATAAAGCAGTAGGAATCTACTAGGAACTAACCCTAGTGGACTGGATCCAGCCTGTGGGCCAATATTTACACACCCCTGTAGAAGAAAGTTCTACAAAAAGTACAGATCCTGACTGAAATGTTCTCAACTTCCCCAATGCATATCCTGAATATGAAGCTCTACTTTAGATTTCTGTGCCATTTTTTTTTTACTTCAGTTATAGATAATTTCATTGGGTTAAGCTCGCCTCCTGATCTGAAATATACTTAAAAGATGATGATAAATGTGAAGTAATGCATACTGGAAAACTTAATCCCAACTATAGATATAAAATAATGGAGTCTAAATTAGCTGTTACCATTCAAGAGAGATATTTTGGAATAATTGTGTATAGTTCTCTAAAAACATCCACTGTACAGTAGCAGTCAAAAAAAGCAAACAGAATGTTGGAATCATTAAGAAAGGGATAAAACAGAAGATCATATCATATTGCCAGGACTTTAACAGGATTCAAAAAAGAACTAGATAAATTTATAGAGGATTGGTCCTTCAGTGGCTATTAGCCAGGCTATTAGGGGTGGTGTCCCTGCCCTCTGTTTGTCAGGGCTGGGAATGGGCAACAGAGATAGTTCATTTGATGATTACCTGTTCTGTTCATCCCCTTTTGGGATATCTGGCATTGGCCACTGTTGGAAAACAAGATACTGGGCTAGATGGACCTTTGGTTGGACTCAGTATGGCCATTCTTATAAAATTACCTTTCAGAAATCCATTTATTCTTATTTGCATTCCCATGCTGGTTCCCTTCATTTCTAATTTTCTTTTTTCTCCAAAGATAGCCAGGCAGTGTAGCTGCACAAGGTGACTTAGAACTCATATCTGTGGCTTGAAGTAAAGTTCAGTCTGTTTGCTGCGTTAGCTTGTGCTTGAGTTGTAAGTTTGTATACTAGACACAAGGCCATATTCTATTAGTAAATCTTGGTTCTTCAGGTTCACTCTTTTAAGCTTAAAGTAGTTCTTACAGCCTTTTGTCACTGTGCCTAGATTGTAACTGAGAATAGCAAATTCAGGACAAACTACTGAGAAATAGGACAGGCACACCCTAAAACTGGTGGTTATTCCATCATAAGATATACCCGGCCAGCAACAAAAATAAAATTCTGTTTCGTTAACTGGCTAACAAGAAGTCAGAAGAGCAGCCTCCTTACGTATTCCAGTCCTTGTATCACTATCAAAAACACTAGACTCAATGAGCAATTATTTAAAACCAATTGCCAGAACCAAAGGGTTCGTCAGATCCCAAAGGATCAGCCACATACCCAGGTCAATATGTAATTCAAATCTTATCCAATAATCTTGCTGTTGCCAATATTCTAATTCCTAATATGATTGGCTAAAGAAATCAAATGCATACAATAATTGTAAAAAAATCTTGTTTCAGGCTTGTAGCAGTGATGGAATAAACTGCTGGCTTACTAAATCTCTGATTGCTTCCAAATCCTTGGAAGGTTCTCAATCCCTTGGCTGGAATGCTCCAATTAGTATAAATTCATAGTTGAGAAGTTTGTGCAGAAAAGAGACAAAATGGAAATGTTTCAAGGGCCTTTTATAGCTTCTGTCAAGTGAAAAGAAACCCATTGTTCTAGTTTGTAGAAAATTTTTGGTAACTAGGAGATGTAGTTTGGAGTCATGGGCAAATCACATGTCCATGTATGTTTTATTTAGTCAAGGTAGAGGCCATTGCCCATATTCTAGTTAGAACATTCACAGGAAATTCCATCATGTGTGGATTGGCATCTACCATGGTCCGATATGAGTGAAGTGTACACTGATGGGCCATTTAACTTGAATACTCCCTTCACGTTGTGCAGTCTAAAACAGCTTGTGGGTACCACATGAGCAAACATTTGAACTATGGATACATAGTTAATATTCATAGATTCATATACAAAAATGATTCTTGTATGCAAATGGGATAATCATATTTAGTAAATCATAGCTTTTCCATAGACCTCTTACATGCCACATTTTATGCAAGATTTGTTGCAGTTATATAACAACAATAATTTACATGGTGATATTTAAATAGATGGTATCATACCCTTTATTATGATATTTAACAAACAAATGTCTAAATCCTCTGTCTTTCCTCCTCTTGCTCTTATATAGCTGTAGGAGAGAAACCTAACAACCATTTCAATATTTTCTTCACAACTGTCCCTAGTGATGGGAAAAGGGGAGACGTGTTAGTTTTGTTTTATTTTTGAATGTCAGTTACATTTTGGATTTTGAAATGTATGTTAAAGTAAGATTTAAAAAAAAAACACACAAGTTCATTATACCCACTCCCTCCAGTGGTTTTCAGCTAGAACTATTGAGATTTGTTTCAAAATTTTACTTAAACTAATATCATTTTTTCTGCAAGGTTTCCATGCAAATCCAGTTGTGTTGATGGAAGTAACTGTTCCATTGACATAGCTTCTGACAGTGCAGATGATTTAGTTAGAACCTCTGAGTCAGGTTTTCCAGGAGAGGAAGGACATCGCTATTAACCGGATGCACACCTAGCTCAGAGTGAATCTGCTCCAGCGCCTGGGAGCATATGTAGCTCACACGAGGCCCAATATCCATTTCACAATATTGTCACTCTCATACTAACATTACATCATTTCATGGTGCTCCCTACTAATAACTTCATATTCAGTTTTTCAGTCAGCAGTATCAACAACAGCTGACAGTTCACATGTATTTCTTAGCTCTAGGTAAGCTTCTTTACCCATTATATAATGTCAGTCCTTAGAACACTCGCCGTGTACTTCAGATGTCCTAATGCAGGAACAATGTGAACTTGAAATTAAAATCAAGTAATCCTGTAACTGAAATGCATACAGTCAACCTGTGGAGTTTGTTGCAATGAGAAGTCAAAGTGAAATATAATGTAACTGTATATATGTATAATTTATTGGCCAAGATTAACATTTGTTAGTGACCACCATAAAAAAAGGCCATATTTAACAGAAATTACTAATCTGAGAATCCAGTTATTGCCTTTTAAAGTAAACGGAATCACTTTACATGCTAAGAGCATCTTCAGATCTTACAGTGTGGGACATAAGATCATTAACCCCGACATGAGAATGAATTCCTTTTCTGTCATCCTCCTTAATATGTCATTACACAAATAGCTAAGTGTTTTATATGACATGGTGTTTGGTTTTGTTTTGCAAGCCTCTCTCTGAAGCATCTAGTACTAACCACTACTAGAACTAGGAGGATACCAGACATGGTGAACCAGCTTTCTGGGTAACAGATGTCTGCCATGCTGATTAAGCAAAAACAGGCAGAGAACAAAGCCTGCTAATCTGTGGTTGATATATTTTGCTATTAGATGGATTTATTAACATATAGTCATATAATGTATTGTATACAGTGCTTATCTTTTTGAAGACAGATTATTTTATAATACGTTTAGTCTTGGGAAATCTGAGACTGTATTAGTCATGTGTGCTTGAAAATGTCAATCTGCAAATCACTACGTAAAAACCCCAGAACTCCTCTTCCAAATACTGTAGGGTAAACAGAATTATAGAAATTTTCACCTAGAAAAAAAATTGCAGCATGTTTTAGTAAAAGAAAGTAACAGTATAAAATACTTTACTTTCTCATCCCCCCACACGTGCACTAATTGAAGTAACATATTTCTTTCATGGTTAGAAAGATGATACAGTAAAATACCATATTCTAAACCAGGGGTCAGTAATGTACAGCACACGTGCCATAAGTGGCACGCAAGATGATTTGCAGTGGCATGCACAATGAACGGGCTACTTCTCACTTTTCCCCTCCCCTGCAATGGGGAGTCCATACTGGCAATCCAGCATCACACCCCCTGCATGATTGGAGCCAGTGCCGGCTTCCTGTGGAGGGGGAGGAAACCCCAAGGCTCTGCGCCGGATTCGGCTTGCAGGGAAGCACACATGCGCCTCTCCTCCCCTCCCCACAGGAAAAGCTGGAGCCCAGGCCAGGAGACCAAGCAGGCTGCATGGTGGAAAGAGCCCCTCCCTGCCCCGGAGGGTGGCGTGACCCAGTTCATGAGGGTTAAATCTTGGCGCGCCACTTCAGAAAGTTGTTCTAAAGGGTATAAAGGCCTCATTCTCAATTCTGTTAAGGACTTTGTAAACCATTTTGGATATGCCTATAACCCTATGCAGTCACGAAAATTGTGACAGATTACTGCACAAATCCATCACTGGTTTAACTCCATTGACTTTAGTGTAGCTTCATTACAGATGAATTTGTCCCTGTATATTTAAAAATGTTAGACGCGCCTTAGAAAAGCATATGTGTTAAGAGAGAAGGGAGCAGAAAGACTTCATCTCAGAATTTAGACTAATTCATAAAAGCAAACTTGGCTGCTAATGGTATTCTAGCACACAATGCAAGTTTATCAGGAAGTTTATATTTAACAAGTGGCATAAGTGATCTAGAGCCGAATGAAATTGTTCCACTCAAATACAAGATAAGCAGTTGCTGTAGGATTTCCAGAACTGAGAATTACTGGTGAGATTATTTTTTCCTTTAGACAGTCTTCTTGATTAAGATAAGATGGGAACAGATGAATTGAGTGTTTCATGGTGATGGGCTAGTGCTTTCCTTAAATTTATGAGCTACAAAGAAATGGACCCTTTGGTTTCCACAAACATTATGCTTAAGAGGCCAGCCCTATCCATTTCAAACTGCAGGATGGTCTGTTTTGTTCTGGCATTGAAAGGAATAATTTCCTTTCATTGATCTGAATGGAAAGGGAATCCCTTCCTTTCATTGGTTGGGGAAAATCCTTGCCTAGCCAGCATATTTGAAGATATGATTTGCTACACAGTGAATGAAAAGGCTGCTGTACCTGGAATAACAATACTCTGAAGGATGGTGTGATTCAGAATGCTAGCGAGAGCAGGGTCTTGCGTATTCCTGGAGGTCTTAAGAAAATCTTCTGCCTTTATCTGTGTGTGGGAAAACAAACATGATTTAATTATTCTAAGATTAGCATGTTGTGCTGATGAGTTTGACAGCAGCTGCTAAACCTCATTTTAGCTGCTTTGCCTTTTATGTAAGTATGGAAGGAAGAACACACTGTGCCAATCAACTTCAATTTGGCCTATGCTGAAACTAGTTAGAGTCAAGGGGCTTGTGCTTCCCCAGAATGAAATGCTGTCATAGAAAATCAGGTGCTAAAATGATTTAGTCAGTTCTCAAGCACCAGGGATGTAAAAGCCTTTAAAGACTGAAAGTTTTCTTTTCTGGGGACTAACATTAAATGAGGTTTGACCTGAAACTATTTGGGTTTGGGAATAACTAATTATTATGCATGTGATGGTTGTGGATGCAATCAGTAATGACAGGATACCTTGAGGATTTATTAGATGGTATAAATTATGTGCTTACCCTGAAGGGCCTGTCACTGTAATGGAAGGGGGCAAGAGAGGGGGGCACATAGGTTCAGGATTTACAGTACATCTGAAGAGTAGATGCTTGAAAAAAAAGGTTTCTGGCAGTTTGCAGTAAGAACAGTGCCCAGAGCACTTCTGATTTTGTATTTCTGTAAGCTATTTCCTCCTTTGTAAGCAAACTGAAACGACACATTTTGTATTTCTACAAGGCTGACAGCTTCTTGGACCCCTGTGAATCTGTGCTACACTGATGAGGCCCAACGTGTGTCTGTGGTTGCTGCTTCTGCCTTGGCATGGTAATCATGAATGCTAATTGCTGGCACCTTCTGCCCTTGCTCAGGAGTCAGCATTACTGTGCTAATATACTGTGCACATGGACAGTGTTTTGCATGGGAGAGCAATTCTATTCTTAAGGGGCAGGATAATGACCCTTTGGCAGCTTGAGGACCCACCTGAATGGAGGTGATCTAGTGATATGTCTTTGGTGCCAGGTTGAGTGATGGATGGGCTGTTGCATGAACTTTTCTGCATTTCCAAAGAAACCTGCAGCATAAAAAGTAATCATTCACCTATTGTGTAATGGGAAATGATTGGTGGAAAGCCTAAATGTCTAACAGTAGGTGGTGGATCTGCTTGAAGGAACACAGTTTTTATTCATTAAGATAATAATCACTAATGGAAATCCATTTAATTTTTAATGGACTGTAAATTAAATGGTTCTGGAGAATGACAAGGCCATCAGAACTCATTACTCAAAATGCCTTTCAAGAGAAAATAAGCAGCCCAGGGAGTGTTCTAGGCCATCTGCCTAGTAGAGGATAGGCTTCAGCAGGCGGCCATAACAACTGCCTTTGAAGAAGGAAAAAATATTAATAATTACACTTCTTGACCATTTGTTCCACATCCCCCACCTCACACACACTATTTTTAATCATCAGAGAAAGGCTGTTCACAAAGCAGTTTAAAAAAAAAAAGCGGTGTGCCATCAGGAGCCAGATTCAACCACAGACTGCATATGTCATGCTCTTTAAAAGGTGAAGGGCTCAGCTTTGAACCTTCCCACTAATTGGGGATGCTGTGCTCAGACTTCTGATGTCAGCTTTTTTCGTTTTCTTCTGCAGCCGTCACCTGCTGCTTCATCATTGGTTTAAATGCATAAAACAAGATGCTAAATGAAATGTTCCCTATAAAAGGGAGTGATCTTTGGCAGCTGTGTTTGCATGTGGGATGATGCTGAAACCTGTCCATATGCCATCATCATCCTAATGGGACAGTTTCCCATTCTGTTTTTTTCATAGGTCTTTTCCTGTGCCGTTATTTATGTGCACATCACCCTGTCTGAAGTGAAGCTGCAGTTTCCTACTGCTTTGGGTAGTCTCTTAAGGACAAGAAAGTGCAACAAAAAAGTATAACTGTGTTTTTCACAGGATGACCTCATTTTTCATGTTGTGTGTGATGTTTTTTAACAATTTAAGGATTTAATTATAACAAGGGAAAGATGATAGTCCCCCTTTGACTAACACTCTATACTATTTTAGATTTGAAGCCCAGTGTAAGCTGCTGAGCTAGTTTTTATTCTGGTTTGCTCAGCCCTTGCTTTGTACTGAGGAGGAATTTTAAATCACCACACTAAATCACAGGAAAAAATTCTTCTGGGTTCATGAAAAATAAGTAGATAACTGTTGAAGTGCTTAAAACAAATAGGTTTTCCTCAGAAGCTGTTTGTTTTTGTAGCAAAATAGTGCAGTAGTAACTCTTAATTCCTGCAGTGCTTAAGCATTCAATAATTATATTCGCTTACACTTTTGTGTATGGAAGTAAACCAGTAATTCACTTTTCATCAGTGTCTTGATACTATTTATTTTTCTTATCAGCTTAACAATGCATCAATATTTGGATATTGTAACATGGCCACACTGAATTCATGATTCGCACCTGGGCTTCCAGGAAGTTTGTGGTGACAATAGGGATACAATAAGATTCCCTCTCTTCAGAAAGCAGATGCCCCTTCCACTTAAACTAAAAGAGAATCTCTGTTGTTTGTTGGAACAATAAAGTCTATGACACACCTTTGAATGATTTTGAGGGTTGCAAATGGGAGTTGAGGGTGTCTCTATTTGGTATTGGTCACACTGTGGAAAATGTTTGAGAGCCCCTGAGTTAGACTTCAAGACTGGGATTCTATCTGGAGCTTTATCACTGAATAACAACAGTATACAGTCATAGCAGTTTTTTCCAATTTGGGTATTGTAATTGGTTTGTTGTTCTTAGTTTTGTGTAATTCCCAGGGCACTCTCACAGATTTCAGTGTGTGCTACAAAAGGTGTTTCAGGTTATTGGGAAAAAAAGTCATTACCATTTGAACTGTTCTCTAGGGAGACTTGTATAAGAACTGGGCAGCAAATGCATTTTTTCAAAACAAGTTATTTGCTTACTAGGAGATGAGTTATTCCAGTATTATGTTAATGCCAGTTAAAAGAACAGACCAATTTACACTTATACTTGACCACTTATCTGGGGTTCTCAAAGCATATCATAAATATTAATGGAGCCTCACATAGCATTACCTCTGTTTTTCCAATGGGTAAATAGAGGATGGAGTATTTTCAAAGATGACCCTGTTTACATTTTCAGAAGCTCATCTTGAGCTCCCTACTGCTTCTTAGACAATAGCAGCAACTGAGATGGATGCTGAGAATAGCAGCAAACTAGCAGCCTCCTATAAGTAATGATTCTTATTCTGTCTTGATTGACATTATACAATTTTAAAAGCCTCATGCAGCAGTAGGGCTAGTTTTGGAATGAATGCAGGACCTCCCATTGGGAAAGCATCAGTAACTCTAGAAGAACCCATTGCATTTCTCATGTCAGGAGATCAAACTAAAATGATAGGTACCTCTTGTTGCAGTTGAATTGCAATGCTGACCTTAATGGGCAGATGAGATATGATTTCAGCGTGAACACACAAAAAACAGGACAAATTGTGCTGTTGAGATTGTGCTAGTAGTATGAGGTGTTCAGATAAAATCCCTGATCAGAAAATAGGCCCCATTCTATGTTGTTTGCTATCCTTCAGAACAGATCGCTACATCACCTTTCTATAGCTATCTTTAAACTGTTGTCTAAGCCTTTTTACCAAATTAATAAAAAGAGCATTAATGGGAACATACCATAAGACAGGCAACTGTACTTTTTAGTGTTATTCTAACTTGTAATTGCTGAGGGCAATGAAATTTTAAAAAGCCACCTCTAGCTTGTATGTAAGTCTGAATCAGAAAAGTCCACTGAATTTGGAGAATAGGCTTTAGTTTAATCCATGTATCCCTCATGCACCCCTTTGGAATGTCGAATCGGTTTCTTCCTATCCAGCCCCAGATTGAGAGGTTTTGTTCCTACTGGGAGCTTTCGTTGAAAATCTTTCTGCAAAAAATTCCAGCAGCATAAACAAACCATGGATATGAATGTGCTTAAATGTTCCAGTTTACATTGCATTATTTGTCATCTAGTTCCTAAAATGTTGTCCCTTGGTAAGAAATGAGTTACAGCAAAATGGTAAATGACAAAGAGTTTCTGTAGAAAGGCTTCTGTGTCTAAAGCTCCAGCAAAGTTGCCTACTGTATATGCAAATTGGTAAAATTAGTAAATTAAAAATATACTGCATTCTCCCTGTGAGCCAGCTTCCTTTGCTGGGACCTACACATCCAGTGATGGGAAGCTGTCGGCAAATACCTTTGGATACTGCTTTGTGGTGCTTGTTTGGAATGGAAACACTGATTTGCATAAATATGTTTCCTTTAAGTTATTACTGTTAAAGCTCAGATTTCAATAAATGGCATAATATCTCAGTCACTGGGCCTATGGCTTTAAGTTAAAGAGTGTAACCATTCTCGAAATCATTATGTGATGCCAGTTCCCACATTGCAGAAATAAATTTCTGTGATAAGGGTTTAAAAAGCCCAATTAGTAGTTTTATAGTTATTATTTTCTCTGTTCAAGTTGTCTTGCTCTGGAGTCACATAAAAAAGCCCCATGATTTAAACAGGCCCTCAGATTAGTTCCTTGGCAGCGTTGCCAACAAATCTTGTGTGGGGGAACTTAACTCCTGGCACCAAAGGATTAAGTATCAGAGCTGGTACAGCTTCGGCATGCACAGCTCAGCTGGTGGCAGCACTACACTCTGGGTGACCTATAGCCTTGTTTCCAGGGCCAATGTTATAATTTACCAGACTTCAGGCTGCCTGAGAATGGTGGAAGGCCATGAGTTGCTGCCAGATCCAGACTCACTGTTGGAAAAGCCCGCTCATGAGTTTCAAATATGCTGGATGAGTCAAAAAGTCTGATGTTTTGCTGGCCTCAGTGCTTGTCTGCTTTGATTTTTTGTGTTGGTTGGTTGGTTTCTGAAAGTGTAGTTAAACATGGGAAATAATTGAGCATCTGTTTTCAGTGAAGCAGTGTGTGGCTCAGTCATTCGCAGTCTTCCTTGACACACTCTTCCCCCTTTAATCCTATTCAGCATCAATGTGAGTCTCATCACTTCCTGCTGCCAAAACTCTGGGTGCAGTACAGCCTAAAAGACCTGAGATTTTTTAGACAGTCTTATAGGCTTGAAAAGTCTCTCAGAAGCCCAAGTCTGATGCTAAAAGCCTGAACTTTGCCAGGAATTACTGCAAGACTGTATAGGGCTTCAAAATCATGGATTTTTCATAGAATACTAGGATTGGAAGGGACCTCGAGAGGTCATCGAGTCCAGTCCCCTGCCCTCATGGCAGGACCCAGTACTGTCTAGACCATCTCTGATAGACATTATTCTCACCAACTCTTAAATATCTCCAGAGATGGAGATTCCACAACTATCCTAAGCAATTTATTCCAGTGTTTAACCACCCTAACTTTTTCCTATTGTCCAACCTAAACCTCCCTTGCTGCAGTTTAAGCCCATTGCTTCTTGTTCTATCCTCAGGGGCCAGGAAGAACAAGTTTTCTCCCTCCTCCTTGTGACACCCTTTTTAGATACCTGAAAACTGCTATCATGTCCCCTCTCAATCTTCTCTTTTCCAGTCTTCTCTTCTCCCAATTCTTTCAGTCTTCCTTCATGGGTCATGTTCTCTAGACCTTTAATCATTCTCGTTGCTCTTCTCTGAACCTTCTCCAATTTCTCCACATCTTTCTTGAAATGTGGTGCCCAGAACTGGACACAATACTCCAACTGAGGCCTAACCAGTGCAGAGTAGAGTGGAAGAATGACTTCTCGTGTCTTGCTCACAACACACCTGTTAATGCATCCTATAATCATGTTGGCTTTTTTTACAACAGTGTCAAACTGTTGACTCATATTTAGCTTGTGGTCCACTATGACCCCTAGATCCCTTTCTGCCGTACTCCTTCCTAGACAGTCGCTTCCCATTCTGTATGTGCGAAACTGGTTGTTCCTTCCTAAGTGGAGCACTTTGCATTTGTCCTTATTAAACTTCATCCTGTTTACCTCAGACCATTTCTTCAATTTGTCCAGATCATTTTGAATTATGACCCTATCCTCCATAGCACTTGCAACACCTCCAAGCTTGGTATCATCTGCAAACTTAATAAGCGTACTCTCTATGCCGATATCTAAATTGTTGATGAAGATATTGAACAGAACCGGTCCCAAAACAGACCCCTGTGGAACCCCACAGATACTAAACTGCTCAAGATAGTTAAGAACAAAGCAGACTGTGAAGAACTTCAAAAATCTCAAAAAATTAAGTGATTGGGCAACTAAATGACAAATGAAATTTAATGTTGATAAATGTAAAGCAATGCACATTGGAAAAAATAATCCCAACTATACATTCAATACGATGGGGACTAATTTAGCTATAACCGCTCGAGATAGATCTTGGAGTCATTGTGGATAGTTCTCTGAAAACATCCACTCAATGTTCAGTGGCAGTCTAAAAAGCAAGCAGAATGTTAGGAATCATTAAAAAAGGGATAGAGAATAAGACAGAAAAATCTTACTGCATCTGTATAAAACCATGGTACAGCCACATCTTGAATATGCATACAGATGTGGTCGCCTTATCTCAAAAGAGATATCTTGGCATCGGAAAAGGTTCAGAAAGGGCAACAAAAATGATTAGGGGTTTGGAGCGGGTCCCACATGAAGAAAGATTAAAAAGACTGGGACTTTTCAGTTTAGAAAAGAAGAGTCTAAGGGGGGATATGATAGAGGTCTATAAAATCATGACTTGTGTAGAAAAAGTGAATAAGGAAAAGTTATTTACTTGTTCCCAGAACATAAGAACTAGGGGTCACCAAGTGAAATTAATAGGTGGCAGGTTTAAAACAAACAAAAGGAAGTTTTTCTTTATGCAGCTCACAATCATCCTGTGGAACTCCTTGTCAGAAGATGTTGTGAAGACCAAGAATTTAACAAGGTTCAAAAAGCATTATATAAATTCAAGGAGGTTAGGTCCATCAATGCCTGTTAGCCAGGATGGATAGGAATGGTATGCCTCAGAGGCTGGAAATGGATGACAGGAGAGCGATTACGCATTGGCCACTGTTTGAAGACAGGATACTTGGCTAGATGGACCTTTGGTCTGACCCAGTATGGCCGTTCTTATGTTCTTATGGCAAATAGGCTGAAATTTCAAAAGCAATGCCGACTTTGTGATTTTATCGGTTAGATATCTATTTTATAGACCTGAAATAGTTACAAAATGCACAGCAAAGCTATGAAAGTAAGTTATTCAGTACTGGCTAGTGAAACTTCTTTAAGTAAGTGATGGATGTCCTGAAAAGCAGTGCAAAACCTTCTTTCTTCAGTGGTTTAGATCAGGTTAGTTGCAACAGCCATTCATTTGCATCACTCTGATCCTACATACGTGCCGAGCATATTCAGAGCTCAAATAATGAAATGGTGAAAATCTGTTTTTAGCAATATTCTACCAGTAGTCACTGGAATCCCAAAGAGCTGTTCTTCACCCATGTGTGTGACCCTTACTAATTTCCATCTTTTTCAGGAACTGGTTTTTGTCCATGTAAGAATTCACTTGCAAAAAATGTATTTCTGAGCCAACAGGACTATTCATTAACCATTATTTGTTGGTCACTCTTAATGATCATTCAAGGTGCATCCCTGGGGCAGCCTGTGTTGGCTGTCCAGCTGCTTCCAGGGTGGGTGGGACTTGAGCCCCCAGCCCTACGCTCCCCATGCAAATGCTGTATCCCCTAGTCCACTCCAGAACCCACCCCACCTCCCTACCTTCAGAGGGTCCCTTATCCATGTTGGCTAAAGTCGACTTTAGCTGCGTCAATTGCGTAGCTTAAATTGAAATACCTTAATTCGGCTTTTGGCGCTGTCTACACTGCAGGAAGTCGAAGGAAGAACACTCTTCCTTCAATTTCCCTTACTCCTCATGAAATGAGGGTTACAATGAGTCAGAGTAATTAGTCCTCTGGTCGACATTATTTTGAAATAAAGTCTTGTAGTGTAGATGCGCACTGTGTTATTTTGGAATAACTACTCCAATGGTGAAAATTGTTTGGCCAAAACATTTTAGAAGATCTAATAAGTAACAATTACATTTATAGAAATCAGACTGATTAGAAAGCAGGAGAAAGTAACAAAGCTCCAATTGTCACTTTGAAATGAGATTCTTTATGCTTTTCACATTAAAGGATAAAGTATGAGAACTAATTATAGATAAAATAGCAGCATGTTGATCATCAATGAACTGACATGTAAGAAGAAGAAATTGGAAGGACGGTGATAGAATATTTTTGGTTTGAGAAATGGATTGCTGCTGCCATACTCTAGTCTTCAAAGAGTATTTAATAATGAAACATTTTCCAAAAAAGCTAAAACAGTAGTTATTACACTAGTAGGATGAAGTCACTTGGCTTTGGGACTTCTTGATTAATGGAGATGAGAAACATGCCAACATTCACTTGTGTTTAGCAAGCTTGAGATCTTTGCAATATTTCGTCTCATATGTTAAACTTTAGTTTTAGTGGGTTTTGTATATTTGGCTTCCCTCCCTGTTCCCACCCATATTCTCACACTCACTTGAGCATTTGAGTAATTGGCAGGGCATGTATACCTAGGTAATGATATTCAGCATTCAGCTGTATGTATATTAGTAAAGCTGCCGCTTGTTTTTAGTCTTCAGTAAAAAGGGATTCATCGCTACAAGAAGGAATAATTTCATATACTGATGCAGTGAGTTCTTAAGAATATCAAAACACTTACCAGATTCTATGCCATCACTTCACCACTGAAGTGTAGTTACCTCTGCAGTGTAACTCATCAACTAGCCAGACAACGTTCAGGCAGTACACTGAATAACAATTGGAGGGGGTAAGGGGGACAGATTTATTCCTTTACAGCCCTGCCAATTTGCCAGATTCCTTTTTTGTAGCCTAATACCCTGGGATAAACCCTGCTTTTACTACAATAGTTGTGGGATCTATTATGTCTGTGCAAAGCAGATAGGAGCTGAGTTTCTCATCTGAATGAGAAATACATTGTAAACATTGGGGAATCAAAACAATGAAAGGCTGGGTTGATCCCATTGGGATATCATTCTAGGAATTCTTGATATTTCCAACTTGATGCATAGAAATGGAAGCTTGAGATTTATCAAAATATGTTTCTTTCTTAATGAAAGTGAGAATGTTATAAATTAATGTATATACTTTAATGTTGTAAATTAGCGTACTTCCCTTCCTCAGCTGGTAAAAATTTTAAAGTAGCAGTACTTGTAGAGCAACTTAAAAAATATTAGGAGCATTAAGACTTGAAATGGTCAAGCAAAGCTGATTCAAACATCATAGGTGCCATCGTAGATTTCTTTTAGGGTATGGGTTTTCATGAGAAATATTCACTGGAAGACAGTAGCAATGTACCCTAAAATAATTCTCAAGTAGAAAAGAATGATAGCTAAGAGTTGGAGGTGTGGGGGAAGGTTACTTTTTGGTGGAAATAATGTCATATTCAATCATGGTTTATCCATCTCTTTGCAATATTGGTTTTCAGTTTTCATCATCTGGAAAAAATAGTAATTTGACTTCTATAAATACACTAATATTTTGGTGCGAGGGGAAAAAAATTGTCACTTTTTTGTTGTATGATGCGCCTTATTAATATACTTTCAGTTCATCTAGAACTGATTGCGGAGCAAGTGAATTCTGCTTGTTATAATTGTTCCCCTATCTCAAACATCATATCTTGCTTATTAATACTTCTATAATTGTCTTTCATTAAATAATGCAGAAAAGCAACACCTGTTGCTATTGCTTATTGTTCCAATATTATTATGATTTGCATTGTGCTATTATGATGGGCAATACATATTTGTTTTACATTTATTTATTTATTTAATATTTGGGGTTTGAGGTAGAGAGGAATGGAGTAGGAAAAGAAAAGACGTGGAAGAGATATAGCCACAGCTTTCCACCCAAGTAGCCAGGATAGTAGTCAGTTTTGTAAGCATCATAGCTGAGGAAACTGTAAAGGACGAATTTGGATGATAATTTTACTCAGGTGTCGAAAACACTTTTGAAATTGGAACTTAGGCTCCTACGTCACTGGAGCAGTTCTGAAAATGTTCCTCTGAAGTTTTATTTATTCACATGCATACTATTTAATTGGGCTTTGTGAAAAGATTTTTTAATTTGAATTTGTGCACTAACTTACTTGCTAAAAACTCCTTTCACAAAAATATTGGTAAATGAAAACACTGACTTTTATCCTGAAATGAAACATGTACCTGCAGATTCCGTATATGCAGAAAAACACAGCAGACTATGGAAAATGTTTAATTTTAAAAATAAATGATATTCAGCTCATTGTAGTTGTTTTAAGGAGAGATTTTAAAATCACCTAAATAATTTAGGAGTATAGATACCACTGACTTTTAGTAGGACTGTACTTTTATCAAACTCTTTAGACATTTGAGAAAATTTCCTCTATGTGAAGTATGGTTCTGAGTGATGGGGTGTAGAAACCCTCATACTGGCCTGGAAAGGGTTAACAAGCTGCTGTAGATTCAAGTTTGCCCTGCCTTGCTGTAACTGCAGTAGGTATGCTGCTTGGAGGGACCATTTGAAGGGGAGAGCACAGCTCAGCTGGAGACTGTCTGGGACAGAGAGCAGAAGTCTCACTCTAACTCTGTGACGGAGGCCTGGTTTTGGCCAAGAACTGCTTGAGAGCTGGCTCCCAGTCAGAGCCTCCCTGATAGGGTTGCCAGATGGTTGAACCAAAAATGCCAAACACCCTCCCCTCCGCCCCCAAAAAAACCACCAGGGAAAAAATTCTGTTGAGGAGAAAAAAAGGGGGGGGGGGAGACCAAAGTTGTTGAGCAAAAAAAAGGACTCCAAGACTTATTAAGCAAAAAAAATTAAATATTAAAACAGCATAGCCCCTTTCACAGTGAGTGCAGAGTTAGAATAGAGATAGGAACAGGGGAGCAGTTGAGCACTAAGACCCAGGGAAGGCATTGTTTCCCCTTGGTGTTTAGGCTTTTTGCCAGTGGCAAAAAAGTGTTCTTGTTCAAGCCAGAACTTAGCTTCCCTGCGGAACCAGGTAAGCAGGGGGGCTGGGGGTGTTGGGGCCTGGGGGGGGGGAAGGCTGGGGGTTGGGCCTGGGTGCCAGGGTTGCCAGGTGTCCGGTATTTTCACCTCCTGGCTGGGGAAAAAATCAGAAAATACCGGACATTTCAGGTGTCAGGTATTTTCTGAAATTTTTTTACCGGACAGGAGGCAAAAATATTGGACTGTCCGGGTCAATACCGGACACTTGGCAACCCTACTCCCTGAAGGAAGTTAGGAGGCCTGGCTTGACATCAGACTACAGTTACAATGTCATCTTAGAGACTTGCTTGAGAGCTGGCTTCCTCTAAGTCTCCCTGAAGGAAGTAGGCCTGACACAATGCCTTGGTTGTTGCCGTAGAGGAAAACTGCAGCGCATAATGCTCCATCTCATGGGGGTGACAGTCCAATAAACTCCTTTTTGTTTCATTGCACCTGAGTAAAGTTTTGGTTGTAGTCTGTCTGAGCCAAGGAGAGACTCTGGTCACAGTGGATTTTTGGCTTAATGAGTTTAATTAGCTTCTCTTCACATATCTTCAGCATAAAGAGTGAATCACAAGAGGAGAGAGATGTATTCTGTTACATATCTAGGGTTGCCAGGTGTCCGGTTTTGAACCGGACAGTCCAGTATTTGAGCTTTCTGTTCGGGAAACAAATTGAGAAAATATAAATGAGAAAATATAAATGTCCGGTATTTTCTAAATAAGATGTAATGTAGATTGTGATGTAATGTCAAGTGTGTCCAGTATTTTTGTTGAAACCATCTGGCAACCCTGTTCACTAGTTCTGGTTGGATGTGAAATCAATAAAGATGTGCAGAGACTTAAATTCCCTCTGTATTTGATTCCTTCGTTTCCTCCTTACCTTTGAGGTTAATATTATGCCCTTTTGTAGAAGAAAGCTCAAAAAGCTAGGGAAGTGTTTTAACTTAAGGACAACTCCTTCCTACTCCAAGAGGCAGCATATACAGTAATGTTTCACAAGCACCCCTCAGTACTATGCATAGTACTTACTGTTAGGAAAATTTACAGTGTATCTTTATTCTGATTGCTCGTAATTGCCTAGGACTCCAAAACAGGAAGCATAACCTAGTATGAAACTGATTTATGTTTATACATTTTTTTTACAGTTTGTCTCGTGGTCTCTCTGACATTAAATGGGGAAAATGTGGCTGCCTCCTAGAAAATGGTTAGATGTTTAGGAAAACAATGGAAACACAATGTCATTTTTATCACTGAACAGGATAAAGGACTGTAATGTTAATACAATATCACTCTTGAGCAGTTTTATCCATTACAGTGAGAAGGACTTTTTAGTGCCTGGTAACCAGAGGAGGACAAGAATGAGATTCCTAGTTTGCCAAGATTTTTTAATCCTGGGCAGATTTTTTTTTATTTAGCATTCTTATAAAAGCAGTTATTCTTTAAAATGTTTTGCGTGAACTGTAGAAGTATTCATTTCTTCATTGATTGCCAAAAATAGATTTAAGCATTTTTTTACATTTTCCATTATAATATTTATTAACTTGTGTCCCTTGGAGAAAACAGTCCGTGATTTACAACATTTGGAAAATTTTCAAATGCTGGTTAACTAAAATTGAAATGCTTTACTAGTTAGGTGAATTATGTATACCTTATTTTCAGATGTTCATAAGAGTAAGTGACCCTAACAGGCATTAGAAAAAAATCCTCTCTGTTCCTGATAGGATTGTGTGATTTCTGGCCTCAATATGGACTGATCCTGCCCTGTGCCTATTTGTTTCTGAAGGTAATAATATTCTCTTTTGTCAAGAATATTAGTAACATTTTTACAGTGGGTGTCTAATCATCACTTGGATCCTGCCAACAATTTTTTAAATAAACAGTACCTTTTGCTTGCTGTTCATAATCCATCTTTATGAAACTTGCAAATCGGAATGTTTTTCCTTCCCATTTTGTTCTTGTTGTATTTGGCAAATGTTTAATATTGTGGCTTGAATAATTATTTTATATTATCCATTTTAGTATTTCCTGAGATAGTCGCTGTAAAAACATTGTACCTAATACGCTCTCGGAGTGCTAATAATATGTGACTAAATAGGGATTATATTCCATGTTGATGGCATCTTTCTACTGTGTATTTAAAACTTAGCTGTGGGAATCTACCATTAATAACTCCCTTAAATAACAAATATACATCAGGTTTTATGGCAGGTAGAGATTTCCAAATAGACAGATAACATATCTCTCTATCCTTAAGTTTCTCTGGTGGAATGTGGCTGGAAGGAAGCAGCAGATTGATTTGTGTTTTGCCCAAGATCCTCACAGCAGAACTTGGATGTAAGAAGTAGGCATGGTTAAAGAGCAAAGGGGAGACACTGTCCTAACCTGCCTCTAACAAGGATGCTGTAACTTGGAGAGACCAGATAAACAGATTAGATACAAAATTGGGCATATATTTATGCTTAAATACACACTTCATGGTTCCACGACCAATTCTGATTCAACAATCACCTCTGTTCTCAGCATCATCATTCAGCTTCTCTTCTGCACCTTAGTATCTCTATGTTGTCACTAACAACAGTTAGCCTGAAAACTGCATCAGCCTCTTCCCCATATCCATTTTCCATTGGAACTGAACATCATCCCCTATAGCAATGCCATTCATTTTCACACAAAAGAAAGCATAGGTGGAAGTTGTGCAAGGAACAAGAAGATTATCCATAACATTTGAGAACATCCTGTGTGTGTAGTTCAAACCCTATTGCCTCTTTCTGTGCATGGCCCTACCCACACGTGTATCTTAATTTGCAAACTTGCTACCAGAAGCCTTTTCAAAAATAACATCAGCATCAGTTTTTTCCAGCGTACTAACTTTTCCCTATACTCAAAATTTGCTGTGGCTGAGGGACAATGCATGTATCCAGTTCCTGGTTAAGAGTCATTCAGTATAAACTGATATGTAAAATGCTGTTTGGTTATATTGTTTTAGAATATATACAGCTGTTGTAGAGTATTTAGAAGAACTTATGAATAATTCATAAACTGCTCTGTTTTGAGAGAGAGGATATTTGCCTTGCTCCTGGAGCACTGAAAGCTGAGAAGATCACATCTAATTAATTTTGATTAGCTCATGGCCAGTTCAAACTCACAATAACTTTCCTGCTGTGTAAGGGTTCCATCAAAATATTTTAAAATATTTTACATTTTTGCACTTCAGCTTCGATTCACTTCCCCTGCCACAACATCTCCCATCCATAGCTACCTTTGACTCAAACACTGAAGATTTAGTCAAATCACTCTATAAAACTGCAATGATAGGAACTGAAATCTGATTGGTAAAACATTTCATTTTTCTAGCGAGCGGCCAATACCTCAAACTGAATGCTTGAAAATAGAGGAAAAAACAAATTTGCAAGAAATTATCATTTTTTAATTAGCTCAAATATGACTAATATTAAGTTTGCCTGAATATTCCAAGTCCAAAAATAGATAAAACTTTTCGGGCACATCTAGACTTGCTTTCACTTTCAAAAGAAGATATGCAAATTCGGTGCAAATTTGCATATCTTCTTCTGATCGCTTTTTCGAAAGAGGTTTAGAAAAAGAACGTAGTCTAGATGCGGTTCTTTCGAGAAAAAAACCCTTTTTCGAAAGAACTGTGTAAATCTCATTTTTTAGGAAGAACAGTTCTTTCAAAAAAGGGGGTTTTCTCGAAAGAACCGCATCTAGACTATTTTCTTTTTCAAAAGAACCTCTTTTGAAAAAGCGATCGGAAGAAGATATGCAAATTTGTGCCAAATTTGCATATCTTCTTTCGAAAGTGAAAGCAAGTCTAGATGTGCCCTTCCTGCATAGCAGGGCTGGCCTTAGGGAAAATGATGCCCTGGGCAAACTTGTGTTTTGATGCCCCTGACTCCTGTGTCACCCATGGACTCCACATCCTGTTCACCCCCATTCTGTGCCCCCTTTGCCCCTAACCTCTGCACAGTGCCCCCTTCATCGTAACCTCTGCACTTTCCTCCCACCTGTGCCCCCTGCCCCAGCCCTGTGCTTCTAGCATGTCCTGCCACACTGCCCCCAACACAGTACCCTCCACCCTCTTTGCCCAGCAACACCCATGCCCAGCTGACCCACACCCTCTGGTAGCGCCCTGGGCATGGGCCCCGTTTGCCTGGCTGTGAGGCCGGCCCTGCTGCATAGCAAACCCAAAAGGATTTTATCATATGTAAGGAGAACAAGATTCCTTTATGCTATGTTTACAGCATACAACCAGTCAAATTAGACACAAACATAAATATTCTTGCTAGGAGGCTGCAATGAGATGCTACTTTAGAACAATAACACATACATTCTAAAAAATAAGAGCCCCCAAACAGAAAGAAAGAAAACAAGTTGCTCCCTCAATGTACAACTCCCCCCCACCTTGCTTTAGGCTGTTTATCTTCTTGCTGGCTGCAGCTCTGCCCGGAATGCACTCACAGCCTATTAGCCTGCAAGCCAGACCAAGAAAAATCCTATAACATTTAAAGTAACAGCTTATCATTTCAATAGTTTTATATCCACGAGGCTTTACAGAATCTTGTGCCTGCAAGGTCCTGAGAGTGAGGCTTCTTGCCTCCAGTGAATAGTCTAACATTGAGAAGTTCCACTGACTTCAGTGGGAATGTTTATGTGCGCTTCTGGCTGAACCCTCTAGACCTGATTATCTTGAGAACTCAGCTGAAGTTAAATTATTTGTTCTTTTGAGTCCCTGCCTGTTTAATGCAAAGATGTCTAAGGCAGAGCACCTGGCACATTGAACTTCCATGTAGTTGTCAAGAAAAAAAGTGCACTAATTGACTTCCATGCTTATGTACTTCTCTTTTTTCTATTGAATCAATGACAAATTTCTGTTGACTTCAGTGGAAGCAGGAACCTGGCATCTATACTATTATAAAAGGAGAGGTGTCCATCATGCCGTCTGTCATGGAGAACAGATGAGAATACAGTGGGAGACTTGAGAAATTTCTAGAAAATGCCAGAATGAGTGAGAAATTATGAGTTGAGGGGAACCCCACCCTGCGGTGGCAGCGAGTGCAGCGGCAGGTGGCCCGGCAGCCTGGGTTGGGCATGCACGGCAGGAGCCCCTACCCTCGGGCTGCCATTGGTAGGGGCTCAGGGTGGAGCTCGGCGCCTCCCCAGCAAGTGGCTGGCAGGTACGGTGGGGAGCTTGTGGCGGTGATGGTACCATGCAGACCTGTGCCCACTGGGGTGGGCAGCTCGCAGGCCAGGGCCCTGCACTACTCTTGCACCTTGGGGCAGTGTGTCTGGCAGGTGGGGGTGGTGGGGCAGCAGAGAATGGCAGAGGGCAGCGCCTCATAGTCCATCGAGCAGCTGCTGCTGCCGCATGATCACTTCTCTGAGTGGCACATCAGGCCCAGGGACAAAGCGGGAGATGCTGTGAGTGGTGGGGCTGGCGGTAAGTCCCTGCGTGCTGCACTCTGCTCATCCCTCCCTTGGCCCCCGAGCCGGTGCCTCCTGGGTCTTCCCACACCCTGCCCTCCCCCGTGCACTGCCCTCCATCATGTCTGCCCCCTGGGCCGCCCGCTCACCCACCCCGCCTTGCTGTTGCATCCTCCCATCTCTGCTGCCCCTCAGCTTGGTGCACCACAGGGCTTGGTTAGTACTACTAATATGCCAGTCTTAACTTGACACTTCTTGAGGTTTTTCTGGGTTATGTGTTCCAGCCTTAAAAACAATCTAAAAGGTTCTTCGCTTCTAATTTCTGTGTTTGTCCTGCAAAACTTGATTTCAGTGATCCCAAACCAACTCTTTCCCCTTCACTCTAGACTGCAAAGAAAAGTCGGAAAAAGATACGCAAATTGCGATTTGCAATTTACGTATCTTTTTCTGCTTTTTTTCGGAAGAGGCTTTTCTGAAATTTGGCCCGTCTACACGAGGCCAAACTTCAGAAAAATCTCATCTTTCGGAATATCCCTTTTTCCTCATACAATGAGGAACACAGGGATGGTGAAAGAACACGTCCGCTTTTTTGGAAACTGTTCCGAAAAAGCGGACACGTTCCTTGGACGTTCCTTGGACGTGGCAGAGCATTTCCGAGATGCCTCTAGTATCCCAGAAAAGCTCTGCCTCACAGTGTCCTTTGATTTGCCTGTTGCGATGTCAAGATATCATCAACTATTGTGGACAGCACTGTACTGGACTCTTGGAAAGTAGTTTAAGCAGAAGATGATTGCCAACTCTGTTTTCATTTTTAATTCATGCATTAATTCTGTTGTTGATTTAGGATTTTAAAGAGTTTTGAAGTATAAACATCTGTTTTCAAGAATTTATGTATTTATGTGTCTGGGCTAAAAACCATAATATATGTTGGAGATGGAGAAAGTTTAAAGAAAACATATATGTTACAAATAACAGATTTATTAGAGCCACAGAAAGTTTACTAGTTTCAAATGCTTTTTTACTCAACATTTACAATTAAATATTTATAAAATATTGGCAACTGAGTAATTCATAAAGTAGAATTTTTTATTGTCTTGAGAATGGAGGAATAAGAACAACCAGCTTTTAAGCTCTTTAAACAACAAAAGGTTACTGCATATATTACATGTATGAGTCTTAAATTGAGTTTATATGATCACTCACAATTGATTCTTTCCTAATATGAGTCATCAAAAGTATCATAAATGTTTTAAATACTACATTATGAGTATAAAAAATTATGGACAGATCAGAATAGGTTCCGAGCAAATGAGAAATATTTTTGTGATGGAATTATGCCTTAATACAAAATTAGCTTTTAGCCATATTTAACACAAACAATAGTTTATTTTTGTGGCTGTACTGAGAGTCCCTAATCAGAACTGGAAACACATTGGAGCAGATACTGTATACATATATAATAAATGACTATCTTTACTCCAAAATGCTTACAGCTAAAACAGGGGTCGGCAATAATTTTTGATGGAATGCCACTCCAAGAATTTGGTAAGTGGTCAAGGGCTTCACTTTTCTGTGCCATTAATGGAGGAGATGCGGAGTCTGGGATAGAAGTTGGGTAGAGGAGGGAGCTCTGGGTAGAGGATTGGGGTGCAGAAGGGAGAATGGGGCCTGGGGAGGGAGTTTAGGTGAAGGAGGGGGTTGTGACCTGCGACAGAGGACTGGGATGCAGCAGGGGGTTTAGGGTCTGGGAGAGGATATAGGTGCAGGTGAGGATTCTGACCTGGGGGATGTGTACTGGAGGGGGCGCAAGGACCATGAGGGAGTTGTGACCGAGGTAGAGGTGCGGGGGTTTGTTTTGTGACCTGGGGCAGGAGGTTGGGGTTCAGGAGGGAGTGGGGTGCAGGGGCAGGCTCTGTCTGGGAGGCACTTACTCTAGGTGGCTCCCAACCAGCTGCCCAGTGGGACCCTCAGGAGGCTCCCTGCATGACACGGCCCCATGCCACTCCAATTACTGGCCAATGTGGATTGTAGGGTGAGGGCGGCATGCAGAGACTTTGCTCCCTTAAAGGGGTGTGTACCATGCAGAGACACATGGCCTCTTTGAGCAGTGCTTGGGGCTGCAGCAGGGAGGGAGTCTGCCTGAGGGTCCCAATGGGTTGTGGAAAATTAGCGGCTTAAAGGATTATGGCAGGCCAGATCTGAATGGTTTTGGGGGCCTGGATACTGTCTGCAGGCTGTATTTTGCCCATCTCTGGTCTGAAGAAATAAATGTAAAATCCAGTGATTTCTCCTAAATGTAGCAATTCATAGGATTTATTTTACTGTGTTTGGCCTCTGTGGGTATGTCAATGAAGGAATTAAATACCCAAGACTGGATAGGTCTTTCAGCTCTGGCTTGCAGGGCTCTGGCTGTTGGGCTGTAAAATTGCTATGTACATGGCTGAGCTTGGGCTGGAGCCAGACTATCTACACAGCCATTTTTACCACCACAGCCTGAGTCCTGTGAGCCCAAATCAGTTGACCTGGACATGCTGGTGATCTTTTATTCAAGTCTAGATGAATCCTGGACCAAAATGTGAGCCTAACCGACTCTTCTATGCTAGGCTTTGTTCCCCTTTCTCATTTTATGGGTCTAGTACACAGAGTGGGGTTTCATGACACTATGCTAAAAATCCTGGAGCCCTCCCTATATTAGTGTTTACGCTTTTGCTAGTGCCATTTCCTGCACCATTGCTAGAAAATGGGAGCATTTTTTTAGTGTGGATTGTAGTTGGTATGGCATGTTTACTCCACCTGAACTACATAAGAGAATGTTGTGGAGCTAGTACTGAGTAGGTTCTGAGAAAACCCTAAAGGACAGCTAAACTAAAAGGAGAAAATTAGATTGCTTATATAGTTGTGCCGGTTTACCAATAAAGCCAAACCCCTGTTTGGACATTAGTATGTATGTGTTGTCTGCATGATAGGGCCTCTGCCCATTTGCAATCACTAAATTACTATTAAATAGTATGTACAGTGTTATAGTTTCTTGTAATATGTATGTCAAGCATATGGCTGGACAGTAAAACTACACTAACAGTCATAAAATATAACATCTCCCGTATGGATTGCGTGAGCTCTGGGTGCAGTTTGTGCTTGGAACCTTTTGTGGTTTTCCTGTGGGACTTACGGTATATGGGGAGATAGGGGCATGTATCTCAAATTTTGAAACATTTGCACACAGCTGCAACTCGTACCATTCCAACTGGTTTTCAGTGATATCTAGACCATGTCATGCTTTTTACAAAGTCTTCAGCTTGTATGTTGTTTGTGATTTAGGCATCTGGAACAGAAAAAAGCAGCAACAGGGTTGGAAGCATACCCTGGAAAAATAACTTGCTAACATATTCAACTGGCCTAATAAAGAATGTGCAGACAAGTCACAAGTACATTTTCACAACTCTTTTTAATGAGGTGACAGACACATACACAAACACAATTAGAGAGCTTGTTTTGATATTTGCCTAGCCAGCAGCAGTCACTTCAAACAGATTAGAAGAGAGAAAGTTGTCATTGTTCATTTGGGGAAGCAACATCTGGGGTCCCTAAAATGTTCTAATCAGTTATTTTCCTTACTTTTACATTGTTAAGATTAGAGATTGGCCAAAAGGAACCAAAGATTTGAATGTTTGAATTTTGGAAGATGGGGTTGGATCCAATACCCATCCACCTACCCAGTCTGAATCATACATGATCGTTTTGCTTCTGGGTTGGAATTTCCCATTCCAGATGTGGCCAAAATTGCACCTAGCAGCTCAGTCTCTATTGAATCTGAACCTGAATTCTAGCCATGAGCCCTAATCTTGTATTTAATCTAATTCAGAACCAGGTCTCAGTCTAACCTCAGCCAGCTCAGTCCATTTCCAATTAAGAAAATTGCCTCAGAGCTAGGGAACAGAACCCAGATTTCATGAGTCCCATGAAAAATATATAGAACATATAGAACAAACATATAGAACAAAACCCACCATTCTTATCACTGATTACCTTTCTGATGTACAACTAAACTGCTGGGGAAGAAGGGTGGGTTGGTAAATGGACTTAAACAAAAGAACTGAAACTATTAATTACCAAACACATGCACAAATTTGTCACCTTCTTCTTCTCAGTATATATAACCTTTATAACAATCTTGGCACTGCTGCAGTTTTTTCTACTTCCTTTAAATACCAATTTTAATATACTCTTGGATCAGGGAAGCCAAATGCACAGCCTGTAAGACAAAGGGTGATGGGGCACTTTTATAGGGCACTATTTTGCTGTGGTCTGCAGATTCAGTTGATGATTAAATGATGTTTTGTATGCTGAGAAAATTCAGGATTTTAATATAATTGTCTTATATCTGATATTTGTATTGCACATGGAGTGTGTTCAAGATGCTGCATCTGTGATTATATGCAACATTAGTAAATTTATCATGGGATTTAAAATGTGTGCAGTCAATTTGAGATTATATTGTAATTATTTAGTAGTTTGTGCTCTGCTGTACATTTATTAATGCAATAGAAATTTTGGCATAGTTTAAAATACTTTAAATATAGTCTCATATATTTTACCTATATGGTCTATGTATTTTTAAACATGACCTGAAAGACATCTGCTGGTATTCAGATGGGCTACATGCTGTACCTCTTACTTTCATTGAATGGTGTCATGTTCCATGACTGTCCCTTATTTATTTCAGTGGGATATTTTTAGAGCATGACCCTATGCAGTGTGAGCAAGGGGATGTCATCTTGGCCCCTGTATTTGCGGTCATAAGCTCTGAAGTTGTGGATGCTCTGGGGCTCATGCACCCACAAAAAAAAAAAGGAGATGCTCTATTAGGTAGCAGGGGTATGCACATGGTACATAGTGAAACTGGAAGGTGGAAAGTACTTACCAAGAAAACCAAAAGTCAGCGCTGGTGTTTGTGGTGAAATTAGGGGTGGTCAAAGGTCAGTCTTCAGGGCTGCATAAAGTTTTCATTGCATGAACCAGGAAGAAAATCTTCCTGTTTGATTGCATCCATATTTCTTTAATCTGAATTGCTCAGAGTATTGGCCACTAACAGGCAGTATTTAAGGCTGCAACTTATGGACCGGTAGTTTACACCATTCTGGCCAATTTTATTTTTCTAGGCTATGGACTATGCGGCTTGAGCTATGGCAGGTTTGGGTCAAATTAAGTGTTTCCATGTATGCGTTCCTTTCCCTCCTCCCATACTATCCTGTCTTTTCTACAAGTAGGAATAGCAGAACTAATTCTCTCTATGCAACATTGTAGGCAGGGCCAGTGCACAATCTATCTGAGTCCTCTGGGGAAGTTGAGGCTCTCCACTATGTGCAATGTGTACTGTAATCTAAATGGAATGGTTTGGCCCATAATGCTGAAGTGTTCTCCAAACAGTTTCTCAGACTGTGGGAAAATATTGCATACAAAATGGAAAGTCCATGAAAACTTTCCTTGTACGGGGAAAAGAAGTCTTCATGTCCACATCTGAATTTGCCAGAGTTCAACCTTTCTGCCCAGCTTTCCCATGACTCTGGTGTCGACAAGCACCGCATATTTTAACCAAACTCGGGACAGAGTCCTGTCCTATTAAACATTGTAAAACTTCTGCCAGGAATGGTTGAGCTGTGTGTGTGTAAAAGAAGTTAAAAGGTGACCCTTGACATTGGTGATTAGAATAATGTGGAATTAATCCCAGTCGGAGATTTAATGCAGACGTATTTTCTCATACAATTTCTAAATATTTGTTAAAACCCTTCCTTAATTAGACTTGCATATGGAAAGGGAAATATTGCATAATGGTCACCGTCTGATCCACTAAAGAGAAGGACTGTAAAATCTCTTTCAAGAATTCAGGTTTGTCATAGCTTTTGCCAAATAAGGACAATAGGAATTAGCTGCACTGTTAAGAATTGAAAAGTCAAATACACACAGTGATGGGAAACTACTATAAAAAGCATAAGATGCTGTTGGCAAAACATATGACTTAAAAAGTCAACAGCAATTTTATTGGAGAAAAATAGTAGCAGTTGCAGGTGGTATTTCATATTGCTTGTATTGTATTTGTTTTCACTGTTGTATGTTGAATGCTTATTCCAAGTGCTTTTGTGGGAATATCAAATTGGTTTATTTATTTTTATTATTAAAGGGGTGAGGAATTTCACTATTACAAAGTACCCATGAAGATAAACCACATGGACTCTTTAGCTCAGTGTCACATACAGTGTTCAGATTAAGCACAAGTGGGATGGAAGAATTGGAGCAAGTGTCTACTTAATATAGACTTTAAACCCTAATCCTGTTCTCATTGAATCAATGGAGAAAGTGAAGGATTGATACTTAGAGCATGCCCAGGCTACAAACTTTGTCAACACAATTTATACCTGAATGAATTCACCAAAATTATTATACTGCTCATGCATGTGCATACTTGGCTGCTTGTGCTGGCACTGCATATACTCACCAGGAATATTTGTGTCAATACAAAGTATAGTGCAACACAAGTAGGTATCCCAGTGTGCCATGCCTGCTGTCCAATGCAGTGTGTAGTGGGGTAGAAATTACTTGCTCGGGGATATCTGGGAGGTGGAGTTAAAGTATGTAGCATGCAACTTTCTCCATCTCATAATGGCATCTATATTCCATAATTCCCTCCCCATTTTAAAATTCATCAAACCCATGTGGCACATCTTGCTGTCTGTTATCTCTGACAGTAGCATGGAGCTTACATAATTCTTCACTAGTCACATGAATGTTTTAAGGACAGGTAAAATGGGTCTCTGGTATTTGCAGATCTGCAGGAAAACCCACAGGGACGTGATTATTTCTTGGAGGACAAGTTATGAAGGGACAAGCACTGACTGGTGGGATCACATCATAATGCAGATTTGGGATGATGAGCAGTGGCTCCAGAACTTTTGGACAAAAAAGGCTACATTCCTGGATCTGTATGCTGAGCTTGCCCCAGCCCTCCGGGGCAGAGACCCCAGAATCAGAGCTGCACTTCAGTTGAGACGTGAGTGGCAATCACATAATGGATTGCAACACTGGATTGCTACTGGGTGGAGGGAAATAATTCTGGAGTTGGAAAGTCCTCACTGGGGCTTTTGTCATGCAAATGTGCAGGGCCATTAATCATATCCTGCTATGCAGGACTGTGATTCTCAGCAAAGTGCAGGTCACAGTGGATAGATTGGCAGCAATGGGGTTCCTGAACTGCAGTGATGAAAGAGGAAGCGTGCATAGCCCTATTTTGTCACCAGCCCAGTTTGCCACAGACAAAGATATGCCGTTAGTGTGGAACTGGCATTATTACTTGGAGACCTGCAAGGTATGCTCCCAAGCTTGGCAATACAGGGAATTTCAACAATACATGATGTTTTAAAAGGGGGAGGTGGATTCTGGTCTCCACGGCACCTGGGCAGTTGAATTCACAATTATGAGCAGAGTGGTGGATTCTTCAGATTGACACTGGTTCCACAGTCTCTCGCTAGCACTGCATCACATTAACAAAGCACTTATATCAGCCAGGAACAAATTTGAAGATAGATATTTGCACAAATGGATTAACACAAGGTGACCTAACTTGGTAGTGTAAACCGAGCTATAGTTGCGGCGAGGAGTCCTGTGGCACCTTATAGACTAACCGAAGTGTTGGAGCATAAGCTTTCGTGGGCAAAGACACGGATCTGACGAAGTGGGTCTTTGCCCACGAAAGCTTATGCTCCAACACTTCTGTTAGTCTATAAGGTGCCACAGGACTCCTCGCCACTTTTGCAGATTCAGACTAACATGGCTACCCCTCCGATACAAGCTATAGTTGCGCAAGATAGTAGCGCCTACCTTGCACTTAATAGTCCTACTTTATTAATGTACTTAGCCATCCAACTTGACCTAAAAATTGTTCACTCCAAATATGTATTTTTAAAGCACTGAATGCAAGGATCCAAAAGGCCATACGTAGCCACCATTTGGCAGCTCAGAAGTTCACACACGCTCACATATTATGGTTAAGATGGAAAACACCGTATCCCTGACGCACATACAGGCTATGACAAACATATTGTATAACCATAATTATATGTTGGTTTCTAACATTGTTCCACAACAGATCAAAAATATTCCTTGTAGCCATAGCAGAATCAGAGCTCAATCCATTTAAAAAAATAAAGCTACCCAAATGTCAGGGCACACCTGATCGATGGGCACTAGTTAGCACTGCACAGCACCTATGTCCAGAGTCTAATTTTTCCCCTGTCATGCATGCATTTCAGGGATCAGCTTGAGCCATCCAGATGGAGTTTGTCAACTATTGTATCTGATGTATTTAAACACAGAGGCTACGTCTAGACTGGCATGATTTTCCGCAAATGCTTTTAACGGAAAAGTTTTTCCGTTAAAAGCATTTGCGGAAAAGAGCGTCTAGATTGGCACGGACGCTTTTCTGCAAAAGCACTTTTTGCGGAAAAGCGTCCGTGGCCAATCTAGACGCGGTTTTGCGCAAGAAAGCCCCAATCGCCATTTTAGCCATCAGGGCTTTTTTGCGCAAAACAAATCTGAGCTGTCTACACTGGCCCTTTTGCGCAAAAGGACTTTTGCCTGAATGGGAGCGTCAAAGTATTTGCGCAAGAAGCACTGATTTCTTACATTAGAACGTCAGTGCTTTTACGCAAAATCAAGCGGCCAGTGTAGACAGCTGTCAAGTTTTTGCACAAAAGCGGCCGCTTTTGCGCAAAATCATGCCAGTCTAGACGCAGCCAGAGGGTACTGTGATGTAGTAGGGGTGCTGTCCACTCTTGTGGCCCTGGATCCACTCTGGTTTTGCATTCACTGGTTGCCGTGTTGTGCTGCGTGTGACCCCTACTGCCCTATGCTGGTCTGCAGAGACTCTGTGTGTGTCTGTGTGCAGTGCCCAGCGGGGGATGGTCCCTAAGGGGAGGCATGTAGGCAGTGGTCCAGCCACTTGACACCTAGGCTAGGTAGAGGCTATCTGAACAAAGCAAGGGGCGTGGCTGTCTGGGGGCTAAGGGACCAGTTGCTGGGGGTTGGGGCAGTCTTGGGTGGGAGGGGGAAGTAAGAAGAGACCAGACTAAGTCCAGTACAGGGGAGTTCAGGGGCCTGTGAACCCTCTCCCCGAAGAGGACTAAGGCTGTCTGCCCTGGCTCCTATGTTAACATCGAGCCTATGCTGCACTGTATCTCTGAGAAGCAATAAAACCTTCTCTTCTACTGGCTGACAGAGAGTCACATCTGCCTGCAGATGAGGGTGCAGGGTCGGGAGCTCCCTGACACACTGTCACGGGTACGACTACACAGCAGGGCTAAACTCGAAATAAGCTACACAACTTGAGCTGCACTAATTGTGTAGCTTAAGTTGAAATAGCTTATTTTGAATTTTGGCACATCTACACAGCACTTATTTCGAAATAGAGCACTCTTCCTCCAACTTCCCTTACTCTTCATACAATGAGGTTTACAGAAATCAGAGCAAGAAGCCCATTATTTTGAATTTATTTTGAAATAATGGGCTTGCTGTGTAGACGCACAATACGTTATTTCAGAATAACTAACATTATTCCAAAATAACGCTGCTTTGTAAATCTACCCAGAGAGACTAAATGAGATTTTGCTTTGGGAACATTTTTTAAAAATTCTAGTTGGGAGGTGTTGATCTTTATCTTTTTAACATCAGATATATCATACCACAACCAATCAAGTTCCCTTCTATTGTTTCTCGGTTGGTAAGAGGAATGTTAACCCAAATTAAGCATGACATGATGACTCTTTTTTGGATTAAAAAGCAGAGTACCTTTCCAATGAAAACAACGTACTGGACTATCCATAAAGTAAACCCATAGTGATAGAAGACATTCATTGGATATGGGGTTTTGAATGTTAGTTTTTAAATCCCAGATTTGATAGTCTCTACTTCCCCTCTTTTGCTCTTGTTAATTGAAATAAATAAAATAAAGAGTCATTTTTGCTCAGCTGCTTATGTAGAATGTTTGCTTATTGTGGGACTATGATCAGAGTCTGTAAAAGGACCACCGGTGACGTGAGCCTGGTGACTTTGGTATCCATTCCAGTTTTACCACCCAATGATTGTTTCTTTTGCTGGTGGATTTTGTGACAAGAGAAGAAGAAGTTTCAGTGCTTCCAAAACTTTGTAGAAATTGCAACATGAAACATTTGCAATGTTTGCTATTCTTACCATTAAAAGCCTTTTGATAACACAGATGTCAAGTGCTAGGATGGAAGTGCTGATGAAACTTGACTTATGATACTTTACTAATCTTATGGCTGATCACAGAGCCTTTGGACTGGCCTTCAAGTGTTGGGTTTGTATTGGATTAGAAAACAACCCACACCTCTCAGGCTCAAGATGATTCCTGAGTGTGCACAGTGCACTGAGGTGGCTGTGGCAACTGAAAGAAATGGGGCGTGAAGCTGCTACTATGCCATCCACACTGGCTTGAAGTACCTAAAGATATGGCTTGCTGTCATGGGTCTGGGGAACAGGAAGCCCCCATAAGACAAAGCTCCAAGGACCTGGTGGCAGCATTCATGTAGGTTGGCAGGAAGTATTGGGTCTAAAAATGACTTGACACTCTCCAGTTAGGTTTGGGTCTAGCTTTAAAATTAGATCCAACAGACCTCTAGTAGACCATGCAGTCCCTCACATCATGTGTATCGGTGTTTGAAATAGATCTGTTGGCAAACTTTAATTTCCTTTAGAAATTTTGTCTGTTTGCTCCAGAAGTACTTCATTATGTTTAGTTTGGTACGTGAAAATACTATACATCTGACTTTAAATTATCTTCAGTGAAAGAATTTTAAGAGGACAGCTGGATGGACCACTGTTGATATAAATCTTGTATTTGCTGTGACTGTTTTTCTACTATCTTTAAGGTCAGCATAACCATTAAAAATGACACTATGACAAGTTTATTGGCGTCAGCTTGCTGTTTCTAACATGAAAATACTGCCAGGCACGTTACTGTGAGAGAAAACTAAGCAATGTATAGCTTTTATATTGTACTGTAAGTAAGGCTTTTGTTTTTGTTTTTAGTCCAATGTTTTCCTCCAAAAGCCTGTCCCCCAAAATCTAGACTGCTTGCAAAAATGTAGGTATTAAAGATCATCTTCTGCTGCGTCAGCTCTTTGCATGATAGCTGTTATTTTTAATCAGTTATAGTAATCAAGGTGAGAGTTAATGACAAGCCAGAGACTAATGCTTTGGGATCAGAATAGTGTACATGGTAACAATAGGATTTGCTTAAAGTCAAAGATATCAGAGCTATCCTTGGATATTAACTGTAATAATGATGGTGAAAATTTTCACCCTAGGGAATAGAAAGTGATTGATTGATGGTGAAGATTTAACTTGCAAAATTGGGGAAAAAAAGTGCATGGAAAAATTAGGAGACGAAGGGAAGACTGTGTGAGAATCTCCTATTGGTCATATGTGACTTAGGGGCAACGGTCTCCCTGAGTGCATCTCTTTGCAGGATGAAGGTCTGAAAATGAAGATGATACAAGATCAAACTTGATAAAACTGAAACATAAAACTCAGTTTAGGGCTCTATTGTTGTATAAGAGAAGCAAGAAAGTGTTACAAAACTTACTATTGTTATTCAGTTGATACATTTCCTTGGCAGGGAATGAAGTGAACCGTAGAAAATATGCAGTTGCTAAAATCATGATACCATAGAAATGAACAGTGCATCTTGATTTCAGCCACTCATCACCAAATGGCACCAGCCATTCACCTAGTTAATCTGAAAACAAAACTCTATGCACTATGACAAAAATATTTTTTCACAAGCCCAAGTGAAATTAACTGGTCAAATCTTAGATTCAGAGTAGGCATCTTACCGATGTTTTAAGACATTCTGTGGAAATGTCCGTGACATTTGAATACCTCAGTGTAGGTAAATCTGGATTTTCTACTTTTTTATTTAATATATGATAGTGTCCCAAAAATATAGACTTTCAAAAAGTTAGCAGTAGCAGCAAATGGCATAACTAAAACAAGTAAGCATTAATGGGTCAAATATCCTATTCATGGACAAAATGGCATAGTTTTAGTCACATCTACTTGTTACCTAAGAGTCTATCAATGTCATCTGGCAAGGGGTTACAGAAATCTCATGAGTCATGTATGCATGTTCTGGTTAGCCAAAGAATGTCAGGTAAGGTTAAATGAAAGCCACTGTCACATGGGTGAGATATATATGTATGAATGATTTGGGCATGCATGCATGCAACTTGGGAGAGGGGGTGCCACAGCTCCACCAGGAGCGAAGAACAATAGGGAACAATAAAGATGATCAGTTACACTATACGCCTAAACAGTTGTTCTATCTTCCTTAATGGAATTCATAACTACAGGCACCTAGATGAATCACCAGTGCCCCAAAATGACTGCTCTTCTATGTTTACCTGCAAACCCTTTCAGCATATGTGACCACTTCCTACAACGTGCTGATACTCCCCATGGTCTGACGGATAACATGTGTTTCAGTGTAATTAGTTAAAAAACAAGCAGACGTGTAAGCTGAAACTGTTCAGAAGTCTGTTATGTAAACAAGCACATTTTCCACAGATTTTAATTTTCTTCAGGATAGTCACAAGTAGGGCTAGACAGTTTCTCTTTAATTAAAAAGGGATCATTGTTGACACCGTACACTTCTGGGGAAAATTAAAGCCTTGTTCTTGCGTCGAAATCATGCTTCTAATTTGCACTGGTGATGTGTAACTGATCCGTTGGTGCTTTGTGTTTCCTTGACCTGGCATGGACCCCAACCAGTGACAAATGAGCCCCTAGCCCACTAACAAGTTAGGGTTGTGACCTAGGCCTGTTAATTCTTTTAATTTGCAGTGTAATTGGAATTGGGATGTATTCTATAGTATGTTGAGAGCAGCCTCTGACAGTTTTATTAAGAAGATGGGAGTGGACGGTCTGTGGGGAGTTTTGACATGTGTAGCTAATTCCATGACTCTGAGGTCTTTTAAATGGATGGGAAAGGCAACATGCGGTTGCTGCCCAAAGTATCAATAACATTGCTACAGGATTAGTTCTCGCTGACTGCTCGTTTAATTTCTCTGCTGTGTGGTGAATGGCTTTGGAATATCTTTTCCTGTTTTGTTTCAGGATGAAATGATGTGGGTTTTCATTTATACATACTGAACAAAGTTTATTCTAGTGTGTTTTGATCAATACTGCAATTGAGTCCCCAGTCTTCGGCCAGATTTATTCATTACCTTTAGCAACATACCCACAATGTCTGTTTTCGCCAGGAGCATTTATGTGGTAGAACAGAAACTTGGTGTACTGAAAGAGGGATTTGCTTTATTCCGCTGCCCTGATGTAATCAGAGAGTTGGTCTATGTGTTTTTAGAACAGTGTTTCTCAACTAGTGGTACCTTTTGAGAGAAGTCTGGGGGTATGTCAACACAACTGAAATTTGGAGAAAACTGAATTTTTGTTTTAAGTTTTACCACGCTTCATTATTTTTGTACTTTTTACACCCAAAAATTTCAGCACCCGCCCGGCTACGATTACGTTGTTTAAACAAATGTGTTGCAATGGTAGAAAAAAAATTTGTGTGTCTGATAACTATAGGTACTGGAGGTACTTATATATTTATTTTTTTAAAGGGGGTACTTTATAAAAAAAAGGTTGAGAAACACTATTTTAGAGAAATAAATCTCATTGATGGCATTACAACTGTGATATTTACTGGCTGGCTTCTCTTGGGATTCCTGTCCAGGTGTATGTCTGCATTTGCTTGTGTGACACACTTTCTTTCTCCAAGCTCATTTCTTTAATTTGAGGCCCCTTTCCAACTTCATAATATATCTCTTGACCCTCTTTACTTTGTTCCGTAGATCTGTATTGTTGCTATTCCTGTGTACAGTTAGTTATAGATGAGACTTTATGGGTAACATTACTGTGTCATTATAAATTATCCAGTATGCTGCTGTAGCTAACAGCAAAGACTGAAAGTCGTAAGTCAGGTCTTTATAGTGTTCTCTTTACATCTTTAGTTGGGCAAGAGATTATGTCCCCCCTCAAATATGGGCATCACCACAATTTTCCAATCTATGTGCCAGACGACTGTTATGTGTTTTACTTGAAGTTACAATTAGGACCTCAGAGAAACTTCCTGAAGTGCAGTGTACTGCAGCGCAGAGAAGTTATGCCAGTGAGAACTTGCAAGTGCTTCATACTTGGTACAAGTGTTTAGGATGTTAAGGATATTGCTTACCTTCTGAAATCCTAAATTATTTGCTCCTTCATGGAGAAAGACTGTCAAGTTTTATTCCTTAGCATTCGCAGATATGCCACCAGATTTTATTTGCCAGGTGGAACTCATGGGGGCAAGTAGTAGAATGTGGTCATTTGTGTATTCTTCTTCTTGATCCATCAGTCTTGCTGCTGTTTGGACATGAGGAAAGAATCCCCTTGACTGCAGTTGTTATTCTGTACTATTCTAGTGCCAGAGAATCTGATCTGGGCCAAGATCCTACTGAGTCAATCAGCACAAAAAATTAGACACAGGTCCCACAAAGAGCTTACAATTGAAGAGCCAGAGAATCTTCAATCTTTGGTTAGCTTTTCCTCAGTCTGTGAATATTGGTGTTCCCTCACTTATGAGTCATTCTAATTTGTCACTGTCCCAACAGTCTCAAGAGATGGCAATTTAGTTCTTATATCTCTAGAGCACAATATGGTTCTTATAGCCCTAGAAAAGCAAATCAACTTTTGTTGTCATCTGCTCCTCAAAATTCATTACATCCCTCCAGTTCCTTTTTCTGACAGTCTGTGTACTGAGCTCTAAATCAGACGTAAACTGCTATCTTTCTTGTTTGCTGGCACTCACATATTTTTATTTGATTATACAAGGCAGATCTTATAAAGCAATAAGGTCTATAGACCCATTTTCCCCATCTGTGTTTAGAAAGCTTTTTTTGATATATAGTATTGGATACAGCAGCTTCGATCTATCATGAAGAAGGTATTTTAGTGCTTACTATGCAGTCTAAATTTGTCTTTAGAATGTTTAAATTAGTAAAAGCTATCATTTGAAAAGAAATGAACCCTGCATTCTCTCCACCATTTATATTTTGTTTATTTTTTGTTTTGGGGTTTTGCAAGGGAGGAATAGCCGTAGGTCAGTTTCTTATATTTCACCACATGGTCCTCATGTGCCAGTGATTCCAATACTAAACTCAAAACCATTAGCATGGGATGGGAATAACTAGGTTTAATTTTATTTAAGGGGGTATTGCTTAGTTCAAAATTGTATCTCTGAAAACATCATGATTTTACTTGGTTCATTTCTGTTCTAGACATGTTTAAAAGAATGTGTATACATTTGTAAGTGGATTCTTGTTTATTACAGATTAAGATGAAACATTGGATTAATGAATATTGTTTAAAAGTAACACGATCAGATACTGTGCTCTTTCTCTTGCTTTCTTGAGGTGTGGGTTCGAGAGCGAGAGTCTATAAATGAAGCTAACTGTGAAGCACAATGTTCTACACAGATATGTCTGAAAGCCATTTACTTCCTCGTAGGCATAATATACATGGTTGATGGTGTAGCATTGTACATTTTAAACAAGAAATGTATCAAATGTACAGCTTTATTACTTCTGAGAGGAAGTGGGAGGAGGGCACAAATACTTTTTACCGATTGTGATTTTATGAATGGGAACTCTAAAAACAATATTTTAAAGAAATCCAAGGTATGTTGCGAAAGAGCTTAAATGTATTATTCTGAGAGCAGTTAAAATTTAACATCTAAACATCTTTGATCCCATTTAATGGGTTTTTAATAGCATTTCCAGTTCAAAGCAAGGTTGCCACTTGTTTTTAGTCAAAATGTAGTGCTGGGCAGGGAAAAGAATCATAGAATCATACAGTTGTAAGAGACTTCAGGACATCACCGAGTCCACTCCCCAAACCAAAGCAGTACCAACCCTAACTAAATCATCGCAGCCAGAGCATTGTCAAACTGGGACTTAAAAATCTCTTGGGATAGAGATTCTACGACTTCTCTAGGCAACCCATTCCAGTGCTTCAACACCCTCCTAGTAAAGTAGTTTTTCCTAATATCCAACCTAGATGTCCCCCACTGCAACTTGAGATCATTGCTCCTCATTCTGGCATCTGTCACTGTTAAGAACAGCCTCTTTCCCATCCTCTGTGGAACCTCCCTTCAGGTAGTTAGATGCTGCCATCAAATGCCCGCTCACTCGTCTCTTCTGCAAACTAAACAAGCCCAAATACCTCCGCCTCTCCTCACATGTCATGTGCTCCAGCCCCCTAATCATTTATGCTGCCCTCCACTGGACTTTCTCTAATGAGTCCACATCCTTTCTGTAATGGGCTGCCCAGAATTGGATGCAATACTCTAGATGTGACCTTACCAGTGCCGAATAAAGGGAATAATCACTTATCTAGATCTGCTGGCAATGCTCCTCCTAATGTACCCATATATGCAGGGCCGGCTTTAGGAAGTGCGGGACCCAATTCGAACAGTTTTGGCGGGGCCCCATCACCCAGGATTTTTTGTTGAGCAAAAAAAAAAAAAACCCACACCCACACAGCAAACCACAACCACACACAAGTAGATCTGATCAAAATGTATATCAATATAGTTGAACATTTTCAAAAAAAATGCCATCCTTTATTATGCAAAATTTTTCACAAAATTAAATCAGTTGCCTTAAGTGTAGGTCAAATATTTTCAATTGCAAACTATCCAATCTTTTCAATAAAGTTTAAAGTTTGATTTTTAAAAAGTTACCGGAGAGCGTTGCAGTTTTTTTGTTACATTGATTTACTTTTTAAATAGCAAAAATGGAGTCTTTGTTAAGAAAGTGTCAGTTCTGTGGTCAAATTCCAGTCCTTAGTGATTTCAGCACCAATGATTTCACTAGGTAATATGGTACCTCACCACCATTGCCTCCTTTGTACTGCCCTTCAATACATTGCCTGCATGTTGAGTCCAAGGTCAGTCTACACAAGATTTTATCAATGATTTTTGCTTAAGCGATCACTGAGTCAAGACAAGGACTCTAAATTGATTCTAGTCAGCTCTGCCTTTAAACACTGGATTTAAAGTGTCAGATATAATTGAGGACTCCCAAATAGACTCTACACCACCAGAAATAAAACCTGTTTCCATCTTCTGTGACTTTCAGTTAGATGTGACTCACTGTCCTCTGCTTAGTGTTCAAGTTATGGTAGATCCTAAGCCAGGTCATATTAAGTTCAGGTCTTTTACCTTTTAATCATACAATATGGATAACAACATTTCATTCTCCCAGCTCCAAGTCTTAAGTGAATTTCAACCCAAACAAGCCAAAATTGATCACCTTGACACAGCAAGTGTGTCTACTGATCTCTGTGGCAAAGTAGGTATGTCTATATAAATAAGGTCTGCTCATGAAGCCTTTTCCTACAGTTGATTAACAGATGGCAGTAGATAGCTCATTCAGACCACTGGCTGATAATAGTTAGTCACCCTGACCATTAACCATAGTCATGGACTCACCCTACTCTCCATTGTCTCTATGATTCTCTCATAACCTGTGACAAAAAAGGAGGGTGGAAAGTGAAACTGAAGGGAGAGACCTTTCTAAATTCACCAATCAAAGAGCAGTATTGCCAACCCAAAAATCACAAGGAACGCTTACACAAAGTTATGAGAATGGTCTACAAATCATAAGATTTTTTAAAAATAAAACATGTTGGATTTTTATTGGCCTTTTGTTTCTTGAGTATTTAGGGTTCATGTTTTAAAGCTTTCCTCCTTAGCTGTAAGGCCCAGAAGTATAGAGAACTTTTTTTAAATGAAAGCTGAGATTCCTACATAATCAGTTGACTCCAGGCCTTTAGAAAAACACCAAATGTTTTGAGACTCATGGTAAAACAGTGGAGGAATTCTTGTGAGCCCATGCTTTGTCCACAGTATAAATAAGAAAAACCCAATATCTTCTCCACTAAACATCCTAATGAGATACTGCAAATGGTGAACTGAATTCAACAGCTCCTGATATGAACAGGTATCAACTTAGTTTTTCATATTTGAGATGGGTTACCAGGAATCATACATGACATATTCATACATATTCATGACAATATGAAATCTTTCCACTCTCAAGTCAGCATATTCACAAAGCACCTATAATTTTGATCCATGAATTTATTGGATAGTGAAAGAGAAAGGAGGGGAATTAGTGTAGATAAATGTTCAAATTAAAAAAAAAAAAAGCCTGAAGGAATTAGGACTGGGCTCCTACATCTCACGTTCAGAACTGACTAGGACACTTATGACCAGATTTTCAAAGGTGTGTAAAGATCAGATAGATATCTTTGAAGATCCAAGTTGGCAACTGTCTCTTTAGGAGCTTAATCACCTTTGAAAATCTGAGCTTAGATTTCCAAGTCCAATTTTCAAAAATGACTTTAGTCACTCAAGTGCTTTTGAAAATTTTAACTGGGGGCCTAAAGAGACAAAGATAGACAAAAGGCAGGAGATATGGTATTCCTTTTAAAAACGTGTGACATCTATTTTTAACTGAATTTTATATTATTTTTCTCCCAGAGGCAACTGACCCCTCCGGCCCCCCCGCCCCCGCAGATCTATCATCTTATGCATGTGCAAGATCTGTGAGAGCCATCCCATGAATCTGCAGTTAGTGTCTGTGGCGCCTGCTTCGGGGTGGTGTCTCAATGCTGCCACATTCACCTCCAAATAGGGGGCTTCCCAAAGCAGGCCCTTGATGCTGACCCCCAAGGCATCCACAGGTCCAGTCTCCTTTCAGTGGGCCCACTTCCCAGGGCTCATTGATCTTGGATCTGGCTTCCATCCCCTCTCCAACCTTTGCAACTGCCCAGAGGTGCTCACCTTCCGTCTTATACATTCCCACCTCATTCACCCCACAGGGACAGTCTCTGCCTCACTTGTCCTTGGGACTATTCTACCAAGACGTAATACAAAGTTTCCATGTAAAAGGACTCACTACAAAGCTAAAAACTTCAATGAGAGAATGATTAATACAGAGACGTGCCTATATCTGCTGCAGGGAAACACCTCTGCCTGCCTCCACCCCTCTCCCCCAGAGTCTATAGCTCCATTGCAAAGCGGGGGAGTGGAAGGAAAGAGGCTGAGGCCCATCAAAGGGACTGAAGCAGTCATGAGCAAGCCATGCCCGGGAGCCATTCTCCTGTCCATTGCTGGTGCAGTGTTGCTTCAGGCATGCTGAAATGCAGTCACCTCTAGGGTGGGCTGGACAGCTGTTTAACACCTGCACAGGGTTTCAGGCAGGGGGCGGTGCAGGCTGCCTTCCTGCAGAGCCCCCATCAGAATTACTGTGCCCTCCTGGCTTAGGAAAAGAATAAACAGGAGGATTGGAAATTAACCCTCCCAGTCTCACATTCCCCTAGGCAGGGAATGAGCCATCTACATTAGGCCCCAGCTGGAGTATCATGTCCAGTTCTGGGTGCCACATTTCAGGAAACGTGGAGAAACTGGAGAAAGTCCAGAGAAGATCAACACAAAATGATAAAAGCTCTAGAGAACATGAGATATGAGGCAAGTCTGAAGAAATTGGCCTTGTTTACCTTGGAAAAGAGAAGACCGAAAAGGGACATGAGAGCAGCTTTCAAGTATCTAAAAGAGTATCATAAGGAGGAGGAAGAAAAATTGTTCTGCTTGGCCTCTGAGGTTAGGATGAGAAGCAATGGGCTTAAATTGCAGCAAGGGAGGTTTAGGTTGGACATTAGGAAAAACTTCCTGCCTGTCAGGGTGGTTAAACACTGGAATAAATTGCCTAGTGAGATTGTAGAATCTCCATCACTGGAGATATTTAAGACCAAGTTAGACAGACACCTGTCAGGGATGAGCTAGGGCAACTCAACTTTGGAAGCCCCAGGGGACACACTGATACTTACAGAACATGCTGAGGGCCTCAACTTAAGTGTGGTTGAATATGCAAGCAAATATATACAAATAGCTTCTCTCACACTGACAGGCATGAATACAAAGATTAAGGCAAGACTACACAACACACAGGCCCCATTTAAGTCAGTTCTGCTGATATTAATAAAATGCAATATTTACCTGATTTCTACCCATGTGACAGCACTTTTAATGAGCAATGACAGTCCAAGAATTTAACTACTAAAACACATATCAACAGAAGATCATTACACTGACTACTTTTTTGTTTTGGCTCTCACTCGCCGGCCACGTGTTGATCCCCACATAAAGCCAAACTTCACCGCGGGGCGCAAACAAACTGGCCGTGTGCAGCATACCAAGTTATTAATAAATATTTTATAAACCTTTACCTTTTCTCTCTGCTGCCTGTCTCCTCTCCTTGCTCCATCATCTCCCCTGGTGCCTGCTGCCCCCCAACTCCTCACCCTCCTCTGCTGCCCTGACTCCTGCCCTTCTCACTGCCCTCAGCCCTCCTGCGACCTGCCCTTTGCTCCCCCCTGTGCCCACTCCTCCAGTAGCCCCACTCTGAACCCCCTCTTCTAACACCTCTCTCTACTCATCTGCCCTGCCTCTCTCCTCTGATGCTGGTCCCTCCCCTGCAGGTGTCTGCCCTTCTGCTTCACCCCAGAATCCCCTGGCACCTGCACCTTCCCTTAGCCCTGCACCCTCCTGGTGCCTCCCCCTTCTCTTACTGCCCCTGCCCCCTTTGCCCTCTTTTTCCCTGATGCCCACCCCCTCACCACTCTCTGCCCTGTTTCCCTCCTGCTCCTCTGTGCCCTCACACGACTTGCTCCATCCCCACCTTTCTCATACCCACCCCTTCTTTCAAGCCTTCTCCCAGCACCTCCCCCCCCCAGCCCCCAATGCCCTTCCCCTCTCCTCTCCTCTCCTAGCATCACCCTGTCCCGCCTCCCACTGACACCTCCCCTCCTGCCCTTTCCTTCATTGTCTGCACTTGGCCCCCTGCCATTTGTCTCTCCTCCACCCTGTCTCTTGGTGCCTTCCCCTTTCTTCCTCCTCCCCCCCCCGCACAAACCCCTCCCCCTCTCCGTCCACATAAGCCCCTTCCCCTCCGCACAAGCCCCTTCCCTCCCTCCCCTCTCCCTCCGCCCAAGCCCCTTCCCCTCCCCCGCTGCCCAAGCCCCTTCCCTACCTTCCACTTTGCGGGGCCAGAGTCTGCACTCAGGCCCCGGAGTCTGAACCCGGAGCCAGCCACACCCCGCAACGTGGCTCCCAGGAGTTTTAAAATCCCGGGCCGTGACGTCACGTCACGCCCGGGCGTCCTCCCTGCCCACCTGCAACGCTGCACATGGCAGCAGCAGCCGGCGAGGGGGAGCCGCGCTGAGAGCTGCACACGGCAGGGATGGGTCCGGGGCCGAGGGGGACGCTCTGGGGCCGGGGTGGGAGGACGCGGGGGGGGGGCCGGCAGGGTGGCCGGGGCCCGCTCCAGGAAGAGCCGGGGGAGAGACCCAGCTCCACATATTGCTGGAGCAGGGCCTCCGGCTCTGAATAGTAACTCGCCGGGTTCAGGGGAGCGGGGCCCCCTTAGGTGTGGGGCCCGATTCAGCTGAATCGGTCGAATCGGCCTAAGGCCGGCCCTGCATATATGCCATTAGCCTTCTTGGCTACAAGGGCACACTGTTGACTCATATCCAGCTTCTCATCCACTGTAATCCCCAGGTCCTTTTCTGCCGAACAGCTGGTTAGTGAGTCGATCCTCAACCTGTAACTGTGAATTGGGTACTGTTTAATCTTTCTTGGAATACAAGGGGATATTTGCTGAAAGTTGAAGATGACAATTTTAAAACTATTAGAAAGGTTAATAATTTTTCAGAGTAATTGTGTAGCTCTGTGTTTCAATATATAGAACAGAAAAAACTTAGCAAGAGTCACATTTGTGTTGACAATAAAAATATTGTAATTACATTAGATAGTTTAGAAATAGAAGGGATATAAACAAGGCAAACCATAAGTCATGGCTTGTAAGGGCAAGCCACTAGCTGGCCATGAGACACTTTCTTTACCTGCACCTCTGCACAGATTACCATTCCTGGCCAATGGGAGCTGTAGGATGCAGTGTCCCAATCCACACAGCTACCTTTGTAGCTCCCATTGGCTAGGAATGTTGATATGTGGCCAGCTGGAGCTGCAATCACCTGTGCCTGTGGAAGTGTAGGTAAACAAAGTGCCTCACAATCAGCTAGCAGCTTACCCTTACAACCCCTGACTCAGAATTTGAAAACCCCTGCCATAAAGCAACCATTAACTAAATGGATTTATGAAGACACTTCCTTTGTGGACATATTAATCCATAATTGATTATTGAAGAGGGATTGTTGTATTAAACAATATATAGGAATACAAAAGTACTTCAAGCAAACATCATCATCTAAGTACTGTATTTTGCAAGAAATACAACATGCAGAAAAACAGAAGGATGCAGATAATTTGGGAATGAGAGAGAAAAATATAAATTCCTGAGATCCTTATATAAATGAGAAAGCTCAACAAAGGGTATTGGCATAAAGGATTTGAAATTCATCTGCAGCTATAATCCTGTAAGTTGCTGAGCACTCTGGGACAAATCCAAGAAGATATTTTAATAATTGCTTAACTAAAAAGCACATGATGTTATGTCCCCATTCAGAGTTTCCCTTGCAAAGCTCAATATGATTGGAACAAGACATGGAAAAACTCCAGACAAATTCTTGGGCCAAATTGTAGATTCTTGTTTACTCTTGACCAATCCTGGATGAAGATGCAAATGAAATAAGAAAACCCAGAATATTTGTTCACTATAAGCTGGAGTCCTAGCAGAAGCAGGAATATTTCATGGAGGCAGTTTTACCACATAGTTGAGCAATCAACTAGAAAGCATCATAAGATGTTGTTAATAATAAATATTTTGTTTTAAAAAAAGGAAGGGTGTACCAGAGCCATATTGCTCTGCTTTCCTCCTTTGGTGTCAACATCTAAGTTTTAATTTTAGTGTAATAAGGAGCTAAAGGGCAGGCTGAGGATAAGATAGACAGCAGCGTAGTAATTAAAAAGGGATGGAGCCAATTAACAAGGGCTGTGTGGGAACACTTTTCCATTCCCCTCATTGTGGAGAGTGGGGTATGTTTCTCTGTATGTATTTCATATTTCTCCTGGAAGGGAAAAAGATCGCTCAAGAAAGAGGAGAGAATAACATCCAAATTGCTTTTAAAGTGGCTAGTTCCATATCTACATGCATGGAAGGACTTCTAGAATCAGTCCACCCTTCAGAAATGCATCTATTTAAATTATATCACAATGGGGGCAACCTTGAAAGAAAATGAAATAAATGCTGTTAATACCTATAATGAGTTCCTTAAAAATGAGAGAAATAGTTTATTTGATGTGATTAATTTCTGCCCTGAGTTAAGACTGCAACTGAAGAACCGTATATTTTTAAAAATATAGTTATATGGAAACTGTCTCTCTCATTTGAAAAAAAAATGTTGTGCATGAAAATGTTTTATAAAAATGCATCCTGAAGTTATCTTTACAGAAACATTTTACATAAATAATGTTTTTTAAGTTCTACGTATTAGGTTGAATGTAAATGTTCAGCAGTTCTCATATGCCTTTTGGGCAGGTTACAGGTTCTGTGCTTGCTGGCCTGTGATAAGACATTTTGTAATGGGTTTGCTCACAGCTTACAAAGGCTGTGAACCTTGGGGTGAACCTATTTGTGCTGTGTCTGTGACTCTGCACGTTTGTATCACTGTACCAGAATTTATTCAAAGTAACCTATATTTAAAGGCATGAAAGAGGTGAAGTTTTATGGTAGGCATCATCTTGCAGGCTTTTGACTATGTTGCAGTACGTGTGCAACCCAATAGTAAGATGGAGCAAAGTATGATTATTATTAATGCAAGAGCAAAGGATTAAAGAAGTTCAATCTATTTAGTTTATCAAGGGTAAGAGATGATTTGATCAGTCTGTTAGTATATTCATGGGTAGGACTCTATAGCAGACAAATGTAAAACAAGGTCCAATGGCTAGAAGTTGTAGCTAAGTATACTTAAAATAAATCACAAATTTGGGGGCAGTAAAGGTAATTAACCATTACTACAATTTACTTAGGGATATGGTAGATTCTTTATCACTTGAAGTATTTAAACCAAGATATAGCTCAAATTATATTATGGGTTTGATGAAGGAATTTCTGGGTGAAATTTTGTGTTATTCAATTATACCACATGTGTAGGTCATGGTCAGACTGCATGACTGTAATGATCTCTTATGGTCTTAAAATTATGGGAGGAGTTTGGGGGGATATGGGCATTGCTCCTTCCCCCAATCAACAAGCCTCAGGTGGGCAGCCTTAGGTCTGGTCTATACTGGGAGTTTCGGTCGAACTTAGCCGCATTAGTTTGTATTTCTGAACAATAAGTCCATACTACCAAGCCCATTCATCGACTTCAAGGGCTATTAAAATTGATTTTAGTATTTCAGCTTTGGACAAGGAGTAACGCTAAATTCGACCTTCCACGCTCAACTTTACAGTAGTGGAGACACAGTGCTGTTAATGCCGACTTTCTTGTCCTACGGTTAATTTCCCACAGTGCCCTGTGGTGACCACTCTGGCCAGGACTTTGAGCTCTACTGGTCTCCAGATGAACAGGAAACATCCTGGAAAAATTTGAATTTCATTTCCTACACTGCCAACATGGAGAGCAGATCTCAGAGCAGGCAGCGCATCTCAGCAACACCTGACCATGAATTCCCAGGATCATAGCTGAGCACCAATATGGTGCGTGCAGGAGATCCTGGACCCTATTGCTGGTGGGGCGAGGAATCTGTTCTCACAGATCTACGAACCAGCAAAAGAAATGCAGATATTTATGCCAGGATTGCAAAGGGCATGGGGAAAAAAGGATATGCCAGGAACTCCTGGCAATCTCATGAAAATAAAGGAGCTGAGGCTGTTGTACCAGAAGACAGAGCAGAAAAACGGATATCCTGGATCATCTCCCCAAACATGCCACCTCTTGGAGCAGCTGCGTGTGATCCTTAGGGCGGGACCCAACCAGCTTCCCTAGCCACTCTGTGGATTCCTCCCAAGACATTCCTCTGGCAGTCAAGGACAGCAGCATGGAGGACAGTGTGGATGAGGAGGAGGAGGAGAATGGTTAGCAGATGAGTGGAGCAACAGATATCACTGACAGCCAGGACCTTTTTATACCTTTGGAGACAATTCCCTCCTCCTAAGACGTCTTGTAGCGAGGCAGTCATCGCAGGGAGGGCATTTCTGGTAAATTCACATTTTTTATCATGCTACAAGTGGGTGAAGGCAGTTGGGTGTGATCTACACAGCGGGTGCTCTCCAGAACACCTTGTTAATGTGTCTGGAGACAGAGCAGGAATCCTTCTTTCACATCTCCATAAAGCTCTCATACAGGAACTCTTTCATCCTTCTCACAAGGTTCCTGAGGAGGTCTGCCTTATTCCATCCTCCATGGTCAGACAGCTTTCCAGGCCAAGCCAGCAACAAATGGTCTGGTGTCATTGCAGCGCAAAACATTGCTGCATAAGGTCCAGGTTTCTCGCCACATTCAGTCAGCATCTGCTCCCTATCATGCTGTGTGATTCGGAGAAGACTGATATCTCTCAAGGCAATTTGGATGATGCAGGGGAAGCTATTGGCTGATGCTTGTGTAGTAAACCTCCATTTGATCATTCCCAATGAAGCATGGCTTGAGCCTCTGCCCTGCTGCCATGCCCGTACCTTTCTCTCTGTACCCTCCTGGTCCTGTGGGAAGGGAAAGTTGCACTCTCCCAGCAAATGGGGGTGTGTGTGCCAAACACATGGGCACCACATGAGTCCCTGGCGTACCTTGCTGCCATGTCAGGATCCCCACTTTCCTGGAGGCTCAATCCCTGGCCTGTCCATTACTATGCCTGCCACCAAACCAAGTCCAGCTGCTTCTCTAAGATCTCTATGGTGTACCTGCTGCATAGTGGCCGCTTAAAGGCATAAGTGTGTCCTTGTACATAACAGTTCCCTATTGTCCTTAGACAGAGCTTCCTTTTATGTCCACAGATTAGGTTTTATGCTCAATTTATCTCTTATAAATTCTACCCTTCTCTTTTTGCTTCAGTGGGTTCAACAGTGACCATGCTGCATGCTTCTCCAGCTCCATCAGCTGTCTGGCAAGCACAACTCCACAGGTGAAAACAGAGCAGAGGTGACATGTTCAAGGAGTGAATGCAATTTGCAGTAAGGTGTTGGACAGGGAGCACTTAAGTGAGTGGATGAATATGCTGCTGCTGGAGATGTGAGCAGAGCATGAGGACAGGAGAGTGTGCAGGGAGCTGGAAGTGAAGAACCAAGAGTGAGTCTTGATGACCATGGCAGATATAATGAACGGTATGGTGCCATTCTAGGACAGCTACATGCACAGGCACACCCTCCACCCTGTGTAGATTCACATTCCCTCCCCCCACCCTGAAGCTCTTGCCCTGACCTCTTTTTCTGTCCCTGCTCTGTTCCCTAAATAAAAACGCATGATTTCTGAACAACAGTCTCTTTATTGCTTATGTTGAAGCGGGTTGTTTACAGACAAGCACACTGAATGCATGGAGGAGCACCTTGTTAAAAGCAACATTCATGATCCTCAAATCACTGCTTGGCCATTGATAAAGCTGTCTTTCTAATTTGCAGTGGCCCTCGTGCTCTCTTTATTGCCCTGGTGTATGGCTGCTCATAATTACTAGCTAGGAGCTGTGCCTCGACCGTTCCCCCTCCATATAACTTTCCCTCTTACTCTCACCAATATTATGGAGCACACAGCAGGCTGCCACAACAATGGGAGTGTTGCTTTCGCTGAAGTCTGAGTCAGGAGACTGTGAAACCTTCCCTTTAAATTCCACAGGAGCATGGGGTAGGCTGGGTCTCCAAGGATCACTGTTGGCATTTGGCATTTCATCGCCTCCAATGGTAAATTTCCCATCTGGGAAGAAAGTTCCAGCCAGCAGCTTTCTGAAAAGATAGGAGTTCCAAAAGATGTTTGCATCATGTACCATTCCCAATCATCCCACTCCGATGTTAGTGAAACGGCCTTTGTGATCCACTACCAACATCTGTTGCACCATCAAGAAGTACCCCTTGTGATTTATATACTCTTTGGGAAGATGGTCAGATGCCAAGATAGGAATGTAAATTCCACCTATTGTCCCAACACCATTAGGGAATCCAATTGTGGCAAAGCCCTCCACTTTGTCCTCAATGTTTCCCAGAATCCTCCATAGCAGAAGGGTATTGATTACCTTGGCTACTTGGATCACAACAGCCCCCACTATAGATTTCCACACTCTGAACTGATTCCCAGCTAACTGGTAGCTTTCTGGCATTGCCGGTTTCCATAAGGCAATTGCCACTCACTTCTCAACTATCAGAGCAGGTCTCGTTCTGGCATTCTTGTGCTTCCAGGTGGTGGAAAGCAATTAACAAACTTTTTATGCATGAGAAAGTTTTGCAGCCACTGTTGGTTGTCTCATAGTTGCACCACTGTGTGGTCCCACCGGTCTGTGCTTATATCACGGTACCAGAACTGGCATTCCACTGTATCCAGAGGATCAAATGCTGAACACAGCAATCATCTAGCCACATAAAAATAACAATGAAACAAGAGAATCTCATTCTCTGAAACTTTCGCATCTGAGCCTTGCAAGAGAGCTGTATTAGCAATCGAAAATCTTTATTAATGTTTTCCATTTGTTTACTTTTTACATTCAATAGCATCTTGTGTCATTTTCACTGCTCTTCTAGTGAGGCTGTGAATTCCCCTTTTTTATGTTTCACAGAGCAACAAAGGAGAGAACCTTATTTTTCAATTTAATTTGGTAAGAAAATATGATTGTAATACCAGAAAAAAGAGTTGAGGGCAGGGCAAGAGGTTCCGGGGTAGAGTGTACTATCTGAAAATACTTTAAACCTCATTTTTCCCTAAATAGATTAGATTTGATGTAGACAATTAATCTATTTATGATAATGATATGTTCATAAGAGTAATTCTTTTCCCACTCTTGTATGGTTTGGAATGGATTGAAATATTATAGGGATATTATCAAATGATCAAACTAATTCTTTTAAAAACAGAAAGAATTATTTGGCTGTGTTGGTTTCTTCTTAAGACACTTTATTTTATACTGAAAAATTCAGACAATAAATTTAAACTGTAGAAGAAAGAGGGAAATATACATTTATTCTTAAAATATCATGTCAACACCAATAAACTAACTTTCAGTAGCAGAACAGCTTGTTATGATTTTTTTTTTAATGCTAGACTGCCATGTATGGGATTAATTAAGCTTCTGGGGGTTTACTGCTACTTTCAAGTGAGAAAGGTGGTCTTTGTTTCAAGTCAATATGCCCCTCACAGAAAGAAGCAACAAAATATGATTTCACCTAAGCATATCATTTATGATTTCAGTTGGAGTTCTATAGACATTTGGAGATCTGGAGGGCAACTGAGAGCTTGTAATAAGTTGGGGGAACTTGGCCCTGTGGTTTATTTTTCCCATTACGCAGCCAGGAAGTGAGCTCCATAAACTAATTGAGATTTACAAATTCCCTGGGGCTGGCAGTCAATTTGTTCAAAGATGAAGTTTAGTAATTTTAAGGGGAAAGTAATTATGCAGATGGATCCTGTGTGATCTGCTCTGTTGTTTGTTAATTTCTGAGAGCAAAAGTTAGAAATTACACTGAAAGGAAATGCAATCTGAAGCCTTTCTCAGAGTTGGAAGGTGTGAAAATCTTACTCTAGATAATATCTCTAAAAAATCATTCAGATAATCCTGGTACTAAATTTCTGTGGTTTTAAGTAAATTAGAAGAGAAGTTTATGCTGGTTTTAGAGGAACTCTTGAAATTAGACATTTTTTATTTACTTACAATTGCAGAGTATGTTGGCTTCTCCATCTACTGCTGCAAAACTTGTGTAACCCCTCTTTCCTCTCTAGGTTACTCAGGAGCAGGCCACACTCACCTGTGTGCTTGGGTGCCTGATGTTTTTAACATAAAAGGAGATCCTGAGTACCTCAGTGATGATGATGTATAGTTGGGGATTCCTTGTCCATCCCCTTGCTGCAGTCTCTTGCTCCTAAAGGAATATACAATGCTGGTGCCTCCACCTGGCTGGCCCTGTACACACTTAATGGTGTGCCTTGGGAGCCTCCAGGAATAAAATTATTCCAGTAATAATCTGGATCTAACTCTGAAACAACCCAGTCCCAAGAGTTGATGAGGAGATATGAATACCAACAGAGGGAAAATTGCTCTTGTAGTGAGCCAGCCATTCCTAGTCCTTATTCAAACCCAGATTAATAGTGTCAAATTTGCAAATGAATTGCAACTCTGCAATTTCTCTTTGAAGTCTGTTTTTGATTTTTTTTTGAAGGATGGCCGCTTTTAAATCTCTTAGGGTATGTCTACACTTGCAGCCTAATTCGAAATAGGGCAGCAAATGTAGGCATTTGAAATTGCAAATCAAGCTTGGGATTTAAATATCCCACACTTGATTTGCATCTTCCCGGCCGGACACCATTTTTTGAAATTGACAAGCCCGGAATAACTGCCCGCGTCTACACACGGCAGTGAAACGGGCGTTCGAAATAAAGCCCTATTTTGAAATACCTGTTATTCCTCCTGCAATGATGTTTAACAGGTATTTCGAAATAGGGCTTTATTTCGAACGCCCGTTTCACTGCCACGTGTAGACGCGGGCAGTTATTCCGGGCTTGTCAATTTCAAAAAATGGCGCCCGGCTGGGAAGATGCAAATCAAGCGCGGGATATTTAAATCCCGGGCTTGATTTGCAATTTCAAATGCCTACATTTGCAGCCCTATTTCGAATTAGGCTGCACGTGTAGACAAACCCTTACAGAGCTGCAATTCATTGCAAACTTGACACTATTAATCTGGGTTTGAATAGGGACTAGGAATGGCTGGCTCACTACAAAAGCAATTTTCCCACTCTTGGTATTCACACCTCCTCATTGACTCTTTGGGACTGGGCCACATCCACCCTGACTGAATTGGCCTTAGTTAGCAGTGGTCCTCCACTTGATAAGGTAACTCCTTTCTTTTCATGCCCTAGTATATTTATGCCTGTCTCTGTAATTTACACTCAATCCATCTGACAAGTGGGTCTTTGCCCACAAAAGCTTATGCCCAAACAAATCTGTTAGTCTTTAAGATGCCACAGGACTCCTCATTATTTTTGCAGATACAGACTAACATGGCTACTCCTCTGAGACTTGTCTACAAAGGCTATCACTGCAAAATTTTAGATTTTCTATAATAACCTTACAAAAACCATTTCAAAATTACTGATTTTTTAAAAAAGCATTTTACTGTAATAAGATTGATTTTTCCTAGAATGGTCCATAACAGCAAAACTAACCTTGAAGAAGTAGTAAGTACTCAGGGCCACGAAGCAAACAAGATGTTCTAGTGTAATGGTGTCTCTGCTTATCTTTATCAAGAATTTAAGGACTTGCTTGCCTCTTCCTTAGCAGACATTCCTAAGGAAGTCTGTTGCTTACGTTTTCTGCCGGTCACCATTTTATCTGTGTGTATCTCAATCTTTTTTTTTTTTGAAGTAGAGAGGAGAGAAGATAAATGTAGTTTCTGTTGGTGAGAATCCTTGTTAAATGGATAATACATTATACACAAAATGTCAGCATATAGACTGGAGGAAATTCAGTCTGCAAACTTCGGTTTATATAAGATGGATATGGAATACAATTCACTTCACCCATTCAAAAGCAAGCAAGCAAACAAACCCTGTCCCTGATAAGTATATTGTTAGACACTGAAAAATAATTGAGCGGGCGAAGTGGCTGCATCACTTTGTGATGACAACAGCAAAAGAAATTATTAATTTTTGTGGTCACCACCATTTTGCCTGCCACTCCTAGAAAAAGGAAGTATACTTCTTTGCAGACAGTATGTGTTTATCATAATAATTATCTACGTACTCATCAGTTATAGGTGTCCAAGGGAAAATCTTACTCATTTGAGGGATCCCAGAGAGATATCATAATAATGAAAGTTGTTCTGTGCAGACAGACATTCTCTGACCACCCGGAACCCTCTTAACTTCAATGGACTCCATGCAGGAGCCAAGGTAAATCCACATACAGCTGCTTGCAGAATTGAGGCATTGGTTTGCAACTCATGAACCAACTGTCACTTTGTAACGTTTAAATACCAATGTTTGTTCCATAGAAAGTCTTAATTCCAATAACTGATCTTCTGCAGTTGTGAGGCTCAGATGAAGAGCTCTCTTGTGTAAAATTCTGTTAGATATAATTATGTGAAAATTTGCTCAGTAGCATTTTTCCCTGTAGTATGTTTAGGTTTTTATGAAAACACTGAAGGACAAGCTGGCTCTCTGACAGAATTTCATAGCAAAGATATTCTCAGTTTCATTTGACATTACATTTGTAGTTCAAACATATTGCCAAGGGCAATTAACACATACACATACTTGTGAAGACAGCTCTTTACTGAGATGTAAGTTGGTGCTGCATTTCATAAGCCTGTCATTATTTAGCTTGTAGACCATAAAATGGTCTTAAACTACTCCTTTCCCCATCTGATTAAAAATGCCATGTTAAGGAGATTAAGAAATGTAGATAACACTGAAATTATTTTTACCATAATCATCATTATACTTCCCAAAGAATTGTGGGGTGGAGTTTTCAGCAATGAGCTAGGCTGCCACCTCTTGCTGCAGCAACTCTGCTATTGGCTGGTCCCCTTTTTCAGCTCAGTACCAGCTATGCAGGGGACCCTGAGGGGGGTAATAGAAGGCTGAGCTGTACTACCTCCAATCTAGATTACGCATAGTTCTGTAGAGAGCTTCACCCACCTCTCACCTCACATCTAGAATCTGCAGAGACTTGTGCCCAGACTACTCATGGAGGGGCATTTCTGCAAGCTTATCATCTTCTCCTCTCCTTGATTGCTAGAAAGGTAACTCTACACATGGATTTCCAGGGGAAGGTCTGGACATGAACAGCTGAAGAACTTAATTTCCACTTTGCTCGATTAGACAGATGAAGTTTTTCTCCCATATTCTTTTACTCAGTAGAGGCTTTTAGCTGAGGATTAAAGTCCTTTATTGTAGGAATCCTCTAGGCTTCCTAAATACATGTTTCCCCTCCAAGATTCTAACAGGTCTGCTTCCAGCTGAGGAGGTTGGATGCAGATTTCTCTGAAATTGGTTAATGCTATCATATGAGAGACTGAAGTAAATCCTTTATCCCCTGGAGCTGAGTATATTGCCTTCCTGTTACTTCCTGCTCTGTTTAGCCTACATGATTAGGTACCAAACACAGATCACCTGCTTGGCAGTCCACTTGGATACCATTTAGTCTGTCTGGTGGTTTGTGGAAGAACAATGTTTGACCCTGATTTATTTGAGAAAAGCATTGCAAGTTATCCAAACCCCACAGAAATCAATAGACTTTCCTATTTACTGTAAGGGGTAAAGATTTTTGTTAAAAAAACTCTACAGATACTATTAAATAAAATAACAAACATGGTTTAAGTTTGGTTTTATATATATCTATATCTATATATATTAGTATTTATCTCAAGGTTAGGATGTAATTACCTAGAATTCCAGGGTGCCTACTAATCTTGCCCAAGCACCTGATTTACCCACAAATACGGCTGTGTGAAATTGTGGACATTTTTCACTATTTCTTTTATATTTCTTTAAAGGGAATATATGTAGTAGATGTTTGAGAATGTGAATTTGTAACATTTTTCACTGCAAAATCACTAAAGATTGAAAAATTGCCTATTTTCAAGTGAACTTTCACCACTATTGAGTGGATAATTGACAATTTAAAAAAAAATGTGGTTTTAGATTTGTTCTCTTACCAAAATGAAATCTCACGACTCATTTTCATCTTCATCCTTAAAATTTTGTTCCAGTTGTTAAAATCATCTGCTGGGCTACATTCTCTGCAACATAGGAGATAAAAGGTCTATTACTAGGATGACAGGATATGCTGGGAATTGCTCCACTAAAGAACTTTGGTTTTTAGAACTGGCTGTAGCATTTTTGATAAAATATATTTTTGTCGAGAGATGCTACATCATGAATGCTGAAATGTTTTACAGAGACAGAATGTGTTACAGATGGTAAGGTTTTAGGGTATTGGAAATTTCTGACACGAGGAAGGGAGATAAGCCCAAATGGAAAAACTGACCTTTTTGATCTGAAAATGGATATTTCAACTCGTTTCTCAAAATCATTATTAAAGTTTTATATCCATTGTACAATGAAATAAAAAAAAATTAAAAACCTCAAAAGCTGTCCAAAACCAGAATTGTCATCCTCTGGCCAGCTCTACTAATAGTATTTACCTTATGCTGTCCAGAAACCCTTCTATAAACAGATTCTGTCATCAGTTACACATTAGCCAATTAATTCCCTGTTGTTAATAATGGCTCGGGAACTAGGTTAGTGAGCTGACAATATGTAAATAACTTTTGGCCAAATAAGAAATTACATAACTGATAACTATGGCTTGCAACCTATTGTTTAAATTTTTAAATTGCCTTTATGATCCCAATTTAAAAAACAAACACTGCTTCAGAGGAGATCCTAGCAATTACAGGCTGATAATCCTAACTTCAGTACTGTGTAAATTGGTTGAAACTATAGAAAAGAACAAAATTATCAGACAGATGAACGTGATTTTTTGTGTGGAAGAATCATAGTTTTTGTAAAAGGAGAATCATGCCTCATCAATCTATTAGAATTCGTTGGACCAACAAATGTGGACAAGAGAGATCTAGTTGATACAATGTACTTAGACTGTCAGGAAGTCTTTGACAAGGTCCTTAACCAAAGGCTTAAGCAAAGTACGGATTCATGGGATAAGAGAAAACAGTGCTTTCATGAATCGATAATTGGTTAAAAGGTAGTAAACAAAGGGTAGGCATAAATGGTCAGTTTTCAGAATGAAGAGAGTTAAATAGAGGTGTCCTCCCCCCCCCCCAGTGATCTATATTGGGACCAATCCTGTTCAACATATGCATAAAGGATTTTTAAAAAGGGGTAAACGGTGAGGTGGCAAAATTGATAAAAGCAAAACAATGCACATGGGAAAACATAATCCCAACTATACTTACAAAATTATGGGGTTTAAATTAGCTGTTATCATTCAAGAAAGAGATCTTGGAATCATTGTGTGCGGTGTCAGTCATAAAAACAAACAATGTTTGGCACCATTAGGAAAGGGATAGATAATAAGACAAATATCATAATGCTTCTATACAAATTCTTGGTATGCCCACATCTTGAATATTGTGTGTAGATCTGGTCACCTAACTCAAAAAATATATATATTAGAACTGGAAAAGTACAAAGAAGGGCAACAAGAATGACTTAGGGGTATAGAACAGCTTTTGTATGAGGCGAATTTAAATAGACTGGGACTTTTCAGCTTGGAAAAATGTTGACTAAGAGGAACATAATAGAGATCTATAAAATCTTGATTGATGTAGAGAAAATGAATAAGGAAATGTTATTCTCTCCTTCACATAACACAGTAACAAGGGGTCACCCAATGAAATAAACAGATAGCAGGTTTGAAACAAACAAAAGAAAATACTTTTTTTACGAATGCACTGTGGAATTTTTGCCAGAGGATGATGTGAAGGCCAAAATTATAACTGGGATAAAAAGGGAACTAGATAGGCTGATGGAAGATCAATCCATCAATGACTATTAGCTAGAATGGTCATGGATGCAATTCCATATTCTGAGGCTACGTCTACACTGCGAGTTTTGCCGGAAGAGGCAATGCAAATGAAGTGCTGATTAGCATTTTCTTGTGCTTCATTTGCATAATCTCTTCCAATCCATTTTGGTGCAAGGGGTTTTTGCACAAAAACAAGCAGTGTGGACGTTTTTGTGCAAAACGGAAACATCCACACTGCTTGTTTTTGTGCAAAAGCCCCTTGAGCAAAAATGGATTGGAAGAGATTATGCAAATGAAGTGTGAGAAAATGCTAATCAGCACTTCATTTGCATTGCCTCTTCTGGCAAAACCCGGAGTGTAGACGTGGCCTGAGTGTCCCTAACCTCTGACAGTCAGAAGCTGGGAGTGGATGACTGGGATGGATCACTAGATGATTGCTTGTTCTTTTCATTCCCTCTGAAGCATTTGGCAATGGCCGCTGTCAGAAGAAGGATACTGGAGTTGAGGATGACCCAGTACAGCCCTTATGTTCTTATGAAAATTCTACTGCCTTTAGTTGATCAAAATTCTCCGTGGCAGTTTTGCTCAATAGAGTTTGTCAGAATCAGTTAGAGGAATACCTGTATTCTGTTATCTTTTAGAAGTCTGGTTGTATTTATGAATTTACAAATCTTCAAGCTTCATTTTACATAAATGTACTTGGTCGTTCCTTGGGCAACATCTGGAAATTAAAGCAAGGAAGCCAGATATGCAAACCTTTCCCCAGGAAAGGACTGTTGTGGAGTTAAGTATCAAACAAAATTGTACATAAATTGATGATAAAAAAGGAGCAAGACATTGGATGAAGTAAACCAAAGCACAAAACAGATGCAGGATTAAATGCAAAGTTACAGTATTGCAAAGCCCAAAAATTCAAGTCATGAGTCAAACACTCAGAAATCACATCATTAGCACAAAAATCATGTGATCTTTAAAAATAATAAATTTGGGGTTGTTTTTTCTTTGCCTTCTGGATTTGAGACCTTATAACATGGACATGTTTTAGAGCTTTTATATGTACCATAAAGGGTAGCAACATTTTTAAATGAAAATTCAGATTCTTATGTAATCACTTGACTTCAGGAGCCAGGGCTTTATGGAAAACACCAAATCTCAGCTTTCAAGATTTTATCATTCATTAGAAGAAAGAAAATGAGAAAGGGAAGGAGAAGAATTTTAGGGCTGATATAGAGATCTCAAAAATTCTAAATATTACAGAAATGTTCAGTTGAATGTGATACATTTAGTCAATATGACTTCAGACTAGTGTTTTTATGTTTCATAAATATTGTGTATTCGTTTCTTTATGACAGTGAAAAAGAGCATCCTCCAGAGAACAGACAGGCATGTTGAGCAAAAGGAACCACTTGATCCTCTATGGCTCTTATTGTGCATCTTTGCTAGTTTCTGAGAGAGACATATAATAATCTATTGGCAGATTGGATACTAAAGCTGTGTTCCATATTTGTATATTGTTTTAGTATTTGCTTGAAAATATGTCATGATCACCAACTAACAACAAACCAAGCAAAAAAAGTCTCCATCTTTCCTTATTTTTGAAACTCTGAAATTCTGATCACTTGGTCAAAGCAGTTTATTGTTTGATGGGGTTTGTATCACTTCAAATCAAAATTTCTTTGGTCTGCCATCTGTATGTGAACACAAGATAGAGATAGTGTATTGGTGGTGGTGAAGATTTACCATGAAGGATCCCAGTTAATCTCACTATCGAGTGCATTCCTGCAAGCAAGGAAGCAACTTCCTAGAGCTAATGAGCACCCTCTACTTCCTAGGAGAGGAGGGTGCTGATTGTGTTCCCCTGCAGGATGGGTCCATTAGTGCTCTAATGCTGTGCTGATGTAAGGCTGCTTATAACCTGGGAGGTAATAGGTAAGTTCTTGATTAGGGCTTCAGTTGATTAATTTGCTAAAAACTTCTTTAGTAAAGGCACACTTCTAAGCAACTCTTTCAGTCTAAGCATCCACAGACATCTTTGCAAGCTGCTTTAGCCTCTGTTCTCCAGTCATGCCTACCTAAGTTAATAAGGCACTGACAGGCTTCCTTGTGTATTAAAAGTTACCTTTTAGATTGTTCTGTGAATCAGAGCAGATGCATAACTTGGCATTGACCACTTCGGTCCCTCCCCTTCTTTGCTTTGTACAAACTGCTGCAGCCCCCAGCTCACTGCTGCCTCAAGCCCCCTCCCCCAGCAGGGAGAAGTCATTACATGAAGAGATCAGCTTACCAGTTGTCTTCAGTGCAGTGGCTGAGCAAAGCTCCTGGTAGTACAGTGAGTCAGAAGGGGAGAGCCTGGTGCCTAGCAGACCTACAGGGCTGTGATACTCAGACACAAGTGCATCTGCTAGCTGTTAGTACTTGGCAGAAGGATTTCTCCTCTAGGGTAGTTCTAACTTTGGGTAATAATGTTTGTCAGCTACCTGATATTAACATTGCTGTGCTTTCAAACAGCAGTGTTAGCAAGACCTGAGGGAGAGGTAAGCCTAGTGTAAAGTCTTGTCAAAAATTATCATCTTGTCAGAATTTAATTTCCTCTTCTATCTATCAACAGGGCTTGTAAATGACTGCATGTTGTGTAAGATTAATGTGAAGCATTCCATATTAGAATTGCATTGTCGGCTGCTGTCTGAAAATGGTTGTTTGCAGAATTCTGTAGTTGATCCAATGAAACTCCCTACTGAAAGCCAGCTTGATTTTAAATGTTGCACAGAGAACACATCTTGTTTTGTGTGTGTTTTTTCTTCTCTGCTAATACGTAGAAATATATAACAATACTGTAAACAGTGTGTAGTGCTGACGATATACAATGCTACGTTGAAGTTTTCTTCAGGAAAGATGCATGATTGAAAAAAGTTTGCTACTTGTTTTTCTTATGTAAAACAGTAAAGTTTCCTTGTATGGAATATATTTCTACCTAGCCTCTGCATTCAGTATGTGTGTGTGAATTGTTAGAAAAACTATCCCTATTTTAGAATATGTGTGGAAATTTTAGAGGGATTTTGTGGTATTCTTATTAATATGTGAAATCTAAGTGATTTAATGAAACAGTCATTCCTACACATTTTAAATTGCTGCTTCACAGGCTACATGCTCTTTTCCAGGTTTTTACTCAGATCAGCCTAGTTCTGCATCAAGCCCTTATTACATACTGAAGCAGAAATTTAAAATAGTAATTTTCCATTTCGGAAAGAATTCAGCAAACATAATGATATAGTTATATAATCATAATTATATGAAATATCCTTATTAATGAAGTCACTGGCAAAAACATACTCATTCCTTGATACATTTGATACTCTTCTTTCCCCACACCCTAACTAAAATGTGATGCATATTTGTGCAATTTTAAAGAACGAATGAATATGCTATCCTTTAATCAGCCTTTTTTTTCCTTTATGCCAACAGCATACATAGGAGCTAAATGAAAACTTAATCTTCTGAAGGATGGTGATTCTGCTTTAAATCTGTGACTTTTGTAATTCTTGTCAGAAGGTTATAATAGCCTTATAAAGCCCAGAGCAATTACTTTCCCTGCTAAAAGAAAGTGGAGGTGAACTGAAAACACATCTAAGTCAAAAGCAGCTGGGTTGGTACTGGTGGGTTTTGCTTTCAGAGTATTTTTAAAAAGGAACGATAACATGTGATTCCAGAAACTAGGTCTATTTTAATGAAATCTTGTGCTGGGAAATGCAGTATTTGATCTAATTTAAAAAGTGAGGAAAAGTTTTCATCACTGGCTCAGGGAATGTAAAAGGGTTGATGTTCAGAGTGACTGGAAGCTAATCATTGCCCTCTAGTTGTCACTGAGGTTTTAACTTTCCCATTGATTGTTACTGAATAAAGAAAATGATAGATGGACTCACCTTAGTCAGGCCTAGTGACTTTGAAATGTGTGGCGGCTCATATGGAAAATATTTCTGTCGCACTGCGTGCACATGTGGTCTTCAGAGATCTATATAAACAGTAAATCTATAGCAGCAGCAGTGTTGCCTGCCAATTACCCTTGTTAGTGAATAAAATAAAAGCAATACTGTGTTCTTACCTGGAAATGAACTGTTGCAGTAGAAGTGCAATGTGGAATGTTTTAAAACTGTAATCCTTATACCATATACTTAATGTTGCTATACTATTAACTTGAGTTTTTCAGCTAATACTGCAGACTACATATGAAAAGGGGGTTGGAACTATATCATTTATCATATGCTTTAAAGCAGTAATGAGAAGTCTGCTTTTTTAATCTGATTATATGCCTATTTATGAAAGCCATACACTGTAATAACTAAAATACACAATGTCTAATATTGATGGAGTAGTTCCTTTGTCTGTGAGTTGCCAGAGACCAATGGATAATCATGTGCATTTTTCTGCTGCAGCTGCAGAATCTTGGCTACATAAATATTATCTCTCTAGGAAATTTATTCAATTAGGATTTTTCCTTTAGTGGAAAGACAATGAAATAAAAGAGGGAAAATAAGTGAACTGCCATTTTAAAAAGTGGCCCTTATAACAGTGTGCTGATTTAAAGTGTTGCATGTCTTTAATGAATGTTTGTATTGCCTTATAGTTTTGTGTCTGTGTTTCCTGCATTCTAATACATGCTCTTCAGTTATTCAAGAAAATCATAAAAAATCCAGCTGTTAAAATTTCCTCCTTCGTGACTCTTAAAGAATTCCTTTTAGTCATTGGGATAGCAAATGACTCAATGCCATGTCACTTGAACTGCATTGCAACACTTTTCCTGACTTGTAGGTGGGTTTTTTTGTTTGTTTTTTTTGGGGGTGGATGGGTGGGGGGAGGTTGCCTTCATGAGGAGAATGTGGCAGTGTAACCTTGCAACTTGCGGAATGCTCACACTAGTCTAGTCCCAAAACCCTTCCTGGAACTGTTTGTGAGGAAATTGCAACTCTCTTTGGGATGCTCAGAATGTTATCTCCTTCCTGACTTAGTGTCTCTGGAGGCCAGGGTATGGATTCCTTCTTTCCTGGCTGTCCAGGAGTAGTTGTCCCCACCAACAGACTATACAACTAGTTGTGACCAAGAAAGAAGCAAAGTTTATTTGGCACTGGAGAGAAGATAATAAGAAAACCACAAAGAAGTGAAGCAGATTTAAATCTAAATTTAACACTGCAGAAAGTGCAGTTCCCAGTTCTTATTTTTAAAATAATAGTTCAGGGAGATTTTTGTTTTTCAAAATGCTCTTTTTCCAAGCCCTGTGTCATAGCTCCCACTGTGACCATTCACTGAGTTCCACTATGTCATTGGAGCTCTTGTCCAGAGCCACAGTATCAGGGTGCAGCAAGGTAGGTTGTCCTGGGAATTCTCCATGTGCACCTGGAAGTCTCTCCTCTAATAGTTCTGAGGGACTTTGAGAACCCAGGTAGCATGCTGTACGTTACCTCATTCCTTGGTTCAGACGTCGGCACACAATTGCATCATATTTGATGAAAATCATCATTCTTTCTATTTCAGAATACACAGAATTTTAAATGTCCCCTTTGTAGTTTGCAAGGTGAACATTTCAAGGGAGACTTTCCAACTTGTGTAAGGGTTAAATCTCTTCAGCTGAATACTCAAACAATGCTCCCTCTCCCATTGTGGCAATGGCTTTTAGCGTGAGAAGGTCAAATTGTGGCACTTCCGTTATATTGAGATATACCTTTCTCCTTCAATAGTCCTATTGATTTCTGTAGGTGTCAGTGGAGCTATGTTGACTTGCACCAGCTGAGAATCAGACCCCAAGGGAGTTAAACTACAAGTAGTGAAATATAAGAGCAGGTTTCATAAAGCATATTTAATATTTCAGAGGATGACAGACATTCAAATGTTCTTGGCATTTTAACCATGACCTATACCAAGTCTTATTTTTCAGATTTATTAGAAGTTTGAGAAAATGTCTCGTCCATTAAAAATCTCCGTGGTCTTCAACCTGGTTGTCTTTAATATGTTGTAATTTAATCCCTACACCCTTGTGCCACAATATTAAAGATCCCTGCACTTGTGTAGAGCACCGTGCAGTTCATGGAGCTTAACCGGGCATAGGGGTCTGCCAGAATGGATTCTATAACAGGATGGAGCCCTAAGAGAATGTCTACACAGCAGCTAGACACCTGCAGCTGGCCTGTGCCAGCTGACTTAGGCTCTGGGGCTATTTCATGGCAGTGTAAATTTCCAGTCTCAGGCAGGAGCCCAGGCTATAGGATCCTGTGGGTTGGGAGGATCCCAGACCTCAAGCTCCAGCTTGAGCGCAGGTGTCCATACAGCAATAAAACAGTCTGAGAGCCTGAGTCAGCTGGCATGGGCCAACTTCAGGTTTGCCTTTGCTAGGTAGACATGTTCCATGTTGCTTGTGCCCACTGACTTCACAAAATAAAACCTGTGGGAAATGCATAAATCTTTATGAAGAAATTCACTCAGCCTGGCTCCTTAGAGAACTCTTATCCAAACCCATATGATACAAAACCAAGGTCAAATAGTAAAATGTCTTTGTTGTTAGTACTGTTTGCAATTAGCATTTTTAAAATTGCCTGGCACACAAATAGGTGTACAGTATAGACATGACAAACAAATTAGCCTCAAAGGTAAAATAAATATTGCCTTCATCTGTGTTTTCATTGATATAAGAACTACTCATCAGAGTATCTTTCTAGCTAATCTTTTGGTGCATTTAAATGGATGGGAACTAGGTTGCAAACTTCTTTTCTGAATCCTTTTCAGCAATGGGATGATACTGTGTCCAGGTAACATTATTTTTTCTGCAATTACTGTAATAATTGGATTTGTTAAAGAAGCAGCCAACTTCTATTCAGACAGATGGGATGTCATTTGCTTTGTACTTCCTACAGCAATCAGCATGAAGCACAGAAAATCTAGCCACATTCTTAAGGCTAGTTTCATCCGCTGTCTGTCAGAAATACAACATGTTTTATTAGTTTAGTGGTTGTCAAATCATCTCCTATGACTTTATGCATGGGGGAGGGAGCAAGACAGCAAAGTGAACATTAAAAAATGGGAAACAGAATCTATGGGTCTTTGTATCCCTGCCCTCTGAAACTGTAGAAGATGCAATGTGTGAACTGTGGATGTTTCAGATACTTTAATTTGCCTAAGTTGGAGTTAGGCTTGTTGCTAGGAGAGAGTGTTTCACAAGGCATCATGGATTGCAAAAGCAGGAGGAGATATGCAGGAATGCAGTTGATCCCACCTGAATCAGTTCTTTGCCCACATCCTGGGATTGCAAACTCTAGTTCCTGACTTAATATTTCCCTGGAAAGGTTGCAAGTTGCAACTGTTGGAGATACAGGTCCTTGCTTTGTGGGTGGCCAACATATGTAGCAGAAAGGTTGGCTTGCTCTGGCAAACCATCATGGGTGGCCCTTCAGAGTTTCAGTTCACTTGCTTATCTGAACCATGCAAACTTTGAAATGAAAAACTTGCGAGAACAACCTTTCCTTAGTACTCAGTACTTCAGCATGTCTGATCCCTTTTCTAGCCAGGAGCAGGAAGTGCAAGCATGAATAAAAATAAATAGACTATACTAATCTTTTCAATTAGACTAATTTATTCACACCTAAAAAACCCTTTTTGGTTCAAATTTAGGCCAAAGTTTCAAGTCAGATCCTGATCTAATTATGCTGTTTCCCATCCTGTGATAGAGCTGAGTTTCTTGGGACCAACTTTTAGCTGGGGTTTTGTTTCTAAAAATATGTATACATTTTTAATTCTTTCCTGAATTGGGTCGTGGGAGCCAAGTCATGTAACAGCGTTCTTTTAAAAGTATCTTCAGGTTTTTTGTTGCTCGTGTAGCAGTAGTCTTTGGCTGACAGGCCTATTTCTGAGGTCAGGCAAACAGCACGGCTGATGCCAGCATTGTGACTCTTGTTCCATACAGGAGGGTATAAATTAGAGGTGGGCAATAATATTTGAAGAGGGGCCACTCCCAAGATTTTGGAAAGTGGTTGAGGGCTGCACTCTTCCATGGTATTAATGAAGGAGGTGTGGGGTCTGGGATGGAGGTTAGGCGCAGAAGGGAGCATGGGGTAAGGGATAGGGGCACAGGAGGGAGAATGGGGTCTGGGAAGGAAATTTGGGCAAAGGAGGTAGTTGTGGCCTAGTGCAGGGTTTTGGGATGTGACCTAGGGTAGGAGGGGATTGTGATCTTGGGCAGGAGATTGGGGTGCCAGATCTGGGAGGGGGGGATGGGTGCATGTGGGGCAGAGGGTTGGGGAAGGGAGGAGCTGAGGTGCCAGAGGCAGGTTCTCGCCAGGAGACTTACCAGCCTGCCTGCCTGCAGAGCTAACGGCTTGCAGAGCTTAAAATGTTTCTGCCTGCTCGGCCATGTGCTTGAGTGAGTGGGCAGAAGGGTTGTGCTTTGTGGGTGCCTGTTATTCAAACAGGCAGCTCCCATTCGCCAGTGTCTGTCCAGAAACGGGCCAATGGGATTGTGCTGGGGGTGGGAGCAGTGTCTGAATCGCCTCCCCTTCCCTCCAGATTCAAAGAGAAAGCACCCCGCAGCCACGTTTCTGATTGGCGTGCGGGGCAAGCAGAAGAGTCTGCTGGGGGCTCCCCACTGCCTCCGCAGGCCGGATCCGATGGCTTGGCAGGCTGAATCCAGCCCATGGGCCGTATTTTGCCCAGGCATGGTATAAATCATGTGCTCTCTCACTGTTATGAGAAATGGACTGCTTGAGCAAGTGAAGAACCCTGTAAACAATATCAAGCCATGATCCTTTTAAATGTTTTCCCTAGCTGATTAACATTTGTTCTGTCGTGGAAGAATTCACTCCTCTCCTGCACTGATGTAGGATGTATGAGCAATTTTTTTATCACGCTCAATGCAATCTGCAAGTGTCATTATAAAAGGCCCCACAGATTGTGTCAGGTGCCTTGAGAAGAGACAGCATGGAGTAGTTAGTTAATATGGCTGTATATGTGCAAAGCATGTCATAGAGCAGATAATGCCTCCCACTGTAACTGATTTACTGTCTTCAACTTTCTACATATGGTACTTGTGTAGCTCCATTACTGTAGCATTTGAGTGCTTCACAAATGTAATGTATTTATACTCCATTCTGCTCTATTTATGGGGTGCGTGGCTATGGACATTACTCCTGTTAAGGCAGGAAAGTGCTCTTACTCAGATACTGCAAACAGGCTCTCTGTGCCTCAGTTTTCCAAGTGACATGCCCAAAGTTACACAGAAGTTTGAGGCAGAGCAAGGACTTGAACCCAAGTCTTCGGCTGGCACTCTAACCACTATACCAGTCTACCTCTCCATAGTCTCTTGCCTTAACCATCATTCATTAGGCTTTGGGCACTTTGTTATCAAAAAGAAGAGTGCTTAGGCAAGATGAACAAAAATGATTAAGAAGTCGGGGAGATTGAAAGATTTAAACTGAAATTGTTCATCTAAATGATGATTAGCCTGAGGACAGAATGGATAATAAAAATATATTGTCCCCAAACAAACATCAGTAGAACAACTCCTAAAATGGAATATTGCCAGGGGAAGGTGTGAGAGGCTGATGGCTCAAGAGATTTACAACTAGACTGAACAGATACGATGAAAATATACTATTGGGGGAAACACATTGTGGGCCAGGGGAGGGAATAGATAACCTAATCCTATGTCGGCAGGGGAGTGTGGCTGCTCATCTAACTTAACAATATATTGACAGAGAGGTGAACTATTTAATTTAATACTGTGTAGGCTTTTTCCATTGTCCTAACATTCATTTCAGTACCCCACCAAGGAACTTTGTTTCTGTGCCCATCTTTCCCACTCTCTTGTGCGTGACTTTGAATAACTCACTTCACTTTTTTGTGCATCAGTTTCCTCATCTGTAAAATGGGTCTAAAATAAAGCTGCACTGATTCTTTTCAGTCATGAGCCTTCCTACTATGCACAGGAGATTTCCCATAATATACCATGGATGACTAATCCTTACATTGTGAAGCATGGGAATCTTGCAGAACCTTTGTGGATGGGCAATTGAAGAGGCTGGATTGAACCTGTGAAATTTATAGCATATCCAACAGAAAGTTCCTTTAGCTGCACTGTTAACTTCTTGAGATTATACTAAAAGCAGATGGTAATTTATATATTACAATAATTGATGTCATCATAGTTATAGTAGCTGAAAGAGAGACCTATTGGAGCGAGAAAACAAGCCTGTAAAATGCACAGCACAAAATGCAGCCAATCTGTGAATATCCACTCTGTTGTTATTGTGCATAAACACTACGGCAGTGGTCTCCAACCTTTTTAACCACAAGATCACTTTTTCAATTTAAGCGCAATGTGAGATCTACCTCAAACCCAAATACCCTTGCCTGGTTTCCTTCCCCACTTCTCTGAGGCCCTGCCCCAGCTCCACCCCTTCTCCGAGTCCTCATCCTTCTCACTCTTTCCCCCTCCTCCCTGAATCTCATACACTTTCACCAGGCTGGGGTAGGAGGTTGGGTTGCAGGCTCTGGTCTTGGGCCAAGGGGTTCGGAGTGTGGGAGGGGACATGGGGATAGGGCATTTACCTGGGGAGTGCAGGGTGTTGGGTACGAGTCGTGCCCACCGTAGGAGTGGTGGGACAGCCAATACAGGCTGCCCCAGGAATGGAGCTGGCTCCTGCATTAGGAAGGCAGGATAAGGGACCTGCTGGAGGTGGGCTGGGTTCTGGAGTGGCTTAGTGGGTATGGTATTTGCCTGGGTAGCAGAGGGTGGTGGGTTCAAGGCCTGCCTCCACCCCAGGAGCAACCAGACAGGCAGCACAGGATAAGAGATCCTCTGAAGGTAGGGAGGTGGTGTGGGTTCTTGAGTAGGCCAAGGGATAGGGCATTTTCCTGGGGAGCACAGGGAAGGCAGGATAAGGGATCCACTGCAGTTAGGGAGGGTAGAGTGGACTGGGTGATAGGGCATTGGCCTGGGGAGCACAGGGATTGAGTCCTGCCTCTCCTCCTGTCCACCCCAGGAGCATCTGGACAGCCAACAAAGTCTGCCCCAGGGATGGAGCTGGCATTTGGAAAGCAGGAGAAGGGATCCTGTGAAGCTAGGGAGGTGGGGTGGGTTCTGGAGTGGGATAGAGTATCATTATCTGGAGCACAGGGTGGTGGACTCAAGTACCCCCTGGCCCTGCCTCAGGCAAACAATCTGGCAGCCCACACCAGTTGCCCCAGGGATGGAGGTAGCTTCTGCAATAGGAAGGCAAGATAAGGGAAGGTAGGGTGGGGACTAGAGTGGACTGGGAGATAGGGCTGTCACTTGGGAAGCATAGGGTGGTAGGTTTGAGTTCTCTTCTCCCCCCCCCCCAAACAGCTTAGGCCCTGCCCACCCTGAGAGTGACTAGACAGAGGATAAGGGCCTCTGAAGGTAGGGAGGTGTGGTGTGAGTTCTTGAGTGGACTAGGGGATATGGTATTTGCTGCAGGATTGGGGGCTTGAGTCCTTTCCAACCTGGGAGAAGCAGGATAGCCAACACAGGCTTCTCCAGGGATGGAGCTGGCTGGCTCCTGCATTGGGAAGGTAGGATAAGGGACCTGCTGAAGGTGGGGCTGGGTGGTGTTCTGCAGTGGACCACAGGATAGGGCATTTGCCTGGGGTGGGCAGACTTAGGGGTTCAAGACCCACCCTGGGATTGGCCCAACAGCTGCCCCAGGGATGGAGCAGCCCTGTTAAGGCTTACTTTTGCACCACTCCTGAAAGCATCTGGCATGTACAGCAGTGGCTCCATGCGCTGCTCCTCATCTACAGGCACCAACCCCCCCACAGCTTCCACTGGCCAGGGTTCTCCATTATTGATCAGTAGGAGCTGCAGGACTGGGGTCTGCAGGCAAGGTGCAGGGACATGCCAGCCACCTTCAGGAGCACAATTACCACAGGGATAATGACTCCAGATATGACAGGTTCAGCATTTTAGAACTCACAACTCAAAGAATTAAATTTCAGTGTAAGAGAGAAATGAAAGTGATGAGATGCACAGACAAGTCAAAAACCAAAACTAACCCACTTTGCAAGCAGTAAAAGTAGTAACAACCCCCAATGTACATGTTGGGTCAGGAGATGAAAGAGAAGGACAGTGTGTGTGTTTGTGAGAATGACAGAGACATGCACAGTGTGTGAGAGTGACAGAGATTTGCATTGCCAAGCTCCCTCCATCCCCTTCTCGCTGTGTGGAGACAGGGTACAGGAGTGGGGGGGAAGGATGGACACCCAGACATCAGCGTCCCTCTCTTCTCCCTCCCACATCCTGCAGAGCAAGGAGGAGGCGCCCAAGCAGCAGCTGCAAGGCAGAGGGCAGGAGCAACATGGTAGTAGGTGGAGGGGCAACTGAACTGCCAGCACTTGATAGCTTCCCGGGCAAACCAGTCAGGATCATCTGTCAGAGGCTCCAAGATCTACTGGTAGATCCTGATACTGGTTGGTGACCACTGTACTACGGTGATGTGTTATACTAAACTCATCCTCGCTAGTCATGAGCTGCTACTGCTGTTTCTCAACTTTAACTTCAGTACTAATACAGTTATCCTTTGCTGTGGAAATGGATGTTAGGATTATTTACCATCAGCTCAGTTGTCTATATTGTTGTAGAAATGATCCTGAAATGATTTTTTCATATTTCATCATTTTTTTTTCTTTTTCCCCAAAATCCTCAAGAATTCTTCATTCCTTCCCATGCATCCTTCCCAGGTCCTGGATCCTCTCCTGCTGTGTGGGGATACTGCAGATCTGAGTGAGGTGCGCTGGCATTGAGTTGTGAATATACAGTAACATGGTAATAGCTTTTGGCCTGTAAGACCTAATTCAAAGTTCATAGATTTTAATAGGCTCTGAGTCAGGCTTATATTATGTTTCTTGGTTATGCTGCAGCATCTGAGAAACACAGAGATTAGTTTATAACAGTGCTTATAACTTCTAATGATATCCCCATACTTACAGTCCACTATAGGTTAAATAAATGATGTGATCATTGGCAGATAAATGGTTAAACTTGATTGGTTAGCTCATTGATTCTTAAATTTCATAGACCATTTTTACAGAAAACTTTTCTCTGAAAAACCTGTTGGACTACTTACCAGATAAAGTCACATATTTAAAACAACTTAACCAGGAATTTTACACATGGAAAACCATGTTGTTCAGAAACTAATAGTACAGTAAATGCTTTTTTAAAATTGTACTGTGATTTACTTGCTTTATTTAGATGTTCTTTGCTCTTTTGCTTTAAAATAATAAACCTCTTAAAATGCATTCATCAGCATTTAGACTAGACTTAGCAATGTAATATTAATGGCTTTATTTATTCTGGCATAACAAGTTCATCTTGAGTAGCAGAAAGTTTCTAAGAATGTTACGATTTGATCCAAACATGCTGAATATATAAATGGAACAATGAATGTACAAGGCTGGGTAGTTTACATTATGATGTTTTGAAGATACTCACTTTAAAAAATGCATGCCACAAAAGCAAAATAATTCGCCATAATTACTTTTAAATCATACAGTTGTTATACAAATAGTACTTTCTTCTAAAGATCATTTCTCTGGTTTTCCTATCTCTTTATGGAAATGTTATAAAGGATCTGATTTTTGAATGCTCTGATGTATTAGGAGGCATAGGAATGTTTAAAGTTCTTGTAAACTCCTGGCTGTTGACTATGTTAGGTAATATCTCCTTTATCAGCTCCCTCATTTAGTATTTGGGTTTATTTCTCATGTACAGCAGTATTTCTCTCTCTCTGCATCTATGGTATACATTTTCTGAAGGAGATATAAGGAAGTTGGTGCATTAATGGAATTATCCAGCCTCTTCCCATTGGAACCCTTTCAAAAAGAAGAGCTCGCACATGCGTGCACCTTCCCCCACCATCCACACACACACATGCTGCTATTACTAAACACACACCGTGCTGTTATGTCATGACTGTAATTTTACGACAAGCTTTCCTGCAGGTACAATGATCTGGTCATGTTACTAGCAATGCTCATGTGGCTGTGGATCAGAGCCCACAGTTCAGGCCGCAGAGACACACTAACTCTTGAAAAATGCGACTTTAAGTGAAAGGTGTTAAGCAAATCCAATTTCCCCATAAGAGTTAATGTAAATAGCTGGGTTAGGTTACAGGGAATTTTTTTTTGACAGACAAAAGACATTATATACATAGACAGCATAAGATTTAAACAACTGGGTGCTGCAGGATTCAGGGTTGTGAGGGGCTCAGAGCAGAGGGTTGAGGTTTGGGGAGAGGGTTCAGGAATCACGGCAGGGGGCTGATAGTGCAAGGGGCTGGTGTGTGTGTGTGTGTGTGTGTGTGTGTGTAGCAGGGAGTGTGTTGGCGGGGGGAGAGAGGGGAGTGTGCTGGAGAAGCCCCAGTCACTGCTGAGTCACCTTTCCTGGCTGGTGGATGGGTTCCTGCCCTGCTGCTCCTGTTCACTGAGCTGTGGGCCGGCTGTGTGTGTGTGGGGGGGGGGCTTCAGGGAAAGCGACAGTGATGCGAGACCCCCCTGGCCTGCTGATCCCTTTCCCTAGCTTCTTCCCATGGACCTCCGGCAGCAATGCACGCCACAGACTGCACGTGTTGCCTGGCATGCAGCGAGAGAGGGGCAGCAGGACAGGGGTGGATGCGTGAAGAACCCGGCCGGAAGTGCACCCACTTCCCCTACAACTTTCCTGCAGCCAGCCCATTTCAAACCTGTCTGCCTCACCTGACTGCACAATAGGGATGTGAGTATGTATCCGAGTAAATGGTTAACCAATGAACCCAGCTCACTGGTTAACCCTCTCAGTTACACGCACGCCCATCCCCTGCTGCTGTCTCTATATCAGTGGCAGCAGCGGTAAAGGGGAGGCTCCCCATGCATGCCTGTTACAGGGGCAGCAGTGTGCGACAGAGAGGAAGAGGCAGGAGCCAGCACCTGTGGGGAGCCAGCTTTCAAGCTGGCTCCCCACGTGTACTAGCTCCTATGGAGCTGACTGCTCCCCCACACTGCTGCCTCTGCGACAAAGGCAGCAGGGAGAAGAGGAGGGAGGGGGAAATGGGAGCCAGTGCTGGCGGGGAGCTGGGGATCAGGAATGTTAAGCATATTGTCTTTGTGTCGTTGAAATACAATGGACAGGGATCAGGAGACAGGCTGACATGCATGTGCTATATTCTCCACACTGCTGAATATTTACCCCAGAAATCAGATGTCATCCTCCGGTGTGTTTTAAGACTCTTATTTACCAACATAGCAATTATATCATTTATAGCATCTACCTTGCTCCTCTTTAAAGACTTTTTAAAAATGAGACACACGAAAGTGGAGTAGGGTTGCCAGATACCTTCACGAAAAATCCCAAACAGGCAGGGAAAAATTAGTTGAGAAAAAAAAAAAGAGGTTGCTGTGTCTTTAAATTACCACACTCCTCGTTCCCCCCGCCCTCACAGATGCTGCCAGCCATCTTTTTGAGAAAAAAATGCTGCTGCGCCTTTAAATTACCACGCTCCTCACTCCTCCCACTCTCACAGACGCTGCCAGCCTTCCGTCCGAGGAAAACAGAAAATACCAGACATTTTACATTTCCGGTATTCTCTGGGGTTTTTTTTTACTAGATGGAAGGCCAAAATACCGAACTGTCCGGGTGAAAACCAGACACCTGGCAACCCTAAAGTGGAGAAAGAGCAAGACAGCATTAAACTAAAAGGCTGATCTGTTTTTGTCTGCCTCAAGCTACTGATCTGTCTTTTCATGGAAGACAAAGAACTGTTTTCCGGGGGAGAAGAGACCGCGTGTGGATAAGGAGGAAGGATATGTTGGGGAGGCAAAAGGTTCTTGAGTTCTTTCTCTCACACTTCTGGAGAATTAGTAGAGATTCTGAGCAAATCTTCACCGTTGAAACCATAAAACCACCATCTTGGGAGATATGATAAGTTAAGGTCAATTTTTATCCTAATTTCTCCTGCCTCCACAAGTTGTTTTTTTTAACAAAAAAGTGTTTTTTGTGTAATTTTTCATTAAATTTTCCCCAAAGTTAGGTTTTCATTTAAAAAAACCAAACAAACTGGAGAACTCCAAGCTTCTTGCTTTATACTTGCAAACCAAAATGGCGGTTATCCCTTTTAGACAAAAATTCACCCATTTTTGGTTAAATAAATCATTTTCAACAAAAACACATTTTTGTCAAACAGTCTTTGTGATGAAAAAAGTCTACCCGGTTCTATTGTGTAACTGGTCACAAAGAAGGGAAACATGGCAGTAAAAATCTTGGATATTTGATGTTTCATCATATGATTGTTTCCTTGCTTGTTGGAAATTAAAATTATGAAAACATGCTACATTTTAATATCATACAGTCAGCAGAGGAATTTACCCTCACTAAATAAAGTGTCTTGTTTCTCTCTCTTAGTTTAGTATTTTATGTTCCCTAGCTTTACGTAAGTTGTTTTTGTTAACTTGATTTCATCAGCAATAAACTTCCTCCTAAAATGGGGCATTAGCACAAACCAGCACTGACACCTCTGTCGTGTTGATTATATTGTTACTGTTTATATTAAACAATGCGCTGTACTTGAATGAGGTCTGGAAACCAGTAATAAAATGTAACTGTTGGAGAGAAAATAGACCGAGATTCTTGTTAGATAAGCATTTAGTGGGTGGGAAACATATAACATCTGTACATGAGTAAAACACTTCAAACAGATGTGCTGAGCCCTTGCTTGTAGGTGCTTGAAAACTGAGATTTATTTTAGTGCTCCAATGAGCAGGTGATAGTGAAGTTTTTTAGCCAGGGCGCCAAGTGCTCTGATGAGGGCTCTGAACCAATATCCTTTGGCCACTGTCCTTTTTTATTTGTTTAGGGACCATCATTTACTCTCAGCAGTGAAATGCCATGAAAATAGAGCGTCTTGCCCAAAAATACTCACTGTAATTTCTTTACAGCTTTCCATGAACACACTTTTTTTTCTTGCTTTAATGATTTGGAGAAATTACTTCACATCAGGTATTAATGAGAAGTGAAAAGAAACATCTTGTCTGTCAGCATTTGATACAGGCATACAATCATAATGTTAGAAATATTTGAAAGGTATTTGGTGGGAAATGGTTCTCTTTCCCATAGAGCCAGCACCTGGCTGCCATATGCTAAGAGGGTAGGAAAAGAGAGAAGCGTAAAAAAAAAATTGAAAAGTCATGTAATACAAAAGGTTGCAGCACTCATAAACTTCTATAGATAGACAAACTATTAAAGTTAGACAGACAGAAACTCTGCATTAATCTGGATTTCAGTTCCAATGAAGACTTGGGAAAACCATTCGATTCAGCATGTGCAAAATGGAGAGGGATTACCCTGGACAAGCCTGTAGATCTGGCTGCCATTGGTGGGGAGAGCATTTTTAAAGTTTCTAAGGAGTGATTGTGCTCCATTGGCTGGTTTATTGTTCCTGTGTCAGGTGCAATGCCCTCACAGCTCAAGGAAGGGGAAAAGGTGGCAAATCTGTGGGACTTGTTCAAAGGGCCCTTGCAGCTGCAACTTTGCATAATTATATTGTAAGGAGTTTGGGGGGATTGGGGAGGGCTGGCAAACAGATCCAGCTTGGGAATCCCTATAGAGCTCATGGTTTGAAGAACATCTTTGGATCCAGAATGCTTACACACATCAGCTTGGCGTTTTTAATGTATTTGTTACCTATTTAGAGCTTTACAAACTGCATGAGGCTCTAATTTCATTGTGCTCAGGTGAATCTATAGCACGTTTCATAGGTCACTTGGCTTCTGAGAAACAGAGAAAAGTGCTTTATCTTGAGTTTCAAATTCAATGATCATTGGAGCAGACATTGCTAAATAGAAGAGATATGATAGCATGAGATGCACCATAGAAGTTAGGGAATGAAAAGACTTACTGGGCCATTGTATACATCTTTCTGTGAATGCAAAATTATGTCTTGCAGCACATTTTCTAGTGTTCTGATCAAGAACATTTTTATCATCTTGAGTCTTCAGTTAGGTTCTTCTTCCACCCAGTAGATCCAATTAAGTGGCCAATGACAGCCAAATGCTTATTTTTAATTATTGGTATTTTTTTTCTTGATTCCATTACAGACCTTTTGAATTTTGAGGTAATATATGCTAAAGTGGCCATAAGGAATTTTGACCAGTGACCCTAATAGTTTAACTAAACCTTCTAAGATCTAGAAACAAAAGACATTGCCTCCTGATGCATATTATTATAGTTGTTATTGATTTGTTATTGGATCAGAGGATGATTAGGGTCAGAGCACTGGCCTTTGCCATGAAATTTAGAAAGCTCAGCTGGGAAAAGAGATTAATATAGCATATTTATATAGCAATCTAGAGCCCTATACAGGTGGATATTGGCAAAGATAAACGATTAACTCTTCTGACTGTGTTGGGCAGGCTGTCCCAGTCATGTGGTCCTGCTTCAGGATGCAGGAGTCTAGAGAGGAAATGAAGGTCTTCTCAGGAGCAGGATACTGCATCCTCTTAATCTCTGTAATGCTTGACTTCTCTCTTCTTTTGCTCCAGTGTAACTGGAGAGGCCAGGGAACATCTGTGGTTTTTCTAGAATCTCTAGCCACTTCTGCAGTCTGTAATATCCTACTTGGCCTCCCTCAGCAGCCACACTGTATCAGAACAGACATTGTGGCACTAGTCGCAAAGAAGAGAAATGTTCTGTTCAGACCACTGTTATCTGGACACAATATTGTACATTCTTCTTACCATTTACCCACCAGCTTTGAATGTATTTCTTACTATTTGGTATAATTTTCTATGTATTAAACATTGGGCAAAGGTAGTTAACAAATTTTCCATGAATTAAAATAAAGGCTGTTCAGGACCACAGAACTTCTTTTCATTGTGCTTAGTTATGGGACTCTGGAAAATGGTGGATAGAAGCTTAAAAGCTACATTCACAGCCTCTCCCATGCAAGACTTGGCACCTAGCACATGCTTGGGACTAGGGAAAGAGCTGGTCAGTTGCATAAGGGAAATAATTGACAGAACTCAGGTGTCTGAGATGTCTAGATGATCCATGGACTGAAGGAGCAATGGAGGGTGAATTATTCCTTTTGCCTTGAGAGGTGATGCCAACAAATTGAGTTCAAGACACATTGGGGAGTCCTAAGGAATCTTATGCCATTGGTGTGTATCCTATGCCTGTCAGCTGGATAAGCAAAGAATTTTGCTGGCAAAGGATGTTGGTCTGACCCCTTTCATTAGCAATACATCATGTTAAAAACAAATGATCATTTGTAAAATATTTGTTCCTCCACAACAGAGCTACTTAGTGCAGTATAGATGTTCTAGTTTCTCGGAGTCCATACTCTAATATCTGTTTGTTTGTCCTCTGACCTTCCTCCTGTGCTAATATTTTCTTTTATTTAACTTCAGAACCAAGGACTGTAATATATTGTCACATGTAGCTGCCTAGCTAGGACATAAAACTGCAAGTTTTGAGATTACTGAGCAATGTCAGTGTAATTCCCAGTTTATTTTCCATTCAATCTTTTGGACTTACTAGTTGTGACATCATTCATTAGGTTAATCTTAATTGTGTCACTTCAATTATCATCTATTTTACTTGTGAAACCAAGACCTCTCTAATCCTTTTACAATTTTCCTCAAAGGCAGGTAGGAAAAAATTAAACCTGTATTTGGAAGACAAGGTGCACTGTGCTGACCAGGTAGGAGTTAACTTGCAGGATGTAATATGTATTTCCATGTTGTCAGAAGTCAGAATGGCAATGCTGAAAAGTCTGTTAGTCCTTGGAAGTGAGGAATGGCACTTGGTAGAGCTCCAGCCATCGATGCAACTGTTCTTAAGATTTGATTGAGAGCAGATGAGATCAAAAGTTAACATCTGCAGCTGTTTTCTGCTGCTAAATAAGCACAGGCAAGCTGGTAAAGCAGTATTTAAGTGAGAGAGAAACACTTCAGGGCTGGCAGGAGTAAATTTCAACACTTACAACAGCACAACACTCTTTCCACATGAGTTTCAGGACTGTGTTTCTTTGCTACATTCTGGGGGAACTCTGAATGTCTACCAAGCAAATAAAACCCTGCAGAACTTTCAAGACTTCCATTAAAATATATTAAATTCTTTCTTGAACAGGGAAGTAATGTTGCCAGAAGGTGTTAATGTTTCTGCTTCAGGTCAACAAAAAAATTCCACGTTATTGCAAATGGATTGGCAAAAATTCAAAAATAATGAAAGAAAAGGTATTGAATACATTAGCTGTTTGTTTAACAAAATTGCCCTAGATTCTCAACAGGATAGTAAGGAAATGAGTTGAAAATGTCAGTCCTGTGGAAGTTATTGGGGACTTCAGTAGGGGTGCATAAAAAGAAAGCAAAAGGAGCAAAGCACTGAACACCGTAATGAGGTAATGTCAAAACTTTCATAGACTTTATTTGGACCAGGATTTCACCCCAACAGAGAGGCAACACACAGGAGTTGAGGGAAGAGATGTCAAGGCCAAGTGTACTATACTCTGTCCAGAAAGTAGGGATGTAAGCAACTAGTCGACACACAGTAGTCCACTAGTCGCTTCCTCCCCATTGCTGCCTCTATCAGAAAGAGGCAGCAATGGGGAGGGGGGAAGGAAGGGGTATTAGGGAGAGCCAGCTTAAAAGCTGGTTCCGTCCAGCTCCCTGAGAGGGGGCAGGGGTGCAGCAATGGCATTCCACCTTTGAAATGTACAAGGATCCCCTCTGGGGCTCTTGTACGTTTGAAAGCAGAAGCGCCACATGGAGCTTGAGGCCAGCGGGGAACTCAGAGTCCCCTGCTGGCCCCAGGCTCCATGCAGCGTTTCAATCTTTGAAATGCACAAGAGCTCTTGCTGGGGCTCTTGAACATTTCAATGGCGGAACGCTGCACAGTATTTCTGCCTTTGAAATGGAGCAACAGCCAGGCGGGCTCTTGCTACATTTCAAAGTGGAAGCGCCCTTATCGACTAATCGAATAGTCGATGAAATTTCCATCGACTATTTGATTAGTTGATAATCTAATTTTAACATCCCTATCAGAAAGGTGTGTTTGCACCTGGACTGAATTCAAACTCCTAGATTGGAAAAACCTGGAGAAAATGTTGATACTGATCAACATAGACAAAGAAGAGAGCTATTTGCAGATGCTTTGAGGGTGAGGGGTGACTTTTGCTACCAATAATTCTAAAGGCAATATGAGATGAATGGCTAAATCTTATGCAGCTGTTTGCAAATTTATGGCTGGCAACAGCTTTTTAAGGTAAGAAGGATCCACCATAAGCCTGTGCTTCTGGGGAAGACTAGCAGTATAGTATTGTAGTTATTTCATACTGAGTTCTTCAGTTAAGAAAAATAAAACCCTTATAACAGGGTTTAAAAGAGAACTAGATAAATTCATGGAGGTTAAGTCCATAAATGGCTATTAGCCAGTATGGGCAAGGAATGGTGTCCCTAGCCTCTGTTTGTCAGAGGGTGGAGATGTATGGCAGGAGAGAGATGGCTTGATCATTACCTATTCGATTCACTCCCTGTGGGACACCTGGCATTGGCCACTGTTGGCAGACAGGGTACTGGGCTAGATGGACCTTTGGTCTGACCCAGTATGGCCATTCTTATGTTCTTAAGACAACAAAACAAAAACCCTCCAAGGTGAAGCCTCATGCATGACCTGTGGGATTGTAATAGAGATGGTCAATATATATGAAAGAGACAATGACTTGGAACATAGATAGCTGTGCCAAAATATCGTGTCTTTCTCTTCTACTTTATTTGCAAAATTCCCATACTGACCATAGAAGATGGGCATTTTCAGATTCACAGCTTTGGTGAGATGAGACTTCGAGGCTTTCTTTACATACCTTTTAGTCATAAAGAATGTATTATGTCAACAAGGGGACAGGTCATAGTTGGAAAATTTTATTAAAGGTCTACAGCAATGATTTTTCTGACCCGCCAAAAGCCTTCTCTCAGTGGGGCCAAGCAGTGTAAGCTGCCTGTGTCCCCTTTCCTGCAGGAGGCTCCTGCTCCAGATGTTTCTTACGGGTGGTGTGTGTAGATGAGCTGTTCCCTTCAAATGAGTGGCTGTTTTGTTTAAAACCATTGCTGAAATGCATGGATACTGTGATACTGAAGGGGTCAAAAGGAGAACACCACACAGAAAAAATTAGTACAGTAGATGAAAAGGAGAGGAAAGCCATCCTCCATGGAGCTATAGAACTGACAAGTTTGATGAAAGGTAATGTGCATAACCTATTGTTTTGTCAAACCTTAATTGCCTCATATTTTTCTGCACTATTGACCACATCTTAAAAAGAATGACTCCCTGTGGCTGGCCTACAGGGATCAGCCAGAGATTCCAGTAGTTATATTGAATCTGAGTTAAACTGAGCTCCGTCGAGATTTTCTTAAGCAGTTTGACAGGGCCAGTTCAGATTGATCAATCTCAGTCCAGCAATTTCATTTGCAATAGTATTTCCATGGTTTTTACTAGGCTGTCTTCTCTAGTGATGTATTAAAATCCTGCTACTTTTATTTCTTTTAAAAGTTCCTCTATGGTAATGATTCAGATAGTTCTAACCAGTGGCAGGTTTTTCTTTTGAAGAATATGTATTATTAGCTGTTGGCGTTCTGCTGAGTTGGTAAGCCATTAAATTTTAGGCCCCAATTCAGCAAAACACGACCACACGTGATTTCATCCATTGACCAGACTTAGCTGTTGGCGTTCTGCTGAGTTGGTAAGCCATTAAATTTTAGGCCCCAATTCAGCAAAACACGACCACACGTGATTTCATCCAATAATTAGTAGTAAGGATTCCCATTTGTTTGTAAGGTTGAAAAGCTCTGTTTTTACCATCTGTACTTTTGATGCAGTAAGATTGTCCACTGTGATTACAGCTGTTTGGGAATTTTCCAATGAAACATTTTTGGGGTTGGATGAGGCTGATTAATCTAAATTGCAGTTGTGGATAGGAAAGGGTTGGTTTTGAAAAATTTCCCAAGTTAAAAAATGCAATGAAAAATGTTGTTGAAACATTTAATTTCAACACTGAAAATAAAAAAATGTGGCTGACACCAAGGTTTCATTTTGACGTTTTACTTAATTTAAACTAAAGGAAAAATTTCGAAGACAAAATAAAACAAAATATTTCAAAATTATCAAAATGGAACATTTCAATGGACTTGATCCATAATCTTTTTGAAATGGTAGTTTCTGAAAGTTTTGTCCTAATGCATGCGGAAGAAATGTGTTTGAATCTCAAATTCTTCTGTAGTAGGAAAACCGTTTCCTGCTAGCTCCAGTAGTGAGGGAGATCACTCATATTTACTGTTTTCTCTTCCCTCTTTTTATTAGTGGCTGCTCTTCAATATCAACAGTTTTTTTTTTAATATAAACAAGGCAGCATTTTTAAAGTGTGTCTTGAATTGAATATAGGTTCCCTAGTTCAGCAATGTACTTATATATATATATATATATATATATATATATGCATAGCTTTAAGCATGTGAATAATGCTACTGAAGTCACTGAGTACTTAGTTCATTTGGGACCATACTAAATAGTGCTTTCGTTTCCAGTTTTTGATGGCGATGGGCTTATGTGAAGCCCATTTATGCTTCTCATATGTACAGGTTGAACCTCTCTAGTCAGGCACCCTTGGGACCTGACTGGTACTGAACCAGAGAATTTGCTAAACCACGGACGTCAATATTGCCTAGCAGCATTACCAACACTTCCACTGCTTACTGGGCAATTAGAAGACATTTAGGAGTAGATTAAAGCTAAAAAACAGCGCAGAACTGCCAGGACTGGTGGCTAAAAACAAACTTTATGGGACCCATGAGAAGTAGACATCCAACTTACTAAAATCCTGCAGACCACAGATTTAGGATGTTAAATTGCGATTAATTGATTAGTTGAGTTGTTGATGGAATTTCCATTGACTACTCGACTAGTCGATAGGCACTTCTGCATTCCTCCTTTGAGATGTACAAGAGCCCCTATAGGGGCTCTTGTACATCTCAAAGGAGGAATGCAGAACTCTGCGTGCAGCCTGGGGCCAGAGGGAAGTCCCTCTGATTCCGGGCTGCATGTGGGCATGCCTGCTTTGAAATGTACGAGAGTTCCCAGTGGGGGCTCTTGTGCATTTCAAAGCCTCAGCACCCTCATGGAGTCCAGGGTTAGCGGGGGACTTAGTCCCCTGCTGACCCTGAGCTCCATGCTGCGCTGTATGCCGTGTGGAACCCGGGGTCTGCTGGAGACTCCCCAGCTGACCCCGGGCTCCATGAGGGTGCTGTGGCTTTGGCATTTCAAAGGGGCAGCACCATGGAGCCCGGAGTCAGCTAGGGACTGCCCAGCTAATCCCGAGCTCCGCGCAGCATTTCAGCAGAACCTAGGTGACTCCAAGTTCTGGGGAAATGCCGCACGGAACTCGGGGTCATCTGGGGAGTCCCCAGCTGACCCCGGGCTCCTGGCGGCTGCCCCTTTGAAACTCCACCTTGGGTTTCAAAGTGGCAGCACCCACACAGGTTATCCCCAGCTCTTTGAAGTACCCTTCCTTCCCCCGCCCTTTTCTGCCTCTATCTGATAGAGGCAGCGGCGGGGGGGAGGGGGAATTGACTAGTCGACTGACTATCCGATAAGCATTTGCCACAGATGTTGCCGGAGTAGAGAGGTTCAGCCTCTGTTGCATACAACAGAGTGATGGAGAGCAGTATTTTAACATCATGTGTTAGGTCTGATGGTCAGGAGGGGTAGGCAAGGAGGAATGAAAACCATTTTTATTGGAGTGTGAGGACCATTTTTTTTAAACAAGACCAGGCTATCAATGTTTTCAAAGCAGAAAAATATAAATATTATATAAAACATATGAAAATTACTGGTGTCATAGAGCCTGATACAATACATGTTGAAGACGAAAACAGTTTTTCCATTGATTTCAGTGGGTTTTGAATCAGGCTCTTAGTCTTCTCTATAATTAAACAACGAATGATATGTATAATTCTAAGTATATCAAGAAATTCTGGAAGAGGAAATTAGTAAATGAAATTGCCCTAGATATTTATGCATTATTTGCATTGTGTCAACACTGGGTCCATGCCAACCCATGATAGACTTTCCATATTAGGAGAAGTCCTGCTTGCTCTGGGGTTAAGGTAGAGTAGGTCAATTAATTAAACCTCTAATACTGATAATTTTATATCTTTGTACAAATTATTTAAATTTAGCTTAAGGATAAAATAAATTCAGGAAAGATACATATTTCTTCTAAATATATTTCACTGCATTACCTATTTGTGTAATAAATTCTTAGTATTTAGTAGACATCAGCTAGTGATATCATGAAAGACTATCTTTTGATATTTTGATAAACATGTCCTTAGGAAAATGATTTTTAGATTTTCTTGTTTATAACATGAATATGCATAAAAGAAAAACACCTACAAAAACACCTGAATAAGATACTTTCCGTTTAAAAATAAACTTCATCTGGCTCAAATAAGAAGAGCTAACATTCCAAGGCACCCAGAAAAACCGTTGAGAATTCATTTATTTGTCTTGTAGTTCCCTAGCAAAACTGTGGATATGTAAAAATGGTGCATGAAGTAAAATCATGATGATGTATTGAATGACCTGCTTTGAGTATACAGTTGTCTTTATTTTAAATAGTTTGTATAAAATCAATTATAAATCTAACCATTGTCATATAAACCCCGTTGCCAACTTTCTCCACTCATCTATACAAGCGACACCATTGCAGGGCCTAGCCACATAAGCCACAACATCCGGGGCTCATACAACCACACATCCTCTAAAGTCATATATGCCATCAAGTGCCAAGAATGCCCTTCTGCCATGTATATTGGCCAAACCAGACAGTCTCTGTGACAAAGGATTCATGGACATAAATCAGACATCAGGAATGGTAGCACACATGAACCTGTAGGAGAACATTTTAACCTCCCTGGACTTTCAATAATGGATTTTAAAATAGCCATTCTTCTACTCATGAATTTTATCATCCTATTACAGAAGGAGACAGATGAACTGGAGTTCATTTACAAGTCCGACACTATCAACTTGGGCTTGAATAAAGATATTAATTGGTTAATGCACAAAGGCAATTCCCACAGCCTTTGATATTCACATTTCCATATCAAATGCTATGAATGGGACACATTCAGCCTGACTTAATTAGCTTCATTAACACTGGTCCTACAATTGACAGCTAACTGCTTTTCCCCTTGATCCTGAAAATTCCACTCCAACTCATCTGAAGAAGTGGGTTTTACCCACGAAAGCTCATGATCTATATATTAGTCTCTAAGGGTATGTCTACACTAGACCCCTACTTCGAACTAGGGAAGCTAATGTAGGCATTCGAAATTGCAAATCAAGCCCGGGATTTAAATATCCCGTGCTTGATTTGCATCTTCCCGGCCGGTCGCCATTTTTGAAATTTACAAGTCCAGACTAACTGCCCGCGTCTACACGCGACAGGGACCCGGTAGTTCGAAATAAAGCCCTAGTTCGAACTACCTGTTAAACCTCATTCCAGGAGGTTTAACAGGTAGTTCGAACTAGGGCTTTATTTAACATTCCAGGAGACCGGAGCTGTTCTTGAGCAATTAATGTTCCAAAAAAGGCTTTAAAGGAATTGCCTGAAATTATCTAGACTTCGAAGTCTGAGGCTTGGAAACCAAGCATACTCAAAATAAGATAGTGGGTGTGGGGTTCACTCATCAAGTTGTCAAATGAAGTGGTAGCAAATTCAGAAGCTTTATTAGAAGCTATCAGTGAAGGGTACATAGCTGACTGTATCTGAATTGCTCATTATGCTAATAGGTTTGTTTTGTTGCACAGGAAAAAATGGCTTCATTAACAGACAACTCTTACCTGGGTCTTTTCGAGTAGAGCCCTGATATATGTTTTAAAGTCTTCAATTGCTCTTGTTATAACAATGGTCTCCCAGAACTTCTGAATCATAAAATGGAGAAATGGTACTAATCCCGTTTTCTGTTCAGTAAGGGATGTCTTCTTTTAAGGTATGGTTTCAGTATTCCATTTGTAATGGGTTTACAGGCAAACAGGCAATCAGCAGATACCATTTGTTTCAGAACCAGTTAAATATCTCTGTGTTGTTTTCCTTTCACTTTAAAAGTGGGTTGTCAAATACTGCACCTGTAGTAGTTACCATTATATTTAGTTTTCAGTCTGAATTTGCATTTATTTGGAATCTACAGGTTTAGAAGTAAAAAACGTAAGGGTAGTCTGTACATTTTATACACTTGTTCTGAAATATTTCTCAAAGCTGGGTAAGTATTTACCCTGATTTCATTAAGGATGTTAAGTTACAAATAATGGACTCTTTGAATAGTCGATGCATTTTGCCCTAGGGCTTTTGCTACACTACACAAGCAAAGTGCCATGTGGAGCCCAGAGTCAGCTGGGGACTCGCTGACCCCGGGCTTCGTGCGGCACTGCTGCTTTGAAATGCCGCAGAGGTGTTTCAAAGTGGCAGCGCCCCATGGAGCCCGGGGTCAGCTGGGGAGTCCCCAGCTGATCCTGGGCTCCATGTGGTGGTGCTGCTTTGAAATGCCGTGTGCAGCCTGGGGACACCTGCATGTGGTGTTTCAAAGCTGTAGTGCTGCGTGGAGTGCAGTGCTGCCGCTTTGAAGTACCCCCTCTTCTTCCCCGCCTTGCTGCCCGATAGAGGCAGCGGGGGGGGGGGAGGGAGAGGGGGGAAGTGACTAGTCGACTATCCTGTTGACTATCCGATAAGCATTTAGTCATTAACAGGAGTCATTAAGTTTGTCCACCAAAATTTATGAATTTTATAATCACATTATTATTCTGACTCTCTTTGCATTATACAGTTTTCATCTAATACAATCATTATAGGGTAGATTAACATTTCTTGGATTATTCAATTATTATTATTTAGCCTTAGAACATTTTCTTCACTAATTTAAATAGAAAATTACAGTTTCATTTGTTCCTAACATTATAGTAGCATTATATTTTTGCCTGTAAATGTGATTACTTGTAAATTGGCTTCCCCTGAAAATATTTCCCATATATTATTCCCAAATTTTTGTACTACAGTCTTCAACAAAGTTTTAAAAAAGGATCTGTTAAAATTAAGACAATCTTATTTGAAAAACACAATCATGCCATAAAATGAGCAATATTTTTTCATGCTTTAAAAAAAAAAAAACCTAAACACATCAGAATTGCATCTCTTTCCTGGAAAAAAATTTTTTCCCCAGGACGCATGTGCTTCATTGGCCTTCGTTTGTAGGAATAATACCAAATTCATTCAGGGAAGCCCTAATTTCCCACTCGCTCTTTTACTATTTAGTTGTTCCTGGACATTTTTGTGTGATTCTGGCTTCTATTCTGCCTCTCTGATAACCACAAAGATAATGTGTTAGTCAGTTTTATTGGCATCTTATAACTAGGAGAAGTACTATAATAATTTATCAAAACTTTAAAAATGTTCAATACTGAGTTTAAAATGTGTCCACATGAAATGGTTCACTGTGAGGGAGGGGTAAAACCATGTCAAATGGAATAAGAATGCCTGTGCTCTGAGTCTGTGCCCAAAAGTTAAACAAAACTACATTTCTTTGAAGTTCAGGAAAGTGTTGTTAGCTTTTCTCATTATTTTGGCATTTTTACATATTTTTATTCTGCATTTCAGCAAGAAACAGAAGTGCCAAAATCCCTTTAAAAATTGGTTTTAATGGTATTTTTGCCCTTTCCAAAACCAGGAAATATAGAGAATCTTGCTCAAGTTAGATTTGTGCTAATGGTTTTCAGGCCCAGGACATGTGGCTAAGATTCCAATGAAACAAGCAAATGTTTCAGTTCTTACCAGGGGTTTGTATCCCAGGTGAGCGGCCAGCTTTTTATTCACACTGACTTCTCTTCAGGAAATCCCTCTCCCTCCTCTCTCGCCAAACAGGCCCGCTTGCAATGGAGGCTTTACCATTTGCTATGCAGAGGATGGATGGTGGGAACTGTGCAAAGTATGCACACCCTTGAGCTTACACAGGCCATTGGACATCTGCGCACAGCAGACTGAGGATCAGTCGCTATGAAGGCTTCCTTGTATGGCAAGGGGAGACAAAAGCCTCTCAGTGGCCGGATCTGGCCTGTGAGGCAGTTCCAGGCCCCGCCCCCTACCACATTGCCTGGGAGCCGGAGACACGCAAGCCCTTTTACTTGCTTCTATTAAAAGGGCTCGCGACTTTCCAGCACCTTCCCTAGCAGCCCCGGGGAAGGCAAGAGCCCTTTTAATAGAAGCAGTTGAAAGGGTTTGTGTGTCTCTGGCTCCCTAGCAACATGCAAGTGGCGCTGGAGCTATGAGCCCTTTTAACTGCATCTATTTAAAGGGCTTGTGCCTTCCCCTTGCCTGTCGGGCAACATGTTGCCTGGCAGCTGCGGGGAACAAGAGAGGCCTTTAAATAGAAACAGTTAAAAGGGCTCGCAGATCCCAGTCCCTCCGGCGCGTTGCTAGGGAGCTGGAGACACGTGAGCCCTTTCAACTGCTTCTGTTTAAAGGGCTCGCGTCTGCTGGGTGGCTGCATTGCCTGACAGCCACCCTGGTGATGCAAGCCCTTTAAACAGAAGCAATCGAAAGGGCTCGCATCTCTCGGACCTACTGGCCCCTTGCCTGCGGGCTGCCCGGGAGGCACAAGCCCTTTCAGTTGCTTCTGTTCAAAGGGCTTGTGCCTGCCAGGCGGCTGCCAGGCAACAGCTTAGCGGCAGGGTATAGGAGCTGCCAGCCATGGGATGTGAATTCTAAGCCTCTACCCCAGACAACTCTGGAAGGAGTCTAGTCCCCAGCACCCTCCCATCTGCTCCAGGTCCCTTCCATTGGCCAGAAGTCGGGGGAGAAGGACTCCAGGCCAAGCAAAGCTCCCAGTAGGGTAGCTCTCAACCCCGCCCCTTCAGCCCAAGGCCCTACCCCTTCTGGATCGGTCCAAGGCCACTTCCGAAATTGGTGAAGTGCCCCCCCCCCTTCAAAAATTATTGCAGACACCTGTTGTATGGCAAAGAATCTTATAATTGCCCCATGCGGGCTATTCAAGTTGTTGGGTGGAAGAAGCCTCTGCAGCGTGGTTCTGCAGCTGATCTGGGGCCGGGCATATAGGAGTCTTTTCTCACTTACCTACCATGCATCTTCCCAGCACTTGGGCCCACTACCTAGACTGGGTTCGGGACATGGGTGGGTATAAGAGCACAGGGAGGCCCTGCCTCCTCTTGTCCCTTCTCCGCCCCTTCCTTGATTACTCCACTGCTTGCTACTGCCTGGCTCCTCCTCTCCAGCCCTTCTCCACTCAATGCCCGTCTCTGGATGTCCCCACTGCTTGCCGTGTCGCTCCTCTCCTCTGTCCCCCATCTGTAGCCGCTGCTCATGCATCCCTCTTCTCTCTCTTCTTCCTGCACTCTCCCTCCCCTCACTCCAGAGCCCTTTCGAGTACTCCCAGGTAAGCAGCAGGCCAGTGGTAATTACAGTGCCAGGGGACAGCAAATGCTCTCCCAAGTTGTTTTTACTTATTCAAGTTCTGCAATGTGTGTGGGGTGTGAGGAGAGGAGGGACAGGTGGCAAGGACACCAAATGGGAGGACAGGTCCTGGGGCAGTGCAGGGGTGTGGAGTGTGGGCAGGGCTGCGGGCAGAAGAGGCAGAATGGGGAGCTAGCTTCCCCTAGTGGAAGCATCACCTGTTGCCCATGATATGGAGGTCTGGATTTCAGCCAAAGTGCAGGCTGTTAAGAGCCAAAGGGTCACTTAGCAGATATAAAACAAAACTGGTCTGATTCTGATTCTGACGCACAGTACTGTGTTTGATGCTCTGTGGATGCTTTACTCATGGACGCACCTGGATATAGAGTCCTTCTGCATCTCCCATAGTTGTTTGGTAGCTTCACTGGACCTTACCCTTTAGCACTACAACATGGCCCTGGTGCGTTATACCGTTAGTGATAATTGTCCTACAAACTTCAGTGAACATCCATGGTTTAAATCTGCATGGATAAGTCATTTCTGTGTATTCTCCAACATTGAAATAACCCGAAAAATGCAGCCAAAAAGAGCTAGTTCTTATAGGACGTTAGCCAGTTTGCTACTTTCCCAAAGAATATCCCTGATTATTGAAAGTAGATGCTCTATAGTATTCTCTAGTATTAACACAGTCTCTCCACATTCCATAGATTGGGACACAAGTAATCTGATTGGAGATGAAAAGACTATTTTGAGTTACTGCTGCAAAAGAATTTTTATTTTTTTTCCTTATAATTAGATGCCCATTGTTCTTGCAAGCTTCATTTCTATTCATGCAACAAAGTTGAGATCCCTGAGCAAATCACTTCACTTCTCTTTAACTTTTAAATGGGGATGATGATGCTTCCTTTTCTTTGTAAAATACTTGGAGATCTAGGGAGGAAAAGTCGTTTGTGAGAGATGATTACTGTTACCACCTCCTTCGAAATCATTGTTTTACCTTCTGAGTAAAATACACCTTTCTCCCCTCTAACATGAAGAAGAATTGTCCAACTGTGTTTCAAACATAGGCGGAGGATACCTGAGTTAAAGTGGGTGGATGAATCAAGCCAATGGCTCAAGCAACGAAATGTCCACAAATAGTCTTAACAATTTCTGGTGTCACTAATCCCCTGTTAGATATAATGAGGCCCCACTTTGTTTTCAAGCTGCCTTCTTAGGGTAGGTTGTATGTAACTTGGAGAGGCAGATGTTAAATGTCTTTGTTAACATAGCAGGAAGGGCTGTTAAAGGTTAATCCCTGCAGCATGACATTTTTTATGTAGCTATAAATTTATTTGTGTTCGTTAAAAATACAAACGGTTTAAAGTTCAGCTAATCTCAATGCACAATTGTGGCAGATTTCCAGGCCGTGATTGTGCCAGGCTACAGATCTGGTTTCCTTGTCACGGAGGAGCTGAACCCATCCTACTCCACATACTTAGAGCTGGATGATTACTGATTTGGTAGCAGTTATAGCCAGGGACCAGTTGCAAGCAAATGCTTAGCTACTTCCAACTTTGCCTTTCGGGGATGGGAACATGTAAGGATGTAAAGTCATTTCTGTCCTCGAGACCCATTTCGGCTACCTGACAGGAAAGGATGTGGGGTATATTTTCTTTCGGAAGAATGAATTGCTGGAAGGCCTGCTTGTTGGTCCTGTAATGTTTTGTTTTCCATGAATTTCAACTTTACTTCTATCAAGATTTGCTGGATTGGGCTGCTCCAGCAGCACTAGGAGTTGAGCTGTTCTACTGCTCTCACATGCATGGAAAGATATTTGATAAAACGTGGAGCAGCACAATTTAGATATTGCCCTAGAGGAACGAGGGAAGAGGAAGAGTTACTTTTAAATATAACTTTGTGCTGCTAAAGTTTAAACCCAGAATCCATGTGAGATGAAAAAATATGGTGAAATCTCACAAGGCATCTGTTTTGCTTTCTATCTTCCCTCTCATGTTGCATTCTAGCCATGTCTAAAATACTGGAGAAGTAAAATAATTTTCATGTCTGAATTACTTGCACCTGTTTCTTGACCATCTGCATCTGAGAAGTCTGCCTTCCAGTGGCCCTCCAAGATCAAACAATTCTAGGTAGTATGTTTTGCAGTACCATCCTTATTAGCTACAGTTTGGACGGGATTTTAGCTTGTTCTCAGTGGGGATGTAAGCGACTAGTTGACTATCCGATAAGCTTATGCTCGGCTAGTCGCTTCCCCCCACCTTGCTGCCTCTATCAGAGAAAGGCAGTGGTGGGGGGGAGGAAGCAGGAGCCGGTGTTGGGGGGAGCTGGCTTAAAAGCTGGTTCCCCCCAGCACCGTCTCTGCGGGGGGGCAGGAGAGGCAAGGGGGATCTAGCACAAGCCAGGAATCAGCTCTCACCCAGTCCCAGATGTTGTGCCTCTGCTTTTTAAATGCCCTAAGAGCCTGCTGGCTTTTAATACATTTAAAAAGCAGAGTGCAGTGGGGGGGGGGGGAGACCCGGCATGCGCCCCCGCTACGGCTCTTCCTTTTGAATGTATTAAGAGCCAGCTCTTAAGCCTGCCAGCTCTTAATAGGTTTAAAAGGCTGTCTTGGCTTGTTTCGGGTGCCCCCTGCTGCCTTTTAAATGTATTAAGAGCCTGCCAGCTGTTAATACAGTTATGAGGCAGAGCCGCAGTAGGGTTAGTTACTTACCAACTGGTCAATGGAAATTCCATCAACAAATCGATTAATTGATTAAACTAAATTTAACATCCTTTGTTCCCAGCTATGCAGTGGAAACTGGTTACGTGAAAGAGAAAATGGTGTGATTTATACACAGGCTAGTTAAAACAGAACTTTATCTTGCTGGATGCACGAATCTTGATGGTGCTCTTAACCTTCTTTTCCATGTTTCCCTAACTCAGGCAATCATGTTGGGAGCTCTCCACTTCTACAGGAGAGGAGCTGGAGGTTATGAGAAAAACAAGAGTCTGAAGATGGTGTGAAGATGGGGAGGGATGGCTGGGAGGGGAGAGAGAGAGGATCAGTCTAACACATATATGGGAGGGTAAGCCCTAATGTCATAAGAACATAAGAGCGGCCATACTGGGTCAGACCAAAGGTCCATCTAGCCCATTATCCTGTCTTCTGACAGTGGCCAATGCCAGGTGCTCCCAAAGGTAATGAACAAAACAGATGATCCTACCTCTGTTGCCCATTCCTAGTTTGTGACAGAGGCTAGGGACACCATTCCTACCCACCATTCCTACCCATTAATGAACCTATCCTCAGTGAATTTATCTACTTTTTTTTTTAACCCTGTTAAAGTCCTAGCTTTCACAGCATCCTCTGGCAAGGAGTTCCACAGGTTGACTGAGGACAGCATGAAGTAGTACTTCCTTTTGTTTATTTTAAACTTGCTACCTATGTCCCTTGTCCTCTGATATATCATTGCAGTTGAAAGGCAGGAGATATCCACCTCAGGAGTCCAGATCCAGCCAATTTTTGTTGAATCCCAAGTACTATCCCCATTTGTTCTTGTGGAGCTGCTGAGGTGATTCCAATGCGCTGCTTTGACCCAGGCCTTTTACTTGGCAGCGTGATGGTTTGCAGGCAGAAACAGTTGTGGCAGAGCTCCCATTCAGTGCTTCCTTAGAGAAATTCCTCACAGATGGAGCACTGCTTGGTCTTTGGCTTGTTCTGCTTGGCCTGCTCCTGCACCATGGGAGAAGGAAGGAAGGAAGCTGATCCCAGAATGGAACCCCAGAAAATGTTTGCTTTCTCAGGGAGAATGAGGGCATGGGAGGCTTTGTTTTTCTACTCCAAACTGAGATATGAAAGCTGGGAAGTGATTGAGAAAGAAGGAAGCGCTGAACTGCTGCTCTGTTTTCCCTTCCAGAAGCAGAGGATCTGGTTTAAGGGCAGAAGGGGCTTGGCTAAGCCTCAGAACCCCACTGATAAGTCTGAGTTGAACTCTAGTATTTTACGAGAAATGATGCCGTCCAAATGTCTGAGTTTGGGGAGAGCTCAAGATCTTGAGAGCAGCTGAGAAGGGTTCTGAGGTTCGCATTACTCTAGGAAGGGGCAAAGAGAAAGGAAAGGCAAAGAAAAATAAACTTCTTTCAAAAGGAGGTATTCAGAGAACATGGGCTACAGTCCAGAAACAGAGGCGTTTAAGCATGGCTGTGCAGAAAGGAAGGTGGGCTATAGCGACAGCACCAGTGGGTGTGTGAGAAACAGAGGGTGCACTAAGCTACTTCGAAAGCACAGCAATGGGATCAGTCATAGCAGGAAGAACAGATTACTCCACCTATTAGTTATCTCAGCAGGTGGCTTTTATAAAAATATGTCTGAGAATCATCCCATTTTAGTTAAAGGTCTCCAAAGCTCTCTGGGGGCAGTGAGCCATGAGGGAGAATATCTGTACTGGGTGATAGAATGAGCCAGAGAGCAGGCTAAATATGAGGGCTAATCCTTTCTGCAGCCTCATCGAGGGGGAGGGAGGTGTTAAGTAGCCATTGCCTCACATTTGAAGTTTGTTAGGTGTTTCTTGGGTATTTTGAAATGGATGCAGGAAGAAGGGAGTTGTGCTGAACGGCACTGAACGTACTCAGAAATAGGGCCGAGCACCTTGGTTACAAAAAGGTACTTTGCTCCCCTGCAACCATATACACCTTTTTGTGTTCCCTGCTTCTGCCAGCACCACACGCATGGACAACTGCCTGCCACCCCAGAAAGTGGGTGCACAGCATCTTATTTGTATGTGCTGAGACTATGTGCTATATACATGCAACATTGAATCTTGGTCACATTATCCTTGGTTTCTAGAGCATACATCTATATGCTGAGCCAAACCCTGTAGTCCTTTCCCAGGCAAAACTCCGAGTGACTTCAGTGGGAGTTCTGCCTAAATAAAGACTGAAGGATTTGGATCACCAAACTTAGAACATAGAGTTTTCTATAACCTTGGACTGGATTGCACCAAAGACGGTGGGTGTTGGAAACAAAAAGGAAATACACTTCTCTCTACAATAATTTCAGCTTTGTTAGTACTGAAGTTAAAAGCATTCCTTCTGAGAAAACCCTGGCTTCTGAACTGTGCCAGCATCTGGGAGAGGGGATGTTGAGAATTACATTTAGAATTCTTTGTACTTCTACTGCCAAGTACAAGGAGATACTCTTTAATGAATTATAAGAAGTATTAGCTTGGTCAGTGTTTTGTCATGTGGTTACAGAATAGATGTTCTGTGAAAACTAACAGGGTACTTTCAAAGAGCTTGTTTTTTCTCGTTTTAAGTTTAAAACAGAGACTTATTTGTGCAAATAGGCCTCATATGCAAAAACCATGAACAAGGTCCAGGAAATCACTATTTATTTACCCAATATGACAAATATACCAAAGGTCTATCTTATAACCGTTTGCTGCTTATTGCTTGTTTAAGGTTTGCCCAGTCTTCCAAAATATGCACTGAGGGATCAGTTCTCCTTTACTTTGTATTGTCCCTGGGTACCAGGTGTTTATATAGTGGTGTAAAATGCTAAGTTGTCAGAATGTTAGTGTTTTACATCCACTTTTCATTCATGTAAATGAATATAACATATTCAAGGTAATGTAGAATCAGGCTCCTAGAGTACTTACATAAACATGCAGGTTTGGTAACTTTCAAAGCATCCAAAAAAATATTGGGGTAATTAGACCAAAGATGAACTAAAAGTAGGATCCATTTTTCTTGCTGCTGGTTGGTGGAGACAGGGTGTCATAAATGATTCTTGCTGAAATGTTGGAGTAAGCCAAGCCAGTGGCTGGTAGGACTTGTGGATAAGGGTTTATTTTATTTTAGCAGGATTCATGTATCTGCTTTTTTATTAGGTGGTTAGATAAGGTGCCACAGATGCTGTAATCTTTGGGATTCTGCATAGTTTTGGAGAGCACAAAAGAATGTAGCAGTGAAATGGGTTGAGGCTGATGAAACCTCATGCTGAACCCTGGCATCCTGAATCACTGCCTTGGGGTAGAAATCCAGTGGTAGGTCCTATGGCCAAAGATAGGGGGAAGAAAAATCTGTCAGGGAGGTCTGAAGCCACACAGAACTTTGTGTGTAGGGGGTGGGGGTGGGGGTCAGGGGGAGAGAGAATGGAAGAGCTGGATCTAAACCAGAATATTTTATTCAGCCCTACAAATTTTGTAGTCCCTTTCTAACTGCAAAGTTCAACCCAGACTCTTTGTTACTCTCACAAACAGACTTTGAAGATTTTGTGTCAGAACTTCAAAGTGCTGCTAATTTTGCTATAGGATAGAAAATGGAATATTTGGATTATTTCTTAATTCTAGCACAGAGTTTCTGAGATTCTCGCAGTATGTTTGCCATAAAATGACATTTTTGGTTACCCTGAGTTTGCTTTGTGTTCAGAATAATACAAATCAGCCTGTTGGAAGCAGTGATTTTTAATCCTTTGTCATTTGCTAATGTCCTGATTTAGTGGAATTGTACCTTTGGCATAGCCATGTAGAACAGACTGTAGTGCACATTTCAATTATTTTACCTCTTGGTGTTGGATGTTGGTTTGGGGAAAAACAGTTATATTTACCAGATAATGTACAATTATAACAAGCCAAATTCTACAATCTTTAGTCAGAGTTTTCTGGACCTACAAACAAGAAAGTTGTGCTAACGTCAAGAAACATCTTGGGTTTTCTACTCATCCCTATTCAGCAAAGTGAAGGAGAGGGGAATTCCCCTTTATTGCAGAGTAGACTTTGTGTATGACCTGAAAGACGATCCCAGGTACAGTAGGAGTACGGAGTGAGGGAATCCCAGGCCGCAGCTGGCCTCTGTTACACCATGGCTCTCCCAGCACTGGTATTCTGCAAACCCTGCATGCACTTGGCTCAGCAACTCTCCTCAGTGCTGGTTTGACAGTGTGGGTTCTTTGTGGCACAATCCTGACAGAGTGCATAGACACCGACTCCATGGGTGCTCTGGGGCTGGAGCACCCACAGAGAAACATTAGTGAGTGCTGAGCACCCACCAGCAGCCAAGTTCCCTCCCCCCCCATCTCCCTTCCCTGTGTGCCTCTTGCCTACTGGTGGCCCTGCTGACAATTCCTCCCCACCCTCCCAGCACTTCCAGCGCAAGGCGAACAGCTGATTTGTGATGATCAGAAAGCTCCAGGATGTTGGGGGAGGGGCAGAGATGGGTACACTTGGGGAAAGGGCAGGGGATGGGTGGAGCAAGGCCTTGGGGGAAGGGGTAGAGTGAGAGTGAGGCCTGGAGTTGGCAGGGGGCATCGAGCATCTCCCCCCCAGCCCCACTGCAGGGGAAGTTGGTGCCTATGCAGCATAGGGTGCTGTGTCTGTGCCATGCTGTGCCCATTTCGTACCCTCACCATAATCACTGCAACACAAGGGGACAATAGCAGGAACCATACACAGCTTTCCTGTTCCTTCTATGACACTGCCAGGGTTATGTTTTTCCATGGGAGGGAAGGGATAATTGTAACTGTCATTACAGCTTAAGAAAAAGCATAACTAACGAAGGGCCATGGAGAGATTCTTCTTTTCAAAGAGAATATTTCTGTTAATTGCCATTTCCCTCTGAAAACTATGTCTTAAAACAGGGGTGGCTAACCTGTGGCTCCAGAGCCACATGCGGCTCTTCAGAAGTTAATATGCGGCTCCTTGAATAGGTACCAAATCCAGGGCTGGAGCTACAGGTACCAACTTTCCACTGGGATGGAGGGTCTCACTGTTCAACCCCCAGCTCTGCCCTTGGCGCTGTCCCCCCTTCACCCTTTCCCCCTAGGATCCTGCCACTTCCTACCCTCTCCATGGAGCCTGTCACACCCATACTTCCCCCTCCAGTGTCTCCCACGGAGAAAGAGCTGATCCCAGTGGGCAGGAGGAAAAGGAGAAGAGGCACTGACCGGTGGGGCTGCCCGTGGGCAGGATGTGCTGAGAGTGGTGGTGGGGAGATGATCAGGGCTGGTGACATAGAACTTGCTCTTTGGCAAAGTGCATTGGTCAATTCTGTTTTCTTTTCAGGTTTAGGTTGGCCACCCCAGTCTTAAAACATTGTTAGGCTCCATCTCACTGGATATCGGAGTGCCACACAGTACTAACCAAATTGCAAAACATTAACTTTAATCAGAAAGGACCAACCAGCCCAAGGAAAACCAGGGAAACCATATACATCCAGGGGAAACCCTATTAACGATTGGTCATTTGTACCTTTGCTGAAGCTGGGAAAAGCAATCATGGATCATGAAAAAAATAAATAAATCCTTGGCTTGAGCTGCACTGAACTTCTCCGGGGTTTCTTTTAGAGAAAAGGTATGAAGAAATCATGTCTAGCTGTGTGACAATGCCAAGGCATTCTTTATTAATAGGATGGCTTACTAAACATGACCAACAGCTAGTGTGCATACAAAGCTGATGCTGTAAATAAGGTCCAGTTATAATTCTTCTCTTCACACAAACAGGCTTCATTCTCAGCCAGTGACATTGTGGTGATAATGAGTGATGAGATTGGCCTATTTAGCCTAGCCCTGCCCTGCCCCTCATTGCAATGATACAACAGTGATGGAATATTGAAAAAACTGGATATTTAATCATTCCCTCTTCTCTGGAATACAGTTCCCATCTGTATAATTTCAGAGGTCAAGTTTAAGCCCTGCACAAATGTGACATCCTATGGAAACCAACATAAAATTTCCAAAAAAGTTGGAGAAGCTTTCCATGTTGCCTCATGAATTGCTGTGGACAAATGTCTTTTATATAAACTATTTGCCTTGTATGTTCTTTTTATTTCTCTCTTTCACTGGGGTCAGACTGAAAGACTTCCAGATGACAAAGGCAATTTCTTCTACAAACACTTGAACACTAATGCAGACACCCTTTCTTTTGTCACATTTGAGCTACTGAGGCCCCTTGGCTCATTTTCTTTTTCTCTTGGCATTTCAGCTTGAGACTACAATAAATACGATCTGAACTAGAAGGTTAAGCACTTTAATTGCTGTAAAAGATTTAACTGCCAGCCTGGGCTATTACGCACTAAGCCAATATCAGCCATTTAGTTGTTAGAGATACAGAAAGTTGAGGATTGGCATATTAAGTTCAATTTAACAGAGCCTCTGCAGCCAGCCCACCCAACAACATTCTAGTGACACAATCTAACTCTTTATAAGAAGCAGTAAAAGGATCATTTAAAAGGTAATGAATAAATTATACCACAATTTAGAAAAGCTGCACTTGGTTTGCTCAGCACAGAAATCTAAAAATATATGTGCTGTGAAGTCCATGCATTTCTAATTGTATTTAAAGGTGGATGTCCAGGCTCTCAGCTGATGGGAAGACAGGACTATGCAGCACTTTAAAGACTAACAAGATGGTTTATTAGTAAATCATCTTGTTAGTCTTTAAAGTGCTGCATAGTCCTGTCTTTTGTTTCAGCAAGACCAGACTAACACGGCTACATCTCTCTTACTATTCTGATGGGAATGGGGTTGTGCCATTTTACATCAGTGGAGAATATGGCCCGGAGTTTTTTAATCTTATATCCACATTTCCAAACTTTCTGCTTGTCATATTGCTGAAAAGGCACTCAGTGATAGTAGGGTGGGAACCTAATGTCAAGTGCAGGTAAGCCATTAGCCTTTAGTTGTATAAAGTTAAATAATAGTAGAGATTTCAAGAAATCAACAGGTTTTATTTTTACAAGAATAGGCTGTCAGGTTCTGCTTCTTAAAGCAAAACCAGAAAGTGAGTTAGTGATGTGCAATTCTGCCATTGTGTTAGCATCCCAATTGCTATTCTATTTTCAGCAAGGCAGCTGCCAGCCATGGTTGACTTGGAATTAAAAGCTTTTTCATCTTTTTTATTTTATTTCTTTCTTTTGGAAATTCGAGGGAAAAAAAAAAGCTAAATGAAGCTAGGATGGATTTCTTTTGTCCCTTTTCTTGTTTGTCAGTCACCACAATTCCTTAAGAATTTGCAAAAATTGTGTACTTGGAAAGAAGATTGCCAATAACTGGAGGAGTTTGATTGCTAATTTGGCATATGGATGAGCGTGTCTCCTACCTGATCTGTTTAGTAGTCATCAGGGATGGGAAGGCCTCCTTCATCTCCTCATTTTCTAACTTGTGGGGTCCGGGATGATGGGGGACAGTCTGCCACTTTTCCTACATAGAAACATATGACTGAGAATATAAGGTTCTGTGGTTACCAAGCAGCTTAGTCTGGCTGAATACACACTGGAAGAGTTTTCTTCTGAATGGTGCCCATCTCTTGGGCTGCTCCAGTTTGCCATTTCCATTTTGTCATTCTTCCCTGTGTTTTTGATTCACAAGGACAGTAAATGAGACACAAGGTGCATGAGGTAAAACCTTTTATTGGACCAATTTCTATGGGTGAAAAACAAAATTTCAAACTTACACAGAGCTCTTCTTCAGGTCTGGGTTCTGTGTCAGCACACCTGAGTGTCCTCCTGCCCTGCAAGGATTGTGTAGCACTTTGAAGAGCCACATGCTCCTTGTAGGGCAGGTGTAGGGCGGGAGGAGGCTTTGGGCACTCCCTCCACCCCCCAGGCCAATCAGGGCTTGGGGCGGGGGAGCTGCGCAAAACTTCCTTCTCCCTGCCCCGGCCCTGCGAGGAGCGCGCGGCACATCAAAGTGCTACACGATCCTCACAGGGCGGGAGAATGCTTCGCACGCGGCACATCAAAGTGCCACATCAAAGTGCCACCTGCTCCTTGCAGGGCAGGAGGAGGCCCAAAGCCTCCTCCCACCCTACCCTCACCCTGCGAGGAGCATGCAGCAGGGACCAGCATGGGTGCCTAGTGGGAAGGGGGGTGGGCAAAGGGGCTCCCCCACCTGCAGACCAATCATGGTCTGTGGGTGGGGTAGCCCAGAAGTGTACTGGCCCTGCCTTTTCCGATTTAGGCCCTGCTCCTTCTGAGCAGCCTGGGAGCACTTCAAAACTTTTTGAAGTGGCCCCCGGCCAAAAATTATTGCCCACCTCTGGCTTACACTGTGCAGTTCCCTGTGCAGTACGAGACAATATAATTTTGGGCTTATACTTCAGATGGGGTATGTTCCTGAGGAGCTGAAAGTTATTCTGCAGCCATCCCATGCAGGAACTGATCAGAGAGCATGTAACTACAGCTGGGTGTGTCCCTACCTGTATGTGTGTTAGTGAAAATGCAAGCAGGAGGTCTTTGCAGCTTGTCACAGCATGAGAGGGAGTCCTGGCTGGTAAATCTGGAGATCTCAGTGGTGTTCCAAGTTCCCTGGGGAAACCACTCACAATTAACTCACCTGAATTGACTGCCTAATATCTTGGGACTTACAAAACAACAACTGCATTGCATGAAACTCAATGTTCTTTCTCATTCTCCCACTCCTCTTCTGGATGCTGGCAATTCCATCCATTTGACAGTTCTGTTATTTTCCCTTTTCTATTATTACTGTATTGTAAAGTTTGTGAAAAATGATGTCATTATTTAACACATTGTTCATTGTAAAAATCCAATCATCCACCAAAAACATTAGCTCCTTGTGTTGTTTTTGGCTTCTCTTGTCATAAATGGGTCTCTGCTTCATTTCCAGAAATAGGAATCATTTTACACTAGAAGATGGTTAAAACACTTGAAGAAAAGAAAATTGAAACATGAAATATTGTGTACAATGGAAATAAAGGGTAAACGTACCTGCAGCAATTAGACTTTTCCATTGAGGGAATAACATGAAATCAGAAAGAAGACAGTTCATGGAGCAGTGAAAAAAATATCAAGGTCATAGTAATTGAGTGTTTAATATTTGATTGATGTGAACACAGTAGCAAAATGAGCACAGACAACATGCATGGCTTGATGCAATCCTTATTAAACTTAGTACCCCTTCATTGTGCTATTTCTCCCATCACCCATACACTCCTATACCCGCTTATAGGGCTTTTTACAATATAACCAAGATCAAGAGCCAAGATTACAGGGCTCCATACCCATATATCCTGTACGGAATTCTGGCCTTAAGTTACATTCATACAAACAAACCCGAGTACCTCACCGAGACTAGGCTAGCTGTGATTAAAGGAAAAAGCTCCCTGGTCTTCTGCTAATTGGCCCATAGAGGAAAAATTCCTTCCTGACCCTCTAAACAGGCAAACTGACTATACCCCATCAGGTTAGGTTTTCATTCCTACTTCTGGAGGATAGAAGGACTGCTGGTATGGAGCCAAAAGAGAATCCACGTGGTGACTGCACTAAGCTAAATCCTGGGAGCTGGGGAATACTATCAGTCAGCGCCTCCTTCTTCTTACTGGCCAATGGGTGCCAGTGACTTCCAGGGAGGGGGAGGAGCCCCCTATTGTCCCTTGAGGAGTGTTTCCCTCCTTTGCTACTGGGACTGTCCACCTTTCACCACCATCGATTTCTCCCACTCTGGTGGGAGGCATTTCTGCAGCTTTGTAGTTGCGCTAGTAATACACAAATTTACCTAGAATAATGTGGGCACAGATCCTCAGCAGCTGTAAAGAGATGAATGATGGTTCTGTGGCTCAGAGAATAGACTGGAACTTGGGAAAACTGGAATCAATTCCCAACTCTGTCACAGACTGCCTATAGGGTGCGCCTACACAACAGGGCTTAACTCGAAATAAGCTACACAAATTGAGCTACGTCAGTTGTGTAGCTCATTTCTTAATTGGGAGTTTCTACACAGCACTTATTTTGAAACAGAGTACTCTTCCTCCAACTTCCCTTGCTCCTTGTACAATGACGGTTACAGGAGTCAGAGTAAAGTCCTCCAGCTTGACAGTATTTTGATTTATTTCAAAATAACTGCCTGCTGTGTACACGCGGACAAAGTTATTTCGAAATAACACTAGTTATTTTGACATGTTGCTGTGTAGATGTACCCTGTGTGATTTTGGACCTTATAGTGATTGTGAACGTGGTTTTTAATTTTTTTCCAGTGTAGACCAGGCTGATCTAATTTGCCTTTATTTTCCTAGTGATGAATATTTTAATAGTTTTACCTGAGAAGTACCTTACTTCTGCCAACACTGAAATTTTTGCATTTGCTGCTGATTTCACAACTGGGTCCTTTGCCACTAAAACTGCAATGAAGGATTATTATGCAACATGCTGTCATCCCCTTCTATTGTTCTGTAATTTCCTGGCTACAGCAAACCTCTACAGTGACAGTGTGCAGTCTGGATTTTGGTGCTTCTCTGGAGATTCATTTCAACTGAACCATCAGGCAGACTTTTTTTCTCCTACTTTGTTAAGATGAGATGGGAAGATTCGTATTAGTAATAGGATGGGAATTATAAAGACTGTACTGAATGTGTTCCACATGTTCAGGGGAACAAATTCTATATAACACAAGAATAGCACAATGTAACAGGATGGCTAGCCTTAGCCTGGAAATCTCCACCTCCTACGTCAGCCCTGATTACAGAATGACCCTCACTTGACAGGAATCAGTAATTCCGGTATAAAAGGAGCGAGATGTTGCAATAAGGGAGGAAGGACCAGTAGTTTGTCGGTAGACTCTGCAAAGGCTAGTAAGAAGGCTTTCACAGGGCCCTATTTCAGCAGGGGCAGTAGCTGAGGGCACCTAGGGAGAAGGGCAGACTCCTGACAGTACTGAAAGCGGAAGGACACTCCCTCCAGGAGGAGGGGCTGTGTCCTGCAGAACCTGGGAGGAAGTTTGTATGAGTTTGCATTCTATTCAGAAGACTTTATTATTTTGGACCATCAGGAGAGAGATACTGAATGAGGGTTGATGCCTTCAGTACCAGAACCGGGGGGTTTGTTTGAACTACCTTTGAACTAGGGATGTAATAGTATAGTCGATTAACTGATAAGCAAAAGCTTATAGGTTAGTGCTATGGATTACACACATTCCCCTCTTCCCCCCACCCCTTGCCATTACATTTTTTAGCAGGCTAGCCAGCAATCCAGCTCAGTCCCGGCTTGTACTGGGTCCGGGACCTACCCCTGCTGCGGCTCTGCATTTAAAGTGTATTAGGAGCCTGGCAGGCAGGCAGTGCGGCTCAGTTCCGACTCGCGCTGGGTCTGGGACCTCAGACACTGCCCACCCTGGACACAGGCTGCTGCCACCTTGCACAGCAGCATGGTTTGGCAGGCAGCCAGTCTGCAAGGGGCTCCCCTCACAGACAAGTTCCCGCCTGACACCCCGCACTGCTGCCTCTGATAGAGACACAGCAGCATGAGTTGGCAAGGGGCTCTCCGGGGACTATGGAATAGTTGACTAACCAATAAGAATTCATGAAGCTAACCAACCAATATTTAAAATCCCTACTTTGAACTGAATGAGTTCTTGGGAGGCCTACAGGATGGGGCTAATGGTCAGAGAGCCTGCAAAGTGACCTCTGGCCACAAGGGGATGCTCAGTAAATGACCACCCTGCTGCACAAAGAAGCATGTGGATTCTTGTGTATTCAGTTACCTGTTTTACATGATGCCACAAATGAAGCAGATAGCTACAATTATGATTGAAACAATAATATGCATCCCAGCACACTGACCTGGTTTGGATAAATAGCTTGCAGTGGTTTTCCTATTGTGTATTTTAACAGGGGGCATTTCTACACAGGGTGAAGGGGTTTCCAAGTTCTTTTAATGTAGTTGTGGGCAATAAATTTTGGGGGGGGCTACTCCAAGATGTTGGAAAGTAGTCAAGGGCCACACTTTTCTTTGGAAGAGATGTGGGGTCTAGGATGGAGGTTGGGTGCAGAAGGGTGCAAGGGGTAAGGGACTAGGGTGCAGGAGACAGTGTGAGGTCTGAGAGGGAGTTTGGGAGAAGGAGGGGGTTGTGACCTGGGTCAGGGGATTGGGGTGTGGGGTCAGAGAGGGAGTGTGGGTACAAGAGAGGATTCTAGCCTGGGGGAGGGGCTATAGGAGGGAGTGCAAAGTCTAGGAGAAGGGAACAAGGAGGTGCAGACTGCAGAGGATTGCATGGTGACCTGGGGTAGGGGAATGGGATGAAGGGTCTGGGAGGGCGTATGGGTGCAGGAGAAGATTCTGGCCTGGGCGAGGGGTGCAGGAGGGGTACAAGGTCTGGAAGAGAGTTGTGATCTGGAGCAAGGAGGTTCAGAGGGTTTGGATGGTGACCTGGGTGGGGGAGTTGGGGTGCAAAGGGTTTGGATGGTGACCTGGGGGAGGGAGTTGGGGTGTAGGAGGGGCTGGGTGCCAGCGGTAGGCTCTGGCTGGGAGGTGCTTACCTAAGTGTCTCCTGGCCAGCAGCCCTGCAGCACCCCCAAGGCAGGTTGGACTCCCTGCCTGCTGCAGCCCCAGACCACTTGAAACTGTGGGCTGCTCCCTCCATTTGGCTCTCAGCTCCGGGAATGGGAAGAGGCTTGTGTTGCCCCCTTCCCTGAGGCCAATCTCTCAGCTCCTATTGGCTGGTTCTTTCCAGCCAATAGGAGCTGAGAGATTGAATGGGCTCAATTCCTATTGGCTGGTTGTTTCCAGCCAATAAGAGCTGAGGATTGGGCTGGGGGCCGGGAGGTCACACAAAGCCTCCCCCTGCCTGCAGAGCAGAGAGTCACAGGAACTGTGCTTTAAACTGTGGCAGCTGCATGCCTGAGGGTCCCAGCACGGTGGTCTGCATGCCGGATCTGGTGGCTTGGGGGGCCAGATCTCGTCCCCAGGCTGTATTTTGCCCAGCCCTGTTTTAATGACTAGTCTGTTGTTGGTCTCCTTTTCGCTTTCAGAACTTCTGACTGCAAAGTGGTTATTTACAAGAAATGCATTCAGGCACCAGTCCTGCAAGCCTTTCTCCACAGGTGGATCCTGACTGTGCTGGCACAGGTATCTTCCATATGGAGCAGCTTCCAGGATTGATTGGAGGTTGTGACGGTTCTTCGGGTCGGGTAGGTTATCCCCGTCCCCCGAGCCCGGTACTTCCCTTTCTGTTCCTTGCCGGGTGAGTTCGCCCCGACCAGTGTTTGGGGGCATATCGCGGTGCTTCTAGGGAGTTTGTCTCGGCCTGAGACGAGGGAGAGAGGGGGGTCCGGGCCCGCTCTCACTCGCGGACCCCAGCCCAGGGCCCTAAGGACTTGGACCACGCTGCGGTCCTAGTCCGACTAACGGGGTCGGGACCCTAAATGCGTTAGCCCACGGGCTTCATTCACCGCCCTGCCCTGGGCCACTTCCTCTCTCCCTCCTCCCTGTCAGTACCTCTGTTTCCAGCCTTCCATCCGGCTGGTTCTTCCGCCCTTACCGGCGGCGTTCACATCTGTCTTCTACCGCCGTTGCTGCGGCCCCCACCTGGTTTCACTGCGGACCCTTTCCTGTTGCTTTCTCCCCCCCCCCTTTGCTACTCCGTCCGGGCGGCTTTTGAATCCCCTGCCGCCTGGACGTCGGGCTTGGCGTCGCCCTGATGTCACCGGCGTGTCCCCGCCCCCCCCGCGCCATCTTGCCGTGGGCCCGACGTTTCCCTCTGTCGGCCGCTGCTCCTGGGCTCCTCCAGCCAAGCCGCGGCGTGGGAACAGCTGGGGCACGGCTGGTAAGCGGGCCCCTGACACGCCAAAAGGGCACTTTCCCCTTTGGCTCAGTGGGGGGCCTCGTGGCCCCATCGCAGACGTCTACAACTCTATGGAATCATCTTACTTTTTCAAGGAATACAGCTCTGGTGCATGCCTGGGGTTCTCATTGACAAAAGCAGAGCTGTGCACTGAACAATCACCTTTTGCTTTGCAAGTATTTATTTAGTTATGAGTGAGTGCAAAGTGATACATGCATGAACTTGCAAATTTGATCCAGGTTATTAATTTGATAGGCTTGCAAATACAACTCCCCAACTTCCATACTCTGGACAATATTATGAATTTGCACAAGGTGGAAATTCTCTCTCTCTCTTTTTTTTTAAACTTCTCTTTCCTACATAGAGAACCTAATGGTATATTTATTGAATGATTAGTTCCATGCTTGCTATTGATATTTCTTGGGCTGGTTTTTTATATCTTTTGGCTGTGTCTCTCAATGGGAAAAAAAACCTAACCATGCCAGAAAAAATTATTGCCACACTTCTACCTGCTTTTGTGGTTAAACGTTTTCTACTCCCTCATACTAGGGAAAATAGCAGTTTTAACCCTTCCCCCACTCATTCACTCACTCCCCTGCGTGATATTAGATTCACTATAGGACTGAAATGAGGAAATTATTCAGGGCTTTTTCACTCAACATATATACACAAGTATGGGTGCATGCTGCAGTTACAGTCTGATTTTTCAAGAATTATTTATTACGTATTTAGGAAAAGCCAGAATGAGGTACTTTGTGGCTTCCAGTTGGGTAAGCCATTAGTTGTGCATGAAGAATGATGTAATGAAGTGACTAAGATGACCTCATCAGAAGGATTAATTGATATATGTGTGCATGTTGGATCTGATTTGTACAGGTAACTAGAACTCCTGTTTTATTCATGCAATCTTATTGCTGATTGATTAATTGATTTTGTATTTTGATAGTGCTTAGGTGCTCATTCATAAATAAGGACTTCATTGTGCTTGGCACACACTAAACAAAAAGACCCTGCCTAGTGCATGCAATCTGTTAGAATTCATGAGGCTGCATACATGTGACTGACAGCAGACTTTCGTCCATGGAATATGCGCACCAAAATTTTTGTTGGGGTTGTTTGAATTGATGGTTCTGAGTAATATTCATTGCTAATTTAGCCCTTCACTGTGTACCCATTTTCTCTGTTTGACCCCCAATACAAATTTCTCAGTGGCTTTGGAGGGAATAACATTTTTAGGGAAAGGCCCTTGTCTCTGGAATTCACTTCTTTTGCTTGTCTAGAGGAGCCTGAGTGTATTACGTGTGGATCATGCTGGAAGACTTATCTGTATTCCTAGGCCTTAGTTGTGTATGTCGGAGCACAAGATACAGGAATTATATTTATTGTATTATGAGCTGGAGTGTAATTTGTATCTACACTAAAATTTTGGGGCTTACTGAACCTCTCTGTGCATTTTTACACACTGTAAAATAAGTAAGTTATAACTAGTTTAAGATGAAGGACACTCCTGAAGTCCCCTTTCAGTCTTTATTCAGCTTAAGACTTCTAGTACAGTCAAAACTTCTAGCACCTAAGTTAGGACTTCAGGTGTTAGCTTATGGGGAGTTTGCAAGCTTACCAGTATTTGTTAGAATGTGTTAGTTAAATAACATTGCTTAACTTAGATGAGTACTCCATGTTCTCGTAAGGCATTTTGTTAAAAAGTGCTCAGAAACTATTACTTTGTAAAATTTTGTTGAGTTTTTTTAACCTTCTCTATATTCTGCTATTTATCCAGGACAGCTTTTGTGTTGTAGATGGGGCTACTATCAGCTAAGTGCATAACTGGTTGGATAACTGTTCTCAGAGAGTAGTTATCAATGGTTTACATTCATGCTGGAAAAGCATAACAAGTGGAGTTTGGTATGGATTAGTTTTGGGACTGGTTCTGTTCAATATCTTTATCAATGATTTAGAGGATGGCATACAGAGTATGCTTATACAGTTTGCAGATGATACCAATCTTGGAGAGGTCACAAGTGCTTTGGAGGATAGGGTCACAATTCAAAATTATCTGGACAAACTGGAAAAATAGTCTGAGGTAAATAGAATGAATGTCAATAAGGACAAATGCAAAGTACTCCACTTAGGGAGGAACAATCAGTTTCACAAAATGGGAAGTGACTGCCTAGGAAGGAGTACTGCAGAAAGGGATCTCTATGGATAGTAGTTCCATACTCCAATAATAAGAATATAGCTTTAGCGATATATTATCGATCACCTGATCAGGACAGTGATAGTGACTATGAAATCTAAGGGAGATTAGAGAGGCTATCAAATTAAAAAACTCGATAACAGTGGGGGATTTCAACTATCCTCATATTGACTGGGTACACATCATCTCAGGACGGGATGCAGAGATAAAATTCTTGACACCTTAAATGACTGCTTCTTGGAGCAGCTGGTTCTGGAACCAACAAGGGGAGAGGCTATTCTTGATTTAGTACTAAGTGGAGCACAGGATCTCATTCAAGAGGTAAATATAACTGGACTGCTTGGAAATGGTGACCATAATACAATTTAACATCCCTGTGTTGGGAAAAAACACCTCAGCAGCCCAACTCTGTGGCATTTAATTTCAGGAAGAGGAACTACACAAAAATGAGGAAGTTAGTTAAACAGAAATTAAAAGGTACAGTGACAAAAGTAAACTCTCTGCAACCTGTATGGAAACTTTTCGAAGACACCATAATAGAGGCCCAACTTAAATGTATACCCCAAATTAAAAAGAACCAAAAAAGTGCCACCGTGGCTTAACAACCAGGTGAAAGAAGCAGTGACAGATAAAAAGATGTCTTTTAAAAAGTAGAAGTCAAATCCTAGTGAGGAAAATAGAAAAGACCGTACACTTTGTCAAATTAGTCAAATTAAATGTAAAAATATAGTAAGAAAAGCCAAAAAGGAGTTTGAAGAACAGCTAGCCAAAAACTTAAAAAGTAATAGTAAAATGTTTTTTAAGTACATCAGAAGCAGGAAGCCTGCTAAACAACCAGTGGGGCCCTTGGATGATCGAGATGCTAAATGAGCCCTCAGAGATGATGAAGTCTTAGTGGAGAAGCTAAATGAATTCTTTGCTTGAGTCTTCACAGCTGAGGATATTGGGAAGATTCCCAAACCTGAGCCATTCTTTTTAGATGACAGATCTGAGGAATTGTCCCAGACTGAGGTGTCATTAGAGGAGGTTTTGGAACAAATTGATAAACTTAACAGTAACAAGTCACCAGGACCAGATGACATTCACCCACGAGTCATGGGAAATTGTGGAACTATTAACTGTGGTTTGTAACCTATCCTTTAAATCAGCTTCCGTACCTAATGATTGGAAGATAGCTAATGTGATGCCAATATTTAAAAAGGGCTCTAGAGGTGATCCTGGCAATTACAGACCAGTAAGTCTAACATCCGTACTGGGCATTAGTTGAAACTATAGTAAATAATAAAATTGTCAGACACGTGGATAAATATAATGTGTTGGGGGCAAGTCAACATGGTTTCTGTAAAGGGAAATCATGCCTAACTAATCTGCTAGAGTTCTTCGAGGGGGATCCAGTGGATATAGTATACTTAGATCTCCAGAAAGCCTTTGACAAGGTCCTTCACCAAAGGGATGTGCACCCACATTTTGAATACTATGTACAGATGTGGTTGCCTCATCTTAAAAAAGTAAAGTAAGTTGTTGTGGGACAAGAGGGAAGGTCCTTTTGTGGATTGATAACTGGTTAAAAGACAGGAAACAAAGGGTAAGAATTAATGGTAAGTTTTCCGAGTGGAGAGAAGTAATAAGTGGGGTTCTCCAGGGGTCTGTCCTGGGACCGATCCTATTCAACTTATTTATAAATGATCTAGAAAAAGGGGTAAACAGTGAGGTGGCAAAATTTGCAGATGATACCAAACTGCTCAAGATAGTTAAGACCAACGCAGACTGTGAAGAGCTTCAAAAAGATCTCACGAAACTGAGTGATTGGGCAACAAAATGACTAATGAAATTTAATGTTGATCAATGTAAAGTAATGCACATTGGAAAAAATAATCCCAACTATATGTACAATCTGATGGGGACTAATTTGGCTATAACTACTCAAGAGAGAGATCTTGGAGTCATTGTGGATAGTTCTCTGAAAACATCCACTCAGTGTGCAGCAGCAATCAAAAAAGCAAATAGAATGTTAGGAGTAATTTAAAAAGCGAGAGAGAATAAGACAGAAAATATCTTATTGCCTCAGTCTAAAACCATGGTGCACCCACATCTTGAATATTACCTACAGATGTGGTTGCCTCATCTTAAAAAAGATATATTGGCATTGGAAAAGGTTCAGAAAAGGGCAACAAAAATGATTAGGGGTTTGGAACTGGTCCCATATGAAGAGAGATTAAAACAACTTGGACTTTTCAACTTAGAAAAGAGGAGACAAGGGGTGGGGAAATGATAGAGGTCTATAAAATTATGACTGGTATGGAAAAGTGAATAAAGAAAAGTTATTTACTTATTCCCACAATATAAGAACTAGGGGGTCACCAAATAAAATTAATAGGCAGCAGGTTTAAAACAAACGGAGGTGTAACAATTAACTCGAACTAAGGACTTAGTTCGAGTTAACGTTTGACTGCCATGTGTAGCCGCGGGCAGTTAGTTCGGACTAGGGGGATTTAAAAAAGGCGCCTGGACGGGAAGATGCAAATAAAGCCCGGGATATTTAAATCCCGGGCTTCATTTGCAACTTTGAATGCCTGCATTAGCCTCCCTAGTTCGAACTAGGGGGCTAGTGTAGACATACCCAAAAGGAAGTTTTTCTTCACTCAGCGCACAGTCCATCTGTGGAACTTTACCAGGATTCAAAAAAGAGCTAGATGGATTCACGGAGGTTAGGTTCATCAATATCTATTATCCAGGATGGGTAGGAATGATGTCCCTAGCCTCTGTTTCTCTGGAGGTGGGTGACAGGGGAGGGATCACATGAAGATTACCTGTTGTGATTCCTCCCTCTGGGGCATCTGGTATTGGCCACTGTCAGCAGACAGGATACTGGGCTAGATGGACCATTGGTCTGACCCAGTATGGCCATTCTTACGTTCTTAGGGATCTGGGGGTCATAGTGGACCACAAGCTAAATATGAGTCAACTGTGTGACTCAAAAAACCAAACATCATTCTGGGTTGCATTCATAGGAATGTTGTGAGCAGGGCACGAGAAATAATACTTCCACTCTACTCTATGCTGATTCGCCCTCAACTCGAGAATGGTATCCAGTTCTGGATACCACATTTCAGGAAAGATGTGGAGAAACTGGAGTAAGTCCAGAGAAGAAAACATGACCTATGATGGAAGACTGAAGGTATTTGGTTGGTTTTGTCTAGAAAAGAGAAGACTGAGAAGGGGATATAAGAACATAAGAACGGCCGTACTGGGTCAGACCAAAGGTCCATCTAGCCCAGTATCCTGTCTGCCGACAGTGGCCAGCACCAGGTGCCCCGGAGAGGGTGGACCGAAGACAATGATCAAGCGATTTGTCTCCTGCCATCCCTCTCCAGCCTCTGACAAACAGAGGCCAAGGACACCATTTTATCCCCTGCCTTTTATGGACCTAACCTCCATGAAATTATCTAGCTTCTCTTTAAACTCTATTATAGTCCTAGCCTTCACAGCCTCCTCTGGCAAGGAGTTCCACAGGCTGACTACACGCTGTGTGAAGAAGAACTTTCTTTTATTAGTTTTAAACCTGCTACCCATTAATTTCATTTGGTGTCCTCTAGTTCTTCTATTTAGGGAGCTAATAAATAACTTCTCTTTATCGGCCCTCTCCACACCACTCATGATTTTATATACCTCTATCATATCCCCCCTCAGTCTCCTCTTTTCTAAACTGAAAAGTCCCAGTCGCTTTAACCTCTCCTCATATGGGACCCGTTCCAAACCCCTAATCATTTTAGTTGCCCTTTTCTGAACCCTTTCCAAGGCCAAAATATCTTTTTTGAGGTGAGGAGACCACATCTGTACACAGTATTCAAGATGTGGGCGTACCATAGCTTTATACAGGGGCAGTAAGATATTCTGGGCCTTATTTTCTATCCCTTTCTTAATAATTCCTAGCATCCTATTGGCCTTTTTGACAGCTGCTGCACATTGTGTGGAAGTTTTCAGAGAACTGTCCACGATAACTCCAAGATCTCTTTCCTGATTTGTCGTAGCCAAATTAGCCCCCATCATACTGTACGTATAGTTGGGGTTATTTTTCCCGATGTGCATTACTTTACACTTATCCACATTAAATTTCATTTGCCATTTTGTTGCCCAATCACTCAGTTTGGTGAGATCTTCTTGGAGTCCCTCACAGTCTGCTTCTGTCTTGACTATCCTAAACAGTTTGGTATCATCTGCAAACTTTACCACCTCACTGCTTACCCCTTTCTCCAGATCATTTATGAATAAGTTGAACAGGATTGGTCCTAGGACTGACCCTTGAGGGACACCACTAGTTACCCCTCTCCATTCTGAAAATTTACCATTTTTTCCTACCCTTTGTTTCCTGTCTTTTAACCAGTTCTCAATCCAAGAAAGGACCTTCCCTCTTATCCCATGGCCATGTAATTTACACAAGAGCCTTTGGTGAGGGACCTTGTCAAAGGCTTTCTGAAAATCTAAGTATACTATATCTACTGGATCCCCCTTGTCCGCATGTTTGTTAACCCCTTCAAAGAACTCTAAAAGATTAGTAAGACAGGATTTCCCTTTACAGAAACCATGTTGACTTTTGTCCAACAAATTATGTTCTTCTACATGCTTCACAATTTTATTCTTTACTATTGTTTCGACTAATTTGCCTGGTACTGAAGTTAGACTTACCGGTCTGCAATTGCCCGGATCGCCTCTAGAGCTCTTTTTAAATATTGGTGTCACGTTGGCTACCTTCCAGTCATTAGGTACAAAAGCCGATTTAAGGGATAGGTTACAAACCACAGATAATAGTTCAGCAATTTCCCCTTTGAGTTCTTTTAGAACCCTTGGATGAATGCCATCCGGTCCCGGAGATTTGTTAATATTAAGCTTTTCTATTTGTTCCAAAACCTCCTCTAATGACACTTCAATCCAGGACAGTTCTTCAGATTCATCACCCACAAAGGACGGTGCAGATTTGGGAATCTCCCCAACGTCCTCAGCCGTGAAGACTGAAGCAAAGAAATCATTTAGTTTCTCCGCAATGGCTTTATCGTCCTTGATTGCGCCTTTTATAGTTCGATCGTCTAGGGGACCCACAGGTTTTTTAGCAGGCTTCCTGCTTCTAATGTACTTAAAAAACATTTTGTTATTTCTTTTTGAGTTTTTGGCTAGCTGTTCCTCAAAATCTTTTTTTGCTTTTCTTATTACATTGTTACACTTGATTTGACAGTGTTTATGTTCCTTTCTATTTATCTCACTAGGATTGGACTTCCACTTCTTAAAAGATGCCTTTTTTTCCCTCCCTGCTTCTTTTACATGGTGGTTAAGCCACGGTGACACTTTTTTAGGTCTCTTGCTATGTTTTTTAATTTGGGGTATACATTTAAGTTGGGCCTCTATTATGGTGTCTTTAAAAAGTTTCCATGCAGCTTGCAGGGATTTGGCTCTAGTCACTGTGCCTTTTAATTTCTGTTTAACTAGCCTCCTCATTTTTGTGTAATTCCCCTTTTTGAAATTAAATGCCAGGGTGCTGGACTGCTAAGGTATTCTACCCACCACAGGAATGTTGAATTTTATTATATTATGGTCACTATTCCCAAGCGGTCCTGTAACGGTTATTTCCTGGACCTGATCCTGCACTCCACTCAGGACTAAATCAAGAATTGCCTCTCCCCTTGTGGGTTCCTGCACCAGCTGCTCCAAGAAGCAGTCATTTAGGCCATTGAGAAATTTTATCTCTGCTTCTTTTCCTGAGGTGACATGTACCCAGTCAATATGGGGATAATTAAAATCCCCCATTATTATAGAGTTCTTTATTTTGGTAGCCTCTCTAATCTCCCTCAGCATTTCAATGTCAGTATCGCTGTCCTGGTCAGGTGGTCGGTAATATATCCCTACTGCTAATTTCTTATTATTGGAGCATGTAATTACTATCCATAGCGATTCTATTGAACATGTTGATTCACTTAATATTTTTATTTCATTTGATTCTTTGTTATCTTTCACATACAGTGCCACTCTACCACCCACCCGGCCTGCTCTATCCTTTCGATATATTTTATATCCCGGTATGATAGTGTCCCGCAGATTTTCCTCATTCCACCAGGTTTCAGTGATGCCTATTATGTCAATCTCCTCATTTAATACTAGGTACTCTAGTTCACCCATCTTATTAGTCAGACTCCTAGCATTTGTGTAGAAGCACTTTAAAAATTTGCCACTGCTTATTTGTCTGCCCTTCCCTGGTGCATTGGATTCCTTTGTATGCGGTTGTTTGTCTACTCTGGCCCATGGTTTGCCCTCTCCCCTCCTCTCTTTCTGACTACAGCTTAGAGAATCTCTATCAATGGATTCTCCTCTCAGAGAAGTCTCCCTCCGATTTACGTGCATCTCCGCACCAATCGGTTTCCCCCCATCTCTTAGTTTAAAAACTGCTCTACAGCCTTTTTAATGTTTAGTGCCAGCAGTCTGGTTCCACCCTGGTTTAGGTGGAGCCCATCCTTCCTGTATAGGCTCCCCCTCTCCCAAAAGTGTCCCCACTTTTGATAGCAGTTTTCAAGTACCCAAAAGGGTATTACAAGGAGGAGGGAGAAAAATTATTCATCTCAACCTCTGATAATAGGACAAGAAGCAATGGACTTAAACTCCATCATGGTTTTTGTTGGGCACTAGAAAAAACTTTGTAACTGCCTCCATAGTTACTGTTGATGTTAGTAGGAATAACAGCAGGCAGAATTTTAGCCTTTTCTATTCTCTTCATGGAATATACACCCACTGCTGATGGGCAGATTTTGCTGGAGCAGACTCTCATCTGAATTGCTCTCAACTAAGTACAACCACTCTGGATATGATTCAAACACATCTCCTTCCTGGGTTTTCTTTCACTATTAACTTAAGAAAAACAACAAAAAAATACAGGGCTGATCTGACACTCATCAGAGTGAGTGGAAAGGTTCCCATTTATTTCATTAGCATGGAATCTGTCATCTAAGCCTAAGCCTAAGTTATTTATTTCCTGCAAGGCCCCCCTCTATCCCAGTTCCTACTTTTCTCTGACTCTGAGAAATATTCCAATTTGGAATTAAAGAAAGATGACTCAGCAAAAAATCTCTCCACAATTCTATGCAGGTTTCAAATGCCTGACGTGTGGAGGATGCAGTTGGAAAATCCCATATCCCCACACCAGGCCCTATCTTTTGTTTTTTTAAAATACTGTCATATTGTGGTATCTGTGCAGCAGGCATTCTGGATTGTCGTAACTGCACAGTATTTTTCAGGAGAAGTGAAACATTTTTCCTACTAAAACTAGATGGAGTATTTTTAGGCAAGTTGGAATTTGGTCAGGGTGCCGAGGTTAAAACCTCCTCTCATACGAAACGTGCTAGGGGACCTTTAAAGAATACAAGCACTCAGAATCTTGGCTTTACCTTTCACTGAAGATGGATAGCTCCAAAGCTTTTGAGTTGTGGCATTCTGAAGACAAAGCAAGGACTATATATTGTTGGCCAGCAGAACAGTTGTCCAGGGTGTCTGGCTGTACTCCAGAGAATCTGAATCATTCATTTTGTGACAGACATTTGTATTTTCACTAGACAGTCATAAACACTACAGCAACCTAAATATCAGACAAAGCTAACTCAGGTCACATGAGTCCAGGCCAATAAATCACAAACGAACGAAAAAGCCATTGGGAGTTTTGCCTGGACAATGTACATTCCCATCTTCTGTTGCTGAGCACCATGGTTGAAAAAAATAACAGCTATTATTTCATAAAGTATTTCTTATGCTTTCAGTAAAGCCAAATGCAGAAAGCCCCCCTTCCCACTGAAGACAGTGGCAGAATTTCCACTGAATTCATTACAAATGGGACTGACACACAAATTTGTATTTCAGCGGTAAAGTATAACAATCTTATACTTTATAATATATATATCAAAGATTTGTGGGTGGTATGGAGGAAGGGAAAAAATGGGGACTTGAATCCTGTGTGATATTTAATAAAGTTCTGTAAGCATTAGTAGAACTAAGTGAAAGAAGCAACTTTTAATTTGCAAATCATTGACTGAAAGAAGTGGGAAGGATACACAATTAAATGAGAAAAAAAGTAATTTTGGCATCAGATCACATTTATTTTCTTTGGAGTCCTAACTGAGGATTCACCTTGAATAAAAATACAGTAAGTACCTTTACCTCCTTCAGCATATTTTCTTGACAATTTAACCATAGTACAGAGAGAGAGACTAAAGAATAAAGGCCCTAATAAAGCCATGATTGTGCTTTAGCTGGGGTTCAGGCACTGACAAGCTGTGGTGAAGGGGAAACCCATTGCTAATTCCAGCCTTCATGTCCCGGTAAGAGCAATGTGATGTAATTACATCGATGAGTTCATGGATAGGAAGGGGCAAATGCTTTTGATAGGGTCTCAAAGATAACTTGAACTGCTCTTACTGTGTTTGATTATTGCCATGAAATGAGTGATTGGGCGAGTGTTACCTAATCCCTGCAGCCAGGGTAATTTAGTAACCAATGAATTATAAATTCTGATGGTGGAGCTACGACAAGTGAAGGAGCTGTTTGTAGAGAGGTATATGTTGCCATTAGGGTGTAACTATTGCAGCTCCTTTCCCGGTGTTGAAATCAGGTTAGAACTACAACACTGTGGAATGTACGTTTGTGGAAGGATTCCTGAAGAATGGGTCCTATAATCTGTGGTATTCCATCATGGAAAAGGTGAGGCCCAATCTTCATGGGCTGGAGAATGTAGTGGGAGATTTGTTTCCTTCTGGTACTGTATGTGTCTGTGCAGTGACCGGGCATAACTGAGCTCCCCTCAGACAGGGACTACTACAGCCAGTTTAGGGAGTATTTCTGGGCAGGGAGAGAGCTGGTTATTGCCTCATGTCTTTGAATCAATATCGCTCTGCTGGGAAGAAGGAGGGTACAGGCTGTGGCTTGTTCAGATGCAGCAAGGGATGCCCTTTCCCACACTCCCACCACTGCTTCTAGAGGTATCTAGAAATGCTTAAATGGATGGATCAACAGATCCTTTTAAAACAGATTCTGTCTCCTTTTGTGGCTCCTTTGTGCCATTCTTCCTATGTTAAAGGGGTGAAATGGTTCTCTGGGGAAGGGATGGTACAGGACTGAAGTAAATAGCTTTAGATCTTCTTTCTGTACTCCGCCTGCACTAGAGACAAGCTGAGGTGTAGCCAGAGGCAGGAGAGGAGTGACTTAGCCTTCTCCACTTTGAGCTGTGGGACATAAGGCTGCCCATAAATAAGTATGACCCAGGAACAGCCCAGAAGTAGGATAGGGGAGCAACTGCCTTCTGCCACCTGGATTCCTGCTCAGTAGAGAACCTTACATCTACCCACTACTGGCTGGGCACTTGGTGTTGTCTCTATCCAGCACTGCTAGGCTCATGAGTCTGAAATGAGCCCTTATTACTTATAGCACATAAGTGCTGAGTCAAACTTTCCAACAGAGGTGAACTTAAAGCTGCCATTAACCTAAAATCAGGGCCTCATCTGGCCCTGAGTATCAAGGAAATACATGTGGAAAAATAGTATGTGATTATATAATTAGTATCTGTATCATACACACCAAGGGGCCGTAGGTGTGGCCATAAAGTGGCATTTCTTCAGGCTTGAGTGACTGACTTTTGAAACCTTAATGTTCTCTCAGTGGAGTTCTTTGTGTGGTTTCTCCTGAATTTTTAAGAACAGCAAACTAAAGGGACTCGCCCCCTGAAATTCTGTCATGTGGAATCACAGACCTGCAGATTGGCCAGCAACTGGTTTAAACCCTGTAGTTCTTCCACGCCACAGACCACTGCTGCTTAAGCTAACAGAGTAACTGGCAACAGTTAAAAGCTGTTATCTCTATAAACCAGTCATGAGACGGGAATAAGATATGAGCTTTAGATGTTTACTAGTTAGCAAGGAATGCTGAGACTCAGGAATCCTGGGCTGAATTTCAGATTCTGGTTACAGATAGCTACTGGTTACAGACCCTCCTGCCTTGCTCGTCCAGCCCATGCCGTCTGCCACTGCCCCTAGCTTCTGGAATGTTCTCCTTCAGCCTGTCACCCTTACTCTTTCCCCACTTCCTGTTGCTCTCTTGCTGTCATCCCTCTTGTTATAGTATTGTCCCTCATAGGGTGCACTACATTCCAGCTTTTTTTCAATGTCTCTGTTGTGATGTCTGGGCGTCGAGAGCTCAGGAGAATCAGGCACTCTGGTTCCCAGCACCATGGCAGCCAGTCCTGGTAAGGGGAGCAATCGTTGGAACAGTCCTCATCTGTCCCTGGGCTGTGCTCGGTACAGATGGAAACAGGAGAGGATGTTACTGTCAAATGCTAACAAACCTCTGTTGAGCACCTAAAAATGGTGATTTTCATAGGTTAATAACTTCACTAAATTTGTGTGAATTTCACAGGGACAAAAAACAGCACATCCCTGACACTGGAAAGAACTTCCTGCTAAATTTCAAGTCCCTGCTGTAAAGTATTGAAGTGCCAGAGCAAGCTTCTCAATGAAACAGATTTATATTTCTTTAATATAGGTGAAACAACACATCTTTTCCCTAGTCTTGTTCACAGAAATGGCAGAACCGTTTCTGCTGAAACTGAAAAATCCAATCCAATAACAATCAGCAGTGGCAGGCTTCTACGTGTAAAAAATTTCAGCCCAAAGTTGTTAAAATTCAGGGGGGAAAAAAAGCAACTGAAGCAACCAAAAACAGTTTTATACTAGAACATGTCAGGCAGCCCTTAGCTATAGCCATAGTTGCCAGGTCTGCCAGTCATTTGCTCTATAAGCCATAGTTTGGATGACTGCCCTTATGAGGTCCAAGTAGAACTCCATTGGTTAGCACAGAGATGAAGCCATTTGTAGAGGACAGAATTTGGAGGAGAACACTGGCTGTGAGCAGTGGCCCAGCAAGTCCTTTTGCAAACTCAGTTCCCTTCATCTGGGTTTCACTGGAGGTACTGCTGCTTGGATGGCAGTAAAGCAATGTAATAGCCGTAATTGAGCTCAGAGTGCAAATATAACAGCAACATTGTTTTCAAGAGAATGCCTTTCACTCTAATAAAAAGTTACAGTAATTCAAGCAATGTTGAAAGCTCATGTAAAAAAAGGGAATCACGTTTTCTAAGCTCCCATTTTGTGAGCAGCTGTGTGGGTGGAAAGAAACACGTGCAATTACAGAAGAGTGCTGATAAGCAAGTGTTTATTGCATAGCTATTTCCCTATAACATTAGCTGCTGTTTCAAGATCAGACATTTGTCCTTAAAATGTTTTGCTGCTTGAAATTTTTTCCTTCTTTTGAAAGTGTTTTCTTCATAAAGGAGACACTTACATAAATACAACCTTAGGGCACGTCTAGAGTTGCATTCACTTTTGAAAGAAGATATGCAAATTCGGCATGAATTTGCATATCTTCTTCTGATCGCTTTTTCGGTTCTTTCAAGAAAAAAACCCTTTTTTCAAAAGGACAGTGTAAACCTCATTTTTTTAGAAAGAACGGTTCTTTTGAAAAAGGGTTTTTTTCTCGAAAGAACCATGTCTAGACTACTTTCTTTTTCGAAAGAACCTCTTTAGAAAAAGCGATCAGAAGAAGATATGCAAATTTGGCAAGAATTTGCATATCTTCTTGAGAAAGTGAAAGCAACTCTAGATGTGCCCTATTAGTGCAAAACCAATTGGGAATAGTCTGTTGGGAATTGCCAGAATCCCTTTTATATTTGGAATTATTAGAGGAACACTGTATCTGCCATTTCTATCCACAAAATGGCTCATGAAGTCTCTTCATTAAAAAGAAAGAAGAAAAAACAGTCAGAAGAGTCCAAGAAGTTTACACTAGTAACTAAATCACTTTTATGTAGCATATCAGGTTCTATATTACGAAATTATTCATTTAAATAATGTAGAGATTTAACATTAATCCTGTAAATCTATCCTTTAACTTTGTGCTAGCTTCCAGTGTGTGCAGAATCCCCCCATTGAGCAGGAGTTTATTTCTAACAAGTGTTTAGGTATCTGACAAGGCTACATCCTCTGGTGATGCAAACACCTTTACACTTGATGATTACAAAGCCTTGGTCTACACTAGGGAGTTATTTCGAAAAAAACTCCCCTTATTTCGAAGTAACAAGCAGAGTATCCACACTACCAAACCTGTTATTTTGAAATAATGGGCTGGTTATTATGAAATAATAACTCCTGCTTTCCGTGAGGCATAATGCCTATTTCAAAATAGCTATTTCAAAATAGTGGTAGTGTGGATGCTCCACTGCTGCTATTTTGAAATAACTACTCCCCAGAGTCATTCAAAGTAACTACTCCCAATTCAATGTAATTACAAAGTGCTTCCTGGGGTGCTCAGTTGAGATAGCATGTCCACATTAAGTGAGCCTGCCTCAGAATAATTTCGAGGCTTTCCTTTAGTGTGGACATGCTATTTTGAAATAGTTATTTCAAGAGTTATTATTTTGAAATAAGTTATTTTGAAATCATTTCCTAGTGTAGACATGCCCATGTGATCCTATTTAGAGCTGTCAAAACTTGTGCCATTTGATGGGAATTTATGACATTTTAAAATGTATTTGTGTTCTCTATTGGAACAAAACAGTGTGGGCGCTTTGGCAGTGTGGATGCACGCTTTCGGAAGAAGTTTTTTTAGAAGATCTCTTCCAGAAAAGCTTCTTCCAAAAAAGCCTGCAGTCTAGATATAACCTATGAAAATAATAAGTTATATATAAAAAGGAAAGGAAATCCATGAAATAAAATAAAACTATTAAAAGGAAAAGTTTATTTTGAAACAGAATTTTGAGATTTTCTCCCCCCTTCCCCATGACAATTTCTAAATAACCCCCCCCCATTTTGGGTTTTTTCCACATGAAATTTCATTGCACATGAAAAATATGGGTTTAAAATGAAACCGCATTTTCCAACAGAAAACTATTTTTGTTTGACAATTTTCCAGCCTGCTTTAGTCCCATTCTTCCATCACACAAGATCCATTGCCTGTTCACATAAATGGTCATTGGATTTGAGCCCTATATGTGCTACCATGGCTGTGCACACTGATGAGACAGAGAAGTACGGCAGCGTCATCCCCACAATTTCTTGTGTTTTGCAGTAAGAAGTGTCGTCTATGATTCTAGTGAAGGAATTGGGAGTCAGAACCCCAGGTTCTGTTCCTGGTTTTACCTGTGATTGGCAGTTTGTGAATTAATACACTCCTGTGTGTTTCAATTTATATAACAGCACAGAGTCAACCTGTGGAACTCCTTGCCAGAGGATGTTGTGAAGACCAGGATATTAACAGGGTTCAAAAAAAGAACTAGATGCATTCATGGAGGATTAGTCCATCAATATTTGTTAGCCAGGATGGATAGGAATGGTATCCCTAACCTCTATTTGTTTACTCCCTCTGGAGCATCTGGCATTGGCCACTGTTGGAAGACAGAAGACTGGGCTAGATGGACCTTTGGTCTGATCCAGTGTGGACATTCTTATGTTCTTTAGTTAAATTGGTTTAATTTATCTCCTTTTTTAGGATTTAATGTTCGTTTGTAAAATAATTTTAAATCCTTGTTGTTTTAACATTTTTCTGTTTTCTTATTTTTCTTAATAAAAGAGACAAGGGCTAAAATATGCCAGCAAGTATTGCATCTTTGAGTTTGCCTCCAGGCATATTAAATTTAATCCAAGCTCCAGTGTGTTGGGGCACACACGGCTTCTAGACATCCCAATGCATATCTGGAGCATCGGACAATATTGAAGCCTGACGAATCATGCCTGAGGCACAATACAAACTGCAGGCGGTATTTTAATAAAAACTAAATGTGAACCCGGGGCACAGACTTCATATGCAGAGACAAATATTTCCCCTAAATTTCAAAGTGCTGTTTAATAACATTTCACATCTGGGTGTCATAAAGGTTGATTGTCTGTGCAGAATTTTAGCACTAAGCATTATTTTCAATTTTGATTTCACTGCCCTAGAGTCTTTTACCACTGGTAGCTGTTTATGAATGCACACTGTTTACCTTTTCTGATTTCTAGAAAGCTAAGGAATATTTAGAAGTAAACTTGTTCCACATATTTAATTAGAATTATCTGCTAGTTTAAATGGCAGTAATGCAATACTTACCTATAGTGAATATATAAAATAGGAGTCCATGTACCTGACACATTACAAGATTATAGACATACTGTAATTACGGCACTTCAGACAGGTTTGTCTTGTTTACCAAATCCAATTTAATTTTCAATGTACTAATTTAATGTTAAGATGGAAAACAAGCTTTAATGTTAAGCTGGAAAACAAGCTACCAACTTTTTTTAAACTAAGCCCTCTGCAAACTTTCACTTCTCAGTGGTAACTCTTTGAAAGCTTAGGGTCAAATTTTAAAGGTATTTAGGTTTATGTACACTTTGGCATTGGGATCATGTCCTATGGAGAGTTAGGACTATGTATTTTTGAAAATCCTACCTAAATATCTTTGAAAAATCTGGTCTTTGGTTATTATTGGAACCTAAATAAGGAAATTCTCTGGCTTCCACCTCCCCCCAGACAGGTGTGAAAACATCAAAACAAAATGGTCAGAGGACCCTAGGGTAAAATTTTCAAGAGCACTTAAGTGAAAGACCATGGTTATATTTGAAATTGGAACATAAGCTAAGTCATTTAGGCACTTTTTGAAAATGAGAAATCTAAAAAGTGCATGTCACAGCTTAGCAGAGAACTATAAGAAGACTATTCTTGACGTGCAGTGTGAATAAGACTCAGGAAAGTCATGACACTGAATGTGCATTGTGTTAGCCTACATTTGTAAAGCCTTGATCCTGCAATCAGATCTACTTAGTAAGACCATGGGTGAAACTTACTTCAGGATCAGGGCCATAATTTTCATGCACGGTTTTAAATATGCTGTTCATTAGCCATCCCATGTTACAACTCATTCTGCTCACGCAGTCATTGTATGTGTAAATTGGGTTGCTGAATCCTCAGCTAAATGGTTTGTGGTTACAAATGTATATTTTTCAATGTTGAAAATGGGTATCTCCAATTTGGGGGCGTGCAGCCAGTCATATGTGGATACATGCATATGAAAGCTGACTTTCTGTTTGTTCAAAATTGGGATATGAATTTTTGATGGAAGTGACAGCTATGTGAAACCTTTAACATCACACCTTCCCTCTAGGGATGTTAAATTTAGTTTAATCAACTAATCAACTAGTCGATGGATTTTCCATTGACTAGTCGATTAGTTGATAAGTGGGGGAGCCTCCCTGTCCGGGAGCTAGCCCCGCTGTGGCTCTGCCTTTTAAGTGTATTAAGAGCCTCTTGGGTCCCCCCTGCTGCGCTTTAGCCTTTTAAATATATTAAGAACCAAGAGGTGCAGCATCTAGGACGGGGCACAAGCCGGGAATCAGCTGATTCCTGGCTTGTGCCTGGTCCCCGCTACCCCCCTGCCTTCCCTGCCCCCCACAGATATGGTGCTGGGAGAACCAGCTTTTAAGCTGGCTCTCCCCAGCACTGGCTCCTGCTCCCCGCTTGCTGCTTCTGATAGAAGCAGTAAGGTGGAGAAGCGACTAGTCGAGGGACTACTTGACTATCTGATAAACTTCTGTTTATCGGATAGTCGACTAGCTGCTTTCATCCCTACTTCCCACTTAATATTTTGAAATTGAAGGCCCCAGGAGACTAATCATTTGTGTTTAGTAAATTTTTGTCTGTAACTTGTTGATTGGGAAGACAATAAACCAGGCTAGTAAACTTCAGTTGCCAAATGATAGGCTAAACTTGATAAGTTTAGAAAATGGAACCAAACAACTCTTCAGTTTAATTGAATTTAAACTAATACATTTAAAATACCCGGTAGTTGTCCTGTGAAATAATCCATTAAGGAAACAAAAATGTCTTGCATTTGGGGGAAAATTTATATTAATGCATCTGTTTTTCCTTAAATAACATGCTAGACAAAAATGCATAGGACAAGAAGAAAGCTTTTATTGGATCAACTTCTGTTGGTGGAAAAGTTTTCAAGCTTCAAAGAACAAGCTTATTTTCACTGAGTGTTTTACTTAATTCTTGTTAAGGCTTGTGCTCATAGGTGTTTAAAAAAATCTGTACTTGTTTCTTATTCACCAGTGCATATGCACAGACTGTAAAATGCCTTGCTAACATTAGCTACCTTACTCACAGCATGGTGGCAAACAGGCAACAACCTATCTGTGTTGATACAAATTGGACAGGGATGAGGAATTAAGTAATCATTTACAACAGTGATGGGCAACCTAGGCTGGTGAGTGGGTTGCATGAGTGTTCCTCCTTCATCTCAACGTGCTGCAAGAATGTAACCAAGACAGTCTCCCAGGACAAGGTAGTTTTGCTAACTGAACTTTCATACCTACAATTCGCAGTGTGTGCCAATTGAACCATTGCTGCATTTTGATTGGATGTAGACGGAGAACACGTTTCTCACAGTCCATGTTTTGCAATCAGCACGCATCTCACTTCACGAGCCTTTGCTTTATGTGTGTGTCACTTCAGTAATTTTGTCAGGAAAAAAACTGTGCAGATGAAAACTGCTCATGGGTATCAGTAAACAAAATGTCTCGCTGGCCACACATAGAACCCTGATGGGCCGCATTCAGCACATGGGCCACCCACCATTGCTTTACAATGACTGTTAGAGGAAGGAAGATTATCAGGCTTTTAGTGTTAGAACATTTTCCTATTGCATTGTGATTGGAAATTGAACAACTAAGTTGTGGTGGAAGCAAACATAAGATGTTACTAAAAATAGTCTAGGTGAAAGTGACCAATGGAAGTGAAACATAAAAAGACAGATTCTGTAGACCTTACTCATGCTAAATAGTATCTTTCTCTCCATAAGTCACCCTATAAAGCTTAGACACTGTCCACTGAGAGTATGGGAGGCACTTATGGGTACAAAGAATGTCATTAGCAATGTAGTATAAGTTTTCCTTATTTTTTTCTGTATTTTCAAGAGAAATTGTTGACACGTGATATTTCTCCATGCAAAACTGCAATTCAGAACACCTGAGGTGATTTTGCTAACAGTCCTTACTTTCCTTTTATGAATTACCATGTAGGTCAGGCCTGGGCAAAATACAGTCTGCGGGCTGCATCCAGCCCGCCAAGCCACCGGGTCCGGCCTGTGGAGGCAGCGGTGAGCCCCAGGCAGGCTCCCCAGCTTGCCCTGCAGCCCCACACACCGTGCAGAAACACAGCTGCCGGACTCCATTTCTGTGGTAAAACTGGAGGGGAGAGGAGGAAGTTTTAGGTGCCACCCTGCCCCCAGCACATTCCCATTGGCCGGTTTCTGGCAGAAACCAGCCAATGCGAGCTGCTTGTTGGAGTAACAGGCAGCCAAGAAGAACCACGCCCCCTCTTCTCTGCTCAGTTATTCATGAAGCACATGGCCAGGCAGGTAGGCAGGCTGGCTGGGAAACACTTTAAGCTTTGCAGGCAGGCAGGCTAGTTTGGCGCTGACAAGTAAGTCTCTTGGCCACAGCCTGCTTCTGGCACCTCAGCCCTTTCCTGCCCCAGCCGTCTGCCCCCCCCCCCTCACACCCCCTTCCAGATCTGGCACCCTAATCTCCTGCCCCAGATCACAATCCCCTCCTATCCTGGGCCACATCCCAAACCCCTGCATGCCAGTCCCCTACCCTAGGTCACAACAGCCTGCTTCATCCCAACTCCCTCCCAGACTCCAGTCTCCCTCTTGCACCTCAGTCCTTTACCCCAAGCTCCCTTCTGCACCCAACCTTCATTCCAGACCACACATCTCCATTAATAACATGGAAGAGTGCAGCCCTTGACCACTTTCCAAAATCTTGGAGTGGCCCCCCTATCAAAAATTATTGCCCACCCCTGGTGTAGGTCATGGGTACCCTTTTATCCATCAGAATACAAGTCTGACTGAGTTATTTTACTGAATTTTAGTTAGTTACACCTGTGAAACCCCACTGTAGACTATTTATCAGATATAACTGGTGGAATAATATGGGGACCAATCCAAAGCCAAATGAAGTCAAGAAGTTTTTCCATTGATTTCAATGGGCATTGAATCAGCCACAGAGGTCCAAAGAATACCCTATTTGTAGTGTTATTTGAGAATGAAAGAACCTAGTTTTTTGTCCAACATGTGCACTGACTGAAGCTAGAGTCCTGCAGAATCTCAGGCACTGACTTTCAGAAGTGCCGGGGGGTGGGGGGGGAAGGGAGAGGGATGCTCCCCCTCAGCTTCCTGAACGCCACTAAATAGCTGATTGTGGTGGGTGGGAGATGTGAGGAGGATGGGAGAGGCACTGATCCATGGGGCCTTCCTGCAGGCCAGCAGTGTTGAGAGTTGGGGTGAGCTTATAGGGTGGCTTTTCTGCTCAGTGCTTACTAATTTTTCCCCGTGGGCACTCTGGGGTTGGAGCACCCACGGAGTCTGCGTCTGTCTGCAGAATAATATGAGACAACATAATTAGTCATCATAACACGCACACAAGGAAAAAGGAGTAAGGTGCATAGACAACCCTGATGTTGTCATTTGCTGCCTTTGAATTGTTTCGCTTTGTTGCTCTATTAATATCTTTTTGTTTGTGTGAATACATGTTGCTTGATAGTTTTATAAAACATTATGGACTAAAGTGAGGACAATATTCTGTATATGTGCACAGTAAGTGTTCTGTTTGTTAGAATGTATATTGAAATGTTCCTTTTGAAATATATTACCTACAAACTAGATGTCTTTTACATTGTATTTGATTGATATCCCTTTAAATATATTTGTTTTCTTTGGACATACTTTTGACTCTGTATGTTTCTGACCTGCTACTTAGAAACATGTAACCTCCCATATTCCTCTTATTTATAAATCTCTCAACTGTCTCCAAAAGCTCTGTAGTGACATAAGGAAAGATACTTGAGCCTTGTAGGCTCATATGGAGAGTGAACACTGATTTGGCAAATACAAGAATAGGCACATACAAGTTACTGGAAACAGAAGAAAGTCATCATCTTATCTCTAGCCATAAATGTAAGTGGGTATATAAATTAAACAAAAGCAGGGATTATCCGGTATAAAAGTTATCTATTATTTGTGTTGGTTATTGGATATTCAGAAAGTTCAAGGCACTTTTTTATGGCTTTTAAAAATATATCTTTAATGCTTCAGAGGCCCCAAAGTACTCTGTTTATTTATGGGCTGCTGTCACTGACCATACTGCGGACCTAGTTGGAAAATGACTGGTAGAAGCTTCATTCAATGCCTGTGACAACCTTATTTAAAGGTATTTAATTTACAGTTTCCTCGACTTTTCTTGTGGAAGGAATGGCACTGGAGTCTGAGTTTATCATTTATCACATTAAGAGCATTGTGAGCTTGGATGGTTTGCCTTCACATCATCATCCATTTATAGTCTATACAATATTTCTGGAAACATAATATGGCAACCTTATGCTGTAGATTTTAAAAATAGTTTGCCATTCATTATTCTACTGCTACTACTATTTGCCTTGCAAGGGTGATGTGAAACTTAATTAAAGTGTGTATATCAATTTGAGATCCCTGGATGAAAGGTTTTGTATATGTGTGACCCTGATTTAGTAATTTATTTAAGCACATGCATAGTTTAAAGCATATGAGCAAGCATATCACTATTAACAGAATCCTGCAAACCCACAGATATCTGCTTGATATCCCTAGATCATTTGTGTGGCTCAGACCCAAATTTGGTTCTGCACAGAGCTCTATACTATTAAACTTGAACATCTAAGCTTGTGGCATGTGGTAGCTAAGCACATGCTTAAAGTTAAGCACATCTGTACTTGCTTTGCTAAATTAGATTTGGAATATTTAAATACATACTTAAACACTTCCCAAAAGCCTGGACCTGTGAATTGTTGACCTTTTTGTGCTGAATGCTCACAATTGAATTTGTGTACTTGGACAGGTGCAGCGTACTGGATTTATCAGTTCTGGAGAATGGGCTTGATACTGTGCCCTTTTAAGTCAATGGCAAATCTCCTGTTAGGCTACATCTACACTGCAGGCTTCTTGCACAAGAAGTTTTTTGCGGAAGAGATCTTCCTCAAAATCTTCTTGCGCAAGCATGCGTCCACACTGCAAAAGTTCATTGGAAAAGCGATGCGCTTTTGCGCAAGAGAGTGTCCAGACTGCATGGACGCTCTCTCGCAAGAAAGCTCTTATTGCCATTAACAGAATGGCCACCAGGGCACCTATGCTTCTTTTGATAGGCTGTTTTTGCGCAAAAACCCCTGTTTCCCGTCCACACCCACCTTTTTGCGCAAGAGCTCTCGCACAAAGAGGAGTTATTCCTCGTAGAAAGAGGAATACTTATCCCGTAAAAACTCCTCTGTTCTGTCGATTCACTGTAAATTTTCTTGCGCAAAAATGTGCTTGAGGAGTAGACGCTCTGCGAGCTTTTGCGCAAAAACTCTGTAGTGTAGACATAGCCTTACATAAGAATATGTGACTGGGTGTACTGGATCAAACTTTTGGTCCACCTACTCTAATATCCTGGGTTCCAACAGGGGGCAGTGCCATTGCTTCAGAGGGAATGAACCGAAAAGGACAATCATTGTGTGCTGTCCAGTCAGTCTCTGGCAGTCATTTATTTAGGGATGCCTAGAGAATGGCAATTCTGTGGATGCAGTAGTACACCTATATGGAGTCGCTTTCAGGATCAGGAGCTTAGTTTGCAGATACAGGTGGAAACTCTCTAGTCTGGCACAGTCGGGACCTGAGCCGTGCTTAACTAAAGAATTTTCCGAACCCGGGAAGGTGAATGCAGAGAGCCAGTGGGTCTCTGTATGGGTGTCTGGGGAGGGGGGGGCGGGTGCTGCAGCTCCTCCAGATTTTGTGCCCTGCATAGGGGTCCCAGTTGCCTGCCAGCAGCAGATCCCAACTGATGGCCCCAGCTCCCCACTGTCCCTGGGTCCCATCAGCTGGCAGTGGATCGCAGCCAACAGTTACAGGTCCTGCTGCCTGTGAATCCAAGCAGCCAGTGGCAAGTCCCAGTCCCGAGCCTCAGCTCCCTGCAGGAGGCAGGGAACTGCAGTCGAGGGGGCTGCTTGGATCCGTGGGCGGCAGGAAACTGGAGCTGGAATCTGCCACCTGCCTCTGGCCGCTGGGACCTGCGGGGAGCAGGGGCAGGGGGCTGTGACCTGCATTGGGCTGCTGGGATCCATGGATGGCAAGGAGCTATGGCCATCAGCGGGGACCTTGGGGAGGTGAGACCAAGGGCTAGAACCTGCTGCCAGCTGCTGGGACCTCGGGGAGTTGGGGCTGGCTACTGGGACCAGCAGGAGGCGGGAAGCTGGGGCTGGGTGTAAATGTGTAACCGCTGAAAATTTCTTGAATAAACACATTTTAACAGCCCTAAATAATACATTACAGGTAAAGTTATAATTTGCTCATCTAAAACGATGCCTGAATTCCACTTACAAAGTGACATGACAATAACTGCTAAAGCCTCTGCTTTAGGTACATGCAGTAGATGAATTTGAGGCACTAGATCTTTCGACTGTAAAGTGCTACTCACTGCTGCTCTTGCTACAATTAACCAGTCTTCTAGCTTGGCCTATCTCATGTACTTTGGTTTTTCTTTAAGTTTTTTTTCTTATCACGTTTACCGACAAGACCGCTTGTTAGAAATTAAATGTCTTTGCTCCAATCCTTCCATTAAATTGGTTGCGAACTGAATGCGTTTATTGATAGAATTTTTTTCTGTGACATCCTCATCATCATCTTTATCACCATCACTGACTTCTTCATTTTCTTTGTTTTTTTCCCCCCTTCTGTACTATTTGTCCAATTTCTTGATCATTTAATTGGCAGTTGGTCCATCTCTGTTGACTTTCAACCAGTCTAGTACATTTTCCTCTCCCAAATCCTTGGCAGGCTCAAGTGCTACAGGATGGGACATACCACTGGCATACTCTATTGGCTCATTAGCAATTTTTTGGTTTTCAGATGCCTCAAATCCAGTGAACTTGGACTCATTGTTGATGTCAGGACTGTCCTCAAGCATTAGGGCTGGCCACTAGGGATGTCAACATATAATTGACTATATGACTAACCAATAAGCTGAGGCTAATCTTGTTGACTACACACATTCCCACCCCTCACTTGCTGCCTCTGTATCATTGTTTTGCTGCTTCAAATCACACACTGTAGATGACCCTATATTGTAAAAGTCACACAAGACACATACTAATGCACCCTTTTCCAATTTCTGCACCAATTCCACCTTTTGCTGTATCAATATTGACACATGCTTATGCTTAGCAGCATTGCCAGCACTGCCACTGCATGCTGGTCTCTTACAAGACATACCTGGGGAAAATCACAGCTAAATGCGGCAGAGAACTCTGAGAGCTGGGACTGGCAGGACTTTCCCCAACTGCAGGACTTTCCCTGGTCTGGCACCCCTGGGACCTGACTGGTCCTGGGTGAGAGATTTTGCTGGACATGGGGAGGTCATTTCCAGCCCCCCTGCTGCTGGCTCCACCCTCTGCCCTGCCGACCCAGTGGGCTTCCTGGCTCCCCCTCCCAGCCTAGCCAATCCATGCACCAGACTTCCTGCCTCATCCCCCCACCCCAACCCAGTTGAGCAGCTGGGCCATGCGCTGGGCTCCCTCCCCCATCCCCAATATCGGACTGGACTCCCAGGTCCCCCCATCCTCCACAGTGTGTTGGGATTCTCTGATCCTGCTGGACCACAGATGTTGCTAAATCAGAGAATCATGGTTTATAGAGGTGCAACCTGTAGTCCACTTGTTAAATTGTTGGCATTTATGCTATACAAGTTATTTGAAAACATGTAACCTTCAAACGGTGTCAGATCAGACATGGTGAAATTGTGTAAATCTGCTAAGAAAGAGGAACTGCACCAACTTGAACAGGTCTGAATTTCATTCTTAAGATCAGATGTCATTTGTACACAGGTCTTTTTATACTACTATGGCAGTGTAAAGGGGACTTAGTGTTAATAAGAATTTAGCTCTTTGTCTTTGAGACTGTAATACCACATCTATCTGACAACAATTCTGCTAGAGATAATGAAGAGCAGAAGTAATGCAGAGTAAAGTGTGTGTGTATATAAAAACAGAATGTTACAGTTATTTCAGCCAAGTTAAATTCCATCAGGCTTCCCTTGTTGATGAGAGAGGTTTCCAGGCGGGAAAATAACCTGACTCAGGCTTTGATGTTGCTTTCTGATTTTCTATAACGTTAATCCAAGTATGTTCATACAAAAAGTGCAGCCCTGACTGTGAAACTTCTCCCTGTGGGCTTCCACTGGAATGACAAGTGTTTTTATAACTTTAAGTTTCTAGCTTTTTTATTTGTTATCTGACATCTTTTATCCAAATGGGATCTTGTCCTTTTCTCCACCCTCCCCCATTTTGTTTGCCATCTGCTTTGGAAACAACAATTAGTCTTGGAAGAGAAAGGATGCAGAATACTCCCTTCCGTCTGCCTATGTTCCCCCACTTTCTACACACTTACAATGAATAGTATATTTTAAACAAAATGTCAGTCATTGGCTGTGCTGAAACGGCTTCCTTTAAATATTACTCTGTAGTGTCCTTGCAATAAAAGTTGGTTTAGGATGAGATTTTAGGTTTACATTTTACATGCTTAACTTTTAAGCATATGAATAGTTGCATTGACATTCATTGTAGAGGTAAAGTAAAAGAATGCACTTGTACTACTCTTTGAGGAAAAGATACACAGTAATCTGTGTGCTTTATATATGGATTACATGACTCTGCATAAATTACGTGCAGTATTTATATTTCTATATTTTGCCCTCACCATTTTAACCATATAAAAGTACTTTTTCTCTGCCTCATTCTTTTAACAGGTTTGCAATTTACATGAGGGATCATGTAGGTTGGGAAAAATATCGAAATCTGAAATATTTATAAGCTTCTTTGCTGAGTGTGCCAACAAGGTTGCTAATCAATACCATCTGCAGTAGGAACCTGAGACACGCTGACACAATCTGCATGAAACAAGACTGAACTCTCCAACTCATTTCAAAAAGAGTATAGATCATTTCAGAGACTGTATCAATTTTATTTCTTATCCTCCTGGCCTGAGACATGGAAATCTCTGTGATGTATTGTAAAACTAGTGCCATACACTCACACACACATATGTGTGTCAGGTATAAATTCAGACTGCTTATCACAATTAGTCTCTTACTCTTCAGCATAGAATCAGAGATGTGTGGGGGGATGGGAGGCCTCGAGACATCATCTAGTCCATTGCCATGTGCTGAGTAGGAACAAATATACTTAGGTCTTGTCCACACCAATGGGCACTTTTGATTTACTTCAGCTATGCAGATAGCGTAGGTGAAGTCAACATACTGTGGCATCTTGCGTGTGGTAAAGTCAGCAAGGTCTGCTCTTCTATCAACACCGGCTACTATTCTCATCTTGGTGGAGTACCAGCATCAATGGGTGTGTGCTTGGAGATTGATTTATCTCATTTAAGCAGCTGCAATATGTCGAAGGTCTCAAACTATTCCTGATAGGTGTTTGTCTTAGCCTGTTCTTCAAAACCTCCAGTGATTGAGATTCCAAAACCACCCCTGGTGTCACAGTCCAGTACTTATAGCATAGTAGGGCACATCTTCATGGTGACAGATGAAGAAGGAAAAACATCAAAGTAAAGGTAAGGAGATGATGGAAAACATTCACTATAGATAAGTATCTCTGGGAATCCTGGCATCAACTAAAGTGGAGGGAGAAATTATAAAGAATAAATTATGAGAGAGTGGAAATTGCCTTTTTCTTCATACTAATGCACGGTGGCCTACTTTATGATTTGTTGTCACTATTTTGGCCCTAGTAATGGGAGAGTTGCTGTATATTACATGAATTTGGTGGCAATTTGCATCTAATAACCCTCTCACAAATACCTCAGAGTTGCCAGAGAAGTCTGATATTAGAAACCAGAGGTTATTTTACCTATGATTTTAGCAGAAGTAGATAATGTATATAATTGAGGAATATTTTCAAAGCCAATGGGTAAAGGTATAGCCACATGACTTATTGTTCTTCTTTGCAATTTACATGCTTTTTGGAATTTTCTGAAATGTCTAAAGAATTCAATGGGAACTGTCTATTATAGTCAGTGTGGTTTGCTTTTATGTTGCTGACTGTGCTGTTCATCTAGGCCAGGCCTGGGCAATATGTGGCCCGCGGACACAGCAGGGAGCCCAAGGCAGGCTCCCCAGCTTGCCCCGCAGCCATGCATGCCGCTCAGAAAAGCAGCTGCAGGGCCGTTTCTCTTTCAAAACTATGATCCCTGAGGGAAGGGGGAAAAGGCACAATCCCACTGGCTGGTTTCTGGCCAGAAATTGGCCAATGGGAGCTGCCTGATTAAATAACAGGCAGCACACAAAGCACCACACACCCCTTCTGGCTAAGTTATACATAAAAGCACAAGGCCCTGCAGCTTGTGAAGCCAGGCAGGCTGAGAAGTGTTTTAAGTTCTGCAAGCGTTTAGCTCTGCAGGCAGGTAGGCTGATTGGGCTGCTGATTGGCAAGTCTCCTGCCTCTAGCACCCCAACCCCTCCTTTTCCCAACACCCTCCCCCCACTCAACATATCCAAACCCTCTGCCCCCCTCCTGCACCCATACTCCCTTCCAGATCTGGCACCCCAATCCCACTGCCCCAAATCACAGTCCCCTCTTACTCCTAAACTCCTGCACCCCAGTCCCCTTCCCTAGGTCATAACTGCCTCCTTCATCAAACTCCCTCGCAGACCCCACTCTCCCTCCTGCACCCAGTCAAAAATGATTGCCCACCCTTGATCTCGGCCCTGATTCAGTAAAGCATTTAACTATGTGCTTAATTTCTATTGACTTGGGTAAGACTTAAGCAGGAGCTTGTGCTTTTGTGAATCAGTGCCTTAATTTCGGTAATATGTGTACAATCTTTACACAGCCTATACCAGCAAGACAGAAATTCTGCCAGCCCTCTTTTTTCCAGATGGAGTGGTGATGAAACAGGACTGCATCTTATTTCCTTTCAGGTTTTTAACCAGGAAGCTTCTGCTGAGTTTATAGAGACACGTGGATAATTAATATGGTTTCAGTTTACAGCCCACATTCTGATGCCAAGAGCTGAAGTATGGCTGTAAGAAAAGTAACACCAATAGACAACTCACTGCTTGAAGAAGTAGATCTTAGTCCTTGATTTGTTTTATGATTAATGCATGTAGTAGGAGCTTCTGAAAGCTCAGTGCAGAGGGGCCTAGTTACCAAAGCATGTCCAATAATTGAGTTTTCCAGCTTTTTAAAGGAAAATGGAGAAAGCTCACCTTCTCTGATGTTGTTGTCTGGTGTTGTGGTTGCATCAGTCTAACATAATAATATTCTGAGATCTTAAATATTTATAATTTATAGAAACCAAACCTCCCCTTGAGTAAGCTTTTGTTCAGCTTTCTAGGTCATACATTATCCTTCTGGAAACCATGTTTCTTCTGAAATCCAGTGGCCTGCTGATGAACATTGTATAAACAAGTTAATTGAAAGCACAGTGGCTGTTGAGACCTGCAGTACAATTACAGTTAACTTTTTTTAAAGACACTACTATGGAACACTGCACTGGCCTGCTAATTTTAAAAGTATATCAGTAGAGAGATCCGATTGGTTGGCAAATCTTTTCACATTTGTAAGTCCCAGGGTCTGCTTCCAGTCCTATGCTACTTTGTACTGTTTGATGGATTGATCATCTTCTTTTCTGGTTCCAATCTACAACCTTGGTGTAGTTCTAGATCCCAATCAATAGCTTGTATGTAGTTTGCAATGCTGTCCTCAGCCTATGTAACTTGGTTGGGGACTGAGAGAGTAAGGGACTGCACTCGCAGATTTAAAGGCTATATATGTCCACCGGGGTGGACTAAGAGCAGAGGATCTGCAATTTTTCTAGCCCCAATCCAGCTTTATTTTGCTGTCCCAGGATGCACAGGGCATATGGAGATCTGGGCTTCGGTGACCACATCTAATAAGAAACTGAAGACAAATACCAGAAGTCAAAACCTGCTGTTTTAGACATAGCCATTGTTCAGTAAATGCGGGTGAGGGAGTACTAAATACTTACTAATCTTAATGTTCTTTTAGAATAAATAAAAAACTAGATTTGGACATAAAAGAAGTCCCCAAAACAAATTTTTATTTTCTGTTTCAAAAAGTTTCAAGTAGAGTGAAAGGGTGAAACCTTGGGCTCATTGACATCAATAGGAATTTCACCATTGATTTCAGTGCGGCTAAGATTTCACACAAAGTATCTTAAATGTCCTATCTTTAAAAGTTGTTTGCAATATTGTTGTAGATATATGAGAGAGACAAGGGAGTGAAGTAATATATTTTTCTTGGACCAACTTCTGTTGATGAAGGGGACAAGCTATCAAGCTACAAAGAACCCAGACATGAAGAAAAACTCCATGTATCTCTTTTGCAGGTTTAAGGTAGACTTGAAAGATGAGTTCTGTGGAACTTGTAAGCTTCTCTTTCACCAACAGAAGTTGGTCCAAGAAAAGATATTACCTCACCCATCTTGTCTTTCTCAATTTGAATGAAGAAAGGCATTTTTTTAAATTTTGATTTCAGCATCCAGTTTAGTTTTCACCTAAATTTTAAAATAGCCACTGTTTAAGTGAGCCCGATGGTCTTCTGTATAATCCTCTGGGCCTACTGTGTTTAAATCCTCCTCTTTAGAGTTGACTTTTGTTTCCATGTCTAATTTTGATAGTAACAAAAATTATCATTTTTATGAACATTTTCTTCAAAAGTTTTCAGTATTTGTTGAAAAATTAAAAGACTGAAAAAGGAAAACATTTGTCAAGCCTGTTTTCCAGAAGACTTTTATTTCTCTCTAAGAAGCTCCCAAAATATTGGACTTTTCACATAAATATTTGTTTTGATAAAGAAGCTATTAAAAAAAACCAAACAGGTTTCAAATAAAAAACTGGTCATCTCTACCACTGCATTTTAAAACCATACTTCCCCCAATTGTGTAGCTCCTGAGAATTTCAGTACTGAATTGTACTATAGCTATTCATTTTCAGCACTTTGGTGCTAAACCTAGACACCTCTGTAGAAGTGACATCATCAAGTCCCATTGAAATTGGGCCCTTTCAGAACTTTGCAACAGAAGGTAGTTCGTTGTATCACAACAAAATGAGATCTCCTCCCTAGTCACCCCATCTTCTTTTACTAGCTAGTTCCCGTCATTTTTGTGTTAGGAGGGATGAATTTGACAGCATATTTAATTTTGAGCCTGGCTATTACTGCACATATGTGTACTTCAAAGTGCTAGTTGAAGATGGCCCCTTTATAGGCTAAGGACATTTGGGAGGCAAAAAAGAAGAAAAGTGGAGTGCCATTTATGTATGAAGATTTCTCATCAGAAATATGAGGAAAACCTAGCAATGCAGCTGCTTGTTATGGCCACATGGACACTTGAAACACAAGCAGACCTCTGTTTGCATCAGTAACTCTGAAAGGTCCTCCTCTGGCATTATTGTCTGCCTCTGATGAGAAAAGAATTGTAAGCCAATGAGGATTTAGCTGCCATTGTGTGGCTGTGATGCATGCTAACTCATTTGAAGTACAAATAGCCTTGGAGGCCACCTGCTTTTCAGGGTGATGCTGAGGAAGAGGATAAAACTAAAAGGTTCAGGGAAGAATAGCCTCATGCACTTAAAGGCCAGTAATATCGTCAGACCTTTGGAAAGGGGTCACTTAATGACAAATATCTTTGTGCTGTTGTCGTTGTGAATACTCAAAAGGGATCAAGACCCTCTGAAAAGGAGGTAATGAATGTACTCAGGACTGATAGGTTTTCAAAGGCTAAATGAGTTCAAGACAGCCAACTTCAGCTAATCATCCCTCATGGTGAACTGGAGGACTTTCCAAAGCAACTACTTCACTCTTTGGAGCTGAAAAGATGCCAAAATCAAAGGGTTTTTCAAGTTGTTATTCAAACAGAAAAATATAAATAATCATTTGGTGAGTCAGGAGGTAAAAAACAACCCAACTGTATGTATTGAATAGTATGTCTTTGCAGCAGGCTCTGGGTTACACCATATTAGTTAATTTGTTAATGTGAAAAGTTTCCTGTTGCCTTTCTCTGTTCACACACACTTGTGTGTTTATAGATGGCCGACATTCACAGGAAGGTAGATGCAGGCTTTGCTGCAGCTGTTACCTGGGAGCGGGGAATCAAAACACTGTTATAATTTCCTAAACTGTTGATATATTGCTGTGAGAAAAGAATGAAAAGCAAGTAACCCTGCAGGATTTTAGTACTCTTCTCAAGTTTTATGACTGAAAATACCATACTGAGAAAAGTGTACAGTCTGTGAAATAATTCCCTAGTTAATACTTATGTGATATAAAGTGATATAAAGCATGTGATATAAAGTGCATGTCTGCTGTTCTGTTTCTATTAAGACTGTTTTTCCTAAATATTAACACAATACATTTAGTGGTAATTCTATACCTGAGGATGAGCCATGTTGGAGATGAGTGTGCAATAGCTAATTATAAAGCTAGTCATATTAAATATATAATGTAGTGAAAGTCTTTCATTCTTCAATTGGTGTAGGAAAACATTTGTTTCTTCTTCGAGTGCTTGCTTGTGTCCATTCAACATAGGGGTGTGTGTCTTGCCACATATACCAGTGCTGGAAGATTTTCCCTTAGCAGTACTGTCATGATAGGAGCTGCAAAGAGAGAGTTTGACTTACCTGGAGAGTGAGGAAAGGGTTAAGCTAACTGAGGCTCTGCACCTGAGGGAGGGGGCTTTGGGCATGAAGTCAATGAAATGCAGGTAAGGAATTACAAATGAGAGAGGTTTTTTCCTTTGTTGGGAGTCAGCAGCAGTTTTTCCCCAGGTACAGAGCAGGAGAGATGGACTCTCCCAGGAACAGACTCCTTGAATTCACGAAAATGTGGAAGAAGGGAAAAGTTGAGATAGCCCTTTGGGTTTTGTTGTTTTCCTTGTTTGGGGGTTTGGAAATCATGTCTGAGCCGGTTAATTGTTTTTTCTCTTCTCTTTTGAAACTAAGAATTACAGCCCAGGGAGAATCCCTGAGTCTATTTCAATTTATGGCTTTTAACACCCAGTCATCTACTATGCTTGCAATAGTGGTTATGTTTTAAAAATAAAAGTGTTTTCTTTTTGTTTTGATAGTATTGGTTGATGTTTGTGTCCTTAAACCTAGGTGCCTAAGTGAAGCCATGTTAAAAGCCCCATTGTTCTTTTGTTTGTTCTTGCAATTCCAAGCAAAACAGAGGTTGGTGGAGAGGGGGAAGAGCTTTGCCTCATAGAAGGGATTCCAAGTGGTTTCTTCCCTGGAAAAGGATTTATTTTATATTTTTAAATACACTTAGAATCATAGAATCATAGAATACTAGGACTGGAAGGGACCTCGAGAGGTCATCAAGTCCAGTCCCTTGCCCTCATGGCAGGACCAAATACTGACTAGACGAACCCTGATAGACATTTATCTAACCAACTCTTAAATATCTCCAGAGATGGAGATTCCACAACCTTCCTGGGGAATTTATTCCAGTGTTTGACCACCCTGACAGTTAGGAACTTTTTCCTAATGTCCAATCTAAACCTCCCTTGCTGCAGTTTAAGCCCCTTGCTTCTTGTTCTATCCTCAGAGGCCAAGATGAACAAGTTTTCTCCCTCCTCCTCATGACACCCTTTTAGATACCTGAAAACTGCTATTATGTCCCCCCTCAATCTTCTCTTTTCTAAACTAAACAACCCAATTCTTTTAGCCTTCCTTCATAGGTCATGTTCTCTAGACCTTTAATCATTCTTGTTGCTCTTCTCTGGACCCTCTGCAGTTTCTCCATATCCTTCTTGCAATGCGGTGCCCAGAACTGGACACAATACTCCAACTGAGGCCTAACCAGCGCAGAGTAGAGCGGAAGAATGACTTCTCATGTCTTGCTCACAACACACCTGTTAATGCATCCCAGAATCATGTTTGCTTTTTTTACAACAGCATCACACTGTTGACTCATATTTAGCTTGTGGTCCACTATAACCCCTGGATCCCTTTCTGCTGAACTCCTTCCTAGACAGTCACTTCCCATTCTGTATGTGTGAAACTGATTGTTCCTTCCCAAGTGGAGTACTTTGCATTTGTCCTTATTAAACTTCATCCTGTTTACCTCAGACCATTTCTCCAATTTGTCCAGATCATTTTGAATTATGACCCTATCCTCCAGAGCAGTCGCAACCCCTCCCAGCTTGGTGTCATCTGCAAACTTAAATAAGTGTACTTTGTATGCCAATATCTAAATCGTTGATGAAGATACTGAACAGAGCTGGTCCCAAAACAGACCCCTGTGGAACCGCACTTGTTATACTTTTCCAGCAGGATTAAGAACCATTAATAACTACTCTCTGAGTACGGTTATCCAGCCAGTTATGCACCCACCTTATAGTAGCCCCATCTAAGTTGTATTTGCCTAGTTTATTGATAAGAATATCATGCCAGACCGTATCAAACGCCTTACTAAAGTCTAGGTAGACCACATCCACCGCTTCTCCCTTATCCACAAGACTCGTTATCCTATCAGAGAAAGCTATCAGATTGGTTTGACATGATTTGGTCTTTACAAATCCATGCTGGCTGTTCCCTATCACCTTACTACCTTCCAAGTGTTTACAGATGATTTCCTTAATTACTTGCTCCATTATCTTTCCTGGCACAGAAGTTAAACTAACTGGTCTGTAGTTTCCTGGGTTGTTCTTACTTCCCTTTTTATAAATGGGCACTATATTTGCCCTTTTCCAGTCTTCTGGAATCTCTCCTGTCTCTCATGATTTTCCAAAGATGATAGCTAGAGGCTCAGATACCTCCTCTATCAGTTCCTTGAGTATTCTAGGATGCATTTCATCAGGCCCTGGTGACTTGCAGGCATCTACATTTTCTAGGTGATTTTTAACTTGTTCTTTTTTTATTTTATCTTCTAAACCTACCCCCTTCCCACTAGCATTCCCTATGTTAGGCATTCCTTCAGACTTCTCGGTGAAGACCGAAACAAAGAAGTCATTAAGCATCTCTGCCATTTCCAAGTTTCCTGTTACTGTTTCTCCCTCCTCACTGAGCAGTGGGCCTACCCTGTCTTTGGTCTTCCTCTTGCTTCTAATGTATTTATAAAAAGTCTTCTTGTTTTCCTTTATTCCTGTAGCTAGTTTGAGCTCATTTTGTGCCTTTGCCTTCCTAATCTAATTCCTGTGTTGTTTGCCTATATTCATCCTTTGTAATTTGTCCTAGTTTCTATTTTTTATGACTCCTTTTTTATTTTTAGATGATGCAAGATCTCGTGGTTAAGCCAAGGTGGTCTTTTGCCATATTTTCTATCTTTCCTACGCAGCGGAATAGCTTGCTTTTGGACCCTTAATAATGTCCCTTTGAAAAACTACCAACTCTCCTCAGTTGTTTTTCCCCTCAGTCTTGATTCCCATGGGACCTTACCTATCAGCTCTCTGAGCTTCCTGAAATCCATTGTCTCTATTTTGCTGTTCTCCCTTCTACCCTTCCTTAAAATTGTGAACTCTATGATTTCATGATCACTTTCACCCAAGCTGCCTTCCACTTTCAAATTCTCAACCAGTTCCTCCCTATTTGTTAAAATCAAATCTAGAACAGCTTCCCCCCCCCGGTAGTTTTTTCAACCTTCTGAAATAAAAAGTTGTCTTCAGTGCAATCCAAGAACTTATTGGATAGTCTGTGCCCCGCTGTGTTATTTTCCCAGCATATATCTGGATAGTTGAAGTCCCCCATCACCACCAAATCTTGGGCTTTGGATGATTTTGTTAGTTGCTTAAAAAAAGGCTCATCCACCTCTTCCACCTGGGTAGGTGGCCTGTAGTAGACTCCTAGCATGACATCACCCTTGTTTTTTACCCCTTTTAGCCTAACCCAGAGACTCTCAACACTTCTGTCTCCTATGTCCATCTCCACCTCCATCCAAGTGTGTAAATTTTTAATATATAAGGCAACACCTCCTCCCTTTTTTCCCTGTCTATCCTTCCTGAGCAAGCTGTACTCTTTCATACCAACATTCCAATCATGTGTATTATCCCAACAAGTTTCTGTGATGCCAATAATGTCATAGTTGTATTTATTTATTAGCACTTCCAATTCTTCCTGCTTATTTCCCATACTTCTCGCATTTGTATATAGGCATCTAAGATACTGATTTGATCTTGCCTCCCAGTTTGCCTCTCTGCCATTATAGCCCACGCTCCCTCCCATTTCTGACCCATCTCCCGGGTCTCCATGTTCTCCACTTACCTGTGGGCTTTAGTCACCTGTGCCCGTTTAACCTAGTTTAAAGCCCTCCTCACTAGGTTAGCCAGTTTGTGTCCAAATAGGGTCTTCCCCCTGCTCAAAAGGTGAATGCCATCTCTGCCTAGCACTCCTTCCTGGAGTAGCATCCCATGGTCGAGGAAGCTAAAGCCCTCCTGGCGACACCATCTTCACAGCCAGGCATTCACCTTCAGGATGCACCTGTCTCTGCCCAGGCCCCTACCTTTGACAGGAACAATCGAAGAGAATACCACCTGCACTCCAAACTCCTTCACCCGTATTCCCAGAGCCCTGTAGTCACTCTTGATCTGCTCAGTGTCACACCTCGCAGTATCATTTGTGCCCACATGGATGAGTAGCATGGGGTAGTAGTCAGAGGGCTGGATAATCCTCGACAATGCCTCCGTAACATCTCAGATACGGGCCCCTAGCAGACAGCATACCTCCTGAGATGAAATGTCAGGGCGACAGATGGGCACCTCCGTCCCCCTCAGAAAAGAGTCTCCAACCACCACTACCCTACGGTTCCTAATCGCAGTGGTGGCAGCAGACCTTGGTGGTGGCAGTGATCAGTCTTTTTCTTTTTGGATCTCAGGGAAATGGAGATGGGACAAGTTTGTCTCTGGGAGCTACAGAGACAGGTTCTTACAGAGTTTATTCTGCTAGTTGGCCTCCATATCTACACTTGAAGTGCCAGGTTGCGGAATTGAGCCTTGGCAAGTACCCATAGGGGAGCTGGCTCAGGCGCCTCTGGAGCGGCACGTACATGCCATGCTATATAGCAGTGGCTTTCAAACTTACTGTTCTAAATGAATAGCTAGTGTAAGTCTGGTAGGGGCTTAGCCTCAAGCTGTGTCATGCCCCATTCCCTGGGCTTCAAGGTGTATCAGCTATAATCAGCCCATGCAACCGAGTGATCCCCACTGCAACTGTTTGCAGTGCTTAGAAGAGGGCCATAGACGTGATAAGATGGAATCTTGCACGTGGCCTAGGACATCTTGTCCATGCTGGTGATGCCCACTCCACTAGTTGCGGGACTGTGACACAAATCTGCCCATGGCAACGCTCTGGCCTCCGCAGCATCAACATTCCCTATCCGACCTCAGTGCAGCTTTTCAGAGGCATGTGCTCCCTGATATGGACGATCCAATCCCAGTGGCTCTGCCTTTCCAGCCTTGACAGGACTTGGAACAGAGCAAGTAAAAGGGGTTTAGGAAGAAACAGTCTAACTCACACTCTTCCATGCAGCCTGGCTCCTCCCATCACACGGCTGCCTCCGAGCACCCATTTTGAGGGTAAGATTGAGGAAGACTCACCGCTCATACACAGAATCTTTCCCTTGTGACCTTCTCACACCATCTGTTCTCTTTTCTTCCGACCTAGTGCTCTATCACTAAGGATTGCTGGGTCTTCACCGTGATATTGCAGGGCTATATCCTCCAGCTCCCCCCTTCCCTCCCCTACCACCTTTCCTCCCGGTCTCTCTTCAGGGTCCCCTCTCATGAGATGCTACTTCTTCAGGAAGCTGAAGGGTTGTTTAGACTAGGGGCAGTGGAGACATGTGTGCCCCCCCCCCATTCTTCAATTGGACCTTAATTTGGTCCTCTCCAGGCTTACCGGGCTGCTCTTTGAACCAATGGCCACGTGTTCCCTTCTGCACCTGTCATGGATGGTGAACTTCCTCATGGCTTTTACATCAGCTAGAAGAGTCTCCAAGTTGTGGGCCTTGACTTTGGAACCCCCATACAAGGTCTTCTACAAAGACAAAGTGCAGCTGCGACCCCACCCTGCTTTCCTACCTAGGGTAGTCTCCACTTTCCATATGGGTTAGGATATCTTCCTCTTAGTCTTCTCTCCAACACCTCATGCGACCACTGAGGAACGGCAGCTGCATATTCACAGGTGGGAGCTGGTGCTTGCGAGAAGCCGTTTTTCAAGCCAGTTCCCTGTGCATACTAGCTCTCGCGGGGCCCCCTGTACCAGAGGCAGTGAGGAGAGGAGCAGGCAGGATCCTTAAAAGCCAGTTCCCCGTGAGCACTGCTCCCGCCTGCCCCTCTGTGAGTAAATGTGTAACCACTAAACAATCCGTCAGTTACACATTTACATAATACATGTTTGTTAATATCCCTAATCTGGAGTATTGCATCCTATTTTGGGTCCCCTACTATAGAAAGGATTTGGACAAATTAGAAGGAATCCAGTGGAGATCATAGAAAATGACTGGGGAGCTGGGGCACATGATTTTTGAGGAGAGGCTGAGGGAAGTGCGTTTATTTAGTCTGCAGAAGAGAAGAATTGGGATGATTTGATAGCAGCCTTCAACTACCTGAAGGGGGGTTCCAAAGAGAATGGAGCTAAGCTGTTCTCAATGAAAGCAGATGATAAAACTTGAGATCATTGCTCTGAGATCATTGCTCTGAGATCATTGTTAGAATACTTTTGAAGGGATGTTTAAAATAATGGATTATTATGTACCTAAGTATATAAAATGTGCTGAAATAAACTGAATATTTCTTATTGAAAGAATACCACACATGCTTATTAAACATTCAGTTCGCCCAAACTGTCACAAAGTTTGGGTGCATAGATGTCTTACAACAAATCAGTAATATAAAGGGTACTGATGAAAGCATATCATACTAAAATGTACCACTACATTATTTTAGTTTCCTTTGAATAGGATTGGACACTGTAACTAAGTCCTAATAAATAAATTAGTAGCTGGATTTTTGGACAGTTTCTTTTTAGTGTTTAAAGTCTCTGTTTTGATTATTAATAGTAATATTCTTTCTATGCTTGGTGTTCTCTTGTTATATTTTTAGGGTATGTCTGCCTTGCACCTGGGAATGTGTTTCCCATCTCCCTGAACCTAGTGCACTAAGAACAGTGTAGATGGATGGAGTGCAGGTGATAGCTTGTGCTGGCCACCTGAGTACAAGCCCATCCAGATCCCATAGCTATGCATTTGGGTGGCTAGCCAAAGCTGTTGTCCCTGCTATTTTCCAGGTACACTATTGTTTGTAGCATGACAGCTTAAGCAGTATCATGGGTCTGTCTCCTCACACTGGGAAGCATGCTACCACCAGCAGTGTAGGTTATTTGTATTATGGTAGCATGTAGAAGCCAGAGCTCCATACTGAATGACTCAAGAGATAGGAGAGTCTATTGTTCCATCTCCAATAATGGACTATACTAGAAGCTTCTGAGGAAGGTACAAGAAACCCTATAAAATGGAATATGAAATAATTTGCCTTAGAAAAATCTCCTTCTAAACCCTAATAATTAGTAACTGGCTGAAGCTCTGAAATATGAGGTTTTACATTCCTTTAAAAACACTACTTTCGAATTTACTATAGCAATCCTGGATATTTTTGCTGTCCATATAATGACCCAACCCTCTTGGAATCTTGCTAAGTTCCTGACTTCAACTTCTTCCTTTGGCAATACGTTTCGTAATCTAATCTTGTGTAAAAAAAAATTCCTTTAATCAATGTCAAATTTGCTTCATTTCAATTTGATTGAATGTCCCCCTTGTTCGTATATTAGGAAACAGGGAAAACTCTCTGAACGACCTTCCTTATTTTACATATTTATATCATGTCTCTTCTTTCTTTCCTCCTATATTTGGTAAATTTCCTTTCCTGGAAATATTCTGTCTTTTCTCCATGTCTTCTCTTTGTGGGCTCATCTGAGGTAGATTTGATATATTTTCAGTTATGAGTAATTATTGTATTATTTTTTATCTGAGAGGAAAGATGTTTTGTAGCTGTACTCGATACACAGTTGACCTTTAGAATCACATGAATCATCTAAACATTTGGCTTCAATTCGTAGTCAAAAAGCCAGAAGAAGAATTGATACACAGATGTGGGGTAAACCTGGTTTTAAATGTAGACCTTCTTACCTATAGATTCTCAGGACTTAAAAACAGGTGGCAAGTATCTGTATCAAAAAAAGCACAGTCATTAAAAAAAAATATGTGTAAAGTAGTGAATGCTTGCTGCATTGTCTTTCTACTGCTAGCCAGTGAAATCTATCCCTGTGTCACTTCCAGCTCTTTTAACAAGCCCAAGAATCCACTATCTAAGCCTGTTCTTGTCAGAGAAGTACTGAAAGTATCAAGAGCATTGAGGACAATAAGGCTTCTACTTTGCTGGAGATCTTCACAACATTCAGTGGGTCCCTCAAAAGAATCAATGGGGAGGGGATGATATAAAAATTATCAGTAAAAAGTCATTTCCCACATTTGTAAAGACCTAACTTGGGCTATCGTAGGAATGCTTCTTGCCTCTGTTACTGGATAAACCCTGGGGAGCTGGTATATAGACAGAGCGTTTTAGAGAAATCTGTTGGCTAACACGTTTAATAGTTGTTATGTTTACTGGCAAAGGTTAATGTGTTTTAGGCCTGTTCTGATTCCTGTTTTCTTCAGATGGAGAGAGAGAGAGATGACATCACACTGCAAGCTCAAATGTTGCACTATGGCAGGTCAACACCAAACCCTGTTCACATGTTTTTCTTGACATGGGGAGCTGGCTATTTCCTGTCTCTGTGAAAGCATAGAGTAAAATGAGTATAATGACTGAAACAGCAGGTGTAATTAAGACAAATCCTGTCATTTGCTCAAATGTGAAAAATATTTAGGTTTTGTGATCCAGATAGGTGTCACCACAGGATAGCTGAAAAGTTTTACAGGAAACTCCCAAATATATTTTTACAGACCTCCTTGGCTCACAAAACCTATGTCTCTCACGTGTACCTCATGTTTAACAGAATTGAGCTTTAATTTACATTATTTAGAGATTTTAAAGATGTACCATGTTGGTTTTTATTTTTGAGTAAAGATTCATACTTATCAAACCCTGTTGTATGTTACCTCTCGACCTGTCTGTATCTGAATGAAGGTGTCCATTCTTTGCCTGAGTCAAAGTTCAAATGTTATTGAAGATAATGTGTTCATATTTCTGAGTGGCACAGTGATCTTTTTGTCTGCTTAGAGCATTATTTATTTCTGAAATAGGTTAACTATAAAGTTGATAAATTTACTTTGGAGATATGGCTCTGTGATGGGACACCTGCCTTACACTGGGCTCTTCGAGATTTCTAGAGCCTGAGGAAGGCAGCACAGAAGCCAGTCAATTACAGAAGAGCTTATAGGTGCAACCAGTCACTGTCAGTCTGTTCCATATAAGGATTGCAGAGCATGTTCAGTTACTCCCGGGAGCTTGAGGAGGGAGGATGACTTGGGTTCCTTGCAGGCAGAGGAACAGCAAGCACCTGGGACAGAACAGTGTTGTAGGTAGACACCAAGGGAGCTAAAGGCAGCTCCTGGCATGTTGCAGGGATCTGCAGGCTGAGGCTTTGAGGCAAGGGCAAAGACAGTGCTCTGGGGAACTTCCCCAGGGAGACTTACAGAGATGTACAGAGGAGAGTTGGAGGGGATATAGCAAGTGGTGGCCATTTACAGGGTCCCTGGGCTGGGACATGGAGTACTGAACAGGTACGTCACATTGATGTAAAGAGAGCTGCACACATTTACACTAAAAGAAAACATGATCTCTAAATTATTTTCATTTTCCTTTTAAATTATAATATTGCCAATAAAATGTAAAGCAAAATAAGGTTTTGTAATAGACCCTCACTTGTTCTTATGTATAATCAGGAGAGTTTACATATCCGACATTAAATATGGCTCCCTTCAGTTTCATACAGTGGAGTTCCCATTTGCGAAATAGCAACAGGATAATGAACTATATTGTCTGGTAAGAAAAAACAGGCCTTGGTGCATTAAAAACCACCAGGTATCTGCTAGTGATGAAGGTCTGAGTGAGGAAACAAAATTAAAAAAATGAGGGACAGTAAAATTAGAAATGAGCCAAACTTTTCCAGAAATATGCTCCAGAGGCCCCTAAAGAGGGACTCTGTTAGCAGGGCTGGTGTTCATTCACCCTTTTGCTGATTACTTGCCTCTACCAAATTATGTAGAGATGAGAGATCTTGAACTCTAGATATTATCTTACACAGCTGGGTCGCTGCTCAATGTGAATTTCACTCTGTTAGAGGAACTCCCAATTGTAGGAATGGTTACAAAATAAATAGATTCTTTAAAACAATTATTTAACATTAATGAGAGCCAGAAAGGTATTTGAGCTGCTCACACTGGGAGAGTTCCCTTACACTGAAAGGACAATTGAATACATAATTGCCTAGGTCAGCCTGAGCGAAAGAAGCACCACAGCATGAGAATCTAATATAGGCCACAAGGTAACAATTCTTTGACTGCAAGGTGACAAATACAAAGATTATCTGAGTGCAGGATAGACTGGTCCTAGGCAGACTATACCTTCTCACTTGGACATGGTTTACACTTTCTGTTTATTTGGACTGCATCTAGAAAGTGCTTTTTATGTATCTTGCTACCTGGAAATTATTAGAATGGCCATGAACCCCGGTATTGGTCTTTTACTTAGTACTTGATAATAACCTTACGTTGAAAACCAGACAAATACAATAGGGATGTCAATGTGTAGTCAACAACACAATTAACCAAATTGGTTAATCTTATCGGTTAGTTGCACCCCCCCCCCCCTTGCCTCTGTATCAGAGGCAGCAGGGGGGGGGAAGGTGAGAGCTGGTGCCCATGGGGTACGGCTTTTAAGCCAGCTCCCCATGAACACCAGATCTGCAGAGCTGACTGTCCCCTTACCCCCATGCTGCTGCCTCTGATAGAGAGGCAGCAGTATGGAGAGTGTGTGGGGGGGCACAAGTGGGAGATGGTACATGTGCAAAGCTGGCTTTCAAGACAGCTTCCCTCGTGTATCAGCTCACACAAGCTTCTTGCCTTCCTGTGCTGCTGCCTCTGCATCAGAGGCATCAGTGCGGGGGACGGAGGGGCTGCCATGGAAGCAGCCTCTGTCCACAGCAGGCCGCATACAGAGGCTGCTTCGAGGGATACTGACCCCCCCATGGACAGGAGCTACTGTCGCAAAGCAGCCTCTGTCTGCAGCAAGTCCAGGCTCACCGCGGACAGAGGCTGCTCTGTGGGATGCTGGTGCAGCCTCTCTATGGGGAGCTCGGGGCTCCGTGGACCAGGGCTGGTGGCATCCTGTGCTGTTGCTTCTGTATCAGAGGCACCAGCATGGAGTGATGGGGATCTCTGGGAGTAGTGCCAGGAGCACACTGGCTGCTGGCCCCACTCCCAGGGACTGTCAAATAATTGTGTAAGCACTAAAATTTGATGTGGTTACATGAATATTCAATTAAACGCTAACATCCCTAAAATATAACCTAAAAAACTCCAGTTTTTGGTAGTTGAGCGGGAGAGAAATATACTATTACATAGAGACTTAATAAGTTTGACAGGTGCTTAGGATCACATGTAAGTTACCCACAGAGAAAGTTTCCCACAAAGAAGCCATCTCTTTCAGGAATTGCTTAGACTCATAGGAAATGGGTGTTCCTGATTCTGCTATTTGTGATACTCTGAAAGCAGCTGTCTTATGCCATCACATCCTCTGCTTCTATGGCCTCCTCCCTTTTGGACTCCCACATCTCCTTCCTGTATTGCAGTGATGCACAGCCAAGAATCCAGGTGGCTGAGCATTAGATGTACTGAACTAGTATGACAGAGCCATAATCCAGCCCTTCCTTTTTAAAAAATCAGGTGAAAATGAGACTGCAGCAGAGCATAAAGGTCTAGAGTCTTCAATTTCTACTCGTCCTGAGGGGATTTTGAATAATAAATATTTTTCCAAGTTTTTTTAAAGTCTGTCATTTCCAGTAGGACAGGTGGAATTTAAGATCCGTGCACTATAGTCTCAAATAAGGCCTTGCGAGGATATAAAATCTGTTATACATAAAAGGTGTAAAACTCATCAAAAGTATGTAGGTTCAGCAGATTTCTTGTTCATGAAGTTTCTCAGTTATAGCTCTCTCCAGTGAACAATTTCCATTACTCTTAATGTGGCAAAAAGGCAAAGCACGAAACAGCACTTATAGGGGAACATACAGGGGTGAGGGAGAAATCTGTACCACAGAGGCAGCAGTGAGGGGATGGGGAGGAGTCCTGTGTGTAACTGTGAAGGTTAATTGTTTATGTGTTTACGCTATCACATCCCTAACATAAACATCACAAGATTGATACTAACTTCACAGCTGGAGTTATCTGTGTTCTTCTAGCCTTCTCACCACAGATTTTGTCCAAATAAGTCTGGCATTCAGCATCGTTGCCACCCAAGGCAAATTTGGGTGAGATTTTCAAAGCTGTTCTGGGGATTTAGAGGCAGAGTTCTTGCTGAATGTAATTGGACCTGTCTCTCTAAATCTAAACCCAACCCCATGCTCTTGGTATCCCTAAATCTCCAGCTGCCAGAAACTGAGACTGAATGATGAATGGATCCCTTAATTATTGCTCTGTTCTGTTCATTCCCTGTGAAGCATTCAGCACTGGCCAGTGACAGAAGATAGAAAACTCGACTAAATGGGTCTCTGGTCAAACTGTTATGACCATTCTTATGTTCTTATTAATCTCATGGGAGGTTTTGTAGCTCTGAGCAGTTTGATGGTAGTGAGGATCAACTTAAAGAAAGCTATATCTGACCTTAATGTGAGGAATCTGGGAAACAAGATGGTACTCTTCAAGAAATGCAGTGATCTTTCACCTTTGCACAAAGTTGTATGAATGCTCTGAGGTTCAGTTATTGAAATGCTGAAGACCAGGCATCTAGTAATGATTTATCTTGCTCCCATCTGAGGAATTGTAGAATTAGGAATGTGAATCTACCATGTTATAGTTTTCGCAGTAGAAGGAATTTTCTGCTGTTTTACAATGCAATACTGAATGGCAGGTTTATGTGGTGTGAGGGCTGGAACAGTTTGTTTGGAAAAAGTGCTTAGTGTATCAAGAGTATTGAATGTACCCACCATGTTGAGACAATGATGAAATCTTCTCCATTGTGCATTGTGTTGGGTGCTGATATTAATAATTAGCATGAGCAATAAGTGAGCCCACATTTTAAAAGATTGTTTTCAGATAAGCCCTCAAATTGGGTTGCCTCTCTGGGCAGTGGTCATGATCCATCCAAAGTCCGTGGAAAGCAGTGGAAAGATTCCCATTGACTTCAGTAGGGTTTAGATGAGTCCCTGTATGAACCTTTAGAGTTTGCAAATTGTCATGGAATCTCTTGAATTTTCATGCCCCTGCTTGAATTGGAAATTCTACATCAATAGCCATTCTTGAGATTTTTTTTTTTGTCTGTAGCTGGGACCAAGTGTGACTGTAATTAATTTTTCAAACAAAAGGGCTGAAACGAAAACATTATTTGAAATCTTCCAAACTTCAAGAAACATTTGGGTCTTATTTATTCTAAGTCATTTCCCTAGTCTCACTTTCAAAATGCACCATTTTATCTAATCTAGTAAAAGTGAATATGCCCAATTTAAAAGATACTGACTGTATTGTACCTCAGGCCTTCCAACTATGAAGAGAAAGGCATTTTAAACCTTGCATGCATCTTCACCATATGTTTTTCAGTCTTTTGTATGACACATAACTGATGCTTATTAGTCTTATTCTTGGACAATAAACTTTCCTCCAGTAGAGAGACAAGATGAGTAAGGTAATATCTTTGATTGAACCAACTTCTGTTGATGAAAGAGACAAGCTTTAAAGCTGTGCTGTCAGAAGCATCAACATGAGAGGCATGCTTTTTATTTTTAATCCTTTTTATTAGCTGTTATTAGTTGATATCTTTTCACATGATTACTTTTCCTGGATAGCTTCACTTTTTCCATTCTATCACGAATAAAACTTTTTCCCTAAGTAAATCTCTAGCTTGCAAGAAACTGATGAATCCATGTGTTTTTGCAAGAGTCTTTGTATGTCTTTCTCTCAGTAGCTTTTTTCATTAGATTGCTGCATATTCTGTAAATGTCATTTGGGTTCTTAGATTGCTGAAAGGAACAGTTGGCTTCTGTCTGATATGAGAGATATCACTGGTAAAATGAAGAACTGCATCAAATACAGATAAGCAATGTAAATACTTACTGTGCAGGTGGAAAATCTGTAATTAATGAAGTAGCATCAAGCAAATGTGACTCCAAACTATTTGCAAAAGTCTTTAAATAGAATCAAAGATTTGTGAGAATTAGGGTGTTAGACAGCAGAAAATGTTTGAATGCCTACATAGGATCAAGTGCTTGGGCAAAAACGGTTGCTATAGCTATACACAGGTAGACACATCTCAGCGAATGGGATTATCTTTATCAATGTGTGGGAATTTGGATTGCTCCAGAGGGTGAGAGTGCTGACACGCACACCCTGTCACCAAGTTAAGGAAGAGAATGCCTTCCTTTCTCAATCCATGCCTTGTTCCTTGTACAGAAGGGCTACGTCTAGACTGGCATGAATTTGTGCAAATACTTTTAACTGAAAAGTTTTTCCATTAAAAGTATTTGCACAAAAGCGAGTCTAGATTGGCATGGATGCTTTTGCGCAAAAGTCCTTTTGCGCAAAAGCATCCCTGGCCAATCTAGACGCGGTTTTGTGCAAGAAAGCCCCGATCGCCATTTTAGCCATTGGGGCTTTTTTGCGCAAAACAAATCTCAGCTGTCTACACTGGCCCTTTTGCACAAAAGCTTTTGCGCAAAAGGACTTTTGCCCGAACGGGAGCGTCAAAGTATTTGCGCAAGAAGCACTGATTTCTTACATTAGAACATCAGTGCTCTTGCACAAATTCAGGTGGCCAGTGTAGACAGCTGGCAAGTTTTTGCGCAAAAGTGACTGCTTTTGTGCAAAATCTTGCCAGTCTAGACGCAGCCAAGCTGTTTTCCTAAGCTGTTCAGGAGACCAGAGTTTGAGCTTTGGTGAACAATAGAAGGGACCTTGTGTGGCTGTTTTAACACTTAACTAGAGCCATAGGGCTCACACAGAAATATAAAAATAATTAAATAAATTATTCAACCTGTTCAATAACTGTATATTACACTGGACAGAAATTAAAGGCACCTTCCCTTTAGGGTCAGATCCTCCTCTAGTGTAAATGGGCATGATGGGGATATCCCAATTAATAGCAGCTGAGGTTGTGCCCATCATGTTATAAAAACCTTTTACATTTTGTCCAATTAAGACCTAATCATAACAGAAATTTTACTGTGTGTAACAACAGCTCTGACTTGTTAGAAATCCCACCTTTCATATGGCTGAAATGTTCCTACACATACACACACACACACACATTTAATGTTCCATCTATGCCATATGTGAAATGTTATTAATCACAAAAAGGAATTTAGAAGATTCAGACTGCTCTAATAAGTCTTAATCTTGGCGACAAATATGTTTTTTAAAGTTTGGGTTGGCTCTCTCATTTTAACCAAACTATTTTTCCCATCCTTAGATTCAGACCATTAGGCTCCTGAATTTGTTTTTTTATTTTAAAGGAATATTCACATTTTGATGTGAGTTTCATTCATTAATATATTCCATCCTTAATGGAAGTTACACATGTGCATCAATGAGAGAATACACATTTTCTACAAGATAGAACCTCTGATGTGAAATAAGGCAACAGAGTGGACATTAGTGCTTAGAGTGAACAAAATGGAGCTAGCAGTTTCTGCTATAATAATGGTGTATGAAGCTATATTTTTTTCAAACAGCTTATTATCGTCTTCATTAGTCCCTATTTTAATTACTTCTAAAAATCCTCTTCCTTTAATTATTAACTATGAGAAAAACTAAAATTTCATCATTGCACAAAACAATGAGCTATATGTTCCTTGGGAGAAAATTATTTGTGCAATGGCTATTCTTGCCAGCAAACCTTAGCTTTTCTAATTATCTTAAATATTTAGAATTAGAATAATTCCACCATTTCTATATAATGATCATGAATTGAGCTTTAGCATAAAAAAGAAGGTAGGAGTAAAGCTTGTTTTAGAATGGCATGCCCAGCAGCAAGAGAGTAAACTCATAGTAAAGGACCATCACCATTAATACACATTTGTTTTAGTTTAAAAGTATATGGTTTTTAACACTGGTAGTTGATACATGAAGTTAATCCAAATCCCTTTGCTTTAGGAGACATAAAACTCATTTTATAGCTTTTAGCGAGTTTTAATCAAGTTTGCTGCCTGCTATAGAATGATTGCATCTCATAAACCTGACCAAGGGGATAAAAGAGGAAATGATGAGAGAGCAGGAAGAGCCATTGTTGGCAGCCATCGATCTAACTGAATAGAAAATATAAAAGAGGAAGAGATGCGGATTGAAGGTGTCTGGTTGAAACATTTGATAAAATGCATCATTTTATTGTGCTTTCTCCCCAATCCTTCTATGTTTTTATATGTTTATACTTATTAATTTAATGAAAATGACCCAAGCATCTTGTATAACCTGACCCACCCCACTAAACAACCTCTGGTTCCAATTTCTGAAGAGATTTTGAAATGAAATTATAAATAAATATTGGCAAATTCTACTATGAAAATAGTGGCCAGCAGGAGAGAAAATAACAAACCCTTGTATGATTTCCCCACCCTTCCTCAACCACACATTGTCACATAGTGATTCACAAGGATATTTGCAGACTAATCTGTGATGTGCAGTTCTCAAGTGAATAAGCATTAATGCTGCAGAAGGCACCAAGAATGTGATACTTTTTGGACTTCACAAACAGTGATGCCTCCCATGGCATTAGCAATGTTCTTTTCTACAGCACTCTGCCTATATGGATACCTTCAGTCAGGGGTGGTCAATAATCTTTGATGGGGGGGCCACTCCAAGATTTTGGAAAGTTGTCAAGGGTTGCACTTTTCTGTGGGGGGTGTGTGTGTGTGTGTGTGTGTGTGTGTGTGTGTGGGATGGAGGTTGGGTACAGAAGGGCGCACAGTGTAAGGGACTGAAGTGCAGGAGACGGTGTGAGGTCTGAGAGGGAGTTTGGGTAAAGGAAGGAGTTATGATCTGGGGCAGGGGATTGAGATGTAGGGTCAGGGAGGGGATATGGGTGCAGGAGAGGCTTCTGAGCTGGGGGAGGGGTGTAGAAGGGGGTAAAGGCTCTGGGAGGAAGTTGTGACCTAGGACAGAGGAGTGCAGAGGGTTTTGATGGTGATTTGGGGGAGGGAGTTGGAGCACGGGAGGGGCAGGGGTGCCCAAGGCAGGCTGTGGCTGGGAGGTGCTTACCTAAGCATCTCCCAGCCAGCAGCCCTGCAGCACCCCCAAGGCAGCCTGGGCTCCCTGTCTGCTGCAGTCCCAGACCACTTGAAAATGCAGGTTGCTCCCTCCATGTGGCTCTCAGCTCTTGGAGGGGGGGGTAGTACTTCATAGAGCACCTTCCATATGAGTGGGAAGCCCTGATTTCTTGTAAGTCAGATGACGGGTAAGCTACAGTTCCTATGCTTATTCAGCTTGTGATCTTTCTCAGATCATTCTTCTTAGACATACAGTATTACCATCACATCTGGGAGGGATCACGTCGCATGAAATGGTGCATGGCTTAGTTGCTGTCACGTCGTACCAATGCTATTAACCTGTCACTTCTATGAATAATAAATTCAAACTACAGACATGTATCGTGTTGCATGGCAACTCCTGTAAATGGCAAAGAATTTTTCATTCCATTGTGCTATACTAGAGGGACTATTGGAAATACCATATTTCTAATGGTTATAACTGTTACCTGGAAGTCAGGAGTCCTGGATTTTTTTAAGCCAGGCATGTGGGGTTTAATTAATGTTTGTAAAACCTCTTTGAGACTCAGATAATGTAAATGCAAGGAGGTGTTATCAAAAGGAACTAGATATTACAGTTATGAACAAATAAATGTTGTCAGTCCTTCTGTCTAAAGTACTTGTCCATAACCATATCTGAATAAACGAGTTCTGTGACAATTTATAGACTAACAGATTTATTGTGTCTCCGTTCCCCATCTATAAATGTACATGATAATGCTTCTTTTCTCCTACTTGTTCTCAGTCTTGTCTATTTAGATTATTTGGCATAGAAATTGTCTTAATTATGTGTATACATAGGTGTCTTATTTAATGCGGCCCTGACCTAAATTGGAGACTTAGGGTGCTACCATAGGGTGCTAGGTGCTACCATAGTACAAATTAAAAATAACCAAGTACAGTATGTTTTTTTTCCAGAAATCTCTTCAAGGAGAGGATGAATGTGTCTCTGTCTCTCATACATATGTTCCTTCTTTTTATGTGTGTTGTGCACTTTCACTCTTTTCTGACCTTTGATTCATGATTTTCACACCTTATCCAATTTTGTTTGGTGTTCAGATTTCCAACCTTTTTTGCTATCAGTCAGATCAGAAGTATAATATGACTTTCTGTGTTATTTTGGTTTGCTTGGCTTTGTTTTCTGTTTCTTGTTGGCACCAGCTATGCTGATACAGCTGAATGTCTATGTTGGAAAGACGCTGAGCAAACTTCTGAAAACCTCAAATTGATTTGGTAAGAGTTAGTTCAAATGTCGGACCAAGGTTCAGTTTGATTCTTGCTTTGCCCGAACCTGTTCACTCGTTGCCAGTTTTGTTACTCATTCTCCAATTTTTTACTCAACGTTAATACAGTAATTGGTGAACTTCAGTCATCTCTATCTATGTGTGAAGTAATATGAGTGGGGAAAAAAGCTAGATAGCATGATATTTATTTGTGAGCTGTCTGTATTTTTGTGTGGTGTCTCATTGAAGTCTGTTGGGAAATTATATTCTGTTATGTGTGATCCACTGAAAAAGGTTATGAAGAGAATGGCATTGAAATAGTTTTGTCTGTCAAACCTTACTAGAGCCAATTTCTCTTGACTTTACTCAGGCAGATTTTCAAACAGTGTCAACTGGTGAGGTCAATAGGATTTCTTCTTGAGGAAGGATTGTAGGATTTGGCCTAAAATCTTTCTTTATAACTGATAAATGGAGCCCACCTGGTCTCCAGACGAACAAGGGCAGCTGATGGGGGGTGGGGGGGAAAGCAGCTCCAAGATTTTCTTTCATTCCTGGTCTATGCAATATTCTTCTGGTTCCCATTAAGCTGTCTCCCGAGGTTATAGGCTTCTACGAATTGCTGAGTGATAGCTGTCAGAAATATATTACTCAAATGGTGTTTGATCACTCGAAAGGGGGAGAGCACAAAAATTGCTGAGTTGCTGTGAGCATGAACTGTTTCACGTAAACACAGAATATACAATATTTTAATACTATATAATAGTGCCTTATAATAAAGAATTAGACATTTAACATGTGTCTGAACAGTAGCTTCATTTGCAGAACTATAATTACTTTTTGAATATGAATTAAAATGATCTTCACCCTGTGCTATTTTTTTTTTTCTGCACAAGACTTTTTCAATTCAGTTTAGGTTATTACTTTGTAAAGGTTATAAGTGCCACCTTGTGGGTGAAAATATTAAGATTTTAGGATAAAATTCAGTGGGGGGTAAGATAGTGTAATTTATGTTAAAATGTGTGAGAAAGTAAATGGTTTGATACTGTTTGCTGTTTATTACAATAACTCTATTTATTTTATATTTGAGTGTTAATTGATACATGCAAAATGCATAGGGGCTTAATCCAAATTTACTATTGAAGAGAGAGCCTTTTCACTGGCTTTGGATGAAACCTAAATGAATACTACCATCTCATCCATGAAGTCCATCCAGGGTGCCTCAACATCACTGTTAACAGCCAAGAGACTTTGTAGAACGAACACAGCAGATATTATAAAGTAATATTTTCCAGTCAGCAGTAATTTTTGCCATCAGCAAAGTGAATTTTTTTTGTACATAAATGCTATTTTGTGGTATAGAGTAGAACTTTCTTAGCCATTTTCCTTGCAAAAACTAACTAGTCTTGCTGAAGATTCTTGCACCTCTGGCAGTTTTGTCTCTTTATCTAGAGCATATGATGCTGACTGCTCTCAGAGACAGGATGCTGGCTAGACAGACCAAAGTTTGGCAATTCCTATGTTCCCATGTAGCACACAGGACCCTTCCATAATGGGCCACTGGTTTTTCATTAAGCAGTTCACTTTTTTACAGTTGAGTTTCTCTGCCCTTTTCTGTTTTGTGCTGTGTCCCATTGGGTATGTCTTAAGGATGTAAGCAAATGCTAATCTGGTAGCTGAGTAGGAATGCAACTAGTCTCTTCCCCCTCTTGCTGCCTCTATCAGATAGAGGCAGTAAGGGAGGGGGAGCAGGAGCCCGGTGCTGGGGGGGGGGGATGGCTTCAAAGCTGGTTGCCCCCAGCACCATCTCCGCGGGGCACAGGAGAAGCAGAAGGCAGTGAGGAAACAGCACGAGGGGGGACTGAAACAGTCCCCCCCTCACACCGGTCCCAAGTGGCACAGATTCCCACCTACAGGTCTTGTACATGTCAGAGGAAGAGGCACAGAGGGGAACCTGTGCCAGCGGGGACTGCTTCGGTCCCCTCTGGCATAGGTTCCCACTGCCTCTCTCCCTTTGAAATGTACAAGAGTCACCTGCTACATTTCAAAGGGAGAGATCTAGCGATCAGTTTGGTAAGGGGGGCGTTTGCTATCCTGCTGCCTTTCTCCCTTTGAAATGTTTAAGGGCCATGGGTCTATCTGATTAGCTGATTAATCAAAATTTAACACCCCTAGTATGTCTACACAGCAGCATGGAGCTGCAATGATTAGATCAGGTAGATATACGTGTACCAGTTCTTCTTGAGTTAGCATACTAAAAATGGGACTGTGTTTATGTGATTGGCAGCTGAGGCTAGCACCCTGAACACAGGGCTAGGATCCTGGGAAGGATTATACTTAGGTTGCTATCAGATCAGTGGCCTATCTTCTGTATGTCCATCCTCCAGCATCAAATTCCCAAATAGTTGACCCCCCCAAAAAGTATGCATTTGCCTACTTTTACTTTGATCTAGTTGCTTTGTAGAAAAGCATGGCCATCTGAGGGTTATGGCAAGCCATTGTCTGAGTTTAAAGGACTCTGAAAGGGCATTAACGATGATACTTACTAACATAATTAACCTTAAAACTATATGTTGAAAACCTTTCACAGTTAATAACACAGTAGTCATATATATAATAATTCACAAGTATGAATACTTGTTAAATAAGTAAGCTGCTTCTAGTGAACCTAGGAGCTGGTGAAATAGTTACCTTGACACATGGTATAGATGGCACTCCACTGAAGAACAGGAATAAGCAGGCCTGGTCTGACCTTTCCATTGGCTTCATTGGGAACTGGATTGGAGGCCATAACCAACTGGCAGAGCCAAAAATATGTTTTTCCACAAAGTGATTATTATTCGATAGACATTTGAAGACCTGGCTTTCTACCCAAAAGTCAGGGTGGAATTCAGCTGAATGAATATGCCTGTAAAACAGAGACTAGGGCAAGGTGGGAAAAAGTCCTTATGAAGTTTTGGAAGCTCATGCTCAATTTAATTGCTGCAGTGCTCATCGCATTAACTCACAATGAGCATGCCTAATCCAAAGGCTCTTACGTGAGACATTTCAAATGAAGTAGTGCAGCATCATTTAACACAGATGCACAATTAGAATGCTGGGAAATCCAGAGTTCAGTAGCCCTCAAATTTATTTTTGCAGTTTGGTGGTTTGTTATAAGCATATTGAACTGAAATGGAAATCATGACAAGCTCTGGGGCAACTGGGGTGAGAGGACTTGCATGTAGAAATTGAATCAGTAAGAAAATCGATGGCTGAATTGTGGCATGAGTAGTAAAGTTCCTTTTTTTTTTTTACCAAAGCGGCCTAATCATTTTTGTTTCTATAAAAGTTTAGTCTCCCTTTTCTGTGCTTCTGTAAACTCTTTAGTGCTCAGATACAACTCTGAACTGACACAGAGAAGAGATGAAGAATAATTTGCTAATTAAGACATTGGTCTGGGACTCGAGGTCTGGATACTGTAGAGGGCTCTGCTACCAATTTCCTGTGCCTTTGTGGAAGTCATGTAATCCCAATGTTTCCCATGTATAGATAGGGTTGCCAAATGGTTTCAACAAAAATACCTGACACACTTGACATTACATCACAATCTACATTACCTCTTATTTAGAAAATACCGGACATTTATATTTGCTCAGTTATATTTTCTCAATTTGTTTCCCGAACAGAAAGCTCAAATATGGACTGTCCGTTTCAAAACTGGATACCTGGCAACCCTATGTACAGAGTAGATATAATTGTACTTCCTTTCTCCTGCCTTTTGTCCATTGTGTCTATTTGTATTGTGAGCTCTTTTGGACAAGGACTGTACAATGTATATGTATAATTAGTGACATAATTAACCAAGCACAATATGGCTCCGACTGCGTTGAGACCTCCAGGCATTTCTGTAATACAAATAATAATAAAATCAGAGGAGTAATGTACATGTAATCACTTTTCTGACTGTAATTAGTTGTTAACTTGAATATGTTAATAATATTGGGTAGAAGACATTATTAAATGTGCTTTTTAATCGTAACTTGGGTATCTTGGGCATTTGGAGTGGCCCCTTCATCTTACTGAGGTACAAACCTGAGCTACGTTCTTGAAACTGAATATCGTGAAGTTTGTTTCCTACTGAGACATTTATGTAGCAACTTAATGACCAGTATGACTGCTTGTACACGTGTGGTCTCAAACTATTTCAGCCTTTGGGATATACGTGAACCCATCCTCTGCATGAGTGTAGGAACAAAAATCTCTCCTCAAGCTTGCTAACATAGTGCTTTGTTTTGCTTCCTTGTGGTTTTGCAGGATAGACGCTGGCTTTGTCTTTTAAATAAATTGTTTTTTAATGAAACCATTACAAAAATATATAGTAGCTATTGTTTTTGTAAAAGGAGATTTCTGTTACCATTAGCCACTGAAAAAGTCCCATTAGTCTTTGCTTGTGGGAAGCCACTTCACATATTTTAAAAATTGTTACTTTTACCTAAATACCCAGGGGCCACACTAACTTTTTAATGCTGTCCACTGTATGACTGGCTGAATTGTTTAAAATAACATATTACTCTCTTTCCCTTTGAAAGGCATGGGAAGTGAAAACATTAAACTGTATGAATGGGGAAGATATCAAACATAACATGATAGCCATGGTTGTATTAGAAAGTTGGCTAAACTCAAGGAAGTTGTTTGTTAAAGCAGGAATGAAGTAAGATCAAAGTTGCTATTCTAACAGTAAGGCCTTCTCGGAACCATGAAAACTGCAGAGCAGGGATTAATTAGAAAGAAGTAGATACAGCAATTGGTAGAAAGAAGGAGAAAATGGTGGAAGGACTTGGGAGATTTACTTTCTCATTTGATGTATTTTCTTCACTGTTCAACTTGAACCTGGAGAGCTGTATTTCCCCTAATTTATCTAGCACTGATTTTGACTTCTCTCTTCCCATTAAAAACATTGGTATCTTAATCCACAACCAACACCTCACAGCGATTTTGGCTCTACTTTGGCATGAGTTTAATTTGCCTTGTATTTTAGCAGGCATTTACAGGTTTTAGGGAAAAATTTCAAAGATTGGGGCATTTAGTTTCCATTGCTGTTACTATGAACTTCTTGGACCTCTCCTGCTGAAATATCATTAAACCTAAGCTACAGGGACAAATGAGCCATTATATACTGGACTATTGCTACATAATGCTAATTGGCCAATAGAACCATTGTAGGGTTGCCAGGTGTCCGGTATGGAACTGGACAGTTTGGTATTTTTGCCTCTTGTCCAGTAAAAAAATTCAGAAAATACCAGACACCTAAAATGTCTGGTACTTTCTGATTTTTCACGTCCAGGAGGTGAAAATCCGGGACTGTCCGGCTCAATACAGAGGCAGCCTGGCAACCCTAGTGCTTACCAGGTTCCACAGGGCAGCTATCTGGCTCCACACAGGGAGGCAAGATAGCGGGCGGCCTCTGGCAGTCTGTTAGGGCCAAAAAGCCTCACCACGTGTTTTTTAAAGGGGCCACGCTGTTTTTTGGGGGGTTTTTTGCTTAACAACTCTTTTTTTTTCAGTATTTTTTCTGAAACCATTTGGCAACCCTACCATATCAAGAGGCTAGTGCAAATACAGTGTTAGTTGCCAATGCAGTGCTATGAGGGAATTGATGTGGTGATGTAAGAAAATGCAAAAGTCTCTTGAGCCTAGGTACTTCTAACAAAATGTAAAAGACATATTATGGATACATTAAACGTTTTATGGAAGTGCTACATGTGGGGGTACTAAAATTTTTTGTGCATGTTCATATGCAAACAAAAATAACTACAAACCATTTCTGAGATTGGCAGTAAATCTGAACGTTAGCAGAATGAAGAGTCTTAACTCGGGTGTTGAGTCTGTGATGGAACATGCTACCTGCTAACTGTTCAGAAAATAAAAATTTCTAGAGACTGCACTGTATACATCAAATGCAAAATCTAATAATTGTGAATCTCTGTTGTTCCATTTTTCAGTTAATGCTATGTGGCAGTTCATTTGTTTAGAATTGGTAGACAAGAGAAACCAGATGTCTGAGAGAGGCAGATAGAGAAAGATGGTCTGTAAATATAATTTCAAATATTACAGTCCTAATAATACTTGTTTATGCTTTAAATAGACAGATTAAGGGTCATTTCAGCACAAATCTAAGGTTTTCATTTTTTAGTTTGTTGCTTTCCCCAGTTCATTAAGCACATACTGCCTTTTGCAAGTATATATTTTTCATGTCTTGTTCTACAAACTTAACATCTCTAGGGAGTGGATCTTCCCTATATGATATAAGTAATTAAACTATAATAATCATAATTATTAATAAAATAATAAATATAACAACAAAAATACCATGAGATCTGGAAAAATCAGGACTCCCGTATTCTTTTAGACAAGATCTAGCCTGAAGTGGGTGGGTGTGAATGTTCCATGGACCGTGAAGCAGAGATCTGCCCTTCACAGACCTTATAAACAGCAATGACAACAAATGTAGTAAACATTAGCAATGTGCTGAAAAGACCATGTTTATTTGAAGATTCTAATGAACAACCTTAACTTTGTTACATGCTTGCAGGTCACCTTTAAAACACTTTCCTCCTCTTGTTTGTTTTTTCTGCATCATTTAATGGCAGGAATTCAAAATGATGATTTCACCTCTAGTCCATCTTTTTTCTTCTTCTTCCCCCAAGACAGTTTGATTAGCAGTATGATGTTTTTGCAGTGTGCAATGTATGTAAGATTTACAAACATATAACAAATGCCAGATCTCTGTAAGGAGAATCAGTCATATTTAATACAAAAATTAGCTAGTTAGAAGCTGTTCTTCCTCACTGGTTTTTATTAATTTCAATGTCAAATTAATATGAATTTTGAAAAATATCAAAAGTACCCAATTCATGTGTTTCCATTATAAATTAAACATAGCTCAGACTACATTAATAACATAGTTGGTCTGGCTGAGATAAAACCTAATCAGAGACATTTCCTCTCGTATTTGGATAACAATGTTATTGTTCTTGTTAGATATTTTTAATAGGTCACGCCATATAGCTTCACAGATTTAAATCTAGAAGGGACCGTTATGCTAATCTGGTTTGACCTCCTGAATAGCACTAACCATAGAATTTTGGCTAGTAATTTTGGCATCAAACCTGTAATTAGGGATGTAAAAGTAGTCGAATAGTCGACTACCTGATAGGTAGTCGAGTCAACTACTCGCATTCCCTCCACCCCCTTGCTGCCTCTTTATCAGAGGCAGCAAGCAGGGGAGCAGAAGCCAGTGCTGGGGGGAGCCGGCTTAAAAGCCTGTTCTCCACAGCATCATCTCTGCAGTGGGAGGGGGGGACAGGAGAGGCTGCGGCTCTGCCTTTTAAATGTAGTAAGAACCACCCGGCTCTTACTTCATTTACAAGGCAGAGGTGCAGCATGGGACCCGGCAGAGCCGCAGAAGTCAGGAACCTGGCACGAGTGGGGATTACTTCAGTCCCTGCTTGTGCCGGGTCCCGCACTGTGCTTCTGTCTTTTAAATGTAGTAGGAGCCTGGCGGCTCCTACTACATTTAAAAGGCAGAGGTGCAGCGAGGTTAGGTCCCGGGGCCAGTGCGAGCCAGGAGTAAGCAGACCCAGTTCACGCCAATTCTGGGACACTGTGGTTCTGCCTTTTAAATGTAGTAAGACCCCGCCGAATTCTTACTACATTTAAAAGGCAGAGATGCAGCAGGGTTAGCTCCTGGGGCTGGTGCGAACTGGCACTGCTTAGTTCCAGCTCATGCCGCCCCTGGGAGCTAACCCCACTGTGGTCGTGCAGTTTACATGTAGTAGGAGCCAGGCTGCCTCATGCCCAGCTCCTACTACATTTAAATTGCAGAGCCACAGCAGGGGTAGTGATCGCCGCCCCCTTTTTATCGATTAATTGAGTAGTCAATGGAAATTCCATCAACTACTCGATTAGCTGATTAACTACAATTTAACATCCCTACCTGTGACTTCTGATTGAGCTATAGCATATTATTAGAGACGTTCAGTATTGTCAGGTTAGCTGTTCCAGTGATTAATTACTTACATTGTTCAAAATCTGCACCTTATTTCTCGTCTGAATTTGACTAGCTTCATGTTCCAGCCACTGGATCTTGTTACGCCTTAGTTTGGTAGATGAAGGAGTCTTTTACTGTCACAAATCTTCACCGTATATAGGTACTTACAGACCATTATCAAGTCACCGCTTAGTCTTCTCTTCAGCAAGTAAATCTACGAATTTGGCATGGAAATCACTGATTCCGTGACTTTCTGCAACCTCCAGGATTTCTGCAGAGGCTGGTGCGGCTGACCCAGGGGCCTCCTGAGCAGCTTGGGCATCAGCTGCTGCTGGGACGGTCTTATGCCATCACGCCCCTCTTTAACAGACACTGGAGGTAGGGGCTGGGACACGGGAGGCAGAGAGGGCTCTGGGTGGAGCTTATCTTGGGGAGGTTCACTAGAAGTAGTTCCCTTAGCTCCTCACACTGCCTCTGCCTGTGGTCACTATCCACACATCTCCCATTGGCCATGGTCCCCTGCCAATGTGACCTGCAGAGCTGCAGCTTAGGGTGGGGGGCAGCGTGCAGTGCTCGGAGCTGAGGGAGAGACATGTTGCCACTTTGAGGGAGCCAGGTAGGAAGCCTTCCAGCCTTGTCAACCCTTGCACCCCCAAGCACCTGCCCCACCCCACTCAAGATTTAGTCGGGGTATGTAGTACAAGTCATGGACAAGTAACATGCCATGAATTTTTGTTCACTGCTAATGACCTGGCCAGGACCTTTATTAAAAATACCTGTGACTAAACCATAGCATTATCAAAGTGTAATTTGAATGAGAGTCTCTCTAACTGCCATGTATGTTACATTAGAAATGTAAAGATACTTTTCCTATTTTTAAAATCAGACTTTGCCACAAAGTTATTTTCACTTAATTTAATTTGAATACTGACCTGGCCAAGATGGCAGCTTACTGTAGCTATTTGTGCTTCCAACCAAGTGTAACTGACAGTTTCAAGCACCTTTCATCTCTACAATGTAAGCACTAAACCTGAATTAGACATCTCCCCCATTGGAAAATGACTAATACAAGCAAAGCCATTCTACCTCGGTGTTACACTAGACTATTCTTTGACTTTCAATGACCATCCAAAAAATACTACTACCGCAGTCAGGTCCATGAATAATCTAATCAGCCATTTTGCCAGTTCAACATGTAGTACAATAGACATTTTCCATGTTGGCTCTTTCACTGTGCTACTGTTCAGTGGAATAGTGTGCCTCTGTGTGGTATCATTCGCCTCACACTAAATTCAGTAATGTCAGATTGAACTTGACTGTTCTTATTAGAGTCTCAGAGGGGTAGTCAGGTCAGTTTGCAACTTTAAAAATGAGTAGTTCTGTGGCACCTTAGAGACTAACAAAAATATAAAGTATCAGGGGCTGTCAATGCTATTCTTTAGATAAATGACTAGAAATCTGCAAAAAATATGTCTGACCGACTGGGGGGTAATGTTGCAAAGCAGCATCTTATTAAGTTCACACTGAACATTTACCAGAACAGAGAGAGACATGGCCTTAAAATTGCACAGAAAAATAAAGGCACTATCTGGTGGTATTGCTCTGTTAAGACAAATACCACCCACAATGCCAGTAGCACAGCTGAGCTTTGTACCATTACTGCAAGAGGAAGAGTTCAAGACCTTGGCTGGTCCTGTTGATGCTACCTGTCTGAAGTTGGATGTTATGTTTTCCATGCAGAACAGAGTCTGCAGATCCCTAGAGAGGCTCTGCTCTGTTGAGATTAGTAGCATTCAGAACTGTTAGGTCATCAGTTATATTTGAATCTTGGTGCTCTGTTGTACCACTCGTTTATAATACTGTTTTCCACATAACTTCCTCAGGGGTGCTTTTGGATCACATATCTTGATTCCCTTCACTCTGTCAGTAAACACACCCCATGTCTTTAGTGGCTAAGTCACTTGTGGCATATGTGTATTTGTCATGTTGTCTTTTTGGCATAGGCACAGGAGTTTTTCAACTACACTTGAGTATAACTTGCAGCAATCTGCTTTGCTCCACAGGCGCTGGAGCACATGGTCTCCCAAGTAGTTGTCTGAACGTTTTCAGTGAAATCATTTAGAAACGAACATTAGCAGCATGTTTTAACACATAATTATTTTTATCATTCATAAACAAATATAGCTAGAGCACAGCACTTTGTATTGTGTATGCCACTGTACCAACAAAGGTTTTAGTTATTTAGTACATTCATTTAGCTCTGAAATTGCAACATCTGCTTTCCATTTCAAGAATCAGCACTTCATCTCTTTAAATGCCTGGCACTAAACCCATTCTATTGCATATACAGCACTAAATCCCTGTGAAGTCCACCACTGAATATTTCATCCAGATTGTCCCTTGTTTTTCCCAGAGATTTCATTTAACTTAATTTTGGCACACGATTGTGTATAATTTTTGAATAGCTTCTTTAGTGCTAACCTGTAACTTATAAAGTTTTCTTGAAACATATTGCAAAAATTATTTGAAAATAGTGAAGATATTTGGCTTGTAATACAGTTTTTAAAGTATAAGTCTTGTAAAATAAAACATTATTTTAGGAGTCACGTGCTCAGTACTCCCTTCCACTTGGAACCCAAGAACAGCTGCACGTGCATGGTCATAAGAAAGATAAGCTCGGGCAAGAGAAAGTTCTTATTGCACAGGCAAGGCATGTCTTTCTTTATATGTGCCCACAAATCAATGTGTTAACAATCCAAACTGGGGTGTGTGATTATATGGAATGCCAGCAATTGAATTTGAAAGTTTAGAAGAGGGGTTTGAGTTTTTTTAAACATTTGTATTTGCTTCATTGCTAATGAAATAACAACCTGGTGCTCCAGAGTATGTAATCATAATTCCAAGAAATCCTCAGGAAAAATACTGACTTTTTAATAGCACAGGAGGAGTGCATTAGCTGAACACTAATCAGAAAAGTTCATTCACTTCATGCTACCAAACAACCATATTAGCTGATTCATTGCTTGTCCTAGCCAGCCCAGCCTGCTTTCTGGACTGTACAATTTGGCTTCAGGCCACACTGCACAAAGGCCAGTGTGGGTCGCTTCTGTGGATTATGCTGCTGTTACTACTCCAGGCAATTTTCTGCCATTGAAATCCAGGGCCATCAAGTCATTAATTCTGGATGCTGAATATATTGAGAATTATTCTGGGGTTGGGCTTGCTAACTTTTTTCATTTCCTAACTTTATTGGCCCTTGTTCATTCATTCTTGCATGTGTTTGTGTTTATATAGAGAAAATTATAAGTGCAAAGTGCTTAAGCTTGTGCTTTGGGGCCATACTACATCACACACGTGGTAGAGAGATCCATTCAATATCATGCATCTTTCCTAGCTTCAGCACTCCACTAATTAATCTAGCTCCACCAAGGCTATTTCTAACATTCCAAACCTCTGAGCAGCTTCAAACAGCTGCCTTTAAAAAAGAAACTCAGAATCAACTTTCCAGAAAAATGTTTCTTCCTTCATCTGAAAATTACTCCTGTCCAGTGCCCAAGGAATGCAGTATTTTGTCCTGGACCAGTGACAGGGTCAGATCTAAGATCTCATGACCCGTGTTCCCTCTACATTGTGTGGCAGTACAGTTTCTCAGGTGATTAATCGGCCCCCCACAGTCAGTCAGCTTGGTGCACAGAGCCCTGAGCCTCTGACTGGGTGGGACTGATTAATCACCTATGAAGCTGTGCTGCCACACAGTGTAGAACAGTGTTTCCCAAATGGTGTTCCCCAGAACCCTTGGGTTCCACAAAGTGAATATAGGAGTTCAGTGAGAAAATTCCATTATAATAACATTTTATGGGTTTTTTAAAAATTAATATTATGTGATTTTTGTTTTTAAATATGTTCAATTAAACTAAATGTTGATCTCATGACCTTGTTTAGCATTTGTTTATTATTATCCTTACTTATTTGTGGTCTACTTTTTCAGCTCCATATATTAGACTGTTATTAGGGATTCCGCAAAATTCTTTTGAGTTTAAAAGGGTTCCGTGGCCAAATAAAATTGGGAAACACTGGTGTAGAGGGAACACTGCTCATGACCGTTCAATGCTAGAAATATGTGTTTTGTACAGTTAGAAAGTTGCATTGATCCAGTGGGGGAAAACAGCTTGCTATGTTGCTACCTTTCATAGGTTCAGGACTTCCCATTTCTTCCACCAAAAACAATCTGAACCACCACACAAGCACCCGAAGAACCATATTCTTGTCCTTCAGGTCTGCATTCACAGCCTTCATCCTCACATGTACAAAAGGGTTGTCCTTCTTAGAAAAGATATTTCTGAGACTACTAGAGAGCTACCAACCTTCTCTACATGCCAGCCTGTCCCCCACTTCTCACTCCCACTTTCTCCGAGCTGCTAATGCAACACAACAGCAGGATGAGCTATCCCAATTCAACAGTGCCCGTTGGAAGGAAAAGGCATCTTACTGAGTATTTTGAAAAACATTCATCAGGCATTCCTACTGGGCTAAGTGGAAACGATATTTCTCCTTGGCCCAACAAAAAGGGCTTTCCTCAGAGGACTTACAGTTTCATTTGTTTATTATTTCCTATTCTTAAAAATGTCAGGGCTTGCCCTAAACTCTCTCAAGATCCACTTTACCATGGAAAAACACTCCATATTTATACATTCATTGACTACTAGATTTTGGAAAGATCTCCTGTGAATGTATTATCTGTACAACTTATTGCTCCCCAATGGGACCTCAATTTTGTTCTGTTGGCACTGATGAAATAACACCTTGAGCCATTGGCTTCATGCTCTATGACCCTTCTTTCCATGAAAGTCACCTACCTTGTGGCTATCACTTCAGTGAGAAGGATAGGAGAACTTGGGGCCATAATGGCATTCCCCCCACTCCTTTTACTACTTTCTGCACCTACATCTTAAGTTTCTACCAGAGTTCACCTCTCAGTTTTATTTCAAACAACCCATCCATGTATGTGCTTTCTTCCTGAAGCCTCATGGCTCGAAAGAGGAGCACTGACTTGACTCCCTTGACGTCTTCTGGGCCTTGGGTTTCTACCTGCAGAGGAGAAGATTGATCACAAAGTCTCTTAAATTGTTTATTGCAATAGCTGAGAGTTGAGGGACAACAATTTCCACACAGAGAATCTCCAGATTAATTTCTGGATGCATTACGTTGTGCTATTAGTTGTCAGGACTGTCATCACCTTTTGGGCTAAGGGCCCATTCCATGAGAGCCCAAGTATCCATGGTGGCCACTCTCCATGATATGCTGCTTTGGGACATATGTAGGGTAGCTACATGAAGTTTGGCAATATCTTCATTACAAATTATGCCTTGGTGCAGAATTTTGTTATGGATGACTGTCCTCCACTCAACTGTTCCATTTTCATCCTCCTCTGAATTAGGAACTGCTTGTTGATTACCCTTAGCGGAATACAGTAGAGGGCATCACTTGAAGAAGAAGAGGAGGGTACTTGTCTGTATCTGGAAGTTCTTTGCAATGTGTGGTCCCTATCTATAGTCCAATTCCTGCTCTGCTGCAGATCTGCTGGAGTTGCAGTGGGGAAGGAACTGGAGATGTGGACGGTCCACCCTGCCCTTTATCACCTTGGACTACACCATAAGGTGACACAAGGGTGCATGTGTGGATCAATGGATTATACTACTTTGAAATTCTCTGGCTCCAAACATATGGCACTGATGTAAACCCTCAGTGGACTACAAATAGGGACCATACATCTCAAAGAACCTTCAGTTACAGGCAAGTAACCTCCTTGTCTCCAACTTTTGCTTTGTTTCGCCTTTGACAGCCAGCTACTATAACTGCTTGTATGGGGCTTCTTGGCTTTCCATTGAGTAGCTGATGGAGACTAAACTCCCCAGCCTTCCTTTATTATGCCATCCTGTATATCTAAGCATAAAATTAAGCCATTGCTTGCTGATGTTCAGTAGGTTAAATGCAGTGTGTCACAGCAGTGTCCATCATTTGGTAAACTTGCTTTGACGGTGATGAGCATGAGTCCCTCTGACGTGGCAGGATCAAGTGCTGCAACACCCCTAAGCTCATTTGAAAATTCCAGTCATGGAGCATCACTTTGTCTATTCTGCGACTTGGATATTTGTAATGACTTTATCACATTCAGCATGTGGAAAAGCAAAGAAATAAAATAATCCCAAATGCCATTCATTGACTCTGTGAAGTCTTTATATTCTGTGAAAGTCATGTATGATGCTGTTTTGTTGATTAATATTCTGAAGGATTCATGAGACAGTATTTGTAAACTCTGAAAAATATTGGTTTGATTTTTGCAGAGCATTGGCTGTGATGACTACCTGGGCTCAGACAAAGTGGCTGATAAATGCGGAATATGCGGAGGGGACAACACTGGTTGCAAGGTTGTTTCTGGCATTTTCAAACACACTCTAACAAACCTTGGCTACCACAAAATAGTAGAAATTCCGGAAGGGGCCATTAAAATCAACGTTACTGAGATGTACAAGAGCAACAACTACTTGGGTAAGTTGTATTTCATTTCAGATAAAACATGATTGGTGCGCTGGTGCACGTAGTGGTGTAGCTGTCCATTCATAAGTAAGTAGGCAGGGTTAAACCCTGCTCAGAGTCCTCCAATTATTAAAGAACCTGTTGTAAGCTAATAAGAAGACTTACTGAGGCAGCCAATCAGATCTGGGGAAGGCTATATAAAAAGTTGCTCAGCAGTTGCTCTCTGGAGCTGGAGGAAGATGGGACCAGTTGCCCAGGAGCACCTAGATAAGCAGTGCAGATTAGTAGGAGCCTGGCGGAGCACTAGCCTGATAACCACTAGACTGAGACTCTGACATAGAAGGGCCTTGAAAGTGCTGGGGCTACAGGGAAGTGGCCCACAGAAGAAGGCAGTAAGGGGGAATAGGAGGAGGGCAGTAGTAGCTGCTGCTAGAGGATCCCTAAGTCTGTGTCCAGAGGAGCAAGCAGACCTGGACCATTCCCCCTTTGCCAGTGATGAGAATGGCCAAATCAGACTACAATATGCCCCTGGAGCAAGGAGCTCGATTGGGTGCTACATTGGTCCATTGAGTCAAGTGAAAAGGCTAGGCACTGCCTGACCCGTGAGGGCAGGCAAGCAACAGAGAGCATGCGGAGTTATTAACAGTGGTTTGTAACCTATCCTTTAAATCCACTTTGGTACCAAATGACTGGAAGATGGCCAATATAACACCAATATTTAAAAAAGGCTCTAGAGGAGATCCTGGCAATTATAGACCGCTAAGTTTAACATCAGTACCAGGCAAATTAGTAGAAACACTAGTAAAGAGTAAAATTGCAAGGCACATAGAAGAGCACGAATTGTTGGGCAAAAGTCAGCATGGTTTCTGCAGAGGGAAGTCGTGTCTAACTAATCTGTTAGAATTCTTTGAAGGGGTTAATAAACATGCGGACAAGGGGCACCCAGTGGATATAATATACCTAGATTTCCAGAAAGCCTTTGACACGGTCCCACACCAAAGGCTTTTACGTAAATTAGGTGGTCATGGGATAGGAGGAAAGGTCCTTTCATGGATCAAGAATTGGTTAAAAGACAGAAAACAAAGGGTGGGAATAAATGGTAAATTTTCACAATGGAGGAGGGTAACTAGTGGTGTTCCCCAGGGGTCAGTACTGGGACCAATCCTGTTCAACTTGTTCATCAATGATCTAGAAAATGAGGTAAGCAGTGAGGTGGCCAAGTTTGCAGATGACACAAAGTTGTTCAGGACAGTCAAAAGCAAAAGGGATTGTGAAGAACTACAAAAAGATCTCAGCAAACTGAGTGATTGGGCAGCAAAATGGCAAATGAAATTTAATGTGGGTAAGTGTAAGGTAATGCATGTTGGAAAAAATAACCCAAATTACACGTACTACATGATGGGGTCAAATTTAGCTACGACAGATCAGGAAAGGGATCTTGGAGTTATAGTGGATAGTTCTATGAAGACATCCACGCAGTGTGCAGCGGCAGTTAGTAAGGCAAATAGGATGTTAGGAATTATTAAAAAAGGGATAGATAATAAGACAAAAGATATCATACTTCCCCTATATAAAACTATGGTACGCCCACATCTCGAGTACTGCGTGCAGATGTGGTCTCCTCACCTCAAAAAAGATATATTGGCATTAGAAAAGGTTCAGAAAAGGGCGACTAAGATGATTAGGGGCTTGGAAAGGGTCCCATATGGGGAGAGGCTAGAGAGACTGGGACTTTTCAGTTTGGAAAAAAGGCGATTGAGGGGCGATATGATAGAGGTATATAAAATCATGAATGGTGTGGAGAAAGTGATTATAGAAAAATTATTTACCTTTTCCCATAATACAAGAACTAGGGGACACCAAATGAAATTGATGGGTAGTAGGTTCAAAACTAATAAAAGGAAATTTTTCTTCACACAGCGCACAGTCAACCTGTGGAACTCCTTGCCCGAGGAGGCTGTGAAGGCCAGGACTCTATTAGGGTTTAAAAAAGAGCTTGATAAATTTTTGCAGGTTAGGTCCATAAATGGCTATTAGCCAGGGATAAAGTATGGTGCCCTAGCCTTCATAACAAGGGCAGGAGATGGATGGCAGGAGATAAATCACTTGATCATTGTCTTCTGTTCTCCTTCTCTGGGGCACCTGGCATTGGCCACCGTCGGCAGATGGGATGCTGGGCTCGATGGACCTTTGGTCTGACCCAGTATGGCCATTCTTATGTTCTTATGTTCTTATGTTAAACCACTCATGGTAGAGCAAAGGAGCTGGAAAAGAGGTAATTCCCACCCCCCCAGTGGGAGGTGCCAAGGAGATGAGTACTCGCCATATTGTAGTGCAATTTGTCTGGAGGTTTGTCCCAGTTAGTGCTCTCTCAGCAAAGTGAGAGACAGGCAAAGGCATACATGAACATTATTGACCAGACTCTCTGACAAGAATACTAACTCACTGTTAGTAATACTGGGTTATACTGGTAGGACAAACCCCGTGATTTTTGTCTCTTGCCCTGTCGATTTGATCTTGCTTTGACTTTCCTTAATTAATGGCTCCCATGTGGGGAACATACTTAGCACTTTTAAATCTTCTCTGAAATATTAGTGAGGACATTGTCTCCACAGAAAGGCAGGCTGCTAGTCAGTTGATAGTCATATAAACAGGATCCTCCTATTTCCTTAAAAAACACCGTCACAATATGCGGTCCTTTCAGTGCAAAAAGTACCCTGCTCCGTGACAGAACTGAGTATCTCCGATGCAGGGGGGGAGGGTGTTTGTGTTGGGAAGGCATCTTCAGAATACAGTGTCTTTCAGATGTTAAGAAATACCGCAAGAATTAAATTGGAAATGATAATCTGGGAGTGTCAGTTAACACTAGACATCTGGAGGTATGTTTTCAGAGCTGAATGGTTCCTGGCATGAGGGCTGGTGTGGAACTTCCTGTTTTACAAACATTGACCTGCCATGTCCACTGTGAGTGAGTTTTTCCCTACTTGACTCTATATGTGTAACCCTTCTGCCAGGCTGACCCCTCTCGCAAGCACAGAGCCTCAGTATAGCAGCAAACCTTTAATAACATGAGGTAACCGATATCAGCATTAAATTGGGAAAACACCACAACTCGGATTCATAGACCAAACATGAGCAAAGACCCACCCCCCAGCCACGAATCACCCAAAGTCCCAAAAGTCCAACACCCCAAAAGTCTCTGCCCCGGGTCAGTGCTGCCCCAGGGTTCAAAAGTTCACCCGGCAGGGTTTTACCCTCCCAACCTGGAGGGGGCGGGGATTGATACACCTTACGTGGTCCGCCGCTGGCTCCGCCTCTCCGTAGGGTTCTGCTGCCGCTGTCAACGCAAGTCACTCCGCCACACTCCATCTGTTGTCCAGTGAGCTGCCTCAGCTGTCCCACGAACTGTCCGGCTCCGCCAGCCGTCTCGGTCCACACCCCTGGCCGCCAGCTGGTTGCTCCTGCAGCTGCTCTACTGGCTGTCTGCTGCCGCTCCTACCAGCCGCAGGTCGTCCCTGCCAGCCGCTCTGCTGGCCGCCTGCACCTGCTGGTCGTTCCCGCAAACCGCTCTGCTGTCCGCCTGCACCTGCCGGTCGTCCCCACACACCGCTTTGCTGTCCACCTGCACTTGCTGGTTGTCCCTGCAAGCTGCTCTGCTAGTAGCTCAGCAGCATAGCGCCAGGCTCCCCTCAGCAACAGTGATTTCAGCTCTTCCACAGTATAGCACCAAGCTCCCCTCAGCAACAGTGATTTCATCTCTTCAGCAAGTTCAGCTCATAATAGAGGAGCCTCAGTGCTAGTGTTCCACTGGCCCACAGTGAAGTCAACTCAGCAGCTCACAACTAGACTCCTAATGGAATCCAAATTAGTTGTGATATTCCACAGTGGAGAGGGTGCAATTGATGTTGTTTGGGCCCTCAGACGACCCTACCACCAGATACAAAGACTTGTGGTTTTTTTTTTCTCTCTCTCTCACAACTTGACTGGCTTTGGAACCCATGCCCCTTGTCTAGCGAGTGCTACTTAGTTTATGGCGAATCCCTCTGTCATAAACAGTTCCACCATTCCATTGTCCTTGATTCACATAATCAGGGTAACAACACTTTTATCCCCCCTGCCTCAATAACAGAGAGACTGAGGATCCCACAGTGGCCAAAGTGACCATTTGGGCTGCTGTGAGCACATACTAGGCGGGGTGGGTGTGTCTATGCAAATTGGGTGTATCTATGCAAATGAGATCAGCCCCTGAAGTCTCTTTGTACCACTCGCCACAGTTTACCACCAGATGTCAGGGTAGAGCTTATCCTGACCCTGCTTACATATGAGTGGCATGATCTCACACAGCTCATCCTCTCCTGGCTGTTCTCATTTAAGTCTGTCGTCAAGACTCACTTCTGCCTAAACCAAATCTAAACTGTTTAAAGCCAATCCAGTGATCTTGGAGCACTTATCATGAATGCCTTTAGCGAACAGTAACAATGGTGGAGCTCTGCCTGAGGGCTTTCAAAGCTTCCAAGTCAGATATGATCATTGTGTTTTCTAGCCTGACCTCCTGTATGACACAGGCCTGGAACTTTCTCAAAATAATTTGTAGAGCAGATCTTCTGGAATAACATTCAATGTTGATTTCAAAATTGTCAGTAATAGATAATTCACCATGACCCTGAGCAAATTGTTCCTATGGTTAACCATCATCATGGTTAAAAATCTCCAGTCTGAGTTACTCTAGCTTGAACTTCCAGTCATTCGATCACAGTATACCTTTGTCCACTAGACTGAAGAGTCCATTGTGAAATTTTTATTCCCCATATAGGTAGACAGACTGCAATCAGATCACACCTTAACATTCTTGTTGTTAAGCTAAATAGATTGAACTGAAGTCTGTCATAATAATAGGTTTTCAAATCCTTCAGTCATTCAAATGGCTCTTCTCTGAATGCTTTCCAATATTTCAACATCCATTTTGAATTTTGGACCCCAAACCTGGCCGCAGTATTCCAGCAACAGTCACACTAATGCCAATAGAGAGGTAAAATAACCTCTCTCTTCCTACTTCAGATTCCCTGTGGAAGAATTGCAACAAACCTTTTGGCCACAACATCACAGTGTGAGCTCATGTTCAGTTGATTATCTCCCTCCTTCCATCTTTTTTAAAATCTTCACTACTGTCCTCCTTAGCCCTCAGTCCTAGAAGTGTCCAAGTACATTAGAAGCTTCAGGTCCAAATTTTCTATTTAACAACTCTCCTGCCATCATCTATTTCTAATGTGTCTGCAACTGCTAACCAACAGAAAGGAGGGGATCACTTATTATCCCCATTGTCTCTTGCCATTATCCTTTCTGCTTTTTATTTGCATTTCCTATTCGTCCTTCTTCTAGTTGTGAGCAAGAGGTGGAAAGGAATTTAACTAGTTTTACAGAAATCTCTGTGTGTAGACAGGAGTCTTTGGGTGTGGGGAGAGCTAAAGGACTATATATTGCAATGTGGCCCTTTGCATTTCTTATTTTGACCAAAAGTATGATTCTTCAGACTAATACAAGAAAGATCAATGTTGTGATTCTGCTGACATACTAAAGCTTAGACATCCTGGAACTCTTGTAAGAGAGGCTATTCATGTAATATTTCTGACCTTGGCTACTTTCCAATCAAAGAATTTTATAGAAGAATTTGTGTATAAGTATGAGGTTTTGGTTTCCTCTCTGAACATTTTGAGCTAAGTCCATCTCTTTTAACTAATTTGGTGGTGAAGGGAATGAATTATTCTGTATGAGCAACTTCCATAGATACAGCATGCTTGGAAGAAAATATGGAATTCTTATATCAAATGGGCAAAAATGCAGTTTGCTGGGAAAACCACTGGAAGTCATCACATAATGAAAGCTGTCAAACTATGAAATTGCAGGTAATTTTTCTTTTAAAACTACAGGTCAGTTTCTGAAAACAGCTTGTGAAATGTGCTGGGCCACATGAACATTTTTTTGAATGTGCAGATTAGAAAAATAGTAACATTTTTGCTTAAAAATAATCAGGAGTAAAGCACATACTTAATAGCTTTGCTGAACTGTGGCTTAGGGGGCCAATTCTGCCATCTTTACTCACACCAAACAGAAATTTACCACACAAATAATCACATTGGAATTGCCAGGACTCGCTATAAAGAAGGTAGAATTGGGTCCTTATTTTTTTGTCGCACAATATGTAGGTTGCATGTGCTTTCTTTCAGTGCAGAATCATGAGTCAGCCGAGGGTTATTAAAAAGGTTCACACACTTCAGCACACACCCTGGGAACCTAATCTGGGTATTCAATTTATAACAAAAAATAGAAACCATCTGTGCTTCATGTGGTTTCATTACACAGTTTTTGCACAGCACCAAATGTATCACACTTCTACACTTCACAATTTTGTCCATGACAAAATCCCATAATGCAGTGAGAAAAAAATCTCCTCACAGTCCAGTATTTCTAGCTTGGCTGAAACCAGGAAGTATTAGAAATGGCAGGAGAAACCATCTGTGATGTTTCAAGTGGGATTTCTTGACAAAGAGATTCAAATTCACCTAAAATTCATACAGACATCTAAACATTTGTATGTTTCTCCTCACTGATTTGCAATCCATTTGAAGTTGACTGATCACTCTCAATTATAATGAAGTTTAGTGTAACTGGGAGCAGACCCAGAGTGTGCTAAGCAGAATGGCTTTGACAGCAATATTTAACGAGAGTAACGTGCTCATTCTTGCTAGTTCTAAGTGTAGTTTTCTCAGCAATTTGTTCAGGCTAATATCTACATGAAAGACAGTAATTAGGGGATAATGACCTATAAGTTGCTTTTTCTTTAAAACAATAATATATGTTGTCTTTAGAACAAAACCCTAGTGTTCTGAACAGGCTTTGTAGTGTTTTCAGAACATGTGATATTGTCCAGGTATTCAGAAAATTCAGATTCAAAGAGGACATGCAGTAAATATCACAAGGTCAGGACAGACTGGTTCAAAAGTTAAATATTTAAACACAGTTTACCTCATCTGTCTTTAAATTTGACATTTCAGAAGAAATCTCCATACTATGCTTGGCCAGTGTTCATAGATTTTTTCAGGATTTTTTATGTTATCAGATGGTCTCAAGTATAATTCTATTTGCTATTTATCCTTCAAAAAACACCTCAAAACTTTCCCGGTGATTGTATTATGAATTTCCAGATGGTCTTGGTTCTGATTTCATTTTATGTTGCATCACTTTCATCTTGGGTGCTGCTTATTCTAAACAGTGAGTAGTACTAAGCATAGTTTCCAACTCACTCATTTTAGTCTCAGCAGTGCAATTTGAAAACGAGTTACAATTCGTAACAAGATTACCTACCTGCACACTAGCTACCTTAGGTTTAGTTTTAGACTCATCTCAATGCAGTCTGAAATCTACATGTAATGATTTGTATTACTTCTTTTGAAAGTGGTTCTCAACAATGTGTAATATCTGACAGGCTTGTCAGTAGACATCTGATGCAACAGAGAAGTTGCCTATACAAACTTTCTGGAAGGGCAGTTTTGTGGCCTTCCCAGCTGTGCACAGAAATGGGGTGAAGGCCTATTGTTTTTATCCCAATGGTAAATTTCCATTGAAATCAATGGAAATGGTGTGCTGGACTTAGATGGGACCAGGATTTGCACAATTGACCTCTGTTGCTCTTACAATTCTCCTCAAGCAGCGAAATGGGGAGTTTGAATGTAAATATTTTAACATCCTTGGGATTAAATTTTAGAGTAGATAAATCACTTAAAAGCTGCATGATACCAATCTGACACTGTTATTCTGAAAGTGGCTATTTTACCAGATGTCTTTAAGACCTGAATTGAAGGAACAGGCTGATACTGTTATTCATTTCCTCACATCAAATAGAGATCTTGGGGAAAGAGTGTTCATTATTAAGTATTCAGTGTTGGCTTATTACCATCCATTAAGGAAATAATGGCCAAAAAGCCATTAGTGATATAAATATATTAATCCTATCTAATGGTCTCTTCAGCTGGACAATCATTTATCTCTGGAAAAAAAAAATCAAATTCTGGACTTTGAAAACCTTAGAACCCAGTCCTACAAGCATTTAGTAATGAACATAGATAGTGCTTGCCAGTGTTAGCAATAGTGGGACATTTTATGAACAGAAATTAGTGCATATAAGGTTTTGGACAAGCCATTTAATCTGTCATTGCCTTCTTTGTATATCTTCTGCACAGTGTTGTGAGGCTTAATTGATTATTATAAAGTACAGGTTGAACCTCTGAAATCCGGCACTCTATGCTTTGGCAACATCCATGGTCCGGACCATGGATATTGGAGGACTAGAAAGCCTGGCTGGGAGTGAGGGTGGCCAGTGGCAGCAGGTCTGGTGGCTGGGAGCCTGCGTGGTGGGAAGCGCAGCCTCAGCCAGGGCTCCTGGCAGCAGGTTTGGTGGGGTGAGGAATGCAGCCCTGGCCGGGGATAGCGCCAGGAAGGCTGGCATGGCAGGGAACGCAACTCCGGTCAGGAGCGGATCCTAGTGGCCAGGCCTGGGAGCGGAGCTCAGTGGCTGGGACTGATGTCCCAGAAGGGCCAGTTGCAGTGAGGAGCATTGACCTTTCCTGGTCTGGCAGACTCGCGGGTTTGGGACCGCTCAGGTTCCAAGTGTGCCAGACCAGGGAGGTCCAACCTGTACTTCAAAATTATCAGATAAAACGTGATAATTTTTGTCTTTATTATTATTTCTTCCTGGAATGGTTCATCTTTGCAGCCATTAAGAGATATGTGTCATGTTAGAATTAATATCCATTTTGCTCAGCATCTATTTAACAGAATCACATTTAGATATTTAGTGACAAAATTGAAGTTTTATTTCCTCTAATAAATACAAAATGTAGAGTATGTGTATTTAAACAAGAATTGGAAAGTTTAAGTCAAGATTTTTTTAAAACAAAGCATGGAAGATATAGTTAGTGTCCTCTTGAACTGGACATATTGCTTAGTGTATCTGAATGGTTAAGTGGATTTAAGGAATTTGTGTTGTGAAAATGAGAGTGGATGAAGCCAAAGAAGCTGAGAAAAGATTCTGTGAAAAATATTTTGATTCAATGTCCCCTGCCGCAGAGATAACATTTCAAACATAATGTCTCATGAGAAAAATTGTTAGCAGCCCTAGTGCTTGTAATAACATTTTTAAACCAATGTACGTACATCTTCAGCATATAAATGGGTTAGGTATTTTAAATTCCTGCAGAAGAGTTTGAAGATAAATATTATTAAAGGTACTCCCATGTCATATTAAAACATGTAAGTTCTAAAATGTCAAGGTAATTTGTGGCTGACTGACTGCTTTGTGTTATGCTAATTAAGCTCATTTTTATTCAATTGTATTTATAATTGTGGTGGGAGAGGTCAAGTTGTGGTGGGAGAGGTCCAGGTTGGATATTAGGAAAAACTATTTCACTAGGAGGGTAGTGAAGCACTGGAATGGGTTACCTAGGGAAGTAGTGGAGTCTCCATCCCTAGAGGTGTTTAAGTCTCGGCTTGACCAAGCCCTGGCTGGGTTGATTTAGTTGGGATTGGTCCTGCCTAGAGCAGGGGGCTGGACTTGATGACCTTCTGAGGTCTCTTCCAGCTCTATGGTTCTATGATTCTATGATAATCAGAATGTAGAGAACACAGATTTTTTTGTTGCTGTTTAGGATTCTAATAGGATTATACAGGCCATCAGGGTGAACGACTAGTTGTGTGCTATACAGAACAGGTACAATACAGCTAGTCTGAGGATGGTGGGCTTGGAATTAGGATGTATGAGTGGTATGAGGTCACTAAGTGTGCATTTACACTGCACCGTAACTCGAAAATAACATACGCAATTTGAGCTACACAAATTGCGTATCTTATTTAGATGCTGTTTCAAAATAGTTTATTTCGTCATTTGGTCTTGTCTACACATCGCCAAGTTTTCAAATAAAGCGCTATTCTGAAACGTCCCTTGCTCCTTATAGAATGAGGTTTACAGGGATGTCAGCTTAGCGAGCATGAAATAACAGGATAGCTATTTCGGGATACTCTGGTATCCCGATATAGCATTGCATTGTAGACTTACCCTGAGAGAAAATTGCTATGAAAATAAAGGAGGAAATCAGCACAGTGATCTAAATTTCCAACATCAAGGATACAACTAAGCACCAGGAGTTTGATCCAGCACTAACTAGAAGGCAGGGGATCTAAGGGCATGTCTACACTGCCACCCTAGTTCGAACTAGGGTGGCTAATGTAGGCATTCGAACTTGCAAATGAAGCCCGGGATTTAAATATCCTGGGCTTTATTTGCATGTTCCCGGGCGCCACCATTTTTAAATGCCCCGTAGTTCGAACTCCCTGCCTGCGGCTACACGCAGAATGGACTAGGTAGTTCGAATTAAAGCTCCTAATTCGAACTACCGTTACTCGTCCTGCAATGAGGAGTATTTAAATCCCGGGCTTCATTTGCAAGTTCGAATGCCTACATTAGCCACCCTAGTTCGAACTAGGGTGGCAGTGTAGACATACCCTAGGTGAAGATTTCATTACATTCATGGACCTATTGTTAAGGGTGAAACAAGTATTAATTCAAAATGCCATCTGACTACATGAGAAACAAGTTTCTTTAGATCTGATACTGCTTGTGCTTAGTCTCATGCCAGAGGAGAATAATTTATTTAACTAAGTTTGATGTGCACAAAGAGATCTGCTTATAGTGAACTCATATGTAATGGTGTTCTGCTGTTAGTTAAGCTCAATGAAAAACCTGGATTGCTAGTGAGAGCCAGGGGTGAATCACTGATGATTTTTCCGATTCCATTGTGGGACAAATCCCTCCCAATTTTTATTTTGTTTTCACAATGCATAGCACAATTCAAAGCACTGTGAACATAGCTATGGTTGCTGAAATTCCCTGGGAAACTTTGCTGTAGATCTGATCTCATATGTAAGATTAATTTACTCTGTGTGTGTGTGTGTGTGTGTGTGTGTGTGTGTATATCAACATATGCATGAGAGATGTGTGTCTATATGGGGCATGCATCATAATATATATATTGCATATGACAGATGCAATGATGATATCTAGTATCAGAGGGATAGCCGTGTTAGTCTGGATCTGCAAAAGCGACAAGGAATCCTGTGGCACGTTATAGACTAACAGATGTATTGGAGCATAAGCTTTCATGGGCAAAGACCTACTTCATCAGATGCATGTCATGTCATGCATCTGACGAAGTGGGTCTTTGCCCACAAAAGCTTATGTTCCCAATACATCTGTTAGTCTATAAGGTGCCACAGGACTCCTTGTCGCTTTTGATGATATCTAGGTTGTCCCAAACCATCTTGTACTCATATGTGACTTACATTCATTCCGCTCACTAATCCAGCCTCATTGGACTGAACTTTTCTCATTCTCAGAATGAGGAGCTCTTGCTAAAAGTGTATAAAAAATAAAGATGTGAAGAAATGAATTCACAAATAGGCTGAAACTAAGCATAGGAATTCAGATCAAAAGGAGAATTTCTGAGAAAATTATAAGCACATGAACACAGGCGGTTAAAATCAAAGCCTCTATGCAAAGTTAGCTATAGGATTTGCTTTAATATCACTAAAATATGCCCATCTGAGGTAAAACAGCACAGTGACAGGCATTTGTAATCTGTTATATCATGAGCACCTCTACAATATGTTTTTTAAAGAGAAGAACTGTTAACAACAGATGTAGTACAAGAGAATGTATTAAGGTAAATGGTATTTGATAACTTTTAGTTATTTATTTTTTACCATGGAGCTTATTTTTGTAACTGATTCTTTTTGCTTGGTGTTTGTAAGATTTTCCTTTCATTAGCAAATTTTCAGATCTCTTTAATTCATTTACAAAGATTTTTTTTCTAACACAGCAAACTTTTAGGTTTATCGTGCCGCTAAATAAAATACCCTCCATTTCATTTTAATTTTGAAAACTTTTGAAAACATTTATTTGTTCTCTTGTTCCCCAGATACCTCATATGCCTACTTAACACTATTGACATTTGTTTCTTAGGGAATAATTAAAATAATCTATTTTAAAATGTATTTCAAATTTCATGTGCTTATAAATGCCAAAGATTTCATACCTGTTTGTATAAAGGATGGAATTTCAAGTATGCTCTAATAGGGTATGTCTGCACTTGCACCCTATTTCGAAATAGGGATGCAAATGTAGGCATTCAAAATATTAAATGAAGCCGGGATTTAAATATCCTGTGCTTCATTAGCATAATCGCGTCTGGGCGCTATTTTGAAATCGTGCCATTTCGAAATAAAACGCCCTCTGTAGCCATGTTATTTCGAGAGAAAACCCTTCTCTCGAAATAACTGGTAAACCTCATTGTATGGGAATCCAAACATTGAGTAAACCAGATTTTGACAGCTGCCTGAAAATGGTGCCCGCTAATGCAGTTTTTCAAAAGGCTGGAGTTTGGGTTCAGTTTCCAGAAGTACAGAAAAGTTCTGGGGTCAAATTATGTTCTCAGTTATATGAATAGGAATCTAGGGTAATTCATCTGATTTTGATACATTTTCTGAAGAGTTAAATTTTCATCAGAATTTGTCCCTGGATTCCTAAGACCATCTTAGCCAAACTATTTTCACTGCCTCAGTGTATAGAGTTGGGCTGCTCAGCTTATGAGAATAGACTTTCTGTGACATTTCTGGTGTATCAGCTAGAGGTCCCAACTGAAATAATGTGGGAAACAGTGGTCCTTGTTTCATTTTGTTTCTAGTTCTGGCTAGAGCCTGGATTTGCAACTACAGCAAATCCAAGTAGGAAAGAAAGTTAAATCAACTTTTGACCAACTCAGAAGGTTTTAATCTAGATCCACTCCAAAAATGAGTGAGGGCACAGACAAATTCTTATTTCTTTCCAATCCAGATCACCTGCTCTTACTATACTGCTACTGGTTGATTATTTACAGCCATAACTAAATATCTCAGGGCACGTTTATACTACGTGGAAGATTGATGTTGCCATGGGGTTCGATTTAGCGGGTCTAGTGACGACATGCTAAATCAAGCTCAGAAGGTGTCTCCATCAGCACCAGTACTCCTTCTCTTTACAGGAGCTGAATGGATGGTGTATCTCAACTCGACCTTCACTGTAGTGTAGACCAGGCCTCAGGGTAGAACAAGATGTGAACATTTTACCAAGGCTAGAATATGACCAGAAAAATCCTTGTACAATGTACATATTTGGTTAAAAGTATTAATAAATTCAAAAGCTCTGAAATGTCTTTAAATGTTCTGATGTATTGACATAAAGCAGAGGACAAATGGATTCAAATGAGGCTAGAAATGGACTTTTTGAGAGGCACTTAAAGAGCTATATGTAGAAAAGTAGGTCAGATATTTCATCTGATACTCAAATTGCCATTTTTAAATAAGAAAATAGATCCACACTCTCCTGGATTCATAAATGTGTTATGGTCAATTGCAATCTGTTTTTCACTTGGGTCATCCATAGTATGGAAATAGCATGGGTCTGTATGCTGAATGAAGACAGACATCTCTCCAAGAAATGGAGTTGAAGACCACAGTTAATCTTGTCCTGAACTGAGAGATACCAGATTGTACAGCGAAGGTCCCTTTCTTATTTATGGTTTTGCCCAAGAAGCAGAGTCTGATCTTTGTTGTGGTCCAATAAATAATCTTAAAAAATTATCATCTCCCTGATATGAGAATTGGTGTAAATACTGATTATGTTACCTCACTTTGGGATGGATGTTGTTTGAATTATGTTTATTGCCTTGAGACTTGGAATGGGTTTTATTTTATAAATCAAAAAGTAAGTAAAATGATGATTAATTCTGGCAAAATCTCTGTGGTTAGATTGTTGGTATTAATTCAGTGGACTTTCTCTGCTGGATCTCAGCCTAAATGGTCCTGTTTTGGACCTCTTAGTTCTGTAGCTTTTTAATAGCTGAATTTTACAAGTTAAAAATGTCCTTCTGCTGTTTTTCGGAGGGTACATTTATGTGCTGGAATAAGACCTGGCAGACAGTCCCTTTACTAGTTTGAGAGTCATTCTTGCACAGTTTGTAATCATGCTGGCTTTAAAACAGGCAATCAAGCTGCCAAGCTGCATTTGATTAATACAAGATAGTGATAAAGAGGAGCAAGATTCCCTGACATACATTTTGACAGAAATTTTGGCAGTATAATTTGTCAAGAATCTTGGGGTCAGTCTAGACTTGGTTTTTTAATTGTGTAGTCATATTGCTGTCTCTGCAAGTTTGGGTTCTCTCCATCTAAAGAGACATAGCCAAGTTAAAGTGTTGGCTCACTGCTTTGTGCAAAAATCCTCATCCTTATTTTTCTTTCAATTAAAATTTGTTATTGTGTTGTTTATACAGCCCTTCCTTCTGCTGCTGTTATAATATTCTTTTATTTTTTTAAAGTCCTGAATGTAGTGGCTAAAGCTCATATATGTGTGGGGTTATTCTAGATTACAGGACTATTCAGATTACAGATTTTTTCTACTACTGTCTACAGCCTCAGTGAAGGTGCCCCTTTGTATTTATTATAACCACATTCTGTCTGTTCTCAGCCTCAAGGGACGTGACAAGCTGGCTATAAGATACTATTTTCTAGATCTAACAAGGTGCTTGGAAGGCCAGGTATGTCTGATTTCCAGTCCTTTGTTTCCCTGGTCAGGAGGCCTCAGTCTTTTAGGCAGTGGGGGTAGGCTCCCTAGGGGCTGCACTGGCTGGCAGGCTTGTGATCCTTCCTTTCAGGTAGGGCTATAGCTAGCTCCTGTCATCACTGAGCTGGGCATGGCTCTCTTCTTTTCTCCCTCCTCCAGGATTGGCATTGGCTGGCATTGGCTGGAGATTAACAGAGCCTGCCTGGCTGAGTCCAAAGGCTTTCCTTAACCCTGTGAGCTGACAGGCAGTTCTGGTACTGGTTGAATTTCTCTAGTCCTACATCTTTGGAAAACCAGAGAATTTGCTGAATCACAGGAGGTCAATATTACAGCAAGTGGTTCTCTTTTTTCTTTTTATTTCACCTAGGCGAATACCTGGAACAACGCTTACAGTACTGCTTAATAATGAATGACTGTAGTGATACAACCTATATAACTTATGCCTAGCCAAGTAATATCAGCTCTCTTCATAACAAAGTGTTAGTGTTCATACTGTATTGGCACAAGGAAATAAGTAGATAAAGCATAAAAAAAATGCTTTCCCTTAGCAGTATTGCTAACTCTTCCACTGCTTGCTGGTCTCTTAAAAGACATTTCAGGGTAATTTAGAGTTAACTAATTTAGAGAACACTGAAAGCCAGTACTGGTGGCTGTAAACACACTTTATGGGACTGCAGAAACCTGGGTCACACCCACAATAGCAGACAACTGACTAACTGAAATCATGCCGGACCAGGGATGTTGGCAGACCAGAGAATGACCAATTGGAGAGGTTCAATCTGTATCTGTAATATCTCTTATCTGGATAAGTATTAGTAGCCTGCATTTTTCTCCTTTTCAAAAAAACACCCCATAATTTTAATGAGTTTATGTTGACCTTTCATAGAGAAAGCTTGTTTTACTAAATAAATGTTGTGTCCATTGTGGCCACCTGTAGTTCTTGGCTGGGGCACTCGCTTACTAAACACTTTAAGTTGTTAAACCATTAGGTCCAATTCAGCCCTGGTGGAAGTGAGTGCAATTCCAATGAATTCAAAGGTATTGCACAATAATTTCCTCCGGTGATTTATGCATTGTGCCCAGTAGGCAGTTATTGAACAAAAGCATATGTAGTACATTAGTCTTTACTGACCTAGCATTTTGCTTATTCTAATGTTGCCTAAAAATTACCTTTCAGGAGTTTCTTGAAAGGTCTAATAAGCTCCAAGGTGGCCACCTCCCTTCTAAATTCACTGAAAAGGCAATTGTGATCTGACTTTGTAGGGTTCTAAATGCATTTTTACTACCCTTCCTCATGGAAATGAAGGATGATTCGTTTCCTTCCTCATTAGTAATTGTTAAGGAGCAAATGTTCTCCCCATCGCCCACACCAAATTATTGGGTTAGATGCTAAGAATATAAGATCAGGAATGCAGAGGAGGACTCCTTGTCCTCCAGGCCACAGAGCAGCTATTGAGCCTAATGGCTGGGGCAGCTTTCATGCATCAATTGTCCATCTCCACCACTATTTGCATGTTCTTTGTCCTTCTCTACGCCCTGGAGCAGTGCAGTGAGTGCCTTCCCACCAGAGCTGGGCTCAACACAGTGGCAGCATGGAGACCTGTTGTGTGATCTTTCTAAATCTTGCTCTCCTTTGCTCAGCACAACTGGGGTACATCTGTCCATGGAGGGAGGGAGAACATTTGCCCTGCCAGCAGTTAATGGTGGCATTCCATCAGGCATAAACACCTGGCAGAGTTCTACTTCTCATCTCTTCTCCAGGGCCATAGGGAGGTTGGCCTTTCCCTGGAATAGATGATCCATGTACATCTGTTAAAGGAGGACACTAATCTTCTCATCCAGTCAGTGTGTTTACTGAGTATGCTCCTGATGATGACAATGACTGACAGTTGTGGCTCAAGCAAATCCTTTTTGTTTCATGCGTACCTAGTTTTGTCAGCATTTGGGAACAGTCTTATTTCTACTGTTAGTATTTACTGTCATTTCACCGTTTAATTGTAAGCAGCACTAATATAAAAACAGCTCTCCCTATAGTTATGCACCGACAGCAGTCTGCTGGTGCTTTGATGCCTCTCTCTTGTAAATATGTCATCTGAACCACAACCAGGAGCCAGGAGTCTCACTTGTGTAAGATCTGTATTAAAAGAATGGCTTTGAACAACAACATCAAAAGAAGAACAAAGAAGAAGAGGACGAAAGGTTGGTTTGAGAGGGAGGGGAGGGCGAAAGGGAAGGGAAAGCTCAAAGAAGTTGATAGTTCTGTTTGCCCTATAAAGCACCCGGAAGTCTGTTTATATAACTATCCAAAGTCCTTAACTCTGCAAAATTGGGCGAGAAACCTCATGACAACGGCTTCTCTCTTGTAAGAGTCTCAGAATTTCCTGCTTCTCGTCGGACCCAAAAGTCTGCAAATTCAGACTTTTTCAGTCTTTTTTTTTTCTAATCCTGGACCGAATCAAGAAAATTGAACACAAAAATCATTTCATCTTCTATGCTCTTTCATTTTAACTTCTGGTGTATTGTTTAAAGAGTAGCCCCCCTCTCCCTGCTTTTTGTTTTGCAGTGTCACTTAGCGCATGCTTCCAAAATCAGAGCTCCTGAAGTTCACTGGCTTCCTTTCCTTATCTTTTGCTGTCACCCAACTAGAGTACGGTCTCTCCAGGCTATGTGACCAGTTCTTGTGATACAGAGATCTATTAAAGCACGTAGAGAGTAATCCCTGTGGAAGGGTCTCAGTAGAAACCCTTTTACATGCAGTTTCATTACAGTGGCATTGTTTTTTCCCCCTTCTCTATATATTACACAGTAAAAAAGAAAACCCCTCCCCAAGCTCCCAGAGATCTCTCCCCCTCCCCCAAAGTCAGCTGCATTGCCGTGGCAGGGGGTAGGTGGAGGCCAGGGATGGCCCATGAAACCCCAGCCACCCTCCCTGGAGAGGCTGCAGGCTGGGGGAGCAGCTGGAGGCCGGGGCTGTCCTCGAATCCCTTTCCCCACAACCAGCTGTGGGGGGATGTGCACTGGAGGTCAGGGCTGGCCCACAGAGTTCTGGAGAAGTTGGAGGGGGGCTATCCCCTGCACACTGAACTATGAGCCCCCACTTCTTGCCCTCACTTCAGCACCCTCCACCTCCTATCCTGAGCCCACCAACCTTCCTAGCCCCCTGGCCTCTCTTCTGCACCCCTAACTCTGGCACCACCCCCAGGGCTTAGAGGCCCTAAGCACTGAAAAGATTATGGTGCCCCCTCATATGTAATTTAAAATAAAAACAATACTATACCGTAAAATCTCTCTTTTTTTTTTTTTGGTGCCCCTGCTTTGCTGGTGCCCTAAGCACGTGCTTAGTCTGCCTATTGGGTAATCTAGCCCTGACCACCCCTGAGCCCTCCTCACACACTGAAACTTGTGTCCTCAGCCCCCTACCCCCTGCCCTGAGCTCCTAGCCCTTCCAGCTCTCTGCCCTCACTCCTGTAGCCCACCCCCTTTTTAGTCTAGCAAAGGGCAGCAAAAGCTGCAAAGATTGTCTACCAAGAAGCTCTATCAAATGTTTGAATCGCTTTTTCCTTCTTTTATTAATACAAGCTGTTTTTTCCCCTTCATTTTTGAAAAAAATGCAATCATTTAAATAAAGCATGTATATTTTCCTTTAATTTTCCAAATAAACCCCAAAACCAGCTACTTCATTTAAAGGCCTGAGCAATGTCGAGTACATCTGCTAATGTGTGTATATATGGGAAATTGTAAGTGTGGTGCAACTTTAAACATCACCATAGCTTTAAAAACCTGAACTTACATGTGTATGTATCTGCCTTTGATTCTGAGACACTGTAGTAAAATCTGTCTTCAGATATGTATAGATAAACAAGAAACTGTGGTTTGTTTGACCGTGTTATTTATGTATTTATATAATCAGAATTTGTTTTTCAATATGTGGATTCCAGCAAAACTGAAATTCTTTGGTGTATTAAACATTTGAAAGTTTTTTCTATATCTTTTGCCAGCAAATTAAAAAGAAAGCTAGTAATCCTATCAGGTAAACATATCTGTTATGCTTATGAGTATGTAGGTCTCTACCCCAAACCTGAGAGCGTTTATATGCAAAGCAATTTAAGAGCTTTGGAAAATTCTCGGAAGTGATATATGTTTATTGGCCAAATAAGCAGTCCAACATTTGTCTTATGAATTGCTTGACAGGAACTGAGACAACAATGTCTAAATCTGTAATCTGTCTGCAGATGTTCAGCTGTAACTCTGTATAAGAATCTTTCAATAAAGGGCAGACCTTTAAGGTAACTGTTGAATATCTGTTACAACACTTCATCACTCATTTTCAGGTTTATAGTCCAAAGCTTAGGGGAATTGATTTTCTTCCCTTCTTGTGAATCTGGCTGGTCTAGCAGAGATTGCCAGGCTTCCAAATTAATAATCTGCTCGGATTTTTTGTTGCTTTTACCAAACGCTTTTTCTTTTGCTATCCAGTCTTGATTAATGCAACTTCAGACCAAGAAAAGGTTTCCTTTTGTCCAGCCATAATCCCCTACTTGTGTCAGATGGCAGTCAGTCACCTCCATAGCATCATCTTACCTGCCAGTTTGCAGCACCAGGCATCCATGTGTAGTTAGGGCAGGACATACACGTTACCTTTCCATACAGGTCATCAGTCAAGCTGCATTAACTTATATAATATGCCTTCTGCAAAGGGAATTTAGGGACAGCAGTTAATCAGAGTGACCATTTAGTTTGGCTCCAATGGAGATTAAAAAAAAAGGAGCTGGGATGCTTCAGAGCTGGTGCATAGGTATTTCACTCTTTCCCTCATATATGCAGTGTTTGTGGGGTTTTCCGTTGCTATCTCCACAGCCTTCCCCCAAAGGAATGATTTTGTAGCAAACTCTGCAAGGGGGACAGATTTTTTTCTCCTCAAGGCTCCCTCCCATGTATTGATTTGTAGAAAGGGCTGATTCTGGCCCTTTACATGTTTATGATTTAATATAATCCAAATGAATAGCCTCTGTAGCTTAACTAAAAAGGAAATGGAAAAGTGACACAATTTATTGTGATGCATGCTTCTGCCTGTAGTCTGGTGTTCTTTGAACACAAAATAACATACTTGCTAGCTTCTTTCTGACAGAATCCTTATGGGCCAAGCATGAGAAAAGCAACAAAAGCAGGGTGGACTATACCGTCTAGACCATACAGCACACATGATAATGTTTTCAGAAAACACACTCAGGAGGGTGATGATTGTGTCTCTGTCATTTGTCTTTACATAATAGATGGTTAAATGAATGTAACAGCAAGCGCAAGGCAGTGTTATTGTAACAATAAAACCAGAAGATTATTTCAAAGGTTCAGACCTTTAAGTAAACAATCTTGTGATTGCTTGGAAATGCAATCTTAAAAGATGCACATTTATTTGGGTGTTGTACATTTGTCGAGAATCTAATGAAGCTGACGCCTTCTGGTATATGACACTGTAACCTGAGAGAATCACATTCTTCTGAGGTAGATTTTCTTGGCTAATGTTAGCTGGCAGAGATTTAAAAAAAAATATTGGAACCAGGCAAAGAGGGAGTCATCGTTTACTGCTTACTAGGTTGTTTTACAACTTGGAATGTGTGATCTGTTTTGAGCCTCACCCCGTTCATTGTAAATACTTTTGATAAGGGATCAAGCCACAGAGTCTAGCCCCATACTTGAACATCCCCAAAGTTCAGGGGACTATAGATTTTGGGTTTTGGTTCAGGCCTATCTCTGATATATAAACCATGTGTATCTGAGCATTCAAACTGAAACTATTTCTGAAAGTGAATTGATGGTGGTTTTGTTCACTGTGTTAGTACCGTAGCTTTTGTTCCACAGAACAAAACAGCAGTGTATTCAGGATCTCTCTAAATTTCACTCAAATTAAGCATCTTAGAGTTTACTAGCATCTTGAACTGTTGTTAAAAACATTGCCATTAGGGCTTGGTCCTGGAAGGTGCTGAGTATCCCCCCAAAATGCTGCAGGTCTTCAACTTCCATTGACTTTAATGGGATTTAGGATGCTCAACCTCTTATGATCAAGTCCTAAAACCCTAACGTGTGTGCTGGTTGTTGATAGCAGAACCTAAGGTACAATAAATGAATGAACAAAGCTGCACCAACCTACTAGTTTTTGCTTTTTGATATCAATATTTTCATGACTATTTGAAAACATTTGCCAGTTTGATATAAGGAAAATTTTCATTTCAAACGGTTTGATTTTTTTAAGAAGTTTCATCAGTAGTGCATTTCTCCAGGACTGGTCCTTCTTTTATTGAAATCAGTGGTTAATTCTGCTATCCATCAGAATCAATCTTTAAAATGTGTATAATGTGTTAGGACAATATTTGTTAAAGGATATGCATGAAAATTTGTAACTAATTAGACTTTTTCTATGCACATCCGCATCACCTAAAAAATCTGTTAAGTTGGTCTGCTTTGGAAACACATTTTCTTTAATATTCTGCTTAAATAATATGTTATCAAATCACAGATTTATTTTGAATAATTAGGAAGTATTTTTTAACAATGCTATTTTGTTTGGAAATGATTGCTAATGGTCCACTCTGTGAAATCAGATTCCAGGCCAACCAGTACATATATATGGTATTTGAAAGCACTGAGATGCAGATTGATTAAATAAAGATCATGTATGTATCTTAACAATATAAATAGTATTTCAGTCTGTCATTTCCAACAGGGAATTGTATATTCAGCATACAGAAATGTTATCTTATCTTATGGTTATTGGAATTGTGATTGTCAGAACATTTCTGTATCAACTCTATCCTTTAAGCTTCCTTTTTCTATCTTATTAACTATTTCTTTTATGTGCCGAAAGAAAGCTCAAGTACTGAGGTCGTCCATGACGCACATAAATAAAACACCAATACCAACGGTTTTCTCATGATCAGTGACAGAGGAGATCTTTTAGCCTGATTACCAATCCCTCTATTTTAACATTACCCAACAGTGATCTGTAACCAGCATGAGGATAGAGAATTCATCCCTGAAGACAGATCACAGCAGGGTGTTCCAGGGTAGTAAGACTGAAATTGGAACCAGCAATTGTACTGATTTGCAGATCCTCTCTATGTCTTCTTATCCTGGCAGTGGCAATTTCTCTGATTTATTCTGGAAAAGGGGAAATGAAGAGATTGGGGAAGGCGTTACAGGTATTTAACCAAAGCTATATCTTTGGGTATGAATGGATTACAGACAATTGTGTGTGTGCGCATGAGTGTGTGTGTACACACAAATATAAAGTTGAGCGCATTGCTGTTGCTTTACCACCTCCAACCCCAGCTGGCAGTCAGGATAACAGCAGGGATTTTCTGAAGAAAAAAGCAGCAGTGCCTTATCCCTTGGAGATGTTTGTGACTACCATCCCTCCACACAGAGCTCGGGGGACCACCCAAAGGAACTTGGCATGGGTGATGTTAGACCTATGGAAGGAAGTCGAATTCAAAAATGTGTTCCCCTGTTGCTCTGTGCACATGGTAAAGTCCTGTTGTCTCCCTCCTTCCCACACTAAGGTAGGAAGCCATTCTAAATTACCAATCTGAACATTGAAATTCTTCCCTAATTAAGAAGGTTATTTGCTAGGTAAAGTATTGAGTTTCTCCCTGTGCTTCTAATCAAGTAATGATGGGATTAATCAACATGATGGTGTGATTAACACTAAGTGGGAAACTTAAGGTCTTTCTGTTCACTTTACACAATTGGAAATAGAACAGAAGTGAACATGTGCCTGATATATTTGAACAAAGTCCTGTATTTTTCATTTGATGAGAGAGGCTCCATTAAATAATTAGCTGGAAGACAAAAGTGAGTTTTAGAGATCTTCTGCTGCTTCTTGGCTACATCTGATATGCCACTCAAAACCATTATGTATTTTGTTCAGTCAGCACAATATTTATATTATACCTATGTGCAGTACTAGTCCATGATTCTTACTTTTTTTTTTTTTTTTTTTAAAGCAGAGAAGGCCTTTAGTGCAGATGTGTGCTCTGATTTTTTTTGGCTTGAGTGAGAAAATTACTGTTGTTAAATCAGCTGGTTTTGGTTTCTTTGGATGAGTTGGGCAGAGACCATACGCAAGTTTTGATTTTTTGGCACTTAACAATAGAAACCAGCATAAAGTGAATAAAGAGGGGGAAAAGCTTAAAAAAAGAAAATGGAGACTAAGAAGCAAGAGTGAATGGTGGGAGAAAGAAATACCACATGCAAATTCACTTACCCTTCCAATTTACCCCCATCTAATGCTAAGGATACATTTTAAACATATATTAGTGTTGTTAAATGTCACTAGAGTGTGTTACCATGTATTACACTACTGTACAATGTGTTTGTATTGGTTTTTGTACAGCAAGTGGTCAGTTCTGCCAAAGACCTTTGTCTTCTTGGCTAGTTTGAGTGTATTAATCAATCCCTTCAACAATCTGAATCCATAGAGGTGATTATGAATCACAGCTACATGCATATGTCTTAGATCCAGTTGTTTTTCAAACCACATGTAGCTAACAACCATTTGCTAACTTTGGCAACTACCAGCTATTGCACTATATCACCATATAAACTGTTTAAATACCACATACTCTAGGACCCTTCAGGATCCTAACATTTGTTTTAGGGTTATATGTTTGACTTTCTGGGGCTTGCTGCACCTCAATACTTGTTTTCCTTGGGTCTTTGCCAGCACTTGGGCCATTTCAGTCTTTCACTATTCAGTAAAAATAGGTAAATTGGTTATATGCTTCCAATTTAAGAGTTGACATTAAACAACTAAAAGCCAGAAATAACCTGGTGGTTAGCTGGTTGGCCATAGAACGTTCCCAGTTGTTTTCTCATCTGCTCCCAGCTTTACAACACATTTTCAAGGTTAGCTCTAACATTCATACTGGAACAGCAGAGTAGCCTTCACACTGGTGCTCCCCAGATTACATCATTCAGAATCAATGCCCGAGCATTCTGGGGGACAAAATGGCTAGGCTTGGTTTAGATTTGGTGGATGAAATCCTGGCTTTATAGCCTGGCCTTGTAGCCACTGGCCTCAGTGGACCCAGGATTTCCCTGTGGGGCCTGATTTTCTGCCTCCCCTGTGTGGAGCTATTGATGTAGAGCTCAGGCACAGTGGAGAAGGGGAAATGACAGGGAGTCAGTTGTGACTTTCAGCCACTTGGGCCTGGTGCATGTTACAGCTACAGAGGGTCAGCTTTCGTTGTCATCAGCAAGGAATTGGGCGTAATAGCGCCTCGCTCCATCATGCTCCCTCTGATACACTCCTCCTGTTTCCAGCACGCCTAGCCTCCAGGCTTGCCTAGCCTCACTGCCTAGCCAGGAGGGCAGTGTTACCACGCAGAAGCTGATGGAATCGGGCTTGGCACTGGCAGAGATTCCCCCATATAGAAAGGAAATTCTCCAGGAAAAATTTCCAGTGGCTTTAAGTTCAGTTTGCCCCTCTTGGAACCAGAGACTCTGCTCCTGCATCTTAGTTTGGTTCTCCAGCCCATGCTGTCATTTAAGGTCAGAACAAAATTATGTCACCACGCTCAGGCTTGTTGGGCTCATGTAGAGTGCCAGATGGAAATCCTCTGTTTATTCACAACTGGTGAAGCATGAGCATGGAAAACTCAGGCTTTCTCACACTGGTGCTCATGTGCCTGCGTATGAGAGAGATCTCCGGGTAAGATGGTTCTTGCTGTGGAAAGATTTAGAAAGGTTTTTATTTCTGACTCTCAGTCCTTCCTCTTTGAACTAAGACTGTTATTGCTGATGGCAGGCATGGTGATGTTGACATTTGCCCACAAAGAACTGAACTAAAACCACCACTTCCGCAATTTTGCACTGGCCACATTACATCGCTAGCATTTCTTCCTTGGGTCAGATCAGTCTGGTGATTTAGAAGTTGAAGGCTCTGTACCTCGCTAATAGGGTTGCCAGATGGTTTAACCAAAAATACTGAAATCCCCTCCCCCCCCCCCCACAAAATCCACCAACAACAAACCACCATGAAAAAATTCTATTGAGGAAAAAAAAAGGAAGGGGGGGAGACCAAAGTTGTTGAGCAAAAAAAAAGGACCCCGAGAGTTGTTAAGCCAAAAAAAACCCCAGAGTGGCCCCTTTAAGAAACGCTTTTGAGGCTTTTTGGCCCTAAAAGGCTGCCAGCAGCCATCCACCATCTTCTTTCCTTGCTCCGGGCGAGATAGCTCCTCTGCGGAACCAGGCAAGCACCTGGTATTTTCGCCTCCTGGCCAGGAAAAAATCAGAAAATACTGGATATTTTAGATGTCCGGTATTTTCTGAATTTTTTTACCAGATAGGAGGCGAAAATGCCAGACTGTCCAGGTCAATACTGGACACCAGGCAACCCTACTCTCTTATAACCCATGTCATCTAGTAATGTTCCCCTGAGAGACTGCTAGTGAAAGGATCATTTCTTTATTCAGTCTTAAGTATGGACAATGTTCTCCCATCTGAGCATTTGAGAAAATGCACTTTTTTTTTCACTCAGAAGGCAAAAGGGAAAATGATAAAAGTTGAATGCTCCTCTTAATCAAAGTCAAATGAGTCATGTTGGCTCATCTGCTGACAAGAGGTTGAGGATTACTCCACATTTGTTTTGATTTAAAGAGGCCCTAAGCCTACAGCTAATCCTTCTTGATAATTATGAAGAAATATTGGTATGGGAGAAATCCTATTAAAGTGGAGGAATATTGAACTCATCAGATTTTTATGTACTTTTTTTTCAGAGCATAGAGACAAGGATTTTGTATTACACTAGCTACAGCTTAAAGGACAACTGACAAAATTACATTCAGAGTGGTACTGGAAATTTGCACATTTCAGTTATTGAAAGTCAAAATACTGCCATTTTTTTATCTTTTAAGTTATAAATATATCTGTATCTTTCCATAGATCCTTGAAACTCATTTTAGTTCAGTTTTTTTTTCTCTTACACCTACTTTATCTGTACCTGATGTTTCTGTTTTTCTCACTAACCCAATCTCTGTTGGCAACTTGGAATAAATCACAGTGGATGACAAAACCCACAATAAGCATTAAATAAGGAGTAATTAGTTGATTCTTTGTTTAAGATGTGGTTCAATGGAATGACAACCTACTATGGTTTTACCTATATTTGAAAAGATGCCTTTTGCTAGATCTGCTTATCATTCATAATATCCAGAGGCAGAATTTCTCAAAGGTACATGAGGACTGAAGGCATATATTGGTGGTTTTGCACTCCTTGAAAGAGATTACATGTAATATTCTGTCATTTGCTAAAATATCCTGGTGCTCCAGAACTGCAACAATTGGAATATTCTATGACTGACTACAGTGTGCCAGTGTGGTCTCTCACCAGTTACACTAAACTTCTTACTATTCAACTCAGTAATACCATGCACAGGGACATTGAAATCAACTCCAGTTGACTGGCTCTCAGTCCTATAGTACATCCTACTTCCACAGATTAAAAGAGTTGCACAGAAATCTTGATTTCCCAACCACATCAAGGCAAACATGAAGATCCTTTTGCATGATGACCTATAGAACCCACTAAAGACAAGATCAAAATCTCACAGTCCTCTGTCAAACCACGTTGAGACCCTTACACTCAATTTTAAAGCAGAGGCTCCTGGGAGAGCCACATAGAGCTTTTCAGCTGCTGAAAACAATAGCTCGGTGTTGACCTGCTCCAGAGCTAAGGGTGTTTGACTTATGTCAGAAGGACTGATACAAATTGAATTGCATCAGGACATCTCATAGGAGATGTGGACAAACCTTCTTTAAGTAGAAAATGAAGCAAACACCTGTATGCAGCTGTGGTCACCAGGCACAAATGATGGAGCACGTGATATGTCCCCTTCATTCTTTTTCCAGGGGCCTGAAGGACACTCACCAATTCACTTCTGTGGCAACATGCTGGTTATCAATTCTAGATATAAATTTGTAATTATTGCTACCTACTCAAGCCATATGAAAGAAAAAAAAAAGATTGAGTAGGTATGTTTGGTCTGAGGGCTCGTCCTTTTATTAGTTATGGGAATTGGGGATATCTTCAGGTATTTTCTCTTCATCCTACTCAGCCTCCTCATTCCTATTTAAAAACAAATTTTATGTTTTGTTGTAAGACCAGAGTAAATGAAGATGTAATTCTCATTTAACCACATAGTTTTGTCATGTAATACAATGGTAGTTCAGTGTGGTACTTCATTTAATTACTGATTGTGGTCACTCTCAAAACTTTCTAATTGAATTAGGGTGCTCTGGATATTGTGTCCCTCACAACACTGGGTATAATCTTGGCTTCATTGAAGTCTGTGGCAAAACTCCTCTGGGTTTCCAGGAAGGCAGGGTTTCAACCCCTGTTTGTTCAGAGAAGAGCAATTGCAGATCTCTCTGCAGTCCCATAAAATTCTGTCACATCTGTGCTTACACCTGTGGAATCCAATGAGGTCCATCTCTTCCTCCATCCAGTTAAACATCTTTATGTAGCCACTAGGGGTATGTCTACACTTCATTCCTTTCTCTCTCGAGGAATGCAAATGCAGACACCTGAAATTGCAAATGTAGCAGGGGTTTAAATATCCCGTGCTTCATTTGCATAATCGCGTTATGGCGCTATTTCGAAATAGCACTATTTTGAGAGAAAAAAATGGGTTATTTCAAGATAAAACCCTTCCCTTGAAATAACCCTTACTCCTCAAAAAATTTCGAAATGGTGCTATTTTGAGAGAAAAAACGGGGTTATTTTGAGATAAAACCCCTCCCTAGAAATAACCCTTACTCCTCAAAAAATTAGTAAGGGTTATTTCTAGGGAAGGGTTTTATCTCGAAATAACCCCGTTTTTTCTCTCAAAATAGCGCTATTTCAAAATAGTGCCATAACGCGATTATGCAAATGAAGTGCGGGATATTTAAATCCCCGCTTCATTTGCAATTTCGGGTGTCTGCATTTGCATTCCTCGAGAGAGAGAGAGAGAGAGGAATGAAGTGTAGACATACCCTAGGAGAGCCTGTAAGCCCTCAACTACTAAAATGACAGAAATACATTTCCCCATCACACATATGCCTGCTGCTTCTACTCAGCACAACCAGGAAGGAATTTAATATTCATTTCACTGAGGGCTTTGTAACACTGGTAGTTTTCTGTGAATAATTCTGTATTTTAAGGAAATGCTAATTTACAGCCCTGATCATGAACCAATGTAAATTAATATAGCTCCATTGACTTTAATGGAGCTACACCCCCCTGTCCATGAGTTGAGGATTTATCCCTGTATTTTAGAAGATCTGTGTAGAAATGACATCGAGTCACAAGGAACAAAACTCTTTCTGATGTACATAATTATCTTGTAACATTTTCCCTCTTTTATTTGGAAGCCAAAAATGTTTCCTAGCTGGTATTTTTTGCCTTTAAAAAATGTTATTTTATTAATGTTACTTTGTGTAACCATTTATACACGTTACTTGTAATTCCTCTTATATTTCTTCATTCTTATCCTTTCAAAGCTATACTGTCTTCCAGACATCAATTTACAGGCATTTATTGGAGGTGGAATAGTTCTTTCTTACTTTATCAGTCTAAGAAATAAACATGAAGCTAATCAGTCAGGAACAGTATTTCCCTGAAGATATTTTCTCCCTCAGTCATGTTGACTTTAATGAAGACCTAAATCCAACCTTTCCCTTCATTCAAAAGTGACTATCCTAACTAAAAGATACATTCACCTAGAAAATGTAAAGAATTATTTGTGCAGGAAATTTATATTAAAAATGCCCCCCAAAATGTGCTCTCAATAGCGTTTTTGGAGATACTAGTATGAACAGAAATATAGCACACAATTGATAACAGACATTATCTCCCTTGTTGCAAAAGAAAAAAAAAAAGAAGAAGAAGAAGAAGACCCAATGTGGTAGATCAGCCATGCTGTCATGGTTTTGGTATGTAAGAATTAGACAGCTATTGCATTTACAACTACAGTCTGTCAGGTGATGTAGGTCATTGAAACATTAACACATAAGAAATGTGGCAGTCTCTGGCCTTATATTACTACTGTGGGCCTTCAACCTAAGTGACACAGTTTCAGCTGCATGAATAACATAACTGAAGTTGATGTATGTAGGTTTGCTTACTGTGGTATCTTCCCAGCAGTAAGTTGACAGCTGATGCTCTCCCATTGAGTCCGCCTACTATTCACATTTTGGTGAAGTACTGGAGTCAACAGGAGAGCTGTTGGAAGTCAATTTAGATGTGATAAATCAACACCTACTTGAATACTGGAGGCATTCTGAGGGCGGAGTATTGCTGCCCTCAGTGCCTGCCCTCCCAGTGCTCTGGGCTGGGGAGACTGGAATGGTGCAGCCTCCTCCATCCGCCAGTGCTCCAGGGAGGTGGAGGAACTGTGCGCATGCACCTCCCTCACCTCTCTTTCCCTCCCCTGCTGCTCTGCGGAGGCAGGGGCATGCTCAGCACGCTACCCTGCCAGCTCCCCTCCTAAGTGGCACACTCAGCAGGCTGCCCAATCTCCTTCCCTCCCCATGGGGGATGGAGTCTCAGCAGAGGGGGCGGGGCTGTGGGTGGGGCTGGGGTTCTGTCTTCCCCAGCCCCAGCTGCATCAACTGCCCATGATGCTCTCTGTTCAAATGAAAAGCAAAAGGGGCACAAAACTAGAAGTGAGAGCCTGCACTTTGTTTAAAAAACCCTCTACTTGGGAAGTCATACAAATATTAGCTAGCTTTGTTGGTACTGAGCCATATCTTTTGTATCATCCTTGCCTCAAATCAGTTTTATAAAACTTTACATATTGAATGCAAAACAGCTGGGAGGTAATTTGTCCCAGTTATGCTCAAATGTAAATAATATTTTGTTAGCTATGTAGAGTCTGGTCCCTGGTGCTTTATCTATGCTGCACACAGTGGTTGCTGTTAATAAGGTAGCCTATATGTTATCGTGATAATGGGACAGACATGTTGGTTGACTTCTATGAAACGCTAAAGGAGTTTGACCTGGGAAGATTTTGGTCCATTAGCTTAATAGTTTAATTTACTTTAGTGATGCCACTAATAAAGCACAATGATAGAATTTAAATTTGCAGTGTGATAAGCACACCTCAGTGGCACTTATGTGGGGTGTTCTTGAATAGTTTTCTTTTCATGTACTATTGCCGATATACAAACTCTTGCTCTCATACTGGACCCATACAAGAAATTAACATTAGAATTATAGAAATGTAGGGACAGAAAGGACCTAAAGAAGTCAACAAGTCCAGCCCCATGTGCAATAGCAGTTTCAAGTAAACCTAGACCCTCCGTGACAGGTATTTGTCCAGCTTGTTTTGAAAAACTTCCAAGGATCAGCACTCTACAATCTCCCTTAGAAGCTTCTAGAGCTTAATTATCTTTATAGTTAAAATGTTTTTCTTAATATCTAACCTAAATCTCCCTTGCTGAAGACTAAGCCCATTACTATTTGTTCTACCATCAGTGTTGTATAACAAGTTGTGGCATATGGCCTACCACCCATCATGTTCTACATGAACAGGGCCCATCCGAACCTGCTCTGAGGAAAGTGAAAAAACCAAACTGCATCTAATCCAGTATATTGAAAAGGGAAAAAATATTTCTCTAACCTGCTTCACAGAGTGGCTAGCCTAATGCCCACAGCAGAAAAAGCCAATAACCTGGCATACTTGCATCAAAATGGGGAAGGTGAGTTACTGCTGCCAACTCTGATCCCTGAATCAGAATGAAGGGTCCTGACACAGGCTCATCTTTTAAAATCCTTCATTCCTGGGTGATGAGTCAGTCACCAGGCTGACTCCTTCTCTGGCAGTTTTGCTTCTTCCCCTCCTCCTCTCTAACCATCAAGAATTTCTCTCTTCTTCCAGCCAGGAAGACAAACAGCCCCCATTCAGGGTGGTGATTTGGCATGATTTTTTTCTTGACAAATGCTCACTTTCTAATCCTAATAACTCTATTATCCTCCTGGTTCTTACAAACTGATTTTTTTAAAAGTAATTTGCTTCAGTATCTTTCCAGATATTGAAGTTAGGATGACAGGTCTATAATTCCCTGTCTCCTCCTGGTTACTTGTTTTTAGGTACTGTGTTTGCCCTCCTCCAATGTTCTAGGACCTCTCCCATCATACCAGAGTTTTCAAAGATATTTGCTAATAGTTCAGTGATTGCTTCAGCTAGTTCTTTAAGTGTTCTAGGTTGAGTTTCATCAGGCCCTGATGACTTGAATACATCTAAATAATCTGTGATCTGGTCTTTCCCTATTTTGGCTTGCGTTCATTCCTCTGGTTCTCAATATTGTGCTAAATACCTGGTCATCATTAATCTTAAGCACCTCTGTTTTCTTGAGCTCCTCAGAAACTAGCTCTCCTTCTCCACTACATAGAGGGCCTACACTTTCACTCATCTTTCTCTTGCTCCCGGGGCAGCCCGTGGATGTAGGCAACCTCGGCAGTTGCCTAGGGCGCTGCGTTTAACGCGGCGCCCGATGATGACGTCACGCCATTGAGGGCTGTGGAGGCGGGGGCGCCGATCGCGCATTCCGCCTAGGATGCCAGTTGCTGGCATCTCTCCTCGAGCCGCTCCTGCTTGCTCCTAATGTATTTTAAAATATTGTATTGCCCTTTATATCCCTTGCTGAGTGTTACTCATTTTGTGCCTTAGCCTTTCTGAATTTCTCCCTAAATATTTGTTCTGTTCTTTCTGTACTCCTTCTTTTCAGTTTGACCATGTTTCCACTTGTTGTAGGAGTAATTCATGATTTTCCTGGCATTAAAGAGCCCCCAATGGAGCCACATTGGCCTTTTGCTATTCTTCCTCTTTTTCCTTTGCATTGGAATATTTTGTAACTGTACAATTAATATTGTCTCCTTGAGGAGCTGCCAGCTGTCCTGAACTCCTTTTTCCCTTACATCTTCTTTCAATGGGACCTTACCTACCAGATTTCTGAGTTTGTCTGCCTTTTTCAAATCCTTCAGAGAGGTAGCCGAGTTAGTCTGTACAGGATAAACGTAAAAACCAATAAATAATCTGGTAGCACTTTAAAAACTTTGTTAATCAACTGCTCTGACTCCTTTGTTTCCTTAGAATCCTGAAATCACTCATCTCATGATCATGGTCACTCTAATCGCCTTTTACCTTCAGATGCATCACCAAATCTTCCCTGTTCGTCAGAATCAAGTATAAAATGGCCACCCTTTGGCTACTTCCTCCCTTTTCAGAAACAAAAAGTTAGTATGCACATTAGCAAGATATTTCCATACTGCGCAGTTGGAGCCTCAGGCTATACCTTGATTATAGTTACAGGAGATCTGTTTCAAATAGTTTGATAACTTTATTCAAATGGAAAAGCAAATTATTTTCATTCTTGGTGGATCTTCTTAACTTTTGGTGTGCAGGGCGTACAGCAGTGACAAATGATAACATTGACAGGATAATGTTCACTTGAGACTGCTCAGGGAAAAATAATGTATCAGAAAACAGATATCAATAATGAGCCTACATGATGAGTTTCCAACTATTTCTGACCACCCAGCGTACATTGCTAAGAATTCTCTTTGCAAAGAGTTTGTAGGTAAATGGAGACACCCTTTCCACTCGAGTATATATTATTTTTCTTTGCTGGCAGCCAAATGCTAGGGAGGATCCTTAATAAATTAATGTTGTTTTAAGCTAAAACCCAAAATTTATTTGAGTTGTCAGCTTTTATTGGAATGGAGAACAAGTGAAGAATGAAACATTTTTGTAATGAAAAAAATATTGTGGTAGTTGGATTTATTCTTTTATACGCAGTATTCAAAATGAGGTAGCTCTAAGCTATCCACCTCACTTGGGCTGTTGTGTAATGAATAATATATGTATGAAAACACTAACTAGCCTCAGCATGTGGTCTGTCAATATATAGCCAGTCATTTTTCATTTGAGACGACATAAGCCAAGAAATACAGTACAAATGCTTTAAATTTCCTATCCCTTAAGTATATAGAAAAGGTTAAAACTAAGTCATCCTCCTTCACAGACAAATTAGATAAAGAATCAAACATCTCCTGGATAGTTCTGGTCAACTCATTCAAGATGACTCTTTCCTAGATAGTTCTATTTGTTTCGGGTCCTCCCAGGAAATGAACCAGATGCATTTGCGAGAACATCCACAAGACTATTTCACACTAGACTTAGGGAACGTGATGGGAGAGTAGTACTCTCTATTATACTGTGAATATAATTGATCTTTCACCCACACTGAAATCAGTGGAGATGTGCTGGTGTAACGCTGATGTGCAAGGAGAGTGAGTCCCTGTTTCCTTTCTTCCTGGCAGCTGAGTGAGGGCTTTGCGTGGAAATATAAAAACCACTGATGTAACCAACACAAAGCCAAATTGTGCAGAGGATTCTTGGGAGACAAAGTTTTGGAACATGCAACAGTCTTGTGCAATTAGTTGTGCACACAATTGTGATCATTATCATTTGAGAGAATGTACATGAGTAAACCCAATTTCTGTGCCCTAGAAGCACAACTCAAGAACAAATTTGCTTCCAATGTATTATCAGACTTTTAAAATCCATATGTCCAGATAACTTGCAGCCAAAAGCTGTCTGAGGAGTTTGTTAGACTGTTAATGTTGATTTTGGTCAATGTTTGAACAGTGGAGAAATTCCAGGAGACTAGAAGAAAGTTAATGTGTACATTTTTAAAAAGCGTCAGCAGGATGACCTCAGTAATAATAGGTTTGTTAGCCTGATATCAGTTCTGGGCAACAATATGGAATGGATGATACGGCACTTGACTAATAAAGATTTTAAAAGTAATATAAGTAATGCAAATCAAACTGAGTTCATGGAAAATAGTTCATAAAAAATTAATTTGATAACCTTTTAAATGTGATTACAAATATGGATGATAGCAGTAACAGTGTTGTATATAGGGTTGCCAGATGGTTTCAACAAAAATACCAGACACACTTGATATTACATCACAATCTACATTACATCTTATTTAGAAAATACTGGATATTTATATCAATTTGTTTCCCGAACAGAAAGCTCAAATACTGGACTGTTCAGTTCAAAACCAGATACCTGGCAACCCTGGTTGTATACTTAGACTTCTGCAAGGCTTTTGACGTGGTACTGCATGGCAATTTGATTAAAAAAATAGAATGATATAAAAATAACATGATAGAAAATAAATTAAAAACTGGCTAACTGATGAGTCTCAAAATGTAACTGCAAATAAGGGATGTTCATCAATTGGGTGTATTTCTTGGTCCTACACTAGTTAATATTTTTTATCAGTGATGAGGAACAAAACATAAAATCATCACTGATAAAGTTTACAAGTAACACACACATTAGAGAATAGTAAAAAAAAACTAAAAGGAAAGATCACTGCTTCAGAGCAATTGGATCTTTGGTAAACTGGGTGCAAGCAACAATATGCTTTTTTATATGGCTAAATGCAAATGTATACATCCAGAAACAAAGAATGTGGGCCATACATAATAGGATGGGGGAGACCATCCTGAGAAGCAGTGAAAAAAGACTTTGGAGGTCATGGTGGATAATCAGCTGAACTTGAGCTCTCAGAGCTCTGGCCAAAAGAATGAATGCAACCCTGTGATATGTGAACAGTGGAATTTCAAGCAGGAATAGAGAGGATAGTTTACCTCTATTTGACACTTCTGGGACCACTGTTGGATTACTTTTCCAATTCTGGTGCTCACAATGCAAGAAGGATGATGTTAAATTGCTGAATGATTAAAGGATTAGAAAAAGTGCCTCATAGTGATAGATTCAAAGAACTCAATCAATTTAGCTTAAGAAAGGATAAGGGCTGATTTGATTACAGTATATGAGTATCTAGGGAACAAATATTTAATAATGTATCAGTATGTCGGAGAAATGTATAACATGATCTGATGGCTGGAGGTTGAAGATAGACAAATTCATGCATTTTTAACATAGTAATTAACTATGTAAGTAACTTTCCAGGAGTTGTGGTGGAGTCTCCATCACTGACTTCCGTTAAATCAAGATTGGATGTTTTTCCAAAAGATCTGCTCTGGGAATTATTTTCTTTTATACAGGAGGTCAGACAAGATGATCATAATAATCCCTTCCGGCCTTGGACTCTATGAATTCTTATCACTCATTGCTCTACTCCTATTTTTGTAATATCTTTTATACAATGGGATAACCAGAACTAACCACAGCATTCCAAGTGAGGGAATGTCATTGATTTATATGATAGCAGCATAATTGTTTCATTATTATTTTCCATCAGATTCTGTATACGCACTAACACTTGATTTTTTTGATTGCCGCTGCACGCAGAGCAGAGATTATCACTGAGCTGTCTGCGCCGAGGCCCAGATTTATTTTATTGTGTTTTGTTCTTCCCTGCTGAGTGGTTACAATTCATGAAGAATGTAGCAATTTATCTGAGAAGTTCAAAGTAATCCTAATATGCATTATCTTTCATTTGGTAACAGTGAATTTCCACCTCTATCACTCTGTCCATTTGCATTATTAGGTCCCTTTGAAGTTCTTCAGTCTTCTCGAGTCTCCACTTATCTAAATAAAAACATACATTTAAATCCCATCTTTTATAAACAAAGTATACTAACATTTGTCCTTTGGGAACTTTTGGCCATCCTACTGTTAACCTTTGACACACAATTAATTGACTTTTTATATATTATATTCTCTTTATTTTTTCCCCAAGAACCAAAGTTAATTCCCTATATGGGGGCAGGATAGATTCAGCAAATCAATTTATTGTTCAACTTTTAGATAAAATTAGCAAGACAATTGAAGTATTGCCTTCTAAAGCATGTCAGATGGTCTGAGACTCTAATTTGTGGAATGGAAAAACTGAGGAATTAAGGACTATGGACAAATATTACACATCAAAAGGGACTCATTGGCAGTAGGCCATAAAAGAGCTGCCTATAATTCACACACAAAAAAATTCTTCCCATTTTCACCCTAGTATTTCCTGCTGATATACTTTCTGCTAATATGGAACGGTATCATGAAGGCTTTCTGAATTGGAAGTGTTTGACAATGACAAAACCAGTTAAACAGAAATTAAAAGGTACAGTTCCAAAAGTAAAATCCCTGCAAATTTGCATGGAAACTTTTCAAAGACACCATAATAGAGGCTCAACTTAAATGTATACCCAAAACTAAAAAACATAGTAAGAGAACCAAAAAAGTGCCACAGTGGCTTAATAATCAAGTAAAAGAAGCAGTGAGAGACAAAAAAGCATTGTTTAAAAAGTGGAAGTTAAATCCTAGTGAGGAAAATAGAAAGGAGCATACAAACTGTCAAATGAAGTGTAAAAATATAATTAGGAAGGCCAAAAAGGAATTTGAAGAACAGGTAACCAAAAACTCAAAGGCTACATCTACACTGGCCAGTCTTGTGCAAGAACATATGCAAATGAGGCGCGACGATGAATATCGCCATGCCTTATTTGCATACTTAATGAGCTGCCATTTTGTGCAAGGGGCTTTTGCACAAGAAGGAGCAGTCTACACTGCTCCTTCTTGCGCAAAAAAACCCTCTTGCGCAAGAGCCGTTATTTTCAGGCAGAACGGCTCTTGTGCAAGAGGGGGTTTTTGTACAAGAAGGAGCAGTGTACACTGCTCCTTCTTGCGCAAAAGCCCCTTGCGCAAAATGACGGTTCATTACGTGTGCAAATGAGGCGCATTGATATTCATCACCATGCCTCATTTGCATATGTTCTTGCGCAAGACTGGCCAGTGTAGACATAGCCAAAAAGTAATAGCAAAACCTTTTTAAAATACATCAGAAACAGGAAGCCTGCCAGATAACCAGAGGCCATTGAACGATCAAGATGCTAAAGGAGTACTCACTGATGATAAGGTCATTGCAGGGAAACTGAATGAATACTTTGCATCGGTCTTCACAGCTGAGACTGAGGTAGATTCCCAAACCTGATCCATTTTTTGTAGGTGACAAATCTGAGGAATTTTCCCAGAATGAGGTGTCATCAGAGGAGGTATTGGAATGAATTGATAAAACAGTAACAAGTCATTAGGACCAGATGGCACTCACCCACGAGTTTTGAAAGAACTCAAAGGTGAAATTGCAGAACTACTACATAATCCCAACTATACGTAAAAAATGATGGGGACTAAATTAGCTATTATGACTCGAGAGAGATCTTGGAGTCATTGTGGATAGTTCTCTGTAAACATCCACTAAGGCTACGTCTAAACTACAACTCTCCGTCGGCAGAGGAATGTAAATTAGACATATCGAAAGTGCAAATGAAGCCGGGATTTAAATATCCCATGCTTCATTTGCATAATGGCAGCCGCCGCTTTTTTTGAAACGGGACTTTTCGGGAAAAATAAGGCAGTTTAGATAGGGCATTTTCAACAGAAATGCCCCGTTTTGAAAGATCGTGTACTCCTCATTTCGGAAAAAAGTGGCAGCCACCATTATGCAAATGAAGCATGGGATATTTAAATCCCGGCTTCATTTGCACTTTCAATATGTCTAATTTACATCCCTCTGCCGACAGAGGGGTGTAGTTTAGACATAGCCTAAATGTGCAGACGCAGTCAAAAAAGCAAACAGAATCTTAGGAATCATAAAAAAGGATAGAGAATAAGACAGGGAATATCTTATTGCCTCTGAATAAATCCATAGTATGCCCACATCTTGAGTACTGCCCACAGCTGTGGTCACCTCATCTCAAAAAAAGATATCTTAATATTGGAAAAAAGTTCAGAAAAGGGCAACACACATTATCAGGGGTTTGGAACAGCTGTCATATGAAGAGAGAGATTATAAAGACTGAGACTTCTTATTTTAGAAAAAGAGGAGACTAAGGGGGGATATCATAGAGGTCTGTAAAATCATGACTGATATGGAGAAAGTGAATAAGTACTAGAGGTCATGAAATGAAATTAACAGGTAGCAGGTTTAAAACAAACAAAAGGAAGTACTACTTCACACAACAGACAGTCAACCTGTGGAACTCATGGAGGTTAGGTCCATCAACGGCTATTAGCCAGGATGGGTAGGAATGGTATCCCTAGCCTCTGTTTGTCACAAGCTGGGAATTGCAATGGGTGGGATCACTTGCTGATCATCTGTTCTGTTCATTTCCTCTTGGGGCACCGGGTATTGGCCACTGTTGGAAGACAGGCTACTGGGCTAGATGGACCTTTCGTCTGACTCAGTGTGGCCATTCTTATGTTCTGAAGCCAGATTCTAACTCTGTCTTTTGTGTGGAAACATGTATAGAAAAGTTATGTTGTCATTTCAAACCTAACTGTTCTATATAAGATCCTATATAGTTTACCCTGGATAAATCATACAACTAGGGGAGGGAAATACAGGATACTGTGGATACTGATACCTGGTAGTACATTCCAACCATGGTGACTTTCTACCACTGGTAAAACTTTGTCAACTAAGAGCCTGATCCAGAGCTCACTTAAGTCAATTGGAGCTTTTCCATCCAATTCACTGGGCTTACCATCAGGCTCCAAGTTAGCAACCAGCATACCAAGATTTTAAGATCAGAAGTACAATTTGGAAAATTACGCGGTTGAGTTCTTTCATTGGTCTTTTGTGTTATTTGCATACTCTCCAAATATAAAACTCTAATACGGTAGAGTACAGCTCCCGTTGTAAAATTCAGCCCAATTTTATCTCAGGATTTATCCAAATTGTATAAAGAAATGAATAAAAATGGTAAAAAGAATACAAAGAAGAGCTCTGTGTAGCTCAAAAGCATCTCCCTTTCTCCAACATGTTGGGCCAATAAAAATATTACCTTAGTCCTTTGTGTGTTCTGCGTTGTGTGTCAGTGTGTGTGCACCTCAGACCAGACCCACTCAGACAATTCACCAGGAACAGGCTTTATTCTGGAAGGAACACAGAATAGGATTACAGTTCTGAACAGCCTCCTCTCTGCTTGCAGCCTATGTGCTCCCAGCTCAGTCAGCACTGAGACTAAGGATGTTAAGAGGTGGGTAACTGAGTAATCATGTAGTCGATACAATTTGTATTGACTACACGATTAGTCGGTAAGGGAAGGCACTGTCCCAGCTCATGCTGGTCCAGGAGCAATACCCTCTTTCCCCTACCCCCGCGGCTCTGCAGTTTAAATGTAGTAGGAGCTGGGCTTGCTTAATCCCAGCTTGTGCTGGGTTCAGCAGCCCCTGTCCGCGGAGGGACCCAGCGGAGAGCTGGGCCCCCCTACCAACAGAGGCTGCTGCCACAAAGCAACCCCTGTTCATGGTGGCCTGGGCTGGCCTTGGGCAGAGGCTGCTCTGGGAGCATCCTCTGTCTGCGGTGGCTGCAGCTGGCCATGGACAGGGGCTGCTGCTGGAGCAGCCTCTGTTTGCAGCAACCAGGGTTGGCTGCAGACAGGGGCTTTTTTAGAGCAGCAGCCTTCTCTACCCCGCCCCCTCCCCCTGCTGCTGCCTCCAATAGACTACCTTATCAGGTAGTCAACTACTCACTTACATCCCTAGCTGAGACCCTGCTGGGGGCAGAGGGTACATCCTGGCAGGAACCAGGGAGTTCTCCCATCATGACAGCTTGTAGTCCATAATTTGTAGTTCCAAGGGCTGCTCCTGAAGCACACTGGACCTTGGGCTAAAGGTACAGGTACATTCTTGATAAATACTTTCTGAAATTCAAAGCAGTTTGTAATTATTAATTAATCCCATTTTTACATTGCTATAAATGCTTTTTTTTAAATGTTCATGTTTCGCCTTTCCACTTTAAGGCGCATTGGCTCTCTGCCCAGATTTCAGAATCCACTGTTTTTATTTAATTGTGTTGTACTGCTCCTAGCCCTTGGCAATAGTTGGGAGTATAAAGAGTTATAAAATACTTTCTATTGTGCCAGTTGGATCAAAGTAAGGGGTAGGTGCCCACGTGCACTTCACTAATCTGTGCGTTCTGACTTAAGTGGCCATTTTGTGATTGGATTAGGAAATAATTCAGTTGAGTTTATCCAGTTTTAGGATTTATGCCAAATGTGTGTAGAGTTTCTATGGTGAGCTAGTTAATGTGCTGTGGAGCTGAACAGAAACAAATTACGTGTTTAGGACCATTAATAATCCATTTGATCAACTATTGTAACGTAAGAAACAGATTCAGTCTGGGGTTTTATAAATAAAATGGCCACTGAATAGCTCACTGATCTAATAGAAGCTGAGTAAGTAAAACATTACGTGACAATGAAAAGTAATCCTTGTCAGAAACCGCTAATGTCCAGATCTGAGTGCTGGATTTGCAGGTATCCACAATGAAGGAATATTTTTCTGTTTTATAAGAACCTCCATTCAAGGCCATATCCTCAGTGAATGTAAATTAGTGCAACTCCATTGAAGTAGATGGAACTGTGCGGTCTTATACCAGCTGAGAATCTGCTTCTCTGGTCCTTAAAATGTTTACCTTCATTGTGTCCTGAATTCTCTGCAGCAGAAAATTAAAGATGCATATCTAGGCATGTGAAAAGACCCCTACAAATTGGCTATAAAATAACAGGCAGCTTTAAGGTTTTGAGCTGGGGTTCTTTTTATTATTATGACATCCTGAACCAGAAGAGCAACTTAAGATAACTTCTGCCCTAAAGCAGAATTGCAGAGGCACAATTCTGAGTATATCTACTGTTTTTTCTGTGGAGAATCAAATGTCAGATTTATTATATAGATGGTCTTCTCCTTCTTTCCTGCTCTCTCTAATGCTACTTTTTTCCTTCCTCCCCACCTTACTATTTTCTCTTTTCTAGCTTTTGTGTCACCCCTTTCTCATGGTATTTTCAGGATGATGGGTACAATACTGGCTCCATTTAAGTCAGTGGGAGTATTGCCTGGTTCAATGAAACCAAGATTTCACTTGGTGCTTTCCAATCTCCTACCTTTATGGAAATTCCTATACAATTGAATAGAAATATTGAACTAAAGATGTGGACTGAATAATACTATAAGACAAGGTGACATGAAAAATAGTAATAAATCGAAAAGTCTGTTTTAAGCACTCTCTTTATCATTAATATCGTCTATAAGGAAAATCAGTAAAATTCATCACCTGTTTTGATCAACAATGAGGCTAACTTTGTCAAAATGAATCTGTAAAAGGTAGCCAACAAGTATTACAAACTCCAGAAAATAAATAGGACTAGGATTTTAAAAATAGGGGAAAAAAAGAAAAGAAAAATACTTCAATTTTAATTAGATGAAATGGAATATTTCATGTTGTGTTATTCAAGGTGGTAGAGGAGACATTTTTAAAATTAGCAGTCTATTGATTTAAATCATCCATTTCACTTAGGCTATGCCTAGACAGCAGGGCTATTTGGGGATACCGGAAGTATCCTGAAATAGCAATTCTGTGTCTTTAAAGGTGCCCGTTATTTCAAAATATATTTCAAAATTACAGGAGCCCTATTCCAGCGTTCCTGTAACCCTCATAGCATAGGGGTTAAGGGACTTGTCAGAATAGCGCTTTATTTTGAAATAAGCTATGCCATTTGCGTAGCTCAAATTGTTTAGCTTATTTCAAGATAATATTGCTGTGTAGTCTCACCCTTACAGAGAAGTCTGGCAAGTCCAGACTGTTTCATAGAAATTGTTGCCTCTTGACTACTTTATAATATGTGTTCTGGATTTAAGATGAATTTTCTTTAGCATAATTATCTAGCTACCAATGCAATTAATTTTTTTGAATACAGATCAAGTCCCATTCAAAGTGATTGAAAATTCATGTATCTGTGTTTCAAATTGCTGCAAACATTGTAGGTCACATACTGCTATAAAAAAATGCTGTACCTTATTAACTGGGAACAGTATCATCCTGTGATATATATGTGCCCTACATGTAGCTCAGATGGCAAGATATAAATTCCGTATGCAGTTCCTTCTTGATTGCTTTACCAGGAAAGGGAAGAACCTTCTAAAGGCAGATTCTGTGGGCAAACTTGGTAAAACGTATTTCATGCCACTTACTCTATGTGATTCTTCCCAAAGGGAAACAGAGGTCACTGACTTACCACTTGCCTTCTTGCCTTTTTGATGACAGCTTTATTGATAAATATTTTGAATAAAAACACATAGTTCAAAAGGGACATAACATGTACTGTAAAGATATGGACAAAATGATACACTATAGTTGGAAAAAGACAAGTCTAATGACAATGACCAAAAAAGAGAACACTGTTCCTATAAACTTCTTCTGTCACATCAGTTAAGAACACAGCAATTTCCATTCACTTTTTACCTTTTGCAGAGTTTAATCGACTTGCCACACAAGAAAATACTAAGTTAATTGCTCTTGATTGTCTAGTTAGAAAACATTCCTGCCTGAAGAAGTGTCCAGTAAATTCTCATGTATTTTATTATTGCCTTTTAATTCTTTATCTAATAAAAAAGTGTAATTTGAATGAATTTAGAAGTGATTACAGCCCCGTAAGTTGAGGGATGTGATTTTAAAATGTACCAAGTATTTTACTTAGCACTTAATGCCTAAATAATATTAGGTTCAACATAACAAGCAACTGCAGTTAAGATAATTTTTCTAATTGCCTGCATCATTACCCATTGGTGAAAGAACACAAAGCTATATCCTTTATGAGAAATGATTTTATCAAAACATAGCTTCTTTCATGTAAGGGGATGTCTAGCTTAGAGGTTTCATAGTGTCATCTTGGCTTGTAGTGGCTTTCAGTTCTGGGTCACTGTTTCTAATATCCACCTCAATTTGGTAGGAATTCAAGTTCAGTAGTACAATCTGCTGCCATAAATTTGCGTAAGTGAAATGAGGTGGTGGTGCCAGTCCAGTTCTTAATGGCTAGCTGTCCATATATTGTAAAGAGCATTTGAGGTGATGTTAATTGACTTCTTAGTTATCAGTCTCAGAAGAAAGGCCCAGGAATAAACAAACAGGGACCAAATTATCTTCCCTCCTTCAGAGGTAGTCACTCTGGATCAGTGGTGAGGCATGTTGTTGGAGTAACGTATGAATTGCTTCCTTGTGCTTTTGCTGCATTTGTTCTGTCGGGAACCATGGGAATCCTGTCTCCAGGGGAGGTCAGCTCTAGGATTCACCATTCTCTGTTCAAAGTAAGAATGATGGGGCACCATTCCTCTCCCCTTGACTGATTTGTCTGACCAGCATTTCTATTAATTGTACAGTAGCTGATGGTGGCTTGATTATATGTTAGGGACCCTGTGCACTACACAGATCATATATGCTTTGCTTCTACTATCTCAACAACTGTTAGTCCCGCATCTTTCATCAACACTAAATTAATTCACCATCAAAAGTTGAATTCATTTTATAACATGCTGACAGATAGTGCAATCATCAAGAGCTGACGTTCAGATAATGAAGGGAATCTGATTTAGCAATACATGCATTGTATGTCCATGTTTTGTTATTTCACCTCTCCTACTGCATTCTTCACAAAATAAAAGAACCTATTAAATACTTGTCATGATAGTTTCCTTGTACATTCTAATATCTTTTTTCTCTACTTTGTGAATGAGATAAAGAAATATTAATCTGTGAATACACTTAAGTCCCTTACTGATGAAAGTGAAATGGGGAGCATTTGAACCTCATTTTAATGTGATAACATAAGCCATAGACAGGTATTTGCAGGCACCATACATGAAAAAGAATAGTTCTCCAACGAGACAGGAACACAACTAAATTTATTCTTTCTATTTGTGAACCCTGCCACAAAAAAAACCCACCCAACACAGAGTCGATCAACTTGTTTGTTGAAACAGCAGCATTTGAAAACAAGCAAACATAAGGCCTGATCCAAAGCCCTTTGAAATGAATGAAATTATTCCCTTTGACTTCAATGGGTTTTTTGATAATTCCCACATTGCAATTTTTATTGTTGTAATTCAAGTTTCATAGTTCACTTTCCATAGTAGAATCACCAGCATACAGTATAATAAACTGGAAATAATTATTTTATTATTTTCCTGAAAATTAATTATTTTATAGTTTACAAAATTATTCCCAAGCTGTATATATCTGTGGCACTATGATTCCCTATGTAGTATTTTAATTACAAAAATGATTAATCTTTCAATGAAGACAGATAGTCCCTCTGGTGTTCATATGATTGTTTTCTAAAGTATGTTTTTGTATTTCTATTTTTGCCATGTTTACAGAACTTTTACCTACTGTGGATTTCAAAAATATTAATTTATTGGTAGCAGTGTTAATAAACCTGTAGTTCAAGAAATGGAATTTACAAGTTCATGTCATGGTTGTTATAAAGAATCAGTTTCTGGAGAACAAGAAGCAATGTGGGTGCAGGAGATTACAACATGGGAGAATCTGGAAGCCCAGGAGAGAGATCCTTTATAAGGTTCTTAAAGGGCATATTTTAAAATTCTCACTAGATATGAAGCTCTCTCAGGGCACTATAGAATGTTGTTTGGGGAAACATGGGGGAGAACAGAGCTCTCAGACAGCTTCAGACTGTCCAGTGACTCAAGGTTTCTGAAGTTTTGGATGCCTATATGAAGGGATCTAGACTTCAGGCTTTGGAGCATTGGCTGGAAATCTCACATGATGAGGTTCACTCTGTTTCAGCCTAGCTATAAACACCCCAATAAAAGGTGTTGGGAGGTTGTTTGGTGTGACTGCTTCTGGTCCTGGCTGAAACAAGGAAGTGCAGAGGCATATATGTGTTTTGCTCTTTAAAGTTTATACATACATTAGAGTGCAAGTTTTGGGGGTCAGAGCTGCATAGGACCTAGCAAAAGAGAGTTCAGATCCTATACTTAGAGCTTCAGACTCTACTTTAATATAAATAATAATAGTACAGGTTGGACCTCTCTGGTCCGGCACCGTCAGGACCTGATGCTCGGGAACGAGAGAATTTGCCAGACCAAAGGAGGTCTCCTGCCACCAGCTTCCAAACCCATCACCTGCTGCTGGGAGGCTGCCCCAGCAGGCATCCTGCTTCGCCCTCTCTGACCCCCAGCCTGGCTGGGCTGCTTGCCCAGCTGCTGCCGGCTTCCTGTGCAGCACAGGTGGGGCTCCAGTCCCACACATCCGGGGAAGCAGCTGTGGGGCTCTGGCTGCATGCTCCAGGGGACTCCGGCCCCTGTGATTGCTGTGGGGCTCCAGCCCTCACGCCAGGGGGCTGCTGCAGGTTAAGAACAGATTAAGAGCTATTTAGAAAAGTTAGACATACACAAATCCATGGGGCCAGATTGAATGCATCCAAGGGTACCGAGGGAGTTGGCAGATGTTATTGCAGAGCCTTTGGCCATTATCTTTGAAAACTCATGGCTGTCGAGGGAGGTCCCAGATGATTGGAAAAAGGCAAATGTAGTGCCCATCTTTTAAAAAAGGGAAGAAGGACAATTCAGGGAACTACAGACCAGTCAGCCTCACCTCAGTCCCTGGAAAAATCATGGAGGGGATCCTCAAGGATTCCATTTTGATGCACTTGTAAGAAAGGAAAGTGATTAGGAATATTCAGCATGGATTCAGCAAGGTCAGGTCATGCCTGGCCAACCTGATTGCCCTCTGTGATGAGGTAACTGGCTCTGAGGACATGGGGAAGTTGGTGGATGTGATATACCTTGCCTTTAGCATAGCTTTTGTTACTCTCTCCCACGTAATTCTTGCCAACAAGTTAAGGAAGTATGGATGGGATAAATGGACCGTGAGGTGGATAGAAAACTGGCTAGATTGTCAGGCTCAATGGGTTTGATGTCTGATTGGCGGTCGGTTTCAAGCAGAGTGCCCCAAGGATCGGTTCTAGGGCTGGTTTTGTTCAACATCTTTATTAATGACCTGGATGAGGGGATGGATTGCACTCCCAGTTTGTGGATGACACTAAGCTGGGGGAGGAAGATATGCTGGAGGGCATGGATAGGGTCCAGAGTAACCTAGACAAATTGGAGGATTGGGCCAAAAGAAATCTGATGAGGTTCAACAAATACAAGTGCAGAGTCCTGCACTTGGGATGGAAGAATCCCAGGCATTGTTACAGGCTAGGGACCACCTGGCTAAGCAGCAGTTTGGCAGAAAAGGACTTGGGGATTACAGTGGATAAGAAGCTGGATATGAGTCAACAGTGTGTCCTTGTAGCCAAGATGGCTAATGCCGTATTAGGGTGCATTAGGAGGAGCATTGACAGAAGATCTAGAGAAGTGATTATTCCCCTTTATTCCGCACTGGTGAGGTCACATCTGAAACATTGCATCCAATTCTGGGGCCCCCTACTACAGAAAGGATGTGGATGCATTGGAGAGGGTCCAGCAGAGGGCAATGAAAATTATTTGAGGGATGGAGCACATCACCTATGAGGAGAGGCTGAGGGATTTGGGCTTGTTTAGTCTGCAGAAGAGAAGAGTGAGGGGGGATTTGATAGCAGCCTTTAACTACTTGAAGGGAGGTTCCAAAGAGGATGGAGAGAGGCTGTTCTCAATAGTGACGGATGGCAGAACAAGGAGCAATGGTCTCAAGTTGCAGTGGGGGGAGGGCTAGGTTGGATATTAGGAAAAACTATTTCACTACGAGGGTGGTAAAGAACTGGAATGGGTTACCTAGGGAGGTTGTGGAATCTCTGTTTGTGGAGGTTTTTAAGTCCCAGTTTGACAACGCCCTGGCTGGGCTGATTTAGTTAGGATTGGTCCTGTTTTGGGAAGGGACTGGACTCGATGATCTCCTGAGGTCTCTTTCAGTCCTGTGATTCTACAATTCTAAAGGATGTTGTGTTCAAATTCAATGTAAGTAGCAGAATCCTTATTTAGGGCCCAATCCTGTGGTCTGCGAAACATCTTGTGAAAGTTGCTAGCAACCCTCCACTATCATTGGAGCCAGTGCTTTATATGATCAGGTTCTTGAGGATAAATTGATCCTTACTGATTAGAAGATTCTTCATTTTGTGCATACCTCTTGAACTAGGGTAAGAAGCTATTCCCATCTAATTCAGTTGGAGGTTTGTCACTGACCTTGTAAAAGCAGCTTTGATCCTTGAATATTTTATTTTAAGGACTACTAATAATGAATCCAATTCGTAAGAGGAATTTCATATTAAATTTTCTCTACCAAATTTTAACAAGTGAAATTTCACCCATTTCTCTAACTATAACATTGAATAAATTGATTTATAAATTGAATACATTGATAAATAAATTCAGTAACAACCAAATTTCTAACATAGAAAGGAGTTATTTTCTAACAATTCATTGGTGATAGCTCTACACATTCACTCATTCTATCAAATTGAAAAGCTTTTTTAGATAATTGAGACACTTGGCATTTGGCTGTTTTCCATTTTATTCACCTGAATTTTTTTTAAACCTCTCAATTATCTAGAACTATGTCATATTTTTTAAGTACCCACCTTGCCATGTTGTTTAATGTTCATCCCACACAGTTAATGTGTGTTTAATCCTGCAGAGTGTGAAGAAAGCTACATTTTGTAACATTTGAATACTGAAAGTGTTGTTGTCCTAAAAGTTTTTAATGTACTTTTGCATTTTATAGGGAGAGGTTTTTTCATAATTTACAGTTATGAAGGAATTATCACTGGTTTAAAAAGTTATACTACATAACAGTGGTAAGAGAAATGGTAAGAGCTAGGACCACCAAATTCATGAATTTAGCCTGTGGTACATCTTTCCTGTGATGAAGGTTGGATTCCTTGAGCGAAATCATGACCACAGTGAAGTCAGTGGTAGGTTAGCCAGGTACTTCAATTGGGCAGTATTTCCCACTCCGGTCAATTGTAAGTCCCATAGTTGTCTCCCCCAAAGAAAGGAAGTATTCCTTCATTTTATGATTGTAAAGGAAGGTCTTAGTCAAGCTGGAGTATCCTTCTTAAGAAATCATGTTGAGGATGGCATCATCTTCCTCTGTTCTTTCCCTACAGCTCTCTCTCGCTCTCTTCTCATACTTTGCATCCGCTTTAATATAAGGGCAATCAAATTGTGTCCATCTGGTGAAGCTTTCGTGTGGTTTTTTAAGCAATTAAGTAGGACTTCCGATGTTGTTCCCTCAGTCCGTGGGGTCCTTAGGATATGAAATAGATGAGCTACATTTCTTTATCCATATTACTGACAGATTTTGAGATGTTTATGGAAAAAGGAAAAATATTTGTGTATGAATCTTTTTATTAGTACAGAGCCCACATATTACAGTGCTGGATGAATGGTTTAAGATGAAAAACCAGCCAGTATACATTTTTTCTCTTTCTTTCTATTCAGTAATGCATCTATACACACAGACAATCCTCTTTCTTCAAGTTTTCAAATATAAACTATCTTGAAAAAAAAAGGTTTTATAAGATGGTATTGGAATAAAGAATCCCAAACCTGGATCTGGAGATAATCAGGGTTCTCTGAAGTCCAAAGGGAGCTCTGGTTATGCTGTTTCCTTCCTCATAGGGAGGAAAACCTCATGATCATTTTAGTCTGATCTCCTGTACTTTGCAGGCTACAGAACCTCACTCAGTCCTCAAATAGACTTCTGATCTCTGGATGAGTTACTGAAGTCCTCAAATCCTGGTTTAAAGACATCAAGTTATAGAGAGTTCACCATTTGCACTAGTTTAAACCTACAAGTGACCCATGCCCCCTCCTTGTGCTGGGGAAGGCCTGGGGAAAATTCCTTCCCCATCTTAAGTATGGCAGTTAGTTAGACCCTGATCACGTGGGCAAGACACACCAGGCAGATACCTATGGGCAGGGCTCGACAAACCACGGCGAAATCCACTCGCCAGCCCCGCACTTCGCATGTGCCAGACCCGCACTGCGCATGCATGCACTGCCGGTGACCGGCGTGACCGGCTGAAATCTACTCGCCACAGGCGAGTAGATACACAGATTTGTCTAGCCCTGCCTATGGGATTATCCAGAACCTTTCAGAAGCTGTCTTGTGCATTTACATTAATTAACCAGATATAACTTGCATATTATAGTCTGTGCTTGACTTTATAGAGGCAAGTTCTAGTAATGCACATAAATGCTATTCCAAAATCTTTTATGTAAGGTCAAATTGGATGAATAAAATGGAAACTCTATTCTTTTCTGTACTCATGTACTCTTGGGCCAGATTCTCACAAGTGCTCCTCACATGCAGGTCCAGTTGTCCGCAATTAGAGCTGCAGCTACTCAGCACTCAGTTGATCAGCGGTTCTCCATCTGTTAACCATTGTTGGCAGCATATGTAGCCCACAATGTGTGATGTGGGCTACATCCAATACTTCCTGAATGGCCCTGAGGATGTCACATGGGCTACAGCTGTGTGTTAATTGGGCTGCAGATTGAGAACCATTGCCATACATGTATTACATTTGTGCAGCTATAAAGGGATACCCAGATGCCAAGGGTGCAGCATGAAGCCAAGAAGCATAGTTTTCTAACAAAATTTTACAATTGCTTTTATTGTTTTGATTATAGTAATTTTTTTTGTAAAACTTGGTAAATTAATCCTACCTTCGTGCTTATCCTGAGCACCTACACAATCAAAACCTTTAAAAACAATGAGGAGTCCTGTAGCACCTTAAAGACTAAGGGTATGTCTACACTACAAAGTTAATTCGAAATAACAGCAGTTATTTCAAATTAACTTTAATAGCGTCTACACAGCCAAACCTCTATTCTGAAATAAAATCGAAATAGTGGAGCACTTATTTCGAATTTGGTAAACCGCATTCTACGAGGAATAACACCAAATTCGAAATAGCTAATTCGAAATAAGTGCTGTGTAGACAGTTATTTCAAATTAGGGGGCCTCCAGCCCTTCCCAGTTTCCCCTGGTGGCCACTCTGGGCCAAACCAGGAAAACTCTTCTCCTCTCCCCCAGCCCCGGGGCCCTTAAAGGGGTAGAGTCTGGCCACTGGGCACGTGCCAGAGCCAGGCCTGCCAGCAGCCACAGACCCTCACCCAGTCGCCGCACAATGGCAGACAGTGGCAGCCAGCCATCCCCCGCCCAGTCCCCCAGCACCCAGGGGCCAGCCAGGGGCCGTTGACGGTGCACGCCCGCCTGAACTAGTGTGGAGATCATGGACCTCCTTGAGGTTTAGAGGGAGGCACCCAACGTCCATGATCTCTGCAGTAAGCAGAGGAACGCGGCTGTCTACGGCCGCATAGCAGCCACCATGGCCTGCAAGAGACACAGGTGCACCCAGGAGCAGGTGTGCCTCAAAATTAAAGAGTTGCAGGAGGCATAGGCCAGGGCCACCAGGGGCAGTGCCGCAGCAGGGGCTGCCACCTGCCCTACTTCCCCGCCCTTGACCGAATCCTGGGGGGCAGGGCAGTCTGCACCAGCCCGGGGGGGCAGCGAGCCGGGAGCTGAGGGCCCTGACCCAGGCGCAGCAGAGGGGCTACCACCAGCTGTCCCGGCACTGGAGTTGGCAGGGCCGTCCGGGGAGGCCATACCAGGTAAGTGCCAGCACTGTCCCCTACCTGGGGGGGGGGGGGGGAGGGGGAGGTGGGAAGGGAGATCAGGGACTGCATGTGGGCCATGCCTCCCACGGATCACACAGCCACCTGTGCACATGTGGACATGTGCTGTGCCACCCTTGGGCAGTTGGCTCCAGCTGTGTGCCACACAGAGGCTGTGGCCCGATAGCCACACATGTGTGGGAAGAGACCCGACACGCTCCCAATCTCGGGGCGGGACACAGCAGGATGCCCTCCCTTCACACGCCCCCTCTACTCAGGGGCAGGGGACATCTCCCCCCCATCCCGGCCACATTATACACAGCACAGGAGCACGGGTGAGGTCTCGGGGCAACTCCCACTCCCGGGCAGAGCTGGACATGCCGACCATGGGCTCTGTGCAAGCACATCGGCTCTGACGGTGCAGGGCATGGTCGCCCTCACCTCGCAGGGGGGGCTAGGTATCATCCACTGTGTCCCCAGGGAGAACGGACCACTTCTCTCCTTTCTCTACAGCCGCACCAGCTGCTCGTGCAGGGCGCACCACCCCGCCCGGGACATGCTCCCGCACCTGCAGCCTCAGCAGGACCACCACCATGTGGCAGGGGTACAGAGAGCAGCACCTGCAGGCCCTGCGAGCCCAGACCCGGATCATGGTGCAGCAGGTGCAGGACAACCGGGAGTTCCAGCAGGAGCTGCTTGCCCAGGGTCGTGCCATCTGTTACTATCTGCAGGCCCTGGTGCAGAGCATGCTGCCCTGTGCCAGTCCTGTGCCTGCTGCCCCCCCAGCTACTGTTCCTCCTCCCACTCCTGCCCCCCCACCTCTTCCTCCTCAACCTCCACACCCTCCTCCTCAATCTCCACACCCCCCACCTCAACCTCCGCACCCTCCTCCCCATCCCCCCGGGGATGCCGAGGCCCCCTTCTCCCGCGGTGCTGGGAGGCAGTTGGCCCGGCGAGACCCCCCACCCCTGAGTGCTGAGCTTCCCCTCCCCCTTCTTCCCCTTGCTTCCCCCTTCCAGCTCCCTCCTCCGAGTTTTCCCCTTCCCCTCTCCCACCCTCTCTCCTGCCCTCTCCCGCCTCCTTTCCCCTGTCTCCCCAGAGGTTCATCCCCCCCCCAGTTGTGTTAAATAAAGACAGTTTCTATTTTTGAAAATACGCTTATTTTATTTGATATCAGGAAGGGGGGGCTAGGGAAGGATAGGTAGAAGGACTAGAGGGAGGAATGGGGCACAAGCCCCCAGTGGGGCAGACTGGGGAGACTGTTAGCGCTCCTTGGGGTGGAAGTTCTCCCGCAGGGCCCCCTGGATCCTGACGTCCCCTCAATGGTCCTCCCGGATGGCAGCCTGCAGACATTGCAGCCAGGCTGCTGGCAATGTGTCCATAAGACACAGCAGAGTCCCCGGGGGCAGGTCTGGTTCCATGTTGCAGAGTGCCGTGGTGTCCCGAGTGAGGGCAAGCAGAGCACTCCGAGACACTCAGAGACACTCCATAGACCAGCAAGCAAAGAAACCTGAGAACTGTCTGTCCGGGATGAGGGGTCGGGTCCCTTTAAGCACAGACCTCGGATAGCCTGAGGCAGCAGCCCCACACACTAAGTCCGACACTGATGCCCTGCTGGCACTGGTTCCGGCCAGCCTTACCTTCCATTCAGGGTCCACTCAATGTGGATGCGCTATTTTGAATTAGAAAAACGTTTTTGTGTCTAGATGCGTTATTTCGAATTAGCTTCTTTCGAATTAACTAATTCGAAAGAAGTTCATTCGAAATAGTGCTGTAGTGTAGACATACCTTAACAGATTTATTTGGGCATAAGCTTTGTAGTGCCCAAATAAATCTGTTAGTCTTCAAGGTGCCACAGGTCCCATAACATACGAACCAGGGGTCACCAAGGCTATGTCCACCCAGCAGCGTTATTTTGGAATAACTGATGTTATTCTGAAATAACACAGTCCACGTCTACACAGCAAGCAGTTATTTCAACATGATGTTGAAATAATGGTAAGCTGGAGGACTTCTTATTCGGAATCCTGTAGCCCTCATTTTACAAGGAGTAAGGGAAGTTGAAGGAAGAGTGCTCTAACTTGGACTTCCTGCTATGTAAACAGCACCAAAAGCTGAAACATGCTATTTCGACTTAAGCTACGCAATTGACATAGCTCAAGTTGCGTAGCTTATTTCGGCTTTAGCCCTGCTGTGTAGACATGCCCCAAATGAAATTACTAGGTAGCGAGTTTAAAACAAACAAAAGGAAGTTTTTCTTCACACAGCGCACAATCAACTTGTGGAACTCCTTGCCAGAGGATGTTGTGAAGACCAGGACTTTAACAGGGTTCAAGAAAGAACTAGATAAATTCATGAAGGTTAGGTCCATCAATGTCTATTTGCCAGGATGGGTAGGAATGGTGTCCCTAGCCTTTGTCAAAAGCTGGAAATGGATGACAGGAGAGGGATCATGTGATGATTATCTGTTCTGTTCACTCCCTCTGGGGCAGCTAGCACTGGCCACTATTGGAAGACAGGATACTGGGCTAGATGGACCTTTGCTCTGGCCCAGCATGGTTGTTCTTATGTCTCCTAATTGTTTTTGTAGATACCAACTAACATCGTTACCCCTGTGATGCCTTTGTCACGTCAGTCAGAAACTGTTCCTCTTTCCACAGATGTAGAGAGAGATCTATATCTTGAAATCCTTACTTGGTCAAAACTCCTAGTGATTTCAGTGGGAGTTAGGATTGTATGAAGGCTGTAGAAGCTAATATGTGGATAGACAAGTTTTTTCATACATATGAATTTTAGATCCCTTCCTGTTCTTTGAAGAATTTTATTTTTGATTTTTCATCATTTTGATGGGTAATATTGGTTTATTTTTTAAGCCTTCTTCAATTTTTATTTACATTTTCACAGTTGAATAGAATTATGTAAGAGTCTGACAATAATGACAGTAGCTGGTGCGATTCAAAAAGTTAAAGCTATATAACTGTTAAAAAACAAACTATCAACATCATATGTCAAAATCAAACTCTTATGTTCTGAAGCAGCATTTTTCTTACTTTCCCTCTATGTGTGTTTTGATTACTATCAGTGGAAATATTTTTCATAAGATTGTGCGTATACAATTAAATAGATGCTTTTTCAACATTTACCAGGAAAAAACTGAATTCTTCCAAGGCTACATATGCTGTATGAGTCCTCTGCTATCCACCCAGTTAATCTTCAAATTACACATTATGTTCCTAAACTTCACAGTAAGCATCCCCCTGTGGGTAATCCAATTATTGGAATTATGTCTCCCTTGAAAACCATTTGGCATCTTTACTATTGACATTTCAACAGGATTTACAAGATTCCATGTCTCTCGTTCATTCTAAAGAATTATTTCTTTTCAAAATGCACAGCAAAGCATGCCGAACTAGAGAAAATGAATGTTTTTAAAACACCCAAAGTTCAGAATCTATTTTATATCACATTGAGCTTTCCCCCATTGACTCCCAGACCAAACTAAAGTTTTGACGAGAAATTTGTGGTCTGAAATGTAACATACGATTGGCGCAAATTATTATTGATGGGTATTATAAACTATGCAGTTTTAATGAAGAAGCTGACAAGTAATGTAGATGTAATCAGCAGACTGTACCTTAATGAGGAATCTGGTGATGCTTTTTATGCTCTCGTGCTTTGGCTAAAAACACCATAAACATTCTAAATGGAGGACTGTAGAAGTAATCAATGCAAGGTGATCAAAACACAATGAGAGGCACATTTTCCTTTTTTATGTGGTGGCCTCTTTCAGACTGGTCATCTGATGAATGTCAAATTAAAATGTAATAGACTTATTGGTTTTCAGACAGCCATCTTTCTACAGCTTTATTATTAACAATAATTTAATCTTTGCCAGCACTTTTTTTCATTCCCCAGCCCTTGATATGCAGATTTTTAAAAGTAGCTGCATAAGAAAAACATCCAGATCATGAAGTTAAACCTTTATTAAAATTGTTCCAAATTAAAAATGATGGAAACCCAGGATCACTATGGTATGCAAAGCAGCCCTGCACTGGAGGTGTTTGAATTAAAATTGAATAGTTGTAAATAGAAAGTTGTTTAGTTATTATTTTCTTTCTCAGTATTTTATAATAATCCATATTTTACCGTGTGTGAACTTTCACTTTGCTTCCCAGAAATACGTGAGAAAGGAGGGTATAATGGTATGGCTAAACTAAAAAAAAAAGTTACATGAAATATATTATTTGTATCAGCCAACATTCAAAGATACAGAAACTCTTCATTTTAGTAATACGTGTCTCAGAAAATAAGAGATCCGGGAAACAAATGGACTTGAAAATATCACAATAGAAAGCATATAGCATGCATTACAATACAATGGTAAAATTACAATAAAAATTAATATACTATTGTGGGGCTTGATCCTACACCACTGTCATTACTAGTTAGTATGCTAAGTTCTTGCTTGTTTCTTTTACAAAGTGCTGTATTAGCAGCAGTGCAGAGCCCCCGCTCCCCAAGGGGAGACAGAAGAGACAGAATGCCTCCAGGAGTGCTCAGGTGCAGGGTGGGTGAATGCCTACAACCACATCCTTTTCTGGGGTGCAGCTTATTAGCCTTAGTAAACTTAATAAACTTCATTGGATTGTAAAAACAATGAGTAGTCCTGTGACACCTTAGAGACTATTGAAAATATATAGTATCATGGACTTTTGTGGATAAGACCCACTTCATCGGATGAGTTGGAATAGAAATAACAGAATCCAAGATATATACAACAGCAAAAGAAGTACCTGTCAATTGTAGGACTCATGTTAATGAAGCTAATTAAGTGGGCTGGATGTGTCCCGTATATATCTGGAGACCCTAGAAAAATTCCACAGGGATTTCAACAGTTTCTACCCCAAACTTAGCCTGGACTAGTCCACACAACAGAGCCACTTCCTTGACACTACAGTACAAATAAATGATGTTCACATAAACACTACCCTGTACCGGAAACCTACTGACTGTTATTCTTACCTGCATGCCTCTCGCTTCCATCCAAGACATATCACACGATCCATTGTCTACCACCATGTTCTAAGATACAATTGGATTTGCTCCATTCCCACAGACAGAGACAAACACCTATAAGATCTTTATCAAGAATTCTTAAAACTTAAATATCCACCTGGGGAAGTGAGGAGACAGATTGAAAGAGCCAGACAAGTACCCAGAAGTCAATTACTTCAAGACAGGCCCAAGAAGGAAAATAACGCCACCACTTACACCTACATGACGTAAAACCCCCAGCTTAAATCCTTCCAGCATATCATTGACAACCTACAATCTATCCTGGAAAACAATCCCTCATTCTTATAGACCTTGAGAGACAGGTCAGTCCTCACCTATAGACAACCTCTGCCTTCCCCAAAGTGAAGCAAATCATTTCCAGCAGCCATACACCACACCACGGGGAGGTTCCTCACGCTCACCCAGGAAACTCTACAAATTTGACACATATGCTGGGCTTGATTCTGTTATTTCCACTTCAATTCATCTGATGATGTGGGTTTACCCACGAAAGCTCATGATATTTTTGTTAATCTCTAAGGGTGTGTCTAGACTACAGAGTTTTTTAAAAAAAGGTGGCCTTTTTTCGAAAAAACTTTACCTGCGTCTAGACTACCACCGCATTCTGTCGACAGTAAATCGAAAGAACACAGCGGTTTTGTCAATGGCGGTAAACCTCATTCTACGAGGAATAACACGTTTTTTTTAAAGTCATCTTTCAAAAAAAGGCACTATTGCATAAAAACGGCTTTTTCGAAAGAGAGCATCTAGACTCTCGTTTGAAAAAGTGAGCTGCTTTTTCGAAAAATCTTCTTTTTGTCTAGACGCTCTTTTTCAAAAGAGGCATGCAGGCTAGATGTAGCCTAAGGGTATGTATACACTGCGGGATAAGATTGAATTAAGATACACAACTTCATCTACCTTAATTGCGTATCTGAAGTCGAAGTACATTAACTCAACTTTTGGTGCTGTCCACACAACAGGAAGTCAAAGGAAGAACACTCTTCCTTTGACTTCCCTTACTCCTTGTGAAATGAGGGTTACAGTAGTCAGAGTAAGAAGTCTGCCATCTCAAAATTACTTTGAAATAACGCTGCTGTGTAAATGTGCCCTAAGGTGCCACAGGATTCCTCATTGTTTTTAAAGATACAGACTAATATGGTTACCCCTCTGAGACTTTCATTGGATTGTGTGCATGAAAGAGGAGTACTTGCAAATCCCAGACCCTTTTGGAGGATCAGATGCCTAGAAGAATAGTAACTGAGCAGTCTTTGTCGTCCCTTAAGAGCAGGGATTACAATGATAGTTAACCTCTACATAGTCTGCACAAAGTGGAGGTTTCTTTATGCCTTCTCTCACACGTACGTATAATCTGGCCTTAGCTAGACACGTCTATCACTGGTTTTGCTATGTCACATTGTCATGAAGTTATAGTTTGTTAAACATATATATAAAATTCACTGTTTATGGTGGAGGGAATCCTGTAGGCTGAAATCTAATACCCACATTGCAATTGCTGTAGTCTGAAACCTGTATTGTTTAGTTACTGATTTCTTTTTAAAGGTAAACAGATTTATTTCCATTAAAAATGTTTTCTTGCAGGAGCTGAGGGAATAAATCACAATGAATTATGTGTACTTTGCTTGCAGGATATTCTTGTGCAGCTCCCTCATGGATTCCTCACATATCACTTGTTGTTAAAATATATTTGGTGAATGTATTTGAAAATTTCCGGGCCAATAGCATTTCTGGCACCGCCACTGTGTCTGTTTGTTACTAAAAGGGTTACTAAGTTCTGTCCAACTTCAATACTCACTTCTTTGTTGTGTTTAGAATTCTAATATTTTCCCATTTGATAACACTGAACCAACTATATGAATATATGTATTTTATTCTGCTCATAATGTCATCCCCATCTAGGCAAGAGACCTCTTTTTGACAGGAGGGGAAATACAAGTAAAAGATGGTTTTGTCTCTCATTTGTGTCTATTTATGATGCAGAACAATGTAAACTGACTTGATGTCACTAACATGCCACAACTTCTGTTTGATTTAGACTTGAAAACTGGCAGTTTAAGATTACCATTGTTTCTTAATAATAAATCAGTGACTATTATTAATTCATTACACATAACCATAGTATGTGTGTGTTGTTACATAGTTCCATTAAAACAATAATTTCTTATACGTTCCCAGCATGGAGATGTCTCCTAGAAGTAGGCTTCACCAACAGGTTTACACTTGTTCTACTTCCCATAAGGCAAAATATCAGCACTGTCATAGAAAAGGAGAGAAACCCAAAATTTAGGCTTAGCTATTTAACCTGGAGAGGATCAGCCATGGAAGATGCCTTACACCCCCCTCAGGCTCTTGGGGGTATGTCTACACTACAGAGGGTTTTTTTTGGAAAAATGGCCATTTTTCCGAAAAACTTCAATTACTTCCACACAGCAATCGTGTTCTTCTGAAAGAAAACCGAAAGAACAGAGGGGTTTTTCCAACATTGGTAATCCTCATTCTATGAGGAAGAAGCCTTTTTCCGAAAGAGCTTTTTCGGGAAAAGGCATGTATGGACGGGGAAGAGGGTGTTCTTCCGAAAGAAGAGAAAAGAGGAAAAAGCACAAGTGCCCTGGTGGCCACTCTGTCTATAGTAATCACAGTTGAAATGCAAGATAGCATCCATTCAGTGTGGATATTATCTTTTGAAAAAGCAGATGGCTTTTTTGATGTGGTTTTGCAATGTGGACACTCTCTTTCGGAAGAAGTTTTTCCAGAAGATCTCTTCCAGAAAAGTTTCTTCCAAAAAAAGCCTGCAGTCTAGACATAGCCTGAGTGTTCTGCTCACGGCTCTCCTCTTCTGGAGTAAATATGTTGCTACAGTGTGGTCATTGAGCTAATGTTATACTGGATCAAATCTGGGTCCATCTTGTCCAGTACCCAGACTGCAACAGTAGCCAAAACCAAATGTTTCAGAGGAAGTCTATGAATTCTTGCAGCCACGCATTGAGCAGAGGTTGTGGTTGAATGGTGTATAATACCTAGACCCTTGTCTTGGGATTAGATAGTTACTTTAGAACCATGTAAGTGTAAAGGTAGCCACATGTTTCACTCAGATATGCAACAGGATCTTCCTGTTGTATTTTTTGTATCTTACGGATAGGGAACAATGGAGTTTGAATACTTGTCACCCCAAGCACTTCTACAGAACAGAATTTTGCAGATGTTTGGCAAAATTTATATTCTGTAAAGGAAAATTAAACAGTTGCCAAAGCCTGCATTAAGAATAATTGAAATATTTGGCAAACCAAGATATTTTCTGGTTCATAAATTGTAGGGGTGGTGGTTCTACATAGTGTAGCTGTTGTGATAATCTGTATCCACTTCAGTGCTTTGCAGTTTCCAAACCACTAAATAAAGATTCACATGAATGTGAAGGAAGTTCAGAAAACCACTTCCCTGTTATCCATGTGTATTCAATGTACCCGTCTGGCTAGCTGAGACAAAATCACAACATGATATTCTGTGAAAAATGAGTTTTCTATTGTAGCTTTGTATTTTTCTCTTCCTGCAAAATAAAATTCACATATTTAAATAAGAGTCAGGTTTTTTAAGATGTTTTTTTTACACATGTATTGATGCAATTTGCAATATTTTTTGTTCTTGCAATACTGCCTGATTCCATTAAATCAGAGACTATACAGCAGTATAATCCAGATACATGAATTTATTTGTATACATGTTTAACAATCTGAAAACTAGTATATAAAAATGATTTGTTGTGATCAGCATTTGAGAGTGTGGGGTTATTTTTCTTCCCCTGATAGCACTGAGGAGTCGATCAGGACGGTCCATCATCAATGGAAACTGGGCAATTGATCGACCTGGGAGATATGAAGGAGGAGGAACTATGTTCACATATAAACGCCCAAATGAAATCTCAAGCACTGCAGGGGAGTCCTTTTTAGCAGAGGGTCCAACAAACGAGATTCTGGATGTCTATGTAAGTCTATCAAATTCAGATTAATCTTCCTGGTGTAAAACAAAAATTCTGGTCTTTGTTCACACACGTCACTGAAAATACAAGCAATAACAATAAATAAATGCCAGCATTCAGTTTAATCCTTAAAGATAACTGTTTTAGATGTTACAAGAAAGATCCTTTGCTGGTACCTCTGAATTGCCTGAGATCATAAGAAATCTAACCAGTAAGTGGTACTTGTGTTACCCCAAGCGTTTAGTGACCCAGTAAAACCAATTTTATTTGTTGAGTAAAATCAGTGGCAAAGTACACTATATTCTTTATTTCATGAGAGCTGGATTTCCTCCAGACATTTTTCTACTGAAGCTAATTTGGCTTGGTTTAGATTTATAGTTACTCAAATCAAATGTCTGAAGCAGGTCAAGACCTCTGGCAGATTCAAGCTTTTTTGGTTCTGTATTTTTTAAAAATATATATATAAATGAAAGCTTCAGTATGTATTCGATGAATCATTCGTGGGCAGTGTTGTAACAGCATGCTGCATTTGGAAATCCTGAGCAGCAGACACCCTGCAAAGCCATCACAGAACCAAATTGCAGGGGAATCCTGGCTCCGTTGGATTCAATGGCAAAAGTATTGATTTCAATGGAATCAGAATTTCACTCAGTGAATTTTTGGTATTGTTCAACATTGAAATAAAAATCCAATTATGCATTAATATAGCATACTATAAATAAATTGTGCATATAAGCATATTCATACCCCATACACAAATATAAAATAAAATATATTGGCTGAAAGGCCACATGTAGTGTAGGTATACAGTCCAAATTGATAATATTGGTTGTTTTAATTGGCCAGGGTTTGATTGTCATTAATCTCAACAAGTGATGACACATGATGCAAAAATTAGTGCATTACATTTTTATAGAAAGTGCATTGGCTCCTATAACTGGAAAAGTTACAAATGGCAAAATAATTAAAGTTAACAAATGTATTGCTTTATTTACAGATTGTATTATTAATGTATTGCTTTTAGAGGCACAGCGTGTGAGATGGGGAATGATTTTTCATTTGTTGTGATGTGAATTTTTGACAATCACATAAATGGGCATGTTACCAAAAAAAAAAAAAGGATGTTATGACATTTACGTAAAAAATATTGTGTGGTGTGAGCTGAGATGCTGTGAAGTTTTTATTGCCAAGAAATTGATGCAGAAGATACAATGACTGCTTTTCCCAGAGAGGGAAAGGAAAGGATCCATGTGTGATTCATGCAGGTGCTCCCAAATAAGTATAATCAAAAACTTTACAGCACTCTAAATTATTCATCAGAATAAAATGCATTTTGGTTTTTAGAACTTTTATATCTCATGGCCCATTTGTGCCTCTGTTATTTATTGATTTAATCTTTGCCTGTTTGTCTCCCTTCTTTTTTTCCCTTTGTGGCATCTTATTTGCTATGAAAATAGCAAGGTTGTCATGGGTTTGGGAAGAGCTTAGTGACTTGAATTGTGGGTTCTTGCTGTGGACTGGCCCCTGGTTTGGCACCACTCCTCCCCTTCCTCATGCTTCCTGTAGGATGCTAGGACCATTAAAGGCTCATCTAGGCTGGTCTATAGATCAGCATTCTCCCCTTCACAGCATTTTGGGGTGCCTGAGGAGCCATCTGTGCTGGTTTGTTCTATGATGGGGATCAGAGAGTTTTAGATGAAAGAAAATTATAGGAGTTTTGTTAATAGCATAATCACCCTCGCCTGGGTTATGACTTTCTAGTTACACAAAGATAGCTAATATTAGCATAAACCAGTATTCGATTCCTCAACCTCCCTGAACTTGGCAGTTCTGGTTTTACCATTTCTGAATCTTCTACTTCTCTTTAGCTCCGAACCCTGGGAGCTTTATATGCAGGTGAAGGGCTATGAAGATGGTAATTCCAACAGGCTGTCAGTCTTTTGTCTTGCAGTCTTTTTCTTTCCCTCTCCAGGGGTGTGTCTAGACTACAGGGCTTTTTTGAAAAAAGTGGCCTTTTTTCGAAAAAACTTCCCCTGTGTCTAGACTGCTGCCGCGTTCTTTCGAAAGTAAATCGAAAGAACACGTCAGGTTTTTCAACCACGGAAAACCTCGTTTTACGAGGAATAACGCCTTTTTTCGAAAGTGCTCTTTCGAAAAAAGGTGCTATGTAATGCAAACTGTGCTTTTTCGAAAGAGAGCATCCAGACTGCCTGGGTTCTCTCTTTCGAAAAAGCAGCTCGCTTTTTCAAAAGTACTGATTTTAGTCTAGACTTTTAGAAAGAGGCTTTTTCGAAAGTATCTTTTGAAAAAGGATTGCAGTCTAGACGTAGCCCAGATGCACAGGGAAAGGCTCTCTAGTTTTGTGGATGCAAAGTTTAAACAGATAGATAAGCTGGAATAGAAATTCAGGCCCAGTTTTGTTATGCACATAACACAATTATGGTACAAATTAGGGATATTAAGTAACAATTAATTCACTACTCAAGTAGTCGATGGAATTTCCATTGATTACTCGATTAGTCAATAAAAGGGGTGCTCGCTACCCCCCCTGTGGCTCTGCAGTTTAAATGTAGTAGGAGCCGGGCGCGCAGGCAACTCGTCTCTTACCATATTTAAACTGCTGAGCCGCAGCGGGGTTAGCTCCCAGAGGAGGTGTGAGCTGGCAATGAGCAGTTGTGGCTCTGCCTCCCCTGCCACCTCCCTCACTGTGGAGATGGTGCTGGGAGGAATTGGCTTTTAAGCAGCCCCCGCTAGTACCGGCTCTTGCTTCCCCCTGCTTGCTGCCTCTGCAGAGACAGCAAGGGCGGGTAGGAAGCGAGTAGTCAAGTAGTGACTCGACTACCCAATAAGCTTAGTCAACTACTCGAGTAGTCGCTTACATATCTAGCACAAATATAATAAAGCAAAATTGTTACAAAAGATTACACTGCCACTAGCTCCTTGTGAGTTGTTTTGGGAAACACTATGGAAGAAGTATGGGAGCCATAGAAGAGCTGTTCTTGAAACGACCCATACCATTGGCTCCTAATCTGAAGAGATGTGGCATGCCCTCAGTTCCCACCAAAGTCAACAGGACACGAGAATGCTCAGCACCTCACAGTCTGGGCACCAACTGAGTGAATTTTAAAATTGTAGCGCGAGGTCAGGGGGCAGCCCTTACAGAAATCATTACAAGCAATACATTCTCATGATTTAGGAAAGTGAGTGCTCTCATTGGGGCAAAATTTATGGGAAAAGCTGTTACATTTTTTAGAGGAAACACTTTTTAAAGACACGAAGATCGAGGGTTGGATCTTGGGGAAGAGGTAGGTATGCTGAAGTGCAGGGATAGGGTTCAGAGTGATCTAGATAAGTTGAAGGATTGAGCCCAAAGAAATCTGATGAGATTCAACAAAGACAAGTGTACCAGTGATGCAGTCACTACTAATGGGGCAGCAGCCACATACCTGGGAGCCAGTATATACCGGGAACTGGTTTTTAAGCTGGTTCCTGGTGCACACTGGCTCCTACCTGCAGCCTTGCTCCTGGGAAGCCCACTGCTACTCCCACGCTGCTGCCTCTAATACAGAGGCAGCAGTGTGGAGTGGCAGTCAGCTCGCTGAGAGCCAGTACATGCCAGAAGCCAGCTTTTAAGCCAGCTCCCTGTGTGTTCCAGCTCCCACCTGCCACCCCACACTGCTGTTCTGTGTCAGAGGTATCAGCACGGGGTGGCAGGCAGCTCCCCAGGAGCTGGGCCAGGAGCCATGTATAGCCATGTAGCCAGTTGGGTAACCGATAAGCCCCGCTCGCCGGCCGTGTGGTTTGGCACACTGCGCATGCACAGACCGCGCTGCGCATGTGCTGATCGCACTGCGTGGCTGTGCCAGCTTGTAATCTAGTCTCCATGGGCAAGTAGATTACACTAATTGTCGAGCCCTGCTTATCAGTTACCCATTTAAATAGCTACACTCTTATAACCCTAGTCATCACATTTAGTATTTATTATGTATACATAATGTGATGACTTTATCGCTGATATAGATATAGAATTACTTTTATCTATTTACCTGAGCGCTGTTAAACACCTGCTATATAAATGAAATAGACATACAATTATTATTAGCTGTTTTTGCATGCTGCTTTATCAGTAGAGTAGTGAGTGCTATAAAAGGGGACAACTTGGTATATGAGAGAACACAGAGGCGTTAATAAGAACATAAGAATGTCCATAGTGAGACAGATCTATCTAGCCCAGTGATCTCCAATCTTTTTAAGCATAAGATCACTTTTTGAATTTAAGTGCAATCCAGGATCTACCTCAAACCCAAACACCCTTGTCCCGCCTCCTTCCCACCTCTTCTCTGAGGCTCCACTCCTGCTCACTCCATCCTCCCTCCCCTGTTCTCACTCGCTTTTATCAAGCTGGGGGCAGGGGTTTGAAGTGCAGGAGGGGTTCAGGACCGGGGCTGGGGTTCAGAATGCAGGCTCCAACTGGGCACCGCTTACCACAGGTGGCTTCTGGGTGGTGATGCAGGAAGCTAAGGTAGGCTCACTCCTACCCTGGCCCTGCACCACTCCCAAAGCAGCCAGCAAACTCTCTCCATTCCTGCCCCCTTCTGCTCTATGGAGATGGGGTACAGAGTGGAGGGAGGAGCACCCTGACATTAGCACCTCCCTTCCTCTTCTTCCTGTGCTCTGCACAGAAAGCAGGAGGCTCCCAGGGGTGAGGGACAATTCCACAGAAGAGGGTAGGAGCAGCACAGCAGTGCTGAGAGGGGCAGATGAAGTGCCAGCACTTGAGAGCCTCCCAGCCAAACCTCTCAGGATCACCCGTCATGAGTTCTAAGATCTACCAGTAGATCCCGAACTACTGGTTGGTGAGCACTGATCTAGCCCATAGTGCCCTGCCTTCCAACAGTGCTCAGTGCCAGATGCTCCAGAATGAACAGAACAGGGCAGCTATGTAATGGTAAGGTGTAAGAGCTGTGTGTTCTCAAGTCAAATAGAACTGACAATCATTTGAGGAGAGAGCTAGCAGGGGTCTGAGCATTTGGATTTGAAGCCTTCCCTTCCCCTCCCCCACCTTCTTGATTTCCTTTTCTCAGTTATCTGTCTGGTCAGTTATTTCATGCCCAGCCCATTTGTCATATGAACCTCTCTCGCCACCTAGTGTTTCAGTGAAAGACTCTTAACAACACCGCTGTATTTTCCTATTTTGCACCTGTACCAAGAAAATGCATATGATGTAGTTCTACACAGTGCGGAGTTTGAGTAACAGCTGCTCCTTCTTATTACAATTTAGTGCAGTTTGCAGGTGTAGAAATGCATCTTTTCCTTACTTTTGTCTGAGCCTCTCAGAAACAAATGGTTTATTTTCATATTTCATTGACGTGTACCAAACAAACCTTTGCCTTTTCTAGTACTAGCAAGCATCATGCTGTTCACTGGTTTACATTTATGTTTCTGTTAAACTGTAGTAACCTAATAGGTGGTTTTAGTGAATCGGATAAAACTTGTTTGGCTCTTTTTCCTCTTAGATGATACATCAGCAGCCTAACCCAGGTATACATTATGAGTATGTCATTCCAGAAGCCAACATCATTAGCCCTCAGTTGCCTCCTCACAGAAGGCCAGGTAAATTGCTTTAAGAACATTCTGTAACTTTATGGGCCAGAAGTAAAATTCTGGCCTGACTGAAATCAATGGAAATTTTATCATTGACTTTGTGGGGCCAGGATTTCATCCCAATGCTCAACAGGTATAAAGCAGTGTAACTCCATTGACCACAGTGGGTTTACTCTGATTTCCTCCAGTTCAGGATCTAGTCCCATATTTCCATTTTGATTGGTAATTTTGTCTTTAACATGTCACATGGAATACGAACACATTGTGACTTTTTCTTGATCAGTTACTGTTATAAGCTGAATTTCTGTGCCTGTATTTCAGAAATTGAATTGCTTCTTCTTTCTTTTTGGAGTTTGATATTTTGAAATAACCTTTCTCAGCTTCACTCTCATAATCCTGTGGAAATTTTTAAGCCCCCAAAGCTAAAATTTCTCTAAACAGAATTATTTAAAATTCGATAGCATGGAAATATATTAAATGTACCAGCAATTCTGAAAGGAAGAAAAAAAAAAAGAAATTGGCAGGCAAATGTGGTACTACTACTCATGTTCTTGACTCTCCTTGTCAGATTTGTATTGGCTATATGGTCTGTTTCTTAATGAGGAGCAGCTGGAATTTGACACAGCGATACAGAACATGGAGCATGGTGAAAAAAATCCTTGGGAAACTTGATTGACATCAGGCACAACAGCCATGCTAAAAATGCCTGGAGAATTTCTGCTTTTGTGTGTGTGTTTGCTTGCTGAGAATCAGGTGCCTCATTGAAAAGCAGCAAAATCTTTGTCTGCAGAAACAACTCAGCAAGTCTGAATATGGAGATAAAAGCTTGACATCTCTGTAGACCATTGTTGAAGTGGCTAATTGCTGGATGCATTTGCTAATGTTTGAAGGAGATGTTCACTCTTCTAATTTCTTGTTGTTGTCCTGTCCCCAGGGGAGCCATTCAATGGTCAGTTAGAAGTGACAGACAGTACAGATCCCAAACGTGAAGATTTGCATAGGGAAACAGACATGCACACTGGACAGTCAGCAGGCAACTTTCCTGTAATTCAGTCAGGACGGTTTCCTTCTCATCAGCCCGACAACCAGGTGCCTGCTGTGCAGCCACCACGACGAAACCGAGAGCACAACTGGAAGCAGGTTGGAACAACGGAGTGCACCACTTCATGTGGGAAAGGTAAATGCTTTCTAGAGCATGAACAATGTTTATATCACACACAGGAGGATTCCAGGCCAGGAGAGAAAAAACATGGGGGAAAAGAGGAGATTAGAAAGCCCAGCAAATCCCTGTATGCACTTGACATATGTTTGAGCTATTGCTTTCTGTTGTTTCTCACTGGGAGAAAGTCAGACAAATCTGTAGCACAACATGGGTTCCAAATATATGTCACTAAAAATAATTCTAAAATAAAAAGAAACAGAGCATGATGCGTATAGTTTATAAACAGGCTTGGCAGACTGCAGTTTTTTATCATTTTGACAGATAATATTGATGTTTATTTTTAAGCATTTGTTTTTTATCAGTTTAAATTGGTGGTTCCCAAACTTTTTGGCTTGCAGCCCACCCAACTCAATGCAGACCTTTTCATGGACCACCAGCCAACCATGCATAATGAAAAATGGGTGCAAGAAGAGGTGGGGATGCAGGCTCTTGCTGGGGGGTACGGTGGTGCAGGAGCAGCCTGAGGGTGGGAGTCTGGGTGGGAGGTAGGGTCAGTCCATAAATATTTAATGGCAATAGAAACTGATGTTCAAAAAGTTAAAGCTTTTATGCCCATTAGAAGAGAAATTGTCAATACCTGTCAAAATACACATAGTAAACATCCTCAAATCAAATTCTAATAAGTTCTTGTGCAACATTTTTCTTTCTTTGCTGGTCTGTAAATTTCCATTATTATTGATGAAAATATTTTTCATTGGTATGTGTGTGTGTGTGTTGTTTACTGATATAAATGTTATTCTTCAAAGCCTAATTACAAAACCAAATATGACATTGTTTGCTGAAATGAGAACTATTGCAGTCTTTTATGGCTGAGGAAAATTGCCCCAAGTTGCTTCTCTTATGTTTCCCTGAAGCGCTACCATTATTCTCATCATTCTTTGGTTCCCTTTCCTCATTTGTTTAAATTCTCCACTTTCACTGGTACTTCTTGCACCTCTATCTGTATCTTCCTGCTCTTTGCCTGGATTGCACCTTTACTGGCAGTGATTCCTCCCCTGCTGTTCATTTCAGAGCTCCGTTTGCCAGTTAGATGCCATTACAACATAAGGGGTGTGAATTACAAGCTTTTTGACAGGTCTATCCCTTTAATGAACCTTTTGCATGATGGAGCATAGATGCTTGGTTGAAGTAGCCAATGGTAGGAACAGGGGTATTGATGTTTTTGACAAACGTTAGTGATACATTTTCCAGAACAGGTGGTAGGACCTGGCTATTTAAAAATAAGAGACAGTAGAATGTATAGTTTCTAGAAATTTGTGAAGTCCAAAAAATGTTTTAATGCTTTAGAGCCTCTTTTGCTGTAGCAGCTGAACAGCCTTTTCCTATTTGGAAATCAACAAATTATATTTAAAAATAACCAAAATTGGGGTGCTGTAGTAAATACTGTCCTTTTTATGTGGAATAAAACCCAAGAGTAAATAATACAAACAATCAAAATAAAATATAGTCTAAACCAAATGAAAGTGTCTTCCATCATGCTCAGACTCCTTTACCAAACAGACCTCTGAGGGGAGTAAAGTCTACTGATAGGGAAGCTCACCTGAGAAGTCCTGCCACTGGTAAGCTTAACTACATGTATGGTCAACACATTCCCCCTAGCTAATCTTTTTATAGAATGGAAGGGCTTTCTGAGAGCTGGGCCACTGAGGTGTGTCAGGGCTACTAGTATACCTAAAAAACCTCTATAAGTGCCATATAATTAAAGCTACTGGGAATATTGTGGTTCTTCTGAGCTAGAATAAAGGACAATTTAAATTTGGACCTAGAGGAAAAGTAACATCTTTCTGGAAGCGAGAATATTCCTGAGCTGGGAAAAGGCAATTAAAGATGGTGATATAAAGGGACTTGATAGTGTCTTCTGCTACTGAGAATACTGAGCTGTTAGAGAGGGATGACTGTTCTGCAAACCTGTTTCCTGTGGGGGGAAATTTTAGTTGGTTTTCCTTAGGGCTCTTTCCTTGCTCCAAGATAAGAAGCTGAGGTAGCACATGAAATATTAATGCCATGTTGATCCTTATGCACATCATCATCATAATGAATTCAAATGATAAGCAGGAAAGCTGGTCATTAAGCACTGTGCATCAATGCTCTCTGTTTTGTTGTTATTCCTTGCTGGTCCAGGACAATCACTGGGAAGTCCGACCTACTCAGGGAAATTATGGCGGCAATGGTACAGTACTAAAATCATAGCCTATTAACATCAGAACTCTTGAGGGTCTGACACTTTGCAGTGGTGGGAGAGGAAGGGAAGGGCAGTGAATGGAAAGCAGAATTGTTTTGTATGGCTCTAGGAAATGGCTTTTAGATTAGGGTATGTAGGCAGAATCCTCGGGCACTGTAAATAGACAAAAACTCTCTTACAAACAATGAGGATCAGCAGCTAAGGATCAGGATCATCATATTTTCAGGTGGAAGCTGAAGTTTCTGTGCAAAGGAACTGAGTGTTGGAGTATTCAATCAATAAATCAATAAAATCTGCATGTAAACCAGGTGTAAAAAAAAGGTTCATTTGCTTTATAGGAAGAATGTTGGAAACTTTCCTTTGTAATTGCTATGATCAGAATTTTGCTGTTTTTAAATATCTGACAGCAAAAACATCCGTGGAATCTGAATCCAAATTAAACAGTAGAACACTACAAAAATATAATATCACAGGAAAGCATCAGCATGCTATTAAACCAGGGCTGGGCAAAATATAGCCCTGGAACTGGATCCGGATCCGGCCCACCAAGCCACCCGATCTGGCCCGCGGACCCCCCTGCGGGAACCCTCAGGCACATGTAGCTGCCGCAGTTTAAAACACATTCCCTGCAGCTCTCTGCTCTGCAGTGCAGGGGAGGCTTCATGCGATCTCCTCGCCCCAGTCCAATCCTCAGCCCCCATTGGCTAGAAACAACTGGCCAATAAGAACTGATCTTTGCCAATCTTTCAGCTGCTATTGGCTGGAAACAGCCAGCCAATCGGAGCTGAGAGATTGGCCTGAGAGACTGATGCAGTGAAAGCCTCTTCCCCCCCGACCCAGAGTGGAGAGCCACATGGAGGGAGCAGCTTGCATTTTCAAGCGGGCTGGGGAGTCCAGCCTGCCTTGGGGATGCTGCAGCCTGCTGGCCAGGAGACACTTAGGTAAACTCCTCCCAGCCAGCACGTGCCTCTGGCACCCCACCCCCTCCTGTACCCCAGCTCTCTCCCCCAGATCACCAAGCAAACCCTCTGCAACCCCTGTCCCAGGTGACTACTCCCTCCCAGATCCTGTACCTCCTCCCATACCCCTCCCCCAGGGCAGAATCCTCTCCTGCACTCACACTCCCTCCCTGACCCTACACCCCAATCCGCTGACCCAGGTCACAACCCCTTCCTCCACCCAAACACCCTCTCAGACCCCACACCATCTCCTACACCCCAATCCTTTACCCCGTGCACCCTTCTGCACACAACCTCCAACCCAGACCCTGCACACACTCCACAGAAAAGTACGGCCCTTGACCACTTTCCAAAATCTTGGAGTGGCCCCCCACCAAAAATTATTGCCCACCCCTGTATTAAACTGAGACTTTACTGCATGCAATTATAGAGGAGGAATGTCTGAAATAAATATACCTTCCCTAGGTCCTAAACTTGTGTCCCAGACTCTATCACATTTAATCTGCTGAAGTATATTGTATTGGGAATACTATGATTTGCTCATAATATTGAACATTTGTTACAAAAATAGACCTAAGTTACTTGGTTGACTACCTGTGTCCATATAGTACTCCAAGGCAGTTGAGATCGAACAGGTTTTTGCTCTCTGTACCCAAAATGAAATGGCAAAGAGAGGCTAAAGAATTTTTTGAAACAAAGTTCAAATTTTGAAGTTGTTTCCATTTTTGCAGAGTTTGTAAAGGAACATTTTAATTGCTTTTTTAAAACAATCTGAGAATTTTTTTGGTAATTTTTGAAATTTTCATTTTTCCACGTTTGCCTTCTTTTCAACTAGAAAAAAAAGTGCATTGTTTTCCTTATTTTTTTGGCCTTTTTGTTTGTTTGTTTGTTTGTTTTTTGTTTGTTTCTTCTTTTCCTACTCTGTAATTAAGACTCGGCTTTTTCAGCGAAACCCTCTCCCCTTTGTTGAAAAGCCACGTAAACCTCCTTTTTTGAGGAAAAGCAGCTTTTCGACAAAGGGGGCAGTTCGCTGAAAAAGCCGCGTCTTAATTACTTTCACTTTCTAAAGCTCTCATTTCCTCTTTCGACTCTTCTGCGTAGTCAAGATACGCCCTCTCTTTCATTCCAGGGCAGAATGTAATCAAGGAAAAAGGAGAATAAAATGATTGACTTTTAATTAAAAACTATAAATATTGGATGTATTTTTCATTGACTTTTTATTTCATTTGTCTTTATGAAAAATATTTTTCAGATGTAGCCTGCAAATCTATACTTTCCTATCTTATCCCTTTTACTATATTCTGGCAGTAATGCAAAGCCTACAGGATTTACTCTGTATGAAGTTGGCTTTAGCAGTAGTGTAGTGTGATAAGTAAGGGTTAATATCTTTTTTAGAAAATAAGCTAAATATCCTTAATATCTCCTTAGAAGTTGTGAAAGGCTTTGTGGTGAAATCTTCAGTTGGGTCAGAACATACATATCGGCCGGACAGGGTACGATATGTGACTCAGTGCCTTGTGAGATCTAAAACTAGGCCCAAAAATGCAAGACCCAGCCAAACTGACATCCTGGTCAAGGAAACAGAAGGCATTGCACCCAACTGCAATGTGCCTACGTTTCCCACTTCAGGGTACTGGTCCAAGAGGGGCATTGAGTGATCTTATTCATGCATATTCAAAAGATATCCCAATATCATCATACAATCAAGTATGTGTACCCACAATATCTCAGGGTGCAGAAATCTGTTCTTGGCCTTAAGGGTTTGGGTTATAGATGGCGCAAAGCACCACTGTCTACACGTAGCCTATTTTAGGATACCGGAAGTATCCTGAAATGACTATTCCGCATCTTTAAATGTGCCCATTATTTTGAAATAATAATAAATTTCAAAATAACATGCATGCTATTCCACCGTCCCTGTAACCCTCATTCCATGAGGATTAAGGGATGTTTCGGAATAGCACTTTATTTCGAAATTTGGCGCGGTGTAGACAGCACCATATTTTGAAATAAGGTATTTCAAAATTAGATCAAAATAAGATACACAATTTTAGTAGCTCAAATTGCGTATCTCATTTCAACCTATGAGTGCAATGTAAATGCACCCAAAGAGGCCTACAAAATGCTATTGCAGTAGTTAGGAGAGAGGAATCTTCTTCCTCATCAAGTATTTATCTCCTTCACATCTCTCAAAGCTTATTGCTTCACTTCTCTTATTCTAAGTTTCTCGGCTTCTAAGTTTCAATCCTCCACCTTTCACTGAGATACAAGTTCCACCAGTGGAGGGAGGCATGCCCTTCCAACGCCCAGGTCTCCTGGGACAGGGTATGAGAGTATGGAATTATACTAGGTAATTATATCTGTATACTTAGATAAGTACAATTATATCTATATCCAAAGTTGGTTCATGCTATGCTCCAGGGTGATTGAATCATTCTGTGAGATCAGTGCTGTGTGTTTTGTATTGTTTACCATCTTAATACCAGTCATAACAAAAATTGTTTTAATTTGGTACCGTCCTCATTGTGAACATGGCTGCTGTTGTAGGAACCCAGATCTGCCTCCAGAAATAGAGCTTCAGGGCTCTCAACCTCTGTGACCTGTGTTAGGAGGACAGGCCTAGAACCTTCTAGTCAGATTGGCGAGCCATATCCACATCAGTTATCTTATTCTTCACTCCCAGGCTACCAAGATGACAAATATCAACCCCCTCTTGTTCCACCTGATCTGTCTTGGGCTGTAGCTTTCTAGTACCAGGGCCATGTTTGTGGAAACTGCTACCTTCCCCTGAGAGGGTATTTCTATGGCACCAACTCTGTTCATCAGACATATATGAGAGCATGTGCCTTGCTCATTCATACATTCCAAGAACCACCGAAACTTCTTCTGAAAGCAATCCTCCTTCCCTGTCCACCAGCACCGACTGTGGCTTAGAGCCCCAATCTAGGCCTTAGCTTAGCAGTAAATGGAAACTCTTTACAGTGAGTCTGGCTATGAGTATAAAATTTAGTGACTGTGATACTGCAGTATGCCTCATGTTCTTAACTGAAAAAACAAATGCATAAAGAAAGCTAATGAGTAAAGTATCCTGCTGATTGCTAAATTACTTACTATCTACTAGAACTGGGAGAATGAAGATAGCTCCGCACACAATTTTATTGTAAATTAGCATTTCAGATGCAAAACATCTCATTTAAATATATTGCTGGCTGACTGTACATTGGGCAGATGTGTAAGCTTTTAATTTCCTCTGTTGCAAATGCCATTATGTCAGCTAACAGTTATCATTAAGAAGAACCACACTTATTGTATTTAAATCATGGGCGTTAGTTAAAGCTATTACAAAACTTTAGTGAAGATCAATTAAAACACTTATTTGCATGTACTGTGTGCACACTCTGTCTCTCTCTCTCTGTCTGTCACGCACACAGAGGGCACGTCTACACTGCAGGGCAAAAGTCAAATTAAGCTACACAACTTCATCTACGTCAATTGCATCACTGAAGTCAAAATAGCTTAATTTGGCTTTAGGCACTGTCTACGCAGCAGGAAGTCAAAGGAAGAACACTCCCCCTTTGAGTTCCCTTACTCCTCATGAAATGAGGGTTACAGGAGTCAGAGTAAGAAGTCCTCCAGCTTGAAATATTCCAAAATAATTGCTTGCTGTGTAGATGCACACTATGTTATTTTGAAATAACATCAGTTATTCCAAAATAACGCTGCAGTGAAGATGTACCCAGGGAGAGAGAGAGAATGTGTTAACGCGGTTAAAAACTTTTCAGTAATCACCAAACATTACCATTAAAATTGAGATTAAGAACACTGGGAGGTAGGAATGTGGGCTAGTTAATAACAGATGCTGGACTTAAACTGCAGATTCAAGTATATAATTAGATAGAGGAGGAGCTGGAGCAGACCAAGAATTCAATCCAATGACCTAAAATCTGCATGGTCAGCAATCATATAAGCCAATGGCAGTATGGATGGACTTAGCATAATAAGCTTCTAATTTATACCACATTAGGCAAGATGTTCCAGGTGTTGCTGTTACAATTTAACTCTTGTTCACTCTTCCCTGCACATACTCCGAAAGCAAAGAGATAGCTGCATATCGTCAGTAAATGATCCATTTCATAGCTGTGCAGGCTTTTAACTGTGTGATTTGGATTTTACAATGAGTTATGCAGTTTTGATTTCTGCATATGTATGTTTTATATGTTACATGCTGGATAATAACAGGAGAGGACTCCATATTTCTACAGCTAAATTGCTCTTTGATAAGAGAACTAGTCACAGAGGAGCAGCTAGCTTTCTAGGTATTTGTATACAACCTGGCTTTCTGGTGCCTCCTGCAACCTGTGCTGCTCCCTGTAACATCCAGCCGGGTTGCTGCACTCTGGACACATAGTTTGATTCTAAAATAAAGGCAAGCATATTTTATAGTGAAAGGAAGGAATTAAGCTGCCACACTAATATCTGCCCTACTTTCTCACCTTTCCTGTACGGATTTGCTTCTCTTTCCTCTGAGGATGTAAATTCTCTTGGTGTTTTGGTCTCGACTTACCATGTAGAGGATTGTACCTTCAAGAGACCTGATATATCAGGAAGAACTGCTAGTTTGGGGTAAGAGTAGGAGCCATGCAATGTGATCTGTGGAAAGCTGCAACAAGAGTCTGCTTGATGAAACATAAACATGATCTGATACTTCAGAGGGGTAGCCGAGTTAGTCTGTACAGGATAAAGTTTAAAAACAACAAATAGTAGACTAACAAAACACGTGGATGGTATCGTGAGCTTTCATGGGCACAGCCTACTTCTTCAGATGACCAAAGTGTTGGATGTCCAGAACCAAAATTAAATAGGGGAGAAGGGAGGTGGGGAGGGGGAAGGAAAAAAATGGGAGTGGGGTGGACAAAAAGAGGCAGTGGGTATATAAATATCAAAGGGAAAACCGAGCTGGTATTTAACAAGCAAAACACCTAAAGACAGGACAGTTAAAAGAAGCAGATAAGGACCATTAGTTAGCATTTAGGGCGGAAGAGTACTAACACCAGAATCTACACAGACAAAGAACCATCGGCACCTTCATTGTTTGGTTGGTTGATAATGTCCCAGCCATCCGGTATCTCGATTCAAACCATTGGCATGAAAATTAAACTTGTGAATGAATTTAATTTTGGTTTATTATGATCTGATAGATGTGTGTGTGTCTGATAACCCACTGGGGATTCTACAGACCTTTGTATTCTCTTCTCTTCTACTGTTCTTCCCTAAATTCCCAAGCCAGTAGATGTGACTCAATATAGTTTTACCCTAGTTTTACTTCAGGAATAAAAGTCTGCCCCAGCTGTCATGGAGGCCAATGGCAAAACTTCTGTTTTCTTCAATGGAAACAGGATCAAACCCTAAATACAGGGAGAAGTTAGTAAAATACAGATAGAATGTCAGGATATGTCTCTGGAAAGAAGAGTAAACAATGTATCTGCGTTGCTGTTTGAATTATGTATTCTGTTTGTGGTCAGTTTATTTTGAGCTATAAATGTACTTCTAACCTAACCGAGATCTTTCCTTTTCAAATCAGAGTTTAATTTCACACACTCTTTTTTTTTTTTTTTTGTCCGCCATAAGTCTCCATATTAACAGGGCTTCAGTATTCAAAAGTTGCTAGTGATTTGGGGTGCTTTTCCTTATGACAACCTATTGGAGAAAATGGAAAATGCCCTATGATTCTCATAGAAGAAGTAGAATAAATTGGCTACAGATGGCAATGGAAAAGTTTGACAAGGATCTTTGGAACAGCGCAGCAGAAATGAGAAATAACTCTGTGGGCTTTGAGGGAATTTATACAAACTCTTCTTTGACCTCAGAACTAGAACTGTGTGACTCTCTGAGCTGGTGAAAATGGTGAAAGTTCTCTGTCCCAGATTAATGAAAATTGAGGGACAAGGTACACAGGCAGAGGAAGTCTCTACCTTTCTGCCTGGTGTAAAACTTAACTAAAGAGACTAAGTAGTTTCAAAAAAGAGAGAGAGAGAAATAAAAATACTTAACAGCTATCCAGTACTTGTTATCCCTAAAGCATTAACTCATGAAGCCTCATAACACTTCAGTGAGATAGGTAATATTTTTATATCCTCATTTAACTGATGCTAATCCTGAAGTAAGTCACTTTCCCAAAAGCAAAAAGAAAAGAAATTTGACACAGAGGCTGGATTAGTGCCCATGAATTCCTGCTCCCAGTCCTGGGTTCAGGCTGCTGGACAGCATCTTTTAAATCAAGTGCAGGCCCACGGTAGGCACTGTTCTCCCCATACACAGGTAATGGAGCAAAAACCACAGCATTTTCCCCAAACTCTCTTGCTATGCTGTGCATTGTATTTGCAGGCATCTCCAGTTGATGTGTTGCTTTAAGCAGCAAAGCATTCATCTTTCACTTGTGTTTATCTGTGTTTATGTACATCGGATAAACTGCTAATCTGGACTGTTTTCCTTGTCATTTTGCTCTCTTGTGTTTAGGTTTTCTGCACTAGATCCTATTGCCGTAGCTAAATCACATATATATTGAATGTTTTACTGGAGGTTTTTTTCCATTTCAGGGTCACGATACCCAATCCTCCGCTGTGTAAACAGAATCTCACATGAGGAGGTGCCTGAGAGTTATTGTGACATCAGCACCAAGCCCACACCAGAAGAAGAAGCCTGCAACATCTTCCCATGCCCAGCCTTGTAAGACAGTGCCAGAAAATATATGGGGAAGAGAAGGGAGCAGTATCACTGAAGCTTGGACAAAGGAGGGGTAGCTGTTTTAAATAGGAAAACAGGGTGAACATCTCAAGTATTTTCCACTTGTGACATGGAGTGCGGCTGATGGCTTCCTGGGGCCAGAGGTGGCTTTTGGTCCTTTCTGAGGAAGTGGTGCCCATAGCAATTTATCTTGCCTCCCAGGACTGTTACCCCATGTGAGATAAGGGAGTTGGGTGAGACTGGTGATCATTTGCAATGGGCTAAGTGCAGCCCCTTCTTAACAGGAATATTGTTTGGGGGTGCACTGCCCCTGTGATCTCTCCCCTTGTCGCACTGGGTATTCTTGCCAAGAGAGAGGTTTCCCGCTGCCCTTCTTCTAGAGCAGAACTCCGCTGTTCGCACCAACTTTAGATAGAATCACCAGGCTACATTCCCCCGTCCTGTTGAGTGATGCCTTATGTCCCTTTGCAGTCCCACATGAGTGTGACCCTTGCAACAGGTTCTGCTGCCTTCAGCTCTTTGGATGCAGCCCCACCCAGTTCTAGATCCGTTAGACTGGATCCCCAAGTGGCAGCCCTCCAGCTGCTTACCACCTCACTGGGATAGAGCTAAATGTGCCCGGCACCTGCAAGGCGCTTCCCTCTAGGAGTCAGTGATCAGCAGCTAACTGCTGTGACTCAGAACAGCTCCTTCCAAGCAGCGCACTCTGCATCCACCCAAAGGTAGTTAGCAAGCAAATAAAAGGGCTGTGACTGCAGAGGGCTGCACACTTGGATCTTGCCTACGCATTGAGACAAGGATAAGTGTCGGGTGAGCCTATCCTGCCTCAGATACACTCTGCAGGGCCTCTGTCTGTGACTGCTCCTGCTGCCATCGCTCTGTGTCAGCTTCTTTCCTCCCCAGCATGTGGGCCCCGCAAAAAGATCTCTGGGCTGCCGAAAGTCCAGATCTTTTTGCAGAGCCACTTTAGCCCAGGGCCTGGGTTGCAGCCCCTTAATCCCCTGTGTTAATCCAGCCCTGCCTGGTCCCCTCCTGGTCCCATTGGCTCATTGGGGGAAGCTCTGTTCACATGTGCCCCGTCCCTCACAGCTCCCATTGTTTGAGAATTGCAGCCAGTGGAGTCTGGGGGGACAGTGTCTGCAGGTGAGGGAAGTGCCCGGAGTCATATGAACCCCCCCCATCCTCTTGGGGCTGCAGCCAGGGACATGCTGGCAGCAGCCTCAACCCCTCTGCACCACCAAATGGGAGTTGCCTGAGGTAAGTGACCCTGTTCTGAGCCCCCTCCCACACTCTAACTCCTTCCCTGACCCTACATCTCAGCCCTGAACCCACTCCAGCGTACCCACTCCCACCCAGAACCCACACTTCCATCCCAACCTCCTGGCCTGAGCCCTTCCTGCATCCCAAATCCCTCCTCTCCAGACCCACCCAAGAGCCTGTACCCCCAGTCAGAGCCCTTACTCTTCCGGCACCCCAAAACTCTGCCCCAGCCTGTAGCCCCCTCCACTCTGAACCCCTTATTTTTGGCCCCACCCTGGAAAATAAGGGAAGCCATGAGTATCTGCCCCACAAGTGATCATTTTGTTTTAAATTAGGAAAAAAAGACTTGTATACAGAAGCCCCACAAAAATTAATAGTCCCGGGCCCACAGAAGAGTTAATCCAGCCCTGGGATTTTTTATGGTTTAATGTCACTTTTGATCTTAGGCCCTCTCTGCTGGAAAAAATAGGGCTGTGACCTGGCTGGAGCCAGGTAAGCATATCCAAGTAATACATCCAGTGTTATCTAAAGTGCCCTCTAAATGCTTTCCCCAGAGATCTCTTATCTCTAGTCAGAGCTTGGTTTCCTGCTTGTTCTTTTTAATAAACTTTCATTCAAGCATTTTGTTTTAATTCAACTCTGTCTAGTCAGATGGAATTCTGTCAGTCAGGGAAACTGGAATGCATATAGTGTGAGATCTCCCTCTCTCTCCACAAATCTGAAGTTCACAGTGTGAAGGGCTTTTGCATTAGTTGTGCACCCTCGTCCCTGAGCATGACACCAAAAATGACATGACAATGAAAATATATTAATGAAACAAATGCATATATAAAATCTTATCGAAAATGAATACAGTATAAAAAGGAACCTTCTTGTCACTGAAATGAAATGCACCCATCCATTCATTGTTCACCACATATCATTTTATTTTTATATAAAAGTTAATGCTGATTTAGGGGATCCATCTGCCCTTCCTTCTCCAGATAACTGTCTGGTTACTTCTCTCCCTGTGTCATGTCCAGAAAAAGTCTGTAAGCTCCTCCGGGCAAGCTTCTTGCTTTTGTGTGTTTTGGGAAGTGCTGTTAAAATCACCAGAAATAATATATATTGCTGACAATTTCTAACAATATACTCAGATTCCTGTGGACCCAATTCTACAACTCTTATACATTTCATAGTGTAATACTTCTACCTACAAGTAGACCCTTTGTAAGTATGCAGTGGCCCGCTACATAAAGGATAAGTATTATTTATTTCAGTATTCACAGAGGTTTAAATGACATTGTAAGTGGGTTTTATGGTCCCTATGCATATAATCCAAATTTTGTAATGAATGTCTACAATATGGCAATATCTTTATTAACATTTGATGTTTATTTTGTTCTCCTTTTTCTTTTCTCAAATAGTTGGGATATAGGAGAGTGGTCTGAGTGCAGTAAAACATGTGGTCTTGGTATGCAGCACCGACAAGTCCTGTGCCGACAAGTGTATGCCAACCGTACTCTGATGGTTCAGCAATACCGATGCCATCACCTAGAGAAGCCAGAAACAACCAGCACATGCCAGCTGAAGATATGCAGTGAATGGCAAATTCAGACAGAGTGGACTTCGGTAAGTGGGAATGATTGGTTCATTCAGAGCATGAAATCTCACGGGGGTTACAGTGGAGCGGAACATTCCTCCAGAGAACTCTAATCAGATGTGATTGGATTACACTTGGCTTTCATTAAAAACCACAGATGGGAATGTGGGAAAGCTTTCAAAAGAGGTGGAAGGTCATCTTAGACAATTGAAACAAGCCATGTGGTTATGAGGAATTAAAACTTGCTGTTTAGGACCAGATTGTGTAGAGAGAAGGAACACGCACTCTGCAGACCTGTCCAGGTAGCTTTATCTTAGCTAGTGTGGCTAAAAATAGTAGTGAAGATATGATGACACAGACCGGCTGTGGGTTAGCAATGTCCCAGATGGAGCTGTACAGACTACAACAGGGTCTGTGCTTTTGCATCTTCACTGTCATGTTAGCTAGACTAAAGGTTATCTGAGTATACCTAACGAGTATGCCTAACTGAACTGCAGTCATGACTTGGATTGCAGGGCAGACGCAGATAATTCAATGATCATTAAGGGGCTTGCAAAGTCAGTGTGTTTATCTGTGTTTTCAGGGAGGGAAGGATTGATAAAGACTTGCTTTATACTTAAGGGGCATATATTATCATCCAGGATTTGATTTCATACAGGATTATTATATGTGTTGGTATAAGAAGCAGTACCTGGTAGGGTGGCTTTTTTTGTTTTTATTTTTTATTCAGTTGTATTTTGAATAATATTTAAATGCAAAGATATTGAAGGCTCGCATAGTTGTTTTTTCTTTAAATATGTATTATGAAGCAAAGTATAATAAATCAAATACTGTTTTAGTAATTTTAGCTGGTAGTATGAAACAGCAACCAAAATAAAATTTTGGTTAATTTATTAAATTAATTTATTCCTGAAAAAAAAATATTTTGGCATCAGGAGGAAGGGACCTACTGTAAAAAGAGAGGTATTTAGGTTTGGAAACTCTGTGGTTTAAATACAGCATTTATTTATGTTAGCTTACTAGAGTACAAGTAGGTTTTCACTTTGGAGAAAGCTCCCTGATTTTAAAAACAAACACATATTTAGCAATTTAGCACAGTACCATTTTCCCCATCACAGAAACATACATGACAGATGCTTGGATCTGATTCTGGTTAGAGAAGATGGCACTTCTGATTTAAGGAAGTTTACTGTCACTTTTACCTACTGAAAAGAATACTGGCACTGTTGCTCAGAAGAGCTGAGTTCTGTTCCTGGGTCTGCTATTCGACATCTGGGTGACTGAGCAGGCCACTTTGTCTCTCTGTGCCTTAGTAACATACGCTATGTCTACATAACAAAGAAAAGTTGGAAGAAGATATGCAAATTGCAAACCACAATTTGCGTATCTTTTTCCACTTTTCTTCCAAAAGAGGCTTTTCCAACATTTGACCTGTCTACACGGGGCCAAATGTTGGAAAAAAACCTCTTTCGGAACATCCCTTCTTTCTCATAGAATGAGGTTTACAGGGATGCCAAAAAATGCATTTGCTTTTCCAGCATTTTTTTTGGAAAAGTAGATGCATTTCTTGGACACGGCAGAGATTTTCCAGGATACCTCTGCAGTGTAGACATATTCATAGAGAGAATGATACTGACCTCCTTTATGAAGTGCTTTGAGATTTATGGATAGAATCACAGAACACTAGAACTGAAAGGGACGTCAAGAGATCATCAAGTCCAGTCCCCTGCCCTCATGGCAGGACCAAGCACCATCTAGATCATCCCTGTCAGATGTCTATCCAACCTGCTCTTAAATATCTCCCAAGGCAATTTATTCCAGTGTTTAACCACTCTGACAGGAAGTTTTTCCTAATGTTCAACCTAAATCTCCCTTGCTGCAATTTAAGCCCATTGCTTCTTCAGAGGCCAAGGAGAACAATTTTTCTCCCTCCTCCTTGTAACACCCTTTTAGATACTTGAGAACTGCTATCATGTCCCCTCAAACTAAACAAGCCCAATTCTTTCAGTTTTCCCTATAGCTCATGTTTTCTAGGCCTTTAATCATTTCTGTTGCTCTTCTCTGAACCTTCTCCAATTTCTCCACATCTTTCTTGAAATGTGTGCCCAGAACTGGACACAATACTCCAAATGAGGTCTAATCAGCACAAAGTAGAGCAGAAGAATCACTTCTCATGTGTTGCTCATAAAACTCATAATGCATCCCAGAATCATGTTTGGTTTTTTTGCAAGTGTCACACTGTTGACTCATATTTAGCGGTGGTCCATTATAACCCCTAGATACCTTTCTGCAGTCCTCCTTCCTAGACAATCACTTCCCATTCTGTATGTGTGAAACTGATTGTTCCTTCCTAAGTGGAGTACTTTGCATTTGTCCGTATTAAACTTCATCCTACTTACCTCAGACCATTTCTCTAGTTTGTCCTGATCATTTTGAATTATGACCCTAACCGCCAAAGCACTTGCAACCCCTCCTACCTTGGTATTATCTGCAATCTTAATAATCGTATTCTCTATGCCATCATCTAAATCGTTGATGAAGATATTGAACAAAATTGGTCCTAAAACAGACCCCTGAAGAACCCCATTTGTTATGCTCTTCTAGTATGATTATGAACCATTAACTACTACTCTCTGAGAACAGTTATTCAGCCAGTTATGCACCCACCTTGTAGTGGGCCATCTAGGTTGTATTTTCCTAGTTTATTGATAAGAAGTTCATGCAAAACTGCATCAAATGCTTTACTAAAGTCTATGTATACCACATCCATTTCTTCTCCCTTATCCACAAGGCTTGATATCCTATCAAAAAAAGCTATCATGTTGGTTTAACATGCTTTGATCCTCACAAATCCATGCTGGCTGTTATCTATCACCTTATTTTCTTCCAGATATTTGCAGATGAATTCCTTAATTACTTGCTCCATTATCTTCCCTGGTACAGAAGTTAAACTGACTGGTGTATAGTTTCCTGGGTTGTTCTTATTTCCCTTTTTATAGATGGGCATTATATTTGCTCTTTTCCAGTCTTCTGGAATCTCTCCTGACTTCCATGACTTTTCAAAGGTGATAGCTAAAGGCTCACATACCTCCTCTATCAGCTCCTTGAGTATTCTAGGATGTGTTTCATCAGGCCCTGGTGACTTGAAGACATCTAACTTTTCTAAGTAATTTTTAACTTACTTTTAAACCTACCCCATTTCCATTAGCATTCACTATGTTAGGCATCCCATCACCATCAATCTTCTTGACAAAACAAAGAAGTTGTTAAGCACCTCTGCCATTTCCAAGTTTCCTGTTATTGTTTCTCCCTTTTCACTGAGCAATGGGGCTACCCTATCATTGGTCTTCCTTTTGCTTCTTATATATTTGTAGAATGTCTTCTTGTTACCCTGTATGTCTCAAGTTAGATTGAGCTTGTTTTGTGTATTTGCCTTTCTGATCTTGCCTCGACATATTTGCGTTGTTTGCTTATATTCATCCTTTGTAATTTGACCTAGTTTACACTTTTTATACGACTCCCTTTTGATTTTTAGATCATGTAAAATCTCCTGGTTAAGCCAAGATGGTCTCCTGCCATACTTTCTTACCTTTCCTACGCAGTGGTATAATTTGATTTTGGTCTCTTAATAATGTCCCTTTAGAAAACTGCCAACTCTCTTCAGTTGTTTTTCCTCTAGGCTTGCTTCCCATGGGACCTTACCTACCAGCTCTCTGAGTTTACTAAAACCTGCCTTCCTGAAATCCACTGTCTCTGTTTTGCTGTGCTCCTTTCTACCGTTCCTATATGAATGCAGAGCCATATAAAAGCTCAGTAGTGTTATCATCATCATCATGGTGTTATTGGTATGTCTGCAGTGCATTAGGTTGAGCATTAGCATTTCACAAACCTAACTTGGATTTCTGCAATTATCCTGTGGTTGAGAAACAGCTGCAATCCTACATGAGAGATGCTCTTACTGCTAGATGCTTTCATGGTTTTCAAAGTTGCTTAGATAAGACCATGTCCCTGTGGGGAGAATGAATGTTTCAATTGTTGGCACTAGGCATTTGCAACAATGTATATAACCAGTAATTTAGAAAAAGAAAACCCAAACCATATGTTAAGAGAATGTTAAGGCTGCAAAGTCAAGCACTCAGAAATTAGGACATGCCAAAAATAAGGCTGCCCCTGCAAGCACCCTTACCGGGAACACTGCCTGCAACCTTAATTTGTACCCCTTGCGTGTATGTGGGTGAATGCCATCTTGTCCTGGTGATTTATAACTGTTAAATTTATCAATTTGTTCCAAAACCTCCTCTAATGACACCTCAATCTGGGACAATTCCTCAAATATGTCACCTAAAAAGAATGGCTCAGGTTTGTGAATCTCCCCAATATCCTCAGCCGTGAAGACTGAAGCAAATAATTCATTTAGCTTCTCCACTATGACTTTATCATCTCTGAGTGCTCCTTTAGCATCTTGATCATCCAGGGGCCCCACTGGCTGTTTAGCAGGCTTCCTGCTTCTGATGTACTTAAAAACAATTTACTATTACTTTTTGAGTTTTTGGCTAGCTGTTCTTCAAACTCCTTTTTGGTTTTTCTTACTGTATTTTTACACTTAATTTGACAAAGTTTATGGTCCTCTCTATTTTCCTCACTAGGATTTGACTTCCACTTTTTAAAAGATATCTTTTTATCTGTCACTGCTTCTTTTACCTGGTTGTTAAACCACGGTGGCACTTTTTTCATTCTCTTACTGTGTTTTTTAATTTGGGGTATACATTTAAGTTGTGCCTCTATTATAGTGTCTTTGAAACATTTCCATGCAGCTTGCAGAGAGTTTACTTTTGTTATTGTACCTTTTAATTTTTGTTTAACTAACTTTCCTCATTTTTGTGTAGTTCCCCTTTCTGAAATTAAATGCCACAGTGTTGGGCTGCTGTGATGTTTTTCCCACCACAGGGATGTTAAATTTTATTACATTATGGCCACTATTTCCAAGCGTTCCAGTTATATTTACCTCTTGAATGAGATCCTGCGCTCCACTTAGGACTTAATCAAGAATAGCCCTTGTTGGTTCCAGAACCAGCTGCTCCAAGAAGCAGTCATTTAAGGTATCAAAAAATTTTATCTCTGCATCCCATCCTGAGGTGACGTGTACCCAGTTAATATGGGGATAGTTGAAATCCCCCACTATTATTGAGTTTTTTAATTTGATAGCCTCTCTAATCTCCCTTAGCCTTTCATAGTCACTATCACTGTCCTGATCAGGTGGTAGCTAGTATATCCCTACTGCTATATTCTTATTATTGGAGCATGGAATTACTATCCATAAAGATTCTTTGGAACGTTTTGGTTCATTTAAGATTTATACTTCATTTGATTCTACATTTTCTTTCACATATAATGCCATTCCCCCACCAGCATGACCTGTTCTCTCCTTCCGATATATTTTGTACCCTGGTATGACTGTGTCCCATTGATTGTCCTCATTCCATCAAGTTTCCGTGCTGCCTATTATATCAATATCCTCCTTTAAAACTAGGCACTCTAGTTCACCCATTTTACTATTTAGACTTCTAGCCTTTGTGTATAAGCACTTACATAATTTGTCACTTTTTATCTGTCTGCCATTTCCTGATGTGTTAGACTCTTTTTCATTTGATTATGTCTCATCTGAGGTTTGGGGCACAACAGATAGTAAGTTGCTTAGGCAGGACTCCTTATAGTCCTCTTTGCCCTCCTTCCTCATGATCTGAGCTGTATATATCACCAAGAAGAGACATTATTGGCAGCTTTATGGAGCAGCACTCCATACAGCAAGACCAGAGTGAAGAGCTCAACTGAGGATCAGGAACAACTGGACTCCCTTCTGTTGCTCTTTGCTTTATCTCCTGCCCATAAGTGTAGCTCAAAAACAAGGCGTATATGTGGAAACCTGGAGACAACCTTTCTTGAGCTTAGTGGGGTAGTTTCTATTCAGTGTACGAAAGCTTCCCAGTGTGTCAAAACCACATCAGTCCCAATGTGGTTAGATCTTTTATGGTCATGGCTTGGTTTGCCCCTATTTTTTAAATGTATCTTTCCAGACTCATCAATCTAATATATTGGATAGAGACGTATGTCTGTAGAACTAGTGAAATATCTTCCCCTTAGCAACCAGTATTTCTGCAGCTCATGTAGATTTTTTTGCACACATGGTATTTGAGGTAAATGGGCAGATGATCTCCAGATAGATCTTGATTATGGCTGCTAGTTCTTGAATGTAGTGCTGACACAAAGTCTATTTCGTTACAGTGCTCAGTGCCGTGTGGAGTGGGGCAGAGGACCCGAGACGTAAAGTGTGTCAGCAATCTTGGAGACGTTGTTGATGACGAGGAGTGTAATATGAAGCTACGGCCAAATGACATTGAGAACTGTGACATGGGGCCCTGCGCTAAGAGCTGGTTCCTCACGGAATGGAGTGACAGGGTAAGACTTCTCCGTTTTCTTGGGGCTGTCCCATTCTGAGATATAAGAATTGAGTAAATTGACCTAAGTGCATCACAATATAAAATATCAGTCATAAAAGAGGCAATCATGATACTTGTACTTATACTGAATTGCTTAAGTTTGTAATGCAGGCAGACGCAGATAAAGACACAAACTAGTTCCTGACTTTGTTTTAGCTTCAAGAAGTGATTAAAAGGGACAAGACTGTGGGCTGAAGTCCCAATGTCTGGATTTGGAATCTGATCTGAATCTAGACTGTCTGGGTGTGTTCAGATTTGTTGTTTTTCTTTGGTTAGGTTCGTGTTTTGCTTTGGTTAGGCTCAAGTCCTTAAGTTTGAAACCAGTTACTGCCCAAAGGTTCTCCTGGCAGCGAGGCTTAAGATGAGATGAGATGTTCTGGTTTGAGCCCATTCAATAAAAAGAATACCTGGCCCTACCCTTCTGAGCTCCAGAAAGATTCTTTCCAAGTCTCCACCTCTTAGGAAATTTGGATATATGTTTTGTTCCAATGTGGCAAAGACAGAGTCAGACTGCTGCAAATTTTAATTCCTGCTGTGATTATTTATTGATTCCGTATGACTCATTTTGATGACATAGAGGCTTTCCTGCTCTTCAAAAGTTGGTATGTCTTAAATTTTAGGAATTACCTAGCCAAGAGTAGGAAAAGATGCTCAGTTAAAGCTGGCCCCTACGTCACTTCTTCATAATTGGCAGGAATGATTAGAATCTTACTAAGATCTGAATTACAAACTCCAGAGCAAGCCTTCCTGTTCAAATAGATTTGTTGAGAGAGAATCTTAGTGCTGCAATGGAATATTGTGGAAATCATCTTGTGAAAGCAATATTGCTAACCAGCTCTCCACAGTCTAATAACTGCCATGGAATAAAAGGAACCTAGTGCCATTTTTTTTAGGAGAATATCTCATTGCATCTTAGAACATTTAAACTTTTCAAGGGATTTGTTACTCACTCAAGATAATGTTAAAGTACCTTCTTCGCCAGTAACCCAGAAGTTAACAGCTAAAGTGTATCCTATTGCTGTATCGTAAACCACAAAGTGCCTTTTTACGTTTGTTTTTCTAGCATATAGAGCTGGATTCCTTGTAAAATTCAAGTGATATTTTATGTGTGGGAAAGAAAAAAAACATTTTATCCTCAAAGATAGAAAAGCTTAACTAGCCTATTGAGAACATGCTGGGCCAGACCCCGAGATGGCTTAACTTGCTATAGCCTCATTGACTTCAATGAAGCGCATCTTTAGCAACTAGGGATCTATTTTTTCTTCTCTAAGCCTGACATTTTCATTTCTGCAGGATTAAGTGTGTGGCTTTTTTAATAGCTGAGAATGTTTATCTTAAAAAATTAAAATCAATAAAAACGGTTTGCATGCTGGGAAGGAAACTTTGGAATCTAGAGTTATGTTTTTAAATTTTACTGTATTTATGTATGTTAAATGAGAGCCTAGAAATGAATTTGCCTGTGTTGAAAACATTTTTTTTCTATTGTGACTGTTTTAAAATGTAATAATAAATAATGGGCTTGTTACCTTTTCAGCTAATGGAAGTAAGCGAACAAATTAATGATTTCCAAATGTTTGCTACTGTGTCTGGCATAATTCAACAACAGCTCTGCCAGCAATGTGTTTAGTTAGATTTGTGAAAAGAATAAAAGGAACAGGATTACATGAATCACAAAAAAATACAGGCCAAAATTTTCATATTGGATCCTTCTGTTGGGGGCTTGCATAAAATATTCAGAGTTCTGAACAGTAGCAATTTCCTGAAATTAGCAGGAGCTTAGAGTGCTCTACAAATCTGGCTCTGCGACCACCGATTTTATTTTTGCATGTCACCTCTCTCCTCTTTATACCAGGCATATTTTTTTGAGAACATTTGGGTAGATAGTTTTAAATGATATGCATTCCCAGATTTGTAGGCTTTATAACTTTTCTAATTTCCTAAGGAACTCTTTAAAAAATATTAAGCCAAGCCACAATTCAGCAAGAAGTGGAGATCAGCGATGGGTGACCCTCAAATAGTTCAGATAAGCAGCCAAAAGTTCAGATGCTAAAATAAAATGTACTGAGTCTGCAAAATTGTGGTAGAAATCTCAAAAAGAACAGACTTTCTTTGTGAGATTTATTACATGTCTACTTCCACTCCCAGCTGAAAATATCACAGAACAGTCTTTTTCATTGTATTGTGGCACTTGTGGCTGGAAACCATTAAGTGAAAGAACTTACAACATTTCACAACTTTGGAACCTTAAAATGGTTCAGTTCAAATGTGTTTACAGCATTTGGTGAAGATTCAGGACTTATTTTTCTGAACAAATTTCCAGTTACTTAGAGTATATGGATGTAGATTCACCATATGAATAGATGTTAGGATTTTTATCTCCAGATGTTTGTCATAGATCTGACAAAGTTGCTGAGGTAATATCTTTTATTGGAGCAACTTTTGTTGGTGAAAGAGACAAAGCTCTTCTTTGGGTAATAGATCTGCCAGGCAGTGCCAGTATATTGTTCTGGGGTGGAATGTTCTCAGTTTGTCATGGTCTGGAGGTATCTAGCAAGAACTTTATGTATGGATGTATGCCACTATATGTTACACAGAGAATATTTTCTTATTGTAGATTCTGCTACTCACTGAAGTACCAGGAAAAATTAAACAGTAATATCAAAAAATGTCTTACAAGTTGAAAGTTATAGTGGGATGTTATTTCCCAGAACCTTTGTCCGGTACGCATGAGATGGATTTGTGTAAACTGACTGGAATGTTGTTTTACAGTGGGGGACAGAGTGAAAATCAATCTACACAAGGAATACGGTGACTCAAACACTGATCAAGAAAAATTGAGTCCAAAAAAAGTATTTGAATAATAGTCTAGATGTTTGAATATCAGTACAAACAGACTCTCATTCCCTTTGTTTTAATTTGCAGAGTCTGTAGTTATAGAATATGATTCCAAGTGCAGGTCAAAAGAAGTGCCTTTCTGAAATACTAAAGATCCATATTTTGCCACTTGTAATGTTTTACGATATAATATGGGTGAACCTAAAATGTCTCACACTATGCATCACTTTTGGGGGTCATTCTCTTCCCAAACTGTGCTGTATCTATCTTTCCTCCATATGACATTTGGCTATCTCACTTTACTCCTTCACAGTTGAATGGTTTGCTTTGCTCACAGCACACTTTCCCACCTCAAATAAATATTGCAGGTTCACCTGCCTATCTGCTGGGCATTGACGTCTCTACAGTCAATTCTTGCATACATTTTTGCGTAATACAGCAAAGCCGTTATTGTCTGCTACAGTCGGTGGGGTCCAATAGCTGGGCTAAGCAGAAATTATCTTTCTAAGGAGCTAGAGGCCTTGAAGAGAGAGTCTTTGCGAACAGGGAGCAGGAGGCAGATTGTGAACAGGGAAGGAGCCTGGAAAAGTAAGGAAACATAGCCTAAACAGATCTACTATAATGCAGATGCACAACTGGTTGGAAAACTATACTTGGGGAGTAGTTATCACTAGTTCACAATCAAGCTGGAAGGGGTATCAAGTAGGGTCCCACTGGAATCTGTCCTGGGTCTAGTTCTGTTTGATAGCCTCACAAATGATTTGGATCTTGGCATAGTGAGAACATGTATAAATTCTGTGGATGATGATACCACGCAGTGAGGGATTGCTAGCACTTTGGAGGACGAGATTAGAATTCAAAATAATTTGAAAAACTGGAGAAATGTTCTGAAATAAATAGGATGGAATTCAATAAGGACAGCTGGATGGAGACGTCATCCTCCTGAACAGCCTCACACATGCTGAAGGGTTCCAACCTTGCCCACCTCAGCCATAGTATAGAGAGGGCTGCCTAGAATCTGATGATGTGAAGCGTGCACTCTGTGATCCAAAGCAGGAAAATTAATGAAAAATTACATTAAATTATATACCTAACTGAGATGTTGGTGTAGTAACGGTCACACTCCTAATGACATCTTCTTCTTAAACTTTTGTACTCCGAGTAGGCTTGCCAGGTGTCTGGTTTTGAACCAGACAGTCCGGTATTTGAGCTTTCTGTCCGTGAAAGAAATTGAGAAAATACTGGACATATAAATGTCCAGTATTTTCTAATTAAGTAAGTTTTATTATTATGAGTATCAGTATGTAGTTGCATACTGCCTGGCTGGTGGACACGCTCACACTGCGTGTGCGTGTCTACCAGCCAGGCAGTATGCAACTACGCAGTAGAGAGGAGGGGAGTGGGGCGGGATGGAATCCCCAGGGCCGGACTCACTGGTGCACTCTGCCGTGGCAGTGCACGGGACGGGCAGCACCCCGGTATCTGCGTGAGCCCGGGCCAGCCCTGCTCTCCGCCAGCCAATTCTCTCCCCCCGACCTCCTCCCAGCCAGCCCCGCTCTCTGCTGGCCGGTTCCCCCAGCTCTTCCCGCCCCCGGCCAGCCTTACTTCCCCCAACTCCCTCCTGGCCAGCCCTGCTTCCCAGGCTATACTGGGAAATTATTTCAAAATAACTCCAGAAATAACTATTTTGAAATAAGCTTATGCCCTGTAGCCTAGGAAGGAGCTCTAGTGAAATTTAGGTGGGTCAGGCTCGCCAATCTGATCAGAAATTCTAAGTTTGTCCTCTCTCCCAGATTACAATGGGGTGGAACCATAAGACTTCCCCTCATAAGGGCCAACAGGTGATCGATAGCAATCACGCTTTAACTCAGGAAATGAAATAGAAAACAATTTTATTGCCAAGGGGATTACGATTATAACAACCACAACAGATATGGCAACAAGAACACAGATTAACTGAATACCTTCCCCAGATGGCATTAACAAAATCAAACTAAAACTTATCTAGGTATACAGAGGATCTTAATGCCCCCAAGGCTGGGCATGGAAGGACCAGCCTCCCTTCACCTGAAAGGCCTTGGAGCAGGTGGTGGGTGAGATACCTAAAAGCAAAGCTTAAACAAAATAAAAGACACAGATAGAAACACAAAGATAAAATAGAGGTATTTGGTTTCTGACCTTAAAAGATAAACACCCTGAAGTGGGTCCTGTGAGCAACGGGATTTCTCCCAGTTTCCTGGGCCTAAATACTTTTTTTGGCACCAAAGTGTTCCAGATGTTCAACCACTTGCCCATAGTTGGGCTTGGTACCCTAAGATTTCTGTGGGTGCTATCTCTAATTGGAGGAAATACTGGTGGAGTTCATTAGTATTTATAAGACAGGAATGACATTTTCTTGGGTTCCATCTCAGAACGGCCAAGAAAAAGCGGGAACTTGCGGTTTTGACCAGGAAATCTGGCATCTGATTTCATACGGAAGTACGGAATGGCAGTTACTGGCAAGTTAGCAGATTTTGTTGCTGATTCCGATCAAAATTAAAAAATAACCTGTCAGCTCAACCGCAAAGCTCTTTCCTCATACATCTTTTGGAAAATAACAAGACATAAATCTTAACTTATTACCAGCTACCATATTCCTGCTAAAAAGCAATCACACAGAAAATTAATTCTGTAGGTTCCTTGCATTGCCACTATCCAAATCTACATATCTAAAAAAAAAACAGGATAGGATAGGACAGATACAATTTAGAGGGCTACAGCCCCAAGGAAAGCAGGAGTTACTATTTCAAAATAACCAGCCCCTTATTACAAAATAATAGGCTTGCTTTGTTATTTCAAAATAAGGGGAGTTATTTCGAAATAACTCTCTAGTGTAGACATGCCCACAGAGAAATGTCCATTTATTTCAATAGGAAATAGGGAGAGCACTGGTGGGTTAAAGACTAAATATTGTTCCCATCAAAGTCAACAAGAACAGGATTGGGCCCAAAACATTTATTAAGAGCTCCAATCTATTTCTATTTGCCATAGTACATTCATTGTTTCTTTTTTGTCTGGAAAAAAAAAAAGCTGGCCAGCTTCATTAATTCTCCAAATTCCAAAAGTTACCTTTACATTATCTGTGATTTTTTTTTAACGTATAGTAAAGCTCAGTACCTTGGTAAATTTAATATAATGAGTTTGCACAAACACATTTGCATAGGTTCTGACGTCCCAAATATCTCTTGCAACTCAAAATAGTACTATGCTAAAACTGCAATGTTTTACCACATTTGGATTCAAAGCCATAAATCAACCCAGGCCAGGGCGTAAGGTTGCTGACCCTTACCAAACGTAACAACAAAACTAGGCTGGCAAAATTTAGATGAGATCCATGTGGCCTGGAAATATTGTTGCTAATGGTCCATGTGGCTCTGATATGTAGCTCAGTTTATGGGGAAATGAGAAGTAGGGAATGTGCACTCTCCTGTTTTACTACCTTGGGAAAATCACCCATGTTCTTTTCAACTAACCAGAGTGCTCAGTTGTTGTTCCTCATTACCATATTTTTGTTTGTTCATTTGTTTCTCATTTTACTTTTAGTGCACATTTAAAAGAGAGAGTGCTTTCAAAATGTTAATGATATTTTGAAGCCAAAATAAAAGCTGTGAAGAAAACAACACTGTGCATTAGGGAACAACAAAGTAAAACTAGCTTGGAATCTCAACTACACTACAGAAAAATGAAATAATAATACTTATCTTGCTTCTCCCATTGGAGGATTCTGGGGTGCTTCACAGACACTAATGATGTAATCCTCATTTAACTGATGAGGAAATGGAAACCCAGAAGAACAGGCACACTGAGTCAAACCAGTGGTCTGTCTAGCTCAGTATCCCGTCTCTGACAATGGCTCTTGCTGGATGCTTTAGAGAGAATGGACAGGACAGTTATTGAGTGATTCATCCCACTTTCTAGTCCCAACATCTGGCAGTCAGAGGCTTAGAGGTACCTGGAGCATGGGTTGCGCCCAGAGACCTGTGGGGGAGGGGTGCAAGGAGGGCCACCCAGAGGCACAGGGAGGGGGCATGAGGAGGCACTCCATTTCATAATTAAAATTTTGGCATGGGTACAGCGGGGTGGCACACCTCCCAAGTGCTTCCACGAGTCGCCTATGGTTGCATCCCTGCCCATCTTGGCTAATAGCAAGCGATGGACTTATCTTCCATGAATTTATCTATTTTTTTAACAGTTATACTTTTGGCTTTCACAACAACCTCTGACAACGAGTTCCACTTTACCTCTTGTGTAGGAAAGTACTTCCATAGAAAGCCTTATGGGGTCGGAAGTACTGAGCATCTGACTGCCATGTGTTGGCAGGTGCCTAGCATGACTGAAGTTCAGGAGATAAGTGTTATATATAGGGTCACAAAGTGACTCTGTAGCAAAGCTGGAAAAAGAACTCAGGGCATTTGAATCCCTGTCCTATACCTTATAACCAAAATACCATATGTTCAGTTATGCAAGTTAAATTCCATAAACAAATGGTAGGTCACAGCAAGTGAAACATTGACTTGAGAAAGTGCAATGACATATCTTCAAGCCTGAGTGGCAGAACAGAGACAAAGAGAAGATGTATGAAGTGTTGTTGTAATAGCCATGTTGGTCCCTGAATATTAGACAGAGAATGGGGGTGAGGTGATGTCTTTTATTGGACCAATCTCTGTTAGTGAGAGAGACACGCTTTCAAGCTTACACAGAGCTCCTCTTCATGTCTGGGACCTGTATTCAGAGTGTCACTGCTAAAGACAAGATGGAACAGATGGTTTAGTGCAACTAGTTAACACTTATTTCAAAGGACAACTGAAAGTAAAGTGTTCAGTTAACACCACACTAGTCATGAGGTAGGAAAGGAAAAAAAATCCCTCCCAATGACTGCTTCAACTACCTGCCTCAACTATCGACAAGACAATGGACACTAGTCAGGCATCCACCCCAAACACATTGCCAAAGTCATCCATTGCATCTTTACCCACAACAGCAAACACTTTTTCCAAACCTTCAGAGTTAGATAGAATACGAGGATGGCTCCTCAATATACCAATCTCTTCATGGGACACCTTGAGGAAGAATTTCTGGACAAAGGCCCCAATATGCAAATTATATACCTGAGCTACATCAATGATATTTTCACCCTCTGGACAGATAATCAAAACTCCATCATAGATTTCCATCACAACTTTCAATAACCACCACCTATTGATTAAACACTCACTATAGAGAACACTCCTACACTAGCATCACCACCATAATCAGCTTCAACAGTGGAATCCAGTAGACAACTATATACAAGAAACTCACAGATTGCCACATCTACCTTGATAGATCCAGTAGCCACTCCAAAATATAATAAGAAATCTGTTATCTACAGCCAGGGACTTAGGCACCAGAATCTAAACTCAGAGGAGAAAGTTTGAGATATACATCGAAACACACTTCAAAGCACCTTCATGAAACAAGCTCACCGCATGAGAGAAGTAAACTGAATCATGAAATGGATTATCCAAAATACCCCCGAGAGAATCTGTTTCAATATAGAAATAACCCTCCCACCAACATGCACTCCGGAGTTGTCACCTACCATCCCACACTGCAATTCAGACAGGTTGTCATTATAACAGTTTCAACCCATACTCGGTGAGGACCACATCCTGAAATAAATATTTTCTGAACCTCCTCTTCTGGCCTACAATATCCCCCATTCCAAGCATATCATCAGTAGCAAGATCCCCATGGACTGGACATACCAACTCAAAGCAGTGCCAGACTACGGATGTTAAAATGTGATTATTTCCCTAATCAAATAGTAGTCGATAGATTTTCTGTCGACTAGTCGATTAGTTGACAGTGGTAAGCAGTTGCAGCACTCAGTTTGGCTGATTCACAGCAAAAGCTGTGGCTCTGCACTGTAAAGCCCAGGGAAGCAGCACATGAAGTCGCTAGCTCGGCCCCTACACCACGGGTGTCTTTTCATTCATCACACCTCACACACAGAGCTGTGGCTCTGCATTATGAAGCCCAGGGAAGTTTTTGTGCCAATCATAGAACCATAGAGCTGGAAGAGACCTCAGAAAGTCATCAAGTCCAGCCCCCTGCTCTAGGCAGGACCAATCCCAACTAAATCAACCCAGCCAGGGCTTTGTCAAGCCAAGACTTTAAAATCTCTATGGATGGAGACACCACTGTTTCCCTAAGTAACCCATTCCAGTGCTTCACCACTCTCCTAGTGAAATAGTTTTTCCTAATATCCAACCTGGACCTCTCCCACCCCAACTTGAGACCATTGATTCTTGTTCTGCCATCCGTCACTACTGAGAACAGCCTCTCTCTCCATCCTCTTTGGAACCTCCCTTCAGGAAGTTGAAGGCTGCTATCAAATACCCCCTCATTCTTCGCTTTGGCAGACTAAACAGACCCAACTCCCTCAGCCTCTCCTCATAGGTCATATGCTCCAGCCCCTTAATCATTTTGGTTGCCCTCTGCTGGACCTTCTCCAATGCGTCCACATCCTTTTTGTAGTGGGGGGCCCAGAACTGGACACAATACTCCAGATGTGGCCTCACCAGAGCCAAATAAAGGGGAATAATCACTTCTCTAGATCTGCTTGTAATGCTCCTCTTAATGCAACCTAATATGCCATTAGCCTTCTTGGCTACAAGGGCACACTGTTGACTCCTATCCAGCTTCTCATCCACTGTAACCCCCAGGTCCTTTTCTGCAGAACTACTACTTAGCTGGTTGGTCCCCAGCCTGTAACAATGCTTGGGATTCTTCCGTCCCAAGTGCAGGACTCTACACTTGTCCTTGTTGAACCTCATCAGATTTCTTGTGGCCCAATCCTCCAATTTGTCTAAGTCACTCTGGACCCTATCTCTGCCCTCCAGCGTATCTACCTCTCCCCCTAGCTTAGTGTCATCTGCAAACTTGCTGAGAGTGCAATCCATCCCCTCATCCAGGTCATTAACAAAGATATTGAACAAAACCGGTCCTCGAACTGAACCTTGGGGCACTCCACTAGAAACCGACCGCCATCCTGACATCGAGCCGATGATCACTACCTGCTGGGCCCCTGCTCTGTGGGTCCCTTTTCATTCATCACACCTCACACACTGAGCTGCAGCTCTGCTTTAAACAGCCCAGGGAGGTCTTGCATGAAGTCACTAGCACGGCCCCTGTTCCATGGGTATCTTTTCATTCATCACACCTCACGGTGGGGGCCGTGCTAGCAACTTCGCACAAAGGCTTTCCTGGGGTGCAGAGCTGCAAGTGTGTGTGTGTGTGTGTGTGTGTGTGTGTGTGTGTGTGTGTGTGTGTGTGTGAGAGAGAGAGAGAGAGAGAGATGTGATGAATGAAAAGAGACCTACGGAGCAGGGACCGAGCTAGCGACTTCATGTGCCGGCTTCCCTGGACTTTACAATGCAGAGCCGCAGCAGGGGGAAAGCGACTAGTTGATACTGCTAATTGATAGTGTTCTTGCTGGCACTGTGCTCCCCACAGTGCTTTCACCTTTGAAGTGTAGCAACAGCCCTGGGGAAGCACCCTTATCGACTAATCGAATAGTCGATGCAAATTGCATTGACTATTCAATTAGCCAATTAATCTAAATTTAACATCCCTAATCACAGCATGTGGCGTACCTCATCCAGTCCACTAACTGCCCCAATAACAGCCATGCAGGTGAAATGAGATAATTATTACACTCTCGAATGAACTCACAAAGAAAACTTGTAAGAGACAAAAACAAAGTATCAGTGTAGTTGAATGCTTTTCACAAAGCAGCACTGGCATGCGTACGGGGTGTGCCAGGTGTGCCCAGGCAAACCCTAATGTCTTAGGGTTGCCAGGTGTCTGGTTTTCTACTGGGCAGTCCGTTTTTTTTGGGCACTGTCCAGTAAAAAAATCCAGAAAATACCGGACATGTGCAAAATACCAGACTGGGCACCCAGAAGCCTGGCGGGGGGAGTGGCTGGGAGGTGGGACGCAATCGGTGCTGGGAGCGTTGGTTGCGTGTGAGGAGGAGGGGCAGCCTGGTCCGTGCTCCTGCGCGCTGCTCAAGCTCATGGTTGAGCCGCAGCCAGACTGACTCGCGCTTCGCCTGGACCATGTGGGGGGCGGGAGCGCCCTGGGATCTGCACTGCCCGGGTCAGTCCCACTCCCCACCAGCTGATACGCTCCTTCCCCCCCTCCGCCCCAGTCGGCTGGCCAGTTCTCCCCTACTTCTCCTCCCGATCTTCCCTGGCCAGCCCCACTGCACCCGCCGCCAGCCCTGCTTCTGGTGGCCAGTTCTCCCCTCCTCTCCCCATCTCCTCCGGCCAGCCCCACTGTACCCAACCCCACCCCCCACTGCCAGCTCTACCTCCCGCCGGCTGGTTCCTCCTCCCAATCTTCCCCAGCCAGCCCCCGACCCTCCCCCCCACTTCCTCCAGGCCAGCCCCCTCCCCCTACCCCCCCCCCCATGAAGTGTGTCCGGTATTTTTTTTAAGACTACCTGGTAACCCTATAATGTCTCAAAAAAAAAGTGGCTTTGCATTTAATTTAATCGCATGATATGCTCTCTTAGTTTTAAAGTATGGATTGCTGCATTATGCAATAAGCGCCGAATTGCACATGTAAAAAACAAACTAAGAAGTACAATGTCCCATACTTAAGTTTGTATTTTTTAAGTAAAGTTTAGTTGTTAATTTAAAAAAAATTAAGTTTAGTTAAGTTTTAGTTTGTTTGATGAATAAAAATAATGTCCTTTACGATTGAGTATCCAATAAATGTTCACCTTTAAAAAAAAGAAAAAATAAAATTCCCTGGGTGCACACCCATATGAAATGTGCTGCACACGCCTATGCAAAGCAGTCACTCTATATCTGACCTCTCGGTCCTTATCCTCAAAGGAAACCAGCACAAAAAGATGAGCCTGGGTTTTTAAATTCATAACTTTGCTAAACATTAAAAAACATTGACTAAATAGAGACACTAGATTTATGTATATGGTGTTGTTGTAGCTGTGTCAGTCTCAGGATAAGGTAGGTGAATCAATATCTTTTTTGGATAAATTTCTGTTGGTGAGAGAGACAAGCTTCTTAAGCATAAGCTCGACCACTTGTCTCTGTCACCAACTAGAGTTGGTCCAGTAAAAGGTATTACCTCATCTACCTTGTCACTGGGTTTATGGCTTATTACAACAATCGATAACCCACTTACACATACAGTTTCCTCACACCCCCATGATTGGAGAGAGGTTAACTGGCCACTTTACCCACCCTTGTCTCTCTAGTACATTTTCAAAAGTACTCAAGTCTCATTTTCAAAAGCAACTAAGTCACTTCAGAGCTTAAATTCCAACTGGACTTACGTGTTTTTGAGCCTTCCAGTTTTAGTGTTACCCGCTGCTTTTAAAATTCAGTGTCAATTTCAGATGATTTATATTCCTAGGAAGATTATTCCTGTTAACACTGACTTCTTACTGGTCTTGAACATACAGCTCTGAGATGGTTGGTTGAAGTTCCACCATAGAACTAGGCCTAGCCACTGTAGTTTATTGCTCTGTAACCTGGCAGAAATCTCATCTTCATCAGGCTAGCTGACGTACATTTCAGTGAAACTGTTTAGTGACATATATTTTGACAATGCATTCTCCATCACTTGAGAAATTCACCCTAGGAATTCCAGGAGATATTTAGAAATCAGTATACAATATAACCTTCCAAATTGTTAATTATTCTGAAGTGCCTCCAGTTCTAATATTAAAGGTGGACCAATTATCCTCCTAAAGCTGACTCTACAAAGGAGGTAGAACAGGGTGGTTTCTCAACCTTTTTTTATAAAGTACCCCTTTTTCAAAATTAAAAAAAAAATTATAAGTACCCCCAGTACCTACAGTTTTCAGACACACAAAAATGTTTTCTACCATTGCAACACATTTGTTTAAACAATTTAATCGTAGCTGAGCGGGCAATGAAATTTTTGGGTGTAAAAAGTACAAAAATAATAAGCACTGTAAAACTTAAAATAAAAATTCAGTTTTCTCCAAATTTCAGTTGTGTTGACATACCCCCCAAACTTCTCTCAAGTATCCCTAATCGTACTCATACCACTGGTTAAGAAACACTGGCCCAGAGCAGTGAGATGTTCAGGGGCTGTTGGTATGGTTGACGTTTTTGGTACACTAACTTAACTAGCTTGCCTGGGGGAGCAATAGAAACCCTAGTTAACCCTACTCCACAGTCTATTATGATTAACAACAATTTTTTTCTCACAGTGAGTGGAATAGAATGCTTCTGGTCTTGGCAGAACAATGGGTAAGGAAGGCCTGGGGAGAGCCAGGGGAAAGTGCAGAGGTTGCACCTCACCGAAGATCATGCAAATGTGGGTTTTTTCTTCTGATTTTTCAGTAAAACTCAGTCTACATGTCAAGTTTTCCCTCATTTTGGGTTGAAACCCTGTAAGAGCACCAGTTTTGCATTGTTTCAGTAGAAAACCATAAGTCAGTATGTAGTTTTCAATGAAATACAAAAGAAGCCTAATTTTGAGAAACATGTTGATAGAAGAAGTGTGGCCAATGCCTAACAAAAGTCCTTCCCCTCTCCAATTTATTTCCCTTTCACAAGATGCAGCTGTTTCAGATTTCCTAGGAACCATGTGATTGCCAAAAACAAATTGGTTTGTTTATAAGCAATCAGGCAGTCATTCGTCAATACCAAATGCTATTATATTTGCAGACATTAATATAAAACCAGACATTTTATTACTGGAAACTATACATAGAGATTAGAAATACAGTAAAACAAGCTCATACTTCATCAGAAAACACTTAAGTAAAGTACAATAGCGCACCAGATTTCACAAACTACACTAAAATATTTGCTCGCTCAGGATTTGCATATATCTTCAGAAGTCTGACTCTCAGCAAGGTTCAGGTTCATGAAGGGGGGGAGGGTGGATTTTCCAGTTGTTCTAAGTCATATCACTAACAATGGTTCTACAGGTTACTGTGTTGTGATTTAGGATAGTCACGAGTCAGATCTAATTCCTATTGCCACGCTATTATTCTCTTCCACCACTAGTGTATTTCTAGCCATCATTCTACTTCTAAACATCTCACACACTTTTACCTTGGTTTAAGAAACTTAATATGCAGTAGCCCCTGGCTTCCAGAACAGTAGCCAGGGTGAAGGACAATCTATTTTACTATTTTAAGGTAATTACCAATTAACCACCAATTCTACAAGCTTTCTAGTGTCTCTTCTGCATTAGCTCATTCAAGTCATTCGACTTCGTTGAATAATTTTCCTGTGCGTTTAGTATGGGTGATGTAAATATGCTTAGTATCACAGACAAATAGGAACCAACCATCTCTATTGGGACACTTATGATCTGATTTTCAAAAGAAAGCTGCATTGCCCTCTGTACACTGACCTCTTTGGAAAATCTGGACTTTACTTGGGTGGGTAATGGGATTGAGCTCTCTTCAAAATTTGCCCATGCTTTGTTGCCAGGAGATCACGTCTTGCTTCACCTTAGAATACATTCCAAAAACACTAAGGTCCAGTTTTCACATAGTTTAGATAGAATGGTGGTGTGTGTTTTTTTAACTTTATCTTCTGACTTTTGATAATTGATATTCATTTTATTTTTGTGACCCTGTTGAAGTACATAAATTGGAGAGGATTTGCAACATCTTCTAAATACTATAGGAAATAATGGGTGTGGTAGGGAGGGATCTGGAGAAGTGATATCATCACAAATTGGCAAGTTTTACCAATGCTTTAGTAGAAAACATGTTACTTGTTGCTGTGGGGGCGGGGGGGTTTAAACTTCCATTAAAGTTCCATTTAAAATGGTGGCCCCAAACCACCTGAAATGAGTGGGGGGAAGGGGCTTAGTTTAGTTCCTCGTAGGGAAATGTCTGTGCTGCTGTTGTCACTTACCCAGAAGCCAGGTTGACTGTCTCATTTGAGAATAAGAGTTGGAGACTGAATTATCAATGTCACTCTACCCTGGCACATCAGCATATGCTGCTCCTGGAGTCTTCATTCATGTGAACAAGTGATGCCAGATCAGGCTTCAGTTTTTACCAAGAGATGACAACTTTTACAAACACTGGTTTCATTTTTTTTAAGAACTGAACTGAGGAGGGAGAGAGTTTGGGAAGAAAAGAAACAGCAGGCCTCTGAATTTCAGGATGTATATGGTGGGAATACAAAGCAACATAACACGGGAGTGTAAGCTGTAAAAAAACAGAAGGAAAAGCATAGCTCTCTCCAAATACTCCCTATGTGGGACTATTTTATTAATTGTGCTCCCACCCATTGCTGCTATTCTGACAACAGGTCCTGTAGAAACTTGGGAACCCAGCTGCAGGACTCTACACTAGTCCTGCACAGGACTCTATCTTTGGGGTCTCGGAATCCTGGCTTTCACAAAGGAGGTTTCTGCTTATTGAAAAAAAACATGGAAAACTAAATACTAAAATAAGAAACATTCATGTTTTAAGTTTGCTGCTCAGGTCCTTTGTGGGTAGCTAATCTATAGTAAAATCTCACAGCCCAAAGTGGGATAGCTCGATACCTTCCCATTTGGTATTTCCTTTGGTGTTTGAGACATTAGTCTAACTCATCCATACTCATTTAAAACAGAAAAGTGTGGAGAATTTCACAGATTGAGCTTGTTCCCAACTCTGATTTGTTTGGGAAGCAGAGAAGTAAATTAGATTGTCAAATGGAAATTACTGAGAAATGAGGCAGTTGTTTACAACAGTGTTTCCCAATTTTATTTGGCCACGGAACCCTTTTAAACTCGAAAGAATTTTACGGAACCTCTAATAACAGTCTTATATATGAAGCTGAAAAAGTAGACCACAAATAAGTAAGGATAATAATAAACAAATGCTAAACAAGGTCATGAGATCAACATTTAGTTTAATTGCACCTAGACTAATCTATCATAGTCAATTTATATTTGTCATGGTTAAATTTTTAAATACAAGAAATCATGCAACTCTACTGAAGTAAAGTATTCGTGAGAGCACTGCCTGTGCACTCCCATACAAGCAACTGGTTTGACAGCTGAAGCTTTGTCCGACGCAGTGCTAGTATATTCGTATTCAGTCATCCACGTGATCCATGCTCCCTGAGAGTGAGTACGGGGATTCACGGTGGTATGTAACCAGTGATCGCACCACTGACTGACTGTGCGCGCAGCACTGAGTAGTGACATCATTGTCCCCACTCTCTGCCTAAGCTGGCATTACTCAGCTGCCATTACTTATCATGGCAAACACAAATGAAAATTGTTTTCAATAAAATTCATAAATGCTTAAATATTATTATTTTTTAAATCATAAAATGTTATTGTAATGAAATTTTCTCGTGAAACCCTTATTTTCACTTCGTGGAACCCCGGGGTTCCACGGAACACCATTTGGGAAACACTGGTTTACAGGATAACCCCTCCTCCTGCCCTCCTCCCGATGCATATTCACATATCCCTTCTGAGGGTGTAATATGCTGAGCTGACACCGGTCACATTCCTGCTTAGAGAGCAAAGATAGGTGAGGTGGTATCTTTTATTGGACCAATTTTGGTTGGTGAGAGACAAGCTTTAGAGCTTACTCTGAGGAAGCTTGCCTCTCTCACCAACAAAAGTTGGTCCAGTAAAAGATATTGACTCACCCACCTTCTCACTAAGACATGGCAACACAACACTGTACATTCTTGCTTAGTTGGTTTGGAATACAGTTGTTTATGGGACTCAGTTAAGCACTCTGTAGTATTAAATTGTGGACCAGCATATTTTTTAATCCTTAAAGATAGTTCTTAATTTGTGACAGGACTTGCCATTGCTGAGCTCTGGCACCACAGTTGTGGCTTCACATTTCACAGCCCTCCACCCCCCAAAAAAATTTTCTGGGCTTGCCACCTTTGTTATGAAAGCAAAACAATTGCTTGAGTCTTGGCACCTCTTTCCTTACAAATTAAGCAGTATTTAAAGGATCCATCTTAAATTAGCTATCAGATTTGTTTGGCATTATGCTTGTATATGCCAATATGCTGTAATTAGGGAGTGAGCAAATATCAGCTTGCAGGTCAAATCCGGTTCACCAGGGTTAGCCCCTGGTGGGCTGCTGCCACTGTATTTACCAGCACCTCTTCAGGTATGGGTGATCGCAGCTCCTGTTGGTCACAGATTGCCGTCCCCAGCCAGTGGGAGCTGTGGGAAGCCGTGTCCCAGTCTGTGCCACTTTCCGCAGTTCCCATTGGCCGAGAACAGTGATATGAGGCCAACGGGAGCTGCCATTGGCTGTACCTGCAGAGGTGCAGGTAAATATAGAAGTGGCGGCCTGCCAGGGAATAAGCCTGGCAAATTGCCACCGTTTTTATTGCCCATCCCTGCTGCCATTCGTAATCATATGGCATAGAAGCATACTGGGGAGATAAATGTGAGAGCTGCGAATGGTCATATGACCATTTAAATAAATTTAGCAGCTGGGCCTGGTTGAAGAGTGTACCATGCAAAGAAACTGAGATTTTATCTGTTACTTGCAACCGTGAGTGGCAGTTATAAGAGGCAAGGGAAGACAATGCCTTTCCTGGATATTCATGCTCAACCTCTCCCCTCTTCCTATTCCTATTCCGACCATTTGTGAAGGCTCCCACAACAGGGTGTTCTTGGAGAATCTTCCTTCAGAATGGCTCTAGTAACTGAAAAATGAAAAGCCTTGCATCTTGCCAGACCTATTAACAAAACATTGAACCACAGAAAGAGCCATTAAATGGTAATGAAGACATTTAACAGGCATGGTCAACCTGGTATATACCATCAGTTTTTTAATTTACTGACAAAAATAGTTGTGCTTTACCATAGTATGTCTACAGAACATTAGTTTAAAATTTTCTTCAAATATTTCATTCGTTTGTGGCTGAAGATTATAAAATCACATCTCTAAAATCCTTGCACAGATTTTTGGATACACAAACTGAGTAAATTGCTTGGATCTTCAGACATAATTTTTAAATAAATTCTCCCAAAGCCCACCCTTATCTAAAATATACATTTTAATTTTAATTATTAGAGTACAAAAACTCGCTTCTAAACTCTTCCTGTCCTTTCTGTCCATCCCTGTCTTCCTTTCACGCCCCTGTTGAAGAGAGCCCTTGAAGGGACATGCCTTTTCTTCCAGATAGATGGACAAATGTTTCCCTTTCTTTACGTTTGACTGTTTGATTAACTAATTTTAAAAGCACCCTCCACCAAAATCATTACCATACTAACATAGGCAGTGCATAGGGTTGCCAGGTGTCCGGTATTGTACTGGACAGTCCGGTATTTGCGATTTTTCTCCGGTAAAAAAAATCAGACAATACCGGACAGGTGCAATGTCCGGTATTTTCTGATTTTTCCAGCTGCGCACCAGACAGAAGCCTGGCGTGGGCGGGGGAAGTGGCTGGGAATCCCAGCTGGGAGGCGGGGCTGCGATTGCCGCCGGGAGCCCTCTGTTGGTTGAGTGTAAGGAGGAGGAGGGGAAGCCTCCTCCTCGCTCGTGTGTCGCCGGGAGCCTGCGCGGGACAGGCAGCGCCCCGGGATCTGCAAGTGCCCGGATCAGTCCTGCTCCCCGCCGGCCAATTTACTCACACCCCCTCCCTTCCCGGCCCACCAGTTCTCCCCCACTTTCCCTCCTGATCTTCCCTGTCCAGTCCCCCGCACCGCCCCCCAGCTCTGCTTCCCGCCAGCCAGTTCCTCTTCCTGATCTCCCCCGGCCAGCACCGCTGCACCCCCGCCCCCGCCAGCTCTGCTTCCCTCCCCTCCTTTCCTCCCAGCCAGCCGCGCGGCCCCCAACCCCCTCCCAGCTGTGCTTCCCACCCCCCTTCCTCCTGGCTCCCCCCTTCCTCCTGGCCAGCCCCGCAGCCCCCAACCCCTCCCAGCTGTGCTTACCGCCCCTCCTTCCTCCCGGCCACCCCACCCGCCTCCCGGCCAGTCCCCCGCCCACGATCAGGTGTGTCTGGGTTTTTTTTGGGGGGGGGGGTCTACCTGGTAACCCTAGCAATGCATAGTGGGTGCCGCCACTCCCCCCACACACGCTCGCCCCTGCTTGCTTCATTCACTCACCGGGAAAGGCTCAGGCCCAGCAGCTCCAGCCTACATGGCACCGCTTCTTGCTGCTCTGGGGAGTGCTGAGAAGAGGCAGGTGGTAAGGAATGGAGCAAGGGCAAGGCAAGAGCGGAGAGAGGTGGGGTGCCCCCCCCACCCCTCCCATTCCCTTCCATGCATTGCCACTGCTTAGAAAGATATAAAATATTTTGTTAGGCCTAAAATCTTTGGAAACATATTTTAATATTAACATATGGTGAAATTTCATAAATATGTCTGTTGTTATGGAAATCATACAAAATAAATTAGGGTTCCCTTTTTCTAAAAGCAGTGAACTTTGTTATGAACACACTAAACTGCTCTCACTGATTCATTTAGAATATTGTCTTTGTTTCACTGCAGAAATCTGGAATGGAGTTTTTGCAAATAAATCCATGACAAACTTCAGGGTACTGTAAAAAACCTGTGATTGATGGTTTTTATTCCCAAATTTGGTGCTTTTAATTAGGTACCTTCTTCATGTCCAAGCTGGCATGCAGTGGAAAACATGCTCCATTTTCTTTAAAAAGAAATTTTCGAGGAGTGTTTTTTTTTCAAATGTCACTTGCTACATTCGGGGTCAGGTAACTGGCTGGAAGGGGAGAGAAGAGAAGAGGGAGACAGTAGGGAAAGGGTTGTGTGTGCCCATGCTTTCAGGCATAATTTAGAAGAGAGTGAATTATTTTTATTTTTCAGATTCAGAAGGAAATATGAGACACTTAAATCCTAATTCAGAAAAATACTTAAGTGTATGTTTTAAATCCTGAATTTTCAACCACTCCAAAATTATATTTCAATTATAATTAGTGTGTTTTGTAACAGTTAACTCACTTTACTTTCCTCAAGATCTCAGTTCAGCAAAGCACTTGTGTGCTTAAACCAGGCATTTCCTTCAGTGCTTTGTGAAAGGTACGGGCTGGATGGCAGTGAAAACTGAATTACTGGTATCAATCCGTGGAACAATAACAAAAGCTGTCTATGTTTCCCTCATTACCCTACTGATATGCATCAGTCTGGATGATGAGACAGTAATTTGTTTCCCATCGCCCCTCCGATCCTTGGCCTTTCTTGAGAAGACCAAGCGGGAAGTCAGCTAATGCCAGTTGTGATTGTTTGTTGTAATGTGGACAGCTGGAACTAGAGGGTGATCACCCGCTCCATAAATCTGTAGCCCCACAGATCACCAAAGCTGTAAACCAGATGGTGAAGACTTTCTGTCACTGCTGAATGGAGCAAGATTCAAACTAGGAGAGACCAGGTCTGTGTTCCATTACCAGTTCCTTGAATCATCCCTTTAAAAAATGCAGTAAGGATCCACTAAACAATATAGAGCTAGGCCTTCTTTCCCAAGAAATGTTTTATAGAGAACTACCAGCAAGGCATAGGTTCTCCTAGCTAATGAAGTTTTATTATAAGAATAAAATTGCAAATGCCAATCAAGCTTATTATTTACCATGTAAAAATGCTTATTTGTGGTGTTCTTGCCATGTGTAATATATTATAATTGCTCTAAGCTGTTTAAATTTAGTAGCGCGCTTTCAGTAATCTGTGCATATTTTCCCTTTCTTTTTTTAATAATCCAGACACAAAAGATCAAATGCTAAAAAGAAAAATGAGAGTAGTAAGAACAAAACGGACAAAGACATTTAGAGACTGTTGTATACAAAATATCAAATTAAACACCAGCACATTAGGTTGGTTTGTTCTGATGGCAACAGAAGAAGCTCACCACAGTGTTGAAGTACAGGTTGAACCTCTGTAGTTCCCATAACCTTGATTGATCCAATCAAAAACTAGCAAAATCCTAGCAAAAGTTCTCCATGAAATCTACATCCATGTTAGGTTTCAGGCTTTATATATTAATTGGTTTTTACAGTAGGTTTGTGTTCTGGGAAAAATAATAGCATGGATAAATATATATATTTTAATGGGAAAAATTGACTGAAGGGAGTCCAATCAATCTTGAAAATGAAATTTTAAAAATAAAATTTCTTAAAGCCAGGACCCTGGTAGAAATATGTGAGCCCAAAGGGAATTTTAAAAAGAAGGTAAGTTGTAGAGTGGGCTACTCAAAGCACCTAAGGAGTTGAATCCCTTACTGTCAGGCTCTTTAGAAAATCTCAACTTTTAGAAGTAAAAAGAGGAAGCTTTGCAATGTTACTCAAGAGTGAGTGAGGTGGAGTGACCGTTGTAATATTGTTAATAAGGTATTTTTGGAAATTTCTGAACCAACATGATGTACTAGAATGATACAAGATATGAGAGAGAGAGAGAGAGAGAGAGAGAGAGAGAGTATGTATTGGGGGAGGAGGGAGGAGTTCAGAAAACATGCTTTGAGTTATACGGAGGAAGTATATAGTTAAGAAGTAACGTTGAAAAAAACCGTGAATGTTAATGTACCACAGAAGCAACGTCTCTGGAAGAATTGCAACCAACAGTTTTGCACTGAAATGATTTGTTTACTAATTAGTGATGGTTAACAACGATTGGATTAGGACAGTGGTTTTCAAACTTTTTTTCTCATGACTCAGTTGAAGAAAATTGTTGATGCCTGCCACACAATATAATGAGTTTCGGCTCTGGGGTGAGGCTGAGAATGAGAGCTTTGGGATGTAGGAGGGGGTTCCGACTTTGGGGGGGAGGAGGCTCAGGACTGGGGCAAGAGGGGCTTGCTTTGAGCTGCTCCCGGTAAGAGGTATAGCAGGGGTACTAAGGCAGGATTTCTGCCTCTCCTGGCACCGCAGACCATGCTGCGTCCAAGAAATTTCCAGCAGCAAGTTCTCAGCCAATGAAGTGTGGAGCTAATGTTTGGGGCAAGGGCAGTGCATGGTCCCTGTGTGCTCTCTCTTCTCCCCCCCTCCCTCCCACCTAGGAGTTGGGCCTGCTGCACAGTCTGGTCACCTGATCCCCCTGCAGCAACAAGACCCAGTGCCTGACATTACACAACCCAATACTGAGTCATGACCCATAGTTTGAAAACCACTGGGTTGGGTTTGCCTGACCCTTTCATGAACCTTTTTATCACTCTGTGTTGGCTCTAGCTGTCGCACCCTGCAGCATGACCAATAGACTTCAAGCCATGCTCTGCAGTCCATCTCAATATCAGTGCCAGGGGTCTAGAAGAGACCTCCCAGCCACCATCCTCTTTGCCAGCATTAGGTTGTCACTATTGTATATAAATGCCAGTTGGAGCACCCAGATGTAAAATGGGGTGTCCTGCCTCAAGCCCCAAAGTTTGAAAATGGAGTCATGTATGTCTCGTGTTGTTCTTTTGAAACTTCTCGTTTCAAGTTATTGAATTCATCCATTCCCCTTTCTCTCTGCTCACGCCCTCGCCCACTGAGTGTGTCTATGTAAGGAGAAAAAAAGCTGGAATGGAGGAGAAGAGCTTTGAAGAACTACCATGACTTAATTCTGATCACCGTGCCTATACCATCCTTCCCTCTCCACCCCACCCTTTCATCTCTCTTGCTCAATTAGATTGTAGGCTCATTGAAACAGGGACCTGTCTTTTATTATGTTTGTACAGTACCTAGCACAATGACCTGATTTGGGGCCTTTTGCCACAATAGTAATACAAATAATATTAATGAGCATTGAATAGTATCGTTAGCACTTCCAGGATAGTTCTCGCTCTTCATTTCATTGTGTTCCCATGGTTGAAAGAACATGGCTAATAAATGTCTATTTCATCTCCCATCGTACAGTGTTCTGCAGAATGTGGTACAGGAGTGCGAACACGGTCAGTAGTTTGCATGACCAACCATGTCAGCAGCTTACCACTGGAGGGATGTGGGAATAACAGACCCTCTGAGACAACCCCCTGTGACAATGGACCGTGTGTGGGTAAAGTGGAGTGGTTTGCTGGAAGCTGGAGTCAGGTGAGTTTTACATCAAAATGATGTATTTCTATTTCTCGCAGCCATTTTTTATCGACATGACAATTATTTAAAGTGGGAAAGCAGTTTGGCTGTGCACCTTTAGGACTAATTGTATCTCATGGAGCATATTACAAACTGATTGTGTGTTTATTTTTTATTCAGTTGGTAGGGTATGTATTTGCAGTCATTTTCTCCCCCTGTTTTTATCACTTGGATGAAATTATTATGACACTTGCATGAAAATAAGATTTTTGTTCCTTTTTTCCTGTATTATTACTGTTGTATCTCTCTCTAATCTTTTTTATGCTATTGCCCTAGGGCAGCTGAGGCTCCCTCTGCAGAGGGATATAAACCCAGCATAGTCAGCTCTATGCTACTCTTTCCCTCCCCCATGCTATAGGCAATTATTTCATGAGTAGACTAGAGACAGGGAGTGGATATGGTGAGGCATGCTGCTCTGGCTAGCAGAGCTGTCAGCAGAGGACTGTTCTAGCCAGCATAACTTAGCCCATCACTTAGGCTGAGTTACATTTCATATGGGGCTTGTTTGGCCCTAGTATTCAAAAGCATGGAAAGCAAAGTTGGGGCTACCCACCTCCCCAAATCCAGGTATATAGTTTTCATTATATGACAACACAGTCCTGTTAACAGTAACTAATATAATATTACGATCTCTAAGTTCGTTATAAGGGACAAGAGTTAATGAAACAGAGGTTTTTAAATGCAACATTTCTTCATTTTAAAATAAAAACAGGGAGGGACAATCTGATAAATATAGGCTGTGTTCCCAGAACTCTCTCTGAGTGATATGTTTTTCACAACATATCAGAAACTTAATGCAAAAAAACCAATAGCAAAACATGCTTCCATTACACTTGAGATTTGCAAGTTTAATGACCACTTTCAGGGACCAGTGAAAAGAATTTGTTTAATATAAAAAAAAAAAAAGAGGACAAGTTCTTGTTACTACCGTCTTTTAGTGAATATAACCCGCGGGTTATATTTGTTTTTACAAACCCCCTCCCCCGGCGGGCTATATTCGTGTGCGGGGTATATAGGGTTTTTTTTTTACTGGATGGAAGAGGATCCCCCCCCCAACCACCTTTTCACTACCTTTGCCGGGCTGGGGTTAGGCTCTCAGCCCGCGACTGAACAACGCGGGGAAACTTACAAGGGGCACAGCAGCCGGGAATGCTTGGGAGCCGGGGCAGAGGCATCCCCCGCAGAGGGGCAAGGCGGGAGGCTCCCAACCCCGGCTGACAAACGGAAGGAGCCCGGAGCAAGTTGCAGGCGTGGGGTTCGGCGGCCAGCAGCAGCGGCGGGAGTCTGCAGGCAGCCACGGCTCACAGGAGTGGGGCCGGGGCATGGTGCTTGTTGCTCCTGCGTGATCCAGCCGGGCGCCCTCCCCTGCAGCCGCCGCCGCACGCTGGACCCGCTGCACGCTCGCTTGTTGCTCCAGTGCCGGCGCCTGCCCCGCCGCCCCGAACCATGCCCCGGCCCAGGAGCAACATGCAGCAGCGGCGGCTGCAGGGGAGGGCGCCCGGCTGGATCGCACAAGAGCAACGAGCAACAAGCATGATGCCCCGGCCCCGCTCCTGTGAGCTGTGGCCACCTACAGACTCCGGCCGCTGCTGCTGGCCACCGAGCCCTGTGCCCGCAACTTGCTCCGGTCTCCTTTCCTTTGTCAGCCTGGGCTGGGAGCCTCCCGCCTTACCCCTCTGCTGGGGATGCCTCTGCCCCGCCTCCAGAGCATTCCCGGCTGCTGCGCCCCTTGTAAGTTTCCGCATTGTTCAGTCGCAGGCTGGGATCCTAACCCCCCGCACCCTAAATATACCCCCGGCACAGTCTTGTATACCCCGCGGGTTATGCTCGTGTGCGGGGTATACAAGATTTTTTTTTACTGAAATAGCAAAAACCGTGGGGTATATTCGGGTGCGGGTTATATTTCGGTGTGGGGTATATTCGCTAAAATAGGGTACTTTGCCATAGTTAAACCTATTCAGTGATACTCCCTTAGGGTATGTCTACACTGCAAAGTTAATTCGGAATAACAGCCGTTATTCCGAATTCACTTCCATAGCGTCTACCCAAGCAAACCGCTATTTCGAATTAAATTCGAAATAGCGGGGCACTTAGTCTGAGTTTGGTAAACCTCATTCTACGAGAAGTAACGCCAAACTCGAATTAGCTAATTCAGAATAAGCACTGTGTAGACGCTTAGTCCGAATTAGCTGGCCTCCAGACTTCCCAGTTTCCCCTGGTGGCCACTCTGGGCCAAACCAGGAAAACTCTTCTCCCTCCCCCCAGCCCCGGAGCCCTTAAAGGGGCAGACTCTGGCCACAGTGCCTGTGCCAGCTCCAAGCCTGCCGGCCCAGAGCCAGCAGTCACTACCCCGACCCAGTGGCCCCAAACATGAGCCAGCAAGCCACTGGCAGCCAGCTCTCCACTGCACCCCAGGAGCAGTCTGCCAGCTCCCAGGAGCATGCCAGGGCCCAGAGAAGGCGGGAGCCTTCCTGGACCACGGCGGAGATCAGGGTGGACCGTACTAAAGTTTCAGGGGATGCCCCCAACGTCCATGACCTCCGCACTAGACAGAGGAACGCAGCCTATGACAGGAAAGCTGCCAGCTTGGCCACCAAAGGCCACGTGGAACCCAGGAGCAGGTTTGCATGAAAATCAAGTTGATCCGGCAAGACCCCCAACTCTGAGCTTCTCCTCCCGCTTCCTCCTTTTGCCTCCCCCTTCCTGCTCCCTCCTCCCAGGTTTCCCCCTCCCCTTTCCCACCCTCATTCCCACACCAGTTTCAGTCAATAAAGAGAGTTTGTTTTTGGCAAGAAATGTGTTTTTTATTTGACATCAGGAAGGGGGGTTAGGGAGGGGTAAGTGGAAGGAGGGAGGAATGAGGCACAAGCCCCCAGTGGGGCACACCACGGAGGCTCTTAGAGCTCCTCAGGTGGAAGCTCTCCTGCAGGGCCTTCTGGATACTGACAGCCCCCCGATGGACCTCCGGGATGGCAGCCTGTAGAAAGTGCAGCCAGGCTCTCAGCAACACGTCCATGAGAAGCACCAGAGTGCCCAGGGGCAGCTCTGGCTCCGTGTTGCAGAGTGCTGTGGTGTCCCGAGTGAGGGCAACCAGAGCACGCAGAGACAGAAATGCTTTCCTGTCCCTCATCGAGGCAGGCAAGCAAGCAGGGACACTTGAGAACCAGCTGCCCGGGGGCTGAGGGGGGGTGTCCCTTTATGCACAGACGTCAGATAGTCTCAGGCAGCAGCCACACACAGGTACTCCTGACCTGATGCCCTGCCTGACCTGGGTCTGGCTGGCGTTAAATCTGAGTCAGTGTCCAGTCAGTGTGGATGCAGTATTTCGAATTAGCAAAATGCTAATTCGAACTGCATTTTGTGTGTAGACGCGTTAATTCGAATTAGCTTAATTCGAATTAACTATTTCAAATTAAGATAACTCGAATTAACGCTGTAGTGTAGACATACCCTGTGATATATAATAGCCCAACCTTTACTGTAGAACTACTTGATGATGCTCAACAAGATTAATGAGTGAAAGAATTACAAAGGGTTCCTCTCTACTACCAGCTCCAGTCCAGTTCTCTTTAGGTCCTGTCATTTTTGCCAACCTAATTTTTCTGGTAAAACTACACAGTAGGTGGAGCTACACTGGTGAAAGGCACTTTGCCAAATCAAAACAGGCTGTGCTGATATAAAGCTTTGATACTGGTGTAACTCTAGCTACACGAGTGGAGTTTTGCTGCTCTAACTGTGTTGTCATAGCTAATATGATAAAACTCCTAAGTATGGACAAAACAGTCTCCTTTTTGGAAACTGAAGGTATGTCTACACTACACTGATGTATTGGAAAAGGGTATGTAAATTGCGCTCCACAATTTGTGTACCTTTTTCTGATAGTTTTTTTGGAAGAGGCTTTTCTGAAATTTGCCCCATCTATACTGGGCCAAATTTCAGAAAAGCCTCCTTTTTCGTGGGAGGAGGAAGACAGGGTTTCCGAAAGAGCGCGTCTGCTCTTCAGCAAAAAAAAAAGTGGAAGAGCAGATGCATTCCCTGGACATGGCAGAGTTTTTCCCAGATACCGGTGGTATCTGGGAAAAACCTCATAGTGTAGACATAGCCTGTATGAATTTAATTTAATCCCATTACAGTACTGTAATTTGTGAAGTATATATTGACCCAGTTTCCTCAGAAAAATGAGAATGTTAGAAAGCTGTGGACATTGCTTCTAGCATTTAAGGGAATTCAAAACCCAGCATGTGTCTCTTCTGACCCTTCATCATACAGCCATTGCCAGGCTGGAACACCAGTAGGGAGGCATGTAAGGGTGTGTCTACACTGCAAGGCTTAACTCGAAATAAGCTATGCAAATTGAGCTACGTCAGTTGCGTATCTTATTTTGAAATAGGGAGCGTCTACACAGTACTTATTTTGAAACAGAGCACTCTTCCTCTGTCTTCCCTTATTCCTGATAGAATGAGGGTTACAGGAGTCAGAGTAAAAAGTCCTCCAGCTTGACGCTATTTTGAAATAACTGCCTGCTGTGTAGACACGGACTAAGTTATTTTGGAATAGTGCTGGTTATTTCGAAATAGTGTTGCAGTGTAGACATACCCAAAGTCACCACCAAAGCACTAAGCAGGAATAGACAAAAGCGATGCTAATGTACCTGTCCTGGGGCAGATTTGAACCTGAGACCTTTGCAGCTTAACAGAGGAGCTGCTACAGCTTGAGCTATAAAGCCAGCTGGTCCTCAGCTTATGTTGTATACAGCTCCCTTGGTCTTATCTCTTACTGTAAGTGGTCTAAGTGCTATTGCATGGGACAGTGAGCCACTGTAGGTGTGTGGGTTACACTAACAACTAAGGGTGTTAACTAACGAGTAATTTACTAGTTGAGTAGTCGATGGAATTTCAAAGGAGGAATGTGGAACTCCGCATGCAGCTCAGGGCTAGCGGGAAGTCCCACTGACTCCGGGCTCCACGAGGGCATTTACCATTTGAAATCCACAAAAGCCCCTGGGGACATCCCGCTGGCCCTGGGCTGCACGCAGCATGCCAGCTTTGAAAAATACAAGAGTCCCCAGTGGAGAAGGTAAGAGTACCTGAATGAGAAATTACCTATTGTAATGCAAAATCTATTCCATATTTTTATTTAGACCTTGATTCAGGGTGTCAAGTTTGCATATGAATGCCAGCTCAGCAGTTTCTCTCTGCAGTCTGTTTTTGAAGTTTTTCTGTCTGAAAATTTCAACTTACAAGTCTGAAACTGTGTGCCCAGGCAGGATACAGTGTTCCCCCACCAGCTTTTGGATGTTGCCATTCTTATTGTCTGATTTGTATCTTTTCTGTATTCCTTTTGTCCGATGTACGTGGCAGAGGAGCATTGTTGGCACGTGATGACATATATTACACCAGTAGATGATGTAGTTTCTTACGGTACTTCTCAGTGGGATAAGAGGAATGGTGGCCTGTAGAGTGCAGTGTTGTAGAGTTGTCGAGAAGCCTGTTTGTAATCTGACCTATTCATGATGACTACAGTCCCTCCTTTGTCAGTCTCTTTGATTATAATATCAGAGTTTTGTTTGAGGATGTGGATGGCATGGTGTTCTGCATGGCTGAGGTTATGGGGTGATGAGGTGATGCTGCTTGTCCAAAATTTCAGACTGTGCACATTGGTGCAAGCACAGATGATTGTTGTGACCATCAGGAGGAGTCCACGTAGAATCTTACTTCTTGTAGCATTGGTAGGATTGTATCAATAGGGCAGTGTGCTGTTCAGAGGAGTAGTGGAAATATTCCCTGAATCAGAGACAGCAAAAGTAGGCTTCTGTGTCCAAAGGCACCGTTTCGGGAGAGCGGGGAGCAGCCATGTATACTGGGACATGGCTGTTCATGGCGCCTCAGCTCAAGCAGCAGTGGTGGCTGAGGCACAGCAGGAGGAGGCAGAACAGGAGGCATCTTCCTCCCTCCTCCACACTTGAGGAGGGAGGGCGCGCAAAGGAGGAGGGAGCACATGTGCCACCAATGGCCGCTCCCCCTGCCCGCTTTTGCCAGTGGCGGCAGTAGGGCTGAAGCGGTGGCAGGAGGAGGAGGCGCCTCCCTCTCTCCTCCGTAATGGCAGGTATCCAGGGCTCCATGCTCTGCCTGAGCGTCAGCTTTTGCCATTAGCAACACTAAGGCGGCAGGAGGAGGAGGCACCTCCCCCACTTGGTAATGGCGGCCCAGCCAAGGCACCACACTCTGCCCACTGCATGCACTTCTGCTGGCAGTGGCAGAAGGAGACAGAGAAGGAGGTGCCTCCCTCCCTTCTTCCTCCCCCCACAATAATGGCAGCCCGGCCAGGGCTCTGCGCCCCCCCTACTCATGGGGGTGCAGGACACACTTGGGGAGAGACAGTGCACGCAGCAGTAACAGCCATGCATGCTCTAGGGAGGCAGCCTCGCTCTGGGGAATGTTGGGGTGGGAGAGCAAAGGGGTGTTAGGTGAGGGCATGGTGGGATCATGGGGCAAGAGGGTATTGGCATGGGCTGTAGGGGTCAGAGGGCATGGGCTATAGGGGTAGGGGTCGAAAGGTGTTAGGCACTGGGGAGCAAGGGCTGGGTTGGGACTAGGTGGTCAGACAACATTGTATTGCATATTTGCAAATTCCTTATTTGCATAATGAATATGCAAATAAAATGTTACCTGTCCACCAAAGGTTTGTGAATGGGTTTGCATAAATAAAGTTGGGAACCATTGCTATAGAGGGTGCTGATCAGATGGTCTCGTAGTTTCTTGGAGAGTATGTGGCAGTTTCTCAATGTATTCTGTGTAGTATGTGGATTGTAATGGATTTTTCACTTTCAGTCTCTTTTGGAATGATGTCCATCTGTTTGAACTTGGAAAGGAATAAGAGGTCTGTCTGTATCTTTAAGAACATTGTGCAATGTTTTGTTGCTGCCCCATTTAGAGTATATAGCACCGAAGATGAAAGACACTTCTCCCCACAACTTTTAGTGAACTTCTGCTGAGGAAGAAGAATCCCTTCTATCTGAAAACACTACTGCACCTGTAATGGCAGCTGCAGCTTCTCCTTTGCTGATGAGCAGTGGCTGTCTCCTGTAGAAAATTCTTTCAGGCGTTAACAAAATTTGAGGATATTGTCTGTTGTATCTCTGGTTTTCCCCTGAATTCCAAATGCTATGAGATATTTCCCAAATCATACTGCTCTTTGACCAAAGGCTGCCTTCCATTTTAAGTGTACTTAGAACACTTAAGGATACCTCAGTGAATGGCTGTCAAATTAAAGGTGTTAAAAAATATTGAACACTGGATACCAACAGTTGTACAGAACGTTTACAAGCCTCTTACATCTTTCCGTAAGCCTGTTCATTGCATTTGTGAGCATTCAGTGACACACAGTGTTGCAGTTGGGAGCAAGATGCTAGTGGGAGGATAAATGCTGTTTTTCACAAAGCTAATTGCAACCAGATCACGAGTTAGGAATCCTCTCAATAGTGGGTATTTTGTAGTTGGGAATGGAACTTGAAGAGGGCATTAACATTGGCATATATCAAAGTTACAGTTGAATAGTCTTTAGCTCTCTCCAAAGTTGTTGAAGTGTTTTTTGACATCTGTCTATGTGCATGTGGGTTTCTTGCAGAAGTGGCTAGAATGTGTTCTCTACAAAGAGAAATCTTACTGCAGTCAGAAATATATTCAGAATGACATATGTTGCTCTGCACACTGTTTAAATACTAGGTAATGATTTATTGACAGTTGTTGCTCAAGTTCTGGATGTTGTGAAAAACAGCAGTTTATTATTAAATAAAATTATAGTTCTAGCTTTCACCACCATTCTTGTGAAAATCAGGAATAAAATAGCAACAGGACTCCAAGTGATTTGCCGAGGAGTTGTGCTTTATTCAACAGATTGTGAGAAACCACCTCTAAATTAAATTATCTAAGACCTATACCAAAATACTTTAAAAAATAAGTCACTGTAGAATTTCAGAGATGTCAAGACAATGCAGTTGTTATCACCTCCCACCCTAAAGCTGGGAAGCAGTATTACAAAGTTTTAAATCATAAAAGCTTTTTACTTCAATTAAAAATACATATTGTGCAGGGCATAAGTTGAGGCAATGGGGGGAAAAAAGGCATTTTAAGGTTTTAAACCAGATATTGAATCTAACAGGGCTTCCATTTTGGATTCCTTTTGAAGAAAATGTCTACCCGTGCCCATTTAAAAACAGACAGTCCCATTTCTAAGACCTGGACATTGCACTCAAAGCTCGTGGATCTGTAATCAGTTTAAAATAATTATAAAACATCTAAATTAATCTCTTGCAAAAATCAATAATTTCATTCATTCAGTTTTTTTCCTGATCAAATCTCATTTACTCTATAGTAACTCATCAAGAGTTCTTAGCAAACGTAATTTATTATTTTGTACTTATATTGAGTCCTGTGGTAAACCTTAGTCGTAATCTGTGCATCTGTTTCCTTTGTAGCTATACTGGAGCAGAAGAAAATCTCTCATACACATTTCACCTAGGATTCATGCCAAAAATCTGTTAGTGCTTCAAATCCTTGCAGTTACAATAAACACACCAAACAAGGATCATGTTATATAAGTTGCTCAAACAGATATATGTTGACAATTGTGATTATTGATTACAAATTTGTAACACACAGGATCTGTTTCATAGCTTGAACAGCATAGCTGATTTAGAACAGTGTTTCTCAGAGTGAGCCGCAGGCCAACTTTGAGAATGCTGCTAACGGACCACTCTGGTTTGTTTATTTAGTAAGTAAACAAACCAGAGTGGCCTGTTAGCAGCTTTCTCAAAGCAGGCCAGTGGCCCGCTTTGAGGAACACTGATCTAGAACTAAGTCAGAGGTAGTGTCTCTCTGAAACACGAGACCCCATTTCACTTCAGTTTCTTTGTCATCTCTGAAGGTTCCAGCTGCACCAAAGACTAAAAGTCTCTTCACTCTTATCACACAAAGTCTCCCCCCTAATAATGAGTAGTTTGAAACTACAATACTGGGGGGAATTTCTATGAATTTAGAGGACATTAGTGAGAGTGAAATGGACAGGCTGGACAAATGGAGACAGGAAAAGCATTGCTTCTCCATCAGACACATAGCATATGGGTTTTCATTTGTCATTTCCACTTACATTTTCCTTATTTCACTGACCTGTTACAATGTATTATGCAACTTACACACAAAATCCTTCCTCCTTACCTCAGAGTTGGTGTTGGAGTGAATGGACTTTGACAGCAAAGTGTGGTTTAGTGTATGCTCTGGCAGGTCTTACCAAGCTGAGAATGTGCTAAGGTAGCATTCAGAGTAGCAGGGAGTCTGACCATGCCTCTATTACTCTAGGGCAACCCAGCCAAAGTGGAGGGAGTACCACAGTTACAAGGCACAAGGGCTGACAGCCTGAATGCACTGCTGCAGAATTCTTCTGCCAAACATGCCACACAAAGCACAGTAAACTGGGAGACTGAGCACAGACACTTGGGTTGCCTTCACCAGTGTTCACAACCCAGGGTAGCACAGGATGTAAAATAGAAAAGACTGAAAGAACAGTCCAACTAGTTGTTGCAGGTCACAACACAAGAACACCATCATCTGATCATTAAATCAATACTGACATCGAAATTACAATATCAGTAAAAGCATATATCATATGGAGATATACAGAACAAGAACAAAAGACTCATGGCACAATGGAAAAATGGAGAGCAAGTATTCCAAGGAAAATTTTTTACAATAGAGCAAAGACTGTAGGTGTTGGATTCGTTGTCAGGAAAGAAACCGGATAAGCTGTGCGGCCAGGGGCTCAGGGCTCGGCACACGGAGCTGCTTGGTGGGAAAGGGGAACTTCTCCCTCAGTGACAGCAGCAGCTCCCTGCTGAGGACAGAGCAGAGAGTCTCCCAGCAGGTAGAGAGGGGACATGTCCCTACCAACTGGGAGAGACTCCCTGCTCTTTCCTCAGCAGGAAGCTGCTGCTGTCACTGAAAAATGCCTCTCCCCCTGCCAGGCAGCTCCTTGTGTGAGTCCTGAGCCCCTGGCTGAGCGGGGCTGTGCTGCTGCACAGCTTAGAGGGAACACTGGTATGCACCCATGCAGCAAGCAGAAGTCAAAGAAATGGAATATTTCTATGAAGAGCTGGGTGAGGAAAGGCAGAAAAGAGCCACCTACCTAGTCACCCAAAGGGTAAGGAGAGTGAGAAGGAAAAGTATGTGGGGAAAAATTGGTAAAATTGTAAAAAATAATCATGGAGCATGTCTGGTTGCATTCATAGAGACTAACCATCTCAACATCATGAACACAGTATTTCAAAAAGAACATCAGCAGTGGACATGGAATCAGATTATGGATGGATGGATACCAGAAGACTCTTCAATGATGTAGTGGCAATAAGAGAATCAATCATTTACACAGGCACAGATCATTGTATGTTGTGCTCAAAAATATGTGTTGACAATGCCTATGAAGACTGTGTCAAGAGAAGCCAGAAACCAAAGCGAAAATAGCACTTCAGCAAAGAAGCATCTGCAGAAGAAGTGAGTGAAATGGACCTTGAGTATTAGGCCAACAAGGACATCAATGAGGAGTATGGATATTTTATCTCAGATAAACTCGGCAACTAAGAAGGGAAAGATATTGAAAATGATGGGATGCAAGCAGAAGATCATCAAGAAAACTGAATCTGAAGGTGAGGCGGTCATGCATGAAATTAGAAGAGGAATGGGTGAAGAATACAGAATATTGCAAAAGGAAATCATCGAAGAAGATCAAAGAAGAGTAGGAAGACTTCAGAAAGAAGAAGCCGAGAGAAGCAGCCAAAAAGAACAAGAGTCTGAAGAAGGTAGAAAGAGATGTTAGGCAGAAAAAGTTTATCCTGGGAGCATTGAAAATGAAAACTGTGAAAGGACATCAAAAAGCAGCAAGATGAATGAAATATGAAAATTCTACAATGATCTCTTCTCCTCACATTGCAATGTCCAACATACGCTATCAAGACAGGAGGCTACAGAAGAAGATCCCGACATTATGTGGGAAGAAATCAAATATGCAGTTTGTAACATAAAGAGAGAGAAAATAGATTATATTGGCCAGAATATCTCAAAGCAGGGGAAGACAGTCCCTTTAAAGCATTGGTGCAATGGTTCACCATCTACAGCAATAGCAAGTGTGTGTCATGGAAGAAATTGAAAACAATGCTATTGATGAAGAAAGGCAATCCAGAAGAATGGAGCAACTGTCATCTTATCATACTCCTCTCGCAAGTGAACTAGGTCTACACTCATGTCATACTCAATTGGCTTAAAAAAGAACTTTGAAATGCATGAAAGTAGGGTATGTCTATACTACAGTGTTAATTCGACTTTTCTTAATTCGAAATAGTTAATTCGAATTAAGCTAATTCGAATTAATGCGTCTACACACAAAATGCAGTTCAAATTAGCATTTTGCTAATTCGAAATACTGTATCCACACTGACTGGACACAGACTCAGATTTAACGCCAGCCAAAACCAGGTCAGGCAGGGCATCAGGTCAGGAGTGTCTGTGTGTGGCTACTGCCTGAGGCTATCTGACGTCTGTGCTTAAAGGGACACGCCCCTCACCCCCGGGCAGCCGGTTCTCAGGTGTCCCTGCTTGCTTGCCTGCCTCGATGAGGGACAGGAAAGCATTTCTGTCTCTGCGTGCTCTGATTGCCCTCACTCGGGACACCACAGCACTCTGCAACACGGAGCGGGAGCTGCCCCTGGGCACTCTGGTGCTTCTCATGGACGTGTTGCTGAGAGCCTGGCTGCACTTTCTGCAGGCTGCCATCCCGGAGGTCCATCGGGGGGCTGTCAGTATCCAGGAGGCCCTGCAGGAGAGCTTCCACCCTGAGGAGCTCTAAGAGCCTCCGTGGTGTGCCCCACTGGGGGCTTGTGCCTCATTCCTCCCTCCTTCCACTTACCCCTCCCTAACCCCCTTTCCTGATGTCAAATAAAAACACATTTCTTGCCAAAAACAAACTCTCTTTATTGACTGAAACTGGTGTGGGAATGAGGGTGGGAGAGGGGAGGGGGAAACCTGGGAGGAGGGAGCTGGAAGGGGGAGGCAAAAGGAGGAAGGGGGAGGAGAAGCTCAGAGTTGGGGGTCTTGCCAGACCAACTTGATTTCCATGCAAACCTGCTCCTGGGTTTGTATGTGGCCTTTGGTGGCCAAGCTGGCTGCTTTCCTGCCATAGACGGCTGCATTCCTCTGTCTAGTGCGGAGATCGTGGACGTTAGGGGCATCCCCCCAAACTTGAGTACAGTCCACCCTGATCTCCACCCTGGACCAGAAAGTTGCCCACCTTCTCCGGGCGCTGGCAGGCTCCTGGGAGCTGGCAGACTGCTCCTGGGGCGCAGTAGAGGGCTGGCTGCCAGTTGGTTGCTGGCTCATGTTTGGGGCCACTGGGTCGGGGTAGTGATTGCTGGCTCTGGGCCGGCAGGCTTGGAGCTGGCACAGGCACTGTGGCCAGAGTCTGCCCCTTTAAGGGCTCCGGGGCTGGGGGGAGGGAGAAGAGTTTTCCTGGTTTGGCCCAGAGTGGTCACCAAGGGAAACTGGGAAGTCTGGAGGCCAGCTAATTTGGACTAAGCGTCTACATAGCGCTTATTCTGAATTAGCTAATTCGAGTTTGGCGTTACTCCTCGTAGAATGAGTTTTACCAAACTCGAATTAAGTGCCCCACTATTTCGAATTTAATTCGAAATAGAAGTTTGCTTGTGTAGACGCTATGGAAGTGAATTCGGAATAACGGCTGTTATTCCGAATTAACTTTGCAGTGTAGACATACCCGTAGAGAATAAACTGTTTTCTGCTTAGGTATTCAACAGTTGATCACATACACCCAGTTTGGCAGCTCATTGGAAAATGCAAGGAATACAAATTACCATTGTGTCTTCCATTTGTCAATTATAAAAATGCTTTTGACTCCGTGGAAATTAATGCTGTGTTCAACACACTCAGCGAGTTCTGACTCAACCTGAGGTACATTTATCGTCTGGAACAAATTAACTACAGTTGTTTGACAGAGATATCATATTCAGTATCCTGTGGACTATTACTATATGTAGAAGAGTCCGACAAGGTGACACAGTACTAGAGTTGATGTTCGAGAAACTGAACTGGAAAGAAGGAATTAGAATTGACAGGAAATAGTTCGCACACCTTCTCTTTGTTGATGACTGTGTAATATTGGCAATGGACACAATAGAACTGGAAAACAAATTGCAGCAATTGCAAACATTTTCCAAGGTCACTGAGTTGGAAATGAACACGTCAAAGACAAAGTAGATGAGGAATGAGCATTGCGTGGCAGGAAACATCATTGTAAATGGGAAAATAATTGAGGAAGTCCACAAATATATTTACCTGGGTCAGCAACTGAATAGAGACAACGCGTTTGAGGGGGAATGCAGCAGAAGGCGAAAGGCCGGTTGGGCAAGTTTCAACATAAGAAAGATGTCTCTTAATAGACGATGACCAACCCATGAAGACAAGGAAAGAACTGTTTAATTCCATTGTTCTGCTTGCAGTGCTACATGGAGCAGAAAGCTGGTCAACAATGAAAGTGCAGAAAGAAAATGTATTGTCATGCAGAGAGCAATGGCAAGGCAGATGTGTAAGATTTTGCTCCCTGATCACATATCAAATGGAGAGATCAGAAGGAGTACAGTCGTGACTGATATAGTACTAGTGATGTAAGACACAAAGCAGAGATGGGTGGGTCATGTCGTCATCCGGCAGGACTATAGGTGGACAGCCTGCATCAGTGACTGGATCCCCAGAGACCACAAACAACCACTAGGCAAACCGGAAACATGGTGGGCTGATCCCATGACCATATTCTTATGAAATGAAAAGAATGTGCTTGCGACAAAGTGCAATGGTGTTGTGTCGACTTGCATTTGTGGAGGGATGGACTAGGACAAGCCAAATAAAGGTGGCAAAGATGGATTACAACTTGTTGCCGGTTGTCCTTTACACACTTACTACTCTGATTTTTCCTTTGAGTTGAATAAGTTAAAAACTGAGAGAAAATGAATCTGTTGAAACATTGGATCATAGTCTACTTGTATACACATCTGTTCAGAGGGTGAAATCCTGGATAGCTGGTATCAGCAGCTGGGGGAGTCTGTGCTTCCCAATACAGCCTGGTGTAGCCCCACCCATGCTCCACCCCCAGCCTCCCCACTTCCCGTTCCTCAGCTGGAGTCCCAGATGTGGAGGGGTGGCTTGGGTCACACCACCCAGCTTCCCTGCACTCCAAAGCTCGGGGGGGGGGGGGTCTGCAGCTGTGCTGCCCACTTTCCCTTTGCACCATGGCTGCAGGGGCTACAGTTGTGCCACCCACCAATATTCCTCTGATCTTTTCCACTCAGGTACAGATATTTTCCATCCATGTGTGGAATAATGTTTTTTACGTTCACCAAGGCATGTGTGAAAGTGCACCACCAGCAGAAACAAACCAGTAACTGCGAGTGCTTTGCTAATCAGCTGGGTGGCATTTGAATCTCTCCTAAGCAGCTGCACAAGCACAGAGCTTAAAGGGAACCCTGCCGCTTACCCTCGTATTGCTCCATAGCTGTGGGTGCACCCCTATTCTTCCAGTGCTCTGGGGCTGGTGGCTGCAGTGGGGGGAAGGGGCACAGGGGACTTTGGGCTCCAGTGAGGGAGTGCCTAAGGGCTTGGACCTCAAGTGTAAGGGGCAAGGCTGGGGGGCTGCCTTCCCGTAGCCAACAGTTACCACGCTGCCCATGGGTGAAATTCTGAACCTGCTGAAGTTACTAGCGGAACTTCTATTGACAGAACCAGGGTTACCACATAGAACTGCATTTCTCTGAAATAGAAATAGTAGCACACGAGCTCTGTTCCATCCAGTGAAAGGGATGCGATCAGGGCAGCTTCTGAAGTTCTGGATGACTATTAGAGCTTTCTGGGTAGAGCCACTGAAGGAGGGAGGGGCAGTGATGTTCTATGCAGCCATTAAAGAAAATGCAGCTACATTTTTCTCCTGTTGTTTATTCTTTCCAGTAGCTGATATGCTCATGTTCTCCCTGGTAAGAATCTGACACCGTGCCCATTGCTGTGCTGGTAAGGTAGTTCACAGCCTTTCTGCTGCAGGAATTGGATGATTTGGAGCTTTTGCTATTTCAAAGCTGTTCTCCTCTATGTGCATGTTAAAATATCCCGAGTAAACTGAATGCTAATTTTCTCAAATCACCCTGTGCTTTTTCATTGGTGCCAAGGTTTTTGTGGGTATCGGGTCAGAGGATCACAAAATTCCACCCAAAACACAAACAAAATCCCCATTTTTAATAACACTCAATTGTTTTAGGCCAGAACAAGCCTTTGAAAATCATACCCTTTTATGAAACCCAGAAACCAATATGCTGCTGGAATAATCTTTTAAAGGCCTTTCAGACAATGCCAGGAACAGTATCATGTGTGTATTTAATTTTTAAACAAGCAATGAGAGCCCATATTAGCCAAATTTCCATTTTGGAACTAGAACCAGCACATAGATATATGCAAACACTAAAGGAAAACCTGGCAGATTCAGGCGTTTTCTAAAAACCACAACGAATGAGCATTTGTAAAGCTGCAGGAATAATCCTAACCTTCAAAGGGCTAGGGATTATAATCCTACTTGCATGAGGAGCAGCATCAGTGAACACACCCCTCCTTTTTAAAAACAGCACACAAAGAAGTGTGCTGGTAGCGACAGTGTTGGATTTCTCTGGGAATTCTGATTGGACCCAAACCAAATAGGGTATTGCCAGACTGGATCAGGTTCACAGTACATCCTGCCCACAACCCTGTCTCTGTCAGGGATCATATCAGAGGAAGGTGTCTCCTCTTCCCCCCGTGTGTAACATACTGTTCTCTAGTAGATACAGATTGGGCTCACTACCTCTGTAATTGGTAGGGCTGGCTGGCCAGAAGGAAAAAGAGCTTGTTGTCTCCTTTAAGGACTCCCTCTGCAACTACTGCAAAAGGGCAGGTAAGGAAAAGTTTACTGGATAGAATGGGAAACAGACGGACCGGGTCAGCACTGGGGGAGGGTGGACACTGCCTTTCCAGCTAATTGAGAAAGTATTTATATATACCACAGTCCTGGAGAAGTTCTCTTTCACTTGGACTGGTCTGAAGCACCCATCCTCCCAGAACCTGGGTTCCTCTTGACTCGCTCTGGGTATTACACAAGTTGCTCCTTTTCCTTCACCATCAATCTGGGTGAGGTGGGGCAGGAGGTTTTGCCTTCCCCACAGCAGGTTTGGGACTCAGTCAGGATAGGGCAGGGAGAGTTATGTTTAAATGTCATAGCTTAGTAGGTTAGGCTTTTGGAATATGTCCAGTGCAGGTACAGTATACTACCATTCATCCAAAACACTACTATCCTAGCTTTGAGGTGATCGGAATGCCTTCCTTCCCTACATACCTTGTGCTGGTGGACAAGGAGGGGTTTCAGATAATGCAGAGAACTGGATTACACAGCAGAGACCCACTGGCCAGGACTGAGAGGAGAAGGACAAGCCCTCAGTCACATGGGAGGCCACCCTGTTGCTGAATGGCTCCTGTAGTAGCTCAGGGAGCTGTCACAGGAGTGAGCAAGAGGACCTAGACAGCAGAGTTGCAGAGGACTCCTCTGACACTGGGTCCCTGCAGGCACAGAGCAGATATGTGGAGTTAATTTAGAGATTATGGGGTTGCTTGGTGATTTTTATCAGTTGGGTTTTTTCTTTTGCTCAGTGTTTGCAGAAACAAACAAACATATGTTCTAGGAACAAATCATTCACAAACAACAGGTCATACAGGCTTGTAACATTTTAGGTAACCCAGTGATGTAAGGAGTGTTGTATAGAAGAGAAAAGACCAGCCATGATAATACTACTTCGCTTTCATATAGCGCTTTTCGCCAGTAGATACAACAGCAGTCAGTATCATTATCCTGATTTTACAGATGGGAAGGATGCATCATAAGAGTATGTAGCCATTTGCCATGGGTTACCCAGCCAGGCATTGGCACTGTATCCACTAGGTCACACTGCCTCGCTGAATGTCATCTGTGATCGTTATAGTCACATACAGGAAGCAGTGAGATCTCTGTCCTTTAGGATATCGTTGGGTTTGTCTTCTCTTCTGCTCTGACCCTTGGAGGAATGCATTGGTGAAGGCCCATGTTTTGCAAAGATGAGTTTTCCTAGTCTCATTTGGGGGAGTGTTTCAGAGCCTAGAGGCTGCTGTAAAGATTGGGTGCAATGAATATTGGTATAGGATTTTGGCAGGTCCCAAAACAGCTGGTCCTTGAAATAATATCGTTTAATCCCAGTAGGAATTAGTAGAGCAGTCAGAGGTTTTTGAAGTCGATCCAGGTGTGACTATATCTTCCAAGCTGTAGTATACCAGTGTAATTTGTTCTCCTCAATTCAGCCCACTCACTATGTACCAGCTGCAGCTTCCTCTTAAACATCTTGAATTGTTTTACAATAAGTAAACAATTCAAGAGCCAGCATGGCCAGGCCATATTCATAGTAGAATGGATGGATCTTGTTAACAAGAAACAGAAGAAACTTTTGATGACTGTCACCTTTTATACTGGTAGTGATCCCATACTATGAACACTAGGCTCTGCACTGTGTTTGTACAATGCTAGCACAAGGGGGTCCCAGTCCATGGCTGTAGCTCCTACGTGCCACTGCATTATAAAAAATAAATACTAACTGCAGGTGAGCAAGATACCTTCGTCTGAGGTCTAGCTGATGGTGCTCACCAGTTCCTTGAAGCAATCTGCCTTTCCACTAGCATCACTTTGTTCTTACTGGGGTTCTGTCTGAGTCTGCAGTTTTCTGTCCAGGCTCCAAATTCCACAAGCACCGAAAGAGGAGGGAGAAAGAATTGTCCATAGCTTGTGAAAAGAATAAATGGAGCTGCATGTCACCAGGGTTATAGTGTCATTACAGCCTGTGTCTTCAAAATATCTCTTACTGGTTACCAAAGGATGTTAAATAAGAGCAGTTATTAAACCTTGTAGGGCCTAATATCAGAACTAGGAGAGGAAGCGCAGCTGCATAGGTGACATTCAACAGTAATACATTTAGGTCCATACCATCAAGTGTCCATGGCCACACCATGTGGTTTTATTCCAGGCATTTAAGAGCGCCACAGGTTATTACTAATTTGGGGCAGCTAGATTAAATGTGGGCAACTGTGTGATCACTATCAGTCCATGGCTTGGGAGGATCCCCTCCTGACATCAAGACCAAGTTTCAGAGCTCAGGAACTTTTTGTGACCAGAAAGGCAGGCAGACAGTGGCCATTGATGACCTGAGCATTCTCTAGGCTAGTTCTCAATAACACATCCCTGTTACTAATAAAGTCAAACCATTTTATACCCAAAAAGATAGGATCATGAGCTTTTGTGAGTAAAACCCACTTCATCAGATAAGTTGGATGAAGTGGGTTTTACCCACAAAAGCTCATGATCCTATATGTTTGTTAGTCTCTGAGATGCCACAGGAGTACTCGTAGTTTTTAACGTTACAGACTAACACAGCTACCCCTCTGAGACATTTGATACCCAGTAGTTGCCACTGACAAAGCATATGAAAAGCCTGATGTGTTGGTTAAGCAACATGCATGAGATGGAACTGGACATGCCACCTCCCACACAGCATTCTCACAGCATATTTGGCAGCATGGCTCTTGGAGCCTGTCAATACCTGTGGGCATCACTGTCTTTTATCCTACTCTTATGCATTTTGATGGAAGACCAGTGGAGGCAACTCAATGTTTTCTTTTGGCTGTATGTATGATGGAGGCTCAGGAGGCATTTCTACACTGCAGAGTTTTTTCGGAAAAACTTCACTTACATCCACACTGCAATCATGTTCTTTTGAAAAAAAAATCAAAAGAACAGCGGGGTTTTTCCGACATTGGTAAACCTCTTTCTATAAAGAAAAAGCCTTTTTCCGAAACAGCTCTTTCAGAAAAAGGCGTGTGTGGACAGGGAAGAGGGAGCTCTTTCGAAAGAAGAGGAAAGAGGAAAAAAGCACAGGTGCCCTGGTGGCTACTCCATCCATAGTAATCACAGCTTAAATGCAAGATAGCATCCATTCAGTGTGGATGCTCTCTTTCCGAAGAAGTTTTTTCAGAAGATGTCTTCCAGAAAAGCTTCTTCCGAAAGAAGCCTGCAGTCTAGACGTAGCCAGGGAGAATATTTTAATACTAGGGTCCATCTTACAGAATAGTCCATGTAACATTGTAAGTATGAAAATATTGTTATATTCTTGCAATCTGAAATACATATTCATACCAACAGTCACAAGACCTTTTCTGTCTGTTAACACTATTGCAGGCAAGAAACTGTGTATAGGAAAATGGGAAATGTTTGTGGTAGTATTAGTCGTGTGGGGTTAGGCTATCATCATGCATTTGGTAAAGTGGAGGCTAGTTTGCTGAATAACTGAATATTATTTAATTCAGTAACTGAGCATACTGGTTCCCACCTCCCCTGCCCCATGCTGCTGTCTCTGGTACAGAGGAAGTGGCAGGGGGAGGGGGATTAGGCAGCTCCCTGGGAGCCAGAGGGCACAGGGAGCCGACTTTTAAGCAGCTCCACGCACATACTGGGAGGCTGCGTGTAACCATGAATGCTAACTGATGAGTCTAGGCTCATCGGTTAACTGTGTACATGGTTATACTTTCACATCCCTATTTGAACCTTGTTCAGACTGCACCTATGGTCCTTATTTTCAGATGTCTGCTGAATGTTAAATCGACTCCTCCTAAAACCTAATGAATAAATGTCGCATTCCTGTTGTGCCTTTTCACAGAGCGTCACAGAAACATGTATTCCATACTGACATGGTTCAAGTTATACATTATCACATTACAAACTTGTTAATGTAACCAGTCATAGTCAAATCTAACAATATGTTTCTTTAGAGTAGAAAGCCTCCAACTTAATTTCAGTTTAGTATCATGGACTGATATTTTAGCTTAGTGAAAGTGTATGGTCTCAATGTTCAACTTAAGTTTTTTGTAAATTTTTCTTTATGAGCAAAATCAGTCCTTGTAATAAAATGTGTGCAATAGTTCTCAAAGCACTGATGGACCTTCCAGTTCCTACAAGTAAGAAAAAGAAACTGCCATATCATTAGAATATGCTGAGACAAGTATAAAAATCAAACAACTGTGAAATGTAATTTTAAAAAAAGGAATCTTGTGTTTACACCTTTTGCTTGTTTACTGTTTACTTTTAGGCTACCTCTACACTGGCTAGTCTTGTGCAATAACATATGCAAATGAGTTATTTGCAGAGTGGCTCTTGTGCAAGAGGGGGGTTTTGTGCAAGAAGGAGCAGTCTACACTGCTCCTTCTTGCGCAAAACCCCCCTCTTGCACAAGAGCCATTCTGCTGCTTATTTTCAGGCAGAATGGCTCTTGCGCAAAAGCCCCTTGCACAAAAATGGCAGCTCATTAAGTATGCAAATGAGGTGCGGCAATATTCATCGCCACGCCTCATTTGCATATGTTCTTGCACAAGACTGGCCAGTGTAGACGTAGCCACAGCATACCTGTGAAAGTAAACAAAGGTGCCATTTGGGGGACTAGGGGTCAGGAGCCATTCTTCCCAGGGTTGGAACTCCTGGATTTCAGAGGTCTGCTTAAAGCCTATATCTTCACTCCAGGGACAGCTCTTAAAAGCAACAGAGTTTGAGCTCTTTGCAGCTTTGCCTTTGGGGGCAGGGAGTTTGTTATAAAAAGAGGGAGGCAGGCAGATTAAGAATAACAAAAGGCTGAGCATTCAAGTAATTGAAGGATCATTTGATCATCATGAGAACATTGTCGGGTACGCCACTTAAAAGGCGGGGGGAAGAGTATTAATGAGTGTTGTGCTGCACAGATCTGCGTTTGGGCCACTGCTGTTAAACTTTTCATAAATGTTCTTGAAAAAGGGGTACAAGGATTAATCCAAAGTTGAATGCAAAGAGTTACAAAGGGATCTCACAAAACTGGGTGATTGAGCAACACAAGGGCAGATGGAATTCAGTGTTGATAAGTGCAAAGGAATGCACTTTGCATGAATGAAGAAGATAATCCTAACTATAGATACAAAAATGATGGGCTCTAAAATAGCTGTTACCACTCAAGAAAGAGATCTTGGAGTCCTTGTGGATAGTTCCCTGAAAATATCTGTTCAATGTGTAGTGGCAGTCTAAAGACTAGAAAGCTAACAGAATATTGAGAATCATTAGGAAAGGAATAGATAAGACAAAATACCATATTTGCCTCTATATAAAGTCATTGTATGCCCACATCTTGAATACTGTATGCGGATCTGGTCACCCCACCTAAAAAAGATCTATAGTATTTTGAAAAGGTACAGAAAGAGCAACAGAAATGGTTAGGGAGGTAAGCAACAGCTTCCATATGAGATGAGATTAGCAAGACTGGGACTTTTTAGCTTGGGAAAGAGATGACAAAAGGGTCGGGGGGTGTTAGAGGTCTAGAAAATCATGAATGGTGTGGAAAAATAGAATAAAGAAATGTTATTCATTCCTTTACTAACATTACACAAGAAGTTGACCCAATTAAATTTATAGGCAGAAGATTTCAAACAAACAAAATAGGCAACAGGGGATGATCATGATGATTTCCTCTTCTGTTTTTATTCCTTCCAAAGCACCTGACATTGGCCACTGTTGGAAGACAGGACACAGAGTTAGAAGGACCATTGGTATGACCCAGTATGGCCATTCTGATGTTCTTTTATAGAGCTTAAATGTATCTACCCCCTGCTGTAACCTACTAGACCGCACTCCTCTTCCAGAGCTGAAATAGAGTCCAGGAGTCCTGATGGGGGTCTCTCTCTCTCTCTCTCTCCACTGAGTTGTTAAAAAAGTAAGAATATACATTAAAATTTTAAGGCTAACCAGTGTCCCTTAAGTGACTTGCCACAAGATGTCAGAATATGCTAGTGTTAGAGCTGAGTGGGTCTAATATTTAATTAATTCTTTTTTATATAGGAATTAGATACAGTGCTACTATCAGCTAATTGCTAAGTTATCTGCCCCCAAAAAGTAGACTTTTCCAGTATCTTAGTAGTCCCTGGATAGAGTAGTGGGAGGAGGAGAGGGCAGATGGGGTTGTCCCCTCCCCCCATTTAGTGATTAGCTTGTACTGAGCATGCTCTATAACACTGCTGAAATCTCTGTCCTCAGTCCACCTCCCTCATGCCCTCACTCTCCCCCCTCTCCCCCCACACACACATCATGGCATGTGCAGGTCGCCCCTTCCACCCCCACCAAAATCTGAAATGACACCCCTGAAACTAAATTAATAATGTTGTCATGGCTTTAGTATCCATTTTGGTTTGGTTTTAGTAATATTTAGTTCATATTTGTTGGAACGTCATACTCTGAATTCAAATCAGTGGTTGTGGCTGCCATATCCTCTACGGGAATCTGTCAGAATGTGGGGTTTTTTGGGAAAAAATGTTTTGTTGGTTTTCTCTAAATCCGTCAGCTGTATTTTTGAAAACTCTGCTTCATCACCTGCTGACTAAATGCTATGTATTGTCTGTTGCTTCAGAGTGATCTACACGGTAGGTATTCTGGTTTAGGGTCAAACTTTTCAAAACTATCCAAGTGATAGGAGCCAAAGTTCTTTTTTCTAAGTTTCATAGGCATTCAGGAGCTTGAAGAATTTTCTGCATACTGGTATTGTTTTGTTTTGTTTTTTGCTGCTCCATCCTTGCCAGTTTAGAAACTGGTACAATTAAAGTCATGGTACAAACAGTAGATGCAAATAAACTAGTATAAAACTTCTAAGCTGATATAAATAAAACATTATAAAAACTGTGTGTACACTAGCTCTAATTTTCATTTGAAAATCAATGGGACTTAGGCTCCTAAGTCACTTGGGCACCTTTGAAAATTTGACCCTAATTTTTGGGTAACAAGAACAGGGGAAAATAAAATTTTTATGCTGCTGATTTCAAATAAAATTTGATTGTTTCATAATGTCTCGTGTCTTCTGAACAGGTTGAAAAGTATGCTTTTTAAAAAGTACTTTGCTTTCTTTTGTCTTTCCTAGGCTTCAGTTAAATGAATGGACTTAATGCCACTGTAAAAGGCTGGACATATGTAATTAGATTAGAAGGCTTTCTAAGATGACAAATATTACTTGTCTCTAAATGCATAATCTTTAAATTATTGCTCTAGTTGCTGCAGTGAGGCAGGTGCAAGGATCTCTTTAAAAAACAAAGTAATAATAGACAGTTTTGAAAAATGGGGTTTGGTGCCCAAATCAAATAAAGAAATAATAGAAATTGTGTGTGTCATTTGTTTACTGGTTAACTGTAGGAACAGTTCAAAGGACAGAACTTACAAACCTTGAACGTGTAAGTTCTTGCACAGTTCATAGAACCATAGAATTATAGGGCTGGAAGAGACCTCAGGAGGTGATTGAGTCCACCTCCCTGCCCAGCTGACCACTCTGCACTAGTGAAAATATGACAAAAGGCTTCATAGCCTTGATCTGATGAAGAACTTAAACACAGGTTTAACTTGAAGCACATGAGCAGTCCCACCAACTTCTGTGGGACTACTCAGAGGCTCCACAGTAAGCATACGCTAAAGTTCATTGCTGAATCAGGGCCTCAGGGGCCACGATTAAGTGCTATGTCTAATATTTCCCAGGGCAGCAATATTTCAAGTCCACCCTTTACCTTCAGTTTCCTAGTGTAAAACAAAGTTGGGCCTTGGGCAGCACATTGGAAAGAGTGAAAGATCAGGTCTCTAGTGCTAGGGATGAGCAGAAAGACCCACTTCAATGCAGTGGAGGTAGGGAAGAAGGATGTACAAGGAGAAGACTTTAGAACGTTTAGACTTTAGATTTGTATCCCAAAACTTGGAGCACAAGCAAATCAAGCTTTGAAAGTTCCTTCTTCAGAAGATTAATACTAATTTAAGTGTGTCTATCTCCCTGGTGGCACCGAACACTAGCCGAAAATGCATATATAATTTATGAAAGAAGCTAGAGTATGTGACTAGAATATCAGATATGCTCTTACGTGACTTCCACCCCTCTTTCTGTTCCCTGATGCAGTGTTCAATTGAATGTGGCAGCGGAACCCAGCAGAGAGAAGTAATTTGTATTAGAAAAACAGAAGGCAGTTTTGATGTTTTAAACCCTTACGAATGTTCATTTTTGGAAAGACCTCCCAGCCAGCAATCCTGCTACCTCAAACCCTGTGGGGCTAAGTGGTTTAATACAGAGTGGAGCACAGTAAGTCCTGTTTTTCCTTTTCTATATTCAAGCCAGATGCATCTCTCTCCACCTCCTTTGTATTTATTTGAAAAACATCACTGGGGGAGTAATAGTGACCTTGAAATGAGACTTCATATATTTTGCACATGAATTATATTGTAAATGGACCTTGCTTTGGGCTGCCTCCGGGGGCAAAGCAGCTGAAAATCTTGCCTGCAGGAACAGCCAAGGAGTCCCACAACAAAAAGAGGTCCCCAGGTAGTGCCTCTGCCTCTCTCATGTCCCCCTCCACATTGGTGGCATGCTGAGGGGATGGGGCTCATGCCGCTTCATCTGATCCTGGTCTCTATGGGACCACTGCAAGACAACATAATCAAGATCAGTCTTTATGCTATGTTTGGCCCCCAACTTACCCATGGTCAAGGGAGCAGAAGAATTGTATATTGGTTCCTCCAAAACCTTAGATCTCCTCAGCGGCAAAGAAAGTAAACTAATACGGGATTTAGTTAATCAGATAAAAGAGAAAGTACACATCTGAAATACTGTGGAGACAAGCCAGATTCCATTCTGTTCAGGGACTCTGGCTGCCCTGTCAGGAAGATTTCCAGCTGCTTTCCAGCTGACACAGCATAAAGCACATTTTATTTACCATATTATTTACATACAAAGAATATTAAGTCTCATTTCAAGGTCAATAATATTAGCCATGGGAACTGTAGGCCTATAGGACCATGCTCCTGGACTTATGTGACTACTTCAGAATTTTAACTAAAGTATCATGATTGTGAAAACTCAAGTGTAACCAGTAGAGTGATTCTGCCAGAGTCTGCAGACAGCCTGAAAAAATATCTTGGGAAAGTGTGAAACTGCACCATTCATATTAATGGTTAGCTTTGAAATCCACTGCTTTGAGGGGTCCCACCAACACCATTCCAGAAGAGGATTCTGTGTTTAGGGGTCCTTGTTGCTGTCACCTGGTCTTGACTCTACTGGGGTGCTCTAAGCTGAGGTAATTTTCCACAAATAGTCTTCCTCTGAATCCTTCCTCTTCTGGAATAGACCAGCCTACCTGAAGGTGGTTTGGGAAGTATATAAGCTCAGCCTGTCCAAAGAAGAAGTGGTGAGTCCTCACCAGGTAAGGGGTACTATGAGTGCAGATCCAAGTTGGGATGGGGCTAGGGCAAAAGCCTCTCAGTGGGCCTAATCCAGCCCACCTAGGGCTTTGATCTAGCCTGCAAGGCAGTTCCAGTCCCCACCCCCTAGTGCATTGCCTGGGAGCTGGAGACAGGCGAGCCCTTTCAACTGCTTCTATTAAAAGGGAAAAATGGAAAAGGCTCTGCTGAGAATCTGAAGAGTCAGCTTTGTATGACTGGTACATCTGTGAATTAAAATGTCTAAGGATTTTTATGAACTGGTCAGTCCATTCCACAGTGGAAAGAGTATTTGAGCTGAAAGAAATAGCAAGAAAAATACTTCTGGCTAAATGACTGTAAATACTTATTGACATTTCTCCTAAAGGGAAGTAAAAAGGAATTTATTTAACTGATTAAATTAATGTCAGCAAGTTTTCTGTGACGCTAGGTTAAAAATCTTACCACATCTTTGCAGCAGCCCAGCTATCAAGTCAGTGCAGTGTTTTTGTGGTGCGTGATTGTGGTTTTAGCTGTCCGTTTTAATCAATAATGCAACAATGCTCCCTTTTGCAGCTGCCTATCTGAAAACTACAACACTTCAAGTTGCTCCATGAGGGCATGTGTTCCTGCAAGAGAAAATTCTTGCAGTAAAATTGATTAAATAAATTTTCAGTTGCAGGCCAGTGCAATCAAGAGTCTGAGAGTCTGATTTGGTGTTCATTTTCCTCCGAAACAAAAAGTCCCTTTGTGACTGAACTTAAAATGATCATGGGGCAATATTTGTTCATGATATATGGTGTAACCCTGAAAGATACTGATCACCAGCAAATTCAATTTTAAATTAAAAGGAAGTAGATATTTCTGTCCGGGTTTAACAATCCAGGAAGTTACTCTGTATTAGCTATTCCTGATTGACTGCTTGTCTGGATGCTCTTATGGTGGAAAAAAAATACTTGACTCTGAATTATCTTTATCCAAGTGGAGCAAGATAATTTGGATTAAGGCAATTTTATTCAGGGATAAGACCACCCAAACAGGGAGTTATCAGGAATAGCTATTTCATTTAAAATCCACAAAATATCTTAATCCGGATAAATAAACCTTTGTAAACATACCTTCAGCCTTTTTTCATTCACCATGGAATCTCCATGTTTTAAGATCAGGTCCAAACCCATATCTTTTAATGTTCTTCATTTGTTTAGGTTGTATACTCTAAACTTATTAAGGGGCTTGATACATTAACTCTACTGACAATTAAAGCTAACATAATTAACTAAAAATAATCATGATTAAAAATTAACTGTGATTAATCACACTGTTAAACACTACAATACCAGTTGAAATGTATTAAATATTATTGATGTTTTCCTCATTTTTAAATATATTGATTTTTAGTATAACTCAGAATACAAAGTGTATAGTGCTCACTTTATATTACTTTTATTACAAATATTTTCACTATAAAAAACAAAGAAATAGTACTTTTGAATTCACCTCCTACAAATACTGTAGAGTAATCTCTTTATCACGAAAGTGTAATTTACAAATGTAGATTTTTTTTAACATAATTGCAGTCAAAAACAAAAAAATGTAAAACCTTAGAACCTATAACTCCACTCGGTCCTACTTTTTGTTCAGTCAATCTCAAAGAGAACAAATTGTTTATATTTACCTGAACGGGAGAATAGGTGTTTGCATGGCAATTTTGTAGCCAGTATTGCAAGGTATTTATGTGCCAGATGTGCTTAACATTCATACGCCCCTTCATGCTTCAGCCAGCATTCTGAGAACATGATTCCATGCTGATGATGCTCGTTAAAAAATAATGTGTTAATTAAATTTGTAACTCCTTAGGGGAGAATTGTATGTCTCCTGTTCTGTTTTTCCTGCATTTCATACTACAGCAGTCTCCGATGATGACCTAGCACAGGTTTGTTTATAGAATGCTTTCACAGAAGATTTGACAAAACCCAAAGAAGATACCAGTGTAAGATTTCTAAAAGTAGCTACAGCACTCAGCCCAAGATCTAGGAATTGGAAGGGCTGTCCAAAATCTGAGAGGGACGAGATGTGGAACATGCTTTCAGAAGTCTTAAAAAAGCACCACTTCTATCCTGAAAGTACAGAACCCAAACTACAAGAACAGAAAAGTAACCTTCAGCCGGTGGCATCTAACTCAGATGATGAAAATGAACATGCATCAGTCTGCTTTGCTTTGCACTGTTATTCAGTAGAGCGTGTCATCAGCATGGGCACATCTCCTCTAGAATGGTAGTTGGAGCATGAAGGGACATATGAATCTTTAGCGTATCTAGCATGTAAATATCTTGTTACCCTGGCAACAACAGTACCACCTGAACACCTGTGAACACCTGTTCTTATTTTAAGGAGACAATGTAAACAAGAAACCGGCAGCATTATCTCCTGCAAACTTTAACTAGACTTGTTTGCCTGAGCAATTGCCTGAACAAGAAGTAGGACAGTGTGGACTTGTATGCTCTATTGTTTTATTTTTCAATGCAATTATTTTTGTACATAATTCTATATTTGTAAGTTCACCTTTCATGATAAAGAGATCGTACTACAGTACTTCTATGAGGTGAATTGAATACAATTTCTTTTGTTTGTACAGTGCAAATATTTGTAATAAAAATAAAGTGAGCACTTTCCGCTTTGTATTTTGTATTGTAATTAAAATCAATATATTTGAAAATGTAGAAAATATGCACAAATACTTAAATAAATGGTATTCTATTTTTGTTTAACAGCACAATTAATCATGATTAATTTTTTAAATAACTTGACAGAAATAATTGCTAATAAGCTTTTTTTATGCTGGTGGGTTTCTTACACCATGAACTAGCAAATCATTTTATTTACTTCAGCAGGTACTATTTGGACTCTTAATATGGGCAATTTCCTTTATTTCCATCAAGTAATGGATTTGCACTATCACTTAGGGCATTAAATGACTTTACAATGACTAAAAATTTCAGAGAGCAGGTCAAGGATTGTCTAATACAATTTATTGCTTTACAGGAAAAATTGCAGAGCGAAGTGTGTGCCATTTTACCATATTATCTGCTTAATGTGCAATGCAGTTGTCTCTAAATGTTCAGGAATATTCAGGCTATAACAGAGAAATTCCCCACTGAGAGAAGAGCATGTCCTAATGTTAAGCTGAGTGAGACTTCCTGTGAGGATGTTTGTAAGCAGCATTGTGGCTTTACACTTGCTGGTGTGTATGCATATACGGAAAAGAGTGGCATCACAAGGGCAAAAGAGATTTGGAAAGGGGTTAAAAGTTTTTGGAGATTAGGATCTAAACCACTCAGCTACTGGTGGAATTGATAACAAACACATGCTGCAGCCCACTGGAGTTAATGTGTCAGTTTTTATACACAGAGATTTATGGAATTATTTTAACCTAAAAAAAACTTGAGTGGAACCTTCAAGATGTGCATATATCATAGCTAAGTAAAGATGTGATGTTCATATTGTAATTTTGTCTTGCCTCATCCCTGCTGTTGTTTTTCACACCTGCCCATTCATGTAATAATTCCAAGTAGAAGGGTCCAGTACTACAAAAATTAACTACAACTGTGAACGTTTCTGTTGAAATCACTGTAGTTCCTCCACAAGTAGTGACTATATTCATTTGTCAATGTTTGCAGGATCTGGTCATTTGTTTTGAACTTTTTCCAATATTATGCCTTTAGTTTTTTCCTGTAAAGTGCCTATCACAATTTAGGACACTCTACAAATAATAAATAATATCACCAGCATCATATCTGTCTCAACTGGCATTTGGGAAATGTTGCTACTATCCTAGTGTTTTATGTGACTAACTAAAAACTAAACCATGTTAAGAAAAAGTAATACTATTTGCAGGAATAATATGTGTAAAGGAGATGCTGCTTATCCCAAGAAATAGAAATTAATGGTTTATAAAGTTGTTGGAAAGAACCAAATGCTATATAGGTTTTTTATTGTATACTTGTTTGTTTTATTAGGGTATGTCTAGACTACAGAGCTTTTCCGAGATACCAGAGGTATCCCAAAAAAGCTCTGCCAGGTCCAAGGAATGCGTCTGCTTTTCCAGGGAAAAAATGTCAGAAAAGTGAACACATTTTGTTGTCATCCCTGTAAACCTCATTTTACGAGGAAAAGGGGATGTTCTGAAAGAGGGTATTTTTCTGACATTTGGCCCCGTGTAGACGGGCCAAATGTCAGGGAAGCCTCTTTTGGAAGAAAAGTGGAAAAAGATACACAAATTGTGGTTCACAATTTGCATATCTTTTTCCAACTTGTCTTTATATTGTAGACATAGCCTCAGAGTCCTAACTGACCACTCCTAATGAAAGAGAGGAAGGATTTTCTAGCTAAACATTTTTTATACACAGATCAGTAATCCGTTACTATCATCATATTTATGTGGAAACAACAAGGAGTCCGGAGGCACCCTTACAACTAAAAATGTGATTATGGCATAAACTTCCGTGACTTGCAACTGATGAAGTGAGTTGCAATGCACAAAAGCTTATGCCATAATAAAATTGTCAGTCTTTAAGATGCCATCAGACACCTTGTTGGTTTTGCTTAAAGAGAGTAACATGTCTACCTCTGAAACCTGTCATATTTATGTGGGTTTGAATACACCTTATGGGACAAAGGAAGGGGAGCAGCCATGCATTGTGGCAGTGTTTCAGGATGTTGCCTATAGTGACTTTCCACTAGTGACTTCATTGTGGGTCAAGAGAGAGCACTTTTTCATTACTGACTTTCTTAGTATGCAGTATTGTTTCTGAATAATCATGAAATAAGCATGACTAAAATTAAAATTTGGTACAGATGTTTTTTCTTGAAACTAAGTCTGCATTGAAAAATGGCTATTAAGTATTTAGCACTGAAGATGATCAAATAACTAATTGATACATGCTGTACTTGGAAAATTAGTTCTGCAAAAATGGAAATGTTCTTACAACTCCACCTATGAATGTTCTATTAATTCATACAAGGAAACTAGGGGATAATTCAAGACACATAATTAATTATGTTTCATTTGACTACTGGGTGAAGAGCAATACTGTCCATAGTGTCTGTTTGGGAAGTCTATTCCAGTGAAATAGGTGTAAATGATCAATATCAAGCGTGATAAATTCAGTTATCCTTCCAGTCCTTCAGTGAATAGTTGAGACAGATTCGAAAGATATTGGGCCTGCTTACACCAGGTACAAATTTGGCCCTTTATAGTTGAGTATAATTATTGCAAATAATATATTTTTTCTGTTAAGTGGTTTCATCCCTTAATGATACTACCTAGCACATTAAGACATACCTCTTTCAAGAATTAGGGCTTCATTTAAAATTAAGGGACACTAACGAATGATAGACATGTTTCAGTGCCCAAAGCAATCCCATATTTACCATAAAACAACCCACAATAAAGGGAACATCACTGAGTGTAAAGCTTACTTGTAGAGTGTGCCATGTAGCAACAGTTTCCAGAGGAAGCTGTTAAAGTGACTTTGGTTCCATATATCTTCCCAACATTGCTTGTCTTTGACAAAGTAGCTTATTGGAAGTATGATGAAAAATCAACATTTGTCACAAAAATGAAAAACCCCAAGCTCCAGTGTTGCCTCAGAAGAACATATGATGTGTCCAAAGAGCACTTAGATGACATCTTATCAAGTGCTGTAGTTTACTCCTTTTCCATGGCCTTAAATCAAATCCTAAATGATAGTCCTTTGTGTGCAGAGGCCACAAATCCCTCATTTTGATTTTCCTTCTGCAAACCTTTAGTCATGTGCCTTTGAAAGTAATATCCTAAATCCCTTCTGACATTTTTTTCCCCACATGACATTAAGGATAGAAATTGCTTTTTGTTTGTCCTTCTGTTTGCATTTATCTGGCCACCCCGAGGGCATCAAAAGGAAAGCAGAAAAGAAGGGAGAATACATTAGCCACCCTCTTTCAGAGGGGGAAACAAAACAAAACAACAACTGAGCAAAATTCAGATTTCTCTCTATAATTGTTTAATGGGTGCTTCTCTGAAAACAAAAATGCATGTTTGGCTCTCAGGGTATATATATACTGCATGGCACATTTCCACTGCAGGGAAGCCTCAAAATTAGTCTGAGGCAGGCTTCCCTAATGTAGACATGCCATCTCAATTTAGAGCCCCAGCAAGCAGTGGGGAGGAATAACTTAGAATGGCCCTGGTGAGGGGCTATTTCAAAATAACAGCAGTGGAGCGTCTACAAACACCTTATTTCAAAATAGCTGTTTCAAAATCGGCATTATTCCTCATAGAATGAGGTTTACAGATTTTGGAAGAAGCCGTCCATTATTTTGAAATTATTTTGAAATAATGGAATGGCTGTGTAGACGCTCACATTGTTATTTCAGAATAATGCTAGTTATCTCAAAATAACGGTGCAGTGTAGACGCACCCTCAGTTAAATCAACCAAAAGAAAAAGATTGGTGGTGGTGGTTGGGGATTCCCTCCTACGAGGGACTGGGTTATCCATCTGCTGTCCAGACCTGGAATCTCGAGAGGTGTGCTGCTTACCGGGAGCTCGAATTCAGGATGTGACTGAGAGGCTTACAAAACTGATCAAACCTTTAGATCGCTACCCCTTCCTGCTTCTCCATGTGAGAACTAACAATACGCCCAAGAATGACCTTGAGCGGGTTACCGCGGATTATGTAGCACTGGGAAGAAGGATCAAAGAATTCGAAGCGCAAGTGGTGTTCTCGTCTATCCTCCCTGTTGAAGGGCAGGGATCGTCGAATTCAGGAAGTAAATGCATGGTTGCGCAGTTGGTGTCAGAGAGAGGGCTTTGGTTTCTTAGATCATGGGACTCTGTTCTGGGCACAAGGATTGTTAGGAAGAGATGGGATCCACCTAACCAAGAGAGGAAGGAGCATCTTTGCGAGCAGGCTTGCAAACCTAGTGAGGAGGGCTTTAAACTAGGTTCATTGGGGGGCGGTAACCAAAGCCCTGAGGTGAGTGGGAAAGTCGGATACCGGAAAGAAATGCAAAGAGGAATGAGCAACAAAGAAGGACCACTGATTCAAATGGAGAAGGTAGGGCGAACAACTGGTTATCTAAGGTGTTTATACATGAATGCAAGAAGCCTGAGTAACAAACAGGAAGAATTAGAGGCCCTGGCCCAGTCCAAGAACTATGATTTCATTGGGCTAACAGAGACTTAGTGGGATGACTCGCATGACTGGAGCGCTGTCATGGAAGGGTATGAACTGTTCAGGAAGAACAGGTATGGAAGAAAAGGAGGAGGAGTTGCACTGTATGTAAGAGAGCACTATGATTGCTCAGAACTCCAGTATATAGAGGGAGAAAAGCCTCTTGAGAGTATATGGGTTAAGTTTAGAGGTGCAAACAACAGCAGTGATGTTGTGGTTGGTGTCTGCTACAGGCTGCTGGATCAGGTGGATGAGGCTTTCTTCGGACAACTGAGAGAAGCTTCCAGATCACAGGCCCTGGTTCTCATGGGGGACTTTAATCACCCTGACATCTGTTGGGAGGCCAATACGGCAGTACACAGACAATCCAGGCAGTTTTTAGAGAATGTTGGGGATAACTTATTGGTACAAGTGCTGAAGGATCTGACCAGGGGCCATGCGCAGCTTGACCTGCTGCTCACAAACAGGGAGGAACTAATAGGGGGAGGAGAGGTGGGTGACAACCTGGGAAGCAGTGATCATGAGATGGTAGATTTCAGGATCCTGACCAAAGGAAGAAAAGAGAGTAGTAAAATACACACCCTGGACTTCAAAAAAGCAGACTTTGACTCCCTCAAAGACCTGATGGGCAGAATCCCCTGGGATGCTAACATGAAGGGGAAAGGAGTCCAGGAGAGCTGGCAGTATTTTAAAGAAGACTTATTGAAGGCACTGGAAGAAACCATCCCAATGCGCAGCAAGAGAAGCAAATATGGTAGGAGACCGGATTGGCCTACCGGGGAAATCCTTGGTAAATATAAGCACAAAAAGGAAGCTCACAAGAAGTGGAAACTTGGACAGATGACTGGGGAGGGGTATAAATTTATAGCTCAAGAATGCAGGAGACTTATCAGGAAGGCAAAAGCACAGTCGGAATTGCGACTAGCAAGGGATGTGAAGGGTAACAAGAAAGGTTTCTACAGGCATGTTAGCAAGAAGAGGGTGATCAGAGAGGGTGTGGGGCCCTTACTGAATGAGGGCGGTAACCTAGTGACAGATGATGTGGGGAAAGCTGAAGTACTCAATGCTTTCTTTGACTCTGTCTTCACAGACAAGGTCAGCTCCCAGACATATGCACTAGGTGACGCAATATGGGAAGAAGGTGGACAGCCCTTGGTGGGGAAAGAACAGGTTAGGAACTATTTAGAAAAGCTAAACATACACAAATCCATGGGTCCGAATTTAATGCATCTGAGGGTACTGAGGGACTTGGCAAATATCATTGAGGAGCCTTTGGCCATTATCTTTGAAAAGTTGTGGAGATCGGGAGAGATCCCGGATGATTGGAAAAAGGCAAACGTCGTGCCCATCTCTAAAAAAGGGAAGAAGGACAATCCAGGGGACTATAGACCGGTCAGTCTTACCTCAGTCCCTGGAAAATCATGGAAGGGATCCTCAGGGAATCCATTTTGAGGCACTTGGAAGAGAGGAAAGTGATCAGGAATAGTCAGCATGGATTCACGAAGGGCAAGTCATGTCTGACCAATCTTATTAGCTTCTATGATGAGGTAACTGGCTCTGTGGATATGGGAAAGTCAGTGGATGTGATATACCTTGACTTTAGCAAAGCTTTTGATACAGTCTCCCACAATATTCTTGCCAGCAAGTTAAGGGAATATGGATTGGATAAATGGACTGTAAGATGGATAGAAAGCTGGCTAGAAGGTTGGGCCCAGTGGGTAGTGATCAATGGCTCGATGTCAGGTTGGTGGTCGCTTTCTAGCGGAGTGCCCCAAGGATCGGTTCTAGGACCGGTTTTGTTCAACATCTTTATTAATGACCTGGATGAGGGGATGGATTGCACCCTCAGCAAGTTTGCAGATGACACTAAGCTAGGAGGAGAGGTAGATACGCTGGAGGGCAGGGATAGGGTCCAGAATGACCTGGACAAATTGGAGGATTGGGCCAAAAGAAATCTGATGAGGTTCAACAAGGACAAGTGTAGAGTCCTGCACTTGGTACGGAACAATCCCAAGCATTGTTACAGGCTGGGGACTGAATGGCTAAGTAGCAGTTCTGCAGAAAAGGAGCTGGGAATTATAGTGGATGAGAAGCTGGATATGAGTCAACAGTGTGCCCTTGTAGCCAAGAAGGGTAATGGCATATTAGGTTGCATTAAGAGGAGCATTGCCAGCAGATCCAGAGATGTCATTATTCCCCTTTATTCGGCTCTGGTGAGGCCACATCTAGAGTATTGTGTCCAGTTCTGGGCCCCCAACTACAGGATGTGGGCACATTGGAGAGGGTCCAGCGGAGGGCGACCAAAATGATTAGGGGGCTGGAGCATATGACCTATGAGGAGAGGCTGAGGGATTTAGGTTTGATTAGTCTGCAGAAGAGAAGAGTGAGGGGGGATTTGAGAGCAACCTTTAACTTCCTGAAGGGAGGTTCTAAAGAGGCTGGAGAAAGGCTGTTCACAGTAGTGACAGATGGCAGAACAAGGAGCAATGGTCGCCAGTTACAGTGGGAGAGGTCTGTGTTGGATATTAGGAAAAACTTTTTCACTAGGAGGGTGGTTAAGTCCTGGAATGGGTTACCTAGGGAAGTGGTGGAATCTCCATCCCTAGAGGTTTTTAAGTCTCAGCTTGACAAAGCCCTGGCTGGGTTTGGTTGGGATTGGTCCTGCTGAAGAAATAGTCAGCTGAAGATAAAGACATTGTAATTCTTCTTGGTTAAATGTGCATGGAGGGGAAAGGGAAATGGAGGCCAACGTGGTTAAATAGTGATGTAAATACTAAACCAATGTAAACAATAGGCTTTTAAAAGTGTTAAAATATATGTTGTGTGGTAATGAAAAGGATGGGGAAATATATAAAATAAGCAAATGGAAATAAGAAGAATAATTAGAGGAGACAGAAAAAATAATACAGGATATAAAATTACAGAGAATGTTTCTACCGAATTGTAAAATTGTTGTAGAATGTAAAGAAATAGGAGTTGGTCAAGAATGACAAAAATGTAAACAAACCCCAGATTTCTTGGCAGGAGTTACAGAATTGGTGAAAAGAAATGACTTTATGGCAGTCAAAGCACCAGATCCAAATTACTGTCCTCCACCAGTGTTGAAGGAAATGAGGAAAGGTGTTAGTGAAATATTGACTGATATGACTTGCTACCCTAAAAGACCTCTATGTGGGGGGTTTAATAACATTATTTTGAAAAGGACTGTGAAATTAGTCTGGAAATCTATATATGATTGGAGGAAAGCAATAGTGTTTTAAGAAGGATTTAATAAGGGAACAATTTGTAAACATTTATTAAGGGCTAGATTGTGCTATTTAGTGATTAGGGAATAATGTGGAGCTGTACCACCCAGGCAACTGTTAAAATACAATACATTATTTAACATATTTTGTGCAAAAGATCGTCACCAGTTAAGACCCCAGCACCTACAACATCGCACCATGTGTGAAGCAGCAGCCTGAAAAAATGCATGAATCTTGCAGCAGACTTAGTTTGAAAGCAGACAGCTAATGATGAATCTAAATACTCTGCACTGAAAAATGTGGTGACCTTTCACATTCATGGGCTGTGAATGTCTCATGAATATCCACTTAATCAGGTGTGTGGTTGCGGGGGGGGGGGGGAACTCTGAGCTCATTCTAACTCTCAGGATTCACCAAATTTTCAGTAGATGAGGATAATTTAACCTTGCTCTTATGTTGCACCTTTTATCGGTCTCTCTCAAAGAACTTTACAACGGAGGTCAGTACAACACAGTGTAAGTGCAAGGTCTTGCCTAGGATCAATGTGGGGTTGTAGTATAGGGTAGATGGTGTGAACCGTCTGTGTGTGATCGCAGTGAAAGAGCTGATGTACCTACTGTTGGTTTCCGAAGCATTTACTGAATGGTCACCTTGAAGATTGTTGAGGAAGAATTAATGAATTGGCTTTTGGTGCTGAAAGGTTTTCAGATGATATGGTGACGAGGGTGGTATAAGAACCTGAATAGAATAGAATAGAATAGAATTTTGTGCACCTATTTGGTAATACACCACATTTCACTTCTGAACTGGCTTGAGTTCAATTTTTCAAGGGAACCAGATGGTGCACAGGTTAACAGAATCTTCAATAGCCAGAGCACCAGTTCATATACAGTTTCGTATGCAGGAGACTGACATCTATTAGCAAATGGTGGCTATTTGTTGACTTGTGTGAAGTCATTTTCCTAGTGAACAAGTGTCCTACCATAAGAACTATGCTGATAGTCAGTACTCATTCCCAACTTGCTGGCACTCTCAAGAGAGAAGCCAAAGACTAAAGGAACCATATAGGCTGAAATAAGTGGCCTCAACATATGGGCTGCAGATAGCTGGGTAGCCTGTAGGTGCTTCCATCTTTATTGTACCTCTTGTCCCTATAAAAAGAAGACACCAGTCTCCAGGACAGACAAACTGACACTTTTTATGGGTGCATCCACTGATTCCCTTGATTCTTTTTCAGAATAGTGGATATTGTCTGGGCTTCTCTGCTCACTGTCCCCTTTTCGTTCCCATCTTTTAACTCTGTTACCTGCATATGCCTTCTTGTTTTTGCCATTCATTCTCTCTGCTAATTAGTTGATCCCTTGTGTAACCTTCCCAGTCCTAATTCTTTGTTGTGGAATAGCTGCTAATGTTCCTTTTGGATGGGTTCCACCATTGCTAGTGGGATCAGATAGGCTGACACCTTTTATGAGCACTGAATTCATATGAAATACTAGGGGCCAGGTTTTGCAGTTCTGGGCTATGTCTACACTGCAGTTAGACACCTGCTCCTGTACCATGTCAGCTGACCCAGGCTCACAGGGCTTGGGCGGCAGGACCATTTAATTGTGGAGTAGATATTCAAGCCTTCTACCTCCCCACCAAGCCTGAATGTATATGGCACAGTTAAACAGACCCTTAGCATGAGCCCCACACAAGCCCAAGCCAACTGGGATGGGCCAGCCGTGGGTTTTAAATAGACGTGTCGACATTCCCTTGATAAGCCAAAGTAGGTTGTGATGTCTTGGAAGAAATTTGAAGGTAAAAGCTACATTATTATTTTATAGTACATTGATCAAAATCCAATAAGAGAGTATTTTCCTCTGAGATGGCTTTTTCCTTTCGTTAATGCTTCTGGTATAATACCTCAAGAAAAATGTATTTTATTAAAGGTTTCTCATTAGCTATTGTCCTACATTGAGTTTTTGTTTCTTTTTTAGTTGCAAATAAAGTTAACCGCCCGATAATCTCAGGACATGCACTCCCTTGCATAGTACAGGATTATCTAAAACTCTGAATGATAATTTAGAGAGAAATGACATATTCACAATGTGCAGGAACCTCCACCTTTCTGCAAAGCAAAGCAGAGGTGAGTTTCTTCATCTGAGAAACTGCTGTTGGAAGAGAAGCCCTGTTGGGAAAGAAACTGCTGTTGGGAGAGAGGCTGCACTTTGCAGTGTTTTCATGGAGTTACAGGCAAATACTTGCTGTAAGTGGAAAGAAATTCCTGGATGTGCTATGAACTTCCAGTCTAAGCTACGGAACTCACACTGCTATTGTTCTACATCAGGGCTACTCAACTTTGGAAGCCCCAGGGGCTACAATGATACTCACAACACATGCCAAGGGCCTCAACTTAAGTATGATTGCATATACATGCAAATATATATGCATATTTATGCAAATAGCTTCTTTCACACTGACTGGCATGAATACAAAGATTAAGCCTTAAGCTGCGGCACCGGACCCAAACAAAGCTAAGCAGCCAGCACTTCCCACAATGCCCCGACACCTCCTCCATAGGGGCTAAAAATGCCGATACCCTGTACCCATCTGTTCCAGCCAGCCCATCTGCTTGCGTCTTTCAGTGTTCACCCCGCCTGGGAGATGCCTCGCCATTGTGGAGCATGTTTCCAGTGGAGGACATGTTCAAAGGATCCCACCCGCAGGCCATGTATTGAGCCCTACATAAACCCAAACCGCACCACGGGCTGCAAACAAACGGGCCACAGGCCACATGCAGCCCGTGGGCTGTGTGTTGAGTAGCCTTGTTCTACATCAGTGTTCAACTCACAATCAATTTGATCTAATTTAAATTTTATTTTTTTAATGGAGTGAAGAGGCATAACCTCTGGTTGAAAGTAGAGTTTATCCATTACAATAGATAAATTAGATTTGGCTCCTTTACCATATACCAGTACTACTTTTGTGCCTATTTTGGCTTTTCCCTGATTAGATTTTTTTTCATTTAATGGTTGAGGGATACATAGCAGTCCCCAATGCACTTTTCTATGCTAAAAGGAGTTTAAAGTAATAACACTCACATAACGTTTCTAATTCAGTTGCCAGAAACCACTATCAAAGACTGGAATTTTTAAAGACCTTTGTGAAGATACTGGCTGCTTTGTTTAAAACACTTAATCCTCTTAGGGAGTTCTCCAGAATACCTGAAAGTGCTCTTTCTGTGTCTGATTTACACTTGCCAGGAACCAGAGCAGAACTATTAGCAATTAGAAGCTGTATGTGCAAGCATACAAGCAAGTGCTGAGACAATAATAAGCCACACTGCAAATCTGTGATCCGAATGTGATAACTTCTCTTAGGGCCAAATTCAGCTGATGTCTGCCCTGGCACAGCTGCACCACAGTCGATAGAATGGCACTCACTTTAGACTCAGTGAATCTGAACTTGATGAAGTCCTTTTGGCTCCCAAAATGAAGCGGCACCTCAGTGATTATGCGGAGTAGGATGATCCAGGAAGTAGAAAGAACACAGAAGAGAATTCTGACCCTACAGTTCTGCTGCATGATATGTGGGAGTATGTAGGATATTTACTGCTCCCTTGGGCTGACCTTAGAGACATGACAAGTAGGTCTGCAACCTTTCCTGATATTGCAGCTTGCTACATCTGCCATTGAGCTATAAAGACTCAGCTGCTATTGTACCATCTGCCCTCCCTTCCCTTTTCATTTCCAATGTTCTCCCATGTTGTTCTGCAGTGCAAAAACTGTTTGTTTCAATTAAGTACAATGCACATACATTTCATATTGTAGCATGTTTATGATATCCATAAATATTTTTCTCCTATCGAGAAAATGTGATTTTGGTTTTTCAGAAACTTTTCTGTAGATAGGGGGTCAATTAAAGACTCCTGGGCTATCAATTGCATATATTTCATGCAGGCTGCATTTTGTTTTAAAAAGTTGTGCGTATGTGTTGATCAAAAGGGCATTGGAGTAAGTTACAGTTGCCATATGAAAATGTAGTGCATTTGGGGATTAGGAACTGAAAGTTCTCTCCCAAACATTCCCTCTTTTTCCCACAGTGATGCTGGCAGACCACATGCCATCTTGTGCCAAAGACCCAGGGCAATTCACCTGTGTATTAGTATAAAGCCAAGTGATTGTTAAATGTATAGGAACGTATTTGGTGTTTAAACTTCATGAAAACTAATGGGATGTTACTTGCATTGTTTTCGCTTGTCTGTATCCTAGTATAATGAAATAATATACATATACATTGCGTAAGTTCTTTAAGTAATCAAAGGAGAAAGAAGCCTTGTGGAATGCAGATGGAGTACTTTAGCAGAAAAATGGTCATCTTGAAGCAAGTGGTCATTTTGATGATCAGAGTTCAAAGATTCAAAATGGGTTCCTCATTCTCCTTCATCAAAGGAAAAGCCCATATGGGTAGTGACCCTATTGAATTATTTTCTGTAGATGGGGGAAAGGATGGCGGAAAGACCCGTCATCTTTAGATTGTTTGGATTCTTACAGGGAACTGTACCAGATGCAAAGTGGACATTCCCAGGTGCAATCTGGGAACTCTGAAAAGATTTTGGGGAAACTGGCAGTATATTACATCACTGCCACTACTTGAAATTACATACTGTGACTCAGCTGTCCATATATTTTGCCTGCTTTAACCACTCAAGAATTCTTACTTCCTTTTCTTAACTAACAAACCTTTATAGCATTTGCTGTGGAAATGCAAATATCAAAGGTGGGGGAAATTGCCTTTGTAGTGCGTTACCAGTTAATACAAGGATGGGCAAATATGGGCTCATGGGCTGGAACTGGTCCACTAGGGTTAGCCCCTGACGGGCTCCCACACTGCCATTATTTACCTGCACCTCCAACAATATGGGGGAATCACAGCTCCCAATGGCCGTGGATTGCCATTCCTGGGCAATGGGAGCTGTCTTTGCCCATGCCTGTGGAGGCTCAGGTAAATGCAGCTGTAGCGGCCCACCAGGAGCTAACCCTGGTGAGCTGCTGCTGTTTTATTGCCTACCCCTGAGTTAATATCTTTATTCGAGCCTGAGTTGATAAGTGTCAAACTTCTAAAAATGAATTTGTAAATTATCAGGCCTCAGTTGCAATATTGTTTCCAGTTCTGGGTACCACATTTCAAGAAAGATGTGGAGAAATTGGAGAAGGTCCAGAGAAGAGCAACAAAAATGATTAAAGGTCTAGAAAACATGACCTATGAGGGAAGACTGAAAGAATTGGGCTTTTTTAGTTTGGAAAAGAGAAGAGTGAGAGGGGACATGATAGCAGTTCTCAAGTATTTAAAAGGGTGTTACAAGGAGGAGGGAGAAAAAGTGTTCTCCTTGGCCTCTGATGATGGAACAAGAAGCAATGGGCTTAAATTGCAGTAAAAGAGGTTTAAGTTGGACATTAGGAAAAACTTTCTGTCAGGGTGGTTAAACACTGGAACAAATTGCCTAGGGATGTTGTGGAACCTCCATCACTAGAGATGGAGGTTGGATTGACATCTGTCAGGGATAATCTAGATGGTGCTTGGTCCTGCCATGAGGGCAGGTGACTAGACTTGATTACCTCTCGAGGTCTCTTCCAGTTCTAGTATTCGGTGATTCTGTGATTCCAGTTCAGCTGTCTCCCTCTGTAATTGGGTGATAAAATTATTTTGTAGAAGAATGGCTTCTTTTAAATCCATTATTGAATGTCCAGGGAGGTTAAAATGTTCCCCTACAGGTTTATGGGTGTTACCATTCCCAATGTCTGATTTGTGTCCATTTATCTTTTGTCACAGAGATTGGCCTGTATATTATCCAAACTGGACAAAGGGGCATTGCTGACACTTGAAGGCATTTATCACATATATACCCATCTGGAACAATAAACCTTTCGTTAGTTTACTATAGAATTGGCTACTAGCATTGTCTTTGGGTAAGATTAGAGTACCAATTGATCTGGGACTAGGAACAACCTGATGTGATGTGATTTTTTTTGTTTAAATCCAGTTTTTCTGGGTGGCAAGACAGACTATAGAATCTAAGGGTACGTCTACACTGCAAGCTTCTTTAAGAATGAGCTTTCTTGGAAGATATCTTCCAGAATAGCTTATTTCAACATAAAATGTCCACACTACAGGGAAGCCTCAAAATTAGTCCGAGGCAGTCTATGTGGACGTGCTATCTTGATTTAGAGCCCTAGGAGGCACTGGAAAGGAATAACTTTAGAATGGCCCTGGTGAGGAGCTATTTCAACATAGCAGCAGTAGAGCGTCCATACACACCCACTTCTGAAAAAGCTTTTTCGGAAGAGGTCTTTTTCCTCGTGGAATGAGGTTAACCAGTGTCGGAAAAAGCTCTCCGTTATTTCCATTTTCTTTCGAAATAATGCAATTGCTGTGTGTACAATAGTATTGTTTTTCCAGAATAACGTCCATTATTCCAGAAAAACACTGCAGTGTAGACGCACCCCAAGGGAACTGTCTCTGACTCCCTGGTAAGACTGGCACAGTGATCCAAGTGTTTTCATTTGTCATTGGCATGGTGAATCTAAGCATAGCAAACACCACAAATTTGGGCTGTCTGTGAAGTGGGTTTTATCCATGAAAGCTCATGACCTACTATATTTGTTAGTCTCTAAGGTGCCATAGGACTGCTTGTTTTTTTTAAAGTTGCAGACTAACACGGCTGTCCCTCTGAGACTTTTTGCCCTGAAGCAGGCACTCACAGCTGTCAGTCGCTCTTCATAACGTGACATCCACTGTCTGTTCAATTGTCTCTTTAGCTACACAGCAGTGTACACTGCAGCTTTATTTCGGAATGACTGACATTATTCCAAATAACAAAGAGTGTGTCTACGCTACAAGCCATTATTTCGAAATAATGGCGAGCTGGGGGACGTCTTACTCCAACTCTTGTAACCCTTATTTTACGAGGAGTAAGGGAAGTCGAAGGAAGACTGCTTTTCCTTCGACTTCCTGCTGTGGAGACAGTGCCAAAAGCCAAATTAAGCTATTTCGCTTAAGTTGAGTGGCTTAATTTGACTTTTCCCTGCTGTGTAGACATGCCCTTCGAGGTTGATTTGGATTGGGTACTGGCTAGTCCCTGAGTAGAAGCAATGACCCTTGCTCATCAGACAGTAAAATGGTATTCCCATTATTATTACAGTGATGAAGTTATGAAAGAGCTGCCGCTATTTTTTTGACTCATCTCATTTAGGAACCTGTCCCCCCACTACAAATTGTTCCTAGAATTCCCCTCACATCTATAACAATCTTTTTGGCTTTCTGACATATAGCTAACAGCTTAGGCATGGGAAACAGGTTCAGGAAGTGCTGCAGCACCCCAGATTTTCACTCCACGTCAGGGTTCCAGCTATCAGCCCATACTTGAGGGTCCTGCTGTTGCCAAGGATCCTAGCTGCCAGCTTCAGGGGTTCCTGGCCACCAGACCTGCTGCCTCGGGAGGTCCTGGTTGCTGGTCCCAGGGGCTCTGCTGCTGCCCAGGGTCCTGGCTGCTGGGCCAGGGGGCTCTCATGCTGGCCCTGGGGCCTGGACCATCCTGCACCCAGGGCTTCATAGCCGCCCCAAGCAGTGACCCCCGCCTGGGGCCATGAGGAGCATGGATGGGATAAAGCAGTGGGCGCCCCACTGCACCTTCATTCTAAAAATTGTTCCAGTGACACTAGCTAGCAGGATGGTTGATGATATATTCCAGAAGGGGGGTTCTGTGAGAATATTTCAATTGATGTGATTTCTCCCAGACAGAGTCTTGTCCTGCTCATCATGGGGACAGGGGTTTTTCTTGAGCCTTTACTGGAAATGACTCTCATAACTTCCTAGTCAGCATTTTAAGCATCCCAGTCCTATTGGAGTCAATGGAAAGAGGTCAGGAGTCTTTGGATAAGACCATACGCCCCCTTTCTCTGCATCAGTTTCCTAGTACAATGTTATTGCCTTCCTGAATTTTAACTCATTTGCTTTTAGTGCTCCAAATCCTGTGAAGGAGGATTCCGGGTTCGAGAAGTGCGATGTCTGTCAGATGACCTGACACCCAGTAACCAATGTGAGCCACAGCTTAAACCAGAAGAAAAGGAACTTTGTAACACTCAGGATTGTATGCCAGAAATAGGTAAGGAGACAGGAAAATTTGACAGTCATGACTGTGGAACACCATCTAGTGGAGAAAATATTTAACAGCCCTATGTAGGCTAGGTTCTGTGATTATTTTCTGTTGCAATTTTAAAACAAAACAAGATTCTCTTTTGAAAAAGGTACAGTAAGTTGTCATAGACTTTAAGGCCAGAAGGGCCCATCATGGTCATCTAGCCCAACCCTCTGCACATAGCAGGCCATAAAAGCTGAGTTAATGAAATCCTCAAATCGTGATTTAAAGACGTCTAACTTACAGAGAATCCACCATTTACACTCATTTAGATCTGCAGGTGACCCATGTTGCAGAGGAAAATAAAAAATCCCCAGGGTCTCTGCCAGGCTGACCCTGTAGAAAATTCCTTTACAAACCCAAGTATGGTGATCAATTAGACCTTGGGCATGTGGCAAGACTCACCAGGCAGATACCACAAAAGAATTTTCTGTAGTAATTCAGAGCCTTCCCCATCTAGTGTCCCATCACCAGCTATTGGAAATTTTTGCTGTTAATAGTCGCAGATTGACTATGTGCCATTGTAGGCAGACTCATCGTAACATTCCCTCCATAAACTTATCAAGCTCATTCTGGAAGCCAGTTCTGGTCGTCCGTCCCCCCCCCCCCCCGTCCTCCCTCTTCCCCTCCCCCCCCACACACTGTACTTTGTTCTCCTTTGAAAGCCATCCAGACCTTCACTCTTCTGAAACTTTTTTCTAAGCCTAAACTTGTTGATGGCTAGTTTACATTTGTTCTTGTGTCCACACTGGCACACAACTTAAACTACTCCTCTGCCTTCCTGATGTATTATAGAGAGCAATCATATCTCCCCTCGATCCAAAGCCAAGCTTTTGGAGTTTCCTGATTAAAACATTTTCTTTGAACTCTATCAGAAATGGACTTCTCTTTGAAATTCCAGAGAGCAAGAAAGATTTTTGGATCTGCTAAAATGGCACATTTAGAGTAATTTTAGCGTGTATTTTATGAAAATTCATTCTAGTTTGAAATGTTTGCTTTGGTGGGTTCTTACTGCTTTAGCAGTAATACCCAGAAAGGCGGAGCATGTACACTATTCTATGCGTTCTAATACCTTGTACAAGGAACTATGCATACAAAAGGGATTTTCTTTATTGTGAACTTCCTGGTACAGCTGCATACATTCATAGACCCCAGGCCAGAAGAGACTATTGTGAGTATTTGGTCTGACTTCCTTTATGATACTGGCCATGGAACTTCCCCAAAATAATTTCTAAATTTCATTTTTCTTCTTGATTTTAAAATATCAACCTGAGATATCAAAGCAGAGTCAAATTTCTTTCATTAAATCTATTAACAAAAATATAACATGCTAGCATTAATTTGATACTGTCATGGATTTTTTCGTAATTTTTATGTATTAATTTTTTTACTAATTATAATTGCTAGAGAAGAGGAGAATCAGTTTGAACCTCATTCTCCTCATTCTGTTCTGTGTCAACTTTCAGGTCAAATTTGTTCATAAATTTAAATTTTTGTAACGATTATGTGGCCTAAGACTGATACAGTTGTTGTTGTTCTCCAGTGGAAGTAGTTTTGTTTAAAACAAATTAATACCGACAAGTCTAATGATTTTATTGTGTGTCTTGTGCTATTTGACCTTTTTCTTAATACTTCTGCTACTGGAGTTATGTGATTATGTAAGAATCTATCGGTTTTCATCAAAAAGGCAAGTTTCTAGCCCTACGAGTTTTTAAATGTGAGTGGAATGCATCCTAGTAGCAGCTCAGAACCCCAAATGCAAAAGTATAAACCCAACATTTATTATTTTTAAAAATCTCAAATCACAGTCTTGTGATTGTGGCCTAACACATAACCTTTCAGTGCTTGGAGGTTGGCATTACTGTTAATATCACCCTGATGCATTAGCCATCTAACCACTCTGATTCTCAAGTAATACCATAAATACCATGCTGCAAAGTGAAAATGACACAAATCTGATTATAAATACAGTCTATTTTCATTATTCAAGGCAAAATAAGTATAAAAAGCAATTTTAAATTATTAAAAGTAAAGTAGATTTTTAAAACGTGCACATTTTTTCTAATTTTTTCAAATTTTAAAAAGCTCTTGTAGTTTTAATAATCTAACTTACGTACATCGGTAGGCTATTTTTAAATAAATGCTTTTTTTCACCTGAACCTTTAAAAATAAATTTGCAATCTACCTTAATCTGTTGTGATAACATAATCTTTCTGACTCATAAATTCTTTTTGTAATTCTGTAATTCTTTTTTTTTCCCCCCCAGATGAAAATTGCAAAGACAAATACTACAACTGCAATGTGGTGGTACAGGCCCGGCTCTGTGTCTATACCTATTACAAGACAGCTTGTTGTGCATCTTGCTTAAGAGTGGCCAACAGACAATCAGGGTTTCTAGGACGCAGATAACAACTACTCCATCACCCATGTTTAACTTAGATATGGGAACATAAACAGTGTTACTCTTTGGACTACAACAGGTTCTACCTTAAAGAGATGGTTCCCATATTGCTAAGTACATCAAGACTATGGTTATGTCTCACACATAACATGCAACATATAATAGGAGCTTTCTGGCTTTTTTAAATGTTCATTGTAAAACCGTGATTTTTAAACATTATTTTTACTGATATTATTGTATGCATCTGTTCATCAAATAATTGTTATTTAAGGAAATCTCCCCACCCTGCTTACTATGAACTGAACAAAAGGAAACTCAGTCAAATGCATTTATTGAAGATATTTGACCAGTACAGCTACAGTAACACTATTATTTGCTGAGTGCCAACCTTTTTTTGGTGTTTCAGACTTAAGATGGGATCTATAGAACATGTACACTAGAAGTGTTACGTCAAAAAGCAAAACAAAACAGCACTCTTAGGACCCACTTAAGAGCAGTTTCCCAGCACCCTAATATCTGTGTTTAATTACCTCAACCCTTCATACTAAATTAGTGTCATGGTTAAGCATTCTCTGCTGTGGTGACACTTTCTGCCTTCAACAAAGCAGCAAATGTACACAAACTTTGGCTGCCTGTAAGTGCCTTGTATCTAATTCATAAACTAGTACATAAAGTTATAGCCTATAATGTTATATGGGTGTAGAAAGCAATAGATTACCCTACACAGTGCCCTTAAGTCCTTTAAGTCTTCTCTAACCTGTGAAGCAAACAGCGGAAGCTCAAATTCATGGGTGACATTCCTACGCTGATCTAAATTGTCAGTTTAGACCAGCAGAGGATCTTCCCCCATGATGTAGCAAGCTCATGGCAGAATAATTTTTCATTTCAGAATTGATCATCATGTAACTTGATCAATTCAAATGTGTATAAACTTCAGTTAGGATTGCCACCCGTTTCTGTAGCTGCCACCAAAGGAGTCTTGTCTGTAGTAAGGAAATCCTGACGCCCAGCTATTGAAGGCTTATTACACTATAACTTGTCTTGCTTTCATCCTGTATTGCCGTGTTCCTCAGTAAACTTACACTTAAAGAATAGCATCTGTTTACACCATCTCTTCCTGTTCCATTCAAGAGTGGTTACAGATTTGCACCTGGGGTTAGATGAGCTTTCATTTTCTACACTTGCAGTATTCAATCCTGGGATTTGGGAGAGCTAAACAGAATGAGGCATTCAGTGCAGATTAAAGGCATTCATGGCAGATTAAAAGTATTATACTACCTGAAAATTTCACAGTTCATCCATTTTTATTGAGTCTGTTTAAAGTAGTAGCACAGACTTCTGTTGGTGAGGGGAAGGGGGAAAATACCTTGCTTGTTGAATTACTCATTGGAATGTACACCAAACCCAAGTGAAATCCTTATTCCTGAGTCCATTTTTTAAATATCCAGATATAAATGGGTGCCAGCTAATCCCATTTATATGTGATACATGTTTACTGTTGAGTATTATGCTACTTCCGTGTTGATTATTATCCGTGTTTGATCAGGAGAACATCATTGTAATCAGTGGAAGTTCTCCTTTGTCTCTAAAATTTGATGTCACAATAATGATGCTTTGTGACTAGAGCCATTAAATGTCGTTAGAATTTTGCTTATCCTGTAATTGAGTTAAACAATGGGAGACCGGTATGGAATTCAAAAGGTTAATTATATAACTTTTTAAAGTTAATGATCCCTTCCCAGTCCTGTGCCTTTTATAATATGAAAAGTCATTCATTCAAGGACTTTGTGTGCCTTTGAAGATTTGAAATTACACTGTATACAGTAGATTCTAGACCAAAGAATTATGGAGCAAAAATGAAGCATAAGCAAATGTCAAATTTCCAAAGATAGAAAATATAAATTTTATATGAATGTCACATTGCAACAAATCCTGACATATTTAAACTATTTTTTTTCTTTTGGTCTCTTTTGCCTTAAGGAAAGTGTATTTCATCAGCCTTAGGGAAGGATCTGTAGCATATAAAGCTTATTTGCTTCCCCAATGAAGAAAGAAATTATAGTTCACACAACAATAATATATGACCCATAAACAGTTTGCATCTTTGTACTTGTGGAGAAAGTGAATAATTTAAGCCAAACAGTGAGTTGGTAGATAAGTATGTGAACATGGTGCTTTACAGGGTTTTTAGGCAAGTTATAAAATGTGTTGCTCTTGAGTATATGGCAGTTGGGATGACTTACAGGGATTTATCTTTTTGTGGGCTCCATTAATTTACCATTAAAGAAGGCAGAGTTGCTAGGAGCCAATGGGGGCTGCTGTACTCAGTGCAAGCTAGGACTGAGCAGTCCTGGCTGGTGCTGATCTCTGTGCCTTTGCATTTTAGATGTAGTAAGAGCCCAGCGGCTCCTACTGCATTTGAAATGCGAAGCCACAGCGCAGGAGACTCCATAGCCGGCACGAGCCAGGACTGCTTATTCCCAGCTCTACCTCCGCGGCGGCTCTGCATGGCGATGGTTGTCAACTAGTCGTATGGCCGATACAAATTGTGTCGACTGTACGGTTGGCCAGATAATGGCATTTTAACATCCTTAGTCTAGATGGCGCTTGGTCCTGCCATGAGGGCAGGAGACTAGTCCCTTCCAGTTCTATTCTGTGATTCTAAGTAAAAACCCTGTATTGCTCTTCAGGTTCATTGCTTTGTTAGTTGAATATGGTGACTTATAGGTAGTTCTATAAACCCAACTATCTGATATAAGGCCAATTTTCATATGTACTGTTAAGAAGTATTAGTTAGTTAATGCCTATTACGCCTGCTGGCATGTAGGGCAACAGCGAAGTTTCTCCATTTTTGTTTGTCTTTGGCCATTTTCTCCAGTGTGTCCCAGTTGTAGTTCATTCTCTTCATATCTGCCTCAACAGTATGGCACCATGTTGTCTTGGGCCTCCCACGTTTCCGTCGTCCTTCAGGCGTCCAGTGAAGTGCTACCTTTACAATAGCATTTGCCTCCCTTATCATCACATGCCCTATCCATCTCCAGCATCTTCTCATAATGATAGTGGTCATGTCCTCCTAGTGGCATCGCAGGAACAGGTCGTGCTTGGAGATAGTTTTCGGCCAAAAGATGCGAAGTATCTTACGATGGCTGGTGGTGTGAAAGGATGAGAGCTTGGCATGGTCGCACTCTGTCATCTGCCAGCACTCTGAGACATATAGTAGTGTTGATATGACACAGCTCTGGTACAGCTTAAGCTTGATGTGGACACTGTACTGTGTACATTGTTCATACTCCTGAGGACATTTCTGGCCTTACTTAGTCTGCTCTGGATATCATTCTTGGTGCCTCCATCATGGCAGATGATGCTGCCTAAGTACATAAAGCTGTCTGTGTTGGGTAAGTCTGCATCATCTACCTTGATTGGTGCTGGTGAATCTATATTGAGAATCAGAATCTGTGTTTTCTTCTGGCTAACTCTTAGTCCAACCTGGCGTCCAAAGGTGCATAGGCATTGTGTCTTTTCCTGCATGTGTTGATGGGTATGGGAAAGCAATGCAAGGTCATCTGCAAAGTCAGGGTCTTCCAATGTGGAAAAAGGTGTCCATCTGATACCCCTGGATGCATCTGCTGTTGTACTCCGCATCACCCAGTCGATCACCACGTTGAAGAGTAGTGCAGACATGACGCATCCCTGTCTGATCCCAGTCTTGACTTCGAAAGACAGATCGCAGTATCCCACGCTACATGTGAAGTTGGTGTAAAAACTTTTAATGAGCTGGACCACTTGTAGAGGGATTCTGTAGGCTCTCAGAATGCACCAAAGGCGTTCTCTTTGTATGCTGTCAAAAGCCTTCTCAAAGTCAACAAAGTTTATGTACAACTGTCTCTGCCACTCTGTGCACTGCTCTATGATGTTTCTCAGGGTGAAAATCTGGTCTATACATCCTCTTCCCTTGAGAAATCCGGCTTGTTCTTTCCTCAGAGACTTGTCGACAGCATCTGAGATCCTCTGGATGATGACCTTGGCTAGGATCTGGGTACGGATAGAAGGGTGATCCTGCGCCAATTGTTGCAGTCGCTGAGTGCTCCTTTCTTAGGAATCTTGATGATGACTCCTTTGGTCCAGTCCTTGGGTATCTGTTGTCCTTCCCAAATTGCTACAAACCGTGGTTGGAGAATGGTGCCTGCAAGTTCTGGGTCTGCTTTAAACAACTCCGTGTCCAGGTTGTCAGGTGCTGGAGCTTTGCCATTTTTCAGGGATCTGATGGCTGCACTGATTTCTTCTTTCTCTGGTGGATCAATATTAATATCAAGGTCCTCCTCAGCTTCCTGAATGTCCACTTCTTCTTCAGGTGGTGGTCTATTCAGAACCTCTCTGAAATGTTCTTCTCCAACATGCTTCTTGATCTTTCTCTGTTGACAGTAACTGCCCTTGTTTGTCCTTAATGGGGGCACTTGTCCTGCCACGATACTTGCCACAAACAAGCTTGGTGATTCTGTACATGTTTCCTTGCTCCCCTTGATTAGCTGCATCTTCAGCTTTTGTTGCAAGGTCCTCCATGAAAGCTTGTTTGTCTGCCCTCACTAACTTCTTTACTTTTCAATTTGCCAAATCAAAAAGTTAAGAAGTATTAATCTCACCTAATTAAACACCATTTAGTAAAGAGTGAGCCTGATTGTGGCCAGATTAAATTCTTTTTGTCACTGGCAAGCTTCACTATAATAATGATGCATGTTTCTTCGATATAAACTCATCCACTCTCCTTTCCTCTGCACACTGATGTAGAAGGACTAAATTATCTGTGGTAATATTACATTGTCACATGAAGTGCGCTTTTAAAACTATTTGTTTAAAGCAGTTATTGCATTTTAGCTATAACAAGTGTTTGAACCAGTTTAGCCTGACACCATGTATCATTCCTAATTCTTTCACTAACATTGATGTAAATCAGGAATGGCGCTAATCCGCTCAATGGGGTTATACAAGTATAAAACCAGCATAAGCAAGTGTACAACCAGGCTCATGAATTTGAATACCACCTTTTTATATAATGTGTTAATACATAGTAGAAAAACATTACTTCTCATCATTCAGTTCTTAAGGTCACGTGATCTGGGATAAATAGAAGACCAGAGCATGTGGAGAATATGTGGATTGTTAGTATAAAGCAAACTGCTGGAAGCATACAACCATGGGCGTGCAGACAAAAGTTTTCTGCCCCCCCATCTGGCTTCTCACACATCTGCAGAGAACCCATTTTGCTGATCTTACATGAGAGAGGCAGAGTTTAAGGAGTGATGCAAAAGTGGAGGGTCGAGCTAGTATGAGCAGCACACAACCCAGCCCTGGTTTCAAAACACACACAATTACACTTAATGTAGTGGGGTTGATTTATCTTTGGGGCATAGTACATCAGGTTGCATAAACACAGGGTTTTGCATTCATGTTGTTTTACAAGGTTCATATGATCCCATTTCCATGAGCAAATGGGACAGACCCAAGATTTGGTTCTTTTAAGTAGAAAAACACTTACTGTTATTTTAGAGACATTCATAAATGAGGCAGATATGGAAGAGATCGCCACAACTTGGCTAAATTCAGTGGAACTGTTCACATTCAGGAGTGCTTGCAGGTTTGGGGGGGTCTAATAGCTACTCCCATGCCTTCTTATTCAGCAAGGACTTGTAATGTTCAGAGCAGTGCTGAGTGATTTTGTTTCCTTTGAACTGACTAGCTGGCACAGGTGCAGAAATTAATACTAGTTTTATAGCATGAGGGAACAAGATAGCTTTTTATCAGTCTGCATCAGAAATAAGACTAGTTTTTAGCAGACTCCTGCTAGTTCAACCAGCTCCTGAACCCTTAGTGGCTTGCTTTATTAAACTAACTACTGAATGAATTCCTGGGCAATGAACCCAGAGTACCTATAATTGCATAATTATGAAAGTGTGTATTGTTCCAGTATTCTCTCATACAGCATCTACTGTTTTAAAAATTCCATTAGGGCAATCAGGTATAGAGTCAATAGCAAAAAAATAAAACAAAATAATTGCAGGACTTGGTTCTTATGGAACAGCTGTGTTTAATGCCATTTGGCTCCTCTCTATAAATGCATTTGTGATCAGTCTATTTGACAGTTAATTGGGAACTTCAAACAGCGAATGCTGAAAGTAAACTTCCTTTGTTCCTAACATGTCTTACAGAATATACTAGTGTGTGTGTGTGGGGGGGGGGGGGCTAACTTTTCATCTTTAGTATTTTTAAATAGGGCAAATTACTTTGCATTATAAGATACAATTATTGGGTTAAATTCTGACACGGTGAAAGCATTTGCAACCTCATTAGAAAATGCATCCATGAATATTAGCTCTGAATTTGGCTGGTCAACTTTTAATGAAACAGAAGGATTTATAGTGCTATTACTTAAATATTTTTAAATGGAAGCTCCTTGGAATTGTAATGGTTTGAAAAATGAAAACTCCCATTATCTTTGGGGCTTGATTATTTCCTTTGAACATTCAATACTTCCCCAGTGACCTTTCTACCAACATTGCTTTCGTTAGTCTGTTTTGTCATGGTGCTCTGCATGGGTCTCTTCAGAACTGACCCTGCAATGAGCTCATCGTGGGTAGACCTAGGTGCCCTTGCTGACCCTCCCTGAAGTCATTAGGGGCATCATGAAGTAGGGGTGCTGGAACAATTTGTATAGTGGAGTTGCTGAGAGCCATTGTATATGATGGAAACCACTTCAAGCCGGGGCTGCAGAAGCACCCCCATTACCCATAGCTCCAGCACTATGTCTTGAAGGACTGGGGCCTTAAGTGCACAAATCATCAAGCCTCGATTTGAATAATGCATAAAAAACTTCCTTTATATATGTAAAATTACTTTATAGTTCACCTTAACCCAGTCATCTGTCTGGGCAGAAGGATATACTTTATTATAACTTATTTTTGTTCTTTGTAAATACAAGATGTTTATAGGAAATATGTATTCTGAGCTATGTCTATAGAACAAGCCACTGCACCAAAATAGTTCAATTATTTAGAATATGCAGATTTTTATTAAAGGGACTTGATGTGTATTTATTTACATATGCCATCTATATTTTTGTCCCAGTCTTTCATCATACTAACCCAACTTTTCATGGAATTGTATAATATATTGTATAGCTTATGTCATACTGTAAATCCATAGTTACCATTTTGCAATTTTCTAATTAGTCAGGTCCTTCAGTGGATTTAAAGGGGGAATATAAGTTAAAGTACTTTGTGACTAGTTCAGGAATTTGTATCCCTGGCAATGCACCTGAACCAGAATTGTACAGCATCCTTTTCATATTGTATACATTTTCTCTCGGATGGAAAAATTTAACTATTTTTGTTTATGACTAATTTATTTTTTATTGTTGTGAAAAATAAAGAATTAAAGATCAGTGACTGTGATATGGTTTATTTCCTGTTTGGTGAACCCTAGATAACTCCTGTACATAGGAGTTAAACAAATGAATCAAAGGATGAGTGGATCCCTGGAGAGATCTGATCAACGTGCTTGATCTAGTAACACTATGTATAACTTTATAGAGTATTGACAGCGACATCCTGATTTCCTGATATTTCATACACATAAGACACGGAGGGGAAAAAAAGTCATTTCCTCTCTGCCTCGGATCCAGGTTCTGTCTCACAGTATGTTTTCATTTACATTGCCCATTTGTAAACTATTTTCTCCTGCCACTGTGCTTGAGAAGATTCCTACAGACCTCCACATTAGAAAGCAGTTTGTGATATCTAACCTACATTTCCTTTGCTCAGTTTTCTTCTATAACTTCTAACTGCCTGCATACACATTTCTTCTTTACTGTTTGAGTCGCATATTTCCCCAGTGGTTCTCTGACTAAGTTGCATATACATCTATAGCAATAATTATATTAATATTTCCTCCCATATCAACCCTTCCAAGTCCTTGATAACTTTTGTTGTTTTGTCTGACTTCCCTCCAATTTGTCCACTCCTTCCTAGTATAAAGATATTCAGAACCAAGGGTCTGCTACAATATCCATTGAAATCAATGGAAGAGCTCCAGTGACTCCTGTGGGTGGTTGGATTGGATCCTTCACTGTATTTTAAGCAGTTAGCAGGCTTGGTTCTGAAACACGCTTACGAGGGCTTCACTTTCCACATGTGGGCAGTCCTATAGGACCAGAGCTGGCAAACCTTGAAGAACAGGTGTAATTCCATTCACATGAGCAGTACTACTTTGAGAGTGTTCGGTGTCAGTGTTTATAAAAGTGGTCAGCGAATAGATAAGAAATCAGTTGATGGGGCTCAAGAATATATAGCCTAGTTCCTGGATTCTGTAAGACCGGCTAAGTATTGCTGTTGTGTGCCAATTAAATGGTAACCTTTTTGTATCTCACAACATCAGTTCTGGCATTTCACTGAAATGAATTGAGCAGCTCGTGTGTAAAATTATGCATGTTTAAGTATTTGCAGGACCCAGGCCTCAGACAGACTGAGGAGGCCCAATTCCTGGATAGTTGAATACACCTCAGCTAGTAGTTTGGTAATTAAGTGGAATCTCATGGTACAGGCTTACTCTTAAGTGTTCATAAACCAGGCTAAAACACATTTGATTACTTGCATTTTGCTTTGTGATGAGATTCAAATTGTACAGGGCATAGGCAAGGATCAGAGCACACCAAATATATCAAAATAACATGGCCTCAAGCCTGCAAATATTTGTGTGTGTGAACTTAAAGAGGCTATTCATGTGCTTCACTCTTTGCAGGGCTAAAACAGTGGCAATGTTCCATCTACCTAATGAAAACAGTGAAGATGAGTATCTCCTTTCTAACGTTACTATATTTTTCCACTTTCCAGAGAAGGCTCCATATGCTGCCACTGACATAGCCTTGTAGGTACTTAATTATTTTGTATTTCCTTTTGCAACACAGTAAATGGAGAGCCAGGCAGGAATGAGGCAGACACAGGCGCCTTTGCTGTGATTCCTACAGTGTATTCACAAAAATTGTTGTGGCATCTGAACTGTTCCTAACATTTCACAATAAATAATGGAGAAAAGTAAAGGTTATTCCTCCAAAGGTCAATAAAAAATGGTAGCCCTAGTTACAATCCAAATCTGGAAGCTATTTAATCAGCTTCCTAATGGGCCTGAAACAGTAGCCCTGTTTATTTCTTGTAAGGCTGTTGCTTTGATGCTATTGGTGTGTGAGCACATGCCTGTTCTGTGCGTGTTTACAAGGTCTAAAGAGTGCTATGTTGTTGTAGAGCACTGCTCAAAAAGGAGCAAGAGCGGAAAAAGATGATTCAGATGACGGCTGGGGAGGAATACAGCCAAGACCAAAGCAGCATTTTCCAGTTGGTGAATGGAGCATAACATTGCCTCACTAGCACCATAGACTACAAGGGGTCAACAAGTCCAGTCCCCTGCAGGACCAAGCACTAGCTAAACCATCCTTAACAGGTGTTTGTCTAACCTGCCCTCAAAAATCTCTACTGCTGGATATTCCACAACATCCCTAGGCAATTTATTCCAGCATTTAACCACCCTGACAGGAAGATGTTTTCCTAACGTCCAACCTAAACCTCCCTTGCTGCAATTTAAGCCCATCACTTCTTGTCCTAACATCAGATGTTAAGGAGAATAATTTTTCTCCCTCCACCTTGTAATACCCTTTTAGGTACTTGACAACTGTTGTCATGTTCCCTTTCAGTCGTCTCTTTTCCAGACTAAAAACACCAAATTCTTTCAATCTTCCCTCATAGATCATTGTCTAGCCCTTTACTCATTTTGTTGCTCTTCTGTGGACCTTCTCCAATTTGTCCACATCTTTCCTAAAATGTGGCACCCGAAACTGGACACACTACACCAGGTGAGGCCTAAACAGCACAGAGTAAAGCAGAAGAATTGCTTCTCGTGTCTTGCTTACATCTCTACTGCTACTACATCCAACAATGATGTTGGATTTTGTTGTTTGTTTTTTGTAACAGTGTCACACTGTTGACTCATATTTAGCTTGTGGTCCACTATGACCCCCTAGATCCCTTTCTGTAGTACTCCTTCCTATTCCAATTTGGTATGTGTGAAACTGCTTGTTCCATCCTAAGCAGAGTACTTTGCACTTGCCATTATTGTATTTCATCCTATTTCAGACCACTTCGCCAGTTGGTCTAGATCATTTTGAATTCTAATCCTATCCCCCAAAGCACTTGCAACCCCTCTCAACTTGGTATCATCCACAAACTTTGTAAGTGTACGCTCCATGCCATTAGCTAAATCATCAAAGAAGATACTGAACAGAACCAGTCCCAAAACTGATACCTGTGGAGCCCCATTCATTATATCCTGCCAGCATGACTGTGAACCATTGATAACTACTCTCTGGGAATGGTTATTTAACCAGTTATACACCCACCTTATAGTAGCTCTTGGTAGGATGTATTTCCCTAGTTTATTTATAAGAAGGTCATGCGAGACTGGATCAACTGTTTTACTAAAGTCTAGATATACCACGTATACCACTTCCCCCTTATCCAAAAGGTTTGTTATCCTAGCAAAGAAAGCAATCATGTTGGTTTGACATGATTTGTTTTTTAAAAATTCTATGCTCACTGTTACTTATTGCTTTATTGTCTTCCAGATGTTTGTAAATGGCTCTCTTAATTATTTGCTCCTTTATCTGTCCTGGCACAGACGTTAAGATGACTGGTCTGTAGTTTCCTGGATTGTCCCTATTTCCTTTTTTATAGAAGGGCACTATATTGCTCTTTTTCAGTTTTCTGGAATCTTTCCCATCTTACATGACTTTTCAAAAATGGCTCATATTTCTTCTAGCAACCTCTTGAGTATTCTAGGATGCATTTGATCAGGCCCTGGTGACTGGAAATATCTAACTTCTCTAAGTAATTTTTAACTTGTGCTTTTCCTATTTTTACCTCTAAATTTACCTCATTTTCTCCAGCATTCACTATGCTAGGCAAGCAATCATCACTAACCTTCTTGGAGAAAACTGAAACAAAGAAGTCATTAAGCACCTCTGCCATTTCTACATTTGCTGTTATTGTTTTTCCCTCTTTATTGAGAAACGGGTCTGCTCTGTCCTTGGTCTTCCTCTTGCTTCTATTTTTTAAATCCAGAAATCAGACAATATTGACTCTGACCTACCAGCGTGACTGTAAGCTTGACAGGTGTTTTTGTTAGCATCTGCTAGAACACTAATTAAACAAGCTAGGAAGGCTGTTAACGGAGAGAAGCCAAGTGATGTTTGCATTTCTGTAGGCGGGTCGATAGAATGTCTTTTTAATTTTGTTTGTAATTTGCATGTTTAACAAGATGTGACCGTAACACTGTGCTGTGTAGACATTAAGCGTCATTCAAGCTTGCTGAAGGGCCAGGCTTACCGGACTGTATGGCTCTTCCAGATCATTTCACAGAACTGTTGGATGGCGATATTTTTTCCTCTTCTGTAATGGCTAAAATCATGTTGGCTTTCCAGCTTACTTGAAATGTGCGATAATCCCACAGTGGATACAGCCTTGTGCATGGTTTGGTGACTAGTGGAAAGCTCTGCCAAGCTTTCTTGCTTCACATTTTAAAATTTGCCCTTTCTCCATGTTTGTCAGCCAATGGTCAGGGCAGTGTGTGTGTGTTACACCTGAGTCTTCAACTGCTGGGACACAAGGTCCCGTCGCAGTGGGCAGCCTAGGGGAGGCTGACGGGCGCCCCGAGAAGTTTTACGTCTGTGTCTTTAACCGCTAGGATCAGGTCCCTTCGCGGCGGGCAGCCAGCAGGCTGACAGACGCCCCACAGTTTACAGGGAGAGCTTATTACATCTCACATTTCAACTGCTAGGATACAGGATCCCTTCGCAGTGGGCAGCCTAGGGAAGGCTGAGAGATGCCGCACGGATCTGTCCTCTGGAAGCGACACGATCCAAATGCCCAGCTCTGCCTGTATCTGTCCCTTATGACCGGCTGAAGTTCTTTTAAATTGTGCTTGGTTCTGTTACAGCAACTGAAGGAGTCAGGTTAAAGCTTAAACAGTTACAGGTTTATTAAAGAAGCTTATAAATCATATGGTTACAATGGCTATTGCTCTATTTCTTAACTGCTAGCAAATATAGATCTTAAAAATGGTTAAAGAAAATAAAAATAGAAAATAGAAATAATGGTACCAAGTGACAGCTTAATCTTTAAAGAGCTCTAAGTCTATGTGTACACTTAAGACAAAGGACACATCCAGGTACAATTTTTACCCCCTTCTGTGCCTCTTGACTCCAGCGTATCAGGCCAGGGCCGGTCCCTCAATTCCTAGGAAAGATGAATACGAGGTGGGCGTCCCCGTGGAACCTCAGGAGGCCAGTCACCTAACCCGACCAGCAGATAGATGGTAGATTGATGCTCAGAGTAAGTGTGCTGCTGGACCCCTCTTTATACCCATAGGGGCCCGTATCCTCTTTCTTATCTAAGATGCCACATTGTGTTGGTCCGTCTTTGTGACGCCAGTTCTTACAAGGGAGTTTCAATTTAATTTACACTTGAAAGAAAGATAAATTGTGAGTACTGGACATTCTTTACTGGGTGGGAGATTCCTCCCCCCAGACGAGTGTGTTCGTATCAATATGGTTTTCAGTCAAGGGCACTCCTCTGCAGCCTCTAGGTCAGCAATTGGCGTATCTCTGTTTACTGCCATCCAGGGTCACAGCAGCCAGCATATCTGGGCCTCCTGTCTATGCTTCAAAGACTATGCTGATTTTATTGCTCCCTTTGCCCTGGATGCTCCGGGCACCTCAGAGAGGGGCAAGCAAGATGTTACGGTGTGCAAGGGGGGGGTGGGGGTTCCTGTCTGGCTACAGTGTTGTAGGGATTTTTGTCAAATGTAAAGTTTTCTGTAAAATTTCTGAGGGCAACAATCTGTCAAAATTAGCTATACATCTTTTTTACTGAGTAAATGTCACCATAAAGGATTTGTTTGCTTTTTTGGCTAGGACTGCGGGGGGAGGGATAAGAGTATTTTCAAGTTTCATGGAGTCTTGTAACACAACTGAAGTCATATGGTATTTGGTCTTCAGGATCCCTGCCTGGTGAACCCACCCATGTATTCAAGCTCACCTGCAGAAGCCATTTTAACTCTCCACCATCCAAGTAAATATGGGAAGGAAAAGAAAAGAGTGTCTCTGTTTCTCACTCAAGTCCAACTCTTAAAGGGAGTCTTATACCGTAGATATCAGGTTGGATGGGGACTGACAGAACACAAACTCAAGGTAAGAGTGATGGAGTAGCTGCAAGGTTGTCATGTGTCCTGTGGAAAGAAAAAGAAGTGTGTGTAGGTAGAGGACAATATGAACTTGAGCAATGGTGTTCCTAGGTTTAGATGGTTTGAATAAGCAGAGCAGTGGGTTGGACAGCTACAAAATCCCTGGTTGTGTGTGCTTATTTTCCATTCTTAAATCAGCCACCTGTGCGTTCTCCCCTTCTTCAGCCATCCTTCCTTCTGTGCTGCTGCTGGCAACAGTATTGACTTCTGAGCTGTGTGTCCTACTAGTAACCCCTGCACTCTGGCTCCTCAGCATGGAAAGGGTGGCTGTAGAAGAAAGAAGGGTGGCACAAAAGGAAGGGTGGCTGTGGTGCTAGTGGCAGGGTTGCCATCAAGGCTGGGTGTCTCACCCGTTATTGCCCGATTTCCAGCCACTCCGCTTAGAAAGCAATGCTGATGGCAGCACTAGCACACAAGGAAAGGAGGCAATACCATACCATGCCTCCCTTCTGTCTCCTTCCGCACCACTACTGCAGCCTTTCCAGCTGCCCAGATTAGAAGGTAGACCTGCCACAAACAGCGATGCAGAAGGAAGGACAGCAATACCATACCATGCCTCCCTTCCTTCTATGCTGTTACTGCAACAGCACTGACTTTCCATCTGCCCCTTTTGAAAGCTAGAGCCACCACCAACAATGGCAGAGAGGCAATATCAAAGAATGCCATGCTTCCTTTCAGGAGCGGCCCAAGGCTGGCTGTGGCAGCTGGCGCCCTAGGCGGAAGGCACGATTGGCGTCCCTGCCTGCACGGCTGTCAATGGCCGTGATGTAATCACAGGGTGCCCCAGCACCCCATGAAGTCATCATCAGGTGCCTGAGCCAGTGGCGCCCTAGGCAACTGCCTAGTTTGCCTAGGTTCATGGGATGCCCCTGCTTCCTGTTGTGCTGCTGCTGGAGGTGGCACTGCATTCTAAGGTTGACACCTGGCCAGTGGCACCTGCTTTCTGGCCACCCAGTTTGGAAGGCAGTGCTGCCACTAGCTGTGGTGCAGAAGGAAGCATTACAATATCATAACATGCTGCACTTCCTTCTGCACTTCTGTTGGAAGCAGCACTGACTTCCAAGTGGGATAGCCAGACAGTAGTGGCTGCTTGCAGGACACCCAGCTCGGAGGCCAGTACCACTGCTAGCAGCAGCACATCAGTAAGAGTGATAATACCACACTATGCCACCCTTCCTTCTGTGCTGCTGCTAGCAGTCATACAGATTAAAAGGCAGCCCCAAACCAGCCGAAGAATAGAAGGAAGGGAGGCACTACCCCATCATTCCAACCTTCCTTCTATGCCATTGCTAGTTGTGGAACTGGAGTTTTGAGCTGGGTGACCTGTAGCTGAAAGAGTGGCAATACCATAACATGCCACTTCTAAGCTGCATGGCTGGAGAGAAAGCCAGGGGGAAAAAAAAAAAAAAAAAAAAAATCAGACTTTTAATATTTCCAAAATCTGCCTGTGTTGGGTGTGCCTAGTGGAGTCCAGGAAGTGGGTGGGCGCTAGCCCATCCACATCTAAAGGATCTCCACCCAGCCTATGGGGAGGGTCCACTGAGCCCAGGAAACGAAGTAATTACTTGGGACAAATAAAAAGAAAACAGGGACGGGCATGAGGGTCAAAGGGCTAAAACAAGGGAACCAAACGGGGAAACCCAGCAGAGAACCCCGGACAGCACCCACTGCCCCTCGCCGGTCTTGAGAGAGCCAGTGGACACCGCCCAGTGAACTCTGCCCTGATACGTGAGCGGATGCAGGAACGGAAATAGGCCCCAGTCGCAGGCCCCTCCCTCAGCCAACCTCTGCTCTCATAAATTACCGTCTTGGCGATAGCCAGGAGGAGGTTGACCAGGAGGTCCCGCGACTTTGTGGGGCCTTGGATGGGGTGTGTGTAAATGAACAGGTGAGGGGAGAAGTGCAGCCGCCAGAACCTCAACAAAAGGTTCTGGAGGAGCCGAAAGAGGGGCTGTAACCTGGCACACTCGAGGTAGATGTGCACCAGGGTCTCCCTCATGCCACAGAAGAGGCATGTTTCAGGGGTGGGGGTGAACTGCACCAAGTACACGCCCGTGCTCACCGTGCCATACAGGATTCTCCAGCAGATGTCCCCGGTGGGCCGTGGAACCAACGTCGAATAGAGGCTGGCCCACCAGGGCTCCCCACCCTCCATTGGTGGTAAGAGGTCCTGCCACTTGGTGTCTGGGTGGGATACGAGGGTGGGGAAGTGGAGCGTGTGAAGCACGAGCGTGTACAGGTGATTCTTTGGCGCAGTTCGGAAGAGGACCGGCTGCATCATGTGCAGCCGGCTAGGATGACTAGGAGGCGGCGGTCGGGAAGGTATGTGGGGCTGGGGGTAAGAGGTGGGCAGGGTGCACCCTCTCTCAGGACCTTTTCGAGATAAACCCGAGCAGTGGGCGGCAAAGCGTCCTTCACCTCCTGAAGTATGTGCCAGGGAGTACGTAGGGTGGAGAGCCCCATGCGCTGGGTGAGTGCCTGAGGATCCACCCAGTCTCCCCGGTCGTAGTCCAGGAGGTCTCCGACTCTGGTGGCTTCTGCCAGGACCAACCTCTGGCGCACCAAGGGAAACTCTGCCGCCTGCACACGTAGATGGGGGTTGTGTAGCAGGGGCTCCGCGAGGAGATCTGCTCCTAAGGTGGCTCCCAAGGAGCTGGTCGATGCAAGCAGCTTCCAGGTCTGGAGGAGGTCCTGGTAGAAGGCCGGCAGCCTGGAGAGGTCTTGCAGAAGACTTCTCAAATAAAGGAGTTGCTGGTCATATCGGAGCCTTCGGAAGCGGCGAAGGAAAGCATGCACAAGCGTGCTCCACACACGACTACCTGCATCAAATAGGAGTCTCTGCAGGGCCCAGAGATGTAGGACATGAACCCGCATGCTCAAAGACATCAGGCCCTGCCCTCCCTCCTCCAGGGGGAGATGGAGAACCCCTGCAGAGACCCAATGCAGTCCTGGCCAGAAGAACCGCAGCAGCAGCTGCTGGATACGGGCCAGGAAACCCGGGGGCAGGACCAGGGCGTTGAGACGGTCCTGTCCATGCTCTGGCACCAATTGGTTAAGTACCAGTGCCCTCCCAGGCAGGGAGAGGCACCGGAGCAGTCCCGTCCACCTCTGCAACCACTCAACCACCCTAGCCTCTAAACCTTACCAGTTCTCCAGCGGAGAGGGATGCGTGGCAGAGAGAAAAATGCCGAGTTAGAGCAGCAGACCCATGCGCCACCTGATAGCCTGAAGCGTGGGTGGGAGGGAGGCCGCCTGCCACCCGGCCCCTACCACCAGGCCAGAGCTCTTGACCCAGTTGACCCAGGCAGAGGAGGCCGCCAAGTAAACAGCTTGGCAAGCCTCCACCCGCGCCAGGTCTCCCGGGTCCTGGACCACGAGGAGCACGTCATCGGCATATGCTGACAGGACCAGCCTCGTCTCCGGCTCAAGGAGAACCAACCCCGTCAATCTCTTGTGAAGGAGCGTACAGCTAGCCTGACAGCAGACAGCCTTGATGTACTCCCCGCCCGAAGCTGACCGGTGCGGTCAGGGTCCAGTTGAGCTTGACCAAACACTCTGTGGAAGCGTACAGCACCTGGAGAAAGCCCACAAAGAGGGGCCCCAAGCCAAAGGCCCGCAGAGTGCCCAGGAGATACCCGTGGTCCATCCGGTCGAACGCCTTCTCCTGATCCAAGGACAGGAGGGCGAACGACAGACTGTCCCTACACCCTAGCTCTAGGAAATCCCGGACCAAATAAAGGTTGTCGAAGATGGTACGGCCCGCGACGGTGTAGGTCTGGATGGACCACATCCACCAGCACGGACTTGAGTCTCAGGGAGATGGCTTTGGCGACGATTTTATAGTCCGTGCTGAGGAGCGAGACGGGACGCCAGTTCCTCAGATCGCAGAGGTCCCCCTTCTTGGGCAGCAAGGTGAGCACCGCTCGCCTGCATGATAAAGGGAGGACCCCGATCTCCAGGGACTCACCCCAGACCTTGGCAAGGTCCAGGCTGAGGACATCCCAGAACACGCGGTAGAACTCCATGGTCAGCCCGTCCATGCCCGGGGACTTAATAGTGGGCATGAGACGGAGGGCTTCCAAGAACTCGGCCAGAGAGAGGCAGCTCTAGGCAGTCTCGGTCGCCCGCGCTGACTGTCGGCAGTTCGTTCCAGAGGACTCTGCGGGCGTCGGCGTCGGTCGGATCCAGGGAGAAAAGGGAGGCGTAGAAGGCATGAGCCCTCTCGTGCTTCTCCACCGGATCCGAGAGGGGGGTGCCATCCTCTGCCAGAAGGTGGACGATGTGCTTTTTTTGCCCCCCCTCTTTCTCCAGGGCATAGAAGAAGCAGGAGCCACGATCCATCTCCCTAAGGAGATGGATCTGGGAACGAACAAAAGCACCTCGGGCCCCGAAGGTCGTCGAGGGCCCGGAGTTCCTCCCGCTTCTCCCGGTACGTTCTGTAGAGGGGTGGATCTCTGGGGCCGGTGGCTAGCCGCCGCTCTAGCTCTAAAACCTTCCGTTCCAACTGCTCTATCGCCGCATCCCTCCTCCAGCTGGCCCCCCGGGTGTAGTCCCAGCAGAAGAGCCGGGTGAGCACTTTCCCCACATCCCACCACCGCCGTGCCAAGGGAAAGGCGCACCACCACCCGTGCCACCAGCCAGAACTCCCGGAAGGATGCTACGAAGCCCATGTCCTCCAGCAGGCTGTTATTGAAATGCCAATAGGCCGGCCCCAGCCTCTCCGAAGAAAGAGAGGCCTTCACGGCCACTAAATGGTGGTCTGAGAATGGAGCCGGCCGAACGCTGGATGAGTGGGCCCGGAAGAGATGATGACGAGACAGATAAATGCGATCCAACTGGGAGTGGAAAGACCGACGACCCACCACCTGGATGTAGGTAAATACCATTTCCTCGCCCAGGTGGAGGTCTCACCAGATGTCCACCAGGGAGTGATGGTCTATTATCTCCCTGAGGACGTCCGTGGCGGCCGGGCACTGCTTGAGCCCCGTATAGTCCCGGTCCTTGAGGGTGCAATTGAAGTCCCCGCCTAGGACCAGGCACTCGCGAGGATCCAGAGAGCTGAGGAAGGCAGATACCCGCTGATAGAAGTGGAGCCTCTCCGAGACGGACAACGGGGCGTAGATGTTGACAAGATTTAGTGTCAGCCCCTCCATCCGAACCCGGAGATGCAGCAGGCAACCCTGCACAACCTCGGCGGTCCCCAGCACCTCGGGCTGCAGGTTTGGGGAGAACAGGGTAGCCACCCCGGCTTGACGGGCTGACAGGTGGCTGAAATAAACCCTGTCCCCCCCACTCCAGCCGCCAGCTAGCGTCGGCAGCCGGAGCTGTGTGCGTCTCCTGAAGGAATACGACAGAGTACCTCCCCTTCCGAAGGAAGGAGAGTACCTGACACCTACGGAGACCCGACCCGCAGCCCCGGGTGTTCAGAGTGGTAAAGATGAGTGGCGGCATCGAGAGGGCTGGGGAAGATCCTCGCTGGCAGGAGTGCCAGCAGCCCCCATTGGGCCTCGCAGCAAACTGCGACCGTGCCCAAAAGTGAGCAGGGCGTCACGGAAGCTGCAGACCCACTGGTAAGCTGTGGCCTCCCGCCACCCGATCCCTTTACCCTCCCCCAAGAGGGCCCTTACTGTTTGTAAGATGAGATGAAAGTCTCCCCAGCGCTGAAGGGCGAGAGCAACTTTTTCTTGGAAGACATCTGAGGCTCCAAGAACAACACGCATCTCACCCTTCAGTGCATCTGGCATTGGGGCCTCGGGCCCTTGAACGCCTTGGGGCCAGACCCCTCTGTGAGCCCTGTGACCCATCGACACCAGGATGCAGGGCATCTGAGGTCCCTGCTGAGAGGACAGTGGTGGAGGGAGACCAGCCCCAGATGTGCCAGGAGCAGGAGAAACAAAAACCGCCTCCCGGGGGCCAATGTCTGGACTAAACATGGCACCCCCAGGGGAGGCAGTAACAGAGTAAGGGGAGGAAAAGAGTTCGGGGGGGGGGGGGAGATCAGGAAAAGGAGGGAGATGAGGAAGGGGAGTAGGGGGAGGAAGAGGTGAGGGATTGGGGAAAAGACAAGGATGGGGGGGGGGAAGGAGGAAGAGGGTGGAAAGCTCAATTGGGAGGGGGTTTGAACAGGGAGCAGGAGAAGGAGGAGAGCAAGAAGCCTCAGCGGAGGTGGCGTCGGGATGCGGTGCCGCCTCACAGGGCAGAGAATCGGTGGCAGCAGTAGGGGTAGTAATAATCTCCCCGGTGCTGGGCTCCAGTGCCACAGAGAGTGCAGCACCAGAGGCCTCAGCACCGGGGGGGTAATGGATATTAATGGGTGCTCCCATCCGCTGAGAGCCTCAAGGGTTTCAGTAACCACGGCCGAAATGCTGCCAACGGCCGGGCAGATGGTCGCACCCCGGGGCAACTCAGAGGCAAGGAGAAGGGATAGCAGCGGGTCAGAAGGGGAAGGAGAGGTCGGTTGTTGTCCCTCCAGGACCTGATGATCCCCCCGAGGCAGCCGGGGTCAGCCCCAAAGCCTCCACCTCCCGAGAGAGGAAGGCAAGCCCGCTGCCCGCCACCAGATGGTGATCTTTGTCGGTGGCAAGGTCAGCGGCCGTCCCCTCAGCGGAGTTGGGAACAGTAGGAGCATCCTCCATGGACACCCCCTCTTTCAGGGACCCCAGGAGGGAGGTGTTCACCTGTCCCGCAACCGCTGCGGTCACCTCAACCTCTTCATGGTGCTGCGAATCGTTCGAGGGCTCAGAGGGTGGGACGGTTCCCGCATCCATCCCCATAGGTGCGGGGAGGTTGTCCTCCCCCTGAGTGGGTGGGGTGGAACGCCGAGCACGCTTTCGGCACCTCCCCATTACAAGCTCCCATCCCTCGGAGGAAGAGGGCTGGGCCTGAATGGAGGAAGAGCCAGGGGAACAAGGGCAGCGGTGGGAGGGCAAGGGTAGATGAGGGCTGGGCAGCAGGGGAAAGGGATGCCTCCCCCTGAGGTAGGTCCTGCCCAAGTCCCGTCACTGACTCCACCGCACTCTCCTCCGCGGGCCCGGCCTTGCTGCTTTTGGCAGTGGCAGCAACAGCGCCCGCACGCTCGTCTGGGCCCTGCGGAACCCGAGTGGGATTGACGACGGTCACGGTTGGAGGAGGGGCGACCCCAGGGTCCGGACCATCAGGGCCACCGGCGATGGTATGGCCGGTGCCCTCCTGGGCTTCAGGGGTCCCGGGTGCCTCTCCAAACCGGGCCAGGGGACAGTCCCTTCGGACGTGCCCCGTCGCCCGACAGAGAAAACACCGGGCCTCCCCCATAGTGTAGTACACCCAGTACTGGGCCCCTTGATGGGGCACCAGAAATGACCCTTTGAGGGCTTCTCCGCCACGTCCCATCAGCAGTAGTTGGATTTGTACCTGCCGGTGAAAGGAAAGGACGTGGAGTAGGGTAGGGTCCTTGCAGCCCAGAGAAAGGGGACTCAGGACTGACCGAGGCTTCCCCAGGGTGGAGAGGAAAGGCAGTAGGGTGGCACTGGGGAGGAAGGGAGGACAAAACGACCCGTACGCCCAGGTCCTCCAAAGGTTTGAGTGGGATATGGACTCCCCCCACTGCCAAACCCCTTTCCACCGCCTCCTGGGCGGCGGCCTCGGACACCAGGAAGAATACCACCCTCCCGAACATCTTAGAGGCTGCCACCACAGCCGTGGGCCCCACCACGCGTGCCAACGCCCGCACGTAGGTCTCCATGTGGGGCGAGGCCGCCACCAGGAAACAACGGACCCCGTGCCTCCTGGTCAGGGTGGGAAAGGGGCCACGGCCGACGGGGATGGTATTCCAGGAGGCGGCTTGGGAGGTGGCAGGTGGAGGGGTGGTGGCTACCTGGGCCCAGGACACCGTTGCCCCCAGAGCTGGTGGAAGGAACAGGGGAACGGGAAGGAGGGGGCGACCGCAGCCAGCAAATGGGTCACGACCGGGGAGTGAGCTCTCGCCTCAGGAGGTTTTGCCTTCCGGGCGGGGCTCTTGCCCTTCTTGGCCCCCCGGCCCTTCCTACCCTTCAGGGGAAGTTCTTTAGAGGTGACGGGAGGTGCTGCAGCAGAGGCGGATGAGGCCCCGGTGTCCTCGTCCATGTCCACCCCTTTTGCCGTAGTGATGGGGGGCCCGGCAGCCTCAGAGGGGTTATTGTTTTTAGGGGTGGGCGGGAAAGGTCTGGCAGGGGTGTCGCTGGACAACCCCTCCATTGTGGTCATAGGTGGGAAGGAAAGACAAAAAAACCCAAACAATTAGGGGAGAACCAAAAAACACCAGGGTAGGGAACAAGGTGGGAGAGGGAGGGGAGGAAGGAGGTTCATCGCTCCCCCCCCACTAGGCTGGAAGTGGGGTGGAGGGAGACAATTCAGACTGGGGAAAGGGGAAAGAGTAAGGAATACAGCTCCCAGCACGGGATAGAAAAAGCGGCTCCTCTGGCTGCACTGGGAATGTGAGGGGGTCAATTATTTGAAAGGTATGTGGGAAGTGAAGCGGTGCGTGGGGGGAGAGTAACTAAAGGAGAGTGGGAGGCTTGGGCACCAAATGAGATGATAGAGGGGGGCATGGGCACACGAGACAAGGGGAGGGGAATGCAGGCTGTGAGGAGGGGCCTGCTTAAGAAAGCAGGGGGGCAGCAAGACACTGTGTGGGCGGGGGGGGGGAGAAGCTAGTGTGCCCATGGGCACCTGAGTGGCAGGCTCACTGCACCTGCTGCAGGACCCACCAGAGCAAGGGAGGGGCGGGGAGGCAAGCAGTGGGGCCAAGGATGGAGATGGCCCCTGTAGCACTTGGGGCTAGAGAGGGAGCAGCAGCAACAGCAGCAGCAGAAATGCAGGGGAGACAGCAGGGAGCAGAGGGAACCACCCTCCAGCCCCAGCACCCCACAAAAGCTGTGCCAACTGCCATCTAGGGGCCCAGATGGCAGGAGGCCCCTCACAAACACTCTCCCCTCCCCCCCCCCACAAACTTGTGGAGGGGAAGGAAGAACCCCAGGAGCTGCTGTAAAGCAGCCCCCTTACCTCCTCCACTCCAGAGGGAGCAGCAGCTGCAGAAACAGTGAAGTCCAGGCCTGCAGCAGTGAAGAAAGGGGCCAGGCAGTCCCCAAAAAGAACTCATCTTCCTCTCTAGTGACCTCCAGTGCCAGACCCTCCCACCCCATTGTAGGAGGCGCTCTGTCTCCATTCCCACTGTCTCCCTAGACCATATGTTCCTTAGAGAAATATGTCAATGAGAAGTTGCTGTCTGGTGTTGGTGGTGGTTTTCTTCCATTCCCATTGGGTTGCATCTCTGGCTCCACAGTATAGCAGGGCTCCCTATTGCGGGTAGACTATCCTTGATGCCCGAGGAGAGGGGTTGATCCTAAATGGAGTAGGAAGAGAAAGAGACTGATGCCAGCTTGAGGATGAGCCTCTCTCAGAGGATATGACCAGTTTCAATAAAGCTTCCATTACTCACTGGGGTCTGTGCCAATGGAGAGGGGGCAGTCTCAGAAGGGAGATGGAATATTTCTTCAGGGGTCCCATTACCTGGCTTCTGTCAGTGTCACTTTTCTATTGGGTCTCATTGCACAGCTGGGTATCCTTACCTCTGGAGAAGCAACAGTTGCAGAGCTGTTAAATCCCCTCCCTGGCCAGCCAATGTCCTTAGCGAGGTCACTGATGGATTGTCACAGCTCAGCCACTAAGTTCCCTAACTTGGAGAGCCATGTTGAGTTCTAAGCTACTGTCAGCTCCCAATACCCTCTGGGCCAGGAGACTTTCTTCCCCAAGTCCCTTTGCTGGAGACATTGGGGGAGAGAGTCTAGAGTTGGACTGCTCAGCTCCTTCTGCTTCCAATGGATTCTGGAACAAAGGGATGTGGGCAGGGCCCTCCATGAGGAGCTGCACCCCCAGCTGCTCTGGAAGGACAAGGGGTGGAACATGGTCCCCTTAAAGTCCCAGGATCGCCACTGAACCAGGTGAAGATGAACTTGAGTCAAGTTCATCTCACTTCCTGCTCTGCCTCTGCCTTCCCGCGGGGAGCACTCCCAACCCACAGCGGCAGCAGATCCTACAGCTTATGGGAGCCAGCCTGCCTATGCCTGGAGTCAGGAAGCCAGGCTCAGAGGTAACTTACATCATATTCAGAGAGGAGAATGGTGAGTGAGTTAGAACAGGGTTTTGCTGCTGCTTACGGCTTTGACTCTGTCCTGGGACACTCTGGACCTGATGCAGAAGTTGACCCGCTGTGGGGGAAGGAGGAAGGTAAAGCTGAATAGGCAGGTGCATATGCTGTGCAAATGAGCCCATTGCCAAGGCTGAGACCTTGTGCTCAGGAAAATCTGATTCACTGATCATGGAACTTGAGAAGGGGATTGTCACAATTTGTCTTCTCTCTAGATTGACACAACATTCAATGTTAGCGCTGGTCCAGTCCTTTCTGAATTCCTGATTGATGAACCGCTCATCAGGATGGGGACAGACCCCTTTGCTCTAACATTTGCAGGAAGATCCTGGGTGGGACATGCGGCCATATGTCCAATGGAGAGGAAGGGCCCAGGCCCCCCACAGTAACCCATTTCATGGACCCAGTCCCCATTTCCTTCCATTGGGGAGGAGGAGAAGACAGAGACATGATAGACTCTGATCTGTTCACAGGAATCAGAGGTGGGCTGCAGACCCTTTATTTTATGGGGATGTTAGACTATGTTTTGTTGCACTCTGTTGATCTGGAACTCAGCTGGTGCACCAGCTGGAAAGGCCAGGCCTCAGATCCCATCACTCAGCCTGGATTATCCCAGGTCTCCCTTTATTCCCATTGGACCAAGGCATGGGAGGGGCCAGGCCCGGGAACCACCAATGTGGTACAATGTGAGTTCTGTCAGAGGGAAAACTTGAAGCCCTGCAGGCTTTGTTGCAGGAGAACATGCTGAAATCTCAGAATCAAACACAGGCTGACAACAATAGGCCAGAACTTGAAAATTTAAGCCCAGTGAGAGGGTTTGTTGTTGCTACCAACCTTGAAGTCAAAACTGCTGTCCACATGGCAATGATCATTCAAGATTATTAACAGGGCAAAGGCAGTTGATGATGAAATCTGCCATCCAGGGAAGAGAAACAAGACAGAGGCTTTACCACAGGGAGCTACTGAAGACTGGAAAAGACCAAGAGGGCCTTTTCGTCATGCCTTTTTCACCAGAACCTGAGCTTGTGCTACCAGTATCCTTAATCCATATTCTGGGGTGGGGGGAGGGGAGAAACAACAAATACACCAAATTGAAGACCAGCCCTTCATGTTCATAGCCAGGACATTCCAACATGGTCTACTCTTGATGGTAGACTATTATGGGGAAAAAGGTCTCTGAGAATCTGACGAGGGCCCTCTCAATTTCACAGGTGTGAAAAATGTGTCACAAATTATTAAATCTGCCCTGCACTGACAAATCTGATCACCCCATGCTGCTAGGAGCCTGGGGCACCCAGCTGCTACTCTGGCCACACTTGGGGGGGGGGGGGGGAGGGAAGGGGGGGAGAAACACAGACATCCTTCCCCACAGTCACTCTTGGTAGGAGATCAGAGCCACCTTGAGAGGCAGTGCAGAAATGAGAGTGGAACCTGCTCCAGCCCTGCCCTGAAGGCTGCACAGAAGTGAACGTGGCATTCTTGGGACTCCCTCTTCACTGCAACTTTGCAAACTCTCCCCGCCCACACAAAATCCTATTTTTGGGTCAGGACTCACATAGCTGGAACACCATGAAATTTCAGTGAATGCACGGTGATTTCAGTACTGCACCAATGATGACCTATTCAGTGTCAGTTGTGGGGAACAGTCTGCCAGAAGCTTTTGGCCATATTGGCCCTCAGCGTAAATGGGGGAAGCCTTAACGACAGCCTTATTTCAGTTGGGGCTCCCAACCCAAAAGGGAGTCACAAGGCTAGTGCAGGGGGGTCCTGAGTAGGGTCACTAGCTGTCCAGGTTTTCCCAGCCATGACCTGCTATTGGTCCTCAGGTCTTCCTCCAGGCTGTTGGAAGGAGGAGGAGCAGGAGACCCAGGAGTGGATGAAGTAAACAGACCACTTTATTGCCCACGCGCATTTACCTCAGACCTCCAACACACTGTTCTAAGTAGCAATGATTTGGCACCAGTTACACTCCTTTCTACATTTTAGTATGTAAAGTGACTTGTCTATCACTACTATCCATAAACCCTTATTTAGTAACATTAACTCCCATACAGTGATTATTAATAAGCAGGTGATGAATACAGTTAGACCCGCTCCTGTTTGTTGTTTACTGGTTTTTAGTTCAGTGAGCATTACGTACTGGCTTAGTCAGCAGCTTACAGGGAGGAGGAAAGGAGCTATGACCCTGCTAGTAAGTTTTACAGTGAGTGAGAACAGACAAGGGACATGAGGCTCCATTAACAATGGGTGCATTTCTCAAGTTGCAGTTTAGTGTAACAGTATCCCTTATTTCATCAGCAGCAAAGAAGGAGAAAATAGGCCTCACTTTTCTTTTCTACAAGTAGCAAGGAAGGAGAAAGGGGCCTATTCCTTTAGCAAAGAAAATACCTGCTTTTGATCAGCCCCCCACCAATACTGCAAGCCTGGCCAGATCCCTGCCAATGTTACAGGCCTGCCCAGACCCCTATAAACTCTGAAATATTCTATGTGGCAAAGTCAGTCCCACTCCTGAGCCCCCAACCCCTCCTCAGCCCACTGTCCCATAGTCTAAGAATCACAGTACATGGCTGACTTGCCTTGGTTTGGGGCCTATCACCTCCTTGTAGTCTTTACTGCTCTTTTGGCTCACCTGGTCTCTTTCTCAGGTGCCTGTCTCTTTCTCCAGACTCCTCCTTAGTACTCCATACTCTTTCACAGCTCTCCAAACTCCTTCTCAGCTCTGTCTCCCCTCACCCACAGGGAGGGTTCTCAAATAGGCCTCCAGGCAGCCCCAATTAGTTTCACCTGGACCTTAATTGATTTTGCAGCCTCCCTGTCCCAGATGCCCCAAATTAGCCAGGATTGCTGACTCTCTCTGCAAGAGCTGCCTCTTTCCCCTTCCACCAAGCTCTTTCATCTGCTGTATTGCCCCTGCTCTGTCTCATGACCTTGAGGTGGAGAGAGGAGCCGCTCTTCCACTGAGTACAGCAGGCTGCTGGTCTGGGCTTTTTGTGCTTTTTTTCCCCCCCCTTGCACCCCTCCCCTCCCCTTTTTTGGGAGGGGTGTGGGGGGGGGGGAGGGCTACTGGGCTTGTGGCACGCAGGCCCTGGCTACATTTTGGGCCAGGTCCCCTTTTCTCTCTGCCTGCTCTGTTTGCAGGCAATCTCCCCCCCTCCCCCCCCCCAGCTGGCTGCTGGGGGTGTGGGGGTGGATGGGGGGGCCTTTGCTGCCCTCACCCTGGTGGGGGGAGTGGGACCCCTATTTTCCATCTTTTTGGGGACTGCCTGGCCCCTTTCTTCACTGCTGCAGGCTTGGACTTCACCGTTCCTGTGGCTACTATGCCCTCCGGAGTAGAGAAGGTAAGGGGGCTGGTTTATAGCAGCTCCTGGGGTTCTTCCTTCCCCTCCACAACTTTGTGTGTGTGGGGGGGTGAGTGTATGTGAGGGGCCTCCTGCCATCTGGGCCCCTAGGTGGCAGCTGGCACAGCTTCTGTGGGGTACTGGGGCTGGGGGGTGGCTCCCTCTGACCCCCGCTGTCTCCCCTGCATCTCTGCTACTGCTATTGCTGCTCCCTTCCTAGCCCCAGGTGCTGCAGGGGCCATCTCCATCTTTGGCCCCACTGCTTGCCTCCCCACCCCTCCCTTGCTCTGTTGGGTCCTGCAGCTGGTGCTGCAAGCCTGCCACTCAGGTGCCTGTGGGCACACTAGTTTCCTCCACGCCCCTCCCCCCCCCCCCCCTTCCCAGCAGTGTCTTGCTGCCCTCTGCTTCCGTGAGCAGACCCCTCCTCACAGCCTGCATTCCCCTGTCCTCTTTTCATGTGCTGACCCCGGGCTCCATGTGGTGTTTCAATCTTTGAAATGCACAAGAGCCCACACTTCAAAGGCAGAATGCCGTGCTAGTTCTTATAGACTAATTATACAGTTGATGGGATTTCCATCGACTATTCGATTAATCAAAATGTAACATATTAATTCTGATCCTGACCAGCCTACTTGGATTTTGAGTGGCTTCTCCTGGATCATCTCACTATATGATAGCTGAGTCTGGGGATCAAACTAGCAGCATAATAAAGCCCTAGGGGTTGCTCCCAATACTACACTTCTTTTTTTCATTAATTAGTAGACTTTAAAGCTAGAAGGAACCATCAGAGCAATGAATCTGTCCCTAGCATATTCCAGTCCTCCTATATATCATAGTAGCTAAGTTTTGATCCAAGCACACACCAGAAAGGCATCTAATCTTTCATTAGACTCCAAGAAATGGAGAATCCATCAATTGCTTTGGTAATTTGTTCCAATGGTGAATCATTCTCTCTGAAATATTTGAGCCTTATTTTAAATGAGTTTGTCTGTTTTCACCTTCCAGCCACAGGTCTTGTTTTGCTCTTTTCTGCGACATTAAACATTTAATACCTGACATTATCTCCCCAGGAAGGCACTTAGACATTTCAATTAAGACACGTCTCAGCCTTCCTTTGTAGAAGCTAAACAGATTTTGCTCCTTTCAGCAGCTCACAAGAAGTTGTTTTCTTCAACCCTCAAAACATTGAGCACTTTGCTGTCTCATCTCCAATTTTTCAACATCTTTTTAAAATGTGGCCTCTAAAGCAGGCTGCAGTGTCCAATCTTAGTCTTGCTGCTGTGTCACTTCCCTGCCCTACTCGCTCTGCTGCTCCTATATCTAATGATCGGTTTAGCCATATTCACTTCAGCATAGCCCTGGGAGCTCCTGTCGAGTGGCATGATCCCTAAATCCTTCTCGGAGTCACTGCTTGCTTGGGTACAAGTTCCCATTCCAGGGGTGTGGCCTGCATGCTTTGGGGCTGGAGTAGGCTTCCATCTGGCTGTGTGATAATTGTGTTATACACATGGGTTCAACTTCCCAAGGGATCCAGATCACTCTGTCACTGCCCTGGCCTCAGCATTATTTACCACTCTGCTCATATTTTGTCATCCACACGTTACCAGCAGTGATTTCATATTTGCTTCCTGTTCGCTCTTGAGAGCCTCTTTAGACCCCTAGTACCAAGTACCTGCCTTTCTCTGAATCTTTTCCAGTTCCACTGTCTGTCTTTTGAGATGTCATCCAAAACTGGACAGGGTATTCCCAGTACAGGCATTCTGTGGATTTATATAGGGTTTTCTGTCTTATTTTTCTATCCCTTCCTAATAATCCCTAAGGGTATGTCTACACTACAAAGTTAATTCGAACTAACAGCCGTTAGTTTGAATTAACTTTAATAGGGGCTACACATGCAAACCTCTATTTTGAATTTAATTCGAAATCGTGGAGCACTTAATTCGAACTAGGTAAACCTCATTCTGAGGAGTAATGCCTAGTTCGAATTAAGTAGTTTGAATTAAGGGCTGTGTAGCCACTTAATTTGAACTAGCTGGAGGCTAGCCCTTCCCAGGTTGCCCTGGTGGCCACTCTGGGCCAAACCAGGGAAACTCTTCTGCCCCCCTCCCGGCCCTGGAGCCCTTAAAGGGCCACGGTCTGGCTACAGTGCTTGTCCCAGCTGCAAGCCTGCCAGCACCCAGCCAGCAGACCCTGCACCTGGCACAAGATGAGCCAGCCATCCGCTGCCACCCAGCCCTCCACAGGAGCCTGCCCGGGGCCGCAAGAGGCAGGCACCCACCTGGTCTAGTGCGGAGATCGTGGACCTCATCGAGGTTTGGGGGGAGGCCTCCAACATCCACAATCTCTGCACTAGTCACAGGAACGCAGCCGTCTACAGCCGCATGGCTGCCAGCCTGGCCACCAGAGGCCACATGCGGACCCAGGAGCAGGTCCGCTGCAAAATAAAGGACCTGTGGCAGGCCTACTCCAGAGCCTCCCAGCTGGGGGCCAACCCGGAGGCATACCCTCATTATGAGGCCCTGGACCGCATCCTGGGGGCTCACACAGTCCATGCCCCCTCGGTGGTGATGGACCCCGGGGCAGAGGGCCCCGTCCCTGACATGAAGGAGGAGGATGCCGAGAGCCAGGAGCCTGCAGGGAGCCTGCCCAGGACCCCCGAGGCATCCCATAGAGCACATCGGCTGTGTCATCCGAGGCCAGGGAGGGCTCCACATGTGAGTGCCATCATGCTCCCTTTATGTGTATGGGGTGGGGGGTGGAGAGGGAGCCCAGGGACCGTGTGCCTGGGCCTTGTCCACCATGGAGCAGCAGCTGGGTGTCATGCAGGGGCCCTGGCCCGTTCCCCACACGCCGACGTCACCTTGCAGAGGGGGGCTGGGTTTCACCCACTGTGTCCCCAGGGAGATATGACCACTGCTCTTGTTTCACCATAGCCGCAGCACCTGGGACTGCAGGGCGCACCACCCCGCCTGCAACAGCCACCTGCACCCGGGCCAGCAGGTGCACCTGCAACCTGTAGGACTATCAGCGGCAGCACCTGCAGCTACTGAAGCACCAGCTGTGCACCCAGGACCACTGGGTCTGGGAGGACCTGTGGCTGCGGCAGTGGAGCTTGGAGGCGCTGGAGGAGCAGGGCCGTGCCCTCCACGGCCACCTCGAGACCTTGGTGGACAGGTTCCTGCCTCCTCCTGCTCCAGCCCCTGCGGCTGCCCCAGCTCTCACTCCTCCTCCCACCCCTGCTCCCCCTCCCGCTTCCTCCGCACCCCCCCCATCCCTCCTGCCCCACCCTCCACACCCACTTCCCCCTGACACCCCCGCACCCACAGTGCTGCAAGACGGGAGAGCCAGCAGGACCCCAAACCCTGAGCTTTCCCTTCCCTTCCTCCCCCTTCCCGCTCCCTCCTTTGAGGTTTCTCCCTCCCCTCTCCCACCCTCATTCCTCCCTCCCCCCACCCCAGTTATGTACAATAAAGAGGTTTTTTTGGCAAAACAGGTGTTTTTATTTTACATTAGGAAGGGGGGTTAAGGAGGGGAAAGGGGAAGGAAGTGAGGGTGCAAGAAGGCCCCAGTGAGGCATTCAGGGAGAGTTCAGTCCTCCTCCACCTGGAAGCTCTCCCGCCGGGCTTCCCGGATCTGGACAGCCCGCCGCTGGGCCTCCCGGACGGTGGCGGTGCTGGGCTATGCGTACTGGCCAGCCATGAGGTCAGCCTCAGCCATCCAGGCTGGCAGGAAAGCCTCCCCCTTCCGCTCACATACATTGTGCAGCACACAACATGCTGCTACCACAGGAGGGATATTGTGCTCGGCGAGGTCGAGGTGGGTGAGGAGGCATCTAAATCGGGCTGTCAGGCATCCAAAGGCCCCCTCGACCACAATGCGGGCCCTGGTGAGCCTGGAATTAAAGGCCTGCCGGGAGGGGTTGAGGTGCCCCATGTAGGAGAAGTACCTCTTGCGGTTGATGTACTGGGAGGCCTGGTGTTCCAGGGCACGGAGGGGGATGTGCGTCCCGCCGATGGGCCCCCCCCCGCCCTTTCCCCCCACAGTTGGGGAAGCCAAGGCCGCCGAACCTCTGGATGACCGTGTCCGGGTTGGTGAGGCTGACCACCCTATGGAGCAGCACCTGGTTGATGGCCTTGACCACCTGCAGAGAGACACAGCAAACCGCGAATCACTGGGGCGCCCAAGTGGCTGGAAGTGTTCATTCCCTGCCACTGCCCCACTCCCAGAAGCAACCCCTGCTGCGATCCTGGCCGCCGCGGGTGGCGTGTAGTACGGCCGGAACAGACTGCACCCTCCCGGGCGGGGCACTTTTGCCTCCTCTTCCCCCCCCCCCCCTTGCCATTTTCCCTGGGGCAGCCCATCCCCTCCTTGCAGCCCTCCTCTCCCCCCGGCCCAGTGGCCGGTGAGTGCCATACCTGCATGAGCACTGCTCTGACGGTGGATTTCCCCACGCTGAACTGGTTCCCGATGGATCGGTAGCTGTCCAGTGTGGAGAGCTTCCACAGGGTGATGGCCACCCACTTCTGGAGGGGGATGGCGGGCCTCATGCGAGTGTCCCGTCACCGCAGAGCAGGGGCCAGCCACTCGCAGAGCTCCAGGAAGGCGTCCTTCTTCATCCTGAAGTTCTGGGTCCACTGTTGGTTGCCCCAGAGCTCCAGCATGATGTGGTCCCACCAGTCGCTGCTGGTGTCCAGATGCCAGATGCGGCGGGGCACGCTGGCATCCGGGTGCTGCTGCGGCTCCTCCATGGCCCCAAGGAAGGCCAGGGCGAGGGGCAGGGGGCTGACATGCACCAGATGGTGCCAGGCAGCTTCCAGCCATTGCTGGCAGGCTTGCAGCAGCAAGTCCAAAAACTGCACCAGAATGCCCAGGGCAAGCTCTGGCTGCATGGTGCCAACTGCGGCGGCATCCCCAATTGGAACCACCGACACAGGCAGGCAGAGAGGAAAACGCTTTGCTGTCCCTCAGCGAGGTAGGCAAGCAAGTGAAAAAGCTGAGAACCAGCTGTCCAGGGGGGTCCCTTTAAGCACGAGCCTCAGATAGCCTCAGACAGCAGCCACACAAAGCAACTACTGACCTGATACCCTGCTGGAACCGGTTTCAGCTGCCCTTAAATGCGACCCAGCGTCCAATCAGTGTGGACGCGTTATTTCGAATTAGCTTATTTTGAATTAACTAATTCGAAATAAGTTAGTTCGAATTAGTGCTGTAGTGTAGACGTACCCTAACGTACTAATTGCCTCTGTGATGATTGCTGCTCCACAAGGAGTAGAAGCTTTCAGAGAATGACCTGTGGTGACTCCAAGATCTCTTTTTGGTAATGTAATTAATAACCCATCAGTGCATATGTATCGCTGGGATTATCCTTTCCCATGAGCATTACTTTGCACTTCTCAATGCCATTTTGTTGCCCAGCTACCCAGGTTTGTGAGATCCCTTTGTAGCTCTTCTTTGGACTTAACATTTTTGAGCATCTTTGGATCCTCTTCAAACTGTGTCTGTTCCTCTCTCTTTCTAGATTAACAGTGAATATGTTGAAGAGTGCAAGTCCCAGTACCAGAGCAATCCCATCCATAGGACATTTCAGGGTAGTCACTCTGGGCCCCATGCTTTGAGGGTCCTGTGCCAGCTCCTTCAATTGTCCCATGGATGAGACGATCCCCCATATGGAGGTTAGCCTGCAGGGGCCAGAGCGACCTGGGGGATTACCTAGGGGGCCTGGAGCCAGCATCAGGGATTGGGCCCGCATGCACTCACCCCAGTGGTGGGAGCCACAGGAAGAGGAGCAACGCACTCAGAAGCCTGCTCCACTCCTCCACTATCTCCCAGCTGGGTTGCTCTGCTTCTCTGTGGCAGTGGGAAACCAAATGACCCAACCACAGCCAGCTCCACTCCCCAAGTGATGTGGACTCAGGGGAGCAGAGCACAATGGGTTTGCTGGGTTGCTCCGGTATGCTGAGTGCGGGGGTCTGACCCCTGCTATTGCCCCATGCCAGACCCCTTGGTCACTACCTGGGTTGTGTCATTTGGGGGAGAGGGCTCTGAGGAATGAATGCAATGGGGGTGAAGATAGGAGCAGGGGTGGGAAGAGGGAGAGTAAGGACAGAGCAGGGCTTAAGGGAAGGGTGGCATGGGGTGTGCAGAGTGGAGCAGGGGCACTTTGGGGGAGAATGGGGCCTGATGTGGAGAGGGGGTTGTTTGGGGCCCCTCTTGCCCTCTGGGGATGGGTCTGCCCATTACAGATCCTTCTGGGAACCCACTAGTCATCTGCTTCCCCTGTGAGCTCCTCTGAGGTATGGTCCACCTGCTGCCTGTCTGTGCCAGAGCTAAGAGCTATTTAATGGGGACCAGAATGACTTGAGCAGCAGTGATATTCAGAGCAGGCAGACAGAGATCCTGGAGCAACAGAACTTGGGCTCAGTAATTTTCTATGTGATCAGCCAATCTTTCTGGGTTTTTGATGGCCACACCCATGATAAGTGGACTTCTGGGTAACTAAAATCATTCTGACCACAGATAATGCTAGACCAGAATATGTCGGACTAAAGAGTTTCAACCTTTAGTTAGCTGTAAACAGTTTACTGGAAAAAAGCTTGAGTGTGTGCATGCACATGTTTGTGTGAGACCGACTATACAGTAACATAAACAAACTGCCATTACTGTGTACTTTTCAAAAACATTGTGCTGAATGTTGTACTAGTCTAGTTTAGTTAGCAAGACCAATACTCTACAACAGTGGATTTTTACAGTGCACTGTCATTGTGCATTCGTTCTACAGAATATAAACCTGCTCAACAGCAGCTTTGGCAGTAAAGCTGAGTCGATTGATTCGTATCATGGTGTAATAACCAAATAAAATCCGAAACCAACAGCTCTGGCAAATCGGCACAGTCCATTTCCAAATCCACTTGGAACCTGGCCTATGATGAATCTGTGTCTATCAGAATATGTCGTGTACCTTTTTCCCTACTCAACTCAGGGCTGATGTTATTTCCTTGTCAAAACTCAGGTTCTCACCATTCTCAGTTTGAGCAGCTTATGTTCTGACAGAGCATCTTGCTGTAATAATGCACAGCTAGGGATGGGTGCAATTTAAATAACAAAGTAGAAGCATTGAGGTTTTAAAATTGTGTGTGTGTTTTAAATATTGCCTTATTTTGGCTTTGCTTTTAGCTGCCTGGGCCAGAATGGCAAAAATACACTTGGTGGTAGAGAAATCCCCATGGGTATTTCTGGCTTGGCTTGAATGCTGAGCTCTGGAAAACCTTGAGCAAAAGCCTTTTTCAAAGTCAGATTATTAAATCCAGACATGCAAATGAATATTAAAAGAGCAAGCTATGCTTGTGGTCCTTGGCCAGGCCTGTCAGTGTTAAGGGTCACCATCTTAAATTTACCCAGTCAATGTTGCAGCAGTCCATTGTGCAAAAGATAATCAATCTCTCCACCCTGGTCTACACTAGGGCTGTGTCTACACTGGCGCAATCTCGTGCAAAAGCGGCTGCTCTTGCGCAAAAACTTGCTGCCTGTCTACACTGGCCGTGTGTTCTTGCGCAAGTAAACTGATGTTCTAATGTATAAAATCAGGGCTTCTTGCGCCAGAACTCTGATGCACCCGCTAAGGAATAAGCCCTCTTGCGCAAGAGCTCTTCCAGAAGAGGCCAGTGTAGACAGACAACATGAATTTCTTGCATAAGAAAGCCCTATGGTTAAAATGGCCATCAGAGCTTTCTTGCGCAAGAGAGCGTCTACACTGGCATGGATGCTCTTGCGCAAAAGCACATCTCTTGGGAAAAGCACATGCCAGTGTAGACGCTCTCTTCTGGAAGGGTATGGCTACACTAGCCCCCTAGTTTGAACTAGGGTGGCTAATGTAGTCATTCGAACTTGCAAATGAAGCCCGGGATTTAAATATTCCGGGCTTCATTTGCATGTTCCCAGGTGCCGCCATTTTTAAATGCCCGGTAGCTCGAACTACCTGCCCGCGGCTACACGCGGCACGGCTGGGTAGTTCGAATTAACACTCTTAATTCGAACTACCGTTACTCCTCCTGCAATGAGGAGTAACAGTAGTTCGAATTAAGTGTTAATTCAAACTACCCAGCCTGTGCCGCGTGTAGCTGCGGGCAGGTAGTTCGAGCTACCGGGCATTTAAAAATGGCGGCACCTGGGAACATGCAAATGAAGCCCGGAATATTTAAATCCCAGGCTTCATTTGCAAGTTCGAATGACTACATTAGCCACCCTAGTTTGAACTAGGGTGGCTAGTGTAGCCATACCCGAAGAGTTTTTGCAGAAGAACTCTTCCGCAAAAGAGTTTTTGCATGAGAACGCACCAGTGTAGACGTAGCTTAGGGCTTTTTTTTTAAATAACCCCTGTTAGGTCAAATGCATAAGCGGAGCATCTGTAACCCACACACCTAGAGTGATTCACTGTCCCATATAGTGGCACTTAGATCACTTACAACAAGTAATATGAACAAGGTAGCTCTATAGCCTAAGTTGAGAGTCAGCTAGCTTTATAGTGTAGTGGCTCCTACACTAAGCTCCAGGTTCAAATCTGGCAGTTACATGTCTATACTACCAAGACTGTTATTTTGAAATAATGGGCCGCTTATTTCAAAATCTTTACTCCTGTTTTTCTTGAGGAATAATGCTAATTTCAAAATAGTTATTTTGAAATAGTGGTAGTGTGGATGCTCCAGTGCCACTATTTTGACATAACTACTTCCCAGAGCAATTTGAACTATTTACTCCCCAATGCTTCATAGACTCATAGAATACTAGGACTGGAAGGGACCTCGAGAGGTCATCGAGTCCGGTCCCCTGCCCTCATGGCAGGACCAAATACTGTCTAGACCATCCCTGATAGACATTTATCTAACCTACTCTTAAATATCTCCAGAGATGGAGATTCCATAACCTCCCTGGGCAATTTATTCCAGTGTTTGACTACCCTTACAGTCAGGAACTTTTTCCTAATGTCCAACCTAAACCTCCCTTGTTGCAGTTTAAGCCCATTGCTTCCTGTTCTATCCTTAGAGGCCAAGATGAACAAGTTTTCTCCCTCCTCCTTATGACACCCTTTTAGATACCTGAAAACTGCTATCATGTCCCCCCTCAATCTTCTCTTTTCTAAACTAAACAAACCCAATTCTTTCAGCCTTCCTTGATAGGTCATGTTCTCTAGACCTTTCATCATTCTTGTTGCTCTTCTCTGGACCCTCTCCAATTTTTCCACATCTTTCTTGAAATGCAGTGCCCAGAACTGGACACCATACTCCAACTGAGGCCTAACCAGCGAAGAGTAGAGCGGAAGAATGACTTCTCGTGTCTTGCTCAGACTTCCTGAGGCTCTAAATCAAAGTAGCACATCCATGTTAATGGAGCCTGCCTCAGACTAATTTTGAGGCTTCCCCGGGCTAGGGACACACTAGTTTGAGTTTGTAAAATTGGTAGTTACTAAGTCAAATTTAATAATTTTGAAATAGTTTACTAGTGAGGACATGGCCTCCTATAGCAGGTGTAGTTAGGTCCATCACACACAAAATGTGCAGTGTGTTAGCAAAACTTTCATATACTAATGGGAGATACTTCTGTCCTCCTACTCCAATTTAGGAGTAAATGACTAAAATATCTCCAACATATAATACAGAGTACCTAGAAAGAATTATCAGGACTGGTTACATTGGTAAAAAGCTGGTAATCAATCTCACTGGATAATCTGTTAAATGGTGAAGTGAAGCCCAAAGTCTGGGAATATTTACTTCATATCAGCTTAATAGTAAAAGTCAGTTCTCTATAAAGCCTAGTATCCTTTCTAACTCTGAAATGACAGGATAGATAATGGTTGTATTGTTGACACATTTGTGGTCTCAACTCTGGAGACATTTTAAAATGTATGAAGATATTAAGGGAGAAAAACAAATTCATACTTAAAAATGACCAGGTTAGGTTCCTTTTCACACATCCTCCTTTGACATATTCTACACACATACATTTTACAGAATTCATTGTTATTTGTTCCCTTTAAATTGCAGTGTGATTTTTGTGAACAATCTAGATAAATTTCTACTACATTAGAGAAACATTTTTCCTCATTAGCAACAATCTATAGTTCTTCCCTCAGTCACATTTGTTTTATTTGAACGTGCATGTAAGAAGAGGCAGAAACATGGAAATTTTATTACTATTCAAAATGTGTTGGGATAGATCATTTTACTCTAATATTATGATCAAAGACTAGTACTTGCTTTTATAGAAAGGCATTTCTGTTGGAAAAGAATTATTTATCTTTTGGGGTTTTTCCCCTTTTTTTCCCCCTTCACTTCCTTTAAAAAAGCTTCCAGTCCCACTGAAAATCCAGAACTAATTATACATTCCCAGAGGGAAGCTTTTTAGGCTTTGGCAGACATGGAACATTTTTCTGGACACTTAGGCTACGTCTACACTGGCATGATTTTGTACCAGAACTCTTTTGCGGAAGAGTTCTTGTGCAAAAACTCTTCCAGAAGAGAGCGTCTACACTGTCATGTGTGTTTGCACAAGAGATGTGCTTTTGCACAAGAGCATCCATGCCAGTGTAGGTGCTCTCTTGCACAAGAAAGCTCTGATGGCCATTTTAACCATAGGGCTTTCTTGCGTAAGAAATTCATGTTGCCTGTCTACACTGGCCTCTTGCACGAGAACAGTTGCACAAGAGGGCTTATTCCTGAGCGGGAGCATCACAGTTCTGGCGCAAGAAGCACTGATTTCATACATTAGAATGTCAGTGTTCTTGCACAAGAACTCGCGGCCAGTGTAGACAGGCAGCAAGTTTTGGCGCAAAAGCAGCTGCTTTTGCGCAAGATCGCACCAATGTAGACGCAGCCTTATATAAAGAGTTAGAACCATCAACCATCCTTCAGCATTTAAAATGGGGGAGTCAAACAGATTGAAGTACAGAATTTATGGTAATCAAAACAATGAGTGTGTTTCCATAATGAGGAGTACATTGAAATTGCCCTGTGTGCTCTAATAATGGCCCTTCAGTGCAGCTGGATGAAACCCCATCAGTCACAAGGTGTTGGTATTGTATACTGTCCTGCTGAGTGGATCCAGGCATGGCATTTGTCAAGCAGATGTTGTTTCTTTTTAGTGAAAGAGAGTGCACTGTGATAATGGTTCACAGTGAACTCTCCAAGGGAAGGGGCACTCTTCATACTTAATGCATTCCTCAAACCTCCATTAAGGGGCTGTGCTGTACATTCCATTAATGCATTTCCCATTCCTGCTACTGTAAAAGGTCCTGCAAGTGTAGGTTACTGCTCTCATTCTGAGTAATTATAATTATCTTTTGCAGCCTGTAAGCCAGCTCATTTGGTGCTGCATATTAAAGGGATGTGCAAATATTTCCCCAGGAAAATAGGTCAAAACATAGTTTGGTTTTGAAAGAGAAAAGGGGTGGGCTTTTGTGATTTGTTGAAAGATGTATTTTGGGGGCTCCGCTCTCTACTCTCAAGGTTCAAGCAGCTGTAAAACTTTATTTAAGAAATAAAATGAAGGGCCTGATTCAGTCCGCATTAACTACCATTAACTTCCGTAGGCTCAGAAGTAAGCCCAAAACACAGTTCTCTTCAGTCAATTATTTTAAAAACAACCGTGGAAAAAAGGCACCATAATATGGGACCAGATTCCAAACTCTTCTCACAGGAGTCATGTGACGGAGTATAGTATCCCATGCTAGTAATGAATGAGTTAACTGGAGAGCGATAGCAATTAGTGCACCTGGAGGGTGAGCTAGGCTCAAGTGAAGCTGAAGCCCAGCTGAGGAAGCAGCTTCGTGGCAAGCTCAGAAGAGGGAAAAACCATTCAGGGCAGTGAGAAAAGACCTGAGGAAAGCCTAAGGTAGGGAGAAGTCCAAGGAGGCGCTTTAGTGGCTCACCACAGAGTCTTTGGAGCAAAACCCAGAGAGGCCTAGGTACTTCCACCCATAGTGCTGTAAATCCTGACCCAAGGGGAGAAGGACTTTTGAGCTTGAGGCCAGACAGTGAGGGAGGTAGCCCTGCGAGACCTCATTCTGCGTGAGATCGGAAGAGAACTGCTGCAGAGCCTGGGAATAGTGGTGAGACTGCAGAGGAGCGAGTCCAGGTAGGGCAAAGGCATTATGGGTATTGTTTAGTTTATTGGACTTTTCATTCCCCCTCAATGTGGGGGACTAAAATTGACTTGGCTGGAGGACCAAGGTGTAAGATGAGCTAGATGGTTGCAGAGCCAGGGAGAAGCTGTTGGCCGGAGTGCTAGTGAAGCAGAGCCTGTTGAGCCATGCCAAACCACAAGGGGGCCCATTATCAGTGACTCGGCTTGCAGACAGGTCACTGCAAAAGCAATTATTATTAGAAGGCTTGAACAGAACAAGGGGCTAGATTCTGTCTGTAGCTTCCCAGCTCAGTAGAGGGAGTTAAGGACCATTCCCCAGTAGCCCATCAAAAGGCGAGTCAGAACTGCAGCCTCTCTGTTCTGGTCTATGTAAGGCAACTGGGGTGAGAGGCAGGGCTCTGGGTTTCCTGCTGTGCACATGTGTAGTAAGCTGCAGCCCACAAAGCCATTCAATACGCAGAGGCTGAGTGCCCAGGAGATGGTGGTGGCAAGGCTTTCAGGCTAGTATAGCTCAATTCCTGGGTGAAGGGGAATATTCCCCTTTACCTCTGTCTCTCCATATGTATGGGATGGCCAGGACTGTGGTGTTTTGTGAGTTTGTGAAAGAATCTGGCTGTAAAGCTGTAAGGCTTTATAAGAGCTAAAACAGAGTTATACAAGTCAAAGGGGAGTTTTGAGCTCCTAGCTGTGTCTGATGAAACGGCCACTAGACTGCTTCCAAGTGGTCTCTCTAGCCCCAAGTCCAGTTCCTCTAACCAAGGGCTACTCAACACGCAGCCCGTGGGCCACATGGAGCCTGCTTGTTTGCGGCCTGCAATGCAGTTTGGGTTTACGCAGGACTCAACATGCAGCCTGTGGGTGGGATCCTTTGAACATGGCCTCCACTGGGAACACTCCACAACAGCGAGGTGTCTCCCAGGTGGGGTGAGCATTGAAAGATGCAAGCGGATGGGCTGGCTGGAACAGATGGATACAGCGTGTCAGCACTTCTAGCTCCCAGGGAGGAGGTGCCAGGAGCGCCTGGGCATTGTAGGAAGTGCTGGATGCTGAGCCTTGTGGGCAGAGCCTGAGAGGTGCTGACCTGGCTCACTCTGGCTGTTTGGGTCTGGTGTTATGGCTTAAGGCTTAATCTTTGTATTCATGCCCATCGGTATGAAAAGCTATTTGCATATATATGCATATATATTTGCATGTATATGCCACCACACTTAAGTGGCAGTCTGCGGCATGTGCTGTGAGTACAGCCGGTCCCTGACTTATGAAGGAGTTACGTACCAAACACTTGGTCATAACTCGATCTGTTCGTGAGTCGGACCCCATTCATTTAAATGCGACCGTGCTGTTTGTAAGCATGGATTGCCCATTCGTAACTCGGGAACTGGCTGTAATGTACTTAATGGGAGGTTGGTCGTAAGTCCGAACGGTTGTAAGTCGACGTGTTCGTAACTCGGGGACCAGCTGTATCGTTGTGTTCCCCAGGGCTTCCAAAGTTGAGTAGGCCTGCTCTAACCTGTGCTCTGCTCTTAAAGGCACAGTACATTTGTTAAACTTCTCCCCTTTCCAGTAAAATCAATCGCAAGCCATTTAACACGTATACCAGTTGTTTCTGCATAGGCACCACAACATACTCAGCTTTGTTTGCAGTGCTCAGTGGGCCTTTTAGGTGCTCTGCACAGTCTGTTGGATTCAGGAGGCACCATTTGCAGTAGCTGAATCAGCAGGTTGCTTGGTGTACTCATCTGGAGGATCACTTGTGGTTCTCCCAGAGCTTTGTTCTTTAACTGTCTGTGAAGTAGCTGCTTACTCATCCCTCTTCTTGTGGAAGCTGCTGCAAATGCCCAAACTCCAGTCTGGGTGGGGATGTCTACGTGTCTTTTTTCAATATCTTACCAGAAGTCTGGTTCTGTCTGACTCCTGCTCATAGCGGTAGTTTGGAGAAGAACTAGGATTGATTCCTGATTGAGCCTCTTTGGAGGAAATTGGATCTGAGAGGGGAAAACATTGGATTTGAGAGGTACCTAAGGAAGGTTTGTTAGGTCAGGTCCTGGCAATGGATTCTCATCTCAATTGAAGGGGCAGGGAAGTGATAGACCTGAGCCCTGAGGGTGGATGGATGACTACTCTTACAGCGGCTGGGAACTAAGCCAAGCTAGAACAAAGAGTCCTGTTTTGTTTGTCTGGACTGTAAATATGGACTCTGCTACCCTGGCAGGGGATTGAACTTTCATAGTGATTTACCTGGAGGACCAAGCCATATAGAACAATGATTCTCAACCTTTCCAGAGTACTGTACTGCTTTCAGAGTCTGATTTGTCCCAAGTTTCACCTCCCTTAAAAACTACTTGCTTATAAAAACACACAAGTGTCACAGAACATTATTACTGACAAATTGCTCACTTTCTCATTTTTACCATATAAGTATAAAAAATCATTTGGAATATAAATATAGTACTTGCATTCCAGAGTGTAATATACAGAGCAGTATAAACAAGTCATTGTATGAAATTTTAGTTTGTACTGACTTTACTAGTGCTTTTTATGTAGCCTGTTGTAAAACTATGCAAATATCTAGATGAGTTGAAGTACCACCTGGAAGACCTCTGTTTACTCCCAAGGGTATGTGTACCCCTGGTTGAGCGCCACTGATATACAATCACCAGAGCAGGTGACAAAGGCAGGTTTGGGAAACTGAGGCAAAGGGTCTGCAGCACTCTTAGCATTAGGAGGTACATGGGGGGGGGGGCAACCTACTTACAGTATGTAAATTATGACAATATATTGCCTCAAACCATATATTGGTTCCATGTGGGAGGATAATGAATGCTGAATCTGAGGTCTTGTCAAATAGCAAGCCAAAGTGCTCTATGGACCTTTTTAATGTGTGACAGCAAGATTTGCACAGTGCCTTAGTGCATGTGACCTTATTTCCTATTGAAGTACCGGTAAATGACAAGACTCCCATTGACGTCAGTAGGGTCAAGATTAGGCCCAAAGCTATTGTACAGCTGCATCCTGGCTTGTCATGCACTAAATCTGTGTGGCCAAGCCCCTATATAAAATTAATAGGATGTATTACCTGTATCCAAAATGAAAGCCTACAGAACTACAGGACCTGGTTCAGAATGATATTTTTCTGAGGAATTCAAATTATCTGCTTTTAAGCATCCGGTAAACTTGGAAATCATGATTCACTTCACATTTAAATTGGCCACAGCATGGAATGATGGGAGTTTTCCTCCCACCATGATATCAGGTCAGCATTTGAAAATCCTAGTCCTGCGGTTTGCCTTTAAAACTGTGCTAATCATGAAATGCAAGTAGGCTTCCGTGTTGCAGTAATGGTGATTAAAATATAATTACAAAAAGCAAGGAAATCAGAGTGTGATATTGTGTAACTGTGTGTGTCTTCGTATAGGACTGGATGCTGGAAGCTGGATTCCTCCCAGGGTAATGTTGCATTGGAAGAGTTGCGAAGCAGAATCAATTGCAACCATCCAGTTCCTACTTTCCTTTCTGAGCCATATCTCAATTACCCCTTTGGCTCAGACTCATAAGTATGACTTTTGACTCAGACCCATGAAGTCAAGGATCTACCCTTGTGTGCCCACCTGTGTGTGGGAGAGGCATAGCAGTCCTGGCTGGGCTCTTGTGGTATAGGTAGGCCATTTAATGGGGTTGATGTGCTGCTACAGCCCCTCCTGCTGGTCACACTGGAAATTAGCTCAGTTTGCTGGAGTGCACCACCTTCTGGCCAGTGACTTGCCCGTCGTCATTCTGCTCCACTGTCTCCACCCTCTGGCGCAGGGCTCACATCGCTCCCTGGACCATGGTGTCCTTCAGGACACTGCCCTCCAGTCCATTCTTGCCCCCTTCTGGGGAAGGCATATCAGCAGTCCTCAATCCGTACACTAGCCATGATAGCCCGCTGCAGCCCCAAAGTCTAGCCCCTTGCCTCTAGGGCAAGCCACAGACTGTATAGGCCAGTGGTGGCCAATCCACGGCTCATGAGCCGCATGCGGCTCCCGAAGAAAAAAAAATTGCGGCTCCTGATAGAACCGGGACGGAACCCGGAACCGCTCAGGTCAGCCGCTCTCACGGCCGGGCCACTCCGAGCCGCATGCATGCTCAAGGCCCACGCCGTTCTGCTCACAGCCCCCAGTGCATTATGTCATATCCTACACATGCACGCCGGCTCACGCTCAGCGTCCCAGCCTGCATGTGCTAGCAGCCGGCCACTGAGTGCTGGCTCCGGCTCTAGGTGCGGCTCCGGCTCCGGGTGCAGCAGAGGCTCTGGCTCTGGGACCTGGGCATAAGGTTAGAGAAGGGAAGGGGATTGGGTTGGGGGGCGCATGGCATACCAGCGTCCCGGCCAGCATATGCTTAATGCCGGCCACTCAGCTCACACTCCCAGCGCCTGTAGAAGAATGCACATGGCAGTAGCAGCAGCTCTGGCTCTGGGACCCAGGCATAAGGTTGGGGGGAGGGGGATTGAGTTGGGAGGCGGGTTGCCTGGCTCTGGGGAAGGGGAGGAGAGGGAGATTGGGTTGGGGGGGTGCCTGGCTCTGGGGAAGGAGAGGGAATGGGGATTGGGTTAGAGTGGGGGGAGGAAGCGAGTAGGAATCCTGGTACTGCATGCCAGCTCCAACGTCTCAGGAAGCATGCAGCTGTCGTGGGGAGCAGAGGAAGAGCGCGCACTTCCTGAGAAATTGGAGCTGGCATGCAGTCCCGGAATATTCTCTCTCTCCCATCCCGCAGGCAGGAGGAAGGAAATCCCCGAGCAGCTCCTTATGTCAGGGCTTCCTCAGCAAGCTGCCCTGAGCCTCCCTCTGATTGGTGGGGTCTGCACAGGGTCCCTCCAGCCTAGTTTTAACCCCTCCCTTGCCACAGTGGGGCAGCTGCCTCACTACAGCCAGCCACTTACAAATTATTTGTTTTGTTTTTAAACAGAAACGATGTCTACAAAATTGCTGTGCTTCACACCTAACTCCCCTTCATTTTATACGCCTTTGCTCAGCGTAAATCTAGGGTTGCCAGGTGTCCGGTTTTGAACTGGACAGTCCACTATTTGAGGGTTCTGTCTGGGAAACAAACTGAGAAAATACCAGTCATATAAAATGTCCGGTATTTTCTAATCAGGTAAGTTTTATTACTATTAGGAGTATTAGTATGTAGTTGCTAACTGCCTGGCTGGTAGACACGCTCATGCTGCATGAGTGTGTCTACCAGCCAGGCAATAAGCAACTACGTGAGGGGGGGCGGGGCCGAGGCAGGATGGAATCCCCGGGGCCAGACTCACCTGTGTGCTCCGCTGGGACCGTGCGCAGGACGGGCAGCACCCCGGGATCTGCGTGTACCCGGGTCAGTCCTGCTTTCTGCCAGCCAATTCATCCCGCTCCCCTCCCGGCCAGCCCCGCTCCCCCCGACCCCCTCCCGGCCAGCCCTGCTTCCTGCCAGCCAGTCCCCTCCCCTCTCCCCTGCTCCCCCCGACCAGCCCTGCTTCCCACTGGCTGGTTCTCCCTCCTTCTCCTCCCGACGCCCCGCCCCCCGGCCAGTCCTGCTTCCCTATGGCCAGTCCCCCCCATCTTCCCCGGCCAGCCCCGCTGCCCCTGACCTTCCCTCCCCCCTCCCAACCAGTCCCCATCCCACATCTGAGATCAAGTGTGTCCAGTATTTTTTTTTTTTTTGAAGCCACCTGGTAACCCTACATAAATCCCCAAACTTATGCTGGCCCCGTATCTAATGTAACAGTTCGTAAGCTATTTTTCAGACCTAAGAGTGGAAGAAAAAGTGTTGTGCAGAAGTGGCCACAGGGCTATTTTGTTCTCAAATCTAATTTGCTTCTGGCCACGAGACATTTCAGTCCCAAAGGTCACTGCTGTGCCAGAGTGCCTGATATAGCCTATCCTGTGCCACTAGATACTCTAAAGCAGTGGTCACCAATCGGGATCTACTGGTAGATCTTGGAGCCTCTGACAGGTGATTCTGGCTGGTTTGTCTACGGGGCTATCAAGTTCCAGCACCTCTTCCTTGGAGCTGCCCCCTGGGAGCCTCCTGCTTCCTGTGCAGAGTATGTCAGGGAGTCCCTCTTTCCCTCCCACTCCTCCTGTACCCCATCTTCATAGAGCTGGGGGGCATGTCAGGACTCAGGATGGAGGGCGCTTGCTGGCTGCTGATCCTATGTCTGAATGTGCTCAGCATACTGAAAGGGGCAATGCAAATCTTTGTCACGAGCTCATGCTGTGCGTGTCACTGTCACGTGCACAAACACACTCTCAATCAGCCCCCTCCGGATCCAACACATACTTGTGCTTTTTTAGGTTTTTGACAGGTCTGCATTTCATAATTTTATTTCTCTCTCCTGCTTAAATTTAGTTGTTTTGGCATATTAGAACTCACTACTCAATCCGTTATGGCTGGAGTAATTATTCCTATGGTAATTTTTAAAAAAAATATATATTATATCTGTTTCTGATTCCTACTGGTGGTGCACATCTGCACATTACCTCAATATTGGTGCACATAACAAAATTCATTCCCTCTAACTTTTTCAATCCATGTGTGAAAATCTGGCCTGGAGCCTCCTGGACTTGGGCTTGATCTCCCAGAAGCTCCTGCAGCCAAAGTGGGAGATCTGCCACTAGCAGTTGGGCAGCACAGCAGGGGTAAGGCTGACTCCCCCCTGTACTAGCCCTGTGCTACTCCTGGAAGTGGCTGGCATGGCCCTGTAGTCCCTGGGGGAGGCAGGGCAGAGGGTCTTCACATGCTGCCCTTGCCTGCAGACACTTTTTCCACATCTCCCATTGGCTGGGAAAGGGAAACCACAGCCAATGGGAGATGTGGGGATGGAGTCTGCAGATGGGGGACAGAGTATGGAGCCACCTGCCCACCCCTCTTCCTCAGGAGCCGCTGCTGGACATGCCAACCATTTTCAGAAGTGGAGCAGAGCCAAGGTGATGGAGAACCTGACTTAGTCCCACTGTGCCACTGCCCATGGGCTGCCTGAAGTAAGCGGTGTCCTGAAGGAGCCTGTATCCTGAACCCCTACCCCAGCCTGGTGAAAGTGAGTGAGGATGGGGAGGGTGAGATGGAGTGAGCAGGTGAGGAAGGAGGTGGGACAAGAGTATTTGGGTTGGAAGGAGATCAAGAAGTGATCTTTTTGTGCTTAAAAAGTTTTCAGACCACTGTCCTGAAGTCAGGATGGGCAGCAGCAAAGTGAGAGCACTGGGAAAAAACTGAACAGCTGGGGCTGGCACAGAAGCTTCTCGAGTGGTGGGTCTTCAGTAAAAGAGGGGTGTGTGCTTTTTCTTGTGAAGCTTACAACAAAACTTTGCTCATCCACCCCCCAAGTGGGAATGGATGTGTCCTGAGCCTTACCCACAAAGGGAAAAAGTCTCAGCTTCCACAGCCAGGCTTTTCAGTATGCAATCAGTGCAGGAGGTTTAATCATCTCAGCATCTAGCTTCAGAATGCCTGTGGCTTTCAGTGTTTATACTGGGTACATAACAATTCCAGGATTCTGTTCTCCAGTTCTGAGTCTGAGCCCTGCTCTATACTACAAGCATATGGCAGTAGTGTTCTGTCCCTCAGGGAAAACCTCTTCCATTGGCATAGGTAACGTCTTCGCTAAGCAGTATGGTGGCGCAGCTGCAGCACTAAGTGAGACAAGCATCGAGTATCCTGGATTTAGTTCAGTCAGAATATATTAGGGCTGGAAGAAAAGATTCACTGTCAGCCTAGAAACTGTTCTGCAATAAAAGGGGGAAAAATAATGAAAGAGACTGGCTTTTAGCCTCCCATACTGCAGTTTTTATTTTCATACTTCAGACGATCAGTCTTTTAACCACAGATCAATAATCCTTCTTTTCTTCTTCTTTTTCCTTCAGAGTTGGTATTTGAGTAGAAAATCAACTTTCAAATATAAGTTTGAGGCACACTGAGTTAACTTCATCCTACCTTTTATTTTCCCTCCATATGGTGTCACTGTTGCATATCAATGAAGAAATGTAGATATTCCTTGTGTTCAGCAGACTCTGCAGTTCATAACTTATGCATAAAAAGTGAGAGTGAAAGAATTGTCAAAACAAGAAAGCAAACTCTGGGTGGCTCATTGCCTTACAGGGGTTATAGGCATCTGATTCACCAGGGAGGGTCGGTCCATATCGGAATTCAGGCTAAGCAAAACGTTTATGTGTATTTGGAACTTTAGGAATGCAAGCGATCCCGTTGGCTTCAGTGTCGAAAATGCATCATGCTTTTCTTCAGCATGGGGTGTGTGTGTGTGGAGGGGAATACTTGGTTGTCATGGTGCTATTAACATGCTTAAGTTATGCCCATTCATAAGTGCTTTACAGCCTTGGGGGCCTAGTGAAGACAATAATCCTACCCTGGTAGAAGGATGAACAAGGTGCCCTTCTATGCCTTTTCCATTTTTAATTTCAAAGTGGGATGACATTTTGCGTGGGAGCCTGGGTTTAGGAGCAGACTCTGCTAATGAGGAGGTAAAGTGCTAATGCTAGGAGCAGCGTGCTGTTTGCACTGCTGTGGTTAGTCAATGAGCGAGAACATAGAACATTTGGTTTCTCTCTCTCTGGGGGGCAAACATTACTCCTCCCCTGGTGCTGTCTCTTAGCAGTCAGCGGTGCTTGTAAATCAATGCAATTGCGAGAAGTCTGCTCTCAATGCACCATAAGTTAAGAATGTGGTGTGTAGTATGTCTGCTGAGGGATAAGCCAGGTAAGGGGGAAAATCTGGTACTTAATATTAAATTGTCCCCTAGTACCGCTGCCAGCTAATCAGAAGTAAAATTTGGGGGATATAAAAATCCCTGCCAAAGCCATACTGGAGCAGAGAAATAAAAAGTTGTTTTTAACTAAAATACGTTTCATTTAGCAAGCCTGAAATACTGTTAGGCCATTGGTAAGATGCCCTAGCCTCACTCTGGTGGCTTAATAGACTGCAGGAGGCCAGGAGAGAGTTCCCTCAGTGCGGGCTCTCCTGGGCTGCTCTAAAGCTGCGTGTATTAGATGTTTGTCCATGGCCCATATCATGGTGACAGTACAAGACACAGCCAGCCTGGGGGAAGTTGCCATAACTTAGAGACAGTCCTGGTGCTACCTTCAGCTATATCAACACTGGAAACTGAATGACAAGACTTTTGTCGTTTGCAGCTGGAGAAATGACACCTCCTGAGAAAGTCAAAAGTGTTGCCATCGAGTGCCAATCAGCGGAGCCAACTGCCACCACGGGCCTGGGGGCCAGGGATGGGCAGGCCTGCCTTTGCGCTCCTGGAAGGGGAAGGCCCGAGGGCAGGCAGCCCTTCATGCTGCCCAGAAGGGCAGTACTGGGATTCCCCCTCCCCTCCAGGCCTCATAGCTGCATGGAGTGCCCGGCATGGCTCTCTGGTGGCAAGTTAAAGGGGCCCAAAACTCCCAGCTGCCACCGCTGCTGTGTTCCTGCAGAAGCTGTTCCATATCCCTAGTCATTTCTGTTACCTTTCTCTACCTTTTCCAAATCCAAGATATCTTTTTTGAAATGGGGGTGACCAGATCTGCATGCATCATAGAGGTATATAAAATCATAAAATCATGAGTGGTGTGGAGAGGGCTGATAAAGAGAAGTTATTTATTAGTTCCCTAAATAGAAGAACTAGAGGACACCAAATGAAATTAATGGGTAGCAGGTTTAAAACTAATAAAAGAAAGTTCTTCTTCACACAGCGTGTAGTCAGCCTGTGGAACTCCTTGCCAGAGGAGGCTGTGAAGGCTAGGACTATAATAGACTTTAAAGAGAAGCTAGATAATTTCATGGAGGTTAGGTCCATAAAAGGCTATTAGCCAGGGGATAAAATGGCGTCCTTGGCCTCTGTTTGTCAGAGGCTGGAGAGGGATGGCAGGAGACAAATCGCTTGATCATTGTCTTTGGTCCACCCTCTCTGGGGCACCTGGTGCTGGCCACTGTCGGCAGACAGGATACTGGGCTAGATGAACCTTTGGTCTGACCCAGTACGGCCATTCTTATGTTCTTATGTTCTTATCATTCAACATGTGGACCTATGGATTTATAGAGAGGCAATATGGTATTTTGTCTTATTATCTATCCTTTTCCTAAGGATTCCCAGTATTCTGTCAGTTTTTTTGATTGTCACTGTGCATTGAGCAGGCGTGTTTTGGAGAAATATCTATAAGGATTCCAAGATCTCTCTCTCGATGCACAACAGTTAATTTAGACTCGAATATTTTGTATGTATAGTTGGGACTGTATTTTCCCCATGTGCATTATTTTGTATCTATCAGCTTTGAATTTCATCTGCCATTTTGTTGCTCACTTACCCAGTTTTGTGACATTCTTTTGTAGCTCTTCAGTCTCCTTTGGACTTAACCGTTTTAGTTAATTTGCCTGCAAACTTTGCCATCTCCTTTGCCCTTTCCCCAGATCATTCATGAACATGTTGAACAGCACTGGTCCCAGGACTGACCCTTAGAGTAAACCGCCATTTGCCCCTCTCTATTCTGAAAACTACCCATTTATTCCCACCCTTTAATTCCTATCTTTTAACTGGAGTGGCTGGCAATGCTTTCAGGATCATCTAATCATACTTAATTTAATTGATGACAAACCTTCTGTTATCTTGATCACCCTGTGTCTGTTTATAAACAATGTCCTTGCCACAAGGGCAGAAGCTGGGAGCAGCTTAAAACTCATCACCTATCACCCTCAAGATCTGCTGCTGTTAAGGGCTCCATCTTGGGCTAGGGCATGTGCTGTCAGCCAACCTTGGTATGAAACTGGGTGCAGGGAGAGCCTCCACACCTCTTCCCAATGGCATGCTGTCTGTTAGAACAGAGCAAGGTTTGAGGAAATGTGCAGCGAGGGGGGATAATTTTCCTAGAGGGGAAGACTTGTTTTTTTTAGAACCATTCAAAAGTGATACTTTACACTGCCTGACTCCCTCCCCCACACCCGCCAATCGGTGGGGTTCTTTGCCTGACTACCTGCCAGACACTTCACATTCATTGTTGCTCATCCTAAATCACAGTAAGCTTAATTCATAACCCAGCAGCGACAGTTTGCCAGGGCTGTTTCAGAGTGATAGATTTAACGGTGTGACTAGTAAAGAGCAGGCAGATGCCGGGTGGAAATTAGCACCTTACTGTCTGTGTCTAAAAGAGGAGTTTGCTGTATTTTTTCCTTCTGACTTACTACTTAAAAAAAGTCTCCTTTTTTAAAAGAGCCATAATAAGTAGTGTTCCTTTCACAGCTCCATCTTTTTTAACCTGAACTTTTGCTGAATGTGAAGGAATCTGATCCGAAGCTTTTAAAGGGTAAAGATTCCAAGGATGTAAATATATTTTGTTTCTCCTATCATATTTAAGGCCAGAAGCCTGTGAATAGTTACACATCTTGTGTTAGGCATGAGGGGTTTTTTCCCCCCAGTGGTGGTGGTACTAATATGCAATATGTGAAGCATGTCTGAAGGATCCGGGCCTACATTGGAAAGGAGCTTTTCTGCAATCATGATGATGGAGGATGGGGGGAGGGGAGAGGGAAGAGTCCTGAAGTAGAGAAATGAAGACATCAGTTACCCTGATTTCTTCTTACTCTTATTTCTTATGCAGCTTCAAAAATCTCCTAAAGATTTCTTTTCCTTATGTAACTGGGAAAATCTATGCACAAATCACATTTCCTCACTTTGTATAAAAGTTTAATAGATGTATATTCTAGCCTAAAAAATCACATCATCAATGTAAACTTTAAGATGTAATCAAGTCTATCTTGTCATCCCATTTGGGAAGCTCCAGTCACGAAGAAAATGTCATCTATAAATGGGCTATGTACTTATCCCAGAAATAGGTGTAATTTTTTAGCAGAACTTTACTCTTCAGATTTTAGAACCATTACCTTTGAGCATTTGGAACACTTTTTTCTTCAGGAGTCAGACTAAGGTATGCAAGCCAATTCCTAACAGGTCCATATATTTGCTAGAAGTAACTGAATATGCAACAGTATCCAGAAGTAGGCTCAAGTCAGTACTGTAGTTGGTAAAGACTAAGGCTATATCTAGACTACGAGGGGTTTTCCGGGATACCTGACATATCTCAGAAAAACTCCACTGTGTCCAGGGAATGTGTCTGCTTTTCCACTCTTTTTGTGTGGAAGAGCAGATGTGCTCTTTCAGAAGCCCTGTCTTCCTCCTCCCATGAGGAAAAAGGGCTTTTCGGAAAGAGGGTTTTTTTCCAAAATTTGGCCCAGTGTAGACGGGCCAAATTTCAGAAAAGCCTCTTCCGAAAATACTATCAGAAAAAGGTACGCAAATTACAGAGCACAATTTGCGTATCTTTTTCCGATAAAGCCTTGTAGTGTAGACACAGCCTAAGTGGGGCAGTGAGCTGGACCTGTGGGAATCAAAATTTGGTATTTTTGCCTGAATCCCCAGGCATACGATTAGACAAAATCAAAGATGATAAACTCTTTTTCTCTCTCCACTCTGTTCATCTGAGGAAGCAGGTTTTGCCCATAAAAGCTCATGATATATATATATTTGTTAGTCTAGACATAGCTTTAGAGACCACAATGATCTATTGGAAAAAGGTACTCAAATTGTGCTCCGCAACTTGTGTACCTTTTTCCAATAGTGGTTTTCTTTTTTGGAAGAGGCTTTTCCGAAATTTGGCCCGTCTACACTGGAAGGAGGAAGACAGGGCTTCTGAAAGAGCGCGTCTGCTCTTCCACCAAAAAAAGCAGAAGAGCAGACGTGTTCCCTGGACACAGCAGAGTTTTTCCAGGATACAACCCCGTAGTGTAGACATAGCCTCAGGTGCTACAGGCCTAATAATTATTTTTAAAGTAAAAGAATGCATAGAACTAAATAGCCATGGAGTTTACCTAGCTAAAGATACTTTGTTTGTAGTTATCATGCAAGTTATGGGAACAACTTCTGCATGAGCAAGAATGAACATGTTGATCACTTATTACTAAATGACCTGAAAAAACGAATAGTCCTGTGGCCCTTTAGAGACCAACAAAAATGTATACATAATATCATGAGCTTTTGTGGGCAAAACCCACTGCTTCGGATGAGATGTGCTTGAGTGGAGGAAAAAAAGAACTCATTCTTAAAGTTACAGACTGACAGGGCTATCCCTCCTGAGACTTTTTTAAATAACCTGAAACAACCACAGCAATATTAGCCAAAGTAATAGCAGATGTTGGTGCAGGTCATTGGTTTGGTCAAAAGCCTTCTTTGCCCAGCAATAAATAGGGAATAGGAGCTGGGCTTACCAGTCTAAGAATCCTCAGTCCTTGGTATGTAGTTGTCTCTTGCTGGAACATGGTACAGCCATTTAAGTGCTCCACCATTATTTTTTTTTTTTTTTTTTTTTTTTTTGCATATCAATAGTCACTGAGGGTTACTGCACTAACATCAGCACCCTGCATCTTTCTCAATGCTTCCTCTTTGTGTATTGAACAGCTTTGGAAAACTAAGACAAAGTTTGTTTTTTCTTTTTCGAATGCACTCGTGCCATTGCATGATGCACCATGCAAGTTAACCAGGACTGAAATGTGGGACAAGTGAAATCCAATAGTAATATCAAGCCCACCAGGGGATGTATATTTCCCACGTGCCCACTCTGTCATTTGTCTAATATACCGAGGCCTTGCCAACACTAGCAATCTTATAGCAGTACAGCTTTATATCAAGGCAGCTACGCCTCTATAAGATCACTTGTGTAGCCTCTTCATGCTGATGGGAGAGAGCTCTCCTGTTGACATAATAAAGCCACCTAAATAAGCAGCTGTCCCTATGCATACAAGTGCTTATGCCAGCAAAACTCTGTTGAGCAGGAGGCTGTTTTTTTTTCACGCACCCTGATCACTACCACTTACATTGACAAAATGTATATTGTAGACCTGTCCTGAATTATGTCGTCTCCCATTGTATATTCATTCATATAAGATCTAGGTCAGTTAAAACTTAGGACTTTTAAAGAAAGTTTTTTACATTGGAATTTTTAATGCAAAATCTCCATTTGTGTGGTTTTTTTTCTTTCTTTCATCTGCAAGCTATTTAACAAATTGACTTTTAGGGAATCTAGATGTTAAGCTATGGAAAAACCCGCTAGCGGTACCATATGGATCCTTGGCTAGGTCCATTAGCAGCTGCGATGCTGCCTCTAGGCTAACACATAACTAAAGGAAGCTTGCCAAATAGTATGGAAAATATTAGAATAACTCAGTTTCTATCTGTTTGGTTTCTTGGGTAAATGTTAAGAGACAGTTCAGAACAAACACTTCCCTAGAAATTCCCCTTCCCCCCCACATGCCCTGAGCTTGGAATGCTCAACCACCAGGTTATGTGACTGGGCCCCTTCTCCCTTCCATTGCTTCCATGCAAAATCTGTTTGGGAAACGTGACACATTTGATACAAACTATTACAATGTCCAACTTTTGTGGTGCATGAGATTAAATTTAACGATGAGCCCATTTTGCTAGGAGGCAGCTAAGATTGCTGCCATATTAGTGGCATGACAACTTTTGTTCTTTCCCAGACAGATGGGCCTCAGCTGCATTTACTTAGCCATTCTCATAGTCTGATTGCATAAAGCTCTGCACAGGGGCCCAACCTAGTGAATCCAAGTGCAGGATTATGGCCAGATTAGAGCCTGGGTCTGAACTTGACCAGAAAACATCTGATCTTTCATTTCCATGTTCTGATTTTTGGCTCATTTCAGTAGAACAGGGTTTTGGTCCTTCCCTAACAAAACATTTAAGCTTGTGTGAGTACTTCTATTTATACACCTGAAGTTAAGCATGTGTGATGCAACAGAACCAGGGACCAGTGGGAGAGTGATAAAGGAGAGATATACAAGCTCTAGGCTATTAAAGGGTGGTTCTTTGTAAACTAGGGAAGGCTACTGCAGGATAATTGAAGCACCTGTAGCTAATTAAGGCCCTATCAGGAACTTAATTCTCCCTCCCCCCCCCCCCCCCCAAAAAAAAATCCACTTAAGGCAAATGGGGGGAGTGATGGAGATGAGTTGCTGAGATTAGAGAGATCAGAGAATTGGAGGAAGGTAGACTCCCTACCCCAGCATCAAGGACTAAGAGTAACCCCCCTACTCAAGGGAAAAGAGGGTGACGGATCTGCAGAGGTTAAGAGGGGCTCAGACCCTTTTCCTGGCTACTTCCTTTCCCTACAACTGTCCTGGGCCACTAGTGGGGTCCTCAGTGCCCTGAGAGCAGGGACAAGGGGTGATATCCAAGTCCCTCTCCCCCAGAAAAGTGTGGGACCCACCATACCAACACCAGCCATGTTGCCACACTTAAACATTGTTTAAATGTTTTGCTTGATTTGGGCCTTTTGTTCAGGGAAGGAGGGGTCACTTAGTTGTAATTCATTTACAAGTAAGTGCAGCAAGAACAGATGGAAATTCCATTTACTGTATGTCATAAAACAACAAGCTATTGTTTTAGCTCTAAATCTTCTTTGGAAATGCATCTGAAAAGTGATAAATACATTAAAAATCCCTGAAGCATCCCTGGCTGTTTCAGATTATACTTTTGATAGAAAATCTAATGCCGATGTTACTTTGACAGCCCTAGGCAAACATGGCTCATCAGTGTTTGAGTTATCAAATCTAATCTTGCTGCCTCATAATGATCTAATATTGTTTGTCAAATTGATGTCGTTAGGACTTGTTCTACTGTGATGTATACAAATGAGTGTCTTGGTTTATCTGCTCTAATCCAAGTGTATCTTCTAAATGTAATTAGCTGAAAGACTGTCCCCAATAATGTGAGTAAGGAAATCATTAGCTGACCTAGCAGATTAAAAACTTTACTCAGGGAAACAAAGCTTAATAATAAAGTTTAATAATAGATTCCTGAAAGCACTTAGGTGCCTAAAAGCCACTTTCAGAATCCCAAATTTAGAACCCAGTGGGGGTCTAAGTAAACCAACTCAACTATTGCCAAACCCTGCAGGTACCCAAAATCGTCTAGAATCTACATTTTTTGCACTGTTACCTTGGCGTCTACATTTTTTCCTCTGGGTATGTGAACTGCAGCCCTATATTAGGCATCTTGATGCTGAAGTTTCTTCGTGATGCTTGGACTGCAAGAAGATAGACAGAAGAATGCCTGACTGACCTGTGGGGCTAAATCTGGTAAGCCAATAGTTAGGGTACTCCCCTGGGATGTGGGATACCCCAGTTCAAGTCCCCCTTCTGAGGGGAGAAGGGATTTGAACAGGGGTTTTCCACATCTTAGGTGAGCGTCTTCTCTTCAGGGATACAAGATATGTTCTGATGTGACCTCCCTCAGTGTCTCTATTGGAGCTGTACCATTGTGGATAAATAACTAACAATTCATTGGACCAGATCGAATGAGAGCAAGCATGAGAAAAACCTGGTGACTGGAGCGCTCATCTGAGAGGTGGGAGATGCAGGATCAGGTCCCCAACACACCAATGACTTTTAAAAAACTTATGTATCCACAGTGGAACAGACCACATTGACTGATCCCCACATCAGACTATCCTATAACCCATGTACCTGGAGAGTGGCAGATCCATATTCAAATCCCCTCTCTCAAGTGGAGGGGGACTTAAAACGGGGGTCTCCCAAGCCCCATCTGAGGTCCCTATCCATTGGGCTAAAAATATGATGGACTTCCTCCTCCAATGCCACCTAATGCCAAAAGAATTTGCAGCTGAGAATCCCAAGCAGAGGGGAGTATGTCCCTGCAGCTCAGACTTAGGTGCTGAACTCCCTGTGAGGGACAGGGCTTAAGATACCCTCCTCACCTCGGCATATCCAGGTGGTAAGCTTAGGGGATAGCTACCTAGAATGCTGGGTTTTGTAAATCCCATTCTGAGGCAGCTCTCTCCCTATTCCTTTTATTGGGGGGGAGAATGCAAGAGAGCCCCCCCCCACACACACACCTGCTGTTAAATTGCCCTAGCCACTGGAATATTGGCCGTCATTTGGGAATGTGGGAAACCAAGACACTATGAACACTACAGTGGCACAGATAGGGTACCGCGGTGATGCCACTGTAGTGCGGTAATGTGGTTGCTCACTATGACAACAGAAGAGGTTTTTCAATCGCTGTAGGAACTGCACCTCCCTGAGGGTACGTCTACACTTGCTCCCTAGTTCGTACTAGAAATGCAAATATAGCTGACCGAAATTGCTAATGAAGCGGGGATTTAAATATCCTGTGCTTCATTAGCATAATCTCGCCCCCGCGCTATTCTGCTCGCCAGCTGATTCGAACGAGGAAGTGCACTCTGGGACGCGTTAGTTCAAATCAAACCCTTGGTTCCAACTAACGTTACTCCTCAAAAAATGAAGGCAATGTTAGTTGGAACCAAAGGGTTTGATTTGAACTAACGCGTCCCAGAGTGCACTTCCTCGTTTGAATCAGCTGGAGAGCGGAATAACGCGTGGGCGAGATTATGCTAATGAAGCGCGGGATATTTAAATTCCCGCTTCATTAGCAATTTCAGTCGGCTACATTTGCATCCCTAGTTCAAACTAGGGAGCAAGTGTAGACGTACCCTGAATGATGTGAGCTAGGCCTATGGAATCATTCTTCTATCAAACTAGCTATGTCTATACTGGTTAGCATAGTTACTGTGCTCCAGGTTGCTGGCTATTTTGTGGTGGACCTCTCTGGTCTTTCTGAGAGAGTTTTGAGAAATGCCTGGGTTCTTTCTGATGCAGAATGGGAAAGATTGTGGAAATAGATTTTTACTAGGTTAGAAAAACTGTTTTTCCACTGGCCTCAAATACTTACTTGCCTGTGCTTTTAACTCCCAGACTATGAGCAAACTGATGCTCAGTGGGTTTGGATGGAGTTATCAGAGAGGATTTTCAAATCTTTATTTCACTGTGTCTCGTTTTTGTTGAGGTGTAAAAATGGGACACCACAGCCGCAGAGCTGGAGTTGGATATGGCCAGAGTCTTATTCCTCCCCTACACCTGCCCACCCTACACTCTAAGCAGATGTTCCCTTTTGAGATCTTCCTCCAGCTCCTTGAACACCTTCCCAGCCACTCCCAGTGGTGCAAGTAAACAAGTGATTACTGCTACAGTATGGGGAGGGTGCACAAGCTATGGGGGAGGAGGGGACCTGACCCCCCCCCCCATGTGACTTCACTCCACCCCCAGCCATGCTTTTCCCGTGGCCTCTCCTTTGCCTACAGGGGATGGGGGATGGACGTGGTACGGCAGCTGGAGGAGCTGTTGGCAGTTCTGCTCCCTTTTCCTTTCCCTGTTGGAAGGGGGCAGTGGGACAGAACTACCAGCTCTGCTCCCCCCACACTTGAACACAGACATGGCAGCTCCACGCAGGGGCTGTGAGGAAAGGATCAGACCTCCCTGCAGCTTCAGTGCTCCCAGGACCCTGGGGCACAGATGCAGCAGCTGGTGGAGGGGCTGGGGTTGGGGCTGGCCAGCAGGGAGTCTTTCTGGTACGCTGCACCAGCCAAAAATAACGTGCTGGAACAGCATACTGGACCGTACTGACCATTCTTCTCCCAGCTCCCTCCTGTTCTTTCTTCTGCTCCAGCCATCCTTCCTCTGACTCTGTGCACAGGAGCTTTCAGCTACCAGAAATGAGTGTAGAACTGTCAGGGGGGTGCGTCCCCTCTCTCGAAGGCACATAACTACCAAGCGTCAGGAGCACTCTGTTCTGCCTCTTCTCCTGGCCCAGCCTTTCTCTGTGCGAACAAGCTACTTATGCCAGAAATTTCAAGCGTTCACTAGTTTGGGATGTCTCTGTTCTCCAGGGCCCAATTCTGCAACATATAAATGGGACTTTTAGAGGACTTTCAATAGCTCCAGTTGAAATCAGCAGTATCTTAATAGAAATTATCATTTGCACTCAACACACACCTTTAAGCACAGTAAAAAATCCTCCAAGATGAATGAAGTAGACTGGTAAATGCCTCATGAATATTTGTTAGTAAAAGGCAGAGCGGCAGGCTCTACTGTGTGGTGTTAGCCAATTTGACTTGACTAGGAACTGAGTAAATCTTTTCTATTGGTACCTTTGCAGCTCCTACTGCTGAAGCCAGTGCTTTTTGTCCATTAAAAGATGTTTCTTCTGGAAGTGACTTGTTTCTCGGCTATAGTAATGCTTTGAATTGGGGAGAATGTCAGCAAATCAAACCAATAACAGCATTAAACTGATTGCTGACCTTGGCAGAGTGGCTGGTGTATGCTTCAGTCTGAGGCTCGTATACAATTCGTATCCTTGGGTTCATCAATATATTTATGCCTGTAGCTGCAGCAGTTACATCTTTTTCACTTTTGCTGGTCAGAGGATAAAAGATCAACAAACGCTGCTCTGAAATTGTCACCTTGCTTGTCAGTTTCTATGTGGCAATACAATCTGTGATATTTTGCATAAAATGCATCTTTCTTGAGCTAAGCAGAGAAATGTTTTTACTTAATATTTATTACAAACATTAAAAACTTGAATTGTGTGTGTACAAATAAAGTAAACACACAGAGGAAATAATATATGGGTAGGCACACAGATCCCATATTGGACTGCTGAAATGGACTCTCTTGTGCACTTAAATATCAGATAGGGGATTGAACGCTCCCCAACATCCCAGTCAAGAGCCAAATACCCCTATTAAATATCTATATAGGAACTCCACCAAAAATGGCTCAGTCCCTATTAAATCCCTGCTGCTAGGCACCAGTGTGCCTATTTTGAGTGTCCAAATATGTCACATTAAGTCAAATTAATTTACCTTCTACGGTACTTGACCATGTACATGTAGTTTGAAGCTAAGTTTACCATCTCAATATGGACCTCTCTAGCTGGGCCACAGATAGCTTTAGTTGAGTAAATGTGGGAATCAGGGTTTTTTCATGGCAAATGCTGTGATGTTTTTTAAACTTCTTTCTTTCTGAATCTGAACAAAGACAAAGGCTTTCTAAATTATCAATGAAATTAGAGGACGGAAAAACCATTTCGGTTAATCAGAAGATCTCTATAGAAAAGAAAATTGAAACTGAAAAGTCATTTCCTCCTTCAGCCACAGCTAAATGCCTTTCCCCCTAAAATGAAACTTCTTTTAATTTCTTTGCTGTTCTGGCAATGTTTTTTGATTTAAAAGAATTTCAAGGTGTCCGCAGTCTCACTAACATCTATGTGTGGCCAAGGCACCACTAATGGAAGGACAGAGTGCTACACTGTCTGTGGTGTAACACACAAAAGCAGGTTTAAAAATTAAATCTATTCTACATCTATCTCTTGCATTTGTTCTTTCAGTGTATGGAATTTCAGTTACTTAGTGGAGTTTCACGTACAGTGTGCTGTGAATGAGGAATGTGGAATTATGCACTGCAGATATAAGAATTCTCAGCTGTGACTGGAGAACAGACTTATTCTGCTAAAATCTAACTATTTTAAGATGCCCTTCTGTGCAATCTTATTTGCCCACTGTGAAAGCTAACTAAAAGGAGAAACTTTGAAAGTCACTATGATAAGGGGGAGGGGGGGGAATATTTCGATCTTCTGTGAAGTGTTTTCTTATTAATTTTGATTAAGTGAAAATTGGCTTATGGACTCAGACACTGAAGATAATGAATTAATCTTCTATTTACCTGTATGACATAGTTTAATCTTAATGCACGCTCAATAATTGCTGTCAAGAATTAGGGTTGTTTTCTAAGTAGGATACTTTGTACAGACTGCTTGTACAAATTAGTCTGTTAATAAGTTAATTAACTTGCCACAATTTGCTCGAAGCTTAAACTGAGGTTCAGGTGGAATAAAAATGACACCTTGCCCAGTGTAATGTTGGATGACACTTGCAGTTTTGTTAGTAATACTGCAGTAAGTATGGTCTGAAGGCTCAAGTCATAGTTCTACTCTGATACCATTTTCTAACAAAGCTTTGAGGGATCTGAAGTAGAAAATGACTTTTTTCTAACTCCTGTGGTCAGAAGTCACTGATGTAGTGTCCTGGCAGGTATCTTGCTCTGTCAAAGGTAATTGTTTGGCTATGTGTGTATGTTCTCCCTGTGTGGTGTTCTGACTCTGTGCAGGAAGCCAGCAGAGCAGACTCCCAAGTGAACCCTCAAGACCACAAAATCAGTTAAGGGACAAAGGCACCAGGCCATGTTTATTGTCAATGAAGCATGGTCCTAGTGTCCTAGCTCATTGGTTACAGGTATACTAACTCATGCCCCCTAGGCTAGACATGGATAGCCCCTCTATACAGAGGTAAAAAGAAATTACACATCCTGAGTTACCACTTTCTGACATACCTAATACCACCCATTACTTTGTATATGGTGATTCAATCTAAACATCGCTATCCATCACATTGTCAGCTAAATCCTATTCTGGACATGGGTGAGTATATTTCTGTTATATACATGGCGGGGTGTTGGTACCAAGATATTTCCAGAGGAGTGGACTTGTGTCTAGTACCTGTTAGATATGTGTTTCTGCAGAATCTGCCCTGTTCTCTCCAGATTGTGAGCAGGGCCTGCCTTTTGCTCACTGCTCAGCTTTTCTTTGAGGCCAAATGCCATGTAAACGAGAAGAATGTTTTAACTTACACATCACAACAAAAGCATCACTGGTGAGAGCTGTAGACCTCTCGTGAAGGTGGCTTTCTTTATCATGAAACACTGAAGTGTCACCGTAAAAAGTCACTGGCAAGTGTAGATGCTCCCTTGGTTACTGTGCAAAAAAGGACTTTCTGTGCTTTAAATGATAAGAGTAGACATACCTTGACTTGCCAGGGTGTGCAGACTTTGAATTGGACAACCTCAATATCTTGTCTGGTACAACTTCTGTGCTTTTGACAAGACTCAAAGAGAATCTTTCATGAAAAGTATTCTGGGATACAATTGAACCTTAGGGTTCATTGTTCTTCCTCTAAACAAGCTGCAAAAGGACAAATGGCTGTTGTAGAGAGAATAAGAAATAAAATATTTGCAAGTGTACCTTGCCGAATGGCAACCCAAACAATGTTTTGTGCTCTTCAGGGACTATTATGATGGAGAGACCAAAATGATATTTTTTTTTGGTACAGTGGAGGAGGTGGCATGAGAAGTGTGCTTACCAGTAGGGACAGCTTCCTCTCTGCAGCAATTGGCAATGGTCTCTTCTACACGTATGAGGCCAGCTAACAAATCTAGCACCGATGTGCCAGGTATGTGTGCATGGGCCGTTTCTGGTTTACTGGCAGCTCTCATGATAGCTAGTCTGAATCCGAGCTAATTTTCCCATCACTGGTTTCTTTCTCTCCTCCCTTCACTTACTACTGCTTTTTTTTTTTTTTTTTAATCCACTCAATAGAAGACATACTGGTTGTAACTAACTTTGAAGTGACTCCTGCAATGTACTGGGCTAAATGGCAGTGTGTAGTGATGACCAAATTCTAGCTTAAGGAAATGTGTATTCCATCTCACCGTTTGTTTCACTGAAAGATTTTTCTTAGTCCAGTTTTGATTTAATTGTCTTTAAAGTCTGCCAGCATTTAATTTCTCTGAAGAAACAGAGGAAACAAAATTGTTGAGTGGTTCAGCCTCACATCTGGGGATTCTCACTTGCCCCTTTTTATGCCACACAGACCCCAGTGCAGTTTGACTGAGTGGAAGGAACAAGCAGTGGGTATTCTGTATCACTGTGGGGTCTGTGATGGGATGGACTAGCTCCTGAGGCCCCCTGCTGGAGGTCTTGTAGTCCTGCCATACCCTGCCCCAGAAAAAGGTGGTGGTAGAGGTCCTCTGAGCTGCTTAGACCAGCAGTTTGGGAAGCATCTTGCTGGACTGATTAACTAGTGTAAGAAGAGCTGCTGGGCCAGAGCAAGTTCAGTTCTTAGCTGGAGTGGAGCAGAGATGGTGCTCTGTGCTGGCTGCTGTAACAAGGCCCTGAGGTAAGGGTGAAGGAGGTAGCAACACAGTTGTTTAAAGAGATGTATGGCAGACAGCTGCTATCTATAGGGTCCTTGGTCTGGGGCCTAGAATAGAGGATGGGCCCAGGGGGCCCAGGTCCCCACCAGTCCCCCATTAGACACAGGGTGATGGAGGAAGTGGCCTAGATACTGAAGCAGCCCAGAGCAAGAAACTGAACTATCATGACTCATCTGAAGAGCTGGGACCACAAAAGTCCTGAGAGGGCAAAGATCTTGCTTTCAGGGAAGGAGCCCTGGGGCACTGCCAGAAGTGAAAGTGGAGCAGCACCGGCCAGTATAAACTGGTTGCTGGTATCAGCCCATACATGGCTGATGTAAAGCTCTGCCAGACCCTACTACCAGCACCACTGACAGGGGGACAGGGCAAAAGGAATAGCTACCCCACAATCTGGCAATTTAAAAGGACCCAGGACTTGAAACCACTGTGACTATAGCAGCAGCAGAGAGCCCCAGGCCCTTGAAATCATCACCACAGCCCTGGGGCTCCTGGCAACCAAGACAGCAGCAGCCATGAATGGCAAGGGCTGGCTGGGGGAGTCTGCTGCTAGCCCTGCCTCTTCTGCCCAAGGCCGTACCCCCTCTGAGGGGGAGAAATGGGGAGCTTCCCTAGGGCCTGGCAATTCAGAAGGGGCTGAGGCTCCTGGCCACTGCTGCTGTAGCAGTGGCGTCAGCCAGAGCCCAAGCACTTTTAAATCAGTACCGGAGGCTTGCACCGCATGCTACAGGTGGTTCTGAGGAATAGCTGGTGGGGGGTGTGGGGGCAGCATGGAGCTGAGGTCTCACTGCCTCCACCCTACCTCTTCTGCTCAAGGCCCCACCCTTTCCAGGAGAACAGCTTCCCCCCCCCCCACCTTGCCCAGGCCCCTGGCAATTCTTTTGGCCCCCTGATTAGGACACTTTGGGGTGTTGTAGAAGCAGTATCTGGTAACTCTGAGGTAATATGCTCTATACAACATCAAAATAAGTTTTTGAGGATTGATTGCTTGGTTGGGGAAGGGACAAGATAAGATTTTCACCCATAAGAAGGAATAAAGCTGTTTGTCTCTTGTGATCTACAAAACACCCAAAGTTCTGTAGTATCTAAACATGAGATAGGAAACACTTCAAGATTCTTATTAAAAATCCTAATCCACACCCTAAACATGGTCATAGGGATTTTAATTCATTCAGATTAGTTGGGACCAAAATGAAGATACAGGGAAATGATTCTTCAAAATGTGTTCTCCAGCACTGGTAGTAAGCTCCTTTTGCACAGTTATACTTACCACAAATAAGCTTAGTGACTACAAATTCTCATTTGGGGTCTATAATTTGAAAGTTAAAATCAGAAGGCTTATCTCTTGCTAAAATCTGTACTTCTGTTATGGGATATGGAAATATTAATTTGCTTGGGCATTTTTTTGTGGAAAAGGGTAAATGTAATGTCTTCTAAAATATTAAAGAAGATTTTGATAGGATTCAGTTTCAGAAATTGTATTTGCAGTCAGTGTATTGAAGTGATTTTTGCCTCCAGTGTTTCATTTTATTTTTCAAGTGCTTCCTTAGGAGATTTGGGCCTAATTTATTAAGATTAAAAGCACTTCTGTCTTTATGCTGTCTGTCAGGACAGAATTTCAAGTTTGGGAGGTGAAAAATAAGACTGAATATCACCCAGCGGACTGAGACTTTTGACCTGAAAATCAAGAGGCTTTGTAATTTTGCAAAGTCACATTATTGGCATTGAGAAGTGCCTACATTTGGTTCAAAGGAATAATGATTTAGATGGGACTTCTGAGGTATCCTAAATCTCATTCTTGTTCCCTCTAAACAATGGTGTTATCCGCTATTAATTTACATAATAAACAGCTTGGAGAAAAGAAACCATTTGTTTGCTTGTAGCCTTACCTTGAAAGAAAGACAGACTGAGTATTCCTCAAGCATCTATTTTTGAGAGATGTAGAATGCTTTACATAACAATCTGGTATCAAGAGACAGCAAAACCATCTGAGTTCAGATTGTAGACCATCATTTTCCATTTGCTTGTCACAAAAAGTGAATTTCACAATTGGTGACATCTTTGTAAATGTCCATAGCTGTTCATTGCAGTAATGCGGGGAGACATCTGTTTTTTGAGCAAGACCCTCAAGCTGAACGTTTCAGCTCTGGTGAGTTCACATGATTAGTATACTTTGCTACTTGACAGGGGTTGACTTTTAATTAAAACTGCTACTGGTAAAGCATTTAATTAAAAATGGACGAGTGTTAGACTTGCATCCTTTCCTCTTTTTTGTTCTGTTTTTCTTTACAGCACAACATGTAGAAATCAGCTCATTTCACACAGTGAAATATTTCTCCCTTTACCTTGCAAAATAAGATTCTGTCCCCTAACTGAATGAGCCTTAAGGAAGCTAGGTCACCTTTCAAAGCTCTGTGCCCAGAGCTGTCCTTGCAGGTACACAGAATACGCAGATGCATAGGGTACCTAAAAATCTGGGGGCACAACTGGGCTTTAATATCCACCCACCTGCCTCTTCCTATCCCTGTTCTGTGGCTCTGCTTTCTCTAGAGAGGATCTAGTTAACTTTAAAGTAGAAAAAGCCTGCCAGAGGTATTAGCAGAACATTGAAACTGTGAGAGACATTCGGGTGGTAATGAAGCCATTTCAAAGGCTTTGGCCAATGGCAGGTATATACTGTCAGTTTCTGAATTTATTGTGTTAGTTCATAGGACCTTAGTTTGAAATTTGCTTTATAATATTTCATTAGTGTCTTGATGAAGATTATAAATTCACATCTCTAAAAAACTGTCAGTCCCTGCCATTGGGCATAGGAGCACCAGTTTAATAGTACTGCATAAGATCCCATAAATCCTAAGGATGGTTCTGTCTGTGTCTCTGCTCTGGTTCTTCCTCTCTGGCTTTAGTAGCACACTGCTGCTCCTGCTGCTCAGGCCTTATTGGGAGGGAGGGGGACAGGAGGGCCATTTGGCCCAGACCTCAGGAGACAAAGGGGCCTCAAATTTTGACATTTTTCTACCAAGTCATTTCCATTTATTGTACACCTTGCAGTTATAACAGAGACAACAAAAGAAGCTATATATATCTGCAAAAATTGACTTAAATCATTGTGGGATCTCAGACATTCACAAATTTTTTTGGTCACATCCAAGTTTTCATCTGCGTGACCAGAGTAGCTTCTGTGACTAGTGATTCTACGTTATGAAACGCTGTTTAGTCTTTGCATAGTTTAGAGGTATTGAAAGTCATAATTAATTCTGCAAAAGGATGAGGAGTCCTGTGGCACCTTATAGACTAACAGATGTATTGGCGCATAAGCTTTCGTGGGCAAAGACCCACGAAATGCATGCATCTGATGAAGTGGGTCTTTGCCCACGAAAGCTTATGCGCCAATACATCTGTTAGTCTATAAGGTGCCACAGGACTCCTCATCCTTTTGCAGAATTAATTATGACTTTCAATACCTCTAAACTATGCAAAGACTAACAGATGTATTGGCGCATAAACTTTCGTGGGCAAAGACCCACTTCGTCAGATGCATGCATTTCGTGGGTCTTTGCCCACGAAAGCTTATGCTCCAATACATCTGTTAGTCTATAAGGTGCCACAGGACTCCTCGTCGCTTTTGCAAATCCAGACTAACACGGCTACCCCTCTGATAATTAGTTCTGTTCCTGTAAAGTGAATTTGCTGGGTCTGAGGGTGAGTTTAACCTTTAACTGAGATGTTATCTCTGCATAAGAGATGTTCATATTCCTGTTTTTTCTTAAGTGCCTTCATATGTTTATTGTATATCAGGCTCAGATGTAAGCTACCTCTTTGTCCAGTTTTAGATTCACATTTAAAAGCTTTTTTGTGATAATATACTTTTAATTCTAGTTGTTTAATAAACTTTATCTAATCTCACAATTGCCCCGTGTTCATATTCATAACGCATCAGTAATTAGAGGAATTTAATAACGGGAACATGTTAGCAGACAAAATTTCAAGACTTTGAAATAAGGGTATAAGGGTTGTAGTAAATAACACACCCAACCCATTGTTCTATAATATTCATTGCACGGTATATACAATTAAAATTTTGTATAACCAATAGCCTTTAGCGAATTAATTTATTGTGTGTTACTGTGTTTTAAAAGAAACCTTTATAAAAATGAAGCAAAGATTTGAAAGTGGGGCAAGTAAGAGACAGCGAAAGCAACAGAGTGAAGCAGCAGTTAAGAGTTTAAAGCCAATAACATCATTTCTTGTAGAAAAGACGCCTCAGCCATTAGACAATGACCATCCTGACAGTGACGCTTCCAGTTCTGATGATGAAAACTTGGTATCCACAAATGATGTTTCAATGCCACTGCCTCAAAATGAGGAGGTCATTAATCAAGACACGGAAATGCCAACAGTAGCGATAGATGCAGAATCTTCACTCAATTTTTTGAGACTCTGCAGGCAGAAAATGAGGACTTCAGAGATGCTGCACAGCAAGACCAAAAATTCATGACTAGCACAGGACACAGTGTAACAACAGTGGCATCAGAACCTGATATTGGACTTCTTGATAAGAACAATGTTGCTCAAATACAGTCGTTTCTCAAAGTTAGTTATTTTCCTATTCCAAGCAATATACTGAAAGATGCTGAAAGTCATGCTTTCCCCACTTATCTTCTGACAGAAACTCTTCCAAATGGAGAGATGTACACAAGAGACTGGCTCTGCTGGAGCATGGAAAAGCAGGCTTTGTACTGTGTACCCGGTTTCAGTTTTAACAGAAATATTTCAAATGGATCAGTACTGTTTGATCCATCTGGTTGGAGCATCAGTTGAGATTGAGGAACTTGAAAGACCGAATACCTGCGCATGAAACTTCAATATCGCATAAAAGTAACTGTTGCATGGAAATCAGCTAATAGAGCAGCACTAGCTGACAGTTCAGTTGAAAACTTACTCCTGAATGAATTAAATACAGAAACTGATACCTGGGAAAAACTCCTTGAATGCGTACTGAATGTCATTCTTTTTCTTTCTGAACTGGGATTGGCTTTGTTTGGTTCCAGTCAATGTATCGGTGACCCTACAAATGAAAACTTTCCTGGTATACTTGAGCTTCTTAGTAAGTATGACCCGCTTTTATCAGGCCATGTTAAACATGTTCGTGAAGAGAGAAAATGCATGCAAGTCCATTATCTGTCCACCAGAATACAAAACTTGTTTATTGATCTGTGTGAGACATTTGTGCAAACAATTCTTGAAGAGAAACGACATATGAAGTACTTTTCAATTATTATTGATGCAACTCTAGACTCTTCTCATAAAGAACAGAGGACCATGGTGGTTTGAAGTGTTAAAATTGCAGGAAGTTAAAGGTTTCAATTGAAGAATGATACATGTTGTTCGATTAATTTCACACATGAAAAACTGGGAAAGAAATTGTTGTTCATGTATTAGAAATTCTGGAAGGCTTCAATTAAATTTTCGAGTCTGCATTGGCCAAGCCTATGACAATGGATCCAATATGGCTGGGAAGTACAATGGAGTACAAGCAGTGCTTCTTAAGCAAATCCAAACTGTATTTTCTCCAGTTGTGGCAACCACACACTAAATCTCGTCCACGTTGATTGTTCTGAATCATACAAGGAAGCAATCTCATACTTGGGAACAATCCAACAATTGTACAACCTCTTCAGTAGCAGTCCTCGAAAGTGGGAAATTCTGCCTGTTTCCCTTCACAGCATGTCAACAATGAGATGGTCAGCACAAATTGAAGGTGTTAAACCAGTTGCACAGCATTTGGACTCTATGAGAGTGGCTTTAAGTGAGCTTGAATCTCTTGCTCTCATAGCACAGGCTCACACAGAGCTTAAGTCAAATCAGAAGTATACATCCAAATTTAAATGCATTTTAATGCCGTTCATGTGGATGAAGCTCCTTAAAAATGATCCATGAAACTAATCTTGTAATTGAAGCACCCAATGCTACATTAGATGTGGAGGGGAATAACATTGAATGACGTCTTAAAGATATTCAAAAGCTTTGTGACCGATGGGATGAAATCCTTTCTGAGTCCAAATCAATAGCACCAGGGTATTGACATTTCATCTGAGTTTCCACCACTCGCAGCTTAACATCTCAATTTGATGAAGAAAGGCACTATCAAGTCAATATTTTTGTTGTTGTTGTTGATTCATCAAACCTGGTCTTACACGTCTATTTGAGTCACTCTGACAAATCTGTACCCTTTTTGGATTCCTTTGGGAGTTCAAAGAACTAAATGATGAAGATTTATATTCAGTGGGTGAACAGTTTCAACAAATGTACAACACAATTTGAAGCGATCTGTGATGAGATCGTCTTCCTGAAACATATATATTCCACCAACTTTAAATGGGACTGCAAGCCAAAAGAAGTGCTTCAAGAAATATTCAATGTCTACCTGTCAACTGTATTTCTTAATATCACAATTGCATTACTTATTTTTGTCAGTCTCCCTGCATCTGTGGCTTCAGGTGAATGCACATTCAACATGTTAAAACAAGTAAAGAACAATCATCGTTCTACAATGGGACAAGAGCATTTGAGCTTGCAGTGTTTAACATTAACAGTGATACACATAAATGAGATTTTTCTTCATTTATAAACAAGTTTGCATACCACAAACCCAGGAGAGCATTCCTAAAATGAAGAGTTTTTATTGCAGTGGAAACTCACAATTAAAGTTAAATTTGTAATATACATGCTATTGGTATAATGATTTATTGTTGTTAAATAAATGTCTCAAGTGTTCATTTTCATATATTCTTTTGGTTTTAGTATGACCCTGTGAATGAGAAGTTAGATAGGTCGGGGGTCTAGGGCTGGAGCCTCTAAACTCAGTGGCCTGGCTTTTGTCATTCTCTGAGGGTACATCTACACAGTAGACATTACACTGACGTTGTTCCAAAATAGCATAGTCTGCGTCTACACTCCAAGCAGTTATTTCAACATAGTGTCAAAATAATGTCGAGCTGGAGGACTTCTTACTCTGACTCCCATAACCCTCACTGTATGAGGAGTAAGGGAAATCACAGGAAGAGTGCTCTAACTCAGACTTCCTGCTGCGTAGACCGTGCCAAGAGCCCAAGGAAGCTATTTTGACTTAAGCTACACAATTGACATAGCTCAAGTTGTTATTTTGGCTTTTAGCCCTGCTGTGTAGACGTACCCTGAGAGGGCCTGCTGCTACTCACAGGACTCCTCAAGGAGGCTCTGTAATAAAATGAATAAAACCCTACTGTCTGTCTTTCTCTGGGAATAGATGCAGGGGAAATTATGTGCTTCCCCACTCCCACTCTCTCTGTGTACATCCTATCCAGTTGAGTTTTTGAGCCAGAGAGAGGGCCCAGAAAAGGAGGGGAACAGTACCTCAGAGGCAGCTGAGGCCACCTTCTGGGGAAGACATCTATATAGAAAGGGTGCTGCACCATTTATAGACAAAGGGGATAAAATCTGGGACAGAGTAGGGAGGTCAAGGATTTTTCCCTAAATCAGGTTTTTAATGAGTATAAAAGCCATGATCCTGAAAGCCCTAAATTTTCTTGGTCTACATTATAAATGAGTACTCACTCGCCTGAGATTCTGCTAACTTGCATCTCACACTAGAAGATTTTTTGATTTATTGGCAGCTGCTGGAACCCTGAATTATGGATCTCATCATTACTTGGCACTTGGGTCTGGCAATCATTTAGTCTGGTATTAAGCTTGCCTTCGTGCTTCACTGCAGCTTTTACATTCACTGCTGTATTTACTATGCAATCAATGTCAGATGTGGAGTTTTTCAGCTTGTATACTAACATACCATTTCATGGTTCCCCTCCCCCCCCCCCCCCCGCCGACCTTTTTCTGCAAAAGGGTTAAACTGCTCAAAATAACCTGACATAGTTTTAACAGAAAAACTCAAATTATGTTTCTGAAACTATGACATGACACACATAGGCTTTGTGAGAGGGCGTTTTCCACTGAGAAATTAGGAAATATCTTCACCAATTCTTGTAAATAGCTTTCTGCCACTGAGTACAAAAATATGGAAGTTTTTTTGCTACATTTGCTGTCATGTACAGTGACACCTTTTTGCTACTTCTGTGCTCTTGCTATATATTTTATTTCATACATCAGTGGGAGGTGGATGCCAAAAGAGCAGTTACCAAACATGTAGATTATAAAGACTGATAGGAAGACACATGGAAGTGGGGGACAAGATGCCTCCATTTGACTAAATGGAAATCATACCCACATTGGGTCCTTGTCAAGGATTATGGTGTTTTAAGAACCTCAGGTGAATTCTCAGTAATGAGATCTTCTACCAGCCGCACCCACACTGGTAGTCATGGGTATATATCAGCTCTTCAGAGGTAAGTGAACAAGTTCTTTTCTGTACAGTGTTTGTTTTTGGTTTTGGTTTTTTTGGGGGGTGGGGGGAGAGGAGGAATTCATAGCCTAATTGGACATCAGCAAAATAATTTTCCAAGTAAACAGCAGTGAAAGTGATCTTGAATATAAACTGCATTAAAGCAGTGAACATGGTCATGTACTTGTTAGCTTATGTTCAATAGCCCTACAGTATTGTATATCTATAAATCCCAACATGCTATGCTCGTGCTAGGACTTCACTGTACTACTTGTTCACAGCAAATACAAATGTGAATGCCCACAGTGACAAAGCTCCTTCTCTGACTTGCTGGGTGCTGCACTGTTGAGCTGACTGCTCACCTCAAAGGCTCTTGGCAGCCCTCAGTTTAGACGCTTTCCCAAGGGGCACAAACGTGCCATTTACTTACCCATCCTCATCATTGGATAGCAGGGGCAAAAGGGAGGAAAACAACTCCCCCAGTTGCAGCCCTTCCCACTTGTTCAGGGACAGGCCAGACCCCTTTCCCAATTAGTCCTTCTCTTCTGGTGTGTTTCATTGTCCAGGTCAACTCTCCTGTAGCAAATAGGGAAATAGGGAGAACATAGGCCCGCTCTCTACTCCAGCACAGGGACCTCAGGAATAGTAGCTATCTGCAATGTCTCCTGTACAAGTTGCATGACAGTGATGATTCCCTGGGCCACTTTCCTATGACTCCTCCCAGCACCTTCTTTATCCATACTTCAGGACCTTCCTCCTGTATCTTGATCGCATTTGTACTGCAAGTCCTCCACAGAGTGCCTTCTTGCTCCTTGTGCACCCCTCTAAACTAAGGGGAGGCTTTTTTTTACCCAGTTCTAGCTGGTCCTTGATAGGTTTGTTTGGGACACGTGGAGTCAAGCTGACTCAACTGGCTTTAGCAGGTCCTAGCTTGCCTCCTGGTGTCTTAGTTAGCCAGTTCTAGGAGGTTCTTAATTGATTCTAGGTGTCTTAAACTGAAGTAACTCCCATTTGGTTACCATGGCAGCAGGGACGTTTTCTGCCCACATCTAATACATCTGTTTTATTACTTTCTGGTGGCCATCCGTATTTTCCCTGTCACACCACATAGTCTCTTACCTGATATGCGGCCTAAACTGCAATTCTATTGCTGCAAGTGTTCTGTCTCTGCACAATGATCAAAAAGGGTAGAATTTCTAGCTTGCACAAGTATCTTGCCTGGCTAACAAAAAAATAAATAAAATAAAATCCAGATTTACTCTCAGTGTGCCATTTTTGTCTTTCATTTTTATAATGAAAGTCGTAAAGTATAACACTATTGTTATTACCCAGTGTATAAACTGCAGTTAAGACTTTTTTTACAAAAGATAAACAAACAAAACTGCTGCATAAATAGCTACCAATAACATTTTATGTATTCAATGGAAAATTTTTAAGATACTGAAATCCCTTAGTGGCCACAGAAAACGATCGTGTGTGCATGGGATCTTTTCTCAACTCTATCCTCCCCAAAAGACCCATATGCAAACAGTTATTCTGTGCTTGAAAATTAAGATGAAGATCTGCTTACTTGAAAGAGCTGCTGCTTGTTCATTCGACTGTCTTTTCTGGTGTTTCGTAAAGAATAAAATGCAGAGGTTGATCTATGTGGGTCCTTTCCAGTAGGCACTTGAATATATGAAGTTAATCACTGTATTAAGAACCCATGTAGAATAGTGCATGCTGTAACAATTCTCTGGAGACCCTGATTACTTCTCATCCCTTATTGGTATGCAGTCTAGGGCAATAGTAAATAAGCACCTCTCTGTAGTGCTAAAGCCCCATTACACAGTTGTGGTAGTGTATGTAAGGAGCTATGTTAGGACCCCTGTCTACTCTGACGGTGTGTCTAGACTACAGGGTTTTGTCGACAAAAGTGGACTTTTGTCGACAAAACTATACCTGCGTCTACACTACCACTGAGTTCTGTTGACATAACGTTGACAGAACTCGGCAGTTTTGTCGACGGCAGTAAACCTCATTCTACAAGGAATAATGCCTTTTGTCAACAGAGTTCTGTCGACAGAAGGCGTTATTGCATCTACACTGTCCTTTGTGTCTATACTGTCATGTCGACAAAGCGGCTTGCTTTGTCGACAGAACTGGATGTAGTCTAGATGCTATTTGTCAACAGAAGCTTTGTTCACAGTATCTGTCAACAAAAGCCTGTAGTCTAGAAGTACCCTGAGTGGTATAAAGGCATGTTAGTGTAAATGAGAATTGGGCCCAAAGTTTAGAGCCATTAAGATTGTTGTGAGGAAAACATTCCAAATAGGAACTAATATGTACTTGTCTAACTGCATTTAAACTGCTTGTGATCATGACTGATTTATTTGGTCAGATAAAAACATTTAGGGTTAATCCCAATTTGATGCGCTGCTCATGGACACACACATTACAAAAATGGGCAGGAGTGTTGTCCACTGTCTCTTAGTTGGGCTGGAAAGTCCCCCTCTCTGATGAACCCCACCTTTCAAACTGGTAGGCGCAGGCAACTCTCTCCTCCTGGAGTAGAAATGGCCACCATCATAGGCAATTCAACCCATACAGCATGGTGACTGAACAACCAAGTGACAGAGTGAAGCATGAACAGCCCACACTTGAGCTACTTATTCATTTCCAGACTGAATTCAAGATGCGGGGACTTAATAGTTTAGAATATCCATCCATAGCTCACCGAGGGAACTACGCTTCCCAGAAACTCAGCAAAGAGACTGGTCTGGAATCACACTAGGGGCAGGTGACCATCTGCAAAGGCACCTTGACTCTAGACCACTTTAGCATGGGAGAGCAGCTTGAGCCTGACTGTATTTTGTCTTAATCTCAGTTCTCACATCATTCATTAGACCTTACTCCAATAGAAATCACCACATGAGGAGATGCTGTACTATTAGATGATAGGGAGGGGAAAAGAGAATAGCAAAAAAAAAAAAAAAAAAAAAAAAGAAGAAGAGGAGTGCACAGCACTCAGAGAGGCTGATACAACTATGGGGGATGTTTACAGTCAGAGAATAGCTTTTTGGGGGATATGCTTGGGTACAAAAAGGCCTTAACTATAATAAAAATGGTTTCAAGTACCTTTTCTAATACCCACCTGTATTAGGTATGGTAATACTGCACCATTCTTCTGGTGAGATTCTCTAACTACTTCCAGTGCGAGTTTAGAAACCAAATTCTGGAGCCTACGCTGCTGTAAATTGGTGATTCTCCATTGAGAATCTGGCCCCACAAGAATGTTTGGATATTCATTGTTCAGACAGTTTATGTTGTGTGTGTGGCAGGGGTTTTTTTTATTATTATTTTTTTTAATCAAGCCAGCACAGAGTGTTCTGTGCAAATTAACGAGACACGATTTTACTGGGTCAACCATTTAAAAAATGTAGAATGCCTCTTCTGTAACTTACACCAAAGGACTGTTTCTTTCTGTTTTCTCCTCTAGAAGCTATGTTAGGGTACCCTAACACTGCAACACTATTTCGAAATAACGAGCGCTATTCTGAAATAACTTAGTCCATGTCTACACAGCAGGCAGTTATTTTGAAATAGTGTCAAAATACTGTCAAGCTGGAGGACATCTTATTCCTACTCCTGTAACCCTCATTGTACGAGGAATAAGGGAAGTCAGAGGAAGAGTGCTCTATTTTGAAACAAGTGCTGTGTAGACACTCCCTATTTCGAAATAAGATACGCAGTTGACATAGCTCAATTTGTGTATCTTATTTTAAGTTAAGCTCTGCAGTATAGATGCACCCTAAGAGTTTTGTAAGAGATTAAGCCCAAAAATGACTTTCTACTGTTCTCTGCTTGCAGGGTGGGGTTGGTTTTGATCCTAATACACTGACAGTAGAAGATTATTGTGACAGTGAATGTTGAATTGGCTGAAATAACATGATGAAGTTTGTATTTATCATTGGCCATATGCAACTTGCGTTATGGTTCAGTGGAAGGCTAAATGAAAGTGTTCATAGGTCTGTGCTGCAGGGAGCCACAACGAGTCTGAGCCCAGGGTTCCAGATTCAGGCTTGCACTATGCCACTTAAGGTAGCAGGGATGTGAGCACTGCTATTTTTAATGCCACAGCCCTAGTCTGTAGACCTAGGCTCTGAGACTTGCTGCTGCAACTTTTTTCCAGTTTAGCTCAATCAGAAGCACCTCTGAGGGTTACATTTACAGGTGAATTGAGCTGCTGTAACAGCACACTTTCTTTACTCCCTATCCAAATAACATCAGCTTAGCCTCCAATGCTGTCAGTTCTTACAATATGTGGTGATTTTCTTAAAGCCCTAGACCTTGGAGTCATGGGAATACTCCAGCATCTCCACTTTATATTTAAAACGTAAGGTTTGGCCCTCATGATTGAAGAGAGGAATCTTGAAGACGTGAACTTGTAAGGCTCAAAAGTCAGTAGGAAAATAAATAAAGCAAATTCCAAACAAGGCTTCAAAACCTCATGACTCTGGGGGCCATGTTCATGATTTTTGAATGCTTGGCAGTTGGCAATATTGGAATTGCATTTGCTTACCAACGTGTAACTAAACTTGGCCTGTGAGCTTAATGAAGCATAACTATACATTCAAGGGGGATAGAAGACTGAGAAGGGGAGCATATGTAATTAAGCTGTTGTAGACTCAAGCCTAGGTTCCTTTAGGTGCATAGTACTTTACACTCACCTGAATCTGTCTCAGAGGCTCTGGCTCTGAGGAACAGTTGAGTCCAGATGGATGCATTGCCATGTGTGATCTGTAGAAGGCGGGGAAAAGGCAGGGAGGGGCACAATGCTCTAGAAATTGGTACAAAATGAGCATTGGTGTTGAAAGCAAATATATGCCCTGGTTTCCTTGCTGAAGGGTAGAGGTGAGGCAAAAATAAGTCCTGCATAGATAGGAATAAAACATGGTGGCACCAATTATCCAGAAAGACAGAACCGCACTTCATTGAAGACTACAGGGTGATCTTGACCTTAACTTCTCCCCAGTTCTGGTGCCTGGTAAGAGCAGCTTGAAGATGCTCTGCTTCTGAATGCTCTTTTAACCACAGCCTAAAGAGACCATATCCAACAGGTAGCGGTCACCATGGCATAGGGGCCCATCATTACCTGCTTTAATCTTGCTTATACAGCCCTCTATGGAGAGCTGGGAGAGATGGGAGGCAAGAGGCATTACATCTGCTCTAAACCACCCTGTGATTCTAGGTGGTCAAAATTCTCACCGGGCTAGAACCACTGACATGACAGCTCTTGTGAGCTGCCACCCTGGCCCAAAGCAGTATGAATAAGGCCCAGCAACTGCAATGGGAGCAGATCCCCCTCCTGCTGCTTTATGATTGAGCAGGTTTGTCTAATTGTACACAATGCTGTGGACTTCAATTGTTTTGCACCTGTTAACATCCCAGCTGAATAAGCCACTTGGATTTAAAGTAGAGAGTGTTGGGCAGAAGGCAAACATAAACCTAGAACTCCACATGGAATAGGGAATACTACCCGTGGGTCTTTTTTAATTTCACCACCTCAAATTAAACAGAGTGAGGGGAGAGAGCCACAGAGAAATTTTGGTAAGTGAATTAAACATATAAGAGTGCTTTTCAGCAGGAATCGCATGAATCATTGCTTATATTCCCTCCTCCTCCAAGTGTAAATAGGGTTTGTTTGATACTCTAGTTCTTGCTGTTTCCTCTGTTCAAAGCTGGTGTGTGCACAATTTCAAATCCCCCTACTTCATATCTCTTTTTTTATGGTCTCATTCTGGGCAACAGAGTTTTGCTGTCTACTGCAATTGGACCAGGCTCTGGCACTTAGCATCCAGAAAATGTATGTATTAATATCTGACATGCTTCTAAATAGATATCCATAATGTGGATAAGTGTAAAGTAATGCACATTGGAAAAAATAACCCCAACTATAGGTACAGTATGACGGGGACTAATTTGGCTACGACAAATCAGGAAAGAGATCTTGGAGTTATCGTGGATAGTTCTCTGAAAACTTCCACACAATGTGCAGTGGCGGTCAAAAAGGCAAATAGGATGTTAGGAATTATTAAGAAAGGGATAGAAAATAAGACACAGAATATCTTATTGCCCCTGTATAAAACTATGGTAAGCCCACATCTTGAATACTGTGTACAGATGTGGTCTCCTCACCTCAAAAAAGATATTTTGGCCTTGGAAAGGGTTCAGAAAAGGGCAACTAAAATGATTAGGGGTTTGGAACGGGTCCCATATGAAGAGAGGTTAAAGCGACTGGGACTTTTCAGTTTAGAAAAGAGGAGACTGAGGGGGGATATGATAGAGGTATATAAAATCATGAGTGATGTGGAGAGGGCGAATAAAGAAAAGTTATTTATTAGTTCCCATAATAGAAGAACTAGAGGACACCAAATGAAATTAATGGGTAGCAGGTTTAAAACTAATAAAAGAAAGTTGTTCTTCACACAGCGCGTAGTCAACCTGTGGAACTCCTTGCCAGAGGAGGCTGTGAAGGCTAGGACTATAACAGAGTTTAAAGAGAAGCTAGATAATTTCATGGAGGTTAGGACCATAAAAGGCTATTAGCCAGGGGATAGAAATGGTGTTCCTGGCCTCTGTTTGTCAGAGGCTGGAGAAGGATGGCAGGAGACAAATCGCTTGATCATTGTCTTCGGTCCACCCCCTCTGGGGCACCTGGTGCTGGCCACTGTTGGCAGATAGGCTACTGAGCTAGACGGACCTTTGGTCTGACCCACTATGGACATTCTTATGTTCTTATGTAGATATCGGTGTCCCAAAGAGAAATTTTACTCCCAAATTTTGGCATTTTTTGCATTTGGTGTAAGTGAACTAGCATTCACAATTAACGCTGTTTTTAATAGATAAACTCTGTAAATATAAATTTGAATCACTTTGAAGGCAAGAGTCAAACACCAAAGGAAACAAGTTACTATACACTTTAGCAGGGAATATCGAGTGGCTTCCAAATATTTATTAAGGAAATCCACCAATTTGCAGAGAATATTAAGACAATTTATGGATTCTCTACAAAATATTTTACTCTGTTGTTTATGGACTAGCATTTCCCAGAAGAAGGATTTCAATATTCTTTTTCCAAAAATGTTCCCAAAGTTAGTTTAATACTTTGTATTTACTGAATTTTTTAAAGTGTTCTGGTGGGACATACATATACATCAGTGTAGCTTTCTCATTGCAACATCATACTGGACATGAAATCCTGATCCATACAGGCCAGTGGAAGGTTGGCTTCAATGGGCCGAGGATTTCACCCCAAGTATTTAGCACAGAACAGCAATAGCCATGATTTTAAAACCTTCAGAATAAACAATTCCGCTTCCCCCTACCCAGAGAAAAACCTTAATGGAATTGAGCAAAGATATGTTTGTAAAATATGTGCAAAGTAAATTACAATAAAGCAAATGAAATCAAAACCGGTCAGGGAGCTTAGCTATTGCAAGCAACTCTGACTTTATTCACGACTTATCTTATATACACTCTCTGTGGACATTTTGCCTAATGAGTATGCTGTCAGGAAAGTTTCCTGAAATAGGAAATATTAAGCTAATGCACAATATTTACAGAAAGTTGAATATTTGCAATGGGAACCTGATAATAAGAATGCTCATCCAGTTATGGAATAGGAATATCCCATATGATTTGTGAATCCAACTTTTTAATATATAATTCACAACACATTCCGAAGGTCAGAAGTCAATTTACACTCCAACTTATGGTCTCATTTAATTTTTAAATGTTGATGCCTTAATTTTTATGGTACAAAACTCCAAGGATCAATTCTGCCACTCTTCAACTGAGCTGTCTTTGTAGGCTCAATACAAAGCCATTTTGAACAACAATTTACCAGAAAAAAAGAAATTCTCTTGCTTAGTGTATCATTCAGGAGAATAGAAGAAACACCCACCTGCTCAAATAGATTTCTTGTGGGTGTTAAGTACAGATTTGGCTAAGCCACAGAGTAAATTAATGACAGACAAACTTCAAAAGGTTCAGTTGGACAAAGCTTATCGAATGTTCATTCATATAGAGAAACTCAAAGGAGGAAAAGTTTATCTGTATCTCAAAGTGTGTGTGTGATGTATGTGGAGGTGAATATTTAAATTATCATGGCAGGTCCCTGCCAAATCAATATTAACTATTGTCAAACAGTAAAATGATGACCTATCCAAACTTTACAAAAAATATACATGTGGGATTGATTAATGGAAAGCTGCGTTTTCGTGCATGAGATTGAGTTTTCAATTTTTTTTCAGACAATGAATGGAGGTAAGCCCTTTGCTACAATGTGTCCTTATGACAGACACCTCGTTCTTTCTCAGTTCATCCAATTTTGTTACAATGTATTGTGAGTCACAGATGGAGCTTTCTTATGCTAAATGAAATGACCTCTCATATTTGAAATGGAGTCTGTGACCGAAATGTTTCTGCTGCTCAGTTTGAAAGCATATTCCTTGGGTCTAGACTGGATTACTGTTTGACATAATTTATCTTTCCAAGAGTTTAGAAACTCTGCAAATACCAAAACTTAAGTGTGCATTGTCTATCATTTCCAGCTTGCTTCTATTACTGACTATTAGTATTCACAGCTTGAATGTGAATATCTTGCTGTCCTTTTCTCTGCCTGTTTCCAGATAAGAGCTAATCACTAATTTAATTGGTAAATCTTTCCCATGAGATTAATTCCCTATTTCTTCTTTACTGAAATTTTGTATTTATGTGCCCCTCTCTTCTAAGTATTTCACAATCACTAATTGCAGTGGTAACCCTCCTGCCAGTCTGAGTTTGACAACAACAAGGTCTGGGTTCACTGTCTAGAGGTTCTGTCTCAATAATACAACACAACTGGCTCTAGCTCTCAGTGACCAGGGATAATAACATCTCCCCCCCACCCCACCCACGTGCCTCTAAGGGCATGTCTATGCTAGGAAATTATTTTGAAATAACTTACTTTGGAATAATAACTCCTGAAATAACTATTTTCAAAATAGTATGTTCACGCTACAGGGAAGCCAAGAAATTAGCCTGAGGCAAGCTCTGTTAATGTGGACATGCTACCTTGACTTAGAGCCCTAGGAAGCAGTGGGTAGTAATTACTCTGCATGACTCTGGAGAGTAGTTATTTCAAAATAGCAGCAGTGGAGCGTCCACACTACTGCTATTTCAAAATAAGTGTTATTCCTCATGGAAAGCAGGAGTGGTTATTTCAAATTACCAGTCCCTTATTTCAAAATAACAGGCTAGGTAGTGTGGACGCTCTACTTGTTGTTTTGAAATATGGGGAGTTATTTTCAAATCACTCCCTAGTGTAGACCAGGGCTAAGAGGCAAAACTTCCCCTCTCACAAGTACAAAGTTTGAGTGTAGCAAAGTAAACTTTTAATAAAAGCCAGGAAATAATGTGGCAGTAATTTGGGAAAACACCACAAAACAGGTTTTTACACACAAACCATGAGCAAAAGATCCTCCACCAGGAAAGCTGGGCAGCGTCCTTTTCCCTCTGGGTTCCTATGTTCAGCATCCTAAAAGTCCTTTTGACGCTCCTTCTCTGCACCCCACTCCATTGCTGTTGTTGCCTGATCTTTAAATAGATAACTTACCATCTGGTAAGTGGAATAGAATTTCCAGTTACCACCTTTTGGGTCAACAGGTCTTTTGTCCCAGGATCAGCCCCAGTATTGAAATTGTTCTGTGGTTGGGGATCCTGATGTGCACAGTTGCAACGCTCACACTACAAGAATTCTTATATTTACTAAATAAATATAGCTTATTAATAAATTTAGCACAGTCACAAATGCTGCAACTTCACGATAGGTAATGTACATCTGTATTACCACAGACTCGCACCATCCCTTCTGGAGCAATCTGAAGTGTTAACCATCTTCTTCATCACCATCACCTTCCCCATCGTCACCAGCTGCCATCATTTTGGAACCTCCCAAGGACTACATCTGCTTCTTCTACTGCGCTTAGGCTGGGATGTCACTTTCATAAGATGTCACTTTTATAACTTATAAAACTTTTATAAGTTTGATACATATTCAGTAGGGGATGTTTCCCTTTTTTCTCTTTATTTATATTTCTTCACCTTGCTAATGGTGAAGCATCTTTCCTATAGGTCAGTATATCATTGATCTCAACTTATCATATACACCAATTTGTTACTATGGCCTTTTGTGGTTTTGTATCACATTTGCTATTTCTGTCCTACCTGGTTATTTAGTTTGGTCTCAACTGGCTATTTTGGGGTTTCCAAGCAATGATGTGCCTGCTAAGCTTGAGGGTATTCTTGGAAGGTTGCTTATCTTCAGGGTAAGGTTGCTTATCTAGGTGAAAGGTCCCAAATATCTGCACATTGGCATTACAGCTTAACTCTGTGGGCTATGTGCCCCCCTTTGATGGGGTGGTATGTAACATGAACTCTGTCACACAGGTATGATGTAAATAGTCAGATGTTTGCAGTGATGGTTTCAACATTATTTCTTCCCCTCGGGGTGGAAAAGGAGTATTATACAGATACTTTTGACTGGTGCATTTCTGGGATGTGCACCATATATCTATTTGCTGTCCTCCATCAGTGCTTGATAGCTGTATGTCTTTACTTACACCTGTTAAACTTGTAGCCTAGAATAATAAAATCATCTGATATGTATACCAATCCTTTTTAATCCATCATCCAAACCGGGATTGTTAGACTCATTATCTCCATTAATTGAGGAATAGCTTGTTTTGCATTATCCATATCATTACTAATTTCTATGAAGTGGGTCTCATTATGAGCTAACAAATGACTTTATATTGCCCTGCTAGGATTATAGTCAAACTGTGGATACACTTTGAATAGAAAAATCCTGGTGGTCTGGGTGAGACTGGATAATGGTGATGTTTTCAAAAGTAGGACTAGAAGAAGATGCTTGGTTCTCTATCGAAGTAGGATACTTTGAAGTAAAATAGAAATTAGTCATCTTCATCATGCCTGCTAAGGCTAACTACTTACCTGTAACGTCCCTCCCAGTACTCCACACAGCAACAGTGTCTGTCTCAAACACATTACCTCTACAGATGTACTTACCCTCTGTTTCTGGCCTCCAAAAACTCAGGAGGTTTCCATTGGGCTGTTAGTATGTACAAAGCTTATTTGTTTAGTATTATAGGTTTCAAGACTTACACTAACTAGCCAAAGTTAATGTCTCTCATGATAGAAGCTTGTAAGTGAGTGTAATAAAGCCGGACTAAACAACCAGACAAACCAGGCCCCTTTTTCTTCTTTCCCCTCTCACCCCCTCAACACACACACACATTGGCAGCACTGCCTGTAAGGTCTGGCAACACTAGCAGGGCTACAGACCCAGGATGGAGATAGGGGGAGGGGACGATGTGGGAGAATGCTTGTATGCTGTACCATCTCACTTCCCCTCTGTCAATAGCCTGCAACTAGATGTCAGCCTGAAGCTCATTTAGACTCTGCTTACCCTGTTTCCTCTTTTTCTCAGATTAATTTTTTGCTGTAAACTGATGATCCAGGATTGCTTGTTCTCTGGTTGCATTTAGAATCTCTAGGGCATGATCTGATCCATAGGTTGCAGACTCTTGTTGAGAATGGGTTGAGGGTTCTTCTAGGCTTGGCAGTCTAGGGGAGATGCCTCTCCTCTGTTTCTCATATCTTCCAACTTTCTACCTTTTCCAATTAATCCCAATTAAGTTCTATCCTGGATGTTCTGTACTACAACCACACCGAAGCCTAATCTAACACAGGCAAGTGAAGATGCATGCAGGGAACTATTGAACTAGATTTCAGTTTTGCCAATGAAATCATAATGCTTCATGTACTAGTAACATTTATAGCTCCCCTTGTTTGTTTCTGACACCCCTTATTTGATTTGACTTTCTTGTACAGCCTGGTTTGCTGTGTCTAGATGTCGATGGACATCTTTCTGTTTACTTCAGTGGGCTTTGGAGGAGTCCTGTGTACATATGCACATGCACACACATGTATGTATGTATGTGTGTGTGTATACACACACACAATAGCTGAAGTATTTTACATTCATCAGAACTGATAGAAGCATAATCATAATAGAGGTGAATTCTTCAGGGAAGGTTAACATTAAAATAAACAACATTTAATGTTCTAATGAAAAGTGCTATATAAGAACTAAGTAGTAGTATTAGTTGTACCTCTCACTGCTCTAACTTGAGCCAGGGTTGTGGAGAAATGGCCCAGAACACCACTGGGCACAACCATCTTCTATCACTTAGCTCCCTAGTCTTGAGCTGAGCATAGTATGATGCATGTGACTAACAGGGGAAAAGAAGGGTCATATTTTGAGAGGTACCTCGCTTGAGAAGATAACAGGTGCTCTGTCATGTCAGTTACTACTAATTAAACAAACCATGTTTCTGGTCACTCCAAGACACCTATGCAATACTTTTAGGATTGAGCATAATTTCAAACTCAGTCAGTGAAATACAAATGGAGGGGCAAAAAACATTTCTATCTGAGAGCGAGAGAACCTGGGCACTTTTGAGAGAGGACATTATCTGCTGATACTTGAAGGGGAAGAGGAACAAATGATGAAGGGCCAATCAATAGAGGAAGGCCAATCAATTGAAAAGGATGATTTCTGAATTCTGTATGACAAGGATAAAACAGCATAAATGTAAACAACTAGTAATCTTTCACCTGTGAAGAGTTGGGTGCTGAACGTGCTAAAATTGACATCTAATGGCGCCTCATCTACAGCAACACAAAAATATGCTTTTCCTTCGCAAATCTCCTTAGGAAGCTGCATTAAAATGTATAAATGACAGAAAAAGGCACTTAAAATAATAAGGTCTTCAAGGGAGTTGAGCAGTGAGGTCCTGAAACTCACTCTCCAAATCCCAAAAATGGCAAACATTCTGTTTCTATTTCTTGCTTAGCACTTTCTGCTGGTAGTAACCCATGAAACATTCATGCTCTGTAGCGGCATTAGGGCTTAATACCGCTATAGGATGCAGTTGGTAGACTATTATATGACCACATGTGTTATACTTGAGCTGGTTTGACATTCTCTTCCATAGGGAGCCATTGTAGGGACGCATGCCATGCACAGCATGGCAAGGAAGACACAAATGTAGTGCAACTTTAAATGTAGATGTTGTGTAATTGCATTTCTTTTCAGATGGGAGAAAATGCGGTTAAGTATTGCTTAAACAAGAGAGAGAAGAGCAGTGTTCTCCTGAAATACTTTACAAACCTAATCCAAGGCATCACACAAAGACACTGGATAGGAGAGGGGAGATACAGGGTGCTGCAATTACATTAAAATTGTATACAAATCTTGCAATCCCTGTTTATATATGTCACTGTCTATAATACAGAATGAGGGGCTGGGGGAGTATTTGTGTGTTTAATATTCAATATCCATGTTTTTAACAGATTTTTTAAATTCCACTGCACATTTGTGCATAGGTGCACTTTTTAAATTCAGGGATAGTAATGTATAAATATACCATAATGTTTTATGCCAAAATTAGGACTTCCTCGCTTTTTTATATAGTCAGTGACAGTGAGCTGTAGTTTCCTGTTTCTCTTTGAACAGCTCTGTCAAAGGAAATGCCATCCAGTCCAGCTTTTATGTTTGTATGTTTAATTATAAAGTAGTTTCTAGCTTGCAATTCAAACAGCCTAAGATTTGTTGACAACACTTTACTTTTTTTATGTCATGCTGTATGGATGTAAGTTTAGAACATCAGCATTTGTATGCTAATGAAGACAAATGGCAATAGATGGTATCAGTTGATGAGTAATATACAATTAAAGTCTAAATATGTATTTAATACCTCATCTTTCTCTTTTTAATACCAGTTACCAGTTGGCCACTGCCTAGAGGTTCTCTGTTTGAATTCTCCACTCACTCACTCTGATGTTGTATATTTTAGAAGTATTCTATGATGCATCTACACTGCAGAACTTAACTCGAAATAAGCTACACAAATTAAGCTACATCAATTGCGTAGCTTATTTCGAAATAGGGAGTGTCTACACAGCACTTATTTTGAAATAGAGCACTCTTCCTCTGGTTTCCCTTATTCTGGTTTCCCTTATTCGACTTACAGAAGTCAGAGTAAGAAATCCTCCAGCTTGACAGTATTTTGACACTATTTTGAAATAACTGTATGCTGTGTAGATGCCGACTAAGTTATTTCGGAATAGCGCTAGTTATTTAAAAATAGTGTTGCAGTTTAGACGTACCTTTTGTAAGTAGGGTTAAATTAAATCTAACAACTATACTGTTTGGGAGAGGATACAAGGAATCTGTTTCAGCGGACACCATTCAGATCCATAAACTAAGGAATAGTGAGAATGAATGGTTGCACTTATTTTAGGTACAGGTATTTATAAGCACTATCACAATCTTTTGCTGTATTTGTCCTTTCACTATCATCAGGAGGTAGGGAAGAGTCTGTATTCCCTTTTCAGAGATGGAGAACTAAACACATAGTGACCTGACCAAGGGCATACAGAAAATCTTTGGCAGAGCAGGGAATTGAATGCTGCCTCTCATGATTCCATGGTGAGCTCTCTAGCCACTGAACCATCTTTCCTCTCTTGAGAAACTGCTTGTAATCTGAATCTATAATTTCACACATGCAATGCAAAAACCCTATCATTATTCCACTTGGCCACAATATAGTCCATGACACAACATTCAGGGCGCTCAAAAGGACAGAGAACCATTATCATGGTGAACTTTATCCTGCAGATATGTGGGTAATGGCCAGATATTATCCTCTAATCTTTATATTGCACATAGAATCCAGATGTCATGACATCCTTGCTCTAGCAGCTGTATAAACAGATACAGAGGTGGAGCCCATAATACCTCTTGCAACCTAGCTTGCAACCTAAGTCCTTGATCCTTAAGCATATAAGTAACCCTGTGATGGCAATGCATAGCTGCCAAGTTTTAAGCATGGTGTGTGATATTTTTATGCAGATTGAGTTTACTTGCATATTCACAAACCTAGAGAACACTTGGCTTCTCTAGGTGGGTGAGTGGGCAGCTGCAAAGTTACAAGAATGGGCAAGTCCTGGAAAGTGTCTGGCATGTTCAGAGGGGTAGGTGCAGGACAGTGCTCAGGTGTCTGGAGGTAGGCATGGAGGGGTGAGTACTAGAAGTTTAGGGGTGGATAGATGAGGACTAAGGGAAGCATGGAATTGTTGACAAGTACCTGAGGCTGCTGAAATTGGTGGATGTTGGGTGTCTGGGAATTTCTGGGAGGGAGGCTAGTGGCTAGAGAGCTGGTTGATGAGAGGGGAAAATGAGGGGCTGGTAAAGGCTCTGTGGAAATATAGTATTAGATGGCTGGGGAGTGAAATAGTGGTGGGAGAGGAAGCCTGCTCTTAGGCCTGTCACTTTCGGACCTCGGGGTGGCAGCAGCGGCAGTAGCACTAGTTTGACATGGACATAACTGATAGCTGCAATGGGGAAAAAATAGATATTGTTGCTGAAAAACCAACCCCCCTGCAAACTTTCTGAGGAAAGCAGACACTGCTGGCAAGAAGTCTTCATTTACCGGGTGGGTTTCAGTGGAAAATTTGTGACCAGCCCTAGCAAGGAGAAGATAGGGATGGATCCATTTACTCCAGGGATGGGTAATCCCAGATCTGCCCTCTCCCCTCCCCGCAGTAGGGTGAGCCAGTGCTACTGCTGCAAGACCACAGCACGTCTCTGAACTTCAGCGCCCCCTCACTAGGCTGGAGTGCTGCAACGGGAAGGGAGCAGAGGGAAACCAGAGCTAAAGCCCCTGCATGGCCAGCTCTGTGTGCCGCAGTTCCCCCTCCCCCCTCTGTGTGCTGTTGTTCCCCCTTTCCCCTAAGGTGTGTGGCTGTGCAGCTTCCCATGAAGCCCCACACAGAAGCTATTAAGCCCTGCACAGGGGTTCAGGGCTGCACCAGGGAGAGATCTTTCTCCCCAAGCCTTGAGGCTGCTCGGACTGGTGGAGGGGAGTGCTCCTCCTCACAGGCCCCAGCAAGGAGCTGCCTAGGTAAGTCCAAGCCCCATTCCCCTATTTTGAGCCCCACCCCCATTCCCGAGTACCTTCCTTCACTCCTAAAGCCCGCACCCACAGCCCTTCCCCAAACCTGGGGCCCCTCTCTTGCACCTCAAACCCCTCATACCCACCCCATGCCAGAGATCTTGTACCCAACCCTCTGTCCCATCCCTGTGCCACTCAACCCCAACCCCACCCTACAGCCTGCACCCCTAGCTGGAGCCCTCACATTGCTGCACCCTACCTTCTGTCCCAGTCATGAGCCCCTCCCACACTCATAATTCCTTGGCTCCACCCCCACCACATGAATAACAAAGTTAATTCTGCTCAGGGGTAGGAAAAATTAGAGGGAACTCTGCTCCTGCCCTTCCTCCCCCCTCCCACCCATTGGGGGAATGGCAATAAAGAGAAGCTCTGTCCCTGTGCTCGACTGCATGGTTTTACCTGGCCGCTCCCATTGACCAGGAATTGCAGCCAATGGAAGTGGGGGGGGGAGGGGAGAGGAGCCTGCAAGCACATGGTGGTACAGAGCCACTTGTGCCCTCTTGCAAAATGGGAGCCACACCGGGTAAGTGCCCCAATCCCCTGATCCTTCCTGCCTAGACCCTGCACTTCTACCCCCAGCCTGCTCCACAGCAGCCTCCTCCTGCTTTCAGAACTCCTTGCTTTTGCCCCTCCCCTCCCCAGCCTAGGGGCCCCCAGCCAGGCCCCCATAAGAATAAATCCAGCCTTGGGAGGAAGCCCTGAGCTTTGACACTGTGTTCCCCTCTCCTCATGGGGGAACCGAGTTGCATGGGTGAGATGAATGTCTTTTTTTTTTTTCCTGCTCTTCCATTGGAGGCCAGGTGAATGATGTGGGGTTCAGTCTCTTTTGTTTTTGCCTGTGGGTCAGTGGCCCCAACCCAGAAAAGATTCCCCACCCCTGTTTTAGTCATTTGTGGGTCTCCAAAGCGGATGGAGTAAAGGGAGACATTTCCTACTGAAATCTGTTGAGAGGAGTCATGCACATTTCTTGCCCCTTCCTCCCATTATGCTTCCAGCACTGACAGAGAAAAGGATAAACTTCTGGCTCTTGCTTTGTTGAATGAGTTTTTGAGGGGTATGCAAAAACTATTTTATTATTCTAATGCCCGTCTCTTCTAACAGTACCTGGCAAGGCCATCTTATAAGTGTAATGAGAAAATTAAGGTTTGTTTCTCATACTAAAATAATATTGCTCATTTTTTCCAGGCAAGTCTTGCTAAACTCCATTATTTCAGTATACCTCTGTTTTTATATGTATCCTCTACTGGTATTGCCGTAAGTCAGCAGGTAACTTCAGTAAACAAGTACTGCTTGCACTATTCAGGCACACTTGAGCTTGTGTGCATTTTGTGCTGGACTGCTTTTCTCCTGTGCAATAAGATTTTGCATCGTGTGTCTCTGCCCAGTTGGCTTAGTTCTGTTGTTTGGATTCTCCAAAAGCAATATCACCCCCACATTGAGGAGCACACACTTTGCCCTCATTGAGGGTGATGCAGCAAACTCCTCAAGGCATTTTGTCTGCCCGAGGCCTCAAATAGTTCCCTTTAGGATTGTGTGCCTCTGTGCTGCTCTGTTCCTCAGGCAATGCTTTACTGTCACAAATTATTCCCTTAACTTGTCTCCACTGAAACTGTGTAGCACAGTCTCTTATTTCCTCTGTGAGTAGATTAACAGAGCAAACTTTCTTTGTGCATGTCCTTATGTCAGTAGATGACTCAAACAAAATGTTGATCAAGGCTGGTAGGAAAAGAAAAGGACATTAGCTTATCCTAAGGGAGAAGAGCGGAGGCTGATATGCAACAGCTGTGGAATGAAGGATTCTGAACACTGGAAATGAGGGAGTTGAAGAGACTCGATATCCATTGATATAAAGAAGCATGTTGTGGAGTGTCAGAGAAGCCTAAACCAATTTAGCTGCATCCTGCAGAAAGTTCCTGCCATCACTATAAAGGAAGCCATACAACATCTCCAAGGCTACGTCTAGACTGGCATGATTTTGCGCAAAAGCGGCCGCTTTTGCGCAAAAACTTGCCAGCTGTCTACACTGGCCGCTTGAATTTGCGCAAGAACACTGACGATCTAATGTAAGATTCAGTGTTCTTGCGCAAATACTATGATGCTCCCGCTCAGGGATAAGCCCTCTTGCGCAAGAATACTTGAACAAGAGGGCCAGTGTAGACAGAGAAGAACTGTTTTGTGCAAAAAAGCCCCGATGTCGAAAATGGCGATCGGGGCTTTCTTGCGCAAAATCGCATCTAGACTGGCCACGGATGCTTTTGCGCAAAAGCATTTTTTGTGCAAAGGTACCCGTGCCAATCTAGACATTCTTTTGCGGAAATGCTTTTAACGGAAAAACTTTTCCGTTAAAAGCATTTCCTCAAAATCATGCCAGTCTAGATGCAGCCCAAATGTTTGAAATTCTGAATGACTTTGTACTGCAATACCCAGGAGAGCTGAATATGCAAACAGAAGTACCTGCACACTGCCTATATCAAGAATGTTTCACAAACATGCAGATGTGGGCAGAATATTTGGATCTATCAGAGAAAAGGGGAAAGTATGTCAGTCTTCACCTCACAGTCTATTTCATACTTTCTGAAGAAGACCCCCGTAGATACAAAGAGACTATTCAAGAGAAACTGACGTGTACAGCATAATTTATCTACATCCCAGGCTGTTATGAGTTAGGTAGCCAGTTGGAGAAAGGGAGATGCAAAAGGAAACAGTGGTGCAAGGAAGACTGAACCCTGATCCTTTTGTCAATGGGGATGCCAGAATCAATGGGTCATTTAAGGGAAGTTAGGGGGCAGTAGCCCCTCCCCCCCCCCGGATTTCATGCTTGAGGTCTGCTTAAAGTTGCATGCCCTGGCTCCAGCGGCAGTTCTTAAATGCAACAGAGTTTGAGCTGCTTGCAGCTTTGCCCTTGGGGAAGGGGGGTTCATTATTAAAAAAAGGGAGGAAATTGATTAAGAATAACAAAAGGCTGGGCATTTAAGTAATTGAAGGGTTGTTAGAACATCATGAAAACATTGCCAGGTACTTAAAAGATGGTGTGTGTGGTGGGGGGCAGGGGTGGAGAAAAGAGTAGCAATGAGTGTTGGGCTGCTGGCATTTACATTTGGACTTGTACTACTAAAGTTATAAAAGTTCTTGAAAACAGGGGTAAATAGTGAGGTGGCAAAATTTGCAGATACTGCAAAATTACTCAACATAGTTAAGTCCAAAACTTACTGCAAAGAGTTACAAAGAGATTTCACAAAACTGGGTGGGCAACATGATGGCAGATGGAATTCAGTGTTGATAAATGCTAAGTAACGCACATGGAAACATATAATCCCTATTAATACATACAAAAATGATGGATCTAAGTTAGCTGTTACCACACAAGAAAGAGATCCTGGAATCATTGAGGCTAGTTCTCCAAAAACAACTGCTCAATGTGCAGAGGCAATCTAAAAACAAAACCAAACAAAAGCCCCTAAGGGTATGTCTACACTACAGCGCTATTTCGAATTAACTTAATTCAAAATAGTTAATTCGAATTAAGCTCATTCGAAATAACGCATCTATACACAAAAACTATTTCGAAATAGTACGTCTACACTGAGTGGACCCTGAACCGAAGTTAAGACTGGCCAGAACCAGTGCCGGCAGGGCATCAGGTTAGGACTTAGTGTGTGGGGCTGCTGCCTGAGGCTAACTGAGCTCTGTGCTTAAAGGGACCCTACCCCCACCCCGGACAGACAGTTCTCAGGGTTCCCCGCTTGCTTGTCTACCTCGATGAGGGACAGCAAAGCAGTCCTGTCTTGGAGTGCCCTGAGTGCCCGCACTCGGGACACCACAGCACTCGGCCACATGGAGCCAGAGCTGCCCCTGGGCATACTGGTGCATCTCGTGGGGTCGTTGCCATCAGCCCGGCTGCGCTTGCTGCAGGCTGCCATCCGGGGGGTCCATCGGGGGGCTGTCAAGATCCAGGAGGCCCTGAGGGAGAGCGTCCACTCTGAGGAGCCCTCGGAGCCTCCCCGGTCCTCCCCACTGGGGGCTTGTGCCCCATTCCTCCCTCACGTCCTTCCACTTACTCCTCCCTAGCCCCCGTTCCTGATGTCAAATAAAAGACACGTATGTTCAAAAATAGAAACTGGGTTTATTGAACAAAACGGGGGGGGGATGAACCTTTCAGGAGACTGGGAAAAGGAGGTGGGAGAGGGGAAGAGAGAGGGTTGGAGAGGGGAGGGGGAAATCTGGGAGGAGGGAGCTGGAAGGGAGAAGCAAGGAGAAGAAGGGGGAGGGGAAGCTCAGGGCTCAGGGTTGGGGGTCTCGCCGGACCAACTTGACTTTCATGCTAACCTACTCCTGGGTTCACATGTGGCCTTTGGTGGCCAGGCTGGCAGCTATCCTGCCATAGACGGCCGCATTCCTCAGTCTAGTGCGGAGATCATGGATGTTGGGGGCATCCCCCCCAAACCTGAATAAGGTCCATGATCTCCACCCTGAACCAGGAAGGCACCCGCCTTCTCCAGGCCCTGTCAGGCTCCTGGGAGCTGGCAGACTGGTCCTGGGGAGCGGTGGAGGGCTGGCTGCCAGTGGCTTGCTGGCTCATGTTTTGGGGACACTGGGTCAGGGGCCCCGGTGGCCACTTCTGACTCTGGGCTGGCAGGCTTGGAGCTGGCACAGGCACTGTGGCCAGGGTCTACCCCTTTAATGGCTCTGGGGCTGGGGGAGAGGAGAGTAATGTTTCTTGGTTGTGCCCAGAGTGGCCACTGGGGCTCCCTGGGAAGGGCTGGAGGCCCCCTATTTCGAATTAAGTGTCTACACAGCACTTAATTCAAAATAGCTATTTCGAATTTGGCATTACTCCTTGTAGAATGAGGTTTACCAAATTTGAATTAAGGGCTCTGCTATTTCGAATTAAATTCGAAATAGCAGTTGGCATGTATAGACGCTATTAAAGTTAATTCGAAATAACGGCTGTTGTTTCGAATTAACTTTGCAGCGTAGACATACCCTAACAGAATATTGGGAATCCTTAGAAAATGAATAGATGGTAAGACAGAAAATAGTATATTGCTTCTCTATAAAGTCATGGGATGCCCACATCTTGAATACTGTATGTAGGTTTGGTCACCCCAATCTAAAAAAATAAATGTATTAAATTTTGAAAAGGTATAGCAAGGTCAACAGAAATGATTAGTTGTAAGGAACAGAAGAGAGATTAACAAAACTGGGACTTTTCAGCTTGAAAAAGAAATAACTAAAGGGTGGGGAGATATGTTAAAGGTCTAGAAAACTGTGAATGGTGTGAAAATGTGGAATAAGGAAATGTTATTTATTCTTTCACTAATGACACAAGAAGCTGACCCAATTAAATTTATAGGCAGCAGATTTAAAACTAATTATTCCTTCTTCACAGTCAACCTATGAACTCTCTACCAGGATATGATGGAAAGGCCCAAACTATAACAGGGTTCCAATAAGAACAATGTAAGTTTAAGGAGGACAGGTCCATCAATGGCTCCTAGCCAGAATGGGCAGGAATGGTGGCTCTCTCCTCTGTTTGCCTGAAGATGGGACTGGATGATGGGGGATGGACCATTTGAAGAATGCCTCTTCTGTTGATGCCTTCTGAAGCACCTGCCATTGGCCAGTGCCTTTCTAGCCCTTGAAAGGGGTGATATGTGTATGTGGGAAGGGTGAATGGAATTGGTCCCTCTCCCACAATTTGCTGCTTAGTTCCTGAGTAGGGGTGGGGTTGGGAAGTTTTGCGCTCGCAGAATGGGTGGGGCCGGGGCACCCAACCCTCTGTGTTGCTGGGAGCCTCCCATGCTCATCCCCTGTCACCCCACCTCACCTTAGAGGGCTCTTGACACCACTGCTGCCTCAGCAGCAACCACCCAGAGCCCTGGGCCCTTTAGATTCACCAGACCCTGGAGCAGGTGCCTCCTTTTATTCCCCTTCCCTTCCTCTCATTGGCAGGCCTGGTCATAACTGTAAACATACAGTATTCATTTGTGTATGAGTTGAACAGGCTTTTCTCCATAGAAACTGCCCTCCTCTGACTCCACATATGACATTACAGGTTGAACCGCCACGGTCCAGGACTCTCTAGTCCAGCAACATCCATGGTCCAGCAGGATGTTGCCCAGTCACCCTAGAGAGCCCCAGCTACAGAGGTTGCCCGTGGCTGGCAGTCCGCAGGGCAGTGGCCTGGGGGCAGGAAGCCCTGGCAGCAGCCAGGAGCAGAAAGCCCTTCTGACCAGGGAGTGTGAGCCCTGCTGCAGCCAGAGTGAGGCTGATCAGAGAGAACACCAGCCAGGGTGCAGTGCCCCACTGGCCAGAACTGGGCAATAGTCTGGAAAGGAGCCTGGCCTGGTGAAAGGGGCCACAGTGGCGTCGGCAGCCCATAGAAGAGCCCCACCAGTGGGATAGAGGTAGCAGAGCCCAGCAGGCACGTTGGGGATAGCATGGTGGCTGCAGCCATGATGGGATCACCATGAAAGCTTGTGGTCTGACCTCACCTGGTCTGGCAAATTCCCTAGTTTGGGACCGCTCGGGTCCTGAGGGTGCCAGACCAGAGAGGTCCAAGCAGAAGTAGGATCGCTCAACTGACTTGAATGGAATCCATTCAGGGATGAGTTTGACCAACCACTATTGACAGAAAAGTGCAGACATAACATTGCTAGAGTTTGGCCACTACAGCTTCTGTTCTATGTGGAAATATTAACAACCTTGGCTGAGGACCTGAAAGAAAGAAGAGATTTAATGCTTAAATATTTTATTTTAACCTGTGTAGCAGCCTTGCCATTTATGGATTATACTCCCTGAGGCATGCAAATAAAGTCTGTTCTGAGGCCAAAGGATGACAGGGGAGACCCATCTAAAAGCAAAACCTTGATGTTAAATACATTTTTTTCTTTATCTTCTATACCACTGCAGCGGGTATTCATTTAGCAGCCCTTTGTAGGGGTTGATTAGTGCAGAGCAGATTTTTCTCTCTGTTCAGCTCATAAATTTCCAAGAGCTTTGTATGACAATTTTAATGTAAAGATCAGTGGCAGCCTTTTTAAAGAATTTTTATTCCCTTATAGTACCTGTTTGAAATTTCTGCAATACACAGTACTCCAGACTGCTCTGGCTCATTGTATCTTACTTAGATATAAATTTTAGAACAGATGTGGAAGGGACGTAGGATTTGTGTGTGATGCAGGCTTAGTGGAAGCTTGTCCAATATCATTGTAGATACAAATATAGGGCTGAATTTTCAAAGCGGCCTAAGGGGCTTAGGCACCTAATTCATTTACATTCCTTTTGAAAAAGAGATGTCTGGGTAGGTAAGTGTTATTTTATAAAGGTCTGATATTAAAAATGGCTCTTGTCTGAGCTGGTACTGAGCTCTTATGAAAAGCTGGCTACACGGTTGCCATGTGAGCTGCTGGGTGCCTGAAATCTTACTCGGCTCCAGTTGTGCATTCTGAAGCCTTGAAAATCTGACTTTAATATCAGAGTCTTGCAAATTAAACTATCGTGCAGTTAAGGTTCAGGCTCATCAGTGATTCTCTTTCTTGGGCATTCCAGTTGTCTAAAGTGTTGTTTGCTCAGATAAGAATGTCCTGGGTTTTTAGCCACACTTTAATAATGGCTTACTAATAGACTTACCCAACATTGAATGGGGCCAGCTGGGGTGGAGGTGATTCTGCATCCTCTGGCTGCCAGCTTTGCCACAGGGTTGGGCCAGGGATGTGGTGTGCCTGGCTGGCCTTGGCTTCTCCTCTGGGGGTGGGTGGCAGTGGCTCCCAACCTCCACCGGCATCTCCTCGTGGTGGGTGAGGTGGTTGCCGGGCCATGGTTCCACCACCTCCTTCCCTGTCCAGTGTCTCCTGGGCGTGGGAGGGCCGCTGGGGCATGGTTTGCAGCCTCCTTTCCCCAGCATGCCCTAGGGAACAGGGACTAATAGGGCTACAGCCCAGTGCCCCCCCAACCTTTCAGAGTATAGGCGTAGCCATGTGAGGTGGTCATGGTTCATGGCCCCCTCCCCTGTGTCTCCTGAGGGTGCGGGTGGATAGGAGTGCTGGCTGGCCATTGTCCCCTTGGGCCCCTATCTGCCATGTCTTGGAGGTGGGGGCAGTTGAGGGTGTGCTGGCTGGCCCTGGAGGTGGCCCTGGCCGGGCGGGAGCTGTGGTGGGGTGTGGCCAAGGGCAATTGGGGAAGGGGGACTACTTACTTGTATGTTGAACCCTGTCCCTACCCAGCCATTCTGCCTGCTAGAGCTGCCCCCAGTGGTCACTCTGAAGTATAGCTGTTGCCAGTGCTCACTGTCCCAAGTGGCCACTCTCAGTATAGTGTCCCACCTCTTTCTGCCCCTCCTTTTCTATGTTAGGGAAAACGTTCCCATTCCAGGCACTTCCCATTTTACTGGCACAACCAAACCCTGACCTGGCTTTAAGTTAAGATAATCGGAAGCTGCAATACTAAATTTGGTGGTCCTAGCTCTTACTGTTTGGCAGAGTTCTTGAACAAACAGACTCACAGACAGTGCTCTCTCTCTCTCTCTCTCTCTCTCTCATATAATGAATGAGAGAGAGCGATGTCTGTGAGTCTTTTAAAGAGCTAGGACCACCAAATTTGGTATTTGCAGCTTCTTTTTATCTTAACGTATGTGTGTGTGTGTGTGTGTGTGTGTGTATACAAACTATGCATTCTTCAAAATTAAGTATGCACCACACAATCTGATATAGCAGCAGAAGTATAATCTCATGGGGCCAAATTCATCATAGTACAGTTATACGAGGAGTGATCTTGGCACACTATGCCAATGCTAACTTTTATCCATTGGTGAACCCCCTCTGAGTTCAGTGAGGAAATATATATGAGAGGGCTGAACTGTATTCTCTGTCCTTACTGAGACCTGTTGTGAAGGAGCGATGCAATCTTAATGAAACTAATAACATTGAGAAGCTTTTCCTAAAGTTGCAATGAACCCCAGTTACAAGCTGTGACAATAAGGGTATGTCTAGACTGCATCCCTCTGTCGGCAGGTCGACATTGCAAATGAAGCGGGGATTTAAATATCCCGCGCTTAATTTGCATAAAAAATGGCCACCGTTTTTGCCGACTCAGCACTTTGTCGGCAAAAAGCGGCAGCCTAGAGGGGGATCTGTCGAGAAAGAAAGCCTTTTTTGACAGATCCTGTAAACCTCCTGGCAGGTGACTCAAAAGATGATTATTGGTGAATGTAACTACTAGGCTCATAATGAAGAGAGACTGCAGATTAGAGGAATTATAGAAATACTTGAAGACAGTTGTCATAGAACTGAGAGGTCACAGACTGACAAGAACATACATAGAAAACAAAAGCTTGTTTTCCCAAAGGCATCAAAATCACTTAGGCATCTCAGTCTCATTAAAAGTCAGTGGAAGTTCAGAGTTCTGCAAGTTGTATCCCACATATTGTGCTGGCTGCTTGAGCCAGAAAAAACATTTTGAAAACTCAGTTTTAGAAAAGAACAAACATGCTAATGACACCTTAGGAACAGGTTTATAGAGAAAGAGTTAACAGAGCCAAATACATTCAATGTATCAAAAGAGGAGGGATGAATCTGAAGGACATAAAAACTAAGAAGGAAGAAACATTCTCTTGGGCTAGATTCATTGCCTGCAACAAAGGGGATAAAGTAAAGAGTAATGGAATGAAAAATAGCAAAAATTTAAATAACGAAATTCCAGGGCATATTCCTTAACAACTTCTACTAGACTAGAAAAAGGTGCCCAAAGAGTGGGGACAGAACAAAATGCTCACCAACGTATGGTACTACAAAACAGTCCTTCAGTTCCAGGGCGATGGGTGGGTGGAATCAATTAATACTGTAGGTCTTGACCATCTCTAATTTCTAGGATTCTATGAGAAGAGAAGCTGATGAAACAAAAATTTAACATTATGAAGAAGATCACAGTGGTGCCATGAAGTCATTCAGGAAAGGCCCTAGTTTCTCTGGTATACTATGTGTAAAATGAGCTCACAAACTCCATTTCACATGTGCCCTAACCCACAGAGGGAACCTGTGTGCTCTGCTGTGACTAGAAAACTCACTGCACTGCTACTCCCTCATTGTTCCCAGCCTGTTTTACCTCTGGAATTCAGCATATGATTTTTTTACATTACTCATAACATTACAGCCAGGGTTAGAAAACTGGTTTCCATTCCAACGATTGTAATGTATATTCCGCTAGTTACCATCCACAAAGTATTACCTTGAGAAGCATATAAAGCATGCTTTTCAATGACTTCTGATCCTCCTCAGGGCTTACTTTGACCTTTTTTTTTAAGTATATAAGTCAGTGGACATTGTCAGCATGCTGATGTCTCCTGTTGGAGAACAAAGGACAAGGCAGAACACATATTTCATCTACTGAAAAATAGCAGATGGTATCTAAATGTGACATTTAACTAGATACTCTCAACATATTACAATGTGAATAACACAAGGCAACGACAGAGCTATCAATTCTAAATGCATCACTGACTGAGAAGTAACAAGGCTAATTTCTTGCAGCAGCTCCCTTGGACAGAGATTGAGAGTTATTTCAGTAGCAAGACAGATGCCCTGATGCTGCTAGTTTTAACACACACTCTGGCTAAGTTTCTATTGTGAGCCATTGGAAAGGCAGAAGCGTGAATTATGGCTATGTCTTGGAGAAAGTGCTTTCCTCAGCTCTGAGGTCCTGGCTCAATTGAAGTTTACAAAGCTTGGGTTTTGTTTTGAATAAATTATCAGGCAGCTTGAATCATGGAAATTGAAATAGACTGGCAAGCAACAAGCAGGTCCAAGGCAATGTAAAAATAGTCACCAACTTATTTAAATAAAGCAAAGTCCTAACATACTGGAAGGGAAGAGGTCATTATAATAAGAGAGAAAATGTGTTTGAATAAATTGCTTCAGTATTTTCTTGCATATATACTTTGCAAGAAACTCTCACAACTTCTCAGTCTTTAGTTCAGCAGCTCACTTTAGAGCAGATGCCTGGTTAACTTTTTTTACCATGTAGTTTGACAGGAAAATATTTTTTCTTAGGCAAGCTTATTAAATCTTCCTTGGCTTTCTTCATGAAGGTGTTGCGTATAGCTATGATTCTTTGATTCTATCTAATTATATTCACTTTAGTTACTTTAATCTGAGCAAGTCAAGTCTGAATTCTGGCAGCAAATAAGTTAGCATCCATTAATGTATTTTGTTCTTTTCAAATAATATTCATTGTTTTTTCTATTTGAGAATTGCAATGATTATCCAGTCTGGAAGTGACAGCAGAGAAGAAATGTGATGTGCTGACTTTCTTTGCTAGTTTAGTTTTGGGAGTGAAATCTCAGCACATGTAGTGAAAATTCTGCTCTGAGCTGTCTACTGAAAAGCCAGGAGATTGTGCACTGGGTGGATCCCACAAGGATATTGTCCAGATTCCCAAACTAGTGGAAACGATATAGGTTGCAAAGCTAACCTATGATCAGATATTTATGACTGGCACAGAGCCCAAGTGTTAGTGCTGTTTAACATTCCATATTTAATCCATGGCGAAGTAAGATTTATTTATTTTATTTTAGTACCATGTAGCAAAGGCTAATGAATTTACTTTTGCAACACTCCTTTGAGTTAGGGAACTATTATAATCTGTTTTATACACACATAACTGATGTGCCAAGAGCTTGATCAGGTGTATCTAGACTACAGGTTTTTTTAGGAAAAAGTGGCCTTTTTTTAAAAAAAAAACTTCCCCTGCGTCTAGACTGCTGCCGCGTTCTTTCAGAAGTAAAACGAAAGAATGTGGCAGTTTTTTTGACCGCGGAAAACCTCATTTTACGAGGAATAATGCCTTTTTTCGAAAGTGCTCTTTTGAAAAAAGGCGCTATGTAATGCAAACTGTGCTTTTTTGAAAGAGAGTATCCAGCCTGCCTGAGTGCTCTCTTTCGAAAAAGCGGCTTGCTTTTTCAAAAGTACTGGCTGTAGTCTAGATACTATCTTTCGAAATAGGCTTGTAGTCTAGACATACCCTTAGGATTATGTGACTTGCCTTGGATTATGCAGCTGCAGTTTCAGGGCCTTTGCATGCTGCCTATCTTAACACAAATGTTTCACTCTAATTAAAGCCATTCCGATTTATCTCTGATACAACTCAAAGTCAAATGCATCTAACTGCCTTCAGGAAATGCTGTATATGCTTGTTAATGAGAATGTTAAAAAACATCTTTATCAGGGAAATTTAAGAGTGTAACATTTGTTGTTCTATTCACACATTCTAAACAATCTACTATGGAAAATTTCCAAGAGCCTGTAGAATCATAGATTCCAAGGCCAGAAGAGACCATTCTGATCATGTAGTCTGATCTGTATAACACAAGTCTTAGAATTCAACATCATTAGAACAAGTTATTAAGGGTCAAAGGGTTAAAAATGTATACATTTGTCAAGGCTGTTCCCCACTCTGGCACTCTGAGTGCAGAAGGTGGAAGCCAGCAAGAGACCTTAAAATACCCTGCCTCTATTGGCTTCTGCAAATGTTATCAGTGCCTATGTTTCTACTATTTGAAAATGGAATAACTGACATGCCAGTTATTGTAGTGTTTGCTGTATGCTACCTCCCCCCAAAAAGGGAGAAACCAGTTCCATTCTATCTCTAGTGCCTATGACGTCTTCGATTTCCATGCTAAGATCCCTTTCACGGGTGGTGCCAGTTTAAACTTTTTATTTTATTTTATTTTATTTTTATTTTTTTTTGGTGACATGGAATGCATGTCAAGCTGCTAGGAGACTTAGATCATCCCAATGATTTGTCACAGCCCACCAAAAAGCCATCAGATGTTCTTTATAAATAAAGGTAGAATTTCTGTTCAGATGTTTAATCTTTTCTGTTATCACAACAAATTCTCCCTGTGGCAGTTTCTTTCTTTTAAAAACATTTTCTTTTCAAAATGCTGCCCTATTTGTACACGTGCACGCTATTTTGTTCCCAGGCAGCCTCTGAGTGGAACCAGGCTTGCCTTACAGATCTCCTATCTGCCAGTGTAACTCATTGCCACAGTGAAAATGAAAGCCAGATCACACTGCATTCTTGATTTTTTTACACTTTTAATTGCATACTCCGGTGATGCCCTACAACTTCAGTTCTTATTCAGGATTTGTTCATTGTACTAAATACTAGTAGATCTAGAACATTCTCGCAGCAAATAAGAAAGAGTGAATGCTTTTGTTGCTAAGCAAACTTTTCTTATACATTAGTAACATCTCAAAGGTGACATTCTAGCCCAGGAAATGGCTAATAATGGAATAAATGTATTGTAGTGTGACTGTAGAGTACCTTTATTATTTAAACTGCTTTGAACTTCCCTGATGTAGTGTGTGAAAATCAGCACTGCAAATTGTATTCCATCTATAAAAGAAACTTATTTTTCTTTGTTTTTTAAGGTGTACGCATAAATTGCCTTTCTAATTAACTGAAATGACTGTAAATTCAAAATCAAATAACAGCTAGTTTAATTTAGCATAAGGCAATCACTGAGAGTAATAGATACAAAGTGAATATTCAGCAATAGTTTATTTTCCTGTGTTTATTGGTTGTTACATATTCTATTCTCTTTTGTTAAGGTGCAATGAGTTACATACTGCGGGTATCGCTATCCTTGAAGAAAGTAATGGTAGGCTCTGATAATCCTGCAGAGTCCAATAATGCCCCTAACTTGTGCAAAATGTCACAAGAGGAAGGATCTTGTTGAATCAGTGTGCATTGAAGCATGACAAATATACTGATTTGCTCTCCCACGTCCAGACTTATTTGCTCTAATGCTCCTACCAATGCTATGTACAATATTACCCAGTAGCTGTCTGTGTAATATATATTGCAAGTAAAATGATCATCACATGTTGAAGTAATGATTGCACAGCCATAGCCTCCAAGATATTTAGGTGCCTCAATGCCTCGGAGGATCTGCGTCTCTATCCCTTCTCTATCTTAGTATAACTTTAAGTGTTGTTCTTATATCTTTAGATTAATATCAGTACTTCACATAAATGCTGTGATGGTCTCAACTTCTGCATATTTGTGGAAGAAGGAACTGGGAAAAGGGATAAGCAAATTTTTAATTAGAACGTAATCAAGGACATAGATTTAAATGGTAATTGGGATAAAAAGCAACATGGTTTCACAAAAGGTAGATTGTGCCAGGCCATCCTGATCTCCTTTGAAAAAATAACTGAAGTTTTAACCAAAGGAAATGCAGTAGATTCAGGATTTGTTCATGCAAGGATGTCAACAAGGCATCTGATACAATCACTAAATGGGAGAAGATGGGAATTAATATGAAAATTGAAAGATGGATATAGAACTGGTTAAAAGAAAGACAACAACATGTCATACTGAAATGTAAATGGTAAGGCTAGAGGAAGGTTAACTAGTGGACTGGTCTTGGATCAAGCTTTAGTAACTTTCTTGATTACCTTGGCACACAAAGTTGGACAGTACTAATAAACAGTGCGGATGACACGAAGTTGGGAAGTATTGCTAATACAAAGGACCAAAATATCCTTGAAAGCCAGAGTAATAGACATGGGATGAAATGTAAGAGTGCAAAAGGCAAGGTCAGGCACTTAGTCACTAACAAGAATTTTTGCTATAAATTGAGGATTTGAGTTGGAAGTGACAAAGGAGGAGGAAGACCTGGGTGTATGGTAGGTCACAGGATGACTATGAGCCCACCAATGTGATGTGGCCATGAAAGAGGCTAACACAGTCCTAGAATGCATAGGCAAGGTATTTCTATGAGAGACAGACACATGTTAGTATCATCATACAAGGCACTGGTGAAACTTGAACTGGAATACCCTGTGCTGTTCTGCTCTCCTGTGTTTAAGAAAATTGAACCCAATCTGGAATATGTGCACAGGAGGGCTACTAAAACCTGCCTTGTGAGAAAAGACTCAAAGAGCTTGGCTTGTTGAGTCTAACCAAAAGACGGCTGAGGGAAGAGGGCTAAATACCAGGGAGGGAGAGGAGGAGTTTAACTTAAGCATTGAGGAATTGAGGAAGAATTGAGGAATAAATGGATGTGAATTGGCCATCAACAAGTTGAGGCTTGGAATTAGACAAAGGTTTCATACCCTCAGAGGAGTGAAGCTCTGGAACAGCCTTCTGAGGGGAATAGTGAAAACAAAAAACCTAGCTGGTGATAAGTTTACATTGGGGATGTTATGATGAGACTGGCTGTGAGCTTTTGTAAGCAGTTGGTGACTGTTATCAGCAATTGTCTCCAATGACTGGTGATGGGACACTGGATGGACAGGCTTTGACAGTTACTATGGCTGGCAAGTCTTTCCCATATGCTCAGGGTCTAACTGATTACCATGTTTAGGGCTGGGAAGGATTTTTTTCCCTTGCGTCAGATTGGCATAGACAGACCTCTACCTTTCTCTGCAACCTGGTCATTTCCAGGTTTAAACTACCGTAAAATGGTGGGTTCTCTCTAATTTGAAGTATTTAAATCATGATTTCAGGGTTTCAGTTACTTAGTCAGAGATTATGGGTTCCCCTTCCCACCACCCAGGGTAGGCTGAGGATCAGCAGCTCCCCCCCAGATGTGCATGCAGCCCTAATCCCAACAAGGCTCTGGCTTCCAGACTGGCCTGAGGCAGGACCTTGAAGGCCAAAGAGCTGCAGCCAAATCATGGTAGAACATCTGGAAAGATATGGATTTCCCCCATTTTCTCTGGATAGGGGATCCATAGCTTCTCAGGCAGGATGCAGGCTGGAGGATGCTTTGGAGGGTCCCTCCCCCCCCCCCCCACCATCAAGCAGGTGGGGTGTCTGTGGCTCCATGCAGCTGCCCAAGTTTCTGGGGCTGCTCTTACACAGGCTGGAGTGTGTGTGGGGGGGGGGGGGGCGGGGGCGGGGGGCAGCGAGAAAAGGCATAGAGGGCCTGGCCTGTCCACTCTCAAAAGAGGGAGGGCTTGCCATCCCTGTTCCAGTACCCCAGGTGAGTGGTGTCAAATACAGAATGTTTTAAAGGAGAAAAATTATCCCAAACTACTGTCTGTTCTTGCACAGAGAATGTGACATTCTGTCAGTAGTTGCCGGTTCAGTTTCTGTAAAGAATGATGTAGCACCCTGTCCGATTCTTCCTTTGAGAGGGAAAGATTTGTGGTGCCACAACTTGAATATTTCAGTCTAGAGATGAATTTATCACATATCAAGTTGTAGGTGCCATTTTTATTAGCTGCCTTCTCAAAGGATGTAAAGGTGCAATATTTAGCCTTCTCCCTGTGAGCTCATAAAGGAAATTTCTAATGCTAATGGATGTGGGAGCCTGGAAAACTAGCAGGCAACATTATTTAGTGATGTGGTTGCTTCCCTGTGCCCTGACAGTAGAGAGTAAATTGGAGGAAGCTAATTGCACAATCTAGAAACTGCAGGGATTTACAAGTGGAACAGGTGCAAATGTAATGGGTATTAATTGAAGGCTATTTATTCTCATTTAACAATCTGCCATCAGGAGTGCTGTGCCATACAAAATAAAAAAGAACTTTTCCCTGAGAAAGTAGGTAAGTGCCAGAAACGTCTTTTTATAACAAATCTGAAGTGAGTAGTCTGCTGTGTTGCTCACTTAATGGAGAACATTCTCTCACATCAGCTAAGAAATAGTAGTCTTGATTTGTTTATTTAAAAGCCTTTTGTCTGTGGCTTTTCATCAACCTGGGCTGAAGGGCACTTTCTGAACTCATTTTGTTTCACTTTGTCTTTTTCATATAAGCTTACGTTGCCTGTTCCATTTACACTTTTGGCACTTTTAACAGAGTAGAGTTCTGCAAATTTGCTACAAAAACTAACCCCTCTCAGCATGAGTTGCAGTTAAGAGTCCATAACCATTTACTAGCTGCCTGTTAAAGGAGTTTTGTGTGCCTAGTGCAGTCGCTGTATCTAGGACATCCCCAAACTACCATTCAGCGTTAAATGGATCTCAGTTGTGCTGTGGGACTCTAGTTTGTGTCAGCTGTGTAGTGGATGCTGCAGATGACCCTGTGTTACTGCTCCTGGGTCCTCAGGAAATAAACTATAGAAAGTGATTGACTGCCCTCTATCCCCGGCATGTTTGTCTTAATGGCAGCAAAGTCTCAGCTGGATGGTATAGGGAATAGATAGGGGCCTCACAATCTCCCAGTGATCAAGGCTGTGGTTCCTGACTCTATCTATTCACTTTTTCTTCCATCTTCTTTGGACATTATATGTATGGGTGGGGAGCATCAGGCGTTATGTGCTGTGTTTCCAATGGAGGGAAAGGAGCATCTTTCTTTAATCAAAATAAGTTGGATTCTTTTTCTTGGAGAGAGATTGAAATTCTGCCCTGACAGCACTTCTGTCTAGCAGACAGCGGTGGTTGTAGTGTGTAAGCCACTTGTGCATAAGCCCTGATTTCAAAATGGGGGGGGGGGAGGAGAGAGAAATCCGATATTAAAGAAGTTATAGAGACAGAATTTAGCCTAATTAGATCACTTCCCTGCTGCACTCCATGGCAACTGCTGTGGTCTTCAAGCCTCGTAATAAAGTCTAATGAATCCGTGACTTGTGCCTTGTTTCAGCAACTCTGTGACAGTAACTAGATAATTTAATTAACCAACATACATGTTACAGGGCTGATTTAATCATCTTCCCTGATTGTTCTCATTTTCTTTAAAAATATTGTTCCACAAAGTCAGGATGAATGGATGAAAAATAAAATCTTGGATTGTAAAAACATCACAGATCTGACTTTGAAAGGGTGCAGTTTGGCAGAATAAATGCAAGGGATGATAGGCTCATGGTGGCTTATTAAGAGTCATGAAATTTGCACACCACCAAAGGGTTTGCATCTGGTCCCTAATGAAGAACTTCTGGCCACATTGTGTACTTGAAGAGTGGGTCTAGTCTGTAAAATGCATCAAAGGTCTTACGAAGCAGGGGGATTTGTGAATCAACAGCTGTCCTTAGAAGACTGTCATTCCATCATCTGAGCATAACATCCCTCATGACATGGACAATGGTTGGGTCAATTTATTTAAAGATAAGTCTGTACTGAGTAGAAAAGGCCCAGCCTCAGATCCGGAGTCTGTCTAAATCCTCTTTGCTCTGGAAATCCGTCTTGGTACCTTGTGAGATTAGTGACTCTGGAGTGGTTGTTCCTGGGATGTGAGGAGGTATGAGAACATGGCTTTGTCCCCTCTATGCCAAAATAGCTGCACTGGGCCCCAGCCCTGTAAATACTCACATGTTTAATTTTTAAGTATGTGAGCTGGAATGTGGGATGCTACACTGAGGGTATGGCAGCATTCTCTTATTTGAAGTAATAAAAGCAACTGTTAATTACAGTGTGTGATAAGTATTGCCTTGCATTAGTTTTTGAATTCTGCTCAGAAATACCGGCATTTTTTAGAAGCATACTGAGGGAATGTCCACAGGAAAGTTCATTCAGTGTAGATGAGGGTGTATCATGGTACGTTGTCTGTTAAGTGTTTCTTGACTAGCCAATTTATTTTAACAGGCAGTCCGAAGATGTGCTGGCTAGATACTTTGTTGGTGCTACTCCAGGAGCAAACATTTGAAATACAGATACATAAATATTATTTATTTTAAGCTACAAAAATTATATAGGCATACAAAATATATATATATATATATATATATATATATATATATATATATAACTAGCTCCAGTTAGCCTTTGTTAGAGTTCTAGGCTAAATTGATCCATTAGTAAAGAATGAGATATTAGTCTTTGGCGTTCTTAGACCTGCTGCCTCCCTCTTTCACCCACTTCAGTTGGTGTAGTAGTATAGGCCAGTGATTTTGAAAGTGTACTGCGGAAACACTTTCAGAAACACTTTAACTGGCTGCCCTGGTTTGTTTATGTACCGGCGCCGGGGCCACGGAGCCTCGTGGCTCCCATTGGCTCTGTTTCATCCTTTGCAGCCAAGGGGAGCCGTGGGAAGTGGTGGCCCAGCCACCGTGGTGCTGGCACATAAACAAACGGGGGCAGCCACTTAAAGTGTTTCTGAAAGTGTTTCTGCGGTACACTTTCAGAAACACTGGTACAGGCCACCTGACTTATGGATTTTCTGGTAGCTGGTCCAAAACTGCATACTTAATAGGGAACTCCCAGTCATCCCCTCCACCCCTATTTTTTAAACTGTCTGTCCTGGACAGTGTACAGTGTACTATTTCAAGTTTGAGCCCCGTGCCTTCTATATAATCAGCTTGCTTTATAGTAACCACTTTTGCTAGCAGCAAACATTAAGCAGTTCCTACACGGCAAGAAGTACTTTTAACAATAAATCAAGATGCCCCTTTTAGAAAATCAGACTAATTAGTTTCTGGAGCTGTTTCCAAAAGACTGTTCTAGAAATCAAAACCACTAGTGAAAGTCAAACAGAAGCAATCATAAAAGGCAATTAGTTGATGCATGTGGAGATGAAGAGCAGCTGACTGGTTGCCACTAGTGAATTAAAGAGAAAAATATTTTTTAAAGTAAATGGTCAACCCTTTTATCAATGAATAGCAATTGATTTGAAGCCATTCTTTCACTGATTCATGCTTGCAACTTGCAATGAATGGATTGTATGGGCTGAGGCAAAGAGCACTGTTACATTCTGACCTGAACAATTTAAAAAACAAAAGGGCCATGTTTAAAAAAACCCACACACCCCACGATGAGTTCTGAAGATTTAGGTTGAATGGGTTTGCCAAATTGGCACCGATATAAGGGGGGTTAGTGGCCTGGCTAATAAAACAAAACATAAAAATATGTTACTCCTTTACTGGATAGTACCTGCCAAGGTCTGAGTTTGTCTGCCCTTTGTCATGGCCTACTAAAGAAATTTGAACTGAAAGCTGCACAAATAGGTTGAGAGAAAGCATTTTAATAATAAATGGAATTATTTCTGAACTTTTAAATATTTGACATTTCCCTAAAGGCATTAGATTTGTATCTAGATGATTGTACTCTGACTGATGTATGGCGTCAGTTAAAACACGCTTAAAATGTAGTTTTAGTAGTTATTACATAATAAAAGTGAGTTTGTTTATAGTAAGTACTCTACAATTGGCAGCTGCTGTGATGTACTCAAAGCAAAATTTCCTAAAAGAAAACCTCATGATTTACTTTACTGAAAACAGCAATTTATTTTAAACTTTAGTCACTTAAAAATTAAACCCTTTTCTGTCTATTTGATCACTTCTTTCATTGGCCATATCTTTTTTTTGCAGTACATAATCATTTTTAGTCAGGAGAAGATGCTGATTTGGGTGATTTCATAGAAATCATGTTTAAGATGTTTATCCGGGTATAACCAATGTCTGTGGTCTTCAAGATATAGTTGCTTCTTAATTAGAATGGTTAATATAGCTCTAAGTTGCAGAACTCCTTCCCTTCTCCCACACTGGATAAACTCTACTTAGGCTGTGGCTCTGGGCATGTGGAAGAGCAGAGGGACTGTGCCAGAAATGCTCTTCTCTCACACACTTCCATTTTTCTCTCTCTGGAGCAAGTAAGCAGGAAGGGACCAGTGTATTGGGAGTAGGATAGAACCTTGGCAATGTCACATCCCTTATCAGGCACTGGAGCTAGATGAATGTACAGTAGCAGAGGTGTAAAGATAGAAGCGAATGACTCCCCATCAACACATGATAATTCCTAGGGATTCCTTGGTGGGAGGGAAGGGGCAAAGAGGGGAGAGTTGGAATGCCCCTGCATTGCCCCTTTTTTTGAGTTTTACTCAAGACACAAATCTAACTCGGTCTAAACAAGCATCTTGATTCTTTCCGCTTTTCTGTAGTAGATGTACTTAATTGTGGCCATTTGCCTAGAAAATCTTGCAGTTTTAAAATATTTAAACTAAGGTATTCCATGGCAGCTGAAAGTTAGTGTAATCCATGGTGAGGTACTTCAATTTGTAGTTGGATGCCTCCAAAAAGTAGCCTGATTTTTTTTTTTTCAGAAGTAATGATCTCCTTTAGTGGTCTCCCAAGCACTCTTGGTTGACCTCAATAGCAGCTAATAGACATGTTTCTTGAAAATCTGACTACATAATTAAGACCCTGAATTTGGCTTCTGTTTTGAACATGTGGGGTTTTAAAATTTTCTTCTGCCATGTGGGGAAAAATGTTCATGATGATGGCATACTAGGAATGGAGCAGATAATAAATAGTTCTAACTTTAAATTATAATCTCCCTTTTAGGTTTCTTTGTTTCATGGACTATACAGAGGAGAGTGGAACGCAGGTTACTAATGACACCCTCCTACCTAGTTCCAGCACTCAGTACAATAACATTCTATTTGTCCTGGAAAGGAATTTGTCTTCAAATAGCATTCCATGCTTCAATGAAAGTGGAATTGAATACCGAGCACCCGGCATAAGAAAATCACACTGGTATTGGGTAAATGCCTGAGAAGCTTGTCTCCAGGGTACAAAGCAGGTGGACTTCTATACATTACGCTCAAGGGAAAATCTATCTTTTCTGCTTGTTCAGGAGTTCTGGAAATTGCAAAGGTAAGAAACACGTCTTGACATTTGCTTTTAATTGCACTTGCTGGTTTTTGAGCTAGCTCCCAAAATGCTTTTTTTGCATAGCCCAAGACCAGTTTGTCACTCATCCTGCATAAATTCCTCACTGTGTTCTGCTACCAAACACTGTTTGAGAGGAAATGTCAGTTCTTACTAAAATATATATAATTGTGAGACTGCAAAATATTTTAGCAAAGCCACTGGGATACTTAAAAATGCATGTGATATAAAAAATCAACCCATCATGAGAAAAGAGTATGGGGCCTTCCCTTCACCAGAAAATACAGGAGGTTAGCAAAGGTACTATATAAATGAAAATTCTCAGAAATGTTGCTCTGAAAAATGTGAACCAAACTTTGAATGCCATGCAACTGTGCTCAGCTTTAGCTCTCTGATAATGACTGTTTTATACACAATTACATATATGTGACTCAAAGTACTGAGCTGTATAAACTTTCAACTTTAGAAAATCGGGAGCCAAATTCTCTGGTGCAGTGCAGATTCTGATGCTAGGACCAGGTATATCCAGCTCTGGGAGGATCTTTAGTGCAAAAAGAATCCTCCTAAAACATAGGGACAATTGAGTGTCTTACACTGACAACAATGAGGGAAGCAGCATAAGGGATGTGGTTGGCAGAAAAGGACAATGGTGTTAATGTTCCTATGGTGTGTGCATCCCAGATAATAGTTTGGGGCACCGGGGAATAGGACCACTAGCAGCTGCCATAAATTAGAATACCCTGTGGCTAGTATAATTCATGCTAGAGGCCCATCCCTGCACTGGGCTTGGACCACTCCAACCTCCTCTATATGTAGATTGGCTGGATTATAGAATCTGGCCCATATTAATAGAATCTATTTAAGGGATTTTTAATAGTCTTATTTCTTTAAAATGTAGAAGCTGAAAGAGGATACGAGGCAGATGGACAAATGGTGAATAGTATTGAGTGCTGGGAGCTGAGAGTTAAAAGTATGAAGAAATGATACATTTCTCATGTTGCTGCAACTAACAATAAGCATTTAAGGAACAGCAGTAATGTGCCCATCTGTCTACTGCCAAGGCTTAACCTGCTTGAAGGGAATGGGCATAAGAGCCTCAAATGACAGAAGGAATAATTTAACATGACACAACTGCCTTTTAAATGATAAAACAAAAACATTCTATTTTGATCCCTGTATCGTCAGAGAAGATAAGGTGTTGAAAAATCTCAGAGGGGTAGCCGTGCTAGTCTGTAGCTGCAGAAATAATGAAGAGTCCTGTGGCACCTTCAGACTAACAGATTTATTAGGGCATAAGCTTTTGTGAGTAAAACCCACTTTATCAGATGAATTGGAGTGGAAATTACAGAGGCAAGAGAGGTGTGTGTGTGTGTGTGTGTGTGTGTGTGTGTGTGTAAATAAAATATGGGAAAAGAAGGAAGTAACTTATCAAGAATAGGACCAGTGTTAATGAGGTCAATTAAGTCAGGGTGGATGTGGCTCACTCACAGCAGCTGATGAGGAGCTGTGAATATCAAGAGAGTGGAAATTGCCTTTTGTAGTGAGGGAACCAATCTAAATCCTTATTCAGTCCTAATTTGATTGTACTGAGTTTGCAAATGAATTGCAGTTCTGCTGTTTCCCTTTGTAATCTGGTTTTTGAAGGGGTTGTTTTTTTTTTTGGTAGAAGGATGGCAACTTTTAAATCCATTACTGAATGTTCACGAAGGCTAAAATGGTCTACAGCTTTATGCATGTTACCTTTCTTGATGTCTGATTTGTGTCCATTTATCCTTGGGTGCAGAGTCTGTTGGGTTTGGCCAATATACATGGCAGAGGGGCATTGCTGGCATATGATGTCATATATCACATTAGTGGGTGTGCACTAGTATGAGCCCCTGATGTTGTGGTTAGGTTCTGTGATGGTATCACTTGTATAGATATGTGGACAGAGCTAGCAACTGGGTTTGTGCAGGGATTGGATTTCTGTTTTGTGGTATGTGGCTGCTGGTATTTGCTTCAGGTTGGGGAGCTGTCTGTAGGTGAGGACTGGCCTATCTCCCAAGGTCTGAGAATGAGGGATTGTTTTCCAGGATAGTTTGTAAATTGTCAATGGATGCGTTGGAGGGGTTTTAGCTGGGGGCTGTTGGTGATAACTAGTCATGTTCTATTATTTTCCTTGTTGGGCCTGTCCTGTAGTAGGTGACTCCTGGGTACTCATCTGGCTCTGTCACTCTGTTTTTCACTTCCCCAGGTGGATATTTTAGTTTTGAGAATGTTTGATAAAGATCTTGTAGATGTTTGTCTCTAAGGTGCCACAGGACTCCTTACTTTTTTCATTAAAAAAAAAAAGTCATCTTGTAACAGAACTGTGTAAAGTACAGTTGTTTTGAAGAGAGAATAAATATGTTGATCTAACAGCTACAAATGCATACATTCATAAATATTTTGATAAACTGATTTTTGTTGCTAATATGCTGTGCAAGACATGCAAAATCAACTCTAGAAAACTGGTGGCAAATTCATCTGAGATTATTTTCCTTCCCCATCTGCAAGATCTACAGCATTCAGAGGGGAACAATTTTGCACATACAAAGAAGAAGGTTAAAATGTTATCTAAGTCTGCAGGGACAGAATGGAAACCGTGTTATTTTGCCTGATTCCCCTTTGTTTTCATTTTTTATTTTGCTAGAAACTTTCCAGGAATTTGATTAATTAAAATAAATAAATAAATACAATAAAACTAACTTCCGTTTTCTGGGCAAATAACGCACCATATGAGAGAAGACCAGGCAGTGAAATATAACCTGTTTTGACTGAAGTTGGGGGAGGGGCCTTGGTAACAGGTATTTCTATTCAACCTGCTTCCTATGGCAGAAATGTCGTGTATGGGGAAAGGGGCAAATTCATGAGTGAAAATACATTTATGCTTGTTTTCTTTAGCATTAGGAAGATTAATGGGAAGCCCTCCTCTTACATGTCTAAAGTTATCTGTGACCTAGTTATCTATAGAATCCTAGGGCTGGAAGAGACCTCAGGAGGTCATAGAGTCCAGCCCCCTGCCCAAAGCAGAACCAACTCCAAGTAAATCATCCCAGCCAGGGCATTGTCAAGCTGGGAGTTAAAAATCTCTCGGGATGGAGATTCTACTACTTCCCGAGGCAACCCATTCCAGTGCTTCAACACCCTCCTAGTAAAGCAGTTTTTCTTAACATCCAACCTAGACCTCCCCCACTGCAGCTTGAGATCATTACTCCTCATTCTGCCATCTGTCACTACTGAGAACAGCCTCTTTCCATCCTCTGTGGAACCTCCCTTCAGGTAGTTAAACGCTGCCATCAAATCCCCTCTCACTTGTCTCTTCTGCAAACTAAATAAGGCCAAATCCCTCCGCCTCTCCTTACACGTCATGTGCTCCAGCCCCCTAATCATTTTTGTTGTCCTCCACTGGACTTTCTCCAATGCGTCCACATCTTTCTGTCATGGGCTGCCCAGAATTGGATGCAATACTCTAGATGTGACCTCACCAGTGCTGAATAAAGGGAATAATCACATCTCTAGATCTGCTGGCAATGCTCCTCCTAATGTACCCATATATGCCATTAGCCTTCTTGGCTACAAGGGCACACTGTTGACTCATATCCAGCTTCCCATCCATTGTAATCCCCAGTTCCTTTTCTGCTGAACTGCTACCTATCCAGTCAGTCCCCACTCTGTAACAGTGCTTTGGATTCTTCCGCCCCAAGTGCAGGGCTTTGCACTTGTCCTTGTTGAACCTCATCAGATTTCTTTTGGCCCAATCCTCTAATCCAAATAAAACAAACCTATACAAATTGCGTATGGAATTTATTGATCAAATACTTGCAGAGTTTTGTGAGCAGCCTCCAGGGCAAGCAATAGTTGCAGAAATTGTTTATAATTTCAAGTACTTCATCACAGTATGCTTGTGGACAGTACATAGGAAGAAATAGGTGATGGTTCCTTCAGGAAATTATTCATTTTGAAAGACCTCAGCTCCTGATGTGACATTCCTCTGTGTTTCAATAGACAGTCTGACCACTTCTTCCCAGTTGACAGTAACTACAGCAAAATAATTAAATTGTTCCTGTATTGCCTGTTGGTCAATTCTGTTGCAGATAACACTTTTTAAACTTCTTTCTGTAGTTAATGACATTTCTTGGTAAATACCCAGCATCGACCTTTAAGGTTAAAACCTCATGCAATGGGAAGGGCTTATGTTGCATTAGGGGGGAGGGATAGCTCAGTGGTTTGAGCATTGTCCTGCTAAACCCAAGGGGTTGTGAGCTTGATCCTTGAAAGGGCCATTTAGGAATCTGGGGCAAAATCTGTTAGGGATAGTACTTGGTCCTGCCTTGAGGGCAGGGGACTGGATTCAATGACCTGTCAAGGTCCCTTCCAGCTCTATGAGATAGGTATATCTCCATTTTTTTTTTTTTTTTTTTTTTTGCATTTGTTTGGTGCTACTGATGCATATTGGACATACTATTCTACTAGCTTGGGTTTTGCTTCAATGGTAGATAGTTATTTCCCTTATAGAAATAGCAAGCTCTGAACAAGAGGAAGGGTGGGTTTTGATTAAAGCACTGGACTGGGAGTCAGGAAACGTGTGCTCAATTCCCAGCCCTGCCACAGACTTTCTGAGAGACCTATGACAAGTAATGTATCTTTTCCATGCTGTTCCCATATGTAAAACAGCTCCCTCATCCGCTTAATGGCAGAGAATTTTTTGAACGCTGGAGGGGGGCTAGTTGCACTTCTAAATCTTGCTTGTGACTGCAATTCAACAGAAAACAGCATAAAAAGACAATATTAAATAATGGATACTAGGGAGGCTTCACACCTTCAAGTTTTTATGGGGTCTGCTTGTTGGGCAACCAAAGAGATTGACAGAATAATGAGAAAAAACCTCACTGTGTTGTGCTTCTCTTCTCAAAACTCCTAAAGGTTCCATTGTTTGCTTGTTTCTTGCGTGTAAAGTGCATATTTAATTACCTGCATGGACAAAAGCACTAAATGGGGCAGGCCAGCAGACTATGTCCAGTGACTGACGGTGATAATGCCTTTGAAATCTTATGACAGTTTTTTTTTTAGCTTTCTCTCTAAGGAGCGAATTCTTTGTGATATGGAAATTGGATTTTGACTTCAGTGCTCTGCTCTCTCTCCTAAGTATGGAATCCACAGTGAAGTCAACAAAAGTTATGTGCCTGCAGAAAGGACATATTTCAATCTTAATCCAGTGCAAGGATTTGAAAGCTGACTTTTTCTCCTAATGCCTCACATCCTTTACTGCAGGCTGAAATTTGTCCCCTACACCAAGACCAAACAGAGTGACACAATGCATGGCACCCCAAATCTTCCCCCTCCATCCTCCCATCACAGAATAGTACTAATTTCACTGTAGTAGACTCCCTATTCATGAAAGAGGGGTCTGGGTTTTCACTTATGGAGTCTATCATTGTGTCATGGAGCAAAAAGGATCTGCATACTATCTATATTTGTATGACTTAGTTCAGATTTACATCCAAGACCTAATTATTTGCTGATATAACTCCAATAATTCCAGAGAGGTTATTCTTAGGTTGAATTGAGTCAAAGCACTTAAGTCCTTTTGATTTCAAGTCAACTCTATTGCTACAAAATGTACCCTTTAGTTAGTGGTATTTTACTGTCCCCCGATATGTGCAACTCCCCTTGAAAGCAGCCTTCCACTCAAGGAGCGTACATGATTACACTAAACCACCTGCTGGTCTTTGGTTTCAGATGACTTTTTCTATTAAGTGAAGATTTCCCCAGTTTGTTTTTTGCTGCACTTGGGAACTAAAGTTAAATAAAGTGAGGGGTGCTGGAACAATATTTATTGTGGGGGTGCTGAGAGCCATTGAACCAAATTGTAAACCCTGTATATAATGGGAACCCTTTCAAGCCAGTGCGTGGCGTAGCACCCCCACATTCCTAGTTTCGAGTCCTTCCATTAACATCAGTTAAGGGACTTGATAACCTCCTTTTATACATATAATGACTCCTAGACAATTTGTGTGGACTCTTTGCATCCTGGGACTGGCACTGTAGAATGATGGAAATGCTTGCAAAATTAGGTTCAGTGGCTATTTATTTGTGGAAAAAATTTCACATGTATGTTAGGTCATCAATAGTTAGTAACAAGCTAGCAACCACTTCAGTTTACAAAATAAATGTAAATTATGCCTGTAGTTTAGTTGCAATGACTTTTGCAAACTGGAGAGGCCTACATTTCCTAGCTAGTCACTGATTATGTACACACACCTAGAGTTGCCAGGTGTCTGGTTTTTGCCTGGACAGTCCAGTAATTGCATCTTCTGTCCGGTAAAAAAAACCCAGAAAATACCAGACATGCAAAATGTCCAGTATTTTCTATTTTTCTTGGGCGGAAGGCTGGTGGGGACATTTTTTCCCTGCCGTGTCTGGCGGGGGAGGGAGAGCAGTTTAAAAACTTCCCCCAGCCTCCCCTGCAGCACGGCCAGATACTTCCAGTTCCTCTTTTGCACGTGGGAGAGGCACTCACAGGAGATCTGGTGTGAGGGAAAAGCTCCACATGCTGGAGCCCTGCGGCATTTCAGAGAGGCGGCAGTGCAAAAGAGGCTGCAGCTCCTTCCCAGGCTCAGGCGGCTGCAGAGGCTGCCAGCAAAACTCCTTTTGCAGTGAGCAGGTGTGTGGGATGAGAGGAGAGGAGAGGGAGGGAGGGGATCCCTTCCCAGAGTGGGAGGGAAGGGAAGGCCCTGAGCCCCGTCCCTGCATGGAGCACCTTTTGGAAGGAAGGGGAAGCCACAGCAGGGCCAGCTTCTCTTCTCTCCCCCCTCCCCCCACACACACCTTCCCTGAATAGGCTGGCTAGCCTCTGGCAGACTGGAGCCAGAGAATCAATGGACACAAATCAGATATACGTAAAGGAAATGTACAGAAACCTATTGGGGAACATTTCAACCTTCCAAATCACACTCTGACAGATCTCCAAGTAGCTGTCTTGTCACAAACCAGTTCTACAAGCCAGATCCACAGGGAAACATTGGAATTACAGTTCATTCACAAATTCAATTCACATGCTAATGGACTCAATCCTGATGAAAGTTGGTTGGGACACTACCAATTTAACAACCATTGAAGGTGCTAACAGCTCTCTGTGTAGTAGATTCCCATGTCAGGAAGGATATCTGTTGACTTTGATTTTTATCTGCTTTGGTTTAAGTACCCATTCTCAAGATACTTACTGATGCTCTGTCTCCCACCTCTCTCCCTTTTGTCTTCCCTCCCCCTTCCCCTTCCCCTCTCCTATTTATTTTGGGTGTTCACATCCCAAACTCATAACTCTGGTCATCTGAAGAAGTGGGCTGTGCCCACAAAAGCTCATGATACCATCTACATGTTTTGTTAGTCTATAAAGTGCTACCAGACCATTTGTTGTTTTTTTCTGTAACAGACTAACTCAGCTACCTCCTGAAGCTTTGGAGCCTTAACAGTGAAGGAGGCATGCAGGACTGGAGAGAAGTGGGGTGGGGGGTGGGGAATACCTTGCAGGAGTGGTAAGGAAGAGAATCACTCCCAGCCCTTTCCCTGCATGGGGCGCATTTAGGGAGGAAGGGGTGGCCACATCTGGGCAAGCCCCAGAACTCCTTCCCTGCAATAGCTAGCCCTAGCTAGCCCTACACTGGCCGCAATGCCTCCTTAACAGTTAAGGAGGCATGCGGGACCTGAGGAAAAGACTGGGGGGAGGGGGGGAGGAATCCCTTGCAAGAGGGGGATGGAGGGGATGCCCCCCCACCCCTTCCCTGAATGGGGTTAGAGTTGCCAGGTGTGCGGTTTTCACCTGGACAGTCAGGCAATTGCGTCTTCTGTCCGGTTTAAAAAAAAAAAAACCCAGAAAATACCAGTATTTTCTGTTTTTCTCAGACAGAAGGCTGGTGGGGACATTTTTCCCCTGCTGTGTCTGGCAAGTCTTTTTTTTTTTTTCTCTCTCTCTCCACAAGTTTGGTCCCCCAGTGTTTCCTCCTCTTCCCCCCCTCCCCCCCCGCCATATTCAGGATTTTTTCTGAAAGTATCTGGCAACCCTATGCACACCATCAAAAATCAGAGCTCCTTTTTCTAAATTCAGCCTATCCAGATTTCATGTGGCAGTGGAGAACAGAGTGCTACTCAGATGAACTCATATTTGTATAGAGTAAAATATGATTTTTTTCACTTTTTCTGAAAGATATGGCTTTGTACTTTGTCACTCCATTCAATTTGTGTGAATGATGATAAAAACAAATCAACACTTAGTAGATGAAAAGTAACCCATTTCAGTTAAAAATCATAAAATCATGACAAGGTGGCTAGAAAAGAGAATTATATTGCTGATGTTGTGTAACAAAAATCAGATGAAGAGATCACATTTTTGAAAAGCTTTTCACTTAACACTGAAAAAGGATAGCACTGCATTTTTTTAAGTACTGTAAACACACAGAGTTATTAGTGATTCCTTATTACTGGCTCCGACTTTGTTTTTAATGCTGATGAAAAGGCTTGAACTAACTTTAAAACCACTCCAGACTATAGGGACTATTTTTCATTTAAAAATATAGGTACATGATCTGCTTGTATTGCGGTATTTTTATGGCCACTACAAGGGAAGAGTGGAAACTGTTAGTTGATTACATCCAATGGCGTCGTTGCTATCAGATAGTTACACATCTGCACAATCACTTAACAAGCATCTGAATCAAGCTCCAGATAGAAAATTAAAGCAAGTTGCACTCATAGTTCTCTGACTGGTAGATTAGACTGTACGTGTGCCAAGGAAAGATAGGATGCATCTTGGAAACAGTATCCTCAATTAGTCTGAAGTCTAAAAATGCATAAGACAAATGTGTGTTGTGGAGTAATCAAGTTGCTTTGTGGGTAGGAGCTGATACAGAAGCTATTTGATTTTGAAAAGATGAAATATCTTTTCTCAGTTTTCATAGGACTTGTGTGGTGGTAAGGAAGAATAGGGACAAAAAAATTGCCTATCACTTTTTAAACTTGGATACCTATAATTAGTCACACGATGAGCAGTGTTCCATCCTACCCTCATCTCCTTAGAGTGGCTTAGTATGTCCCATTACCATTAATTATAAATGCAAGCTCATTCAGGCAGAGAAGCATAGGGGTAGTTTACTTCTATATTTTGGGGAGCCAGCTCCAGCCAGGCTTGCAGTTGGGAAGGGCAATGTCCCTTATACTTGTACAAAACTACACCTATGAAGAGAAGGGTTTGCATTTCAGCCCATCTGAAAATCAAGCCACATGTTTAGATAGCTGAATATGGATGTTACCTACAACTGAAAATTCTGGCCTGCCTATTGCTCTAAAGCTGTCATAGAACACTAGAAATGGAAAAGACCATTAGAGGTCATCAAATACAGTTCCCTGCTCTCACGGCAGGATCAAGCACCATCTAGATCATCCCTGACAGATGTTTATCTAACTTGCTCGTAAATATCTCTAATGAGGAAGATTCCACAACTGCCTTTGGCATGGGCGGTTGGTGCAGATGGGGTGGGGCAGGCAATCCTCTGCTGAGGTCCAGCCTCCATGGGAAGGGGAAGAGGTAGGGCAGCATACTAAGTACATGCTCCCCCCATGCGGAAAGGAGGAGGTGGGAGGGGGCATGTGTGCATGCCCCAGCCTCCCCGGCCCCTGGAGCACCAGTGGGAGGGAGGAGAGCACATGGTGCAGCCCCAGCACTGGGTATGGAAGAGGCCATGTGGTCCCAGCCACCCTGGACAGGAGCACAGGGAGGGCAGGTGCTGGGGGCAGCAACACTCGTGTATTGCTCACAATACTCCTATTAATACATCCCCGAATTATGTTCACTTTGTTTGCAGTAGTATCACACTGACTCATATTTAGCTTGTGGTATATCATGACCCCCTAGAACTCTTTCTGCAGTACTCCTTCCTAAAAAGTCACTTCCCATTTTGTATGTGTGAAACTGATTGTTCCTCCCTAAGTGGAGTACTTTGCATTTCTTCTTCTTGAACTTCATTCTGTTTACCTCAGACCATTACTCCAGGTTGTCTAGAACATTTTGAATTATGACCCTGTCCACCAAAGCACTTGCAACCTCTCCCAGCTCATTGTTATCCTCAAGCTTAATAAGCGTACTCTCTATGCCATTATCTAAATCGTTGATGAAGATATTGAACAGAACTGGTCCCAAAACTGATCCCTGCAGAATCCCACTTGTTATACCCTTCCAGCATGACTGTGAACCACTGATAACTACTCTTTGAGAATGGTTATCCAACCAGTTAAGTGCCCACCTTATAGTAGCCCCATCTACATTATATTTCCCTAGTTTATTGATAAGGTCATTGAAGACTGTAGCAAATACTTTGCTAAAGCCTACGTATACCACATCTACTGCTTCCCCCTTATCCACAAGGCCAGAGGATGTTGTGAAGGCCAGGATTTAACAGGGTTCAAAAAAGAGCTAGATAAATGAATGGAGGATAGGTTCCATCAATGGCTATTAGCCAGGATGAGTAGGAATGGTGTCCCTAGCCTCTGATTGTCAGAAGCTGGGAATGGCTGACAGGGGATGGATCACTTGATTATTATCTGTTCTGGTCATTCTGGGGGCACTTACCATTGGCCACTGTTGGAACACAGGATACTGGGCTAGATGGACCATTCGTCTGACTCGGTATGGACGTTCTTATGTTCTTGTTATCCTATCAAAGCTGTCAGGTTGGTTTGACAAGATTTGTTCTGTACAAATCCATGCTGACTTATCACATTATTTTCTGGATGTTTGCAGATGGATTCCTTAATTATTCACTCCATTATCTTTTCTGCCACAGAAGTTAAGCTGACTGGTCTGTAGTTTCTTGGGTTGTCCTTATCTCCCTTTTTATAGATGGGCACTGTATTTGTCCTTTTCCAGACTTCTGGAATCAATCCCATCTTCCATGACTTTTCAAAGATAATAGATACCTGCTGTGGTTTGTGTTTTGAATATCTGCTTCTAGTTAAACATTAATGTTAAGCAAAATTCATTTTTTAAATGTTAAACACCCATGCACGCACTAGTTGCCCAAACTAAAGTACTGTGTTTAATGGCCCCATGTCATCTTGCAGTGATTCAGTATCTCTGATGGTCAGATTTTTCTGTCTTGATACTGTGTGCTTTTGAAATGTGATGTACAGCAGATGAGTGATGTGTTACATAAATGGCACTTACAAAAAGAGATATACCAAGCCATTTTCATTTCTAATGCACTATTTCAAATGATACGACATTGATGATAGGGTAATAGTCAAATCTTATGCTAAATATTCAGTCTTGGGTTTATTATATATATGAATAAACGTAACTGAAATGGCTTCAGGACTTTCCAGCAAACGGAACCCGTTCCTTCTGCACGTGTGCTGCTTTTGTCAACATGGGTAGGCAGAGCTCACTTGAAAGAAGAGCAGAAGATTGAGCTGGGAAGCAGACTTTCTCCAGGACCATCCTGCCCTGTTTGACAGGGAATTTTACAAATGGTGTTTACAAAAGTAACAAACATTTTAACACTGGTTCAGCTCCACTTGGGTTAATAGTCCTGGGAGCCTTGGTACAGATAACTGGTGTTAACCACAATAGGAGTTTTTGAAGTATTTCTCTTGTGTGACAGGGCTTTTATAGTCAATTTTATTTTACAAGTTTACTCTCATCCATTCTTTGAGCGTGAGCAGTAGGGGTTTTGCTTGTTTGTTTTTGTTTTTGTAAAAAGTATGCTTGAAGGAAGACCATAATGAAAGGGAGGCAGTAAAATGAAGGAGTTCGTAGAGGGGGTTCTAGCCATAGGGAGAAGCATGGAAGAATATACACAAATATGGCATAAAGCAATGGTAAGACTAGCTATGCAATCTGTGTGACCCAAAATGAACAAAGTGGTAATGGTAAAAGGTGAGATCAGAGAGCTACATGGGACTTAAATAGTCTCAGTCTTTGAAGCAGGAGCAAGGCATGTAAGTTCAAGGTGAGACAAAGAATGTGATCTGGAGAGCAGCTGGGGATAGACAAGGTAGGCTATATCAGCGGCTGCTTTTTTCTGCAGACTAAGGAGTCTAGAGAGAAAGATGAGGAAGAGGGTTCAGTAACTGAGATGAAACTGACCAGGTCTTGGACAAAAGGTGTGGACAATAGGAATACAGAGATCTAGTTAGATTCTGGAAATACTTGAGAGGGGCAATCCCAGCACAATGATAAAGGTGGGGAGAGATAAATAACCCCATAGAAGGAGTTACTGAGTAAGTCTGAAGTAACAGAAATGGAGCCAGTGATGCTTCCAAAGCCATTGATGCTTCCTTCTCTGCCTGGCTTGGAGTACAGAATGCAGATCCTTTAGCGATCTCTTGGTTTTATCTGCAGAGAACTTGCTTTTCTGGAAACTTACCTGGTCAGGGTGAATCAGGTACAAAAGGCATTTCCCCAGATGGATTGCTAAGCCCTTGGAAAGTGGGTTGTTATTCTGCACTCTTGAGGTACGAGCAAGCTGAACATGTAGCCTTGGCAATCAAAGAACAGACTTACATTTTGGACCTGTATAGGAAATGAATGTGCCTGTCCGCAACTGATTTGTTTTGTTTGCTTAAGATATGTAACAGCAGATCAGGAATCAGACAATACAAAAATTTTTTAAAAAAAATCTCTGCTGGGAAGTCATCCACTTAGGCATTCTGCCTACACACAGGATAGCTATGGCATTGCTAATCTCCTGGAGGGTGATGGGATTATTTAAATCCTGTATGCCAGTCTGCTTAATGTTACAGTGATGATCCTATGAAAGAGCTTTTGCTTTCCTGTGGACCTGAAGAGAGAGATGATGTGGAAATCTCTTTCTAAAGAGTGTGCAAGGCCTCATCAATACCCCAGGAGCTAGCTAGACAGCTGCTGTGGTTGTATTTGATGGCTGGGTGAGCTGTATCTTTGGGCACTTCTTCCAAATTATCTGATGGGCTCACACCTTGGAGTGGAATGCTGCAATTCACTCTCACTTTGAGACTGGAGTCTCCAAGTTACAGATTCCCTCTTCCCCAATTGTGTCCTCAGCAGCTTGAGTCCCTGCTCTCAGTTCTCCTTTGGCCAGTGACCAATGTGAATAAATAGTAACAGCAGAGGACAGCTTGTTCAAAACAGTCTTATTTCGCCATAAGAACATAACAGAGGAAAAGGGGTTAAAACAATAAAAAGCCTTGTCACAGACCCTGAGTCCCCCTGAGACACTTTTCCAGGCACCTGTGTGCACCCTTAGCAAGTATTGGGCCCATGCCTTCTTTTTCTCTGACATAATTTAGCATTTGTGCCTCCCCCCCCCCCACTCCCAAACTAAAAAATTAAAGGTCCGCAGCAAGCTGGCTATAATCTCTCTCTCTGCTTGCATAACAATCTGTTGTCACTGACGTTTCCTCTGTAGCCCTCGAGCCCCTCCTTTTCCTATATTCAGAGTCCTCCTAGTGTTGCCAACCCTTCCGGATTGTCCTGGAGTCTCTGGGAATTAAAGATTAATCTTTCATTAAAGATTGACATTTGATGAAACCTCGAGCAATATCGCCAACCAAATCTGGCAACTCTAGGTCCTGCAAAGGTTTAATATCCTTCTTTGATCCTAGGCTTAACCTTGGCAAAGTGCACCCATCTATTCTAGATGGAGCCAGCTTCTTCCCACTGGATGGTCCAGGCCAGCCATTGTTATCTTAATCCCTTTGAAGCTGTGTACCACACATGGCTTATCTTTGCCATTGTTTAGATTCCTTTTGGTTTATCCTTTTTAGCTTCCTTTCATTTACCTCTATTCATCCAAGCACGATAATATCACAAAAACAGAGGTGCATATGAGAATTATATAAATATTTGATAGTTCCCATTTCTCCACAGGTCAGTATGCAAATTATGCTAACCGTTAGCCTTTCCTTGCAAATTTAGGTAAGCCCTCCCCTTTGTTGCAATCACAGTCTTCCTCTATCTCACTCTCTCACTGATACTATTGGATTGGGTGAGACAAAGCCAGAAGTGGATTCAGTGTATTGTCTGTCTGAGCACCAGAAATTGAATTAGTCATTCCTTGGTTTCTGGGATAGGAATGGAGAGCCCCAGTTTAATTAACCTTTAGAATTCCACACTGCAACACTCGAAATACAGGTCTTCACAGTATTAATAAAAATAATCTTCCTTCATTGGAAATAAGTGTTAACTGTCACCTGGCATAGCACTGACGTGCTTTACAGACTGTGGATGTTCGAATTCATGTCAGTATAATATTGAGATCTTTTAAAAAAGATATTGGCTACTGCTTCTGTTTAGTGTTGTAAATCATTCCAGGTCTACCAAACTCCCTCTGCTGGCAAGGAGAATGGGATCTAGCTTTCAGAGAGACCTGAGTTTCGGAAAATAGTTTGTACAGCTCCTAGAAGAATCAGATCTTGGTCGCTGCCCTGTGCTCCACGATTCTATGGCAATAGATGTAATAATAAAACAAATATCCTCTTCATATTCATATGTAGATTCTGTCCAATTTGCGAAGATGGGTCAAAAAGGAAGTGTGTTCTGCACAAGTGTAGCTATCTTAGGCTACGTCTAGACTGCAGGCACCTTTGCTTTTTCCTCTTTCCTCTTTTTGCGCAAAAAAACCCTCTTTGCTGTCCCCACACACCTTTTTGTGGAAGAGCTCTTTTGCAAAAAGGCGTTCTTCCTCGTAGAAAGGCGTTCTTCCTCGAAAAACCCCCTCTGTTCTTTTGATTTTTTTGTGCAAAAACGCGCTTGAGGTGTGGACGCTCTGAGTTTTTGCGGAAAAATGGCCATTTTTCTGAAAATAACTGTAGTCTAGACATAGCTTTCGTGACAAAAATCATATATTGCTTGCAGCTGGAGCTGTAATAAACTGGACAGAAGTCTATTCACCTTCCAGAAAAATTAATAATGGAAACAGGTCTGTTTACTTATAGAAATGGAAAGAATATTTTGGACTGAAAGGCAAACATCTGCAATGATGAGTTTAGACTCTTTTTGCAATATAGCAATGAAATTATGGGGTACCTTCGATTCTGCTTGAGACTAATGGTTTGTATTAGATATCACCCAAACTGTCACTTTGCTTTACTGCGGATCACTTCAACAAAATTGTGTGCTTCTAAAAGTGAACGAATTTGGGTCCCTCCCTCCCTTTCTCTTTTGGGTGATAAAGTATAGTCCGATGTGAAATGGAGCTTCCCTTGAATTTTGAAACTAGATCCCATTTTAAAAAAATTGGAGCGGGGGGGAGTCCTGAAATCAGTTCATTTCTCATACCTGTGCTCTTTCTCAAGACCAGTTGTCCTCTCCTTTACACTAGTGTAAATCAAAGGGGGCTACTCCATTTTTTCACCTGTGTCACCTGGTCTTCTGTAATGTGTATTTCTGGGGGGAGGGGTATTTGTTTTTTTTAAGAACTTCTTAAAACTTTTTAGGGAAAGTAACTGGTAAGAAAATTGTGGCCCAAATAGTTTTATCTCCCTCTGGATCCTAGAAGTGCTACTTGTCTAATTATTTAATGCTTGTTCTTCCGAGGTATCATAATGCCCTTTTCCCCTAATGTGACCCATATGTATTCTGATTGTTTTATTCTTTTTGCATTATTGAAATACAGCAATTTGTAAATTGTTAATAGTGACGCTGGAATAGTTTTTCTAGTAGGGGTGCTGAGAGCTGTTTACCAAACTGGAAACCCTGTATAAAACAGAGCCACTTCAAGCCCGGGGGTGCAGGACATCCCACACCCCTACTTCCAGCACCTATAGTTGTTAATATAGCTCTTCTTTTGCATACATATCAGAGTTATTCTTTCCTTATGGCTAAGGAAATAATTGAACCACAATAATAATCCCTGATGGCTCCTTTTTATACAAGAGGATTGTATAAACTTCAGACTTGGAAATATTACTTGCCTTGAGCGAATAATCCAGTATCCCCATTTCAAGAGCTATGGCCTAACACAATTTGCATCCAGTGAAATGAAAAACACCAATGCTGCAAATGTATATAGATCAGCCTTGATAAAGGAAATAATGTGAAATCACAAAGGTTTTAATTAAAGATCTGAAGAAACTGAGATTCATAATAGCATGAACTATGAAGGAGCAATTTTATTTGAAACATCAAGGCCAGCTGTGGTAGCTAATGAATTCCCAGAAGATTAAAACCTCTGCTGAGTAAGAAACTGGCTGAACTAGTAGATTGATTATGCAGCAGTGCATCTTAAAGTACTGCCGAAAATATTTCTCCCAAAGCCTAGCCATGGCTTTAAGTGCTAAACTGCAAAACTCCACAAATAGAATTTGCAGACGGCTGTAGCTTCCACTCCACTTTAAAATGATTTTTTTTTCTTTAATGGCTCAGAAAAGAGGAATCAGAGATATTCGAAATGGGAAATGAAAAAAATTAACGTTTCTATTATGCTGCATTAGTGTAAGCACACTGGGTGGTACAGTCATCAGAAAGTTGTTTGGATCCTTTTAGTGCAGCTTCTGGGATACTATGGTGGTCTGGGGGATTGTCTGGTTTCTGCGTAACTGTAAAAGCTCGGCAAGTCATTTAGCAGAACCTGTGGTACAAGTCCCCATCCAGGGCTGGCCTTACCATGAGGCGAACTGAGGTGGCTGCCTCAGGTGCCAGACTGTGTGTGTTGGGGGGGGCGGGCACGCTACTAGGACCCAGAATGTAGAAAATTATGTCTGCTGCTGGTGCATATGTATTCTCTCTGCAGTACCATGAGAGGAGTAGAACAGGAAGAAGGCAGAATTGAGACCTTTCAAAGTTTTGGCCCAAGCGAGGAGGAAAGGGGGCGTCATTTGAGCTCCCTGCCTCAGGTGCCAAAATGTTGTGGGCTGGCCCTGTCCCCATCCCACTGTTCTTCTAAGCTTCCATCACTGTATTGTTTGTTCTTTTGACATGTTCATGTATTAATACTCCAGAAACTGGCGAGCTAATATTAATACTTCTGCCACTGCACATTGTCAGAAGAAGGTCATGAAATGCACTGGAAAAGAATTTTCAGTCTAAAGAATAGTGTATGGGAACTATGTCAGTGGTATGTCAGTTCTTGGTTATAAAGGTTGTTGCTTTCAAAGAATTGGCAGAATATCTGCCTCAGGGATTGAGATTTTGGAGTTAGTAGAAAGTTCAGATTGAAAGTCATAGAGCATAAGTCTTTGGATTTGAAAAATCCTGATCAGGTAATTAATGGTTAATCTTAATGTCTCAGGGTGGAGTCTATCAAGGTGACTTATATAAGGATTGGCCCAGTAGGAAGGAAATTGGAAGCTTGTAACTTAAGTCTCTAGCTAGAAAGGAAAGGAGAGAAGCAGGCACCAAAGACAGTGGACATCAAACTAGGAAAAGAGACTCTATTCCCTGTACTGGGATTCTGCAGAAGAAATCAATTTTGACTTCAATAAGACCTGAACTTCACCTTAAGACATTAAGCAATGAATGACAAAATAGCCCCAGCATAAGGGAGCTAAACCAGCCCTGTTCATTTTGTTTGCCTTTATCCATCACTGCACAGTAATGTGCATGGGGACCAGGACCAAACCTCTGTCTCTTTCCATGAAGTGTAAGACATTGTCCCATCCAAATACTGAGAAACTCTTGATTGGGACTTGCCTCTCATTTCAGCTCTTTCCCCACCATCTCATGAAGTTTGACGGTCAGAATGGAAAAAATGGTGGTGGGGGAAAAAACATTCTAAAACTGAGAGGAAGCTGCAGCAGGCTGCTATTTCCATTTCAAAGGTCTCACCTTAGTGGAGAACTGGAATGGTTCTACCACTGTCAACCTTACCTGCACAATCTTGTACTTGGGTTTTGAGATCCCCATGTGTTAACTGATAGTTGTATTAGTTGGTCTCTGAAGCCTGGAAATGTGCAGAAAAAATAGTAGGGGGAGCACATTGGGTTGAACATATCTCATGGAAGGGGTTAACACCACGCTCTGGGTGGAGGAAGTCCCATCCTTCTGGCTGTACTGAGCATGCATGAAGTGCTGGCTACCTATAAAAAAGAAGCAGCTCAGCTCAGTCTGGGGAGGGATACTGGAGAGGAAGCATGTGTGGCTTAGGCTCCTGCTGAGGACCAGCCACAGACCCTGCCTACAGGAGCTGAGGACCCAGGGGCTCGGACTTCGCTTCCATAGGAGACAAAGCACTGGAGAGTAGCCTGCACTGAGGAACCTGGAGACCCTGAGACTTTATAGACCGATGCACCACTGACTACAGTAGGAAGTAACCCAGAGTTGGGCGAGTGAGTGGTATCTCCCACTTAGGAGAGCTCAGTGTGTTTTAACGGGATTCCCCACTGAGCCAGTGATAGTTTGCTATGCTGCTGCCAGGGCCCTGATTTCAGGGTCCTCTCTTTCTGAACCGCCAGCCCTTTGTTGGAGGGCCTTATTTACTCTGGCTGTTAGGCCATGCTGCCCTGTAGGGAAGGGCTGCTGCACTGACTCTGGCTGTTAGGCCATGCTGATGCTGCCCCATAGGGAAGAGCAGCTGTATGGATTCTGTCTATTAAGCCTGGGGCCTGGAGGCTACCCTATAGAGGTAATTGTGGTGTCCATGCAACCCCTAGCCACGCTGAACAGGATGGGAGCAGGAGGGGGGTGTCCATACATTACAACAGAGAGAAACTACTGTAAATCCTGAAGAGAATGAAAGGCAAAATATAAAAGGAAGTGTATCTTAGTAGGTATTTGAATTCATACAAATAATTGTCTTTTTTTTTAATTACCCAAATTAAAGAGGAAAAAAATGTAAGTGCTCTCAGATTTCTGTAATTTTAAAAGCTTAGTTTTCAGTGGTAGAAATGTTATGCTGTAAAATTACAGTTTAATGTGTCATGGTTAAAAAAAATTCTTAACCCTAAATATTGCTACTGCTCTTTCCTTGCTGCATTCCCTCCAGAGCTATCCATTTGTATTTGAATGATTCCAGGCCTTGTTATTGTGTTTTGGAAATACTACATGAAACCTTCCAGAGGGCTGCCTGGAAGGGCGAGTGAAGACAGGGGTGAGAGGAAAAAAATGAAAGGAGTGAGGGTTGATCAAGATGGAGAAGAGAACTCCGGGAACATGCAATATTTGAAGCCAAAGGAGGAAAGTTTTGAGGAGAGGAGGAGTTTTTGGAAAGAAGGAGAAAATCCTTCAAAGTTTTAAGGAAAGGTCATTGGTGACTTTGTCAAGGGCAAATTTATTGGAGTGTAGGAGTGCTGTGTGATCAGAAGATTGTAGGGTATTGAGGAACTAGTTGGGTGAGCAACACAAGGCTATAGAACTGGAGAACATGTTTAGAAATTTTGCCTTCTATGTCATAAGGAAGAGGGAGGTGAGGTGCTAGCTGAAGGGTTGTATCATTAAAGGGATAGAAAGAGACCAGTGTACTTTACAGCAGAAGTGGGAGAAATCCATCACTTCCTATCATCTGGTAAAATAATGGCATGAGGAAGGTCAGCAGCTGGGATGAGGGAGCAGGTGAAGCATTTGGTACTCTGCTGATGTGCTGGAGAAAGGAGAAGAGTGAGCAGAGATGACTCCTGACAGAACAGAAAGGAGAGCAAGTACAGCTGGGAAGAAAAGAGGAAGCATGAAGATCAAAGTCTTGAGGAAAAAAATGTCCGCAGAGGTTAGATGAGGAGGATTTGACTAGGAAGAAGAAAAGTTGTTCACCCAGGAATTAACCAGGGTAATAAGATTAGTGAAGGAGGTAAGAACAGGCTTTGTAGTGAAGGAAATCCATAGTTCCTGAATTCTAGTTCCTTGGGGCCCTCTTCATTTCTTTTAAGCCTTTAATTTCTCTGGCAGAAAATGCAATGAGCAAAACTTCACATAAAGCAGTTTAGCAGTTTCTCTCTGAGGTGCAAGATGTGCGTGCTGAGGTTTATGAAAACGACAGAGAACAGGCAATGAAACATCTATTTTAAACATTTTTGAGCTATGAGTAAAAGTTTGGGTCAGTTCTTTAGTTACTGGCATTTAGTTGTCACAATTTGCCTAGACTGTCAACTTGAATTTGCTTTATGGACAAAGACACCTTGCTTAACAGTATTCTTGGAGTCAATCCAAGTTGTTGTTGTCATGTTATTACTGTTACAAGCTATATTTAGTGGACATTATGCACCTCAGATTATCAAAATGCATTTGGTAAAGTTTCATACTCACAAGCTGGCTACATTACAGAAGGAACAGCCATACAGAGAGCTTGTGAGAGATACAGCTGACTCATTAGAAAGCGAGCAGCTATTTAAGATGTCTGATAGAGATGTCTGAAATGTAGGCAGTTTGAGGTTGTGAATTTTGCAAACTGTTTTTGGCATTTATGGAGCTGGCAGGACTAGGTATAACATGAAGATTTATCTCTGTGATACAGATCACTGGTTTTCAATTTTATTTTAGATGGCTTTCTGCATTACAAATATTGTTTATGTATTAAGAATAGAGAAAGAAGAACCCCAAAAGTGAGCTTCCTGAAGTTGAAAATTTTCTATTTTGTGTTATGTATACACACTGTGTGTGCTTAAATAAATAAAGGGGGTAAATTTTCAAAGGGGTGACTATCTAATATGTGTATTTCGTTCCCATGACCACAGTAGCTGACTATTTATTTAATATATTTGTGTACCAATCATATTTCACAAATAGCTTTGCTGTGCTTCAGTTGCCTATATGACTTGCCCATTAATAGTGCCTTCAAAAAATTGTCCTTCTAAAAATCAACCCCTTTAAAAAAAAAAAGAAATCTTTCTCTCTGCCTTTCTTTGCTCCTTTTCTTCAACAAACTCACTGGTAGAGTATTTTAGGTGACTAGCCTAATAAAGGAAAACCAGGCTTTCATGTAGATACTATATAATACATCTTTCATCAGTGCCCACAAAGCTAGATCATATGTTAGTGGGAAATATGTAGCTCAGAGAAAGGATGTGTGTTGTGGAATTCTGAAAACCTACAGTTAGGCTAATAAAATGGGTAAAGAGGATGTTAGGATAAAATGAAAAAAGTTATATTAATGTATATGACACTGGTGGTTGAATATGATCTTGCATATACTTGTGTAACCTTTTCAACAGGCAGGGACCTATTATTACTGCATTGGGCATAAAGTAACAATACAGAATGCTTCAAAAATATTATTTTGAGAAAAAGCAAAAGAGATTTCATCTCCCTTAATCAGAATAAACTCCGAATAATTTAACATGTTTCAGGATGATATGTAGGTTTGATAGTTCCTTTTTCCTACTAAATGCTCAAAAGCAACTCTGGATTTTAAATATTTTTTAAGCGAAATATGAGTTGAACGGCTTTTCTTTCAGAATCTCAAATATATGAAAGAAATTGCTAACCAAGTCCATGCAAATAAACTGTATAAATGAGTAATGATGTAGAGAAAAGAATAGAGATAAAGCTGGAAGAAGTGTGACATTAAAGAGTCAGGCTTGTGGTACCAAACTACCGGTTCCTGTATTCTGGTTCCAGATACCTTATAAAATAAGTTAGTCTCTTTAAGGAGTCTACAGGTGTCCTTTGTATTACATGCTTCACTTGATACACATGTTGCTGGGTAGTAGTCTTGGGGTTTTGGGAAGCACCAGGGAATAAAATATTGGTTCTAAGACATTTGGGGTCTGGACACGTTGGGTATGATCTTTAATTTCAGCTGCAGGATTTCTTCTTTCTTCTTACTTTTTTCATTTCTCTCCAGCTTTTAGTACTTTTTTTCTGATATGTCATAAATATGAATGTTTCCTGGATTTTTCTCATCTTTGAAATATAAAAATGCATAGGTTAGGAACTAATAAATACAAAGCACAAGATTATTAGTTTTTAGGGTGCATAATAGTGCCAAGCTGCAGTGTCACCCAGAAAATTCATACATTTAGATGTGGTATCTTGAATATTTGAAAAGTTTCTCAGTTCTAATACTGATATACATTCTAGTGAAGTCCCTCCATGGCAGAGAAAGTGTAATTCTCTGTATCTTTTTTTGAGGGAAGATTTCTGAATCAATTCAGAATATTATAGTGTATTCATTTAAGAAACAGTGCAGCAATTAAATACACAAAAACATAGGCCCTCGATATCCTCACTAATGTAGTTTCTCTTGTTACCTGTGTAACTGAAAGGAAAATTAGGCCCTGGATCTCTTCATTCTGTGAACTCCAAAAACCATCTGTTTTCAGGAGATAAGGTTACAGAGTTTTCAAAAAATGCCAATATTTTATGGATTTATGTCAAAATTGTTCATTTCAAGTCGAATGAACTCTCTGGATCGCACTCCAAGTCCAATTATGGTTCACTTCTGGGCAGAATCTGACATGCCACAAATATAAAGGCACTGAAGAGGGAGCATCAGAAGATCAACCTAGCTCTCCATCTGATGAAGTGCCATCAGCAACCTGGAGTTGCAACGAGATAATCAATATAGATCCATACTGCATTTCCCTTAATAGTCTAACATAGGGCCTGCAAGTGACAGTTGTCTGTGTGAAAATTATAATGGGACAAGTACTCAAAACAGCTTCTGCCAAATTCTGTTGTATTCAGAATAACTAATTAGGCATGATGATGAGCAGTGATATCAAGGCTGAAGACTATTTCTACAAAAGGGTGCCTTCGGTGGAGCATAATGTGGTACATAGGAGTTCTTCAGAGCTTTCTCCTCTCCCCACCATCACCACTTTGTCCTTTTTTGGAGTTTAGTTTCAACTAGCTGATTTCCTCCCAAATGCAGTTCTCTGCCAAACCTTTATGTATCTGGGAGATGGCCATGGTATGAATGTGATGGAGAAATTAGCTTCACCTGCTTATTGTTGCTATGATGCTTTGATTCACAATATTCTCTAGTGCATCAAAGAACAAGTATTTGCCGTGATTTGGTTTTAATATCCACATTTTTGTGGCTGCTCTGACATAGTTTGGCTTTCTGTTCCTGAGTACTGTTAAGTTCAGTTTTTGCAGGTGGTTTTTGGAATAAGCATTTTGCAATTTGAATTTACCAGTCATCAGCAGGTCAGATTTAGCACTTAGTTTCAGCTACATGGACATGCAGCATAGCAAATCTTATACAACTCACAATTAGTCACATGTACACAGTGTATCTCTGCATAGGATCACAGTGTATGTCTGCATAGGATCAAGAGCAACATCTTATAAATAATTCTTTATTTGAGATATCCTCCCCTTTATATTACAGAAAAATCTCAGATAAAGCTGGATGTACACTTTAACTTTGTGCTTATGTTCCTAATGCTCTAGGAAAAATGAGCTATTTACCCTTCTGTAGGCTATCATCTTAGGGCAATGTTTCTTAAACTATGTACCACGGCACACTGGTGTGCTGCAAGGCAGTTGGAGGTGTGCCGCAGAGAACAACAGAATTCAAAATGGCCTCCCTTAAAGGGGCAGGCGACCTTTTTTTCTCAATAACTTTCCCCTGACTCTTTTTTTCCCCTCTAATTTTCCCCCAACCCTTCTCCCCTCCCCCACCCCCGCAGTCTTTTCCCCCTTCCCCCTCAACAAAAAATCCTTGGTGTTCCTCATAAAAAAAATTGTTTGGTGTTCCTCTGTCTTGAAAAGTTTAGGAAGCACTGTGTTAGGGAATTAGTGCACTCCAGTAAAAAAAGTGCTAAAGGAGCTCAACAGACCTGATTTTTTCCTAGCCTGCTGTCTGACCATCAGTAAGCAACATTATTGCTGTGACTCCATTTCATCATCTGCGAAATAGGGATAATCTTACTTACCCTCTTTTGTAAAGAGCTATGAGATGTATGGATGAAAATCTGCATGAAAGTTACTATGATCAATTTTGTTTCTACAAGGGTATAGTACATTTTTACGTCAAACTATAACCATCTTCTAATATATAAATCTATACATAGAGGTATGTTGTTATTTTAATGAGACTGTCAAAAGCACCCACATGAAGCAAAATTCTTCCAGGCAAAATGAAGCACCTATTCACTTAAAAGGAAAACTAGCTTATTAACAAAATAAAAAGACTGAAATTTTAACCATGACTATTTTAAACATAAAGTTTTTAAATGCAGAAACCATCTTTCATTTGCTTTAGGAATTCAGACTGTGCAATATTCCAAACAATTCCAGCTGTGACAAACCTTTCTTTCTCCACCCATACCCCCAAAAGTTCCAAAATATTATTTCCCGGTGGTTAACACTAGCTCTGTTCCCTGTTTCGTGTCCATTGAGAAGCTCTGGTTCTATATTTCCTCATAAGCTGAATTCATCTCTGAAAAATTTTAAATAATATATGTGGTTAGAAATAAGAGCTTATAAATTATCATTGGTCTGTTTTACCTTCATTTGATTAAGAAGAAGCGACATGGAGATACAGAGAGCAGATCCCCAGATGGTATAAATTGCCGTAGCTCTGTTGACTTCAACAAACTCTACTGACTTCAATGGGACTATGACTTTTCTTGGTTGAAAAATCCTGATTTGTTGGAAGCTAAACATTTGTAGTACAGGAATGTGTTTGGTTTTGTTGAACCTCTGCAGGAAGTTTTCCCCATGGCCAGTGTTTGGGACAGAATCCATCCCAGACTAGGCAATAACCCAGTGATGGGGGCACACTCTCAGAGCAGGAGCTGAAGCTTGGTTTCCTATATCCCCAGTGAATTCCTGACCCACTGTGCTATTGGTTATGCTGGGGGAGTGAGCGAGCATGTGTAAAGATTTTGAAAGGTTGTTGGTTCCATCCCACATCAGAATGAAAATAAATGTCAAAACCTCATTTTTTCCCCAAAATAGAATTTTTCTTTGTCAGTCAGCCCTATTGAGCAATGCCCCCCCCCCAATCTGTTCCTAAGGGGCTTTTTATGTTCTATCATGGGACTAAGTTCCTGTTTTTGGAATTTAGCTCTATTTTGCTGTTCTGTTGTCAGGCCATTTCTCCTTGTGCATTTATAGATTTAAAAAGCCCTTCACTGTTTTAGCTAAAGCTGTGTGAGGTCAATCAGCACAGAGATGAGGGAATTTAGGAAAACAAAAGGATATGACTGCCATGGAGAACAGAGCAATGATGTAACACTTAAATGAAAGTTTAATTAAAGTATGTTAATTCCCAGTGATATCAGTCTGAGTTCAGATCTTAGCCTGACATGGATATTGGTTCTCTTTCACCTGTCAGTCGCTTGACATGACTCTCCCTGGCTCCCTGTCTGCTGGGAGCGGCGGGGGTGGGGAGGAGATTGATAACCCTTACAAAATAACATAGGTGAGGAGAATCCAGTGAAGAGCTATCAGCCATGCCCTACCCTCATCTGTGCAGATCTGTGGCTCTTGGTCCTCCATGGAAGTACTTTTGTGGGGCTGAGGAGAAAGAGGCGTGCTACAGGGCTGGCTCCTCCAACTTCTTTTGTGTTATTCGTCATTCGGGTCTGTGGGAAATGAAAGATTCTCTCAGCTCCACAATAGTCACAGCTGTATAGGGTAAGAAAAATCTGTATGCAACAAGTTTCTTAGCGAATTAGAACTAGCAGACCAATTACACAAGCCAAATACACAGATAAGGATTGGAATTCCACTTCATTCCCAAGTTTAATTCTCATGCTAATGGTCTAAATTGCGATATTGGATGGCTTGCACATTATCAACCAAAGGGTATGCCTACACTACAGCGTTATTTTGAAATATCTTATTTCGAAATAGTTAATTCGAAATAACGTGTCTACACACAAAATGCATTTCGAAATAGCATTTTGCTATTTTGAAATACTGTGTCCACACTGAGTGGACACTGATTCGGAGTTAAGGCCGGCCAGAACCAGGTCAGGGTTAGGGCATCAGGGTAAGGAATGTCTGTGTGTGGCTGTTGCCTGAGGCTATCTGAGGCCTGTGCTTAAAGGGACACCCCCCCCCCTCCCCGGGCAGCCGGTTCTCAGGTGTCCCTGCTTGCTAGCCTGGCTTCCACTTACACCTCCCTAACCCCCCTTCCTGCTGCCAAATAAAATACACGTATTTTCAAAAATATAAACTCTCTTTATTTAACAAAACTGGGGGGGAATGAAACTCTGGGGAGACTGGGGAAAGGAGGCGGGAGAGGGGAGAAGAGAGGGGAGGGGGAAAACTGGGAGGAGGGAGCTGGAAGGGGGAAGCGAGGGGAACAAGGCGGAGGGGAAGCTCAGGGGTGGGGGTCTTACTGGACCAACTGTCTCCCAGCACAGTGGGTGTGGGCATGGGCGGCGAGTTATATGGGCTCATGGTGCCCAGGCTCCATCAATATTCAGAGCCGGGGGCCCTGCTCCAGCAATATTTGGAGCTGGGTCTCTCCCCCGGCCCCCCCACGGTGGGTTGGCCCCCCACGGCAGGCTGACCCTCCCCATGCCCTTGCAGCACATGCGCACACTGCGCGCCAGACAGGGGTGATGGGACGCGAAGGCCTTGCCCCTGGGCGGACACTGCAGCGAGCGGGCACAGCGGGCCAGCCCTGCCCCTGCAGCCTTGTGGCACATGCTCATGTCACGCCATGCGCCGGGTATTTTAAATGCCAGCGGCGCGGCAAGCAAGGGGGAGGGGGTCTACCTGTGGCCTGGCGGTGAGCTCAGGGAAGCGCCCCCCTCCTGCAGCAGCCGGGACCCGGCAGGCAACCCCACAGGGTGGACGCCCAGACTCCGCAGCCCCAGAAGGAATGGACAGCGGATGCCAGAATGGCCTATACCCCCTCGATGGACAGTGGGGCGGCAGGGTCTGATCACAGACTCCAGCCCCGCAAACTGGAAAGCAAAAGGTAGCGGAAGGGGAAAAATAGGGGGAAGGGGTGGGAGAGGAAGGGGCTTGTGTGGAGGGGGAGGGGGAGGCGGAAGAAAGGGGAAGGCACCAAGGGACAGGGGTGGAGGAGAGAGAAATGCCAGGGGACCAAGTGGAGACAATGAGGAAAAGGGCAGGAGGGGAGGTGTCAGTGGGAGGGGGGACAGGGTGATGTTGGGAGAGGAGAGGGTAAGGGCATTGGGAGCTAGAGGGGGAAGGGGGAGGTGCTGGGAGAAGGCTTGAAAGAAGGGGTGGGCATGAGAAAGGTGGGGATGGAACAAGTCATGTGTGAGGGCACAGAGGGGCATGAGGGGAATGGGGGCAGAGGGTGGTGAGGGGGTGGGCATCAGGGAAAAAGGGGGCGGGGCAGTGAGGGAAGGGGGAGGCACCAGGAGGGTGCAGGGCTAAGGGAAGGTGCAGGTGCTAGGGTATTCTGGGGGTGAAGCAGAAGGGCAGACACCTGCAGGGAGGGACCAGCACCGGAGGAGAGAGGCAGGGCAGGTTTGTAGAGGGAGGTGTTAGAAGAGGGGATGAGGAGGGGTAGCTCACGTGATCAGAGTGGGGCTACTGGAGGAGTGGGCACACGGGGGAGAGAAGGGCTGGTGGAGGGGGGGCAGGTTGCAGGAGAGCTGAGGGCAGTGAGAAGGGCAGGAGTCAGGACAGCAGAGGAGGGTGAGGAGTTGGGGGGCAGCAGGCACCAGGGGAGCTGATGGAGCAAGGGGAGACATGGCAGCAGAGGAAAAAGATAGAGGTTCATAAGATATTTATTAATAACTTGGGTGCCACAGTGGCACATCCAAACAAGCCACATGAACTCAGTACTGGTGCACAACACAAAATTCATTCTGCTCCGGGGAGGAAACTCTTAGGCTATGTCTACACTGGCAGTTTCTTGTGCAAGAACATTTTGCACAAGGGTTCTTGTGCAAGAAGTCTTGTGCAAGAACACGTCCACACTGCCATGTGCGAGCTGTGCTTTTGCACAAGAGCATCCATGGCAGTGTGGATGCTCTCTTGCCCAAGAAAGCTCCGATGGCCATTTTAGCCATAGGGGTTTCTTATGCAAGAAATCCCTGCTGAGCATCCACACTGCCCTCTTGCACAAGAGAGCTTACACCTGTTAGAAAAGAGCATAGCTCTTGCGCAAGGCGCCCTCTCTTACCACGCCGTACATTTCCTTGCACAAGAGCAGGCGGGCAGTGTAGAAGCTCTGTGGGTTCTTGCACTAGAACGGCTGTACTTGCGCAAGAAGCCGCGAGTGTAGCCATAGTCTTAGAGGGAACACTTCCCCCAGGCTCTCTGCCCCGAGTTAATGTCACACACATTGGGTTAATGCAACTGCAGGATAGTTGCATAAGGGGGGGTTTGGAGGGGGCCAAACTAATCCCTGTTGGTCGGAGGATGGTGGGAAAAGCCCTTCAAGAGGGGTGACATGACACCTTTTACTTCTGGTCATGTGTCCATCTTGCCCCGAATGTGTTACCTCCAAAGGTGTGGCTAATGGGGGGCAGGGGCGTGGCTAACGGGAGCAGGGGGCGTGGTTAATGGGGCACCACCAAAAATTATACAAACCTGCCGCCCATGGGTTTGGGGGCCTCGGCACCCCCGGGGGATGGAGAGAAGGGTGTGGAGGTTGAGATGGGGGGTGTGGAGGTTGAGGAGGGAGAGGCAGGAGCGGGAGAAGGAGTGGGAGGAGAAGTGGGAGCTGGGGAGGCAGCAGGTGCTGGAGTGGCATGAGGCAGCATGCTCTGCACCAGGGTCTGCAGAATGGGAACAGATGGCATGATCCTGGGCAAGGAGCTCCTGCCGGAACTCCCGGTCATCCTGCACCCTCTGCTCCATGGTGCGGTGCAGGGCTCGCAGGGCCCCCAGCTTCTGGTCTCGGTACCCCTGCAGTGTTCGGGTGGACCTGCTGAGCCCTCGGGTGTGGGAGGATGTCCCAGGCGGGGTGGTGTGCCCTGCACGTGTAGCTGGTGCGGCTGTGGAGACAGAAGAGAAGTGGTCAGTTCCCCCTGGGGACACAGTAGGTGAAGCCCAACCCCCCTCTGCGAGGTGAGGATGACCGTGCCCTGCACCGTCAGAGCCGCTGTGCTTGCACAGAGGCCATGGTTGGAATGTCCAGCTATCCCCGGGAGTGGGAGCTGCCCCGAGACTGCACCCATGCCCCTAGTGCGGCCAAGGTGGTGGGGAAATGTCCCCTGCCTCTGTGTAGAGGGGGCTTGTGAAGGGAAGGTGTCCTGCTGTGTCCTGCCCCAGGGTCAGGAGCATGTCAGGTCTCTTCACACACGTGTGGCTATCAGGCCACGGCCCCTGTGTGGCACGCAGCTGGAGCCACCTGCCCAGGGGGGGCACGGCACGTGCTTGCATGTGCACAAGTTGCTGCATGATCCGTGGTAAGCAAGGCCCACGCACGCGGTCTCTGGTCTCCCTTCCCACCCCCCCCCTTGGGAAGGGGACAGTGATGGCGCTTACATGATGTGCCTTCCCCGGACGACCCTGGTGACTCCGCTGCTGGGACAGCTTGGGGGTCCGGCTGGCGTGGCACCCTCTGTGGTGGCTCCTCCTCCGCGCCCTGGTCAGGGCCCTCTGCTCCCGGCTCGCTGCACCCTGGGCTGGCACAGACCGTCCCGCCCCCCAGGATGCAGTCCAGGGCCTCGAAATAGGGGCAGGTGTGTGCCCCTGTTGGGGAGCTGTCCTGGGTGGCCCTTGCATATTCCTGCCGCAATTCTTTAATTTGCATGTGCACCTGTTCTGGGGTGCACATGTGGCCATGGTGGCAGCTATGTGGCTGTAGACAGCTGTGTTCCTTCGTCTAATGCAGAGATCGTGGACGTTGGAGGCCTCCCCCCAAACCTGAATGAGGTCCATGATCTCCACACTAGTCCAGGATGGCTCCCGCCTTCTCCGGCCCCTGGCTGGCTCCTGGGAGCTGGGGGACTGGGCAGTGGAGGGCTGGCTGGATCTGGCTGCCCGGCTCATCTTGGGGCCACTGTGTCAGTGACTGCTGGCTCTGTGTTTGCAGGCCTGTAGCTGGCACATGCAGTGTGGCCAGAGTCTACCCCTTTAAGGGCTCCGGGGCTGGGGGAGAGGAGAGGAGTTTTCCTGGTTTGGCCCAGAGTGTCCACCAGGGCTCCCCGGGAAGGGCTGGAGGCCCCCTATTTCGAAATAAACGTCTACGCAGCGCTTATTTCGAATTAGCTATTTCGAATTTGGCATTATTCCTCATAGAATGAGGTTTAACAAATTCGAATTAAGTGCCCTGCTATTTTGATTTTATTTCGAAATAGCAGTTTGCCTGTATAGATGCTATTAAAGTTAATTCGAAATAACGGCTGTTATTTCGAATTAACTTTGATGTGTAGACATACCCAAACAAACAATGAAGGTGCCAATGGTTCTTGATGTTTGTGTAGATTCTGGTGCTAGTACTCTTCCTTTCCTAGTGTATACTAATGGTTCTTATCAGCCTCTTTTAACTATTCAGTCTTTAAGATGCTAATAGACTATTGGTTGTTTTTAAAATTTTTCCTGTTATAGACTGGCTTGGCTAACCCTTTGAAACTTATCTACCCACTATCTTCCCTCCCCCCCTCCAATTTTTTCCTTCTCCCGCTTTCCCACTCCCTCCTTCCCTTATTTATTCTTGGCTCTACACTCCGGTCATCTGAAGAAGTGGGCTGTGCCCACGAAAGCTCATGATACCATCTACATGTTTTGTTAGTCTTTAAAGCACTACTAAACTATTTGTTGTTTTTTAAGTTTTTCCTGTTATAGACTAACTCGGCTACGTCTCTGAAACTTTTACACATTTTCGATTCATTTTAATTTAGTAACTTACTTTGGTCTGTCTATTTTTACTTGCAGCCACTTAAATCCTACTGCTTGGACTTTGTAAAAAAAAGTATTTTTATTAACAGGCCCAGCGTAAATAATTGTTACCTGAGGGAGCCACCACTGTGCATATCTCTTTCATTGATGCAGGGAGCTTACCTAATGAGCTTTCACTGTGTAAAACTTTTAAAGACTGCTTTGTTCAGGGTTTTGATCACTTTCTGGATGTTGGTTTCCTGAGTGATGTGCCCTTGAGCTGCGTCCTCCCAGAGCTAAGGTGGTTCAGTGTGTGCATTGCTCTGCAGGGGCAGGGTGGTAAACCCAACTCGATGAATTATCTGGGGGAGACTAGAGGATCTAGCCCATCAAGGCAGGATGGTGAGGCGCCCTAGAGAGCATGAAGGTTGATGTCAATGGCATGATCAGCACACTGAGGAACAATCCCAAAAGGACTTCTATGACTGCACCCCATCATACACATACCAGGATGACAGTAGCAAAGCAGGTAGTAAACCGTATTTGTGTTATGAAGAGCTGATTAGATGCTTTCATTATGTAACACCCTGGCCAGCTGCCTCTGTTCCTCCTGTCATGAATGGGCCATTTATAAAGTTCTGGGTCTAATGCAATTAACAGTTCATTGTTCTAGATCCAAACATCTGAGATTCTTTCTTTCTGCATGATCCAGCTAAGGGCAAATATTTAGGAGTGGAGGTACAGTATCTTGGATAGAATTCCTCCACTGAGTCATATAGAGAAATCTCTAAGTATTTAAGGGACTAGGAGTGACTTTCCGAGAAATAGCAAATGGTTTGGTAGTCATATACAGAAGTAAATTACAGATATAGGTTCTCAGAAACCTTTTAACTGAAGAATAATTGGCAAAATATCATGAGTACATCCAGGAAAATAATTCATGCATTGCACTAAAAGGTGCTATTAAAACTTGTTTTGAAAGAAGCAGTGATATAGTCACTAATTATAGGTATAGTCTGAGATGTTTTAAAAATATTCTTGTGAAATTACTGTAGATTACAATGATGTGGAGTAGTCCAAAACTTAGATTCAATAGTTGGTTTATTGTAGGGGTGGGGAACCTTTTTTGGGATGGGGGCTACTGACCCACAGAAAAATCAGTCGGGAGCCGCACACAAGTGAAAAGAAAAAGCAAACAAAAACCCCCCAACATTTCTCATGAGCGTGGCCCTCAACTAAGAAGGAGAAAGAAACTCCCCACGTTCCCCTCACATGCCAGAGCCTGGGGGGCCAGTTTAGTAGATTTTGTGTGCTCCAGCTCTGTGGGGGGGGGGGGCGGGGAGGCTGGAGCACCAGCACAGGCACCCCAATGCTGAGCCTCAGGGATCAGTTTCAGGCAAACCAGGGACTATATCTGCCCCTTCCCCCCCCCCCCCCCCAGGCCTAAGCTTCCTCACCCCTGGTTTATTTTATTACATAATGACAACAAGATCTCAAATATAAAATGATTGGGCATTTCTGGAAGACTTACTTTCTTATTTGTTAATTAGCCCCCTCTGAAATGGGATAATGTCATCTTGAGTGCTGAGACATGCTTAGGGTAGTGCAATCCAGAATTATCCTGAGCTGGATTATCAACTGAGTCACTAAACATGGCCAGGTTGGCTTGGGAAACATCTTTGGGCTGCTCACCTGTTTGAAGAGCAAGCCTCATAAACCCATGAATAATTTCACCAATATAATTACCTTACTGGGAATTTGCGTTTGTTTTCTGAAGTAATTTTCTGTCATTGTGGCATGTCAGCAAAAGAAACCCCTGCAAAGTAAATTTATCTGCCAATTACACCATTGCTACCTGCTGGCAATGATGGCAGTTGATGCAGAAGGAAATTGTCATAAATAAAATACACAGAAGAAACTGCAAAAAACATTGAAAACAGCAATGTTAAGAGGGTAATAAATACTAAAAACTGTCTGTTTGCAATACCATTATGCATTAAAGAAATATTGTGATGACTTTGAAGGAGAAAATATACTGTTAAACATATTACAAAGAGTAATTACAGGAAATTACATTTACCTACCATTGAGTCAGAGCTCACAGAGAAGCACTTGAGCCAAATTGCAGGCGGAGCAGTTTTCCACAGAGGAACATATATGGGTAGGCCTACACTACATATGGGGTCAAAACTCAGAGATCAGTCCACCAGCGGGCAATTTAGTGGAGCTAGTGAAGAGCCACTAAATCGACCACAGATAGTGGCCGATTGGAGAGCTGTAGTCTACCACTGATGAAAAAGAGTAAAGTACATTGATGGGAGAGTTTCTCCCCCCGGCCCCACAGTAACTCAACTTAATGTAGGTCAACTCCCATTACCTTATGTAGCTGGATTGTGAACCTTACTGCAGTAGTGTAGACATAGCCTTTAATGTTGACGACTAGACCTTTAGCTGGTATAAACTGGCTTAGCCCTTCTTACTTCATTGGAATTTATACCAGTTGAGGCTCTGATTTCTAAGTACCTATGCTGATTTGCGCTACTTGAGGAACTGGACTAGGCTCTTTGAGATTAGGTATTTTATTGTTTAATCTGATTTAGATTACTAGCCTGGTTTTCTTTCAAAGGAGTCTGGCAACCCCGCCTTAATTGTTGGTTTTATTGTGATGCTTACAAGGGCAACTGGAGTTCTGAGACCGGTATCGATCATACTGACCATCTGTCTCAGTGTATCCTTGTGATCCCCAGGCTGTCTCCACCAAAAAGTTGACAATTTAAGTATAAGACATTGTCTCTTTGCTCTGAGTTTCCAAGATGCCTTGTGTACTGGGATCTTGGCATGTGTCCAGCTCTTAGGTGCTTGTGATAAGTAATTCATTTAATTAACCAAACACCAAACTCTGTGGCGCAATTCATAGATTCTGTGCAAGTGAAACTAGAATGTTGGGAATAGTTTGGGCTGTGTTTTGGAGCAGGTAGGGAAGGATATCTGATTGCAGGTTGGCAACAGGATGAACCTGCTAAATGGTGCTGGATTTTAACAGCAGCATTTTGAGTATGACTAATGTGTAATAGAGGGATAGAGCCTGATGGGTCTCCAGGTGAGATAAGCAACAGCGTAGCTCCGACTTTTTAATCCCTCCCATGCCACATCCCCGTGTATACTTAAGGACGTACATTAGAGAGCAAGGCCATTTAAATTGACTGTTGTGGCTAGGAAGCTTGTGAGTGGCTGCTTTCCATGGCAAGCAGTCTTCATGCAGTGCTTAAAGACCCACATAGGGATAACTAAAGATAATTTGTCCCCTGTTCTCTATCTCATGCACGTTCATTTCACTGCTACCAAATACTAAATCACATACCTTAATCTGATCTAGCAGCCTGGTCCTTATCTTGCTCTGGTTTTACCCCAAGTAATGCCATTGGCTAGAGTAGAACTAGTCCTGATAGTCAGAATCCTGCCCTTTGTATTATTTTTGCTTCTTGCTATATTGCCGTTACTATCCTCTTGCCTTTCCTGCTTTTTCTCTCCGGGTGTCCCTATACTGCAACCAAAGTGTATGATTAAGGTTTGCTTAGACATACATGAGCTAGCTTGAACACCGGCATAGAGCACAAACCATTTTCCAGGGTTCTGGGTGGACTTGTACTGCCTGCTCTGAAGTCCATGCTGCTACAACTTCACTGCTTCAGTGCCTTAGCTAACTACAGTAAAGCTAGCTCAGCTGTGTCTACACAAATTGCAATCACAGCCCAGCGTACCCCTTGGTTAATCTTCTTTCCCAATCCTGCCTCCATGTTTCACGCTTACAATCTCTGGGTTGGATGCTTCAGTCATTTTTGCACATTTATGAAACTCTCCCAACTTGGTTGATAACAAAAACACAATAGTGTGAGTCCTCAGCAGTAGTGTTAAAAAGTTCATTAAATAAATTGAAATGGAAAATATACAGAGGTTTTTCCCCCTAAGTAAGATAGGGAAGAGAGCAAGAGCCAATCAAATAGGGAGGGAAAGAAAGCTACAGATGTTTGTCCATTTTCCATGATTAAAGGGACATAGCTAGGGGAAAACACAGAAAGCGAAAGGTCTCCAAATAACAGAGCAGTTTTATTGTCCTACATAGCTAATTTGTGGGCACTCTTCTATTGGAGCTATATAGAAATTTAGAACTTTCTAGTCTCTGCTCTATTTCCAAAGTAGTATATTAGTTAGTTTTAACTATAAAGAGGGGGTGGTGGAAATTTTGCTCTGCCATATTTCATTTTGCCCAGTAATAATTCACAATAACTGTTTCAGAGCTAGCCATGAGAATCGGTGATATTTGGTCAGGCCATGTTCTTCTTTTTTATAGGTGAAAGGCCAATTGTAATTTATACCTAAAGCTCAATATCTATCAAAGGTTTCTCTAGGTCTGGTTTAAATCAGTTTAGGTGTCTCTTTTTTCTGTGTATAATGCTTCAGTGAGCAAATAATGATGGATGCCTGTAAAAGAGTCTATAGAATGCTGACTGGAATAGAAGATCTTTCCTTTCTCATGGAATAAAATGGCGCAAAACCAATATTTCTAAAGCTTGTGAAAAGTGTGTCCTTTTTGTTAACAAATTTAAATCTTCAATGGAAAATATAGATTTCTTCAGTGAACTTTGTTTTATCCACCTCTGTGATGCCTCATTGCAAGCTGATTTGATGTAGCTTATTCAATATTTCTAAGGTCAGAATGTGGACATATTTTGCTCTGTTCCATAGTGCTTGCTAAGAAAACAGTCCTCCTCCTTACTGAGTGTAAGTAATCATAATCAAAGTATGCTACATTGTAATTTTCTATTTCATGAATCACTAACTTCCCTTTAAATATAGTTGCTATTTGGATATTAGAAATCCTTATGCATGTCAGATATTAAATGTTAAAATGCCCTCTTTTAAAAAGAAATCTCCTGGTTACATGAAATTAGAAATAAATGTAGAAAGGCAAAATGCTTAAAATCAGTTACAATATAGGATTACCTTTCTAATAATTAAGAACCGGGTGGTGTAATGTATCTAGAAATGAGTTATTCTTTGAAAGCATCCATTAACTATTTTAAATACAATTTTTAATAAAATATTTAGGGAACATGATCCACTTGAACACAAAATCAGTGTGATCAGTGATATCTGAATTATTGATGTTGAAGATGACACATGCATTTCACAGTTCATTAAAACAATGTTTAACTACTTACTATTTATTTATAAAGTTCCTTAATGAATGAGAACGATCTAGTACTATGGTCAAAACCTCACATATCCTAAAGTACCCTCCACCTTCATTATTTTAATTGATATGTTATAATGGTTTCTTAATCTGAAACTATCTTAGATCTTCTCTGGCCAAAATTAGTGTCTAGGGTTTTCAGTTTAGTTACATAGGCTGTGATCATGGTTAGTGTATGAGCACAATGCTATAAATCAATTCCAATCAGGGTGCTTTTGTTGATTGGCCTGCTGTGTTCAGCCTTAGAGAAATATCTTGTCTCTGCCTTAATTTCCCCATAGTATAAAATAGGGATAATGCCATCTCAGAGGGATTGTGTGGATGTTCCCCAATATTTGTGCAATGCTGTGAAAATGTTCCCTGATTTGTATGTATTGAGAGACACTGAATATTCCTCATTTTTCTGCAGAACATCATAGCTCACACTCAGTTGTATTGCAATATCAGAGGATGAGGAGGAAGGAAATAGACTGTCATTGTGTTCTTCAAACTAATGTGAGATGAGACATGCAACCATCATATCAAAGCCGATGGCTACAAATATGATGGAAAAGCAAAAGCTTTGCAGTTGGAGAAAGTACCAACTGTCTTGGCAAAAGCTATAGGCAATGGGACTCACTCATGTGGCAGATGAATTCCAAAAGTCTCTTTCTGACAGTTGGAAGAGCATTGACCCACACACACTCGAGAGGGAGAAAACTCTGTTACTGTGAATATTCTGTCCTGGGGGTAACCCTTCAAGTTTGCCTACTGACCACAGATTTGGTGAGTCCAAACTTGAATTTCTCTTCCTGCCTGTGAACTGGAAAAGAGATTCTGTAGCGCAGGACACTGTAGGGAAACAGACATTTCTCTTATAATCTGGGCCATACAAAAAGCACCAGTTGACTTCAGTGTGGCTGGGATTTCATCCCCAGACCCTTAAAACTAACATTACACCATAGTCCTAACATGACAATGCCACACACATGTGTTGTGAAAGATAGCTATCCTGATCACCGTGTTTAAGTTCAGGTCAGCAAACTAGTTCAAGGATCCTCAGATTTCCATGAATCCCTAGATGATAAACATGCCTCAACTACTGATTTGAGTGAAGAAACATTCTGAAAACCGAGGCAGCAGGCATTACTTTAAACCAAATGTTACTGACTCTGCCACCTACAAACTATCAGTCAGACCTTTAAAGAGATCTCAAGAATGTGAATAATTTCTAAGTATGATGTTTGGTTAGAAGGTTGCCATAGAAACAGTGCTTATTTGCCAGCACTGGAATAGGAGTCAGTCATGAACATCAGAAGAGAGCATGTTATTTTACTGACCCATCCATTTGCTGCCTCTATCATGACAGCTTGAAGCTAGAGTTAGCTAACATCAGCATGGTATATACTACAGTATTGTATGTCATTTCCATCAGGAAGCTAAATGGCATGTGCAAAGTCAATTTCTTCCTGTATGGTATTGGAACTCACTGAGAATAACAAGCCTTCAAACTCACTGTTGATTAGTGGGGAGGGTATTCATGGTATTAAATCCTGTTTAAAGGAATTTGTCCAAGTTGCATTATATCATACTCTAAATGGATAACACAGCATGCTAGCTGCCTCAGTGCATTTCTTATAAACAGCACATCAGACTGGGGATTACCTTAAGGAATTACTGGAAACTGTGGTGAGAAACAGGATAGGAAATGAATATGAAAAAACAAATATTTTTCAACCATTATGCAAAAAACTGTAGGGATATGGCTACGCTGTCTTTTTTTTTTTTTGGAAGAGGTATGCAAATAGCGCTCACATTTGCATACCTTCTTCCGTTTTTTCCCCAGAACAGGCTTTTCCACCATTTGGCCCTGTCTACATGGGGCCAAATGTCAGAACCCCCCCCCCCTTTGAAAGCCCCCTGTAAACCTCATTTTACGAGGAAGAAGGGGGCTTTCAAAAGAGGTTTCTTTTCCAACGTTTGGCCCCATGTAGACAGGGCCAAATGGCAGAAAAGCCTCTTCCAGGAAAAAAATGGAAGAAGGTATGCAAATGTGAGCGCTATTTGCATACCTCTTGTGAAAAAAAAAAAGACAGTGTAGCCATATCCTAGCTGTTTGACACTAATTTGACAAGGCTACAGTCAGCTGCCACCGTTAGAGTGAGTCACCTAATCCTACTTGAAATAGGTTGAAGTGAAATAGACCTGTGACATTTTAACTACTTTCTACACTAGCAATCATTAATTGCTACCATTAGTATCAATGTGTGTGTGTGTGTGTGTGTGTGTGTGTGTGTGTGTGTGTGTGTGTGTGATTCTCCTGTGAACTAAGACAGGAAAAGTAATTCCACTGAAATTGGCGATGGTGGCACTTATGTGAACTACTGAAGAATCTAAAGTGAAGAAAAACTTTTTAAAGGAGAAATTCTGTATTGTATCATTTCTGTCTATGGCACATTTAAACTGTAAGTTTAACATGACAAAGACATTCAGCCCAGTTTGCAGTAATTAGACAAGTTGTTATTAAGTAAATATATCTTTGGGTAGTAAATATATGGCTTGCTTTCTCTCTGGATGGTTAGTACGTTTGAGAGCTTAAGATTTTTCACAAATCAAATCAAATATGAATCATTACGAAACAGCATTTCCCATTAGTGTCTTGGGCATAGATTTTTACCTGGAAAAATGGCAATGGTGATGGTGTGATGGTCTTTGGGCAAAATCTTACAATTTCTTGAAAACTCACTTCTCTATGAAAATAGCAGGCGCTTTGCATATTGACAATGCATGTCCCAGCTGCTCAGGGAATTTGTGTGTGCTCTTGGACAACTGGGATGCAATTGGCACTGTCTCTGGGGCTGCAGAACTAGCTCCTGACAGAGGGGTGGCAGAAAATGAGCTGATTTGACTAGAATTGATATTCCAAGTGTCTGGATTAGCCACCTGCTTCTCTCTGCCATTATAACTCACTATTGCCTGGGGGTGGTTTTCTGCTAGAACTGCTTGAAATTTTTTGGAAATTCAAATTTTGATTTTTTTTAAGTGGAAAATGTATGAAATCCTCATGGAACATTGTACTCCAGCCCCATTTGTTCTTGCCAGGTCTGCTCTCACTCATTTTCCCCGTTCTTCTGTTTCTTTTTTGTGCAATGGGACTTTGAGTTTGGGTTGCTGACCATTGCATACTGCATAGTCTGTTTTATAAGTGGTCTTGTATGCTCAGGTGGCAGCTGACTGCAACTTTAGGGTCTGGAAAGGAATTTCCCCTTCACAGATGACTGAACATGATCCAGCAGGGTGAGTTTCTGATTTCACTGAGCAGCCTGTTGGTTATACTGCACTCTACACTTTCCCTGAAATCTTATCTCATACTTTTATGAGGATGCAATGACTAAGAGTTCCCTTTGTGTTGCGTTTGTTTTGTCACAGGTTTGCATCTAGCAGGTGTCCATTGTGCCCTTCTGTGTTATCTAGTCTCTTGGCTCTCTCCTAACCCAAGCCCCGTGACTGACTCTGAGGCTGGACCAAATTAATTACTTTAAATATTACACACATATTTAGGGCATAGTACCTTGTAGGAAAGGGTCAGCTTATTGAATCTGGGCCCAATTCCACAGTATTTCCTGATTTGTAAGGGTGTGTCTACACAGCACCTAAACTCAAAATAAGATATGCACTTTGTGCTATACAAATTGCATATCTTATTTTGATTCTCTATTTCAAAATAGCTTATTTTGAAATTTGGTGTATCTACACAGCACCAAATTTCAAAATAACACATTCTTTTGAAACATCCCTTAACCCTCATGGAATGAGGTTTACAGGGATGCTGAAATAGTGCACCCACTATTTTGAAAAATATTTCAAAATAACGGGCTGCTTGTTAAGACACAGGATAGCTATTTTGGGATACCAGAGGTATCCTGAAATAGCTGCGCAGTGTAGACATACCCTAAGTGACCTGACAGGCTAAGGCATGGTTTGCAAGGAATCAAAGTAAATGTATTTTGCCTTCCTGGCAACTGTCTTGCTTATACTGTAAGTTCTTGATGAATAAGTAGAAATCTTATGATTTACTGTAACATCTGTCTTTGGAGACAGAGAGCAATCTACCTTGCAACAGCAGCAAATAATTTTTTTTCCGACAGATGAAGTTTTCTGATGTAATAAAACATATTTTTCAAATTAATATTTGAGGAAAATTTAGATTGACTTTTTTTTTGCCCATGTTAATTAGAAGATCTCCACCCAGTATTATTTGTCTGGATTGGAGTAAGCAATTTGGGTGTTAAAATGCCCAGGATTTATACCGTTGATGACTATTAAGGCCTAGACACAATAGAGGATGGTAACCATTAGCCAAGATAAACAAATGTTACATCATTCTGTTGTAATAGAGGTTATTGTCATATATGGGTGGCTATTATGCATGTGTGACGAGGCGGACAGGCCCCGCGCTGAAGGGCAGGGAGTAGCCCAGGCCCAGCTGGCTGAGAAGGCTCCGCCCCTCCAGCCCTGCTGGGCATACTCCCTGCAGAGCCAGAGTATAAAGGCAGAGAGAGCCCTGCAGTGAGGGAGGCCGCAGGGGGAAGCAGGAGGCCAGGCCGCACTTGTGTTCCTGTAGCAGCTGAGACCCGAGTCGCCGCCCGCAGCCGACCCTGGAGCCGAGCCAACAGCCACCACCCCCTGGGAGGCAGGAGCGCCCGCAGCCCCAACGCCAGCCCCGGTAAGGACCGGTCTGGGAGGCCAGCAGACTACAGGGGTACCAGGGTGCGGTAGGAAGCAGCCCCGGGCATAGGTCTGATAGTGTGGTTTGGCGTGTAGCGGCCGGATTCCCCGCCGAGTGGGCAGGAGCCATAGTGCCTGCCTAATGGGCCCTGGGCTGGGACCTGGTGGAGAGGGAGGGCCCAGGTCCCCCTACCACCCTTTTCTCTACCCTGGACAATCAACCTCCCCCCCTCCCCCGATCCAGGAAAGGCTTCTCCGGGCAGCTAGGCCTCAAAGGCCGTATTTACCCTGATAGAGGGGCATTGACTTTGGGGAACTAGGCTGCTAGCCGTATTTACCCTGATACAGGGACATTGACTTTGTGGTGAAGCCGAGGGGGGGGACGAGCCCCTTGACAGCATGAAACGGAGAAGAAAAGGAGCATTTATTGCAGACTATTCCCTGAATCAAGGAATGAAATTGTATACAAACCTATCTTTGGCTATTTGCTGTCAGATGTTCCTGTTTTTACATAAAAAGTGACTGATATCAATCTCTTTTTAAAGAACACTGTGGAAATCGTGTCCTTCAAAAGAACTGAATGTATCAGTGATTAACTCTCTGCTGGGTGGTTACATCTGCACTGGAAAAAATGTTGCCAAATTAGCACTCAGTAAGAAGTCTCAAAGAGCTTGGCTTGTTGAACCTAACCAGGTGAAGGCTAAAGAGAGGCATGATTGCTCTCTCTAAATATATCAGAGGGATAAATACCAGAGAAGGAGAGGACTTATTTAAGTGCCAATGTGGACATTATGATAAATGGATAGAAACTAAGTCAGGAAGGAATTTTCTCCTGAGTCAGATTGGCTGAGACTCTGAGTGTTTTTAGTTTATCACGATCATGGGGCACTGGTTACTTGAGGCTTTAAACTAGAGTAAATTGTGCACTCTCTGTAACTTGAAGTCTTCAAATGGTGATTTGAGGCCATCAGTAACTGAGTCAGACATTATGGGTCTATTACAACAGTGGGTGGATGAGGTTCTGTGGCCTGTGATGTGCAGGAGGTCAGACTAGATGATCATGAGAGTCCCTTCTGGCCTTAAAATCTGAGTCAGTGAGGGACTAGAGGGAGAGATACTTCAATGATAAAATTAATGGAGAGCTAAATATCAATTGAAGTGCCTGAATGTTATCAACAGAACAACATTCAGGCTAAACAGATGGAAAAAATTCTAACTGTGAAGTTGAGTCATTCTTGGGAAAAGAGAAGGAATCCCGTTGCTTGAATGACTTAAACCTAGCCTGCCCAATGCAAAGAATGAGCATGCAGGGAACAATTTGCCCCAGCCGGAGGGCGGGGGGGGGGAGCGGGAAATAAGCTTGCCCTTTCTTTCTGACTTTCTATCTGTCTTTCTTTCTCTAATTGCTGTGATGACTGTGAGGAGGAAATGTTAATTCCCCAAGCATACATTCTCTGCCTACTCTATGCCTGATACAGATTAGATTAGAGAAAGGCAAATAAGAAGCACTGGTGGTATTAGTTAACAGTACACCTTTCTCATGGTTCCATGCTTGAGCATCTTGGCATATGCCATGCCAAGTCAATGAGTTCCTTGTTTTTTGCAGAAGCTCATTTGTTCTCAGGTCTCAAAGGGATTTTTCTACTCTCTCTCAACGTGAGAAGATTCTCACATTCCCATGGTACCGATAGACCCCTACTTAGCCTCTGTCACTCACCATTGTGTGGTGATTTAATATGGCTGTTGTGGAAACAAAAATATACCTCTAGTCTCTCTCTCTCTAAAATGGAGTTTCATAAATGGAGTACCTAAAGTGTTACGGCATGTATGAAATCTTGATAAACATACTAATCGGAATAGCAAGAGCTTAATGGAAATATGACATTTGAGCATGGAACAACATTAATGAGGCAGTCATTTCCTTTTTTTCCTGTACTGAGCAGCATAAGTTCTGTGTGCAAAGAAGTAGCATCAGTTTTGAGAGAAACAAATGGATGGAACCCTGCGCAGCTGTAGCAAAACATTTTGTTCTGTAGCCATAACTTGCTTGCTGTGAATGGCTGTTTAAATGTAAAGCCAAATGTAATTCCATGTAAGAATAAGAAAGCATCCCTCCTTCTGAAAATGATGAATGGAGAAATCCTCATTAATACAATGTTTTGCTCACCTCTCTGAAAGGTGTGAAGCTGCATGTGGAGAGGTAGCAAGTATCCAGTGAGGATTATGTAGGTGTCTGAGCTGTAAAATTAACTGTGTCACTGCAGTGCTGTATGTATTTGTGTGTTAATATCTATGATGTTAAGAATCAGTGCTATGGCAGAGCGGAAGAGACCTTTATTTTTAAAACTAAAGCTCTTGCATGCTCCTCTTTCTTCTCTACCTGTGACTACTGCAGACAACATTTCTGTAAATAATGATGAAGCCAGTATTGCTCTTAAGAAAATCTTATTTTTCCCTGGACAGCACAGATTATAGTACATACCTGCTTGTTGAACCCTTGTCATCTCATGTTTTTAATGGTCAGACAGCAGAAGGGGAGGAAGAGGGCACCAGAGGGGTTTAGTGATCGACAGACAGTTGCTCAACAACAGCATCAGTGAGAAGCAATCCCCATGGTCCAGGCCTATTTTCAGAAGCAGAATAAATACCCACTGACTCATGAGTTATTGGAGCCATTCTTCTCGGTAAATCATTCATATATTAAATCCTTCGGTTTCATTTGCATTTCCTCTGTCAAAATCTAAATAAGAATAAAATTTATGAAATGACAGAATTATGGAGCTAATGTGGATTTGAGATACAAACCACATGCTTTCTGGGCCAAATCCAGTTCTCCCTCACACCTCCATCTTGTCCCTTTTTACTCAAGTGAGTTTCATGGTGGATAAAAATAGCCTGAAATTTGGCCTGACATTCCTGACCTCAAAGGGCTGTGCTTTTCTTTCACATTGAAATCAGGGAAGGATATGCTGGCATTACTTTGCATATGCTGTTCCCCAAGTGCCTCCAGTTTTAAGACCTTTAGTAATTAACGGGTTCTACAGCGTGGTTCCATAACCTTTTGATAAAGGATGTCAGGGTAAAAGCCATGTGGCATGTTACTACTGTACGTCTGTCAGTTTCACTAGTTGATAGTCTATTCAGTATGTGATGTTTCTTTATAGGATGATCTGTTTAGTAGGTATTTGTAATGAGCCCTGCAGAATTTATCAGGTTGCTGGATGTGTTGGGAGAAATAATTAGCTGCTCAGTTGCTTCATCTATTAATATTTAGGAGATTGTCAACTTAACATTCCTGTTTAGAACACACAAACCTGCCATTGAAATTCAAACCTTGGCCATAATTAACTTCTCTAATTGTCCCAGGTAGGCTGACATCTTCTCCAAGATTGCATTATTTATAATTGTCAGTGTTTCCATGACAGGTGCATGACAGGGCCTTAGATTGCTTTGCCAAACAGCCTCTGTACTGACATTCAGAAGGCGACAGCCTGAGGAGGCACAAAGAGAGGGACTTATTGGAAAATGCCACTGTTTGAGCTTTGATTGACAGAGATGCCAAGAATATATTGTCAGGTGACAAGGAGAGCTGGGATGCGCTTGGTGCCAGAACTATGGTGTGTGCTCCTGTGGAGGGTTCTCTCAAAACAGAATTAAGTGTGAGTTCTCACACAGGAGAACAAAATTGCTGAGTGTTTAAAGCCAAACTGCTTGCCTCTAATTCAACACTGCAAAAATAAACAGCTTACAAGCAAAAATATCTGTTGATACCAGCAAATTGTGCAAAGAGCTTGTTCTTATCTCTTTTGTGGACCACCTCATTGTGATGCTTACCAGGGATAGCTAGGTGTTGAGGCACCTCATTACCACTTGCTCTTACTATGAGGAAGCCTTGTCTTTAGGTCGGCTTTCTGACTCTACGGGGAATACTAATACTTGCCTCTTGATAATGGAGGTTCCACTGTCCCTCTGCAGATTAGCGATCGGCTGCTCCAAGTTGCAAACCCACCAGGCATCTTCCTGGAGCGCCCAGTCTTTGGCCCACTGGCCACTCTCACAATATTCGCAGAGGAACAGTGTTGCTCCCAAGGAAACCGTACACACAGTGAAACCTCCAGTCATCACTCTATTTAACACATACTACTTTGATAAGTTTATCGTGAGGGTTAGCAAGCAGAAATATTAGAAACATGGTTGCATATAAACTATATTGCACATTCTAGAGCCTAGACTCCAGTATCTGGACACTTGCAGGTTTTAGAGCAAATCTAACCACAAAGTCCTCCCACCATTTTTCAGCCAGGCGGACCTGTAGTCCTTTTTTCATGAGGCAAAATGCATCACCAGCTTGTCTCTAGAGGAGGGATGCAGGGGATCTCTTGGAACCCGTAGCTATCTGAGGATGGTCCTTTGATCTTTTTCATTAAGAGAACACACCCTGATGATTATTTTTCCTTGTTGATTTTGGAATCTTTTAATTGGTCTCTGGAACCCTGTGTACATCGGCTTACACTGTGAGACACACAATGACCAGATAGGGAAATATGCTTGTCTTCTGGAAACACAGTTAGGGTATGTCTAGACTACATGCCTCTGCCGACAGAGGCATGTAAATTAGACATACCGACATAGTCTATGAAGCAGGCATTTAAATAGCCCCTGCTTCATTAGAATAAAAATGGCTGCCACATTGTGCCGGCTGAGCTGTTTGGCGGCACAAAGCGGCAGTCAAGACGGGGATTGGTCAGCAAGGAAAGCCTTTGTCAACCGATCCTGTAAGGAAAGCCTTGCCAACCGATCCCCATCTTGACTGCCACTTTGTGCCGCCAAACAGCTGAGCTGGCACAACGTGGTGGCCATTTTTATTCTAATGAACCGGGGGATATTTAAATCCCCACTTAATTGACTATGTCGGTATGTCTAATTTACATGCCTCTGTTGGCAGAGGCATGTAGTCTAGACATACCCTTAGTCTTGATTCAAAATCATGAGATGGAGTATTAACCGTTTCCCTTGAAATGGCCGAAGGTTGCTTTAGTGTGCATGCGGTTTGAATAGAACGAGTTTGTGATTCTGCCTATGTGTTTACATGTTGTTCTAACACATTAAGGGATTGGGGAATAAATGACACAGTTTGAAAAATGTTACACTTCCATATAAGTGCTATAAGATTATCAAAAGGGATGCTGCCAGGTTGAGATTTTTGGAAAATCTGGCCATTTCATCAGGTGATTGTGGGAGCTGCTGTATGCTGAGTTTTTAAAAATCCAGCCTTAAATACACACAATTCATACGTGTGTGTGATGGCATGTGCAATACCTTGGAATGTCTTGGAAGTGGAGAGGAAGAATGTGTCTAGTATCTTATCTTATTCACTGAACTCCTGTGCACAGCAACTGGAAAATACTTCTGAATAAAGTTTGGTGGATAATGGAAAAAATTAGCAGAATAATTCATTTAAAGCTGCTATTACACTTGTCAAATACTGTTCAACCAGTTCTGCTCATATCTGGTAGGTCTAGGAAACCTTTCCTGAGGAAAAGGTTATGTATAAAATGTGCATTTTGGAAATAAATTAAGAAGGGTTTATCAAGAGTATATACTGCGACTATGTAATGGCCATTCAGAGAGTAATAAAACAAATTATTAAAAGAGGTACAGGAGAGAGACCAAGATGACTGGGGAGTATCCTTGGTGAGGGGGAGTACTTGAATATTGTCCAGCTGTGGAGAACTGAATGTCAACAATGTGTACTGACCATCTTTTTTTTTTTAAAACTCATCATTTGCTCTCTGGCATGGTTACCTCAGTTACGTCCTGTTATAAACATAGGAAGAAACTGGTATCGAGAATACCATCACATAGTAACTGTTGGCAGACATGACTTCTTGATAGCAACCCCAATGTATAAGAATAACTCTTCTGATCTAACAAATTGATCACCATTTTTTGTCTATTTTCTACAGCTGTTGCACTTTGCATATCCCTGCTCAGCCCCTCTCTCTCTCTCTCTCTCTCTCTCTCTGCTGATGATTTAGAATACAAAGTACTTTTCTAAGCAAAGACTTAATTTTTGTGTGATCCATACAGCATCATGTTGGGTTCTAGTAGAGTGACTGGGCTGCTGCTGCTCTCTGCTTACCACAATCTCAGCACTTCAGTGGCATCTGAATTCTGTATCCTTGTCAGAATACAATCCCCAAGATTTAGCAAAAAGCGTAACTGTAGGTGACTTTATTATTCAACACCATCTCCCCCACAATACCACCTGACAAATCTTTAGTGGATTTTTAAAGGCATAAAAATTTCTTTAATGATAATGATTTATTGATCTCCCTCAAATTTGTATTTTAAGATCTCTAGCATTTTGATTGAATTGCTGTTCTCTTTATATATATATAGATAGATAGATAGATAAACGGCCTATGTTGATTTTCTGCAAATGTTGTCATGTGAAGGTAGGTTTGCCAGTTTTGTGTGGACGTATTCCTGGAGATTTCATCATATGACATCAAAATTAATGTTTTCAATTAAAGATTTCCTGGAGACTCCAGGGCAATCCTGGAGGGCTGGCAACCCTACCTAAAGGTCTTTAATAAAGCTGATCTCATCCTGCTGGTTGGAGCAAAGGGAGTCTGGGACCCACAGCACTGACCCTTGGGCCAATGTGTGTCACCAAGGAAACATCTTCATGAAGCATGTAAAGGAGGCTCCTCCCTCTACTCTTCCCTCTCAGAATCTGGCCCATATACATTGTGTCACCCATAGTTGGTGTGGGCTTCCCTGGTCATTATGGAGTGCTGTTGGCATACTTTAGGCAGTACATTGGAACAGCGTATCTAATTATAGAAAGAGTAGACATGGGGCCAGCCTTATTCTTACATAATCCAAGCACCACAAAGACAGCCAACAACTGAGTCTGAAGTCTCTATTTCTGTGGAAATTAGTCTGGAAAGTTATAAACTTTAAACATATGCAGAAATTATGCTTAACCCTGTCATTTGTGCAAATAAGTAGGGATTCATAGCTGTATTGGAGTTCAGGCAACTGCTGTAGAGTCTTTCAACTCATATAAAGCCTTTCATCTCTAGGGGCATGTCTACACAGCAGGGCTAAACTTAAAATAAGCTATGCAACTTGACCTATGCTGATTGCATAGCTTAAGTCAAAATAGCTTATTTTGACTTTTGGCACTGTCTGCACAGCAGTTATTTTGAAATAAAGCACTCTTCTCCTGACTTTTCTTACTCTTCATACAATGAGGGTTAAAGGAGTTGGAGTAAGAAGCCTGTTATTTCGAATTTATTTCGAAATAACGGGCTTGCTGTATAGTTGTGCACTATGTTATTTCGGAATAACGCTGCTGTGCAGACAAAGCCTTGGTGACTGAAAATCCAGCCAAGGTCTGAAGACAAAAAGTTGTTGCCATTTGCAATTCAGTGGCTTGTTGCATGAATTGTTGAGGTCAGGTCAGTCTTTAGTGGACACCTGGCCACTTTCACTAAAACTACCATGGCTGACAGTCTCATCAGAGAAGTCAGTGACCATAGTGAATGGACTTGGGCTGTCTTGTCTAGAGGTGCTTCCTCCCGGATGCAGCTGCAGAACAGTGTGGGGGAAGCTTTCATTTTCACTGCTTGTACCAGGCATGTCCTGTGGTGAAAAGAAGCATTGATTTCCAGTGTTGATCCATAAGCAAGTTCCATGATCACTCAAATAAATTTTTTTTTAAATGTGGAGAGCCCATTCGGTTTGTTTCTAGTTTGGTTCTTGGGATGGGGTAAAACCCCCTAGCATTTTAATATGATAGCTTTCCCTGAACTTGGAAATTCTCTTCAGATTTTTTTTCCTGAGTCTGACCTAAAACCCAAACAGGTCTATGACCTAAACAGACAATCTGGGAAGTATTTAACCTTAATTTTAATCTTTAAAATAAATTGGATTAATAAAGACTTTTTGCCTATAACTTACAATATGGGTTCAGGATAGAAAAATGGTTTTTAACTAGGAGCAGAGAACGTTGGACTCCTTTATTTCTGAGTATGAAGGGGAACCATCTTCTAAGGATCTTGAACAGGAATCTTTGCATCATACTTGGGCTTCTGGGGCACTCTACCTACCCACAACTGCCTTGCAGTTGAGAACTGACAAGTGCACATACACTACACTGTTTTAATGCAGCTGCAGGTTCTAGTTTTTCTGCTAAAAACACAAATAAAAAACATTTTAAGACAAAGTTAGGGCTGGTTTGCTAATAAAGATTGTTGCCAAAGGAAAACAGTCTCTCGTACTTTGGCAGGAGATTATGAGCCCAGCTGTCTACTCATGGCTACTTTTGCTGGATTATCTGCCAGCTTTTAAAAAATGAATTACTTTGTTATGGAGGATGAGTTTTTGACTTTCATGAATCAGGTTTGAACGACCCCTTGTGGAAAGGCATATGAAAAGGTATAACAGTATGAGTTCTTCATTCCCTGCCTGCTCCCATTGGTCGCTTACAACTCTTTCATGCTGAGGGTTTGCCTTATTAGCAGGAACTCAAGGGAATATCCCAGCCAAGTGCACACATTCGGTTGACCAGAACTGTGAAGAGACAATTCCAAAACATAAGTAGTAAAGGACTATGGGAACTCTGTAATGTAAGGTGTCCATCACTGTCTGTTCCTAGAATTTCAAATATCTGGTGAAGCTCTGAAACATGGAGAATATTGAACTGGGTAAAATAATATATGGATAAAAGACTTATAAGGGGCTTTCAGGATTTTCCATTATTTGTATTTTAATAATTCTGTGAGGCCTCAACCAAATTCCAGGCCCCATTGTGCAAGGTTCTGTACAAACCTAGTAAAAGAAGATCTTTCCCTGAAGAGGTTGCAGTGTAAACAGATAAGACAAAGGATGGTAGAAAATAAAATCATTTTACACATGAGAACTTTGAGACAAAGACGTTGAATGACTTGCCCATGGTCACACTGTCTGCAGCAAGGCTGGAAACTGAACCTAGCTCTCCTTAAGCCACGTCTAAGGAAAAGCAAAGTTGAACTAAGATATGCAACTCCAGCTACATGAATAACATAGTAGGAGTCAACGTACCTTAGTTCAACTTATTTCAGGGTCCCCACTGTGGAAGGTTGATGCGAGAGAGTACCAGTGTTCCCAGGAGCATGATCAGTGTTTGATTTAGTGAGTCTAAACCTGCTAAATCAACCCCTTGGAGATCGATCTCCACAGCATTGATCTCCTGGTAAGTGCAGACAAGGTTTTAGTCCCAATCAAATGCCTTTCCCTCCTCATTCTTCTGTCCTGTGCACATTGTCCTGTACACATTTTTGTGCTGTTTGTACAGTATCTTGTACAATTGAATCCTAGTCCATGGCTAGGACTCCTAAATGCTACTGTAATACAAATAGATGTGCCTGCCTTCTCTATTTAGATTGCAAGATTTTGGGGAGCATAACTTAATATGTACCTGGACCATGTCGAGCACAATGGAGCCTCTATCCTAGTTGAAATCCCTAGGCTTTATTGGGGGAAAAAATAACTGTGGATGGAAGACCCTTGTAAGTCTCTTACCCACATACTAATCTGCTCAGTTCAATATTTTCCATGTTTCTGAGCCTTGCTAGAAGTTTGAAATTGTAGGAGATGAGAGAAGGAAATGCCTTCTACTACTATAGATGCCCTAAAGTGTTCCCATAATCATTTGGTTATTAAATGTATTATGATTATTATTGTTTAAATGAGGTGATGCCTATGAGGCCCAGACCAGAACTCTGTTGTCCTAGGTGCTATATAAGCACCAAGTAACTTGCCATACCCTCATACATTTGTGGTTACCAAAATGCATTCCTGTCCTACTAAGGGGTTCTCTTGAGCATCTGCTAAAAAAGGTAGACTCCAACCATGGAATAGTTGGGAGCAAAGAACTCCTGATATGATTTTCCTATATATCCATAAGAAGCAACAGATTTAGCCTCACTTTTTCATTATAGTGCTGGTTAATAAACATATCCACAACTTTGTGGACATGACTGGTTGGAGGTACTATAGGCTATATGTATAATTAAAGACCTGACCAGAGGAGGAGACCACAGTGAAGAAGTTCGAGGTATTTTGAGGACCATCGTTGAGAGCCTGTTAGCAAAAGCAAAAAATGATCACATCCAGAAAGTACTCCTCATAGTCATTCTGCCTTTTTCATCTTGTGCAGCACAGCAACTCTTGAAAGGTTTTGAATTAGCTTTAAAAGCTGGGAGCTGTCAGATGTGACAGATTAATAGTTGCTCCTATACATTCAGAAAAAGCAGAAATGGCATAACGTATGGTCAATTTAGAGACCACCTGTTGCTTGACTGAGAGAGTAACTCAGGCCCTTCTTCATTTGCATAATACAGAGAAGCTAGAGAGCCCAATATAGGACAGGTGGCTGTTATGATATCGATGGTGGGCAAAACTTGCTGAATATGAAATTAAGGATTCTTTGTAAACAACCAGAGCAAACCAAAACAAAAGGATAGGTTGCAAAAAGAATGAGGCTGATAATTCTGCTTTGATCTATATAAAAGAAAAAAAAAGATTAGGCAGATTGCCCTTGTTTCCTCACAGGTTAGCAAAGATGATCCTCATTCAGCTAACTAGAGGCTTAGCTTACCTATTTAGTATTTATATAGTCAAGTTTACAATTAACATTTTCTTCCTATTCTGCCTAATTGAGATAAAGGAAATTATTGTGCACCTAAAATAACGGGTTGCATTTTGAGTTAATGTTGGTAAAACTACCATGTAAACAAGTCTCCACTTGCGATACGGTTATTTATGGAGTCTCCCTGTTTAATGTGGACAGGTGCTTTTAACATTTTTTTTTCTGAACCTGACAGTAGGTATAGCCTTTATTACCACAGCTTTTGAAGTCTGAGCTCTAGTTAGGGCATATATTTCTCCTGATGACAGACCGTAAGAAGGACATTCATACACGCATCTGTTTATAGGTTGGCTCACACAGCCAACATTACAGTGCCCTTTAAAGCATTGGTTATAGTGTTTGCTTTTCATGAATATATAGTGGTGATAGTAGGGTGTAACTCATTAACTCTGTCAACTCAAATAAAATTGCTCTTTATGTGCTAAGGAAATATATCTTTGTAACTGAAAGGAAAATGTCCCAACTGAAGTGTTGAATGAAAAGTGACAATATCTATTTCTGTTTTTACAAAAAGTTTTCTGTCTTAAAGACTTCTCGGATACATGCTGGCTATATCTCTGAGTCACTTTGTTTCCCTCTAATGTTAAACTTTCATAGCTCTCATTTGGTACTCAACCCCTAAACCAGGAGTGGGGAACCTCAGGCCTGGGAGTCAGATGAGGCCCACTGGGCTGGAGCACCGAAAATCTATTAGCCTGGGTCCTCCTAGGCTCTGATGTGTGAGGGGAACGTGAGGAGTGTCTTTCTCCTTCTCAGTCAGGAACTTCTCACTTGTGTGTGGCCCCCAACTGATTTTTCTGTGGGTCAGCGGCCCCCAACCCAAAAAAGGTTCCCCCTAAACACGATGCTCTGAAGAAGTTTTGAAATATAGAGGGCCCAATTTTGATTTAATTTACCAGTGTAATTCCACTGACTCAAATACACCCTCTCATGTCAATACTTTCCTACTGTGAATAAACCATGTAGAAATCATACAGGCATGGAAATGTAGGGCTGGAAGGTACCTCAGGAGGCCATATAGTACATTCCTCTCACCCTCAAGTACGTCTTGGTCCACTGAGTAGACCTGAGAAAACACTAGGCACTCTTTTGTAAAATGCCCAGACAATCACTGTGCCAGAAACTGGGATCTAAGTGCTGCAATCCTTGATATAGGAGTTAAATCTTAATACTTGATGCACTTTCATCAGCAGTGCATGTAGGAGGTGTTCCTGTTAGCCCATGTTGCTAATTTCTAAGGGTTGATCATGGAAATTTGTCAAGCAATTCAGCAAAATCTCTGAATCCTGCTATGCAGACTAGCACAGCCGAATCTCCTGAACCAAATCCAGATGTTGCCAATGCAGCAGAGGCTGTGTGGAAAACACGTTTGCAGCTCAGTGTCATGTCACTTTGGAAGAGCCTATGTCTGGAATGACAAACTGTCTGCATAGGCAAGTGACTGGCTCTGAATCCAGCCCTAGCTAGGTAGTTCTCCATGCAACTAGTTCTTTTCAACCACAATTCATACCTAGCTCTGTTTAGTCTGGTGTTGCAGTGCAATGGTCTTTGTTGCAAAGCATTGCTGCATGATGTAGGCTGGGATTTTTAACTCCTGTGGGATTTGGTACCTAAAGCATTTTAAAGTCCACAAGAGGTGGGTACCCAAATTCTTTTAGTGCATTGGAAATATCCACTCTAAATGTAATGTAGCTCGCTAGATATTGTGGACAGAATCTGAACCAAACACACTGTGCATTTATGTTTTCATCCATCAATATCTTGTGGAGCTAGGGAAATAATCACAAGAGATACAAGAGTTGCATAAACTGTGAAGAAAATTAAGCTATATTTTCAAAGGGTAGGAAACATGAAAAGAGTTTGATTGTGTAGTTATCAATTATTTGTTTGCATTGGGATACATGAATATATCAAAACCTTAGCTGATACTAGTTTCCAATACTAATGTCTTGCCTTTAAGGCAGTAAGTGACCTACTTCTTGCTGTATACTCTTTGGTTAGATGCTTTAAGAAAGCTGTATAGGTCATACTTATTGAAGTGCATTTGCCTTCGACATTCAATAAACTTTTCAATGTGTTTGTGCTAGGCCTTTTGCCTCATTGTGAAACTGAATGACTCCCAGAATAATGGACATGCTAGCATTTAATAAAATCATAGAATCCTAGGGCTGAAAGAGACCTCAGGAGGTCATCAAGTCCAGCCCCCTGCCCAAAGCAGGACCAATCCCAACTAAATCATCCCAGCCAGGGCTTTGTCAGGCCAAGACTTAAAAACCTCTAGCATGGCAATTCCACCACCTCCCTAGGTAACCCATTCCAGTACTTCACCACCCTCCTAGTGAAATAGTTTTTCTTAATATCCAACCTAGACCTCTCCCACTGTAACTTGAGCCCATTGCTCCTTGTTCTGCCATTGCTCACGACTGAGACTAGCCGCTCTCCATCCTCATTGGAACATCCCTTCAGGAAGTTGAAGGCTGCTATCAAATCCCCCCTCACTCTTCTCTTCCGCAGACTAAACAAACCCAAATCCTTCAGTCTCTCCTCATAGGTCATGTGCTCCAGCCCCCTAAACATTTTGGTTGCCCTCCGCTGGACCCTCTCCAATGCGTTCACATCCTTTCTATAGTGGGAGCCCAGAATAGGATGTAATACTCCAGATGTGGCCTTACCAGTGCCAGATAAAGGGGAATAATCGCTTCTCTATATCTGCTGGCAATGCTCCTCCTAATGCAACCTAATAATCCATTCGCCTTCTTGGCTACAAGGGCACACTGTTGACTCATATCCAGCTTCTCATCCACTGTAATCCCCAGGTCCTTTTCTGCTGAACTATTACTTAGCCAGTCAGTCCCCAGACTGTAGCAATGTTTGGGATTCTTCCATCCCAAGTGCAGGACTCTGCCTTGTCCTTGTTGAACCTCATCAGATTTCTTTTGGCCTAATACTCTAATTTGTCTAGGTCACTCTGGATCCTATCCCTGCCCTCCAAGGTATCTTCCTCTCCTCCTAGCTTAGTGTCATCTGCAAACATGCTGAGGGTGCAATCCATCCCGTCATCCAGGTCATTAATAAAGTTGTTGGACAAAACCGGCCCTAGTACCGATCGTTGGGGCACTCCACTTGAAACCGACTGCCAAACAGACATCAGACACCATTTCCTCTTCACTCAAGTTGGGCTTCTCATATCTTATCAAGCAATGGAAAGTCACCTGTACCTTTTGGCTGTGGAGACACAATACTAGATAGAAAAATTAAAGAAGAACATTGAGACTTGATAAATTGCAAAAATACTAATTTAAATGAAGAAATAAGTTTTGGTGGCTATTGTGCTGCATGTATTATGATGGAGACTAAAATATAAAACTTCTTACATGCGAGGCATATGTAAAAGAAGCACAGATGGCTCAAACATTTAAAGCTTTGTTCTTTGGTCATTAAGCTCCCGTTGAATTCAAGTGGCCTCACTATTTGGTCTGATTTTTCTAAGCACAATCAATTTTAAGCACTGAAAGGGGATGTCAACATTTTTGTCACTTGCTCTTATTTGTAGGTAAGTAACTATTTTTATACATTTGGCTCATCTCTAGATGCTAGGCATGGCGCAAGGGGATAATTGAACTCCTTACAGTTAGAGATGTCCCATCCATAGGAAGGTTTGGGGTGGCTGCCCTGTGCCTGAGGGGCCCCCATGGCTACTACCTCAAACATCCTTTGGATGGGCCAAACGCAGGGTGGAAGCAGAGGTCATCCTGCCCCACCCCCACCTCCGTGGCAGCAGGGGCAAGAGTTGGGCTCCCTTTCCCAGCCCACTGTATGTAGCTTCTCTGCAGCAGCAGAAAGCAGAGCGCCCTGGCCCCACACTGGCTGCTGATGCCGTGGTAAGTGTGGGAGGAAGGAGGATGACCTCTGCTGCTGCCTGGCTCCCAGTAATTCCCTGGCTTGTCACACGGGGATGGGGGCAAAAGGGCACAGCAGGTGTGGGAAGAGGCTGGGAGGAGAAGGGTAGAGCAGGAATGGGGGTAAAGCAGAAGTCAGGGCCTGCAGGGGAGTTGTTCCAGGACCTGCTCTCCCCCCACCTCAGAGATGGCACTGCTTGTGGTGCTGCCACCTGTGGTTGGAAAGATCTCTGCATATCTGTTCACCAAGCCATCTTTTTCACCTCTTTCAAACCTCTAAGAACTCCCCCAGCCATGCAGCCTGCAACATATGCAGTGTTCCCTCTAGTCTTTTCCATCCATGTGCAGAATAATTTGTATGTGCACTGAGGCATGTGTGAATGTTCACCCCCAGTAGAAACAAAAAGCCTGGCTGTGAGTGCTCTGCTAGTCAACTGGGCAGCAGGGAACACTGGTCTTGTGCATCTTCTGCCCCCATCATTTCTCCCCCACACATGTCCTTGCTTGTTTAAGAACCTAGCTTTTAATCTTGTTAAAATGTAGGGATGGTCTTTCGGTTTTGTGAGGCACCTAACGTGTTTGGGGGAAAGGAAAAGTAATAACAAAAAAATGGCGAATTTGTTTTTTAGTTTTGCGTTAAACTCACTGAAGGTAAGAGAGGGATGAGGCTAAACCAACATTTTTTAAGTCTGTTTCTAGCCAGGCAGAGGGTACCTTCTGTGTCTTGACCATCTGGGAATGTGTAAGAGGCATGAAAATGCTCTTTTGAGGGCACTAGAGTTGACATTCAGCACTACTGTAGTCTCACTCAAGGTTCATCCATCCTTATTATAGAATATCACTTTCCCATTTTGGTCTAGCAATGGCAATGCAGCGGTGTTGATTTGTGTGTTGTGTATAAGCAGTAAATATGGTTATTTGGACCCCATGTGCCTCTGTGGCACCTTCATGTTATCTACTTGATATATGAGACAGTGTGTCTTTGCATCCATCTGTTCATCCATCTGTGCATCTGATTGTTCAAGAACTCTTCCTAAACAGTAAGAGCTAGGTCCCCGCTACCCTGGGCTGGCCTGAGGAGCAGCTGCTAGCTGCCCTCACCTCCTGCCCTGAGCCCTCTGTCCTCTGCCATGACTCCTGCATCCTCAGCTACACCACCCCTGCTGTGGTTCCTGAACCCTTCCCCACCCAACCTACTGCCTTGTACCCCCCCCCATATCTCCTCCCCCTGCCTTGTGCCTGCCTGAAGCCCCCCCCCCAACTCCCAACTCCCTGCTGTGACTTCTGCACTCCCCACACCTTGCCCTGAGTCCCCCATACCTTGCAAGCCTCTGCCCTGATTCTTGCACATCTCCCTGTCTTGTGCCCCACACATCCAACCTCCTGCCCTGCCTTCTGCACTCCACATTTCTGCCCTGAGCTCATCCTCACCCCCAACTTCCTTCACACCCCCAGACCTGTGCCCTGAGCTCCCCCACAGACCCATGACCCTGTGCTATTTCCTGACCCTCCCCACACCAGCCCTCTGCCCTGAAGGACCGGATCAACACCAGGTAAATCTTGTAGCGTTTCATAAAGAGCAAAAGTCACAACAATCAGGCAGGAGGGATGGGATCCTAATGAGAGAATTTGATAAACACTGAGTGACCTCACAGGGTGCTGGAACACAATCAAATTATTTAAGTGATCTTCATTTCCGCTGTGCATCTTCCTATCAAGTGATTACACCCATCTCACAGCATGGAATTCAAGGGGTCGTGCATGAGGGAAGTTTCCCCAACATGATCCATTGGAGCAACCAGGAAGCCCCCTCTGATGGGGAAGCTTTCTGCTTGCCATTTGTAGCCCCCTGCACCTCCTGACAGCCACAAAGGGGCCAGATCTCCATAGACAATCTTGCTTTTCATGTTTTCCAGCTCTTGCCAGCGTGGGCTTGTTCCACAGCACAGAGTAAAGGAATTGCTTCTACAGAGTCTGTTCATGCTGATGCTCATTGTGCAGCAATTTCTGATACATTAAAATCTTCCATCACAATTACAGCTGCTGGTATTGTTTCGTAGCACTTCTCAGATAACAGTCAAGGGGCGTGCTTTAAATCTAGGAATGTTAAAATAATAAAAGCTTTTTAGCACCCTCCCTCCCCCCATGACAGTCCTAGGGTATGTCTACACTACAGTGTTATTTCGAAATACCTTATTTAGAAATAGTTAATTTGAAATAGCTTATTTCGAAATAACACATCTACACACAAAATGCATTCCGAAATAGCGTTTTGCTATTTCAAAATAGCGTGTCCACACTGAGTGGACACTGAATTGCATTGAAGGCCATCCGGAACCAGGTCCAACAAAGCATCAGGTCAGGAGTTTATTTCTGTGGCTGCTGCCTGAGGCTATCTGAGGCTTGTGCTTAAAGGGACCCCCACCCCGGGCAGCCAGTTCTCAGCTTTCCCTGCTTGCTTGCCTACCTTGATGAGGGTCAGCAAAGCATTTGTGTCTCTGCATGCTCTGGTTGCCCTCACTTGGGACACCACAGCACTCTGCAGCATGGAACCAGAGCTGCCCTTGAGCGCTCTGGTGCTTCTGGTGAATGCGTTGATGCGAGCCTGGCTGCACTTTCTGCAGGCTGCCATCCAGGAGGTCCATCGGGGGGCTGTCAGTATCCAGGAGGCCCTGCAGGAGAGCTTCCACCCTGAGGAGCACTAAGAGCCTCCCTGGTCTGCCCCACTGGGGGTTTGTGCTTCATTCCTCCCCCACATCGTTCCACTTACCCTCCCAGCCCCCCTTCCTGATGTCAAATAAAATACACATATTTTCATGAACACAAACTCTCTTTATTTAACAAAACTGGGGGGGGGGATGAAACTGGTGAGACTGGAGAAAGGAGGTGGGAGAAGGGAGGGGAAAACCTGGGAGGAGGGAGATGGAAGGGAGAAGCAAGGGGAAGAAGGGGGAGGGGAAGCTCAGGGCTCACGGTTGGGGGTCTTGCCGGACCAACTTGATTTTCATGTGAACCTGCTCCTGGTTCACGTATGGCCTTTGGTGGCCAGGCTGGCAGCTATACTGCCATAGATGGCCACGTTCCTCCATCTAGTGCGGAGATCATGGACGTTGGGGGCATCCCCCCCAAACCTAAATAAGGTCCACCCTGATCTCCACCCTGGACCAGGAAGGCGCCCGCCTTCTCCAGGCCCTGGCAGGCTCCTGGGAGCTGGCAGACTGCTCCTGGGGAGCAGCGGAGGGCTGGCTGCCAGTGGCTTGCTGGCTCATGTTTTGGGGCCACTGGGTCAGGGGCAGTGACTGCTGGCTCTGGGCCGGCAGGCTTGGAGCTGGCACAGGCACTGTGGCCAGAGTCAACCCCTTTAAGGGTTCCGGGGAGAGAGGGGAGGGAGAGTAGTGTTCTTGTTTGAGGCTGGAGTGGCCACCAGGGCACCCTGAGAAGGTTGGAGGCCCCCTTTTTCGAAATAAGTGTCTACACAGCACTTATTTCGAAATAGCTGTTTTGAATTTGGCATTATTCCTCGTAGAATGAGGTTCACCAAATTCGAATTAAGTGCTTCACTATTTCAAATTTATTTCGAAATAGCGGTTTGGCTGTGTAGACGCTAATAAAGTTAATTCGAAATAACGGCTGTTATTTTGAATTAACTTTAATGTGTAGACATACCCTTAGTGGTGCAGAAGAACACTTACTATTACCAGCTGATCTATGGCTCTGGATACTAAAAACTGGATTTGGCTTGGGAAGAAAAGCCTGCTGTGCCTCATTGCCCAGAGATCGTGTTTGAGTGAGGCAGGGAAATGGCGTAAGTGGGATTTTTTTCCTTGCATAGTGAATATATTTGCTCAGGGAAGAGCAGAAGAAAGGTTCTGATATGTAAATGCCCGATGGTTTCTGTAATCATTGCCCAGCCAGTCAAAGTCAGAAGGGCCGGCAGTTCTCTGCTGTGCTATTTGGGCGCCAGCCATAAAAGAGAGAGCTGCCAAGGGGCAACATTAGCTGGTGCTTTGGAGTTTGGAATGTTAAGTATGAGAATAGTCTGTGAACTGGTGCCACCGTCTCTGAACCAGCATTTCCCTCCCCTTACTCTCCCACTCCACAATGTTCTGCATCCCTCAGAATGCTTCCCAGGCTTTTATCCTTTCCACAAACCCAAATGCTCAGAGCAAAAGAGAGGGGGACGAAGTACCAATTTTGCCTACTTAGATGAGTTCTGTTCCTCCACCTTGCCATTTACATTGTACCTGCTTTCGTAGCTCAGCAAGAATAGAACCCTGAGGTATCTTGCAAGTTATGAAAACTGACTTGCAATTCTTTTTCTTGCGGTTACTTGTCTCTTAAGTGGTTTAAACTCATTCTAAATGGCCATCTCAAATCACTTATGTGCCTTAGTAAATTCAGTGTTCTCAATATCTGTGCAGGTACATGTTTTTCCTGTGTTCTGATAAGATTTTTAGCTTGCAGTGGTGTTGTAGACATCATGGCCCTTGGATTTCAGCAAGACAAGGTGGATGAGGTGATAGCTTTATTGGGCCAATTTCTGTTGGTAGAAAGGGCTATCTTTGCAAACTCTTCTTCAGGTCTGCTGACTTTATCAGGCTCTGAAAAGCTCTTTCAGCTTGGGTTATTACTTCAGCAACCAATCCTCTAGTCAGTGGTGGGCAGCCTGCGGCCTGCAGGGAGCATGCAATCCATCAGGGTTCTGTGTTGCCACTAGATGTTTTGTTTACCATTGCCCAGGCACAGGGTTGCCAGATTCCGCTGGCTTCCATCCAGGTAGTTTTTTTCCTCCCAGTATTACTGAAGTGACACTTGAAGTGAGGTGCATGCTGATTGCACACAACATTGACCTTGAGTGCCGAGCACTCCCAATCAGTGTTACTACAATTCAGCCAACTCACCCTGCAAATTCTAGTTATGCAAGCACACTTAACAAAACTACCCTATCCTGGTAACAGTAATCTTATGGCTCACTGAGATGGAGGTGGCCCACTCACTAGCCTAGGTTGCCCATCACTGGCCCAAGTCCTTCTCTCAATAGCTGTCTTTTAAAAAACAGAAATATCAGACCCTTCAGTTCTACCCACCAGACTGTGTTTTGATTTTTTTTCAAGGGCTTCGCAGTTAGAACTCCCAGTCACATTACCCTTTGCAAAGGGTCTTGAACACAGAGAATCCACTTTTTACGTGGAGTGACTGTTCTTCCTCATTTTGAATTTTAACATTCACATCCCCAAAATGCTTGTCCACAGAAATATTTTTCAAGCAAATACTTTCTCTCCTCCTCTTGTGGCTAGAAACGAAACATTTTTTAAATCCACAGGTTGGGTAGAAAAATATTTTCTTCAATTGCCACGCTGCCAAAAGGGAGAAGTGTCTGTAGACATCTCATGTTTTATGGCTTGCCAATAAAACCATAGAGGATAGATTCGGTTTCCATCGAGCAGATGCTAAGTTTGAAAACTGAATAAAATCTGGCTTAGCAGATTCTTTCTAATACAGAACAAATAGCATATTAGGGTATGTCTAGACTACATCCCTCTTTTTGAAAGATGTAAATTAGATCAAAATTGCAAATGAAGCCAGGATTTGAATTTCCCGCACTTCATTTGCATAGTGGCGGCCGCGCATTCTTTCGAAAACGGGCTTTTCTAAAGTGAAACTGCTGTCTAGATGTAGTTCTTTCGGGGAAAAACACCCCTTTTTCAAAAGATCCTGTACTCCTCGGAGCAAAGAGGGCTGCTTTGGTAATATACACTGCAGGATGTTTCTGTCCCTGGCCCCTGCTGGTATTCACTGGTGTCATGAATAGGGGAGGACTTTGTCACAGGGAAGGGATACCAAGTGGTTTCTTCCCTGTAAGAAGGTTCATTTATTTTCTCTTTCTTTTAAGTCTACCTGAGTTTAGTATCAATGCATGTTCATGAATGGTTTGAGGATGCTGATGAAGCAAGGTTTAATGCTATGCACTTCAGAATGGTTTGTATTTGTTTAACAAGCCCAGCTTGGCACTGTATAATTTTTGTCATAAATTTCCCTTCATTAGCTCCTACCACTGTAGGCTGATATAATCTGACTTGCTAACATCTTTTTAACAAGAGCATGGGTTTTTTTTGTTTGTTTTTCCTCTAGCAAATTGAGATTAAGTCACAACAGCAGCAGAGAATCTGCAGCAATCACATTTACTTTTTGTTCCTACTCCAATACACACCCCTCAGAGAGAACCACATGCAATTGTATGCTTCAGTCAATAAACTCTTATTACCTCAGTGAGAAACATGATGTGTCAAAAATACCTAGGGAGGTTATTAAAAAGATACAGAACCTCAGTGTATTAATGTGCGAGAATTTCTAACGCTTGTATCATTGAGAGGAACTGGAGAGATGCAAAACGTGATTATGCATCTTCCATCCATCATGTACTGTTATTGATCCGAGTTGTTTGTCAGCATTAATATTCCACTGATGGCATTTGAATGCTGAAGAAAAACGTTGGTTGACATTCATAACACATCACATTAGGTGGAGAAAATTGTGTGTCTCATATGAATGTTTTAGAATAGTGTCAATTTTTCATTTAATTTTTAAACTAACTAAAAGCTTTGTTTCAGTGTCATAAATGCAGCATAGGTTTATCTCAGATTTGTTTTTGCACCGGAAATAATTTTTTCTACTATTGACATGTTTTGACACTTGTAAAGTGATTTATTTCAATGAGCAATAATAGGAGGTGATGGCTTAGTGGCCTGAACATCAACTTTGAAATATCAAGCTGCCTTGGAATTTCAGGTTTAAAGCCTGACCTGTCTCTTGGACACTAAATGAAGTTATCTGAAGTTTACTCTGTGTATATTTTCGACGAGACCTTCCAACCCAAAATGGCTATGAAAGATGCTATGTCACAATTGAGAAGTTTGTTTGGTTCCAGTGTTTATAATTGATGACAGGTGTTTGCTCAAATGCAATTTTTTCAAAGGGTATTTGTTCAAGTTTTCAGTGATTTTTTTTTTTTTTAAAGTCCACAGTAGCAAATGGTGAAATGAGTTTGTGCTGTCAAGTGACACTCAGCTGTTCTGAATGTGAAATGGATATGCAGCTGTTCTGATATTTCAATAATGCTGGTGATGATAAATTCAATAATGGTAACTTTAAATGTGGTATAAATATTACATTATATTAAATCTTTAACTTTAAAAATAAAAAAGCTGCCTTATTTTATATTTTGGCTCATAATGCAACAGGCTGGGCTCAGACATGGTGTAAAATGAATAACTGTCATGCGCATACGACAGCTAATGTGTTTAAGGATTGGGAAACATGCTAAATGTAGAAATTATAAATGGCTACATTTTTTGTACGTATTCTTCAGGCATATATATTTATATCTACGGGATCAAATTCTGCCATCATCGTCGACAAGGATGTCACACCCAAAGAAGTGAAAGGGAATTCTAGCCAGGTAATTGAGAACAAACCTTTCCCCCGTATCATTTTAAATACAATTATTTTAATTTGAAAGTATTTTCATTTATGTTTAATAGGAAAAATAGATCAAATTATGAACTCAGTTTCTTAGGGCTACATTGTCCCTCCCACAGGAAAAAAACACATGTACAACACAATATCGAAGAACAACAGTTGGTATTTTGATGTATCCCCAGCTATATGAAAAATTACTGTCCCCAGGCCTGCAGACAGGGCGGGAGCGGGGGCAAAAGTGGCAGTTGCCCTGGGGCCCAGTGGTTTAAAAGGGCCTGGGGCTCCTGGCCACCACTACCACAGCAACAGCAGTGGCCAGAGCCCCAGGTGATTTAGAGTGCTGCATGGTGTGCTCTGAATGGGTCTGAGGTTTGGCTGCGGAAGGGGGGGGTCACAGCACAGCACACTCTGGAGGGTGCTAGGAGCTCCTGCAGAAAAAACGCCAGCCATTCCCTTCTCCCTGAAGCCCTGCCCCATCTGGGAGCTCAGAGCGTGGCTCCCTCCACTTTGGCTAGGGGCTCAGCCAGTCTGTTGACCCTCGGACTGTCCCCTTGGCATCTTTGGCTTATTAGCTATACTCATGCACACTTGAAACTAGACTCCTGCTATTTCAGTCTGTCCCAGTGCTTTTGAGAGAGACATGGCAGGAACCTCACAGTGAGTCATTAGTAACGCAAGGGAACATTTTGCGTTATGCAGTATTCAAAGCCACATGGATTCAGTAAAACAAACAAATGGAAGAAAACCAGTTTAAAAGGCCATAATGAATATGACTTCTATCTGGGACTGCCTTTCCCCTGAAGCTCCTAAAGCTCTTTCAGATTTAGTGGATCATGTCATAGAACTGCCAGCTAATGGTACTCTTTATACAGATGCTCAATGCTGTATAAATGTACAATATACGTCCAACATTTCTTTAGAGTTAACAAGTGCACATCTTTTTCCTGTGACTTACAATTATTTTTTTCATCGGCCTTAGGTCATGACCCTGCTTCCACTCAAGTCAATGGAAGGTGGAGGAGGCCATTACACCTCCAGCACATCAGGGCAATTAAGCATATGCTTGCATTCCATTGAGATCATAAGCACACTTACGTGTTTTGGGTTTGTTTGCTGAATTGGGCCCTTAGTCTGCTTTCTATCTCTGAAGGTATTTTGGGGAAATAGCCAATATTTATATACTGTTCCTAGGACTAATTTCTATGGAATGGAAAGGTGAGGGAAACAGGATGGTGGGTCTCTCTTTTATTCTGTAATTTCTTTTGAGGTGAGGGTGGAGCTATTCTGAACTTTCTTTGAGTTACAGAGGGTAATCAGTCTATCCCATATAAATGATAACAGGTCTAAAAAAATATAGAAATACTGAAAATCTGTGAAAAATGTTTTTCCCAGTTTAATATAAAGGTATGGCAGAGGAATAAAGATGAGGAAAGGTACATTTGTTGGATAGGGTTATTTTTTTTGTCTGTATCAGTGTATTCTTCTTTTCTAGAAGTTAATGCAGTTGAAGCTAGTTGCCTTAGAGAGGAGTTATCTGTTCGTAAAAGTGAATGCACCCCTGGGAACTTAATAAAAAACTGCATCATGCGCATATAGCTTGGGGCCATCTAAGCTGCTCATCCATCCATCTACTCACTCACTCAAATGCACTACAGCATGTTCCTGCATTTTTTGACACTAGCAGTTCTGATTATTAGAAAAGGATGGTTGTGTGCTAACAGAGGGTTTGAGTCATTGTCAGTCTTTAACTGTCTCTGTCTATGTAGTATCATAAACAGCTCTGTCTAGGAAACTTAATTTTCAAAAACAATAAATATTCCCCATTTGCCAATTCAGTAGTTAAACCCTTATGTGTCTTCCCACAATAGCCCATGATGGATTGCTGTACCACAAGCTGTTGTTGTCACTGGCAACAAACACAACTGCAGTATGATTATACCCATGATGAGATCTCAAGATGGGAAGGAAATTAACTCATGTTTTTACTGTAGCTGTGTAGGCCTTTTTTCTGTAATTATATCTCCTGCTACGATAACGATTCGTGCTGAAGCTTATTGACAGGTAATATTTAATTTTCAGTTTCTGGGAAGGAAGATCACACCGGTCTGATTGGTGATTTTTCCCTCCTGTTCATGTGAACAACCTGCAGAAATGTCAATGTTTCATTTAGACCGCAGAACGGCATTTCAGGAAAGGATGATTGGTGCAGAATAAATCAATGAGCCCTTTCTCCAAAGGGGAAAGGTTCCACTTGTAAACTCTAGTGTCACGGGGTGGCTGTTCTAAACATCAGAGGAGGCTTGTGGAAACATGGATTGCTGCCTCTCTTCCACTTGTCATGCTGAATCTGCTCTCTTCAAAGTCAGCTCTTCCCTTTCAGGGGCAATCGTTCACCAAGGTACAGCCTACTGTGTTTGACTAAACTTCTGGAAAGATCAGGATCCTACATGGACTCTATCATTAGCTTGCTTGGGCTGTGTGACCTTGAATCAATGAGACTGCTTTGTTTTAGCAATGAAAGAATGCCAGTTTTAACCCTCTCTTTGCACTGCCACATCCTGGAGGCCAAGAGAGGGAGAAGACCTATAACTAGAGCTGGTTGAAAATGGGACACTTTTCCTTCGGGGAAAAAAGCTGATTCTGCAGAATCTAAATGTTCTGTGAGTGTCAATTCTGTTGACAGTGTGGATGATCCCAGGCAGCCTGGCTGGGTGGTGAGTCAGCCTACCTGCTTGCCTGGTTTCCTACTACCCACCCGCCAGGTGTTAGTTGGTGGGCTGGCTAGCAGCTGCCCATGCTGCCCACAGGGTGAGTACTTGCCAGCTGCTCTGCTGGCTGAGGGAGGTGTGCTCACTAAGTACTCTGCTGGTGAGCGGATGGGTGGGTAGGCAACCAAAAGGAGCAGCTCCATGTGGAACAAAATGTTGATAATCAAGAGTTTCCCATTAAAATTTCATCTTCCATTGAGCTCTACCCATGACATGTCTCATGATTTGGCCCACGTTCTCTGAACCGCCTTGTTGCCATCCATATACACATGTGCAGTGTGCTTGCAGTATGCAAAAGAGCTTATCCAATACAATGGAGACATCTGTCTCTTCTGTTCCATCAACTTCATCTCAATAACCCATGTAGCAACCTTGGGGTATGCCTGAGTTAGGGGATGTGAGTCTCAGCTTGCATAGGTGTACCTGACTAGCTCAAGCACAATCAATACACAGTAATGAGGGGGGTGCATGGGTGATGGCTTGGGGTGGCTACCCAAACGCACCCACAAGGAGTCCAGGCGCATACACATTTGAGCAGGAGGCCTGAGCCACCACCTGTGCTATCCCAGTTACATTGTTAATGCTCTAGCTCAAGCAGAGGGAGCGTAGGTATGTCGGTGTGAGCTGGGAATTGCATCTCTAGCTCAAATATAGACATACCTATAGTGGTAGATGGGGATGCAGTCCCTCTATTGGCAGGCTTTTTCTGATGTGTACCGTTCTTTAAAATCCTATCTCTGTTGAATGACAGGCTCATGTATTCAACACACGTTCCTGTGTAGCTCCACTAATGTGCCTACGGTTGATGTTTTGCTTCACTTGATCAGAAACTGCTAATTGTGACAAACAGGATGTGTTTCCAGAGAGAGACATCCCTGTATGCCCATCAGAAATGACTGAAATCTTCAGATTCATTTTTGTGTGACTCAAGTATCCAGAGAACTGCGAATGCTTTCCTATGCCCCATGTCACTTCAACTATACTATTCTAACCATGAATACCGTTTCTGACCTGCAACCTGCATAAAAATGACTCCTCCTTTTCTAACCCAGTGGGTTAGTTTCTTTCCTGACAGATTTGTTTTTACCATTAAATAGGATAACTGTATTTCCCTATGCTGAATACAGAACACCTTAACAGCAATCAATTAGAACTATGCAGACCTAGGAAATCTGCTCGGAAGGCAGGCCTGGGGAGATGCTCAGCCTAAGAAAGAAGAGCTCTACAATGCTGAACAGTAGGGGTAAAGAGCAGAGAACTTTGATGTAGCCTTCAACCAGTTACTTATAAGCTACACTGTCTAAATTTGCAACTAGCCACAGGGTTTTCAGGTTATTCTTTTGTTTGTCTTCTCTCCTGTTTTCTCAATGGTTGTTCAATTTGCAAATATTTGTGGTATGATGTTTCTGAGAGAGGCCCCACTGTTGCTTGGACCCATGGATAGTCAGCGCCTCTGAAAATCAAGCCTCTAGATTTCAAGGCCTTTCCCATTTTTGTTTCCTCTTTTGCCATCACTTTTTAAATAAAATCTTGCTAGCACAATTTATAAGAAACCACTTGTTCCACGTAATGTAACAATTGTCAGAATACCAGCATTTAACAAATGCAAATCATTTATTAACCAGTCTCATTTTTTTTATATTAACAAACAACATAAGAACATAAGAACATAAGAACGGCCGTACCGGGTCAGACCAAAGGTCCATCTAGCCCAGTATCCTGTCTGCCGACAGTGGCCAGCACCAGGTGCCCCAGAGGGGGTGGACCGAAGACAATGATCAAGCGCTTTGTCTCCTGCCATCCCTCTCCAGCCTCTGTCAAACAGAGGCCAAGGACACCATTTTATCCCCTGGCTAATAGCCTTTTATGGACCTAACCTCCATGAAATTATCTAGCTTCTCTTTAAACTCTGTTATAGTCCTAGCCTTCACAGCCTCCTCTGGCAAGGAGTTCCACATGCTGACTACACGCTGTGTGAAGAAGAACTTTCTTTTATTAGTTTTAAACCTGCTACCCATTAATTTCATTTGGTGTCCTCTAGTTCTTCTATTTAGGGAACTAATAAATAACTTTTCTTTATCGGCCCTCTCCATACCACTCATGATTTTATACACCTCTATCATATCCCCCCTCAGTCTCCTCTTTTCTAAACTGAAAAGTCCCAGTCGCTTTAACCTCTCCTCATATGGGACCCGTTCCAAACCCCTAATCAATTTAGTTGCCCTTTTCTGAACCTTTTCCAAGGTTTATCTAAAATCTAGTGTCATATTAAAATGTCTGTTGCATAACAGCAGTCTTCACAGCTTCTCAGTTTTTTAAATAAATTTGTTTTAAATGTCAGGTAAAGATTAGTGTTTCATAACTAGCTTTCCCTGTTTGTGTCACTGTTCTTTCAGCTATTCAGGAGATGAGTAGAAGATGTACCAACAAGAATAAGTAATACATAATCATAAAATAGTATAAAACAGCTATCAAGTTTAGAAAGTCCATGATCCCATACTGAGAAGTTTTCTTCTGAAATATAATATATTTCTGATGGATATGTGACTACAAAGTAAAAGTAAATATTATTTTATCAGTATGTTGCCTAATTTAAAAAAAAAGAGAGATTCACTAGTGTTATCAAGAGTGTTGATGGGAATGTTAAAAATTTGCATTTAATTAGCTCTCTGCTGTACCTGGGGAGCCCTTTGCAGCATCAAAGCAAACTTTCAGAAAGCAAGGACTTTTTTTTTCTTTTTAAAATCCAAGATACTTCAGTGGTAAATTCTCATATTCAATATGAGAATGTCTACACTTGCCCCCTAGTTCAAACTAGGGAGGCAAATGAAGCATACCGAAGTTGCTAATGAAGCACGGGATTTAAATATCCCATGCTTGATTAGCATATTCGCGGCCGGTCGCCATTTTAAAAAGCCGATAGCCCTAATTAAATCGCCGCGTGTAGACGCGGTAGTCCGATCCACATCCCTTGGATGAGGAGTAACAGTTAATTCAAGGGAAGGGATGTGGATCGGACTACCGCGTCTACACGCGGCGATTTAATTAGGGCTATCGGCTTTTTAAAATGGCGACCGGCCGCGAATATGCTAATCCAGTGCGGGATATTTAAATCCCGCGCTTCATTAGCAACTTCGGTATGCTTCATTTGCCTCCCTAGTCCGAACTAGGGGGCAAGTGTAGACATAGCCTATGTGTTGGCCAGGCTAAGCATTATGAGCATGACTGGCCCTTTTTATTCATTTGTCACAGCATAAGTGTGGGGGAGTAGGAGGAGCAAGAGTCTAGTAATGAGGGGACTGATTCTGTGAAGGTCTGTGCACCTGCCACTTCCATTGTCTTTCATGAGAGTTGAAGGTACTTTGCACCTTTTGGGCCCCAGAAGAGTAGCAATCAGAGGGGCCGATAGGACTGCTAGGCCCTTGGGTAATGTGGGGGGGAGGGGGCAGCTCTGTGCTCCCAGAAGGGGCGGGGCTGGGCATCCAGCCACCATTGGCCCTCAGGTCTGGCCAGAGTGTGTGGCATGGGGCTCTGGAGCATGTTGCCCAGCATTCAAGGGCCAATTCTAAAAGTCCCAGGGCTCCAGCGGGTGAGCTGCTTTCAAAACCTCCCCCCACTGCTGCTCTTCAGATAACACCCCAGCCACACCAGCCTCATCATCGCAAGCCAGCTCCCCACAGACCAGGACACGTCAACTCAACACAGCAACAGACCGTGCCAGAAGAGATGCAAAACCGATAGACGTATCTCCACTATTATCATCACTACTCCACACATCATACCTTTTAAAGAATCCATAGGTCCTACACCTGGCTGTCGCAACACGGGGTGTACTTCATCCAATGCCTCAAATTCCCCCAACAATGTTTGTGGGTGAAACCAAACAATCACTGTGCTCTCAAATTAACTTGCACCAAAAAGGATAAAAGACTAAAAGCCAAATAAACCTTGTCAACATGGATGAACCCTTTCTACAGAGAAGTCACACAATAAGCATACCATCAGCTATACCAGTGTTTCTCAACCAGTGGTACGAGCACTCTTAGGGGTACTTAAGAGAAGTCTGGGGTGTACGTCAACACAACTGAAATTTGGAGAAAACTGGGCAGTCTTTAAATACAGCACTGTCCTTTTAAAAACAGGGCATCTGGTCACCTACCTTTAAATCTTAACCATGGTATTCAAAGGCTTGGATGAATGACTTACATGAATGTCTTGGGAGAATGACTAATATTTTTCTGATGCCTGTGGGTATATAACTGTGAGGATAAATCACCCTTGTCAGCAATGATTTTCCCTGACAGTTGGTCTGCCAAATGGTATATTACTGTGGGCACTTCCTAAACTTATCCAGATCAAAGCCCTGTATAAAACTGCAGGGTTTTATTCTGATGTTCACTACATTTTGCCTTTTTTTTTTTTGGACTCACTTTATTTATAGTTACTATTGTACTTCAGATGTTCTTGCAGTCTGCAGTCCCTTTCCCCTGTGAGATGACACGGAGCTATTCAGTTCTCCCCAAGGAAAATTCTAACCTGCTTATCGTATGATGGCATGGACTTGATTAAACAGCTTAGTTCACAGCTTGCCTGCATCTCCATTTCTAAATGGCACAGTCATTTTCCTTTTAGCTTCCCATGGCCTGATTTTGTGTTTGGTTTTGTGTTTTTTGTTTTTTGTAGCCTTAAATTTAAATACTCCCTTTTGACATTTATAAAGCCACATTATTTAAAAAATCTGGAGTCCATGTTCCGACAAGTTTTTATAATGCGGAGCAAAGTACAGGACAATACAGTTTTTCTTAGTTCTGAGACCCAAATGGTGTAATGTTCCACTCTGTCTTCCCACACACTCCTCTCTCATCCATAATGTAACAATGAAATTCTCTTCTTTATTATCACTTTGGCCAGGACTGTTTTCCACACTTCCCAGTAGGCCTCTTCTACTCTATTGCATCCAGTTCAAACTTCCTGGCCTTGTCTTGTGTTTTCTCCACCCACCTTCTGTACAACTAACTTGTCTCTTTTTTTCTAGGCCTGTCTACATTAGAGAAATGTTCTAACCTCTTTAAAACTGGCTGGAAAATTCCTGCAGTCAAGACAAGCCTTTTGAGTCGGTCTGTTCCATCCATAAAGCCCAGGCTATATGACCTGGCAGTTAACCCTCTGCTCATCCTGATCTGGACTGATTTACGCTGTTGTGCATGGACCCAGGAGAACTATATAGAAAGTGATGAGAACTCAGTGATTAGGTAGACTCAGGAGAAGAGCAAGTGGAGTTCCCTCCCTTTGGGAAGAGCCTGGTGAAGGCATGCTGAAGATAACCAAGGAAGCAGGTTAGTCTCCTGTCGAAGGCCCTGAAGAGGGCCTGTAAGAAGAAGGGACTCCCTGGAAGAAGCTGATGGTGACATTCCCTTCTCTGTATCCCTTCCTTTTTCTTCTTTTTCTTTCTTTTTTTCTTTTTCTCTTTTCTCTTCTTCTCTTTTCTTCATCTGAGGAAGAGAGTTCTGTATTTTGAAAGCTTATTCCCTTATGCCCTACTAAATTTGTTAGTCTTTAAAGTGTCACCAGACTGCCTGTTGTTTTTGCTGCCCCTCTAATATCTGATCTGTCTTCATCCTCAAAGGAAACCTGCAGAACACCTACAAAAGATTAACCTTGGAACTTAGGCTGTGTCCACACTGCCACTTTCAGTGCTAAACCTTTAGACATTCAGGGGTGTCAAAGAACACAGCCCTAAGTGATAAAAGTTTTAGTGCTGAAAAGCGCAAATATAAACAGTGCTTTATCAACGGGAGCCAAGCTTGTCCAGGGTGGGTTGTTTTTTATTGCTTGGAGAGCTCTCCCCTGATGTTCAAGAGTGACTACTCTGCTGCAGCAGCACTGTTGTAAGGGCAGTATAGTCCTACCTTTTATTCATAATTCTGTTCATGGCTCCTTTAAGTGGTCTTCTGCAGTGAGTGAGACACCTTTATGCTTAACAATATCTCTCACCTTGTATTTGAGCTAAATACTCTGGTTACATTCCCCAGACATGAGAGAACGCTCGGTGAATCTTTAAAACATGCCCTAGAAACAGCTGTCAGTGGCTGAGCATGAAATTATGTGCAGAGAGAAAAGGAATGTGTTCATCAGATGGAATGTCATACCGCTCTCTCTGTGAAGTCTGACCACTAAAGCTGCTGGAGCCTCTGTGGGCTGCAAGCTCTTAAACTACCCCAAGTAGTAGCAGGATTGGGTCACTGTAGCTATGTCTACACTACAGGATTTTTGCTCAATAATGACCATTTTTGCACAAAAACCCGCAGAGCATCCACACCTCAAGTGTGTTTTTGCGCAAGAAAATTTACAGTGAATCGACAGAACAGAGGGGGTTTTGTGCAAGAGCTCTTGCACAAAAAGGTGTGTGTGGACGGGATTTTTTTTTTTTTGCGCAAAACCAGCCTATTGGAAGTGTAACCCTTCTGCTGGGTAGGCCCGGCAGCAACCAGGGCCGGGTTCGATATCTAGGGCTATGTCTACACTCGCGGCTTCTTGCTCAAGTACAGCCATTCTTGTGCAAGAATCCGCAGAGCGTCCACACTGCCCACCTGCTCTTGCACAAGGAAATTTACAGTATGGCGTGGTAAGAGAGGGCTTCTTGCGCAAGTGCTACGCTCTTTTTTATCAGGTGTAAGCTCTCTTGCACAGGAGCTCTTGTGCAAGAGGGCAGTGTGGATGCTCGGCAGGGATTTCTTGTGCAAGAAAGCCCTATGGCTAAAATGGCCATCAGAGATTTCTTGCGCAAGAGAGTGTCCACACTGCCATGGGCGCTCTTGCGCAAAAGCACAGCTCGCACATGACAGTGTGGACGTTTTCTTGTGCAAGACTTCTTGCACAAGAACCTTTGCACAAGATATTCTTGTGCAAGAAGCTGCCAGTGTAGACATAGCCTAGGGGTCCATCTCTCACAGAACCGGCTCGAGCCCCACCCAGTAACCTGGGAAATTCACACACCCTTGGGCGCCTCTGAGAGGCAATGCTTCCCCAATCACAAGCACAGAGTCTGAGTGTAGGAAAGAAACATTTAATGAAACAGAGGGAGAAGTCATACAACATTAACTTGGGAAAATACCACAAACAGAGTTCATAGCCCAAACATGAGCTAAGCCCCCCCCCCAGCCAAGAATCATCTGAAGTCCCAAAGTCTGACACCCCAAAAGTCTCTGTCCCTGGTCAGTGCTGCCCAGAGTCCAAAAGTTCACCTGCAAAAGTTTTACTTCCCAACCTGGGTGGAAATGGGGGCAGGGGGATAGATAGGGGCACCTTACGTGGTCCAAGGCCAATGGCCCCACCTCTCCGTAGGGTTCTGCTGCAGTCTTTAACGTGAGCCACTCAGCCACGCTCCACCAGCTGTCTCGTTCCACTCCCCCGGACGCTCCGCTGGTCCCTGCCGCCACTCTGCTGGTCGCCTGTCGCCGTTCCTACCAGAAGCGCTGTGCCGCTGGTCGCCTGCTTCTGCTCCTACCGGCCGCCTGCTAGTTGTTCCCACCAGCCACTCTGCTGGCCGCCACCACTCCTACCAACCAACCGCCCGCCGCTTCGCTGGCTGCAATGGGTCTGGCTCCCAGCCAAACCAGTGATTTCAGCTCTTAGGGTATGTCTAGACTACATGGCTCCATCGACGGAGCCATGTAGATGAGTTTACTAGACATAGGAAAATGAAGCGGCAATTTAAATAATCGCTGCTTCATTTGCGTCAAAATGGCCACCGCACTGTGCCGATCAGCTGTTTGGCAGCACAGCGGGGCAGTCTGGACGCGCCACGGTCAACAAGGGAAGCCTTTGTCGACCGCTCTGGTAAACCTCATTTCACGAGGCCATTCCGTTGATGGAGCCATGTAATCTAGACATACCCTAAGGCTACATCTACACTGGCGCGTTCTCACACAAAAACTCTTTTGCGGAAGAGTTCTTCTGCAAAAACTCTTCCAGAAGAGAGCGTCTACACTGGCATGTGCTTTTGCACAAGAGCATCCATGGCAGTGTAGACGCTCTCTTGCACAAGAAAGCTCTGATGGCCATTTTAACCATAGGGCTTTCTTGTGCAAGAAATTCATGTTGCCTATCTACACTGGCCTCTTCTGGAAGAGATCTTGTGCAAGAGGGCTTATTCCTGAGCAGAAGTGTCAGAGTTCTCATGCAAGAAGCCCTGATTTTATACATTAGAATGTCAGTTTATTTGCACAAGAACACGCGGCCAGTGTAGACAGGCAGCAAATTTTTGCACAAGAGTGGCCATTTTTGTGTGAGATCACACCAGTGTAGACACAGCCCTAGTGATTTCAACTCTTTAGCCACCACCTAGACTTGCAAAGGATTCCAGCTTTCACTGGACGAGCAAAAAGACTCCTCATGGAGTCTGCTTTAGGTCTGTCCTTAAAACAAAGGAGGAAAAGGGCAGGTTAGGCCAGTCTTACAGCTCACACCTAGCAGGTGTGAAGCAGGCTGACTCAAGCCCTTTAGCCCTCCCCCCCCCCCCAGCTCAGTTCACTCAACTCTGGAAGGGGGGAGGCTTGTTCCTCAGAGACTTCTTACAATGATGGTGGTGTCTCTCCTGCAAGCACTGTTGTCATGTTTTACAGTACCCACATTTAGGGGTAGCATGATTTGTGACCCCCACGACAGCCCCAAATTATTTACAATACACCACATTCCATTCCAACACTGATCCTCCATCAGCTCTGGCTGAATTGGATTTACATAGCCACACCTCAGATTCCTTCCCCCTCCTGGCATGAGCTGTATTTACATATCAACAGTTAACAGTTAATTATCTTGCAGAGCTAAACAATTGGGGCTGCATCTAGACTGGCAAGTTTTTCCGCAAAAGCAGCTGCTTTTGCGGAAAAACTTGCCAGCTGTCTACACTGGCCACTTGAATTTGCGCAAGAACACTGACGATCTAAAGTATGATCGTCAGTGTTCTTGCACAAATACAATGACTCTCCTGTTCGGGAAAAAGCCCTCTTGTGCAAATGCTTTTGCGCAAGAGGGCCAGTGTAGACAACTGAGAACCGTTTTGCGCAAAAAAGCCCCAATGGCGAAAATGGCGATCAGGGCTTTCTTGCGCAAAACCACGTCTAGATTGGCACGGACGCTTTTCCGCAAAAAGTGCTTTTGCGCAAAAGCGTCCGTGCTAATCTAGATGCTCTTTTCCGCAAATGCTTTTAACGGAAAAACTTTTCCGTTAAAAGCATTTGCGGAAAATCATGCCAGTCTAGACGTAGCCTTGGAGTGGGCACACCCACGCCCAGGGCAGCTTTCTCCTTTTAGCTGGCTGATAGCAAGCAGCAGTTCAGCCCCTGCTTACAGAAGAAGCACAGGTGCCCTGGTGGCCATTCTGTTAATGGCAATCAGAGCTTTCTTGCGAGAGAGCATCCATGCAGCCTAGACACACTCTTGCACAAAAGCACATTACTTTTCTGATGAGCTTTTGCGGTGTGGACGCACTCTTGCACAAGAAGTTTTTGCGGAAGATCTCTTCCTCAAAAAGCTTCTTGTGCAAGAAGCCTGCAGTCTAGACATAGCCTGTGGAACTGTGTGTTTCCCTTCCTCGCCTCCCTGACAGCATAGGTGGAATACATGTTAAGAATAATTCTACCAGAGCAGACCAGCAGGTACTGGGGAGAAGTAGCTGGTACCTGGGGACCCCTGAGATGCTCAGGAGGGTCTGCTATTTTTGCCTCCTACTTCACAAATGCTAGCCTCTCCATCAGTAACAGACATGGATGGAAGGGGCCTATGAGTTGTTCTTACCCTGAACAACCTGGTGTGCTGTAAGCAAGATTGGTTTGCCCCCAGCCACAGATGCAGCTGTGTTTCTATCCTGCATTAGCAGAAAGGAGCCTTCCTTGCATGTAGGTTGCAAAACGTTGACCAAAACTGTAGAACTACCATTCAGCATGCATTCCTGCAGACGTATATTTTGCTGTTTTGTAGTAACAGCATTATTAGTTCCAACCATTGTGCTCTGTGAGACCAGGGTTTTTAAAACTATATCAATCATGAAAACAGGGTTGTGGAGGGGCTTTTTAACCTCAGGGTTCCCTGAAACAATAAGACAATAGGGCAAACATGATAATTGATTTAAAAACAACAACAAAAAACCCTGGTCTACTGGAGCACAATGGCTGGAATTAATAATGCTGTAACTAAAAAACAGCAGCATTTCTACCCATTTGAAACTATACTGTACCCATGTACAAACTTAAAAAACAACAAAAAGTCTTGTAGCACCTTAGAGACTAAGCAAAAATACACATGATGCCATCTATGTTTTTGGTTAGTCTCTAAGGTGCTGCAAGACTCTTCGTTGTTTTTTAAGTTTTTCCAGTGACAGACTAACACAGCTACCCCTCTGGAACTTTTGTAGCCATGTAGTACAGAAAGTTTAAATCTGGAATAAATTATTTTTGTTACACCGATAAATGGTATAAGACTACTCTGAGGTTTTGCAGCCAGTATTAAATATTTCAAGTATGCAATGAAGGCATCAGATTGTCAGTCATTAAGTATTTAAGATTATCCCAAGAGATGCACCAAAGGATGTCTGCATATAAAAGCCAGCTTGATGTTAAACTTCATTCCAGGAAGTAGAATTTCTGAGTCATCTATATATGATAATAGCCCATGAATTCTCTGTGTCTATAGTTGTTTTATAAACAAATTGCAAAAAAATTCTTTATTCTGCCAGGTCATTAGACTCCTTTTGGATGGGCTAACTTGCTACCTTTTTAATGTATTGGTTTATTCCAGAACCTCTTCTCTTGACACCTCAGTCTCTGATGATGGCCTCACATTGGTACCAGGAAAGAGCAGATATCAGTAGCAGCACCAACAACATTTGGCAGTTAAGGTGGAGGCAAAGAAATAATTTCTCTTCCCACTCTTTCTGAAGATTCATTGTCTATCAATAATACCTCTCACTGCCAAATGGTGAACTATTGCAACGAAAACTGCACTAGCAGTCCCATATGAAGAGAGACTTGGACTTTTCAGCTTAGAAAAGAGGAGATTAAGGGGGAGATATGAGAGAGGTCTATAAAATCAAGACTGGTGTGGAAAAAGTGAATAAGGAAAAGTGATTTACTTATTCCCACAATATAAGAACTAGGGGTCACCAAATGAAAATAATAGGCAGCAGGTTTAAAACAAATAAAAGAAAGTTTTTCTTTACTCAGTGCACAGTCAACCTCTGGAACTCCTTGCCAGAGGATGTGGTGAAGGCTAGGACTTTAACAGGGTTCAAAAAAGAGCTAGACAGCCATTGATGGACCTAACCTCCATGAATCTATTAGCCAGGATGGGTAGGAATGGTGTCCGTAGCCTCTGTTTCTCTAGAGGTATGGGTGACAGGGGAGGGATCATGTGCGGATTACCTGTTGTGTTCCCTCCCTCTGGGGCATCTGTTATTGGCCACTGTTGGCAGACAGGATACTGGGCTGGATGGACTGTTGGTCTGACCCAGTATGGCCATTCTTATGTTCACTACTTTGGAATGAATGATGGTGGTGCTGGCTTAGCTGCTGCTCTTGTCACGGGCTTTCCCATTCCTGCCTGGGAAAATGTTTTGAAAAAGGCGATGCCTATAGCACACTTTTTGCATAAGAAACTGAACCTCAGAAGGATACTCTAACGAAACATAATAGAGCATGGAAACTGTGTAGCAATATCAGTACAAAATACTGAGGTCAGAACTGTACCGCTTGCGATAACCACTTGAAGCGTGAGGACACAGTAGTAGTGGAAAGAAAATTGTTGTTCTTAAATAAATTATGAAGCAGCGTGATAACCTTTCTAAAAGAAAATGGCTTTTTGGAACATTTGCTCCGAGCTAGAATGCGCTTTTCAAGTTTCCCATTGTTAACATGGAAATCAAGCCTTAGATTGTTTTATATTGGGCTGTTGTCTGCCTTCAGTTAAGGTGATGTTGAAGGTTTTACATTTCTTTGGACGTTTTAAACCCTGAGAGCAGAATAAGCTGATTGGACCTGGGGAACTGGTCTTTCTATGAAGCAGGCTTTGAATAGGAATGTGTAAAAGTGTACCTCTGAACAAATTTAAAATATGCAAATGCTCTCTCCTGTGCTATTTATGCCTTAGAAGGTAAAGTGTATGCAACAAAATACTATTCCAGTTGCAGCCCATTCTCCAGAATGGCACAGGGCATTGTGGGAATAGTTTGGGGTAAAATATTGCTCTATTCCACTGTGTTCTGCTCTCTTTTATTTTCAGTGAATCAGAATGGAGAGGTCAGAAAGACTCATCCACTGGCCAATAGTGCGTATCAAGGGAATCCATGTTCAGCAATCCCTGTTTCATAGTGAATGTACTTTATACTTGCGGGCTATACAAATGCATATCTATTAGAAAAGGTCACAGACAGAGCCTGCTATTGGGTAAAGAATTAGAAATCATTGCACAAATGTATGGTAAATGTCAAATAAGATAGAATGTTGCACAAGTTGGAAAGGTTGTAGATCAATGTACTATGAGAAGGTTTGAACTCTTTTGACCTCAAAGACTCACCGCAACAAAATTGTTATGAAGTGTATAGTTAAAATAATGCTTATCAAACTGTCTGGGAATTAAATTTTAAACAACATAGCCATTTTTTTAAAAAGGCCTTTCACATGGAAAATAGTACCAGACAGGGAGAGAATCAGTGGTACTGAAATGAGACAATGAAATGTCAAAGAAAACAGAAGTCTAATAAAAATTTCCTCAGGTGAATTTTGTTTGCCAGCTTCTTTAGGTATGAATATAAAAAGAGAATCTTTAAAAGCACTGATCAATACCAATAGTCGCTGTGCAGCATATTTTGTCGTCTTTGAAAACACATTTTGAAGTAGTATGCATTTAATTTTTGTGATGAGATATCGTTTCAGTGATCTCAGTCTGACTGACCTGTCCCTGCAGAATTTTGGTAGTAGCTTAGTAATATAAAGAAATAGATCTCATCAAAGCGCTGGGTAGAGCTGGTGAAGTGTTTTCAGAATTTAGCAGGTGAAGGATGTGAAAGAGAGAGTGTTTTTTTCAGCAAGCTTTGTTGAGGGGAAACCAGCGCTTCTCCTGAGCTATTAGTACTATGTATGTAAATCATTGGAGCAGCTCCAGTCTTGTCATAATTCAGCCTGCATCATACATTGCCTTCTGTGTGAAGGCACCAAGGTCTAGTGGTTAGAGTAAGAAATTGGAGTCAAGAGATTTGTAATCTGTTCCTTACCCGGACATTTGAATCTGACATTTGACTTCAGGGCAAATCATTTAATTTCACTGTGCTTTAGTTATCTCATCTGTAAAATCAAGATAAGAGTGTTTTGGGCTCCTGAGACAAAAGGTGCTATGTAAATGCAAAATATTAATATTCTGTAACATAAAAAGTGAAGCAATGTAACTGTTGCACAGCTCAGTAGTAAAATCATTGAATGGCCTAGTTAAGGTTAAATATGCCGTTTGAATTGGGATACTCTTGTCATGTTCTCTATAACAGTACAGTCTCCAGTACTGTTTCTCGTTCCATTGTTTTCTCAGAGTGGAAGGGATAAAAGGATGTGATCATAGAAAATGCAGGGATGATCATCCTGCAAGTGGAGCCCAGAAACATACCTGTGCTCAGTCTGTAAAATTTGCAAAAGAGCCTAAGGGTACATTTACATGCGCCCGTTATTTCAAAATAGATTTTGAAATAATAGGCACGCTATTCCAGCATCTCTGTATCCTTGTTCTACCAGGGTTAAGGGATGTCTTGAAATAGCATCAGGGGGTAGCCGAGTTAGTCTGTACAGGATAAACTTAAAAATAACAACAAATAGTCGGGTAGCACTTTAAAGACTAACAAAACATGTAGATGGTCTCATGAGCTTTCATGGGCACAGCCCACTTCTTCAGATGACCAGAGTGTTGGATGTTCAGGACCAAAATAAATAGGGGAGAAGGAAGGGGGGTGGAAGAAGGAAAAAATGGGAGGGGGGAGGGACAAGAAGAGGTTATTTTGAAATTTGGCTCTGTTTAGACAGCACCAAATTTCAAAATAAGCAACTTTGAAATAACCTCGAAATAAGATACGCGATTTGCATAGTGCAAATTGCGTAGCTTATTCCAAGATAAGGGCGCTGTCTAGATCAGGGGTGGGCAATAATTTTTGCCTGGGGGCCACTTCAAAAATTTGTGAAGTAGCCCTGGGTCACCCAGGAAGGGGTGGGACCTAAATTGGGAAGGGGGGGCTATCTTTGCCCCCTTTTACTCCCCCTTCCCACTAGGCCAATCAGGGCCTGGGGGCAAGGGAGCACGGGAAGCCTCCTCCCGCCCTGCGAGGAGCACGTGGCACTTTGAAGTGCCGTGGGCTCCTCGCAGGGCTGGGGCAGAGCGAAGGAAGCTTCGTGCAGCTCCCCCACCCCCAGGAGCTGATTGGCCTGGGGGCGGGGGAGCGTGCAAAGACTCCGCCGCTCTCCCCCTCACCTTGCGAGCAGCGCGTGGGGCTTCAAAGTGCCACGTGCTCCTGGCAGGGCGGGAGGAAGCTTAGCATGTTTCCCCATCCCCTTGCTCTAATTGGCCTGGGGGCAGAGGAGCAGCAGGGCCTCTGCGGGCCAGATCCACCCGCTTGGCGGGCTGCATCTGGCCTGCGGAGGCCCTTTTGCCCCCCCATGGTCTAGACACACTCTAAGAGATCTAAGTGTTTAAATCCCATTGAATTCATTGGGATGGAGAGCCTGTCCTAACCATGAAAGGAACAGAGACACGATCTGAAATAGGATTTCCAATGAAAGGCACCCAAATCCAGCTGGGAAGCTCTGAATTGAGAAGTCCTTGTAACAGAACAATTCCTACTTCAGGCTGCTGAGTGGGTCATTTTTAATAAGCAGCTACAGTAGCAGGTCAACGAGAGTAGCTGACATTGGTGTTTGAAGAAGCACAACACAGAATCCAGATAAACCCCATTCTTCTTTGGCTCATCAGAATAGGGGCTCGATATACATTAGTGAGTGGGTCTGATTATACATTATCTACTTATGCCTGGGTCCCTGTTTCCCTGGGTCCCTTGTGTCTGGAGCCACAGAAGCAAGGCATAATCTATGTCTGGGACTGAGGCAGAGGTGCACACACTAAACATCCGCCACTTTATAAAACACATGAAATAGTTTCCCACTAAAGATCAGCATTTGTCCCTAAAAATTTCCTGTCCCTTATGATATCAATGTATGGCTGGTTTTATGCATACCAATTGATATTGGCAGCAGAGATTAATGTGCGTGGTTTATTTAAAGTTTAATTAAAATTCTGTCAATATCACTTGCATTATTCCTGCAGACAGAAACTGCAGTGTAAAAGCCAACTACTCAGTGCCTATATTAATGTCGAGATTGCAGCTTTTCCATTCTAGGAAAGGCCGCGGAAAGATAGAGGGCTATAATTACGCTAGCCATATAACTATGCAATATGTATAGCTATAAAATGTAATAAATTCAATTTTCATGCTGCTTTTTGAAACTGGAAGTATAAATGTTCAAGAATTAATTTCTCATTGGGAATGCTATTCTGGTACTTATTGTATATACTGTATTTTGCAATTAAGCAATTGCCGCTAATATACAAGAAGATGGCCATTAATGTGTGTATACTTTGCATACATGCAGTAAATTGGCACTTGGGAGAAAAATTTACAAAATCAGACTGGAAAAGTGAACTGTTGGATAGAAAGGTAGTTACTGTATCTGAAAAAACAATATTAGGTTTCTTATTTTTATAAATACATCTGGCAAAAGTTATCCTTCTCCTTGTTATCTTAGATTATGCATTTTACAACACACACTTGTTGTGCCTATTTGTATTTCTGTTCTAAAGGGCCTTTTCCAGTTGCTGATGGCTTTCCTCAACTTCCTCTTTTTGGACTGACACACACACACAGATTTTGTTCCTAGTGGATATATAGTGAATATTGTCACTTATTGTAAACCCTAATTTTGCCCTTAGTTATGCAGCTGCAATTTAGGGAGAGCTACTATACCCGAAGGCAACATTGTTCTGGGTGTTTTTTGTAACTTATGATGTTCCTGTCTCACTACAACTCCAAAAGAAACTTTATATTACCATAGTTAGTTTCTCCACAGGTATGTTGATGTACTGGGTAAGTTGCAAGCAGGATGAAGTACTTAAATGATTGCCTAAGTCATTCCATTGTTTTTCCTAATCTTTAGTTGTACGACATGCCAGGTTCAGCATTTGCATTATATCTTTGTCAGTTGCTAATCTGAAATAGGAACAGGTTTGTAACTCTCAAAATCAGAAAGAATGCAACTGGATTACTGTCTCTTATGTGCTGCTTCCCCTGCCACTATGCTGATTAATTGTCAAACTTTGCGGATGGTGATTAAATTTCAGACATTTTATAACTAGATTTATGATTGAATTGGGGAGGAATCAATCAATAACTCATGTATAGTAACTTGTGCAGGAGTCAAGACCAGAGATAGGACATTGATTTTCTTTGTCTTTCTGGCATAAAGAGTTGTTCTCAAAAACAGTAATACTCAATCACCCGCCAAAAACGATTCTCTAAAACATTGGCTTACCCTTAGGGCTGCACTCTTACTGCTAGGGGTGCACAGAGGTCTTCCAGAAGGTACATCAACTCATCTAGGTATTTGCTTAGTTTTACAACAGGCGACATAATAAGCATTAGCACAGTTAGTACAAATTAAAATTTCGCACAGAGAAAATGAGAAAGGAATTAATTTTTCAGTAATAGTATGCAGTGACACTTTTGCATTATGTCTGATTTTGGAAGCAAATAGTTTTAAAATGAGGTAAAAGTTGGGGACACACATGACAAATCAGACTCCTAACGAGATACAGTAGGTTGAGAACCACTGTTCTAAAAGAACACAAATTAGTAACCTGTAGGAATGTATTTTTGTGGTGAGGGAAAATGCATACTGTGTACACACAAAAAAATGAAACATAGTATGAACATCTGTATGTTGCATATTACGTATTTCAAGGATTTTTAATTGACATTATAATTTTATTCCCTTTCTATTTCAATTCAATGGCTTTTAACTCTTATTGGTCAATTTCAATAAGAGTTAAAAGCCTTTCTCTTCTCAATCTGCAAAAAAATGGAAATGTTTTCATTGATTTGAGGAGCAGCAGCATCTGCAGGTTGAAGGACTGTGCTAATTCACAGAACAAGGATTTTAAAGCGATATAGTATGTGGCTTAAGGTATGAGGAGTAATGGTAGTGTTCCAGGATCTGCTCTGAACACAAACATATCCTACATTTTTATAGTGCATTAGTAGGAGATGAATTCCATCCCAGGCCCTGGGTCAGGAGGCTCCATGAGGTTCACCCAGGCTACGTCTATCACTGCAGGCTTCTTGTATAAGAAGCTTTTTGCGGAAGAGATCTTCTGTAAAAAGTTCTTGCGCAACAGCGCATCCACACTACAAAAGCACAACGCAAAAGCAATGCGCTTTTGCACAAGAGAGTGTTCAGACTGCATGGACACTCTCTCAAAAGAAAGCTCTGATTGCCATTCACAGAATAAACACCAGAGCTCCTGTGCAAAAAGGAGTTATTCTTCGGAGAAAGAGGAATACCTACACCGCAAAAACCCCTCTGTTCTTTTGATTTACTGTAAATTTATTTGCACAAAAACGCACTTGAAGTGTGTACACTCCATGGGTTTTTGCACAAAAACAGCTGGATTTACACAAAAACCCATATTATAAACTCCCCCCCGTGTTGGACATGGAGGTAGACGCAGTGGGGCTGGAGCACATTTGGTACCACCATCTCAAGTGGATTGCTGCTACTGTTTAAAGCAGCTCTAGTTCATGCAGCATGGCGCTTAGGTGAATCTGTTCTCCAAAATCGCCTTTCTGGCCTCTCCATGCCTGAGGTTTGCAGAAAAAACACCTTGGTGAATTGGTAAATAATTAAACATCTTTACTCATTACTTTGTCCAGGCAAGGACTGAAAGATATGGGATATGGTAGACCAGGCTTACAATTTTTCCTATTGGCTGTTCTACGCTGGGGGTGTCTCAGTTTCTTCTACTTAAAGCTGTTCCACTTAGCTTAAATAAATATTCATTGGCCCAGAGAAAGAGACAGATTCTATCACCTTGTAATTAGGATTTAGCAATGAAGTTTGTGCTCCCAACCAGGCAGCTGAGGGAGTTGAACCTGGGATTCCTACCTCTCTAGTGAGTGCCCGGCTCAGCAGTCTATTGGCTATTCTGGTTGGTTTTCCACAAATAATTTGGAAAATCTCTGTTTCGTCCAGACGAAGTATGAAACCTAATGCTGAAAACTTGAAAAGTTTTGTGAAATGAAATTCTTGTTTGCTGGCCGGCCCAAGTGTAGGATGCTATGTCAACATCAGTAATGACAACTGCAGTCCATTTTGAACTAATTTGGTACAACTCGTGTTGGAGTTCACTGTGTGGGTGTGTGCTCTGGCAGGATCCAGGCCTAAATTTACACCCCCAGTTTTTCATGAACCACAATATGCTTGAAATTTTTACCCTAAAATTCAAGGGGTGAAATCTATTGCTGGATTAATCCAGGTTAAAGGTACCTTGAAAATTCCTGAAACATTTTTTAAACCAAAATTTGGGTCTAAATTTTAGCAAGTGATGGATTTTTGCATGCCTCAATTTTGCACAGCTTGAGAAGCTTTTAAAGGGGCTATGTTAAGAGGGTAGATGTTCAGCGCTTTCTAAAAATCGAAAGATAGGCCTAGAAGTCTGTGCAATCACTGTAATGTTGAATCAGTTTCTGGAAAGTTCTCTCAAGAGGTAAGGCTACACTAGCTCATTAGTTCGAGCTAGGTAGTCTAATGAGGGCAACCTGCAATGAGGGGTAACGGTAGTTCGAATTAGGATCTTTAATTCGAACTACCTAGTCACTGCCGCGTGTAGCCATGGGCACAGAGTTCGGACTAAGGGGGATTTAAAAAAGGTGGCACCCGGGAAGATGCAAATGAAGCCCGGGATATTTAAATCTCGGGCTTCATTTGCAAATCCGGTTGACCTCATTGGACTACCTAGCTCGAACTAATGAGCTAGTGTAGCCTTACCCAAGTAGCTTATCCATTTCACCATAATGAAGAGATTCTCTAATTTCTGCCTTATTAAGTTCAGTTACTCAGGGCCATCTACTGCCCTCAGTCTGTGCATGCAGTTCTTGTGGACGTCAGTGGGAATGTTCTCTACATCAAGGAGATCATACCATATATCATATACCTGTCATTTGGCTGTATCTCTAAACTTCCTTCAAATTATTTCATCCAAGAGACTTTCTTGCTTTGTGTCAAGCTCATATGCAGTAGCTCAGCATTGCTGTGTATTATTTTTCTTAACGTAGCAGGAAAATGATTACACTAGCCTACCGATTTGCAGATTGTCTAGTAGTGCAATAGGGTAATAGATGGTAGACTGATGATTTTTAATGACTGTTAATATTTCTGTCTTTGAACTGTAGCAGAAGACTATTTCACTTCCAAAAAGGTGATCTGTACCACAGTTATTTTGCCCCAGTATGTAATACACATTGCTTTTCATTAATGTTCCCTGTGACTTAATAATACTAATTTGGCTGTCAGTTGTCTTAAGTGTAGGAGGGCCATACAGGAATGCTGATAAGAGAATCCCTTAGCCCTCAGTTAGGATTAAACAAAGTTAATGCTAAGTCATGTGGCAAGGGGCCCTCTCCAAGCCCAGAGCAATTGCCACAAGCTATAGCTTTCACCTTATCTTCATGTCTTGCCCCATGTACTTATGGTTACCAATGCCTCCAGAGACACCAGGAGCACATGAGTGTGAGGTGGATCAAGAGGCCAAAAACACCTATTCAACTCTTGGGCAAAGAATGGACAAATTCCTCTTCCAAGGGTGCTTAAACTCTTCCTCTGTAGCATACCCCCAATTCTCTCTTCCCTGAAACCTCTAGCATCAGCGTAGTAATTTTATCTTTTTCAAGGGAAGCAATGACAACCTCAACAATCAACAGTCTCAAATCCGTATCTTGATTTCACCACCCAAGAGGATTAGAAATCTTGCAGGTGTATGGATAGGGTTCTTCTAAAATCTTCAGCACCTCAGAGTAAAATGGCCTCAACTCAACAGTCTCTGTTCCCTTCCACACACACACACACACACACACACCCCCCCCGATATGGGTCAGTCCCATCACTGGCCAATCTGTTTGACTCCAGTTCAACCATCTCAAAAAGTAAAAGCAATTCCCACACAGCATGAGAGTGCTGACCTTAATTTTTTTTTAAATCAGTTTACACACACACACACACACTCTCCTATTTTGCCCATGCCCCTTTCTTCCCCCAATGAATTATTTGGGCTTTGCATGGCATGGTCTCAATAACTGAATACACATGATTTTTTTTTTTTTTTTTTTTTTACTGTAAATCAGTCTACAAACTGTTTGTCTATCCAAACAGCCCTTGCTTGTTGCTGCAGAAGCTTTCCACTGGAGAGCAATTTGCTTCACTGGGTATGTAGAGGAACAGCTAAAGAGGCTGAGGAGCTAAAGAAAACCCATCCTAAACTTGCAATTCAGACCTATGCCCCCTATCCACACTCTTCTGCTTTTAAATTCCTCAAACATTTATTAAAACCAAAATTAGGGCCTAAATTTTAGGAAAGTGAGAAGAGGACGATTGATGCTCTTGTTTCTGTGGCATTAAACTGGAAGTCAACTAACCTCTGTCTTTTAATTTTTATCACAACAAATGTTTAGGATTCTTGAAGGCTCCTAGAAAAATCATGGTCCTCTAGTGGATTGTAGGAGCACTGCAGTTGTAAGCATTCCAATGATGTTACAGAGACATCTCAGCCAAAGAGAATTGTTGTTTGCTATTCCTGTGGCCACTCTGTAGTGGTTGCTTAGGCTTAACCTCTAGCTAAGCTGCATTCAGTACCTTTGTTTGAGGGGAAACAAGTAGTTTGAGGCTTGGTGACAGAATGTGACTAAGGAAGAGAGAGAAGCATTTACACTAGATACATCTGAGAGCAGAACTGTGCCAGATTTTTGTTTGTTTCAAAATAAAGCAACAGTATGTTTAAGTAGATCTTGACATCTAAGGTTCAGAACCTCTGTTTTTGGCTGATAGGGCTATATTCATTCTCTGAACAAGTGCTTGGGTGAATATACCATGTGAGCTGCTCCCCTCTGGAAATATTTCACATACATGATTCTTGCCATGAAGTACATTAATGTTTACTTAATATTGGTTTTGTGTTCTCTAAGCTGCATAATCCCATCAAATACCTTTTAGGTTTTATATATGACTATATAAAGGAAACTGAAAACTACAAGCAGGAAAGAATCCTTGTGACTTGGGGCAGCCTGTTTTGAGAACTTTCCAACTCTTTACTGATAGGCTGTGTAAGAAAACTGGACGTTTCAAATGAGATTAGTTTCATGGAAATAATCAATTGTAAAATAGTATATTTCAGGCTCTTGGGCCTCTAGATGGTGCTCATACTCAATAACTAACTTGATAAGGGAGGCTTTTCTCTCTCCTGGTTCCTTCTGTCATGAGCAGTTGCGTAAGAAACAAGAAGTCACAAGAAGCAATGAAATCAAAGGACGTTGTGCCAGCTTAAATGGGGGCAGATACAGCCTATGAAGTCTTAGATAACATGTCACTGATTATAAAATTGATAGCAATTAATATTTGTCAAATAGGTAACATGTGGCACAGTTACTGGGCCAACTGCACCTCTGATCCGTCTTATTTTCCTCGGGTGCATCCCCTTTAGGTTTCATAGCATCATGTCTTATTTGGGGCAAAATATCCAGTCTTCCCGCTGCGCCCTGGTGCTGTGCTCCAGTCCCTTGCCAATTAACCATGATCACTTTGGCACATCTGGTTTATGCCCAGTAACAGGACAATGCTAATTAAGGAACAATCAGCCTCCTTAAAACCAAGTATTTATTTAGAGCAAAAGCATTTCAGAGCAAATACATCTGAAAAATAATAGAGTGCACTGCATGTGTATCTAATTCTTCCCTAAGGCTTGCTGTTCCCTGCATCTGAGAAGGCCCAGTTCCTTCATGCTCCTCCTTAGCCTCTTTCTCTCTAGACTGCTCTGATGAGTGTCTCCTCCTCCATCCCCTCAGAAAGGCTTTTTAACTTCTTAGTCGTCTTTTCATCTGTGTCTCAGCTTGGCAAAACCACGATGTCCCTACAGCCTGGAGCCCTGGCAATGTACTTTGGTGTGGTAACTGACCTCCAACTGTTTAAAATCAGGCTGCTTATCCAAAATGTCTGTTCTTTGTCTCTTAGTTTCGGGAGAATTTAGATTGATCTAGTATGTGTGAGGTTCTCCAAGTGGTGGTTGTCCTCTGGAGGTGTTGCAGCCTGAGTGTATTTGCCTAATCACCCTCCATTCCTCAACCCCAACCCCACTCCCCTCCCACCCCAGTTGCTTCTTGGTTCCTGGAGGAGCTGTGGTCACTCTCCCCCATGTAGGGTTACCAACTTTCTAATCGCACAAAACCAAACACCCTAGCACCACCCCTTCCCTGGGGCTGAGGCCCTGCTCCTTTCCCAGGGCCCCACCCCACTTCTCACTACATACCCCCTCCCGCAATGGTTTGCTCTCTTCCAGCCTCACTCATTTCACTGGTCTGGGGCAGGAAGTTTGGGTGCCGGAGAGGGTGAGAGTACTAACTGGGGTGCAGGTTCTCGGGGTGGGGCCAGAAAAGAGGGTTTCAGAGTTAGGGAGGGGAGTGTAGGTTGATGCATGGGATTGGAGTGTGGGAGTTTTTGAGGGCTCTGGGGTAAACCTGAGGATGAGTGGTTCAGGGTGCAAGGGGGGGCTCTGGGCTGGGGCAGGTGATTCATTTGCAGGGGAATGAGAGCTGTGCGTGAGGGGTATGGGCTTTGGGCTGGGGCCAGAGAGAAGGGTTTTGGAGTGAAAGAGAGGGATTCAGGTTTGGGGGGCAGGGTTGGGCCACAGGCTTACCTCTGGCAGCTCCCAGTCAGTGGTGCTGCAGGACTAAGGCAGGTTCTTTGCTGGCCCTGGCACCATGTTGCTCCCTAGAAGCGACCACAGTCTGGTGCCTAGACTGGAGGTGTGGGAGCAGTAGGCTCCATGCACTGCTCTTGTCGATAGACACTCACCCCAGCTCCCATTGTCCAATTCCTAGCCAATGGGAATGCTGAGCCTATGCTCGGAACAGGGACCGTGCACAGAGCCCCACTGCTCCCCCTCATCTAGGAGCTAGACCTATTGATCAGCTCTGAGGTGCAGCATGGTTTCAGTGTATACACAGAGCATAGTGGCTTTGCCAACCGTTACTGCCTTTGATGAGCAGGTAAAGGTTGTTTACATTTCTTTTAGAAGCATGTTGGCAAATTAGATTTTCAGCTAACAAATGCATATTACTGCAATATGGATGTGTGATATTTTTATCTAAATCAATAATCTCTTCTTCAAAACATTTCTGCATTGAGTTACAGTAGAGGGAGAAATCAAACCCCAACTAGAGCCAAACTTCCTTTTGGCCTCGAATATGAACTACATTGGCATTTTCTAAAAATACATGAGGGTCCTAATTGTATTAGTGACAGGTGCCATAGAAGATCCAATTCTGACACATGAGCCTTCTCCACCCCCCCAATAAGTTTAGTAGTGAGCCAGGCCTACCGGCAGTGGTGGACAAAGGGGGCAACTGCTCCGGGGCCCAGCAGTTCAACCACCGCTGCTATTGTGGCAGCGGTGATGCTTGGCGCTCCGAGCCCTTTAAATTGCTGTTGGAGGGCCATGCAGCATGCTCCAGGCATTGCTGAAGGTTGGGTGGGGCACACCACAATCCAGGCACTCCTGAGGGCTGCCTATCTTGGGCCCCGCCCCTTCTGCCCATTTAGCACTGCAAAGCAATTGCTCAGCATCGGCAGAGAAAGACACCTGTTAATCACCTTTTGAACATGGTGCTGGGATCAAAAAGTTTGGCTTCAGCAGTCAGGTTTTGTTCAGTCCCAGTAAACACTTATTAGCGTCCACCACATACAGCAGTTCTGATGATGAGCAAAATTTAATTTCCAAGTAGAGATGCAGTTTGTTCATCCTTCTGTAAATGAAGGGTAATTGGGAATAAATGACACCAATCTTGAAAGGAAGGTTACAGTTCCAGCTCCTCCCCAATCCTGCCCTCTCATCAATGTAATAATTTACTTGTAAAGCATGAATCTCCTTTGCTTTCTCATAATGTTTGCATGATGTCCGATTCAGAATTACCCATTGTTCATTAGAGAGAGATCTCCAAAATCTAAACATGGACTCATCCACACTCAAAAACCCATGAACAATTCCTGTTGATCTTGAAAGGAGTTATGTAAAAAGGGTGAAATTCAATCTTATATAATGTTGAGGTCTTAAGTGGGGACCTTAGTTGTGCCTAAGTCTTGTGCTGACCTTCTGCATGCAGGTGAATTTGATCTAAAGGGCATCAAAGGAAAAACACTACTTTTAGATTATTCTGCTCATGCCACTATACTACTGGGATTGTAAATTCATTCTATGTACAGCACCTTGCACACTGAAGTCTATGATTAGCATTCCTGCACTCTTAGGATTCCTGCAGTATTAATGCTATCTATCATACGTTCAACATACTGCCTGCGATCTCTGTGTGCTCGTCTGCTGCCGTACTCTTTATATGCCCAAACTACACAACAAATAGCTCTTTTCTCTTCCCACTCTTGTCTTCCATCCCTAATGCTACGTGATACTTGCATTGAACCCCATTCCTGAACCTGGTTTGCCATCCTTTCATTCTTCTTTTTCACAGTACAGCTGTAGTCTTAAAAACAACCCCTCCTAACTCAACAGGCAGCACTACAGATTAGAAAAAATGTATTTTCCTCCTTCTTTACTCATTTTATTCTTGCAGAGCCAACACAGCTAAGCGAGTGTGAACTGCCATTTCTATTCAATCTCAAACATCAGCAACAGAATTGTTTACCAAATTCCACTCAGTTACACCTGTGCAAACCCATTAAAGGTAATGAGGCTGCACAAGTATCACTGAGGGCATAATTTGGCATGCAGGGTTTTTATTTCTTGTGATGATGCATGAGAAAGAATGAACTCAGTTTGACTTTAAGAGCACTGGATGAGTTGGCAAGGTTGGTACCTGGGAAAAATATTTTCGTATTTATAAATTGAGCATATTTGATCTGGAAATCATGGAGACACAATAAATTGCGTTTTTACAAGGATGCTTTTCAGAGTATAATTGTGCTTTAAAACTCACTCCTTTAAATGCCATTAACATCTCTCCCTCTGGGAGTGAAGAATCTATTTGAGAAATAGGAAAAAATAACTGAAAACCAACCAAACCAATAAAAAAACCAAAACAAACAAAAAACTTTGACCCACAAGATAAGTTCTGAGCTTCTCTGCTCATTCAACTCCAATTCAGCAAGATACATATGTACATGTGAACCTTTAAGCATATGTGTTGACCAAATCAAACCAACAGGACTCATGGATCTTTTCCAAAAGAAATCTCTGGATAATTCACTTGTCACCACCAACTGTACTATGAAGAACAGCTACCAGAGAGGGAAGCCACCTACAAGAAACTTCCAGGGCTTGATCGGTCAACAGCTCTTAAACTGTTGAGTGTGGGGATGGAGGGCGGGGAGGATGTAGGCTTGATGAAGATAGGAGTTAATAGTTGGTAGGCTGATGGACAGAATATTACATAGAGAATATCTCGGTATCACCTGGAGTGGCTTATTTTTGAGGGCAGTGAAGGACTGACTAATCCTTTGAATTCTGGCAATATTTCAGTGGTACCAGGAGATCTGAGCAGGCTCCCTTTGAAGTCAGTGGCACCAAGATAGGGCCCAGCAGAAAATCTAGCTAGGCTTGTCCCTTAATTCTGTTCTAATCTTGAAGTCATTGCTGAAAACAAACAATTTTCCCAAAGAGGAAGAGAACTTGCCAGGAGTCAGAATTGATTCTGTTCCTTTACTATTAAAAATTGCTTCTTCTTCATATAATAGGACAAAGTAAGATGGCTTATTACTTTACAAAATGTCAGCAGGATATCTTCTTTTAGGGACCATGTTAAAAGGCATGTTATTGGGCTTTGGGTTCTATTTTTCCAAATAGTTTTGATCTTTTTTCTCTGTATTTAACTCCATTCATTTGTCACTGGACTTGAAGAATATGTGTGAGAGCTAATCACCTAGATGCTTTTGAAAAGCCACTCTAAATTATCAGTAAGTAATTTCTGGAGACTAATTACTATGCTTCATTATTTGCATAACATGTTAATTATGAACTACTGTTTTTGATAAGCAACTTATAATCCAGTAATTACTAGAACTATGTGCCTTGAATGTAAATGAATAGGGAGGACATTTTGTTTGTCATGGCATCCAGAACAGAATGCTGTTCTGAGTGACAATCACAAGTCAAACTGTCAGAAAACAAAACAGCCACATCCAAACTGGTGGTAGACTATAATTATATTTAAGTAAACCAGCAACAAGTGTGTGCTCCCGGATCACCATACTAGGTTATCACAGAGCCACAGCCATTACCCATAGACACTCCAGCCTATGCTGCCCACTATAGACATTGGACTTAATGGTGAAAAGTTATTAAAAGTAAAAAATCAAACATTCAGTTACTCTCAGCCCCAAAATGGCCTGTCACTTACCCCAAAGACAATGCTGAAGACAGTTTCTTTGGTAAACTAAGCTTATTGGTGAAAATTATTAGTTAAGAAAAATAAATGAGGTATTGAGAGGTCAAAGAGAGTAAAATGCATTACAGACAATCCAAAGTTTGTAAGTCTAATGTGATAGTAGAGGTGTACAAGTAATTTGGTGATTTCCAATAATTTCTAAGGTTACCTAGAATGGCTCTAGGGATTTCAGTCCAATATCTCAGAATTCCATCCTATTGGAATTCGTTAGTCCAGAGGTAAAGGATAATTCCCAAGACATACTTTTATAGCTGTCTTTCCCGAAAAGCAGCCAAGCAAATCCTTGCACTTACAACATAGGCTCTCCCTATGATGAAGAATTTATTTGGAGTCTTTAACCTTGAATCACTGTATCAATGACTGCTTGCTTTGAAATTCACAAGTAGTTCAATTATAGTGCTATACGTATTTGCCTGCCATCCTGTTTTAATGGGAATAGATAAGTGAAAACAATACAGATAACATTCTACACATTAAGAAAATTCTCATCTCAGTGCTAACACAGACCTCTGATACAGGGTTAATTAAACATTGTGTGTGTGTATATGTGTGTGGTTGTGTATATATAATGCAAATCACCAAGTGACAAGTATATGCAGGCAATGGCACTAACATTTCTTTCAAAGTAGTCTCATAGAGAAGTGAATTGGCTTGACCCCATTACAGTGCTTCTTGCTAACACTAAAGACAAAACTAGCTCTCTGTTGACACTTTGTTGAGCATAACCAAGCTTATATTATGTAACCTAAGCACCAGACTGCTTGTATGCTTGGGGCATGTAGCAAAGCTCAAAGACATCAGTGTATTTTGTATGCTTATTGGTCATGGGTAAAGCTGTGAAACTTTCATGGAGGTCACAGAGTCCATGGCTTTCTGGGAGTGCTGTGACTTCTGCAGCAGTCAGTGCAGCTGACCCCACGGCCGCTGGAACAGCTTGGGTGACCCCAGGGCTAGCCATACCAGACACAGCTCAGACAGCTCTAAGCAGCTGTTCTCTGGTGCTGCCGAGAGCAGTAGTGTGGCTCTGGACTGTCTCTCCTCCCCAAGAAGCAGTGTTATCTAGAGCGGTCCCCCCCCAACACCTAAGGTTTAGTCACAGGCAGTGTTCCCTCTAAGCTGTGTGGCAGCACAGCTTCACAGGTGATTAATCAGCCCTGCTCTGTCAGTCAACGCCATGCACTGAGCTCTGAGCCTCTGACTCACAGGTATTAGTTAAATTCATGGATAGGTCATGGGCAATGACTTTTTGTTTATTGCCCCAACCGGTCTATGACTTGTACTAATAATACCTGTGACTAAATTACAGCCTTAGTTATGGGTTATATTCTGGATTTACATCTAAACCATTCAGGTCAGAATTTATCCTTTAGTCTCTGCATGCAACTCTCAAAGGGACCTAAGTCCCTGGAACTTGTGCTTCTATGCCACTTAGGCACCCTTTTTCCCCTGTCCCAATGGACTCTGCTCTGCAGTTCGTCCAGAGGCAAACTCCAACTGAAATAAGTGAATATGGATTGTTGGATCTGGTCTGGGATTCTTTATTGTTAGCCTACTTCTTTCTTCTACCTACATGCTTTAATTTGCTGGCATTTAAAATGTTGGCATGCCGAGTGAGTTGAGATCTGGCATTTTACAACAGTGAGTTTCAGTGTGATTTTACTTGTCATATGCTGGAGCAATGCAAAAATTGATGGTTTAGCATGCTTCCACTCTGTGCTACTGCAACATGGAGCGTGAGAGCTGAGCATAGAATTTGGAGTGCAGCAGAATGCAAGTTTGCTGCCACTGGAGTATTTGAAGCCTGTGGTAGCTCTTAAAAACTCTCCTGTAAGTTGACTGGCCCTTCACTGTACCCTTTGGATAGACGTTTCTGGTCAAAGTCTCTTTTCATCACCGAGGAATAATTTTTGTTTTGATTTGATAGCACACTAGCAAAGGTTTAATTCCATGAGCCTCACTGGGAGGAGGATGCATCCCAAAGTCAATGACAAAACTTCCATTGACTTCAACTGAGGCACGGTTATGGCTCATTGTACTCTGCATCTTTTAGTACCTGATGCAAACCACTGAAATCAATTGGAGTGTTTCCATTGACTTCACTGGGCTTTGCATTGTGACCCTATACACTACCTCAGGAGTCTAGGTGAGGAAAGAATCCAGAGTCAGGCCTTATCTCTCTCCTTAACTTTCCGTACTCTAGCCATCCTACCTGCCTGTTTTATTCAGCGCTGACTCACAGCGTATAGTAATTGATCACATAACCCTGGTCTACGCTGGGGCGTTATTTCAAAATAACCCCCTAAAGTCAAATTTATAAGCAGGGAGTCCACACTACCAAGTCTGTTATTTTGAAATAATGGGCCACTTATTTTGAAATACGTACTCCTGCTTTTCTTGAGGAATAACGCTAATTTTGAAATAGTTATTTCAAAATAGCAGTAGTGTGGATGCTCCAGTACCACTATTTTGAAATAATTGGCCTCTGGAGGCCTCTCGCAGCTGCAGCTCTGACCACTCTGGCCACACCTGGCATCTATACTGCTTTTCTCCTCCTGAGGAGCTTAAAAGTCCTGGGGGCAGGAAAAGAGCTTCTCGTACATAGGCAACTTTGCAAGCTCTTTGCAAGAGACAACCATCTGAGGCAGGCATGAGCGACCCCGATGCTCCCTTGGATCCTCCGATGGCTGCCAGCACTTTTGCTGCTCCCATGGCAGCCACTGCCCAAGGATAAAGGAGAGCTCAAGCCTGGACTGGTGTGGAGATCTTGGACCTCATCGAGGTCTGGGCAGTTGGGGAAGCCCATGGTGGCAAAGCCATGCACAATGGTGCCCACATTTCCCAGAGTGGTGACCTTCCTTAGCAGCACGTGGTTGATGGCCTTGGCTACCTGCAGGAGCATGGTTCTGACTGTGGATTTCCCCAAACTGAACGAGTTCCTGATGGAATAGTAGCTGTCCAGCGTGGTGAGCTTCCATAGGGAGATGGCCATACGCTTCTGCATGGGGATGGCAGGTTGCATACAGGTGTCCTGTCACTGGAGGGCATGGGCGAGCCACTCTGAGCACCTGGAAGGTGGCATGCATAAGTTCTGCAGCCATTGTCAATCATCTCATACCAGCAGGATGATGCGGTGCCACCAGAAGCAGCATTCCACAGTGTCCAGGGGATTGACAGGCATGCACAGCAGCAGGAGCACCAGCATCTGGGTGAGCAGGGCCTGTGGTCCATGCTGAGGTTTGTCTTGCAAGTCCTAGTCCTCGTTCTGCTGGAGCAACATGCAGGCGGTTTAGAAGTAGTGGCCCATGAGCCTGGCACTGCTTTACAGCAGCTCTGGCTCCATGCGGCGGGTGCTGTGGCCTCCACAAGGGCAACCAGAGCACAAGAAGGCACATGCCCACTGCATCCCTCTTGTGTCCTGCGAGGGGGGAGGCAGTGGAGGAGTGGCTTGTGAGATGTGGCTGTAGAGAGGAGCCCCTGAATGCACACGCTTCCGTTGCCTGGCTGAGCAGCCACAGGAAGTATCCACCCTCCTGGTGCCCTCTCCAGTCTGGTGTGCTAAGTCCGAGGCAGCGTCTGTTAAATGTGGACATGCTATTTCGGACTAATTCTAACTAATTTCGATGCTTCCCCATAATGAGGACACGCTGTTTTGATTTTATTAATTCAGGAGTTAAGTTGATTTTACTAATTTTGAAATATTTTCCTAGTGTAGACATGCCCTTACAGAGCTCCCGTAAAGGAGGTAAATGTTTTTAATAGTATAGGTAAATAAATAAATGAAAAGAAACTGCTTGAATGTGTGGGTGTGTTCTGAAAGGTGCCAATGTAAAAATGTGAACCTTGTTCTACAGCTTTGCACCTCTGAGTGTTCAGAGTCCAGAGTTGTTCCTTCAGGGGCAGAAATAGGGGGTTAGGGCTGTGGGGCTAACCCAGCCATTGGAAAGTGACCTGGATTCTCTATGTTCTCATACACAATGGCAGAGCCAGATTTCACCCTCTTTGGCTGACGGAGCTGGGGTTGCACAGGTGCATGGTAATTGAGACAGCATATGCCTTGCAGAATCTTTATTACTGAAGATGATGAGGATGCATGAGCCAGAAATAACGCAGCTTGAGTGCCAGAGCCCAGGATTAGTTTGCTAGCCTGGCAGCTCGATAGCCTCTTATCATATGAGAAAATTGTCTTCTGGATTTAAGATGATGCAATAAACATGGAAGCCCACAAAGCCATTTTGACAGTCGCCTTTCAGAGCTCAATATGCTTTGAGAGACGATTGTGCCATTTCCAGAGCTATATTAGGTTGAACTAAAGCTGCTGGAAATATAGCGTATCTGCATGTCTGACTCTTTAAAAACTACTTATCATTTGTCAGACTGATGCAAGTGGGTTAAACTGGTTTTAGTTGATGCACATTCACAGTAATCTAATAACCTTCTGTTCTGGATGAGTCAACAGAATTACAAATGATGTAATTTCATTTTCTCTGCTACTCCGTTGTAGAAGTAGTACACAAATAGCGAAAATAAATGGCTGTCAGTGCACGCCTCTGAAATGAGGAAGCAGGAGCAAGCATGCCTCTTTCCCACAAATCTTCTTTCCTCATGTCATGTGCTACAGGACTAGTGGATAAATGTGTTGCTTTTCGGGTCCCTTACCTTTTGCAAGTATTTAAATAAGATGGGGCAATTACTTTACTTCAACCTACAAGTGGCAGAGTAAATGTGAGGAAAGATCTTCAAATCACAAAGGGCAGTCTGACACCTAATTCCCTTTGACAGCAAATGGGAGGCTGGTTCCTACTCAGTGGGAGGCAGGTGTTGAACTGCCATTGGAAAATCTCTATTGTAGAAGAGGTTTTCTTCATTTTGTTGCCTTAAAAAAAAAAAAAGAGTAAACTCTAAGAACCAAGAAAATGAGGAAGGTGGCATTGCTCAGAGTTATGAGACCTTCCTTCAGAGTTTTCTGCAGCTCCTTTCATAATGGTTTATGCCAGGGGTGGAGAACCTCAGGCCCAGGGGCCAGATGTGGCCCCTTTGGCTTGCCTGCATCTGGGCCCCCCTAAGCTCTGGTGTGCAAAGGGAATGTGGGGAGTCTTTCTCATTCTCAGTCACTTTTGTGTGTGGCCCCCAACTGATTTTTCTGTGGGTCAGTGTCCCCTGACCCCCACCTCTGGTTTATGCAGCTGATTTGTAGGTAGGCAAATAGACTCATTACAGTTTGCATACTTGCTAGTCATTTATGTTTAACTCTAAATGTCCTGACTTCCACCTTGCCCCTTTGATGAAGTCAGGGAAACCAGATTTACAGGGGTGTCCAGGGAGCTGGGGGGCAGTTCAGTGGCTGGGTGTGGAAAAGCTGGGATATGTGGGCCTGGAGGGGAAGATGAAGGTGCTTTCAGGGGTGCTAGATAGCATCTGGAGGCATCTTTGGGCAAAGATGAAGGCTGTCAATGGGCAGGATAGTAGAGAAGCAAAGGATGCCTGGGGTTTGGAACAGTATTTGAAGACTAGATGAGGGGGCTAGGGGATACAACTGGCTAGGGTGGCTGCCTACTGGGTGGATGAGAGTGACTGGTGGGCAAATTGGCTGGTTGCTGGTTGGCGAGCCCTGGAGCAAGTACTGAGCTACCTTTGTTTTCATTTACTACCACTGCCCTGCCTAAATCTAACACGGGGGAGCAGCAAGACAGGCTGCTCAATGGCATGGTCAGTAGGAACTACAAATGTGGCCATTCCTGCAGTCGAATGTGTGAGATCCATACATATTGTTGCCATTGTGCATATGTTAAGTAGGCTTATTTAAAACCTGGGGGTAGTCTATATATGGTTCCTAATATGCTGGTGCTTAGGTGCCTTCATTCTCCTCGGATACAAGGTAGGAGAGGAAATAGCTTTTATTGGATCAACATCTGTTGGTGAAAGAAACAAGCGTTCAAGCTATGCAGAGCTCTTCTTCAGGTCTTTCTCAGCAGAAAGGCTTTGGATTGAACACAAAATAACTCAAGATGTGCCTAGAGTTGTTGAACTTCTCAGTGCACCCCACAGCGCAAACATCTGTGGGAGACGCAGTCCTCCACAGAACATGGCCCACAGTTGCTGTTTTTGCTTGGCTCAAGAAGGCAGAGATCAAGGCTGATTTTTAAAACATGCAAATCAACCATAGCCCTCATCCATTTTCCTGTCTGAGATATTGTAATGTTCTGACCTTTTTGCTTTATCTCACTAAAAGTGGTTTGAAACTACACATGCCATATGATGGTAAGCCTTCAGCAAATATTCTGTTCTGAAACAACCTTCTCTGTACGCTATATGCACTTTGCATTTTAAAAACCTAATTCGCATGATGTTTGATAGAAATGTCTGAAAAACACTCATTTTAGCAATGTTGATTGTATCATAAAAGTCATTGGCCTAACTTAATCTGTTCTTGCAAAGCTGCTTAGCTTCAGATCTTTTTTTCCCCATTTTCTGTAAATAGCCATAAAACAGTTTACATCAACAGAGCAAGATTGCTGCTTTCTCTACTAACACAGCTTCTAAAACATATGTCAGATTCACAGCTATACAATGCTTATGGATATGAGGAGCTGGCATTCAGAATAATGTTACTGTGAATCCACTTTAAGACTAATGATTATAATGATATAGGTCTCATTAAAAGAAATGCTATAGTGAAGAAAGAGAACAATGATAATTTATTAGCCCGATCAAGTCAAATCAGATGCACGATATTGATGCAAGCCTGATTCATGACGCTACTTTGGAAATATGCCTTTGGCTCACAGTGTTGAAAGTTACAAAGCGTATCAGACAACCTGGCGAAATCTCCCAAATTCAGCAATTTCCAAATAAAGTGTACTAATGGACAACAGGGATAAAACATCTTTTTGATAGGTCTTTTGCAGGCTCAGGATTTAGAACACACACACAGTCTGCAACTGTTTTTGGTTACCATGGTACGAACTGAGAGGAGATGCTACACAGCATTGCTAATGTCATGTGAATGAAAGATGGAAAAATTCATCAGAAATTCTTTCTTAAGGACATATTTCCAGATTATTAGTTCATAAGGAAATATGTCGAATTTGTGTTAAACTCTAAGTCCTATGTATAATAATAGGGATTAAATGTCATGTCATGGAACATTTGCAACAAGATTTCACAAATGGACCTCACTACTATTAATTTAATGTGGTGGAAGCAACAGAATGGTCACATTTTTCTTGGGGCACTTTATTAAGTCTGTGGCAGAGAGAATGCTGCAAAAATATTCCTGTAAATATTAAGTGTTGTTTTTAAAATTCATTTTGCTCCATTTCTATTTGAAACCTTTGGGATTTTCAGTTGTGCCTTGGAAAACCTGAAGGGAACCAAGAAGTTTGCAGGGAACAGCATAATGTTGGTGTGTCTGTCTGTTCACCCCATTAATATTGTTGTGCTTCTGGCACTTCTGTTTATTGCATTGTCTCTGTCATTAATTTTTTGTGTTATTGGCTAATAACACAGTATGAAGCTGAACAAAAAAAATCTTAAATAGCTAGTTCTGTCATAGTTATGGATTTGAGTAAATTGTTTGTTTTAAAATCAGATTTATTTTCTATATTGCATGACAGCTACTGAAATATATCTTTAACACTGCAGTTCAGTAATCTCCAACAATTCTGCTTTGGGGACTGTTGCTACTATTTGCATGGTTTTCTTTCCATGCTGAGTTGGACTGCTATAAACCTATGTTAAGTACAGTTGCATGAAATATTGAATGTATATCCTGAAAGAAATTTCACACTTTGACATCTGTTTTCATTCCGAAACCGGAAAGTTGAATTTTTTCCTAAAATGGAAATTCTACAGATTCATTTTAGAAAATCTAAACATTTCATTTTGACACTTGATCCAAATGAAGCTTTTCAACAATCCTTAAGTTTCAATGTTTTGTTTGATTTAAGCCGACCAGTATTAAACTGCATTTTGCCTTGCCTTATTGGATTTGTAGTTGGATCCCCATTGTCTCCTATGGCCCATGCAGACATTCCTGGCAGACATTTCCCTTTTCCCACAGCTGACCAAGCTTTGTGGTGCCAAGGAGTGTCATGGTTCTGTGTGCATCATGGGAGGTATAGTCTAGTGAGGGAGACTGATGCCCCCATTCTCCTCTATGGGCCAGCCTCCCCTGCTGGACTACATCTCTCTCGTATGTCTACACAGCAGGGCTAAAATTGAATTAAGCTATGCAACTTGAGCTCTGTCAATTGCATAGTTTAAGTTTAAATAGCTACATTTGGCTTTTGGCGCTGTCTACACAGCAGGAAGTTAAAGGAAGAACACTTTTCCTTTGACTTCTCTTACTCCTCGTAAAATGAGGGGTACAGGAGTTGGAGTAAGAAGTCCTCCAGCTCAACATTATTTCAAAATAATGGCTTGCAGAGTAGACACACTCTTTGTTATTTCAGAACAACGTCAGTTATTCCGAAATAATGCTGCTGTGCAGACATAGCCTCTGGGACTTCTCTAATGCATCAAGCAGTTGCATCTGCATTAAGGGAGATGTAGTCCTCCAGTGAGCCTAATCTTAAGGACAGAATTGGGGGAGGTAGCTTGGAGGGGGTAGTATAAACAGCAGCTTGCACAAGGAAATGTTTCCCTCTTACTTTTCTTTAATATTTCTTTGAACTGATTCTAACCAAAATCTTCAGGTTACTTCAATAAAATGGAACATTTGGGTTGAACGATCTAGAAACAAAATTCATTTCAATTTTCCCAACAGAAAATCAACTTTTGGCAACATTGAAATTTTCAGCTGAAAAAAAAATATTTAGAAGAAACTGCACTTTTCATCAGAAATTTATTCTAATGGACAATTCCTGAGGAGCTTTAATGTAAAGAAAAGAAGCCATCTATACAAGAATAATGAGACATAAAATTTTCAGTGATGGTGCCTATTGGGTGTATTGGGTTTTGGCAGAACATGCAAATCATTTTTTGTCATTGGCCTGTTCTCCAATCATATTTACACCATCCCCATTGCTAAATCTGATCAGCTGCTATTATGAATCTCTACTCAAAAGTATTTTTTTCTGTTTTGTTCTTTGAATTATCAAATTAATTCTTCAGTCTATTAGTAACACTAATAGGAGTATCATTAGGCATTTGGGCAGTATTTTAACACACACATGAAAGTACTAAGAATGGACTGGACACAAGCAGTCCCAGAGATAAGAATCAAGTAGTTTCCAGTGGGTTTAAAACCACTTGCTTCATTTGATACCATCCATATAACATAGTCTCTGAAATCATGTCACACAGTAAAATCTCCAAGTTATAAAAACCTGGGGAATAGAGGGTGTACATAACTCTAAAATATTCATAGCTCTAAACAAAGCACAGTAGTGCTTTAAAAATTTTACAACCGAATGTTGACTTTGAAACTTCACTATACATAAGAAAAAATTCTGCTTTTAACCATCTTAATCTAAATGATACACGCATAGAAACAGTTTCTTCACCTTGTTAACTCTTTTTAAAAAAAATCCATTATTTTTAGTAGCTTATATTTAACAAAATATAGTACTCCTGGGCAGTGGGCATAAGAAGTAATTGGAGGCAATGCCTTCCCTGGGTCTTAGTGCTCAATCACTCCCCTCTTCCTAGCTGTATTCTCATGGTTCCTGTAGGCTCCATTGGTATCAAATGAAGCTTTGTGAGTCTTCCCGCAGAATGGATCTAGTAAATGAAAAGTGAAAAGCCTTCCAGCTTGCCAGACCTATTAGCATAACATTGAACCTGTGAAAGCCATTAAGTGGTAATGAAGCCATTTAATAGGCATGTACCAACCCAGAGGTATAAATTGTCAGTTTCTGAATTTACTGACAAAAATAGTTACACATCACTGTAATATGTCCCCAGGATCTTAGTTTAAAATTCTCTTTAAAAATTTCATTAGTTTTGTTGCTGAAGATTATAAAATCACATTTCTAAAATCCTTGCATGGGTTTTTAGATGCATCATCTGAGTATTCAGCTTTAGCCTTAAATGCTTGAATCTTCAGATGTATAACTTTTAAAATAAATTATTCAAAAGACCACCCTTATCTAAAATGCACACTTTAATTTTAACTACTATAGTAGAGAATCATGCTTCCAAATCTTCCTGTCCTTTCTGTCCATCCCTACTTTCCTCCCCATCTCCACCCCCCCCCCCCCAAGAGAGCCCTAAAGGGACAACATCCCATTTCTTCCTGATAGCTGGGCAAATGAGTTTCCCATTCTTAACTTCTATTTGATTAACTACTTTTAAGAGACTCCTCCACCAAAATCAGTACCTTTCCAAGATATAAAATCCTTTGTTATGTCTAAAATCTTTGGAAACATATTTTTAATATACACATATGGTGAAATTTCATAAAGATGTCTATTGTTATGGAGATCACACAAAATAGTGTTTCTTTTTTTGAAAAGCAATGAACTTAGTTATGAACACAATAAACCATTCTGATTAATTTAAAATAATGTATTTTTCAGTGCATTAAATATGTAGTAATCTGGAAGTATTACTTTATGAAGGCTTAAGAATACGTTTAAAATATAAAATCAGCTTAGAAATACCGATTAAGAAAATGTAAAACAGTGAAGAGCTGCATCATATATCCCATAATATTTAATGCTGTATTCAGCGGGACAGCTGACTTGCCCTTACTACAAAGCTTTTGCAAATAAATCTGTGACAAACTTCAGAGTTTATCAAAAAACAAAAACAAAACTGTGACTAACATTTTTTTATTCCCAAATTTAGTGCTTTTTATTAGCTACCTTACGCATGTCCAGTCTTCAAAATCCAGTATGCAGTGAAAAACATGCTCCATTTTCTTTAGAAAGAAATTTTAGAAGAGGTTTTTTTTTTTTTTTTTTCAAATATCATTTGTTATGTTTTGGTTCAGGGATTTGACTGGAAGAGCGAGCAGAGAGGGGGAGGGAAAAGAAGATGGAGACAGTGGGGAACAGGCACAGTGGGGCGAGGCTGGGGCAGAGATGGGGCAGAGTATGGGAGGGGCCACAAGCTGGGGAGTTTGCCTCCCTAAGCAACAGCTTCACCCACAGCCCATGACAGCACTGTAATTTTTTTGTCTCCACCTGATTGAATATTTCTGGTTCTTAATGCAGTGTGTGGTTGACTAGTCAGCTGGTAACTCTGAGGTTCTTCTGTATGGTCTTTGAAACTGGTGTGCTTTGAAATTTTAATGATGATTGAAGGATACAGTGTGGGGCCCAGTGATTGAAAAGGGCCCAGGGTTCCCAGCCACTACTGCTGCTACTGTGACCACAGTTGGAGCCTCTGGCCCTTTAAATTGCCATCAGGGCACCACATGGAATGCTCTGGGTGACTCTAAGTAAGGGCTGGCTGCCTCCAGCCCTGCCCCTTTCCAGAATGTGGAGCCCTCACACACTTTGCCCAGAGGCACAACAATTCTGTCAGCCTCACTGAGATTTGATGATACATGCCCGGTGTCAGAGATTTGTAAGATTTTGGTCCTAGTTGATGAAAATATTATCAACAGCTAATTTTGCAAGATTTCACAACCAATCAAAATCAGAAAATACAACTCTTTTTTTAGGTTTGGATCCTGCTCGGCTGGAATCAAAACAATAGGGATGGATTCAGATTCAGGTATTTGAAGCTGAGTGCTCCTGAAATGCAAAGGGACTTAGATTAGAGGTGCTAATGTTGGCCCTTCCTTAGAAATATAGTACATCTGACCACGAGATGCTTAGGACTAGCTATTAAGATTCTTACAGGATCAGTTTCATTATAAGTCTCTGAACAGGATGAAGCAAGGAGCACGAGGGGTTTATGCTGCAATGCAATGCAAAAAGTGCATGTGAACACAGTATCCAAGCGCTAGGTATAGTCTTTCATTCAGAAGAAAACAGTTTTTAGCTCTTGTGCGTGCAGTGAGCATGACTGAGGAATGGTCTTCTGTGGATGAAGGTATAAGGACAGGGTGAAAAAGAGGAGAGCCGGACCAGAAGCACAGGAATATCTGATCCTATAGTATAGGCCCTGTTGTATGGCCATCTTATTTAGGGCAGGTAGCAGAAATGATTTGAACACTAGCTGACTGTTGCAATGCTTTTATGTTACTGAAGGAAACTGAGCCAGAAAGCAAACCAGGAGAGTTGTGGCATGTAAATCGTTCCGACTGGACAAAAGGTGTATGTGATGCTGGGGCTGAGATTAGAGTCCAGATATACCTTGTTGGAATCATATATCTGGATTCTGCCACCTGCAGATAAAAGCTTAAACAGAACTGTAGGACAATAGCCAGGTTTGCAAACCTGACAACCAAGTCTTTCAAATAAATTGCATAGCGAGCCCTACAAGTGCTTGAACAGAAATGTAGGACAACAGCCAGGTTTGCAAATCCGACAACCAAGACTTTCAAACAAATTGCATAGAGAGCCCTACAAGTGCTTAATGATAACATACAACTATTGAAAACTGATATGTCAAGCTACATATTTTGGTTACAACAAAGCTGCTTTCAATCTCCTTCCTTCCTCCCCGGTGGTATGGATTTTTGTTTTTACCTGGTGGTCCCCTGAGGTCAATACAATCCACTTGTTTTAGCAATTTACACTTAATTTTATAATCTGAAGTGTTGCTTTCTCATGCATTTTATGCAATATTGTTCACCTTGGTTTTATGCTTTTTAAACTCTTCTGCTGGCTCATAAATACCCTGTTCTCAGATCTCTCTTTTTTTAGAAGCCAAGATTAATGTTACTAAAAGAACAGGCATGGAAGAGGGGACTTATGAGCCAGCAGGGCAATTTTAAAAAAGCATAAAAATCAGGACAAAGATACATACAACACAGGGGAAAACTGAGGTTTTGCTTAGAGACCTAAAAGTAATTCATTAAACCAATGGAGTACATTAGCTCAATGGTGCAACCAGGTTTGTGTGTATGTATATATCTAAAAATCTAAATCTAGATATCCTGCATTGAGAGAAGTATGGAGAGCTGCTCCATGAACTCCATGTGCTGAAATAGACAAATATGATGGAGCACCTCAGGGTCCAGACTATAACTAATACATTTCTTTACCTCTGCAAATTTCACATTACTTTAATGTACCTTTTTATCATTTTAATTATATTTCATCAGCTTTTCCCATTCTTTAAGAATCAACTGGATTTAATTCAGGGTTTAAGTTCTCAGATACTATTTTGTGAACCTCCCTACACCCTACTTGCATTCAGAGCTTTGGGCTTTAGCTGTGGGGTGAGGGAATGGGGCTTTAGTGCTGAGGGATACCAGGGCGCTCTCAAGTTTGAAAACCAGAGCTCTGCTCCGGACAGCTCTGGTTGAATTTAAGCCATGATTTAATTAGAATAATGTTGAGTTCAAGTTCTAAAACTAATTTAGTATTTTATCATGGTGTCATACCCCTAATTGTAATTCTGTATTTTTTTACTTATGTTGGTGCACTGGTACATGTGGTTTTCATGGCCACTGCTATTTGGGTTTTTTATAAGGATTTTCCCTTAAACAAATGAATGCAGATTTTTTTATAGTCTAGCTGGTTTTATGTTAGAAAGCTAGTATCCACTATATATGCAAAAATCCACCTCTTACTGTGAGCAGTGATCCAAAGAGACAAGGAGAAATAACTTACTCAAAGTGCTTTTCCAAAAAATGCATTTTGAATGATGTGCTTGTCATATGCGATGGTGTTTTGTTTTTGTTTGTTTTGAGTGTTTGGAAATACATATAATGAAACAATTCATTGTACAGAGCAATCAGAAAATCTGAAGAAAAATAACTTTTATTATTTCTGAAGTGAATCAACTATAAATTGCTGAATTGTCAATAATCCAAGTGCAAATGGGAGCCTCTTGAGGTTCTAGACTGTCATATGGAGCAAGTGTTTTTGACACACTTCTTTCTTGCTAAAGGTGACTGCATTACTGGGGCAGGACATCCCAAACTGTGCCCATGGAGAGCTAGCTGGTTACATAGTGCTATTTTCTCCTTATTTTCCATTCATAAAATTGCTGATACATTCTTTGTTTACAAATGGGGAGGCTGGGTGATTTTGGGTGCAACTCCACAGGGAGACACTATGTGGGCTGGAGCACCAGCACTGGCTCCCCAATACTGGGGGAGCCCCAAGCCTTGGGGGCCAGATCCAGGCAAGCTGGGGGCCACATCCGGCCCCCCAGGCCTTAGCTTCCCCACTCCTGGTCTAAATTAAAGATAGCAAAAGTTAGTGCAGGAGGTCCAGAATCAGTCTTTGTAAGATATTACCCAGCATAATGAGGCAAAATGGCCTCCCTTCAGACTGGAGAGTGAGGGACCACTACACTCCCCTTAGTGGGTAGAGCCAAATCAACTCCACCCCCCTTGCTGGAAGTACAAGGGCAGGACAGGAATTCTAAAAGGAAGGCCCTGCCACTAGTTGGGTTGGAGCCTGCAGAGGAGGAGGATGACTCAGCCTTGCTGCAGCATGCAGGAGTGGAACCTGTGCCCTGGGGCCCTCCCTGTCCCCAGAGGGCATAGATTCTGAAGGGGAGTTACTGGGACTACTGTCACCTGTATGCCCCAAGGAGTCCAAAGACCCATGGAGGCCAGAGGCACAAAGCCCTGGGGAGGTAGGATGTAGCCTAGGGCAGTTGATGACTGGCTGGACACAGGGCTGATGGCCTCTCAGTCAGCGTGCTGCGACTGGATCCCTGTTGACCCAGTGGCAGACCAGTCTGGTTTTGTTAGGGCCCTGGGCTGGGACACAGTGGAGTATGGTGGGCCCGCCACCCCTTGCTACCTCAACCCTGGAATGGCTGACTCCCCGCCTTTGGCCAGGAGGCCTGTGCTCCAAAAAGCCCCTCACCCTGTCAGCACCCAAAACTGCCTGCTGGATGTATGAACCCCTTCCCATGCCCAGAAAAAAAAAAATGGGTAGCAGGTTTAAAACTAATAAAATAAAGTTCTTCTTCACACAGTGCACAGTCAGCCTGTGGAACTCCTTGCCAGAGGAGGCTGTGAAGGCTAGGACTATAACAGAGTTTTAAAAAGAGCTAGATAAATTCATGGAGGTTAGGTCCATAAAAGGCTATTAGCCAGGGGGTAAGGAATGGTGTCCCGGCCTCTGTTTGTCAAAGGTTGGAGATGGATGTAAGGAGAAAAATGCTTGATCATTGTCTTTGGTCCACTCCCTCTGGGGCACCTGGCACTGGCCACTGTCGGCAAACAGGATACTGGGCTAGAGGGACCTTTGGTCTGACCCAGTATGGCCATTTTTATGTTCTTATGATTGCATGCCTTCTCTCTTACCAGAATCCCCATAGACTGTGATAGTTTGCTGGCTGCCTGAGCCCACAAGCCTTGGCTAAAGCTTGTTCCTTGCTCTGCCCTGGCGCAAAGGCCTGGAGCTAAATGTCTAGCAGTGTTTGTTTATTGGCTGCCTATGCTAGGGCACTTGGGCGACAGCCTGCTATCACCCCAGCCTGAGGGCTAGGGCCATAGGCTAGGACTTGCTGTTAGCCCTATTGGAGGGCTGCAAGCTAGAAAATCTGCATGCCATTGCCCACTTGGGGCGGAAATAGGGGCCCCAGACTTTTATTTGTCTTTGCCTCTGCCAGATGGGCTCAAAACTATAGAGGCTGCGTCTAGACTTGCATGATTTTCTGCAAATGCTTTTAATGGAAAAGTTTTCCGTTAAAAGCATTTGCGGAAAAGTGCGTCTAGATTGGCACAGACGCTTTTCCGCAAAAGCACTTTTTGCGGAAAAGCGTCCCTGGCCAATCTAGACGTGCTTTTGCGCAAGAAAGCCCCGATCACCATTTTAGCCATCGGGGCTTTTTTGCGCAAAACAATACCACGTTGTCTACACTGGCCCTCTTGCGCAAAAGCATTTGCGCAAGAGGGCTTTTGCCCGAACGGGAGCAGCATAGTATTTCCGCAAGAACACTGACGATCATACATGAGATCGTCAGTGTTCTTGCGGAAATTCAAGCGGCCAGGGTAGACACCTGGCAAGTTTTTCCAGAAAAGCGGCTAATTTTCCGGAAGAACTGGCCAGTCTAGACACAGCCTAGACTGTTTATGTCACAGCCCCTCTGCTGTGACCTGAGGCTGAAGACAATGCGACAGAGTAACCTCTCTCCAGTCTGGCGAGGGAGGGGCCATGAAAAAGTTTTAAAAAACCTCAGAAGGAAGCTCTGGGATCTCCCTTTTTCTCTCAAGGAAGAGGGAAAATATAACTCTCCTCACCTGCTCTTTTGGCTGCCTGTAGCCTTGGTGCTAAGTGGAATAAAAGGCCTAGTGAGTCACTATTACCATTCATTTACCACAGCAATTGACAGTGGCACCACTTCTTCCTCATTGCCCATGCAGACCTCCATGATCGTCTGCCTACTTGTGACAGAGGAAACAGGAAAGAATTAAATCTGAGGGCTGGTGAAGGAAAAATGAACAAACTCTAAGGTAGGGAATTCCTGTGAGCATAAGCTCTGGTTGTAGAAGAAGCACCCTCCTCCCCCCAAAAAATCCCACCTTCTCAGCACAGGTTGCTTGATCACACTCCTTTGAACTTTTCCAGATCTAGAATGTCTGATGGCTGGAAGACCCTCATTCATTCCCAGTAACCAGAATGTTGGGAGTAAAGAAAGGAAGAACAATTTTTCTGTACTTGTACTGGGGAGTACTTGTATTTCTCAACAATAGGTGGTGCATGTTAAAAGAATGTGATTGATAGATTGAGAAGGGAGAGTGAGAAGATGAAGGTAAGGGCTAAGGAATTACGTTCCTAATTAACTTCCACTGAGTTCAGTGGAAGCTAGAAGCCTAAATAGTAGTAAGGCTCCTAACTCCTTTTAAACAAGCTGGATTACATCATTAATTATGTGCAATGAGGATGCTGATTTTTACAGTGATGACACATTTTTTCTGTGTAGAAATAAATTGTGCTGTAATAATGCTTTCTTCCCTTTGAGCTGTCTGTTCCTTTGAGGAGGCAAATTTTAGCTTGGGTAGAATATCAAACATCAGTCTAAAATTTGTATACAGTTATATTCATCAAAGTGCCATACTTTAGAGCCTCATTCTGTAAACCTTTACCTGTGCAAGTAGTCCTGGCTGTTAGCCCATTAAATTCCCTGGGACATACATGACTGTATTGGACATGGGCCTATTTAGCCTTAACCCAGTTTTGCATTCAGCTGTTCCATATGCTCCCTCCATTCAAGTGGATGAACATTAAATATTTTTAAATGTCATTTTAAAATGGGGGGTTGAATATCATGCTGCTGATGCATTCCTCCTGCTGGCCAGAAAATCCACGGCCAAAAGGATCCAAAAGCATTGTTTAAATATAACAACAAAGCAGAGCTCTCCTTTTGCTATCCTCTTGGCTCTAGGAGTTTAAACCAACTGTAGGAATGCTCAGATACTTGTAAAACTCACAAATATCAGCTCAGATGAACTCAGTTCTGTTTTACCTGAGAAACCAGAACAAATGGCCTTGAAATGGTGTTTCTGTTCCTATTGGACTTGGTACTCTAGCTAGATATCTCAAGAGAGAGGATTTTTCATTTGTGGTTGTAAACAGTGCTTTCTTCTGCGTCTCTTCCACTGAATCCTAAATGTGAAGTCTTTATGTGTAGTTCTGTTAATATACTGTACGTGAGGTTAAAAATTAGGGAAGGATGAGTTTGTTTTGTATAATATGAAAACTGATCTGTACTTTAATGTAAAATCATAGCAAACATTTTTGAGGTTCAAAATCATTGTTTGTGTTGCCACACTCCCTTATTTCCTAGATTAGTCTGGGTTCAGAGACAGGCGTGCCAAAGCACTGCTAGGAAAGCCACACCTGTGGTAATTCTGATGTAACGAAAGCCAGAAATACAGAACATCACATGAGAGAACTTTGATCTAGTGAGCATTTCAACTTGAAGTTCAAATGAAATGGGTTTGGATGTGTGTACATGTTTGGATGTATATCTGCATCAAACCTCAGACTCTTAAAGTTTACCCATTGTTAATTATAAAGCTACTAATGAATGCAATGCTGGCTATTGTTTTTTGTTTGGAGTATTACAAATAATAATCTGAGAATGCACTAGCATGGCTGCTAATTAGCCAGTGTGTAGCTTTCATTTTCAAACACCATCTATTAGGTGACTCCAAAGCTAAACTGGCATTATTGGAAAATATATATTAAACCAATGTTTAATAATGGTAGTTTGTTTTTCTAGAAAGACATTTACCCTGCTGAAGTTACAGGAGGCAGTGACAGGATAAGGCACAATGCCAAAGTTAATAAATATTTTCTAAATAAAATATTTAGCTTATTGGCAAAGGTCACAGTTTTTTCTAGACTGAGGACCTGGTCATAGGTCAGAAGAGAATATTCCCCACTAACCTTCGTATTGCCATGAAATCCTTTTTTCTTATTTTCATTCTTCTAATTCATCTAATCCATTCAAACAGCTTCCTACCTTTATAACTGCAACTTCTAATATATACCAAATTGTTTTAAATCCATTTTACCATTAGACAATTGTATGAAACTTTGTTTATATATGTATCTAAAGAAGTGGGTTTTGCCCATGATAGCTTATGCCCAAATAAATCTACACTGCAATGCTATTTCGGGATACCAGAGTATACTGAAATAGCTATCCTGCATCTTCACAGCAAGCCTGTTATTTTGGGCTCACTATTCTGATGTCCTTGTAAACCTCATTCTAAGGGGAGTAAGGGATGTTTTGGAATAGTGCTTTATTTCAAAATTTGGCATGGTGTAGACAGCACCAAATGACAAAATAAGCTATTTCAAAATAGCATCGAAATAAGATATGCAATTTGCGTAGCTCAAATGGCATATCTTATTTTGAGTTACGGTGCTGTGAAGACACACCCTTAGTCTTTAAGATGCCACAGGGCTCCTCATTATATCTGGAAAGGAGGTCTTGATACACATATTCACGTGTGTAGTCACAGAGCCTTATGATAAATTGAATCTGTTCAGTCTTTCTCGCTACCTCACCTATACTTGTCTTTAATCCCATGAGGGGCAACTTAGGCTAGAGAGTGGACCACATCAGTGACTCTCCTTCATCTCAGTGGACCACAAGATTGTCATAACCAAGACAGTCTCCCAGGATAGGATAATTTTGCTAACTGCACTTGTGTACCTAGAATTTATGGGGTGTGCCCATTGAATCGTAGCAGCACTTTGACTGGTTGGAGAGGGAGCAGATGGCTCTCACAAAGTTTTGTGCAATCAGCATGTACCTCATTTCACATGCCCTCGCTTTAAGTGAGTGTTGCTTTTTTAATATCAGTTGGTGGGGGGGAACTATGCAGACAAAAACCAGCAGAATCTGGCAACCCTGTTTATGGGCAGCGGTAAATAAAATATCTTGTGGGCCACACATAGAATCTTTATGGGTCCAGCAGTTTTTCTGAGCCCCTGCACCTCTTGAAAGAGCTGCTATGTTTTGTCTTTTTTAATTTGCCTCTTTCACCCCAAACATAGAAGTTCCTGGGGTGCAGGATGGGCAATGTGCAGTCCTGGACCATCCTCTTGAGGACCTTCAGAACTAGAACAGGAGTGCCATTAGAAATGGTTTGTGCCATTAGAAAGAGAAGATAAAAATCTTTCTGGTGGAATCCTCTGCACTTGCCTCGAGCTCTGGAAGGTTCTCCTGAGACACATTTGTGAAAATTTTGTTATAGGAAATCTGTTTTAGGTCACTTTTTAAAGGCATGTATAAGACAGATTATAACTTCTTTTTCTCAGCTACCTATATAGTTGGACTCCTGGTATTTAAAGTACTTGGATTTACAGGTAGAATGTGCCTGTTTCTTGAATCTATTGCATTGGCGGGCAGGGGCGGGACAGGTACTCAAAAACACCGATAAAGTATGTGTCCAACACATAACACGTGAAGACAAAGTTTGGTGCAAATGTGGTCATTTTTATTATCAGTTAGACTGATACTCCACCTAGTCCAATATCTTATCACTAGAAGCAGGGGAGCCAACAGCCTCTGCAGGCCCTTGGGCAAGGTTGGGGGGAGGGCCTGGCTCCTATGCCACCCAAAGGGGTGGGGTCTTGAGTGGAAGGGGCAGGGCTAGGCAGTCAGCCCTCCATGCCACCTGAAGCATGGTGCGCCCCCCTTCCTGAGCCCTTGGCACTCTGGCAGTGATTTAAAAGACCAAGAGCTCTGTGTGCACCGCTGCTCCAGGTCACATTGAATCAGGCCCAGGGCAACTGCCCTCTTCTTTCTCCCTCCTCTTCCTCCCCCCCCCCCACCCCAGTCATTGGGCCTGGCCAGAAGTGGCCTGTAGCAAGTGTTTCAAAGGAAGGAGCAAGATGCCCTGCAGAAAGCAGTTAGTCCATAAGCAGTCCCCATTTATTTGATGTTGGCTTATGTTCTGAACTATGAGGATTTATACTGTTTGCAAAATGCCTGGTTGTGTGGGGTTTTTTAAAAATTCTTACTAGTATTAATTCTATGGATATTTTTGTTATCAATAGAAATGTCGAATCCTTTTTTGAATCCTGCTTTGCTTTTCACCTCTGTGTCTTGTAGGAATTAGTTCAACAGGATAAGTTATATATTCTCAAATATCTCCTTATGTTTACTTCTGTGCTATTTTAGGTGCTAGCTCTCTTCTGTTTCTTATTATATTTGTATTCTTGGTGTGATCACAGATGGCTATTTTATATTCAGAGAATTCGAATTTACAAATTAATCAGAAATTCTTGACTTCCTTCAAAACTGAAATTAGTGCAGGTGAAAAGCACACATCTTTTCTTAGCCACAGATAAGGTAAAGCTTTGATAATGACAAAACAATATATACATGCATCAAACCTTAGATGTAATGATTAAAGATTAAATAAAAGTAGCTTTTATGTCCTTTTTCTCTGGTAATGCTGTCAAAAGATAGAAATTATCTCTTTTTTGAAAGGTGACTTTTTTGGTGATATGACCACCTATGCTTTAAGAACTAGATTAATATCACCAACCCATTTCTCACAGGCCACTAAACACCCATCCTACAGTTTGTCATACACTCATGTCACTAGATAGCATTAACTTGAACTGCTCATCTAAAACTGGAAGACTCTGTCCCCTATTACTGGCGTTCTGAGCCATCTAATCCCATGATGGAGCAGTTTCCGCTCTGATACCCACAGAAATTAAATTGCAGGAGAATTGCCTGATTGGTACTAAACTACTTTTATGAAACCTTTGTGCTTGAACCAAACTATGATGGCCAATCGTATTCCTGCCAACCTCAGCCAAGACAACTTTCTGGCTTCTAAAAAACTGATAGCTGTTGCGCATCTATAACAATTACAATATGCCTTTTCTTATCTTGTGTATATTCTAAAATTGATCATAAGTAAGCTAATGCTACAAAGCCAAACCACATATGTCAGTTAATTCATTTTTATACTAGTAAATACTTTAAAGAATGGAGTTCTGTTGGTGGTCAATAAGTTGCTACTTCAAAGTTGGCATAAATTAACAAAATTACTGATACACAAGCTATATTGTGCTATAGTGTTGGCATGTATACTGTATCTATGTATTTGGCAGCTGTACCTCCATTCATTGCTTTCCTGTTCCTACTGATTTCTTCCTTGTAAGATGCTTTCTAGAAAACTTTTTCAGTGGGATTTTTTGAGGCTTGCCTTTTAAATTTAATAGAGACAAGAGCTTCAACCCTTAAATGGCCATTTTTGAACTGGCTTAGAATTCTGAATCAATCTCTCTCTCTCTCTCTCAGCTAGTAAACACTATAACCTGTTCTGTTCTTCTTAAACCCTTGTACTCCGAGTGGAGCCTAGGTCATCTACAAGTCTCTTCCACTTCAGTCTGTCTTGAGACAAAACTTCCAGCTAACTCCAGGAGTACCCCAATTGTTGTCCTTCAATCTCAGTAGATCTTCTCCACGTTGTCCAAGGTCTTCCTCTTCTGCGTTTTCCTTGTGGGTTCCATGTGAGAGCTTGACGGACTACTCCTGGCAATACAAAGCAATCCTCCTCATCTGCCTTCAGAATAATATTCTGAACCCTTATAGTATCCCTTATCCAGAGATGTGGGTGCTGGAACCCAGTGGCCCAAATGCCTTCTAAAGGAGGAAGATATGGGCCAAAGCCACTACATCTCTGAAGCTGCATAGCAGCTGTGCAGCCCTTCAATTGGCACTGTGCTTTAAAACCCAGCAAGGTTAATTCCCCCACAAACCATACAGATAATCCTTGCTCTTGCCCAAGATCCCTTGATAGTTGTACAAGGGTTGGGGCTTGCCCTACATAGCTTATCCAATTTCATAGAGCATGTCTCCATCAGAAGAAAGAACAGCATCCAGTGTGTCTGAGTGCAGGATGAGGGATTTTCCAGAAGAAAATATTTGTTCTGTGAAGACATGTTGTATGAATTTTCATCTTAAAATACAAGCAAGTTCCCATCGTCTGATTCTTCTTCAAACAGTAAATCACTGTTGTTAGTTACACATTAATACATTTGGTATCAGGAAAGATGGGAAATGATGTGCCTAATGTATGCGAACTGTTAACTGTGTTGTCATTTTGCCATAGAGAGTTTACACAGTGCTTTGTGTTTCAGGGTTCACTTAAATAAATCATGACAAATCTCAAGAGGCAAAAGCTTATGGCCCTCTAGTAAGACTGAAGGTTTCTTTTTCAAAAAATATTGCTACAAAACAGAGAGCTACCAGTATTTCTGCTTCTGTGCAATCCAAATAGAAGATAGTTATAAAAGAGTATGAACAAATAATTTCTTCCAGTAAGTTACATAAGTCTCACTTCTGGTATGGGAAAGCAATTTCCTCTCAAGTACAATAATTGTAAAGAGTGTGGACAAGTATATATCTGTAAAGGTTCATAACAGGAGGAAAAACTTATGGTCAATAGAGTATTCTTCATGTACTCCATTTATACTGACTGAAATAGTCAATCTCACCAGCCTTATCAAACTGACACATGTTTCTTTGCCAGCTATCTGTGTGGTAAAGAAAACAAAATACTAGAGAAAATAAGAAGAAATGGTCATTGAACCTAATCTCAGATCACTAGGAGAGAGGAACAGTGATGAAATTCAGTATTTATATTATTTTTAAGTTTGGGGTCCTCAGGATATCAGTGTTGGTGGGTTTAATTCTATATAAACTCCACACAACATGCAGAAATGTCTCTTTTTCCAGATTCACAAACCCAAGAGACATCTTAATATTCAATATTCAGATTTCTTCACCTTTCCCTCAGTCAAAACAACTTTGTGCAGTATTAAGAAAGATGATAGTGTTATGGCTTCTTATTTAAACACTTTATGCAATTCAGTCATTTGTCTTGTACCTTCTTCTTCTTCTTTTTTTAAACCACACTGATGTAAAATTCTCTGGGTTCCAAGACTCTAATCTCAATAAAACACATCTTTTATATAGCAACTGGAGGATTATTGCTCAACAGCAGTTTTTAAACCAGAGTATGGAATTGAACATTTTAATCTGACCTTAATATCTAAGACATTTTTATAACTTCTATAATACTCCTGTGGATTGCATGATTGTACTTTCTGTGTCAGGCATATGGTTCAAATATTTTCTTTACTGAAATTTTTAACTTACCTATGTAGTGTCTCCATATTGCTGTAGAAGTAGTTTAAAATAATTTGTATAAATGTTGACTCCCTGTAGTTACAGGACAGTATGCTTTCTCAAAAAAGCTGAAAATATCACCTCATCACGTATTCTTCAATGTGTACACAATGACTCATTATCAGCCTACTGTATGTACTGCCATGTAATTTACAGAGTAACTGGAATGCATGGATTTAATCCAAATATGTGTTTCAAAATAGCTACATTTGGACCTTCTACTGAAAACTTCACTAACATGTAACCTACAAGAATAAATAGTTTCTTTAGTAACAGGTGTAGCCTATAAGTACAAATTATTTCTATGATGCTTGCTTAGAATCAGAGGGGTGGTTTAGAACTGAGCAGAATCAGCAGAAGACGATTACTGCACAAGCAAGTTAGGAAGGAGGAAAGCAAAATTGCATGACTCTATAGAAAATTATCTGTATTTAGGTGACCTGTGACGTGCTTGGTTAAATGAGAAGGTCCTAATTTGCAAAGATAAACAAGGCACCTAGCATCGATATAGAATGTACCACTTCCTCAAGAATTGCAAAGCATAGTTCACAGCTGGGATTGGCTGCTTGACAAGCAGTACCAAGTAGAACTGTGAGAATATTTGCCTTTTTGGTACATTGGCAATTTTGACAAACTGAAACAAAATAATATTTTGGGTCAACCTTAAAATGATTGTTTTGGGTGAACCGTAAAACTTAGAGTGAATCAAAAAGTTTAAAAAATGTGATGAAACATTTTGTTTAGATTTCAAGCCTTACTGTTTTAATTAAATTGAGGGAAATTTCAAAATAATTGTTTCCAATTTTAAACTATCAGAATCATTCTGAAAATATCTAGTAATATTTTTTTTACCTTTTTAGCATTTATTTGGGGGGCGGGGGCAGGGAGAGGTTACCAAACACTATTCAGTGAATTGTACATGCATTTATGAAATATTAGATAGAGCCAAGCTTCATTCTTCACTTTAAAAATGTTAGTCGAAAATTTTATTTTCCTGGATCTAGTAGCAATGTGGGAGCACTAATGTAGTGGGAGAGAAGCAATCAGCATTTTAATGATCATGAAATCTGAACCTGCACTCAGTAAATACAGATTAAACCATTATTGAAATGCTGGCATGTGCTGGAGGTCTGTGTTCCAAAGCACGCCCAGTACTGTTACTGGAACTGCACAACTAGTAGGGAACTTTAATGGAGTAAAGCTTACCTAGAGACTCTAGGAGTGTGTACAGAAGCATTTATAATTAATTCAATGCTAACAAAGGCTTTTCCTATCCATCATTTCCAAATCTGCACTCATCAGCTCCTGGGTAATTTTGAAATCTGCTGCAGGCTTGGAATAGGGGGAGTGAATTGTTCTGAAGTTCCTGACACAAAACTCAATTATGTTGTCTTTGTGAGGGAGGGATTTCACCCTCTGGGTACTTAGGTGATTGTCAGCTGTTTTCAGATGTCAAAGCATAATCGGCCATGTGGCTTTCAAAGTCTCTTTTGTATCAGTCAAGATTTCAAGCTGTCATGAAGATTATTCTCTCAACTTTCAGGCCTGCAAATTTCACCAAAGAACTTTTTGTTGTGTAACTACATGAAACTCTGGTTGTTATCTGTGTGATGCTCCTTCTCCTTTTAGGCTTATTTGTCTGCCAGTCTCCACAGTTGGCTTAGATTTTTTGGTTTCAAATGAATCCAGGATCTTTGAGAAGTGAGATTTCATGGTTTGAGCACAGGAACTCATGAATCCTAATCCTGGCTTTGATACTGATTCCTAGTTTGGGCTTCAGCTTCTTCATATGTAAAATGAGGGTAACACTTCCTTACCTCTAGGACTTTTTGTAAGGAGAATTAGAGCTCTGATTCACCCATGACATAACTATTTCAGTCAGTGAAATTACCTCAGTGATGGCAATTTTGTCCTGTTATGTGTGAATCTTCATGTTTGTACATCCTACTACAAAATATTAAGGGAAACTCAGTCAAGATGACAACACTTGCTTTATAACTTGAAATCTGTCCCTCAGAATTTCACCTAGTTTCCTCCTGTAATATGAATCCATTCTCAGGTTTATTCAATGTTTAGGCCACGCTTGCAAAAGATTAGCAAGCCTCCTCAAATCTGGCTTGAATTTCACATTACTTATGAAACTGAAGCTGCTAAGAATGGCATTATTGGCTAGTTATCGGGTCCAGTCCCCAGTGGTTTCTGTCCCTGCATGCCTACATATGAATGTGAGTAATTTACCTTTAAAAAAGAAAAATGCTGCTGATACAATACATGAACTGCATCAAAACTTACGTTCCCTAATGTGTTTTCAAGTGATTGAAGCTACGTCGTAAACTGACTGTTACAAAGATTACTGTCATAGGGATAAGTTTAAATGTAGTAAGCATTCCAGTTGATTGATTTCATCCAAGCCCATGGTCTGGTTGTAGATTCAGGAGCATAACTCATGGCTGAGATGACTCATTCTTCTAAATGACATGTACAGTACACAAAATATTTTTTCGTTATGATTTTCTTTGGTTAATCTGAAACTATGAAACTTCATGCTGCAGAAAAACATCAAAAGAAAATAGATGCCTCTCTTCTGCAGTAACATCACTAACATAAAATGTATTATTCCTTCTAAACTTATATTGTACACTGCCTTGTAAACATCTACTTCTTCTCCAAGTGGGGTAACTCTGGGAACACCACTTCAAGAGTGCATGCCTCTCTCGAGTCCTTGAACAGAGTTTGGCACATGCATGCAGTCTAGGCAAACCTTATGTAGCACTCCAAGAATGTAGAGGGTCTGCTTGAGTGATTCACTGACAGTTTCATACATTAGTATTTGAAGTTTGGTTTAAAAAAGAAGACATTACTCTATAACTGAAAATAGACTAGCTCCCTTTTTATTTTATATTTGAACTAGCTCTCCTTTAGCCGTATTGATTGCTAAAAACTGTTCTGACAGACCCAGGGCAGCTGGCTACAATAGTTTGGGGGAGGGCAGTCATGCTGGGAGCTGGGTGAATGATTCTCTGTTTTCTGAGTGAATTGCCAGAGACTGCTCCTGAAGGCCAAGAACATCGACTTTCACAATGCTGGTCTACGCTACTGTAAAGTTGATCATGCAAGTTTGAATTTAGTGTTACTCGTCGTGAAAACCAGGAGTACCAAAATCAACTTTAACGGCCCTTAAAGTTGATGGAACGGGCTTAGATAGTTTGGACTCCTTGTTTCGAAAATTGACCTTATGCAGCTAAATTCGACCTAAACTTCTAGTGTACACCAGGTCTGAAAGACTGAAGAATGAATAATTCTTTGAGGGAAAATGGGAAATGAGTTGTCTGATGTCTGATATTCAGCATGCATGTACACTTCAGTGTCATTCCTGACATTATACATTTTTCTCCACTGTGCTTGGTTGAAATTCTTCACTTGTATAATAAAACTGATTGTACTGCCCTGAGCAGCACTATTTTAAATCTCAAATGACAAGTCAAAATCTCCTTCAGATCTATGTGGGCACATGAGTTGAGACCAAAAGATTTCATCTTCCATTTCCATCCACACTTGGGAAATGTTCGTGGCTTTAGGAAATGCCAGCTCTCCAGTTGGGCATGTTGGTAACTGAATGAAATTCTCTGGCCTGTTTTAAACAGGTAATCCGACTAGATGATGAAAAAGTCCCTTCTGGCCTTTAAAAGCCTGTGAAACTCTAGTCAGCATTCCTCATTCAACCTGCACTCCCACTAAAGTCAAAGAGGGCTGGACTAGTGCCGAGTTCCTTGTGAGGCCTTTGTGGGAGTTTTGCCTGGCTAGGTGTGAGCAACAGGCTATACTGCTATTCATAAGAATCTTGAAAAGCTAATTAATAATCCATCCTTCCAAAGCATGTCATAGGCCCCTTTTAATGTCAACAGGCACTGCAATCAAATATTCATTTGTTCTAAATGCTTTTTTAATATCAGTTTCTCATTTAATTATTTGGTCCAATGAGTTTCTATTATTCCTGAAGCCACTCAGTACTGGTATCAGTCTATTGTAGTGTTCCAAAATTAAAGAAAAGCTCTCCATGCACCATGTTTCCATTAGCTTTCAAAACGTTCTCTGGTACAATTGGGTGGTATGGGGTATAGAGTGGATCACACAGGTTGTTTCCAAGTTTATAAAATAAAGATTTGAGAGTTTCCCCACATTTCTGATTAGACCAAATAATTTAAGAACCATAGTAAGGCACTGACTCATTTGTTGCAGCTGGCCTTTGAAAAAATGTGGATGGGTGGGTTGATGTGTTGGTGTTTAATTGTCTGCTGTATTTTGATTTTGTAATTTTAGAAAATTGGCAGGACACTCAGAGCCTGTTCATTGGCATGCTTCATTTATTCTAAATCAAAAGAAAATGCATAATTTTATAACCCATATCATAATGACTAGAAGAGCTTGAATTAGTCAGAAAGGCTTATTGTATAATTCCTGACAAACTCCATAGCCTCCTGTTTCTAGCTAACTCCTCTCTAGCTCTAAATAAACATTTTTAAAGGTGGTGATTGTCACTGCAGACTTCCACAAATGGTGTTATCTCTACCATCTCCTGCCAGCAGCAGAGGTCTTTTCATCCCCATGAATACCATCAATTATTTTAATTCCATTCCATAACTTTTAAATACTATCTTTATTTTCTGGAATAAATATCTTATTAATTTTTGTGCGTTTCTCTTATGTTTCTTACTAATTAGGTCTACATGTTCAATAGATTACATTATACATAATTCATTTATAAAGCTCCTGGAGTCAAATCACGTTAAGCACTACTTCATGTTAAAAACTCATTGACTGCTTAAAACTAATAGCATGACGTCGCCTGTTCTTTTTTTATACTAGTTGCCCTTATATCTGTATTGTAAAATGCTATGGTTCTCTCTCTCTCTCTCTCTCTCTCTCTCTCTCTCTTTTAATGTGAGTGCCCACTTTGAAGATTCACTTAATCTCAGAGCAAAAAAATAAAAATACATCATAGAATAAATATCTTACATATTTAAATTTTCAAAACAAACTGCTGAAAATCAGATTAATTTTCCATTGGATGCATGGAGAGTTAGGTGTGTGTGGGGGGGGGGGGGGGGGGGGAGAGTAGTCAGAGATTTTCCTGATTTTCAGCCGTCCACCCTGGTGCAAATTAAATTTGAAGGCAGAAGTTTCCAACTCTTGCCAATGAGACACAGTTTCTTAGAAACCTTAAGTCCAGTAGAGATTTGAATGTGATTGTTTGCTTCCTTGCTTTCATTCTGTGGGAGGATTCTTGTGCAGGAGATACCAGAGATTTTTCCACCAGGTGCCAGATATCCCTCTACATGGTACAATGAGAATATCTGGCTGTACTATGACTGAAGTAGTCTTTCCTGGTTTCCGTGTTGTTTAATGCTCCCCTTTTCTCCTTTCGTTGGCAATAGTCAGCATATCAGGCCTGATGTCTTCCTGTTTTAAAACTTGTGTGATATAAAGTGCAGTAATTTGGTCCATTTTAGATGTACAGAGCTAAAATGAACTAGCATGAACTAATGATGAATTAGCTTTAGCAGGATTTATATATTTATTTTTCAACAACTAGTCAGACTAATGGCTGCTAACTACCTATACTAAACTGTCTGTTCAACCTTATATTTAGCTGTGACAATCTGAGTACCTTTCCCAGACTTGAGGAAGAGTTCTATGTAGCTTGATAGCTTGTCTCTCACCTCAACAAAAGTTGGTTCAGTGTAAGATTTTCCCTCCCCCTTGTTGCTCTACTGACTAGAAAGCCATTTAAAATATGGGTTTCTTTACTGCTTTATTAGCCTTAAGCATGAGGGAGAATGTCAAAAGAAGACAAGTTCCACATCTGATCATTTAGCTCGTAAGTCAGAGCAGTGTCTCTCAATGCAGTTATATAGTGTTCATCAGAACTAAAGAACAGGTCATAACATGATCCATAGTTCCATATGAAATGATTTAACTTTTATAGATGAATAAATTATTTTCTGAACAACTTGGAAAGGGGCATTGTCAAATGACTAGATGTCTGATGTTTTGCACTTTAACAAAAGTAGATACTGCACTGGTCTCCACATCCCCATGCCAATGCTTGTGGTTTTACAGTTATGCTTTTCATAGAACAGCAAGATTCACAGATGAGAAGGATGAGACTGCCTCTCCAGTTTTTGAAAGTTGACAGCAAAGTATGACTACTTCATTTTGAGTCCACTGGTCTTGAGAGGATGAGCTGAGATCATGTGTCAGATAGGAACAGATTTTATTAATATTGTGTTAAATAACGTGGGTTTGAAATCTTGGGTTTATCTCTGGTTTCTGTGGCCCTCAGCATGGTGACTTCTAGCCACACATTCATTTTATTTTTGAGATGTCTGGATTTAGAAGCATAAGGTAAGCAGAGGTCTATAATTAAGCTTCCTACACTTATCTTTAAGGAGTTAGAAGGCTGTGGTGGGAGCACTTTAAGATTGGTTTGTTTTGTGAAGTTTTGGGGGAGAAAGGAGTCCCTGGTTGTTAATTCTTAATGGCTGAAAGAGGTTGTTGAAGTGGTACATTTTATGGCTTTGTACTGACCCATTGTTTAGAAGAGTCTAGAGCAAGTAATGGGTTCTCCTTCTCAGTGTATGTATGGATAAAGGCTAAATAAATAAATAAAGGCTGAAGGCTTCAAAACACTGCCTGCTACAAATAAAAAGAAAAATATCCTGTGAAACGGTTTTTCAAACGTCATCCTTAAAGGCACTATACATGTCTTCAGTCAGCAAAGGAACTGATTTTGTCATAGTGCAGTGAAAGGAAATAATTTTGCCTCAGATATTAGCTGGAAAAAAGGAGTTTCTTACTTTTTGAAAGGCCTTTTTTTTTATTTTTTGGTAATACTTTTCTGTAGACAGCAAAGACTGGTACATCAAAGGGTATGTTGATCATGCTTTTACTAGTGGGCTTGTGCAAACATAAAAAGACAGTTGAAGTATGAAAAGGCCTGCATTGTACTTAGGGTTGCCAAACCTCCGGGGTTGGCCTGGAGTCTCTTGGAACTGGCATTGCTCTCCAGTGGCTATTGAAAACAAGTGGCCAGACTATTAAACATAAAAATAAAATGTTTGTATTTGTAGAGTGTCATGGATTTCTCCTACTAGTTTAAATTAAACCACCGTTAGCTTAGAACTCCTCTACCATCTGTGCAGTGTTTAAACTAGGGAACAGCACCTGTACCAGGGCAACATTGATGTGGAATTCTCCAGACTACTTTAAATTGATCACTACTCCTCCAAGAGCCAGAAATTGGGTAGGCTGTAATCAGTAGGATTTTAATTGCAGAAAGGTTATCACACTGGGTCACCAACTAAAACAAAAAAAAGGAAAGGCTTCAAACTTACTTCCTCCAGTTTGGTAAAGTAATCATATCTTTTGATTATTAATATAGTTTAATTCATTGTTCTTACTGCCAACATGCCCATAGCATCATAAAAGTTAAAAGGGTGAAAAACTAGTAGACTTTCCCCCCCTTTTTGATTTAAATAACCATTTTTAAAATGCCCATACAAAAGGTCCAGCCACTTTATCAATTAATTAGACTTACATTCACAAATGATGTCCACCCGGCAGCACAATGTAATTACATAGAAATAATGAATGAACTCAGCCAGCTAATAAATCAAAGTAATAAAACAGCCCTTTAGGTCTCCTCGCCCCACACCAACTTTGTGAAGTGTGCCCAGAAAGTCATTACATTCAGGCTATTTCAGATCAAGATAAGAAGTAAGCTTCAGAGTCCAGGGTCCTCAGAGAGAATACTCCACAGACAGCTCCCATACTTGTATAGTCAGCCTCCTTACTCAGCATTTGATAATCCCCACAGTACCTTTTCTACAGCTTTGCTTAGTCTATTTTCATACCTCTCACAAAGCATACTGTGATGAATTAATACTACTGTACTCCTGTCAATAAAATCGGTGTTGTTGATTTCAGTAGGCACGGTAGGGCCCATTCTGATCTAAAACATTCTCGTCATTGAGTATAATAGTTCAATGATGGTGCTCTAGGATACACTTCTTATGAGATGGGCTGATAGAAATGAAATTAATAAACTTCATGACTTGAAACCAAAATAAAAGTAAGCATCTGTTACAGTTGATGTTCCAGCCACTATATTTTAATTCTTATATAATCTATTCTATAACTCATCCAATAAATATGCATGAGTGAATTTTATTCTAAGATCAATAAGTCAAGGAGGAAAAATTATTTGAAATTGTTTATTCACTCTTTCAGTCACGGAGTTGGTTGGAGCAAATTCTTTTTTCAAACGGCGCACTACTGTCGTTACTCCTGTAATGAATGCGGGAAAACTATTGCATTTAATTCCCATTATCATTTTTATGCACACTTCCTGGTAGTTTGACATAAATGGGGTTATTCCAAGAAGAATATAATCACATTTTACTGGAAATATAAAGATCATTTACAGGACCCACACCTAAAGCACTTAAAAATGGTTCGCTCAAAAAGAATGAATGAATTGAAATTAAACACAACATTTATTTTAAAATGGTAAAATGATATTGAAGCTAAATCATAAAACTACAAGAGCAAGAAAAATCTAAATTGCTTGCCAAACATTCTTAGCTCAGTCCCATTTTCCCAACACATTAAGCCTTGGTTTATGCTAGGGAGTTATAACTCTCCTTATTTCAAATATACAAGCGGAACGCCCATGTTACCCCAAAAATATTCTCACTGCAGACCACCCAGGGTTACACTAGGATGGGTTTATTTCCACTAGGTAAAACTAAAGAGGAGACAGCAGCCACCAAAGGTTTAAACTAAAGAAGATACAGAGCTATCTCTCTCTCTCACATACACACAAACACGCAAGCACACACAACCCTCCATTCATTCACTCATTCACATACATTCATTTCTGCCCTCAGGCACTTACACAGACATATGGGTTGCGGAAGAAGCCAAGGCATGTGGATCCTGGAGGGTCTGTCTGCTCATCATGGCTGGGGAAGCTGGTCAGGCGGAGAGACACTGGCTGTAGAGAGAAGTTTCTCAGGAACAGGGGAAGAAAAAAATAGTCTCACATGTGCTCCCTCTCCTTAGATAGTGTCTGAATGGCTTCTGTGACTCATTTACCTCGTCATCAGGGAGCATGCCCAGACTTCCCTTTATCCAGCAAAAGCATCAGTCTGTGATATCTCATCACCATGTGCTCCATTGTTCCCAGTCTTCTTCAAACACAAACACTCACACTCACACTCACACTCAGGTGAGAATGCAGTTTAAAGCAAGTTAAAAGCAAGGTAGCTAAGAGTTACAAAGATTACAAAGTTGCAGCTAACAGTAAGTTTCTGAGAGTTACAAAGATTACAAAGATTGACAAAGATCACAGTGAGTTGCAAAGTTTGACAAAGATCACAATGAGTTGCAGTTTAAAACCTTAGACCTTACAGTTTAGTGTAGTTTCAGAAAATGCATGTGTATAAATCAAGTAAGCTCAGGCAGAGGCTTTTTTATGCAACGGTCCACACTACCATTATTTTGAAATAAGGGGCTGGTTATTTCAAAGTAATAACTCCTGCTTTCTACAAGGAATGACTCTTATTTTGACATAGTTATTTCAAAATAGTGGTAGTATGGATGTTCCTTTGCTGCTATTTTGAAATAACTACTCCCCAGAATCATTCAAAGTAATCACTCCCCAGTGCTTCCTGGGGCTCTAAGTCGAGGTAGCACGTCCACATTAACGAAGCCTGCATTGGACTAATTTCGAGACTTTACCATAGTGTGGATGCACTATTTTGAAATTATTATTTCGGGAGTACTTATTTCAAAATAAGTTATTTTGAAATAATTTCCTAGTATAGACATGCCCAAAGAGAATTACACTATTGTTGAGTCTTCAGAAATAGGTTGGAATTCTAAGTGGATAGAACACTCCTGAGACCTCTGACCACCAGTTATAAAAATGGGATGGAAAACAGGAGAGGAGAAGAATAAAAAGAGAAGTAAAAAGGTGCCCAATAAAGGCAAAAATATTGGATCAAATGGTGAGATTGTGAAATTACCATTTATGGAGTTGAAAGCAGAGATGAAAGGATTAGGAGTGCTGGGGGGGCTGATTTTGCTGCATCCTTTGGCTTGAAGTGGTTTTCATTATAAAAACTGGATGTCCAGTTTTTGTTCAATGGCTTTCAGCACTCCCACTTGTTCCAGCTCCCCTGGTCATAAGAATGTAACAACTCCAATTCAATTACCAATTTGTAAACTCAGCTTCCTGATATGAATTTATGAACCCCAAGTGGGAAGGCAGCCCTAATTAAGCATGACGGATGTTTTCTGTTTGTATTTTTGTTTTGTTTTTACTGAATTTCATTTATTAATTAATATAATTGGTCTCGGGAGTTTTCAAACTATCCACTTAGAATTCCAACCTATTTCTGAAGAATCAACAATAGTGTAATTCTCTTAGGGCCTGTCTACATTAGAAAATTATATATGATTATCTCAACAGAGGATAATTACTAGATTGGGTGACAGCAGCCATGGTGGGCAAATGACTGAGATGTGTGATACTGTTGAGATTAGAAGCTACTATCTTGTTTAATCAACACTCAGGTGACAATTTAATCATGAGACAAGGCTCAGCACGTTTGCTAACTCAATCCACATACTCAGCTTCTCAGGCTTCTGGACTCCTATGGAATGAACTTCACCCTGGTGTGGAAGGTCAGCACAAGAACATACACTAAACCAGGGGTGGGCAATAATTTTTGATGGGGGGGCACTCCAAGAATTTGGTAAATGGTCAAAGGCCACACTTTTCCATGATATTAATGGAGGAGGTGAGGAGTCTGGGATGGAGGTTGGGTGCAGAAGGGAGTTTGGGGTAAGGGATGGGGTACAGGAGGGGGTGTGGGATCTGGGAGGGTGTATGGGTGCAGAAGAGGATTCTGATCTGGAGGAGGGGTGCAGGAGGAAGTGCAGGATCTGCGGTGGGGGGAGGGGTTGTGATCTGGGAGAGGAGTGCAGGAGACGGTGCAGGGATGTGGGTTGTGACCAGGGGTTGGGATTAGAGTATAAGTGTTATGTTTACAGGAATCACATGGGATCTTTTTCAGGGGAAAAGGCAATATGGTGCATTTATTGAAAATATATGAAAAGCAGCACTTGCATTCACACACACACATGACCTCCAGATGATCTCAGCTACATTGACCACGAATGAGGAATTGAGTTTGGTCAGTCATGATCCGAAACGGAGGCAGTACTAAACCTAGAGTTCCAGGGCAAAAGCACCCCATTGTTTATACTTGTAAAATTCCATTTGAGTCTATGGGTGATGCAATGTTATGATGCAATCCTCAGTGTGTTTAAGTTGTGGTTTTCCCGCTGTTATCCTTCAGTGTTTGTCAGGTTTCCTATCATTATCTCTTGTTTGTGGTCTTTTGGAATTGATGAGCTTGTCTCCAAGGTTCATCAATCCTGCAGATTTAATTCTAGCATCAAGCACAATTGATGCTTCCTGGTTGCCTTTGAGGTTTTCACTTCTTCTTGACCCTCTGGGCGTTCACGGTGGCTTTCACACTTATCCTTTACTATGCACACATCCTCCAGTCACACCAAACAATATACAGAGAATTTCCTGTTTAAACAATTTTGCAGAGAGTTTCCGACAGTATTAACATTTTAGAAAGGACTATACAGTACGTATGAAGGATACGACATAGTTTGCAACACAGACAAGAGGCACAACTTAAGCCAGACCTTATAGCAAAAATTGTCTAATCATGAAGGGAAGCTGGCAAGATCAAACAGAAGCAAATAAAACTTATATGCAAATTATTATATAGGGGTTATTATTTATATTCTTATACCAACACTAAAATAGTACAGGAGGGGGTGCAGTGTATGGGAGGGGGTTGTGATCTGGGACAGATGTGCAAGAGGGGGGGCAGGGATTGGCGCAGAGGATCTGGAAGGAGTAGAAGTGCAAGAGGGGGGTAAGAAAGTTGTGGGGAGGAAGGGGCCAGGGTGCCAGAGGCAGGCTCTGGCCGGGAGGCGCTTGCCTAGGTAACTACTGGCCAGCAGCCCAGCAGATTCCTCAGTCAGACTCCCTCCCTTCCATGCCCCCGCTCGTTACTCGGAGCAGCCAGCTGGAGGGAACATGTGCTGCCCTGAATGGTGGGAGCTGGGGTGGAGGGATATTTCACACACTGCCTGCCCTGCAAACAGGCAGCTTCCATTGGCCGGAAACCAGAGCTGTGAGATTGTGCTGGGGGAGAGGGCAGCAGGCAAAGCTTCTCCCCCCGGATCTCCCAGGCTCGCAGTATTCAGAGAAGTACATGGGCCCCCATGGCCAGCTGCTTTGAGCAGCATGTGGCAATGGGGGAGCAGGGAGCCTGGTTGAGGCTCCCCTGGGCTGTGGGCAGGATCTGGCAGCTTGGCAGGCTGAATCTGGCCCACGGGCTGTATTTTGCCTGCCCCTGCACTAAGCCCTCTTTTGAGTGGTACATGACACTTATTCTGGTCCCCTCCACACAGAGTGAATTCCATTTATAGTTCAAGTTGTGTATCCTCAGAGACATTAGTAAAATCGCATCCACCCTGACCTAATACCATCCTACGTACACCAGAAAGGTCAAGGCTATTTGAAGTGTTGTGAAATGTGAATAGGGTGAGTAAACTTGTGATGTTAGGACTTCCTTGTTTTAACCCGGCCAGAAATATAATGAGTAAGGATGTTCTTATTTTATTTTGAGACTTCTGCTTCTGTTCCCATACCAAGGTGATTTAGAGGAACCAAAATAAGAATAAAAAGTAAAGCTTTGGGATTTGACTCAATTTGCCCATTCTCTGCTGTCTCTAATTTTCATTGCTCCCTTCCACAGTAAGGGTGAGTCTAGACAGTGGTGCTATTTTGGGATACTTCCGGTATCCTGAAATAGCATTTTCTGCATCTTGACAGCGTGCCTGTTATTTTGAAATAGCTTTTGAAATAACAGGCACTCTGTTCCGACATCCCTGTAAACCTCATTCCATGAGGATTAAGGGACATTTTGGAATAGTACTCTATTTCAAAATTTGGCATTGTGTAGACAGCACCAAATTTTGAAATAAGCTATTTCGAAATTAACTCAAAATAAGTTATGTAATTTGCGTAGCCCAAGTTGCACAACTTATTTCAAGAGAAGGGTGCAGTATAGATACACCATTTAGGGGGCAAAAATGAGTCAAAATGAGCTAAATGGTTGGGAGACCCTTGAAACTGCAAAAGGGGAGGAGCATAGCCCGTGCAGCATGCAACCCTTTGCTGGGAACCTATGGGAGTCCCTGCTTAGTAACAGCACCAAGGATGGCCTCTCTCAGAATCTAGTGGGAAAATGAGTCAGGAAGCAGCTATTCTAAACAACATGCAAAAAAGGAAACATTTGCACCTAAAACTTCCACTATGCTAACGTCCAGCAGTGTCTACTCCTTTGCATTGGGAATAAGGTACAAAGGGGGTGTGGCCAGTTGTTAGCGGAACAGCTCTCCAGTCACATGTCCAGGTAGGAGGAGAAGTCTAGAGAAGAGCATCTAGTTCATTCGTAGTGTAATCCAGGTGTAATTATTTACCTTTTTGACAAGGTCCAAATTTTTTGGTCAAGGTATAGTCAAGATCCAGATTGCAGGGAAAATAATAATAATACAAAAAGATTTTGAAGTCAGTTCAAAATGAGATCCACCTATTGACTGCCCTGGTGTAACCCCTTTGCCAGATGGTTAATGGCAGTAATAAAGGCAGTAATCAATAAATCTAGGGGATCTCTTGACACATCTGGCCCCACCTAGACACCTGGTAAAAATAAATGCACACTTCCTGCTCTTGACAAGCAGAGCTTCCTCCATATCCTCTTCCAATAATGTTGGCAATAGGCTGTCTAATTTCCTTCCCCTCTACTCATGAGTGTCCCACAGATAATCCCTTGTCCACACAACTCTGCCCATCCACCAAACCCCACTCAGAGTTTGTATCCATGAGTAGCAGCACTTCTTTGCAGGACTGCCCAGAGAGCTGCTTGCTTGGTTCTTCCTGGAAGCACAGTCACCAACATTAAGTTGCTGGGTGTGCAGGGCACTGGAGTACACATAGTTCTCTTGCTGTTCTCTACAATGGCTCTCACAGTAAAGACCCAACAGGAAGGAATTTGACTCTTGAAAATGAGCTCTTAGCTACATGGTGAGAGAACTCTGTTCACTGGCAAATGCTCAGATAATGCACCATAGTGTCATATCTAGGCATGTTTCTATCATAGCTGGAGCCAGTTGGGAAACTTCTTTTCATCTGGCAACATAACAATAATGAGTTTCATGGCTCACTTTATGCTCTGACATGCTAAGTTATGGGGTGTCAGGGCTCTTTACCAAACATCAGGACATATAATGGAATTCAACATCATCATTCTTTGTGGCAGTGTACACATGCACCAAAAAAGCAACATGCTGGCCTAATTTGACTCCAGCTCTGTATGTAAAGTTTCCAACATATTATTTGCAACCTTTTGGCCAATGATCATCATGTGCGTGTTGTAGAATTTGACTAGATTTTAAAAATTCCAAATGTACTGAGTACCTCTTCCAAAAGGGGACCCTCAGTGCCTCTTTCTTGGTCCAAGTGTATCCAAGCTGGAAATTTATACGCCGAAAAGGATGTTTTTGTCTTCTCCCACAGCACTGAAGCAATAGTGGCCTTCCCATCTCTGCTCAGGTTGGCCTGAGCATACCAGATGAAATGGTAGGTCACTATTGTAATGTTTCTCAGTTTTCAGGTTATAGGAAATTGATTCTTACTAGCCACACAGTCTTGTTACTACTGATATTTTCCAGATATGCAGCTCTAGAGAGTAAAGTCCCCTCACCTTTCAACACAACAAGCACATCTCACATTTCCTGCAAATGTCCTTAGCCATCCGGGGCCAAAAAAACATGCTCTGAGTGAGTTCCAGGGTTGTTTCCATCCCACGTGTCTGAAATCACCATCTAAGGTACTTACCACTGTTATCTGTCCCTTGACCAGCCAAGGAAATAACATAAACAGAAGGTGAGCTAGAGCAGCACTGGAGCTAATTTATTAATACAGATTCTCAAGGGTAAGGTGATACTCACACACACATCGCATTCATACCGGCAATTGAAGGTAGGTTTAAGGTGCGGTGTACATTACTTCCAATTTCACCGGTGGCTTGAGCTGGACAGGCGTCAGCTTGCTGGAGATGGACCACGAGGCTTATGGCTATCCCTGAAGTCCCTTGGATCCCCAGGAGGGCTACTGCCTCTAATTCAATTTCAGGTTTCACTTGCTGTTACATTCCTTCCGAGAAGAGATGATTTTCTGGTTGCTCATCAGTTAGTTTATCTGCTTTGCAGGGTCTTTGTTTGCCTTAAAAGGTTACAGATCCTAAACTGCCTTTGATAGGGTATTTCCCATTCACACTTCACATTCATTCCACAGATTACATACATATTCATAAGCATACATTGCATTAAGCAATATGGTTTCTAGGGAGAGTCCGGCCTCATGACCTTAGGTAACAAGAAATCTACCATAAATTGTATTGCTTGACATACTAAAGAAGACCGAATGTAAATAGTATGGTTTAACAAAGGCATAATAAAGAGCTTAACATAAATTGTAACTAAGGGAGCCACGATGAAGGAAAAGGTGAAAGCAGAGGGGTATGTTCAGCCAGCATGATGTCAATGGGGTGTGTATGTGTGTGTGTGTGTGTGTGTGTGTGTGTGTATGTCTGACTAGTTACAACAGCAAGGGCCCAGAAGTGCTTTGGATGCACTAATTGCTTTTGCTGTTACTTTTCTAGAGTTGTCATCTGCTGTTCAGTGCATTAATCAGCTTCAGCCTATTCCAGTCTCTTGGCAGCAGTTTAAACCCTGGAGAAAGCCTCACTGGTTTCTTATTTTTAGTAAGCAGCATGTCATGTCTACCTCTATCCTGGGATTGGGCCACTTGCCAGCCAGCAGCATTGAGCCTGGATAACAGGAATTGACCCAATATAATGTACTTTACCAAAGCTAATAGAATACTTTTAGCAATATGTCTCAAGTTTTTTCTAGGCACCCCCAAAAGCCTTGACCCTAGGCAATTCGTACTGCAAATTGCTTTCCTTTCATCTGCAGGAATTACAGCCAGCTCTATGATAGGAAAGGGCATCGACATCTATATTTCTCAATTAATGCTGAATTCATAACTTAGCCAATGTGACCACATACTTCTGCCCCGTTGCATCTACCTTGGCACTTAACAAATCATTGATGTATGTGTTATCTATCCATATCCCAAACTGAACACTAGTTAGAAATATCCAACACTTACCATTGACAAACCATTTGTAAAGACAGGAATTACAATTGTTGTCTGGTGAATAAAGCCTCCCTTTCAGAAAGTCCTTTGTTGTCAAAGGCCACAGAAATACATTTCTCTTCAACCTCTTGGTATAGCACCTCCCCAGATTTTCCATCTATAGCATAAAAACTCTGCAAAGACCAAAACTTGGGCATGAAATAAACAATAATGATTTCCCAAAAGGTCTTACCACACTGTGATGGACCGGGCCAGATCTGGGCACTGCTGAGGGTGTCCGCTCAGGGCGAATTGCTCTAACTCAGGGCTCCTTACAGCCCCTGACTGGAGACTGTTTCCAAATAGGCCACAAACCAGTCACACTGAGTACTTCAGCTGCCAATCCGGCCAGTCGGAAGCCTCACGAGCAAAACCCCTCTGGCACCCCAGCTCTCCCTGTGCCACAATCATCCCCAGGCCTGCACAAAGGTGAGGGGTTATAGAACACAATCTCACCAACCCCGAATGGGTTTTTCTGGTCCCAAAGAACGAGCCACAAATCCCCGGTCAATTTACACTTTGGATCTTACCCACAAGAACATACTGGGCCAGTCCTTTAGAATCTAAAATCTAAAGGTTTATTAATGAAAGAAAGAAAAGCATGAGAGTAAGGTTGTTAAGGAGAATACATTACATGCATCAGATCACTAAGTTCTCAGTGCAGGCTCTCAGCAGAGATGTTACAAACTGCTATCTTAAAAGTCTCTGGTGTACATCCTATGTCAGGATGGACCAACGATTCTTCCCGGCTCACTGTTCCTTGCAAGGCTGCATCTGGAATCAGTAGCAGAATTGAAGGCAAGATGGAGTCCACCTCATGGCCTTATATATCTCTCCTGGCATCCTTCTGGCCAGAGCAGGTCACATGGTTGAGTGACCTATCTCTGTTCACATGTTGGCAGCTATTATGTCCTGGCTGGTTTGCAGGTTCCCAGACGCATTCCTCAGGTGTGTATTGGGCACCTTGAGAGCCATTGTCCCTGGAGCCTCATTAATTAGCATAGTCAAACTGAACAATTGTTCTTTACAACAGGCAGTCCAGGCCAGTATCAGTACAGAGTCCATATTCATAACTCCACATACAGACATCATACAAGTACATGAATAGCATATACAGAATCAGTAGAACGTAAGCTTTCATTTGACACCTCACATGCCCCCTTTTGTATAGACTTTGGGGCAAACACCACCCCTTGGGCGCAGCAATGATCTGTCTGCTCCCTTTAAAATCCAGTAACATGACACATGCGTCTTGTCTCATTGATTTTCAGAGGGTTCTAAGGATTAGATTGTACTAGTTGACCTCTCAAGGTCCCTTCCAGTCCTACAATTCTATTGTAACCCTACTACCAGGTAGCAGCAGCAGCTGGGGCCAGTTTCAGTATCTAGGGGTTCCTCTCCATCCATCCAACAAAGAATTGGCTCGAGCCCCCACCCAGTAACCTGGGAAATTCACACAACACCCCTGGTGCCTCTGAGAGCTCATGGTTCCCCGCTTGCAAGCACAGAGTCTGAGTGTAGAAAAGAAACCTTTAATGAAAGAGGAGGGAAGTAACTTGGCATTAATTTGAGAAAACACCACAGAATTCATAACTAAAATCATGACTAACAGTCCTACCCCAAGTAAGTTAGGCTTTCTCCTTCTCAGGTTCTTAAGTCCAGCAATATAAATGTCATGGGGCAGACCCAGAGTTCAGATGTGCAGCCACAGAATTCACCTCCTCTCCTGAGTGGGTGGGGAGCAGTAAGGAGGCATCTGTTCTTGCTCACTGCTCTACGGCACTGCTCTTCTGGCCATTTGTTGCACCTCGCTGCCGCCACCCTGCTTGCTGCTCATCGTGCTGCTGCTGCTCATTGCATCTTCCACTGGGTTGTGGTGGATTTGGCTGTGTGTCACATCTAGTGATTTCAGCTCTTGGCCCAAAGCACAGTCCAGCCACAAGAAATTCCAGCATCCACTGGAGTGAATTTAAAATAGGAGACTCTTTATGGAGCCTTTCTTTAGCTCTGTCATTGAAACAGTGGGGAGAAACAGGTTGAACCAATCTTACTCAGAGTCCTGCCCTCCCCAGCTTAATCTCACTAGGCTCTGGGATGGGAGCCTCTATCCATCCAAATTTATTTACACTGACAATGTCTCTCTCCTTTGTGCCAGGTTAAGCACAGACTTTCTTCTTTTGTATTCCCACAATAATTGCAGACATTACAATTAATATTAACACAATTTGTGACCCCCAACACCAGCCAGGTTGATTACAATAAACAAAACACTATTTCAGCGCTGATTATCTAACACATCTAAGCAAAGCAGGGGCAAACTACATTTACATAGACACACCTAGGGTTTCTCTCCCATTCCAGCTGGCTGTAAATGGACACATTCGTTTAGACTCTGCTTACATCATGATAATATATCTATTTGGAAGGCTGTGCAAATTCTTCTTAGTGTTTGTCTTGCATTTCCTTTACTGTTTGCTGGACTGGGATCCTCTGGTGAGATTATTTAGTAGCTTTCCAATATTAGTGTAATGTTCCATAAATCTCTGGTGGCATCTTCTAAATCCTAGAATCATCCTGAACTCTAATTTTGTAGGCAGGGCCATGTATAAGATCCTATATTTTATCACAGTATGCATTCGTATCTTCTTGTGATTCTCCATGTTCCACATACTTGACGGGTGTTCTGCAGGAGTGGCATTTATCAATTGAAAGGCAGTCTGCAGGCTTCTGAAAGTATTTGATCAGCAAGGTGCCTTTCTTCATACTCCACCTGAGTTCTCCCAAATCTAATCAAGCCATCCAATTCAGCTAATGCCTGGAGCAAATTTATGTTGCCTAAGACGTTCTCTATAAGATGCTCAAGTGTTGCTGGGGGCAGGCGTTCGTGGAGAGCTTTTATCTGTCACTCAGGCTTCTCTGCAGGATCTGCTCATATGAGTTTTGAAAGTCTAGCACTGAAAACCATTGGCTTCTAGCAAGCAGCCTAAGGACAGCTAGCTTTAGGGGCAAGCAGGATGAGCGCTCTGAGTGCCAACTTCCTGGGAGGCACCACCCTGCTGTGCCCCTTGGCCCTTTCTTTAAAGTGTTCTGGGTGCTCTGGGGGGATCAAAAACCTTTTCCGCTCTAGCCAGTAAAATACTTAGGGCCAGCCCTGAACCTGAGGCATCTTATGCAGGAGATACAGAGTACTGCTCAACTATAGTCCATCTCAGGTCCACCAACAGCGGGGGCAAAGGAGAAAACTGCCCTGGGGCCCAGTGATTTAAAAGGGCTGGGGGCTCTGACTGCCACCGCTACAGTAGTGGCAGCAGCCCCAGGTCTTTAAATTGGCACTGGAGCCCCATGCTGCATAGTCCAGAGCCCCATGCAGCATCTTCTGAGTGAAGGGCTGGCTGGGGGAAGTGGTGCTCCACCTGTTCCTGGAGCCTGACCATTCTGTCAGTCCTCTGGTCCATCTGCTTACATTCTGGTAATCTGTACAGATTCTTACCTTTCCGTTTTCCTTTCTAATCACTATTATGAGGAGGCATATATATTGCATAGTTCAGCCATAATGCCATCTGACAGCAGTTCCTGGAGATCACACTGTACTTCCTCAATTTCAGCTTGCAGTAGTGTCCTGGGATTCCTGCTTATGTTATTGCTTATGTTATTGTTTCTGAAGGCTTTTCACTCTTGCCTCTTCTGTAATTAAGGAAAAACTTCCTCCAAATAGAGCTGTAAGCATAGACTTTCCAACGTAACTGGGGGGATATTTTGCCGAGTCTTCTCTACCCTCCCTGTAGGAAGAGTCTTAGCCAAATGAGGGACTGATTTAGTCCCTTTGCTGAGGTATGGTAGAAAAAGGTCCCTGAAAACTGGTGAGCTACACAGTAAATTGAGGCCAGAGTTTTTCTACTTTATTTCAAGCTTGTTACCTAAATCTATTCAAATTATGAAGATGAATAGTATATCAAAGAGAATTACCATAAGGAAGTGCTGACTGAATTTTAATCAGGGTCAAGTGATGGAATGCAGCTGTGACAGATGAATTTAAAATTTCAAAAAGTATCTATTGTAAGGCTTTAAATTAGATGTCTCAAATAATTGACACATTACTTCACACGGTAATCATTCTAGGTTAAATAGTTATGCATAAATTATTTTTACAAACTGTTCATTGAGATACATCTGTCATCTGACAAATGTAGTTTTAAATTACCCAAAAGATAAATGTTCACTCACTGCTATTCATAATATGTTTGGAAAAGGTTAGAAAATCTTCATTCCTAGCAATGATTACTTTTAGGAGAATAGCCAAAGCAAGTTCCTTGATAATTTAGTAACATGCAGTAAGTGCCTAAACTTAACATGCAAATTAAATTCATGAGCTATTTCCTTTCAAGTGCTGCCAACTATATATGCCTGAAGTAGAATTACCAAGATGTAACTAGATGATTTCCTGTTTACTAGAGCTACAGAAACATCAGTGAGTTCATTTTGCCTTTGCAAAATCTGTAAGCATATTTCTTACCAGTGGAACAAACAACAATTAATTCAAGAGGAACAACAAAGGAAAAATGAAGATGCATTAGTTAGGAGAAGCTCAAAGAATCTCCTTGCACATTGTGGCAATTTCCTGTTCCTTTGATTTTTTTGCTGGGCCTCTTTTGCATCCCTCTGGCTGCCCAAGGATATGTTTGTCATGTCAGACTCTCTGGATTCTTCCTTATCCCACCCCAGGTATTTTCATCATCTTTTCTGGATAACTTTTGAGATAAGGGTTCACTGAGTTCTCTGACTGCTCATGGCATTTGTTATATATTAATTCCATTTAATAACTTGTATTTTTTTAAGGCCTGTGTAGTGGATTGATCTCATGTGTTAGCACTAGTATGGAGGTGGAAAAGAACTTTTGGCCTGATATACAGCCTCAGCACTGGGATTGAAGAGCTTTTTATTTTTTCAATACCTGATGTCATTTGACCTTTTCTGCTGCCTGGCTATAGAGCACTTTTGTCCCTAGGGCTTTTGAGGCATGAGCTTGCAGTAAGTCATTGCTGAAATCATATTAGTATGCTATTTATTTTCTGGATCTCTTTCCACCATTCTCAAATCGGATGATTTAGCCAGCTGTTCTAAACCTTCTGCTCTGAGCACTTTGGCACATGGACATGTCTCTTCCTCTTAGATTAATATTGTAGTAGACTTCCTGAGTTTGGGAAATCTATTTGCTTTTGAGGAAGATGGGTATGATTCTAAGTGTTTTTATAGTCCACACCTATGAGTTACTCAGCCTTTGGAAACTGTTCTGCTGCTTTTAAATTTCTATCAAAATGGCATCTCCTGGTAGCAGATTTCAATCAAAAACTGATTCCATAATTTGGGAGCACAGCTAGAGAAGGGATTATTGTCTTCAAAATTATATTTAGGATGGAATCCTAATAGGAGGTCATCACATTCAAAGCTCAATAAACAACATGGGACATATGGTAAGGCAAATCAGAAACAAGGGCCAAAGTATTAACACTCAGTAACATGTAGCCAAGCAGTAGCACTAAACTATGCTTATAATTAATATTTAGTTGATAAAAATGTAAGCAATATTGCATAATACTATTGTCTTTAATTAACTGTATTGGAGGAAATCCAAAAGAGGACTTGAGCATAAAGAAACATGTAGCACAGCGTAGGAGCCAACCAGTTATAGCGAGAGTTAGCCGCTGGATCAAATTCTGACAAGAAAAAGCAAGCCGACAACACAGAATGGATCACCTGCAAGGACTCAACTCCAGAATATATCAGCGTGTGGTGAAGAAAATAAAATCTGAATGAAGTTTAGGAGGTGATTTAGGAGGTTTTGTTTGTATCAATGGGTTTCATGGAAAGTGACTGGTATGCAGGCCCAGGACAGTTACATTAAGTTGATTTATGATTAATTGCAATAAAGTAGCCAGACAAGTATTAAGTATTGATATTGAAGTAATCCCCTTAGGCCATGATCTACACTAGGGAGTTATTTCAAAATAACTCCCCTTATTTCGAAATAACAAGTGGAGCGTCCACACGACCAAGCCCATTATTTCTAAATAAGGTGCTGGGTTTTTTTTTCAAAATAATAACTCCTGCTTTCCACAAGGAATAACACTTATTTTGACATAGTTATTTCGAAATAGCCATAGTGTGGATGTTCCACTGCTGCTATTTTGAAATAACTACTCCTCAGAGTCATTCAAAGTAATTACTCCGCACTGCTTCCTGGAGCTCTGAGTCGAGGTAGCATGTCCTCATTAACAGAACCTGCCTGGGACTAATTATGAAGCTTCCCTTTAGTCTAGACATGCTATTTTGAAATAATTATCTTGGGTGTTATTTCAAGACAAAATTTAGTAATTTCAAAATAATTTCCTAGGGTAGGCATGCCCTAGATGTCCCCCATTCTGCTATCTACAAACAAGTAGTACAAACAGCAGGACAATATTAGAAATAGCGACATATTCTGAACTGTCAAATTTATTTAATGTATCTTTAGCTAATTTGGATATTGGGAGACACAAATTATATGTGCTAGCAACGACAAATGACCTATTAATCTGATTTACAAAAATCAAAATATAATATTTATAAATGGATTTGGTGAAACCTGCACTGTCACATGGGAAGTGGCAACCGTTTAAGGAAGAAAAATTATGAAACGCAGTTGAGGTAAGTAAAAGCTAGAAACCACTCTCCAACAAAGCACATTTTAGGCTAATATAAAGAGCTCTGCAAATCTGTGAATATCTGCTTTATATGCACAGGTATCCGCATCTGCAGATGTCAATGCAGATATCTCCACGGCTCCTTTTTGCAGATACAGATACAGATACAAATTTTGTAGCTGTGCAGGACTCTATTAATATGGCTCTTTTCCTTGAGATTAAGGAGATTAAGAGCTTTAAAAACATTAATTAAGCTTCTTGGTTACCCCTCTGAGTTAGATACTGAGAACTTAATGGAGACACAGAAAGGTTGTGATTTGCCCAAATCACACAGGAAGCTCTGTTAGAACTGAGATTAGAACCCCTGAAAAGAAAGGTTTAAAATTGAAAGTTTCAGGCAGCCTGAAGTATAGATAACGATATCGCCTCCAATTGTAACACATAAAACCACTAACAAATCTATTAAATTGGCATATACTCAAGAATCAGGACTTCCCATGATATTAATAAGAGGAGGGATGTGCATGCATGTGTGTGCGTGTGTGTGTGTGTGTGCGCCCTCATACACGCATATGTACAGGTCATTAACAGTATATGGACCTAATCTTCAGATCTATGACAGCTATTTATAGGTAAACCAAAAAAATTGCTGAATAAGAGAATGCATACTGGGTAGAATTCATGTTCAGCATTATCTGCTGAAAAACTTGGTTTCCTGAAGAAATGAGCCCTTATGACTCTTCCCATATTTGATGTATATTATGGCCTGTAAAACTCCTTAACATTTGATATTAAAATATTAAATCCTGCCTTTTAAAGATTCTGCCTTGAGTGTATGATGCTCTCAGCTCTTGCTTAGCATTGTACTACATTACAAAGTGAATCTCCAGCATTAAAGAGATCTAATGGGGGGAAAACATAAACCCCTTTGAGTCTTGTGGAGAATTAGTTCTCAATTATGTGACTAATGCACCCCCAGAATTTGAGAGATTATAACAATATTTACCTAGAATTATGCTAACAATTCACTTAAATTACTCTTAAACTGTAAATATGTGGGTGGGTGGCCATCTCCCCCATTTTTTTCCTTTGTATCTTAGTTAATGCATGTATTATGCAAACCATTGGAGTAACACATGAAATTTTATATAAATACCTCTTTCCCGGTAATTATAAAATCAGTGAAGGATTGCTTACTGTTGAGCACTGGACTCTTTTGGGAAAACACTAACAGGTTGGACCTCCCTGGTCTGGCACCCTTGGGATCTGACAGGTCCCTAAAGAGAGAATTTGCTGGACCTGAGGAGGTTCCCTGCCACTGGCCCCCTAGTCTGCTACCTGCTGCTGGCAGGCTATCACCCCAAAAGGCACCCTGCCTCTCTTCCTACCCCCTGCAGCCTTGCTGGCTCCGGCTGTCAGAGGATCCAGCTCTGCTGCAGGGCTCTGGCCCCACCTGCCACAGGCTGCTGGGGGGCTCCAGCCTGGAGGATTGCCACAGGACTTTGACCCCACACTCCTGAGGGTTGCTACAGGGCTCTGGACCAAGCTGCTGGGAGACTCTAGTCCCAATCCCATGCTGCTAGGGGCTGCCACGGGGCTCTGGCTCCAACCCTGCACTGCCCCCAGCTGAGCTGCTGACTCTGTTGTCCCCAGCCCCAGCCCCAGCTGGCCATCCTGCCATTAGGATCCCAGGCTCTCTGGTCCAGGAGCATCTACACTCTGGAAGGACCATGGATGTTGCTGGACCAGAGACCAACCGTTTCTGGAGGTGCAACCTGTAATAAGTTTCATAGTAAATTTCAGTAGCCAAACATCGAAATGCAACTGGTTTCTCTTTTTGCAGTAATAATAATGAAGATCTTCTTTTATTACTTAATACAAGTTGTTACATGGGAGTGGAAGGGAGGCAAATTTTGGGGAGCACACAACAAGATGTAAACAGAAGATGGAAATTCCTTCATGGGAAAAATTCATCATTTTAGAAGAAAAATTGTTTTGAACTGGGGCAAAACATGAAAAATGTAAATTTCCCCCCCCAAAATTCCTTTCTGCAGAAACAAAATAGATTTTTTTTACTTCACTGTGAAGGTTATTTTCAGTTTGGATATCCCTGGAGCTGGGGAGGCAGAGCCCCAGGGCTCTTGGGCAGTCCTCCAGGAAAGCCTGTACCAGTTTGACTGGCAGAAACTGAAATTGACAAGAACCTTGCAGCTGGGCAACCATCATTTCAATTTTTCTGACAAAAAAATCACTTTTTTTTCAGTATGACTGAAATTCTCTCAATGGTCAGAAAATCTCTCTACTTTTTTCTAATCCAGCTTTGATTTCAAAGGCCTATGTAAACTAGGCAAATATTACGGAAACATGTGCAAACACTTGCATTTCCCCAGCTTGAGTACACAAATTCCCCAATGTGTGCATAATTCTGAGATGTGCAGGCATGTGTGTTCTTTACTTTGGCTGGAATTGTATAAATGTGCATTGTCACTTTTGTATACACAGCTCTCAACCACTGGTTCAGCATTTCTACATGCTTCCAGCCATAATAACACACACATAGCACAATCTCATAACTAATGAGCTGCCTCCCAAGTGAAGTTGTGTGCTCAGGGTCAGGAGAGAGCCTGAAGAACACCTTGTAGTCTTTAAAAGGCCAGCCAAGAGCTCATATGAGCTGCAGCGAGTGGGCAGGCTTCTGCAGGACTCCCTGGGTCAGGGAAAGAAACCCCCTTGTAAATGATTCCCTAACTGGCAGCCTAGGGAATGAGATATTGCAGGAAGTAGGCTCATGTGGGAGCCCTTGGGTGAAGCCACTAGCTGAGAGAGGTTAGGGAAAAGCTTCTCAGAACTGTAACCATATTGGGCAGAGGAACTATTTTATTTTGATATTTTGCCTCAGATACTGCATGTCCAATACATCATGCCCAAGAACAGATCCAGGTGCGGAATCAATGAGCCAATGGGCTAGCCTCCCAAATCACATGCATCATTCATTTTCTGTTGATTTTTCTCATGTGGGTGAAGCTACAGCAACATAGATATTCATGAGAAGAGAGCAGGCAGAGGTACCACTGCTGTCGAGGCCAAGCTGGGATTCCATAGGAGTCCTGCAAGAGGAGATTGCCTGGGAAATATTTCCTCAGCTGGCTTGGCCCACTTTCTGAGACTCTGGGCCCCTCAGCTAGAGGCAGTTGCCAATAGTTTAAGCCTCCAGTGGTCCACAGCATTTGTGCCATGACCAGATAAGAATCTACCTTATGTGAAAGTTTTTTAGTTCACCCTCAAGAAAGTAGAACTTTTCTTGGCTTTCACCATGCTAGTAAATTATAAACATTGATTGCCAGAGGGGAAGTTGGAGACCAAGACAAACAATTAGGTACCTTCTACTTCTCAGTGATATTTTTAGTTCAAAGTGTTTGGTGGATAGAACTGTTATCTTTCTCTTCTTTAACTTTTCTTATGTTAGTCAGTAGGTCAAGTAAATCAAATGCTTTGACCTTGTTTTCTTAGGTGTTGGTAGCTACACTGGGTTTGTTGCCTCGTGAGATGGAAGAGATTGATTGATTGTGTATGTTCAGTACTCTGCTGTTTTCCCACCCAATAACTAATTGATACTTTTCTTGACCTGGAATAAAGCATAGCAGAACATTTTACGTACTGTTATTGTAAAGACGTGATTTGCTTCAAAATAGTAAATTTATCTTTGCTTTATTTTACCACCCGTAGTTCTCTCTCTAACTGGAGACTTTTTTTTTTAACATTTGGCTATGTTCTCCAGTCTCATGACCTTGCATAGGATCCACAAATCTTCTTGTTCTAATACTGTTGTTAAAATGCGTGAAGATAAAAAGAGCAGCAATTGTTCTGCATTGTGAAGTGCTTGTTGATTTTTAGTTGAAAATTCACAGCATAGTTCTTCCAGTAAAGTGGCACAAAGTAGAAACCATATAGTGAAAACCAATATCGGATATTGTTACTGTTTTCAATTAATCTTACTATATATTTTAGAAATGTGAATCTCTCTATCCATTTGTCTGTGAGTCCATTTGTTCAAGAACTCCTTCTAAATGGTAAGAGCTAGGACTGCCAAATTTGGTATGTAGCTTCCTCTTCTCCTAACTTAAAGCATGATCAGGGTTTGGTTGTGTCAGGACAATGGGACATGCATGGAATCCGATTATTTCTCATAAAATGGAAAGGGAGGGGTCTGGTAGGAGGGATAGTTGTAGAATGACCGCAGGAGGCAGCAAGAGGCCTGAGATAGGGATTGGTACAGCTATAACCCCATTGGGTTTGCAGGGGGCAGGAGAAAGAGACAACTATCTATGCTAGATTTCAGAGAGTTTATCTGTTTGTGCGCCTGTTTCTGTGTGTATCCGTCTGTCGACCCCTCCACTGGCTGTGCTCGCTGCAGCTGCAGCAGCCATGGACATCACCTGGCCCCAAGTTGCTGTGGTGAGAGGGGGCTGGAGTTGTCCTCTCTCCCCGGGGCAGCCTGCATACTGAACCCCTCATCTCCAGCTCCAGCCCAGAGCAATGATTTAAAAGAAGAAAAACAAAACTTAATGGAAGGACCCCGAGCAGTGCCAGGTACATATTCTAGTATTTCTTAAAATACTTCCCCAAGTAGGCTTGAACTGCAAATAGTTTATATGTCAGGCTGCTGTGCAACTAAGGACTGACTGCTTAATTATTAGCATATTGAAACACAAAGTATTCACCTTAATATCAATCCTTAAACTGTGTCTACTTACTCTAGGGACACATACAGCTCGCATCCTATAGGAACAATTATTTCTACAGATCTCAGTGAGGATGTGCTATGAATTGACTATAGTGCCAATTACTGTGCCATTACTATGATTTTTGGTGGAATTTTACTATTTCTTATTTATTAAGAAAAAATATTCTTCAACGTTCATTGGAATTTTTTCTACATAGCTCTGAAACAACAAGATCAGATGGTTTTTAAAATCATATTTAAGCTGATTTCAGAGTTAGGCAAGAAGGAAAATCAAACCAAGGATAATTTTATTGTAAGGTTAAATCAAGACACAGTTTTTCAACGTGCCTTAGTTTCTTTAACTTCCAGATGGACAACTATGAGGAACTTCTAGGGCCAAATTCTTTAGGTGATTGGGTGCAGCATCTAATAACTTAAATAAGACCAAACATTACATGTGACAGAATAATTCGGATCCCTTGAATAAAGAATGGAACCTCCGATAATATAGCACTTCTTAGTAATGCACTGAAATAGGTATTAGTTTAGGCAGAACCCAAAGCCTTGTGGCTTAGAGGTGAGAATGTTACCAAATGAATTTTGATCAGATAATATCACACTCGGATTACTATTACAGTAAGGGAATAGCCACAACCTTCCATATATCCATTGATCTTGGAAGTCTTGTCATAGAACTCCTTGAGAGCTTGCTCCAGAAAAGTCTGTTTTGGAAATCTTGTACCATTGCTCCATGAGAACTTGCCCCATACACTGTCTGATCATGTATTATTATTATGCTTTTTGGCATGTTTACTAACAGTACTTCTAAGAGACCAAGCGTTGTTATAGCTTTTCACTCCTGCACTCAACTTGCTGTAGAAGGTTATTGTCTGGTTTTGCTTATCTTCTTGCATTGAAATAACAGCTGCCCTTTGTAAGAAGGCTTTAAGGGATTTATTTCTGTCTGACAGTAAGTTCTTTATATTGCTATGCATATCGTGTTGTTGCCTGAGTTTGTTTCCTCCGGTAGTCCATACCACCCACGTGTAGCCTGGGGCAAATGCAGCATAATAAAGTTATATTTGTCTTCAGTGGAAGCTTCAGTTGTTACTATTATTTGATATTTAAAGGGCCATGCACATGTCACTAAACTTAAAATATGGAAGTGCTGCATTCTTAAATTGGGGAAAAAAATTGTAAAGATTTTTTTCAAGTATCAAAATTATTGGATAATATGAGATTAAATATTTATCACATTGCATTTGCTGCAACAACTGCACATACAGAGATTCAAATACTGTCCAGATTTTTATGTGTATTTTTAAAAAACTAATTCCTAATGCATTCAAGGTTGGGGATGAGGTGGGATTCTCTCTGTGGTGCATTCTATATATGGCCATTAATTTCAATTTTTATGTTTTTTAACATGTCAATTACCTTGTCTGTGCACACAATCACAGATAAATGAAGCATCATGGAATATATTTCAGAAATCAATATTCATTGTCCCATTTACCTGTCATAACTATGCCCTCTTCACATACTTAAAAGGAGATGTTATGTTGGAATGGTGGCTGTAGCTATTGTGCTTTTAATTCTTACCATTCTATAAGGTACTGTGTTCAAAAGAACTATTTGTTGTTCTTAAACTACAAGAAGAATATGTTTGAAAGATTTTTACAATAATAGATTGGGTAGGTAACAACCAAAAAAACCCACCAATCTTTTCAGGTTGAATAGCTGAAAGTAACTACATTCTAGGGGAAAAAAAAGAAGGAAAAACTTCTTGAGAGGGAAATCCTAATATGCATGCTTCTGAGTCAGATATCCAGACTATCTCTGTACGGAACTACTGCCAGTTTGTCTGATGGATATGTCTCTCACTGAGGCAACTACATAGAGTGTTTTTCTTTCTGTCTCTTGGCTACTTCACCAAACATCCAAATGGGAAAGAGTTGTATGAGGAGTAATAATTATTGAGGTTTCTTCTCATAGGGCTGCCAGCTTAGCTCTGTCCCTTCTTTGAGGCCATGCCCCTACCTTGCCCCTTCCCTAAGGCCCCACCTCCTCTCTTGGTGGCTCACTGTCACCCACCTTCACTCACTTTCACTGGGCTGAAGCAGAGGGTTGGGGCACTGGGGTGGGTGTTGAGGGCTCTAACTGAGGGTGCATGCTCTGAGCTAGGACTAGGGATGAGGGGCTTGGGGTTCAAGTGGGGGCTCCAGGCTGGAGGGTGAGGACAAGGGTTTTGGACTGTGGGAAGGGGCTGCAGGTTGAACCAAGGGATCGGAGTACAGGAGGAAATGAGGGCTCTGTGGTGGAGTCAGGGGTGAGAGATTCAGGGTGTGGTAAGGGGCTATGGGCTGTTGAAGCGGGTTGGGACACAGGGTTGAGTCATGCGCTTACTTGGGCGGCTCCTGATTAGCATCACAGTGAAGCTAAGGCAAGCTCCCCACCTGTCATGGATCCATGCTATGCCCTGGAGGCGGCCAGCAGGTTTGGTACCTCTGAAGGGGTGGGGAGTTACCTCTCCCCCACAGGGACTGCCCCCTAGCTCCATTGGCCTATTCTCAGCCAATGGAAGTGCAGAGCCAGTGCTTGGAGCGGGAGAAGCCTGACCTGCTTGCCACCTCTCAGGTGCAGCATGGTGCCAGGATAGGTACTAGCCTGCTTTTGCCCTGAAGTACTGCTGACTGGACTTCTCATGGGCTAGTCAGCAGTACTGACTCACACTACAAGGATCCTTTTTCCATTGAGTGTTCTAGTCAAAAACCAGATACCTGGTCACACTATCTTCTTGGATACTAAAAGTGGGGTCAAAAGCATTGGTAATATCAGGCTTTTGGATAATGTTAGTCTGTGTGGTGCTATGAAGCCAAAGGTTTTCCTGAGTGCTAAGCACTGGTCATAACTGCTGAATTCAACAGGATGCCAAAGGTTTTTCTTTGAACCGTGTGCCAAAGGTTTTTCTTTGATGCCTCAGATCCCTGTGGTACCAGTTAAAGAATTTGTGGCTGATTTTATGTCTGCATTTCTAAATTGCTGCCTAGTTGATTAATAAAAATTGACATTTATAAGGAGACTAGATATAAACATCCCATAATATCCAGTTACAGTCAAACTTATTTTATTAAAAATTCTAAGGGATTATTGACTCAAAAGTTCATTTTGCTGCCTCTTAAACTGTAGTGATGCGAAAATCGAAAGCATAAAGGAAACGTGTCTTTGGGGTAGGTAAGTAAAACTTGGAATTTAATGTACCTTTATAGAAAAATCCAGTATAATATAATAGTATTTAACTCAATAGTATAGCATTCCTGCTGTTTCTGTTGCTGAGCAAATACAAAACAACAACATTATGTGTGTTGTTTCTAACTGACTGGTCATCTGCCAACTCTTCTACTTACCATAAGGTATGCATGCTAGTCAGCATGACCTAAACATAGTTACTTCTCCTTTTGTTATTAGCCGGGTTGTAGCTGTGTTGGTCTGAGGACATTAAAATGACAAGGCAGGTGAGCTAATACCTCTTATTGGAGCAACTTCTATTGGTGAAAGAAATGAGCTTTTGAGCTTACACAAAACTTAAATATGAGTAAGTTTGAACATTTCAAAAATTTGTCTCTTTCACTAAAAGAAGTTGATCTAGCAAAATATATTATCCTACCCACCTCCTCTGATCTTTCCTACTCGAGTCCAGGCAAGGCCTATATGAATAACTATCAATCATCCTTACTAAAGTTTAGCTTCAATATACTAACACTTTGTGACAAAGCAACAGAAGCAGGAAATGTACAGGTAAGTTTATGCAGTCTCCGTAATTCATCAGGTTGTATTTATAGTACAGTAAAGCACACTGTAGCTCATAAAGTTAAGTTGCTTACCTGCCATACCAGAAAATATGCTTTTCTTGGTTTGATTCAGACTAATTTGTTGTTATATCCAGTATAAATATAATATGTATTCATTATAGGTATTCACAGTTATCCATAGTGTAAGAAGGGTCAGGATAAATTCTACCCTGACATCTGGTGGTAAATTGTGGCGAGTGGTGCAAAAAGACTTCAGGGGCTGATCTTGTTTAGATAGGCATGCCCACCCTGCCTAGTATGAGCTCACAGCAGCCCAAATGGTCACTTTGGCCGCTGTGGGATCCCCAGTCTCTCTGTTATTGAGGCAGGGGATAAAGTGTTGTTACCCTGATTATGTGAATCAAGGACAGTGGAACAGTGGAACTGTTTTATGACAGAGGGATTCGCCATCAACTAAGTAGCGCTCGCTAGACAAGAGGCATGGGTTCCAAACCCAGTGAAGTGAGAGAGGCTGGGGACAGGTATTTGTACCTGGTGGTGGGGCCCCTGTCTGAGGGCCTGAAACACGAACTGCACTCCCTCCTCTCTCCACTGTGGCATATCAGAGCTAATTTGGATTCCATTAGGAGTCTAGTTACAGGCTGCTGAGCTGACTTCACTTTAGGCCAATGGTGCACTAGCACTGAGGCTCCTCTACTATGAGCTGAACTTGCCAAAGAGCTGAAATCTACTATGAGCTGAAATCGCTGTGGGACGTCTGAAGCTAAATTGCTGAGCTGCTAGCAGAGCAGTTTGTGGGAACGACCCAGTGGAGCAGCTGGCGGGAACAACTGGTGGGCGGCTGGTAGGAGCAGTGGCAGGTGGCCTGTGGAGCGGCTGGTGGGAACGACTGGCAGGCGGCCGGTGGAGTGGAATGAGATGGAGAGGCAGAGCAGGGCAGTTCACGGGGACGGCTGGAGCAGCTCGCGGAACAGCAGGTGGAGTGTGGCGGAGTGGCTCGTGTTAAAGGCAGCAGCAGAACCCTACAGAGAGGCGGGGCTGTCAGCGGACCATGTAAGGTGTATCAACCCCCTGCCCCCTCCGTTCCACCCAGGTAAAAACCCTGCAGGTAAACTTTTGAACCCTGGGGCGGCACTGACCCGGGACAGAGACTTTTGGGGTGTCAGACTTTGGGTGATTTTTGGGCTGCTGGACTCAAGAGACTTTTGGGGTGTCAGACTTTGGGTGATTTTTGGGCTGCTGGACTCAAGAGACTTTTGGGGTGTTGGATTCTTGGGGACTTTGGGTGATTCTTGGCTGGGGGTGGGTCTTTGCTCATGCTTTGGTCTATGAATCCTAGTTGTGGTGTTTTCCCAATTTAATGCTGATGTCAGTTACCTCATGTTATTAAAGATTTGCTGCTATACCGAGGCTCTGTGCTTGCGAGAGGGGAAGAAGTGCCTCTTTGAGGCACCCAGGGTGTGTGTAAGATTTCCCAGGTCACTGGGTGGGGGCTCGAGCCGGTGTTGCATTACGTTGTTGGGAGGGGACCCCTAGGTACTGAACCCGGCCCTTGCTGCTATTAACTCGGCCTAGCAGAAGGGTTACAATAGTATTAAGCTGTTTTGCAAGAAACCTACAGACCTGTATCCTGTATGAACAGCTAAAGCAAATTAGCAGTGTAAGTTAGCATAAGAACGTGCAACCTTTATCCTAGATAAAATGCCAACTTGGCTGTTCCTTGACTTTGGGAAACCAAATAAGGGAATGAAACCTAGAGTTGAGCTGATTCATCCAGTGCCCTGAACCATTAGAAATGGCAGGACAGATTGCAGAGCGGAGAAGTTGCGAGAAAGACCAAAGGTAATGGTTTCATGAGTGAGGTAATCCTCATTAATATGTAGGGGTACTAACTGTTGGAAACCAAAGATGTAGACACCGTGTAGATTCAAGCAGGAGGGTTTATTACACACAGCGCTGGCAGAGTGCCACCCCGACACTTGGGCTCAGCGAACCCTGCTGAGTAAATGATTAGAAGACACTATAAAGGGAGCTGATGGGTGGAGAGAAACGATGGGGTAGGTGTACCCAAGCCCCTGGATAGGTTCTAGCAGCAAGATATTATGAGCCAATAAGCCAAAAAATCTAAAAGATTACATAGTAACTCCACCCACAGCTCAGATTAACACAATTGCTAAACACAAGTATATGTCCCCCTCCCCCCCCAAAATGTGTGAGACGTAGCTACATTCCACTTGGGATGTGTAGGAGTGGTAACAGTGTTTCCCCGACAGGTGATAGGTATGGTCCATAGCTGCTTGTCTAGGGGTATAAAACAAAAAACAAAACAACATAAGATACGCAGCAAGCAATTATTTAAAGTATACCTTTGATAGATTTGCAAATTGGGCTTGTGAAGGGGGGCGCTATCTGTGGTTCCTTAGCAACGATTCGCGGTTGACCTTGAGAAGGCGGCTGTTGTTTCTGTCTCAGGAGACCAGCCCAGATTCTGAGGCCCCTTCCAGGGCTTTGGTCTTGCATGGGTGTGTGAAACTTATGATATGAGAGTTAGTTATGGCTCTACCTAATATTATGCTTCTTTGGCTCTCTACTTTAGGATAAACAGGCAGGGTTGCTTTTTATGCTCATCCTGTTTTTCCCACTGAAACTGAAGCAGCTAGGCCTTATGGGTCTTGTCTCTCTGTTCTAACTGAACAGCAGGCGGGGACAGCTTAGCCAGAGACCATAGTTTAAGGATTTACCAATATATCAAAGGGCTTCTGGCTACAGTGGGTTAAAAACCTGTTCCTACACTAACCTCTAAAGTAAGTGTACCTGAAGATTTCTTAGGATGAGGAAATAAGATTTGGGCATGGTAGTTTGGGCCAGTACCAAGCAGTGCCAAGGCTTTATAAAATATCCATGCTAGGTCCGGGGAGAGAACGTCGATCTATGCACCATGTTCCAATGTTTCACATTTTATCTATTTTCTATCAGCGGTTAGCTTAGCTTTACAGTGTTGCTTAGCCATTCAACACTCTATCTGCTTGGACCTTCAATTTCATTGGGCATGCTGGGGCAAAGCTGGTCTTACCTCTCCTAATATCAGGTTTTCAGGAAGGAGTGTGAGATGCTAGACTAAGTAATTCTTAATCTTAGAAATGTTACCAGAGGGAATCCTAGAATTGTACTATGTTCTTTTAACCTTCTGCGTCCTCATGTTGGCTATTCTTTCTTTTGTTTTACTTAAGGTTTTAATAAATTGGTATTGCCCTCAATTTGATTGCCCTTGCCACCTACCCCTGATTTCCCTTTCCAAGATTAAACTCTCTGGGTTCTCTGTCTCACTGTAACCTGAATTAGGATAAGAACCTAAATATCTTCTGATCGGATATGGCCAGTGGTGAGCCATAATCCCTGGACCATAAATTGAGGTCTACAACACCTCATGATGACATGAGATATCTGTAGTCCTGCCACAAAAAAGAGCAGTTTTTACACTGAATCTCTTTTCTTCTGCATTTTTTCCCCAACACTGCATGGTTTTCCAAGATTCTTAATATAGTACATACTTCCTTTTTTAACATCTGCTGAGAATAGAATAAACAATATTATAAACTATCAAGGAAATAATGGAGTGACCTCACCACTAGCAGATTCCTTGCTTCAGTGCTTAAAAAGCAAGAGGAAAAGAGTTTTAAAGTTAGAAATATGCAAAAACTCTCTCATTTAGGAGTGTTAAAATTTCAGCTAGGGGCTTGATCCTGCTCTATGGAAGTTAATGGACTCTTAGCCATTGACCATAGCGTGTACAGATCAGGAAAGAGAGTACTGTCCGTTCTTAATTTATTTAAACTTTTGCAGGTTACCTTGATGGAAAAGGAAATGTGCTGCTTTTTCTTTTTCTTTTTTTCTTTCTCTTTTCCTTTTTTAAATTGGAGGCACGGTCCTCTGCTCCCTCTAGCTGATCACATGCTCTCTTACTCCATATCCCTTGCCTTCATTTATTTGTTTTTTAAAGGAGTCTTCACATCCAAAATCTCTCAAAATAATGAAACTAAATGGCTGATTGCTCTTTGCCAGCTCTCACAGTATCTCTCCTGTGTGAGTTTGTGAGTGCAAGGAGAACAAATTAGCTCAGTGTTGTTTGAATAAGTTATCAAGATCGGGCCCTGTGTGACTGAACTATTTAACCTGGATGTTTCTTGTATAAAAAGTTTGAGACTAGATTATTGTGGGTCAAATCCTGCTCATTGTTCCAACAATGTAAACCAAAGCTAACTGGTGAACTAATTCTGGACTTATGTTATTGTAACTGACAGGAGAATATGGTCCCATTTCTTTATCGTTGGTTCTGAAACGTAATAAATTAATCAGTCCATCTATGGAAGAGTTAATTAAAATGTTAATAAAAATACAACCTTAGTTATAGCTAAACTTTCATCCTTTTAAATAAATGCGTTATCCATTAGAACAATCTCTTCTTCCAGACTTTGGCATCTTCAGCGGTAACATTAGCGGCAGGGAACCTCTCTTCTTCCCTGAATGTGTTCCAAGCATTTTGATTTACAAGTTAATTTATTTTATTGTTATGGCCGCTGAGCTACAACAAAACTAAAATGTGCTCAAAGATGCATACAAAGTTTGCAGAAAATCAGACTTAATTTTGCTGTGCGTTCTTAGCTTTTCAATTACATAGTGAAAAGAGGAAAACTATTTGAGCTGTTAGTAATTGGGATTTTTTTATTTAATATTAGAATGCCTTGATCTGTTGATGGCTGCAGGCCCGCTAGGAGGGAGAGGTAATTGCCCAGGGACCCAGGAGATTTAAAAGGGTCTGGGAGCCCCTGGCTGCTGCTGGCAGAGCAGTAGAGCTAAGGGAGGCTTCCTGCTCACCTTCACTCTGCGCTGCTCCCAGAAATGGCCAGCCTGCTCCCTGCAGCATCTGGGGAGAGAGTAGGGGGTCTCCCAGCACTGCCCTCACCCTGAGCACTGTCTCCACAGCTCCCATGGGCTGGGAACTGTGGACAGTGGGAACTGCGGGGGCGGTGCCTGCAGGCAACAGCACACAAAGACCCCCTGACCTCCGTGCCTAGGAATCTCTGTCAAAGCAGTATTCCAGTCACTTTCAGGAGCTACTGCCTCTCCCTGTCTTACACCCCAACCTCCAACCCTGCCTAGAGCCTGCACCCCAACTCCTTCTCAAAGCCCCTGCCCCAGCCTGGTGAAAGTAAGTGAGAGTGGGGAGAGTGAACAATGGAAGGAGTTGGGTGGGAGTTGGGCCCTTAGAGAAGGGGCAGGACAGGGGCATGGTCGCAAGAGTGGGGCGAGGCCAGGGTCTTTTGGCTTGGGTGATCCTGGGTTGTGATTGTCACACATCACACTGAGGTGAATGTGTACATCTAAGTCATAAACCTCTAAAAAATATTGAAACTGCCTGTAACTGTATGGAAGGTCCCTTTACAGTACTGCAAAACCTGGGCTGGTGTTTGCAGAGTTTGCAGAGCCCGCTTGCTTCAAATTAGGAATGTAATAGTGTAGTTGATTAACCGATTAACCGATAAACAAAAGCTTATAGGTTAATGCTTTAGACTACGCGCATTTCTCCCACTCCCTGTTGGCAGCAAGTTTTTTAGCAAGCTGGCCAGCAGCCCGGCTAGGTCCTGGCTTGGGCCAGATCTGGGACCTATCCATGCTGCAGCTCTGTATTTAAATCATATTAGGAGCCAGGCAGGCAGGCAGCCCAGCTCAGTTTTGGCTCGCGCTGGGTCCAGGAACTCAGCCCTGCTGCCACCCTGTGATGCTTTCTCTGTATCAGAGGCAGCAGTGCAGGGTGACAGACAGTCCACGAGGGCAGAAGGTTTTTAAACTGGCTCCCCTTGCAGACCAGCTCCCTCCTGGCACCCCACGCTGCTGCCTCTGATACAGAGAAAGCAGCATGGAGTGGCAGGGGGCTCTTTGGGAGTGGGGCCAAAGCACATTGGGTGCCAACCCCACTCCTGGGGACTATAGAATGGTTGAGTAACCAATAAAAATTCATGAGGTTCATCAACTATTCAGTTAACTGATATTTAACATCCCTACTTCAAATGTACCATAAAAGCTTTTGTACAAGAGCACTGTAGTCCCTTGAAAAGAAAGTGATTTAATCGGAAAGGGCAATATTAGGGCTTCACTTTTGCAGCTGCTTTTCTCAGAGAGAAATTGAGAAGTGTTCCTCCTTTTCTCCTGCCTTTTCCCTGGTGCAAAAGGCATCCATGAAGTGGCTACTTTTAGTCTCTGAACATAGGAAAAAGACAAGGCATGGATGAAGGGCCACCTAGTGCTTCTACCAGTACTGTACACTCCGATGAGATTCCAGGGTGCATTGAATTCAGGACTGTGACCTGCTTCCACTGCACATTGGCTAGCGTTGGTAAGCAGTATGCACGGCATCCCTCCTATAGTTATGGAGAAGCGTCGCAGCTGCGCATGTTCCTGACAGCACCCTACAGAAACGCACTATATCCATGCATGCAATGAGAGAAGATCCGATCCATTAGGCTGATATTGCAGTTACTTGCAATCACCCCCCCACACACAAACACACATACAAAAGCTAGCATTATGGAGGGTTTCAGAGCTTAATATGTTAAAATAAAAAGCCTCTGGCTTTCAGTTGATGTTGAATAACAAAGCAGTGGACTACACTGTGTTCAACTGAATATAATCAGACATAGACTAGTTTTTACTGAAAAATGTCAATTATGAGAAGTAAATACACTGGTCACTTAATTAGTCTCTTAATGCTAAATTTCTGTTTTCTCACACCTAGATGTTACTATTCAAAAATGTGCATTTTAGAGCTGGACTTGCTGTGAACTACTATCCTGTGCCACTCAGAAGGCTAGTGGAAATGAATGCTCTCCATATTTGTTTATCCTGTGGCCCATAAATATCTGCAGTCAAGATGTTTTACCATTCAGCAGTAAAGCCCACTGAAAAGAACCAAAAGCAAAATCCATTTCATACAGAAATACAATACAATGCAGACCTTTGGGCAGCCCAGCTTACACTGGTTTGTTTCAAAATATCTCGTGAATCAGCTCCAAATGGTTTGGTCTCTTCTGTGAATACTCTTTATACTGGGGCTTCCTCTCCGTTCTAAGGCACTAGGCCATCACCTGCTAGAATATTGCAATCGCTGGCCTATTGTTGTCCCATCTTTTTCCAAACTAATCCATCCAAATTAATATCTCCAAAATAATTTTCCTATCTGCTGCTCATACCATTTCTCTGGCATTTCTCAATCTCTATTTTGTTTGTTAGAATTCATGCTTTACCTCTTTACTCCAAGTGCATCACAGCCGGCAAGTCTTCTACCGTCCCCTGTTGTGCTCCATTCAACTCATGCATATCTCCTTGTTTTTCCTTTTAATCTTTCATTCACATCTTCATGCCTCTGTCCACATGGAAGCTATACAAATAATTCTTAACGTAGTTCCATATCCAAAGCTGATTTAAACTAACTCTTCTTGTTTTCTTTTCCTGAGAAGAAAAATCAGAAGAATTACATTCTTTGCAGAATCAACCACATCATAATAAAGTGCTCTTTACTGTCAGATCCCAAAGGATTTTACATTGTTATCCCCATTTTACATGTGGGGAAACTGAGGTGAAGACAGGTGGTGTTTAGCAGAGGTTGGTGCTGAACCATGGTTTCCTGAGTTATAATCCAGCACTTTACTCACAAGACTGTACAGCCTTCTCAAGTGTAGAGGGAACTCAATCTTCTAATCCAAACAAAAACATTTGTTGAAGATTTTGAGATTGCCTGCTTTGTTCTATTTGTACACATTGTTTAACTAACTAGACATGCTGTCCTTGAAAAAAAAATGACTTTCTCGTAAGTCTCCTGTTAAAAGCACTGCAATTGTTATTGAGACTGTGATAAATGTTTCTTTAAGTTTTTGTGGCAGATGAGTTTTCATTGTTTGCCAAGCTGTTCTGAGAATTGTTTTCCTCCAGTCTCTATCAAATTAGTAGGTTCCACATGTATTTCAGGCTATTTCTCTTGTTACGGTTCATTCTCCATCTGATTTCATCCCATGCTGTGAGTCACAATTATAAATTGTTTCCCAAGCAACTGGAGACTGTTAAAAAAGCAATAATGATATTGAATTAATAAAAAAAGAAATAATCCTTCTCATTAAAACAAACTATCCTACGGCAGGTGGCACTTTGGGTGAATGCTTTAGTCCTAGTTTTCCATACATATACCTTCAATTTGGTAGTCATATCCTCAACCGCACATTGTAAGAAAAACTACAGGTTGGTTTGTTCCTGCTCTCATTGAAATCAATGGAAAAACTCCTCACTGACTTCAGTAGTTCAGAATTGGGCCCTCAAGATAGCAACATATATTACAAGAACTTTCACAGCACCTGTCTATGTTGTTGAGTTTATGCCGTCTTGCTTAGGGCTTATCTTCACTGACCTGGAGACTGACACTCCAGAGATCAATCTCCCAGGGTTTGATTTAGTAGGTCTAGTAAGGTCTTACTAAATCATCCATTGATGGTACCCCCATCAACCTCAGTACTCCACTGGGTTGTGAGGAGTAAGGGAAGTTGGCAGGTGAGTTTCTCCCATCAAACTCCTGCAGTGGGGATGCCACAGAAATTTGATCTAAGATGCCTTGACTCCAACTATACTATTCTCATAGCTGGACTTTTGTATCTTAGGTCATCTTTCTTTGGTAGTGTAGATCTGGCCTAAGTCATTGGAGAAGATTGTCCCCTCCCTTTGTACAGCACTTGGGAGGGGTTCTCTGGTTGAGGAAATATCCAAGGAGTCCCTTGAAGAGGTCTCTCGGAGAAAGCATTATTGCCCACCCCATATGTAGGAGCTGCCAAGCCGTTCACACAAAGGCCCTGTGTCTCCACACCTGTTGAGGTCCTGGGCAGCATAGCTGCATTAGAATGGTATCACTTTGTTCTTCCTGACCATAATTGCTCACTTGGATGCCAGAAAGGAAACGCTATAGAATTAAGAATCCCACCAGCTGTATCAACTTGTCTAGATATTCTCCACAAAGCTACATTGCATCTCCTCAGTCCACCTCCCTTACACTGTGCCAATCTCAGATCCAGAGTGCCTTGTAGTGGATTCAAGTGGAGGGTGGACAATAGTGCAGCGGTGGTTGGGCAAAAGATGATTTGCCCTCCATATGTTGCTCAAAAGGATACAATCCAGACCATTTACACTGCCATTTAATATATTCAAAAACTCTTTCTGAGGGAGAGGCAGGCTGTTAAACCTGTGCATTTTTTAAAATGCCAGACCTGTCTTGAGGCCAGAACTCTTGGATAAGGTCTGCTATTCCTGTCTGTGGCTTCCAAACAAACCCAATCTCAGTAAATCTCTCCATGTTGCTTTTGCATTCTAAAAAGTCTTTAGTCACTTTGCTGGGCACAGAACTGGTGGTTTTAGTTCTCTGTTGTTATGGTTGCTTTTTTTAAACATCTTGCACTGACACTTGCAAGTCTCCCTCTTCTGATTTTGAAGTCATAGCTCTTCTTCCGCCTCCTAAATGCTCTTTGATTTCTGCCTACAAATCTCTCTTCCTGGGCCTTAAGGAGAAGGGGAACGGCAGCACTGACTCTGCCTGAGAGTTTTGTTGAGCAAGTGGAAACGTCTGCTTGCCTGATGCATGAAAATAAATCTCTGAAGTAAATAATGCTGCCTTAGTGGGAGAAGTAAGATGACTGATATAATCTGGATCTTTTCTGACTCACTAAGGTAGTTACACAGGCATTCATTTTAAAAGTGCCTGTTGCCCTGTTGTATGCTGACATGTGTGAGACAGGTGACACATGGGAGAGATACTAAAGGGGGCACATGAACCTCTAGTGATGGAATCCCCATCACTGGAGATATTTAAGAGCAGGTTGAATAGACATCTCTCAGGGATGATCTTAGATGGTGCTTGGTCCTGCCATGAGGGCAGGGAACTGGACTTGATGGCCTCTTGAGGTCCCTTCAAGTTCTAATAGTCTATGATTCATTGAGAATGCCACAGCCTTGACCTCCCCATGGTGTTTGAGGAGGGGCGTCTGACCCTTCCATGCCACACCCTAGTCACCGGCATCTGGTCTGTTATAAGACGATCCGGTGCTATGTTGTTCCATGCTAATCATAGTTTTGTGCCATTCTTTAAACAATTGACATCTTGTACCCTATGAAGCTTTCCCATTCCTGATATGGAATGTCCTGTGCCTCAGTTTCCTAGCTAATGTAAAGTGTAGATGATGCTTCCCTTCTCTACCCTTTGCTTGTCTTGTCAGGTTAGGTTTCAAGCTCTCTGGGCTGGCGACTCTGTCTCTCTCTGTATGCCTAAAGCAGTTGGAAGTGATTCTGGTTGGGCCTCTAAGCACTAGTGACATTTATAATAGGTTGGGTATCTGGTCCCAGCAGAGAGGCAGGAAATCTGCCTGGCCAATGATGAAATCATTGGAAGCGAGAGAGGCAGACTGCAGACAATTTGAAAGGAACGAGGGATGACAACTACAGATTTATTACTGGTCAGGCTTTTAGGTTGTCTGGTTTGTATCCAATCCAGGTCCCAGAGGTTCTGGACTCCCGTTGCTTGTTCAAAGAAATGTGACTCAGTATCTATTTTATTAAAACTCTGCTTTTCCCAACAGCTTCCTTTGATCTAACTATGCAGTCAAGCAGACTAAAATCAAACGGGTGAACTGAGGTGCATATTATGAAATACACATAGCTACCTCATTCTCTCCAGTGAGAATGAATAACTAACTGGAATTGAGGTTTGTATTCTCTGCTGGAAGCTCCTGCCTCTCGCATGCACCCCATAAATGATACTTTACAAAATAAATGTATATCCTGTAATATGTAAAGATAATTTTGGTTTACATACACACATGACCAGTCCACTAATGCACAAAGTCTTGAATACTTAATCTCTTAGAAGTATTTCTTGTCTCTGGTATCACTTTTAAAACCTTTATCATCTTGTATGGTGTGGAAAATATATTTAAAGCCAAATGTGCAATGCAACTTTTGGGCTTTTTTTTTTCCATGCAGTGATCATCTTGTCTGAAAATTAAACTATGTATGGAAAAAGTTATAGTGGCACATCTGTATTTTGCAGCCGTGCCACTGTAAGGCTATGTCTACAAGCAGCGTTATTTTGGAATAACGTTAGTTTCTAACATTATTCCGAAATAACAAAGAGTGTGTATATACAGCAAGCCATTATCGAAATAATGGTGAGCTGGAGGACTTCTTACTCTGACTCTTGTAACCCGCATTTCACAAAGAGTAAGGGAAGTCAAAGGAGGCGTGTTCTTCCTTTGATTTCCTGCTGTGTAGACAGCGCCAAAAGTCAAATTTAGCTATTTCAACTTCAGGTGTGCAACTGACGTAGCTGAAGTTGTGTAGCTTAATTCAACTATTGCCCTGCTGTGTAGATGTGTCCCAAGGGTGCTCATGTATTTGCATTATGCTGAAAGGAGAGAGCTCTCGCAGGGTGTGTCAAGACTACATTCCTCTTTCGAAAGAAGAATGCAAATGAGGAAAATCGAAAATGCAAATGAAGTGCTGATTTACAAATCTCATGCTTCATTTGCCTAATCTCATCCAATTGATTTTTTGGAAGAGATTTTTTGAGGGAAAAAAAGCAGGCTAGACGGGGTTCTTTTAAAAAAAAACCCTTTTTGAAAGAACCCCGTAAACCTCATTTTTTCAGGAATAAGGGTTCTTTTGAAAAAGGGTGTTTTTTTTCAAAAGAACCTCATCTAGATTGCTTTCTTTTTTTTTTTCAAAAAAATCTCTTCCAAAAAAGCAATCGGCAGAGTTTATGCAAATGAAGCGCGAGATTTGTAAATCAACACATCATTGGCATTTTCGATTTTCCTCATTTGCATTTCTCTTTCAAAAGAGGAATGTAGTCTTGACACATCCCCATTGACACAGTTAAACCAGCTCAATGTTGGTGAGAGAATACTGTCAATTTCCTAATATAAGAATCATAAATAAAGTTAAGATTACTGCAGAATAAGTTAAGATTTGTTATTATTACTAGAAAACGTGGATTATGTTTTTCTTGAAATGTTAAGATTTTCAAATATTCTTTCTCCCCAGCTCCACCCTTTCCAGTTTCTTGTGCCTCAGACCTCCATTACATCAGTGATGTAAAGCTGTTCTACCTGAGGGGGGCTTGTCTATCCTGGCATGTTTGTCACTAAAACCTGCCTTTTGATGACAAAACAGTGAGAGCGATTATATTGCAATGCGAATTTTTGTCAGGAAAAACATCCAGTTTTGACAACAAAAAATTTCCACCTCTGGGAAAGACTTATTTCTTTTTCCCACCCTTTATTGTCAACAAAGAGCCAGTATGGATTCTGCTGTTAGTTTTGTCGAGAGAACTGGGTTCCGCCAGTACCCCACGATGCTTGCCCTGATGGCTGTGCTCAGTGTTTTGTGATTTCTGCTGCCCTGCAGGCATGCCCTCCTCCCCTTTCAAAGCTCTAGGAAATATCTGACAGTTGAGTGATCTTGCTCCCTTTGGGAACAAAGAGCAAATCATTGGGGTGCTTCTGTTCTTTCCTGCACTAGGAACATAGCAGCAGACAGACTGCTGCTGCAGGGAGAGGATTGCAGAGACTGATATACTGCTTTGCCATTCCTCAGCACTGAGAGCTCACAGAGCTAAGAGGGAATTCCAAGAAGCATAGGGATCAGCTCTGCCTTCCCACAGTACTACATTGTGGGCTGCTTACCCACATTGCTTTGCTCTGTCAGTTGATAGGGTGCTACCAATATGGCCATGAAATGTGAACAATGGGAAGCAGAAAAACTGGCTTGACCCTTTTTTATTTTTGGCAACTTTTGCATGTCAACAACGCTTTTGTCACCAAACCTTCCCAGTGTAGATGTAGCTTGAATGCCACACTTCAGATCATTAGGTCAGACAAGGCAATTAGCAAAAGGGGTATGTATGTCTGAAAATTTGTGATGGTCTTGATGCTGAAGTGTATTAGGAAAACTACAATATCCTTTACTGTTATTTCCCTAATTCAAATTATTTTATATTTTGGGGTGGATAAGAACCTACCAGTGCAGCAGACAACACTTTTCAGATTTCTTTAGTAAATTCAAGAGTTGTACACAATGATTTTTCCCAAGCCATGGGATAATAACTTCATAAACCAAAAGTAATTGAACAATTTTAGCATACAGATACCTGCTTCCATGGTAACACTAACACTTCACACTGGATAAAAAAAATAACATACAACTCGAAACCTGCAGCCCTTAAAATACTAGTGAGAAAAACATTGTAAACATCAAAAATCAAGGAACAAGTGAATGGCTTATAGCATGGATACTGAAATGGAGGCTCTCACTTTTAAAACTGGGGGACATAGCTTTGCCATTTTTACTGGCCATAACGGTGAGTGACAGGAGGCAGGCCTTTGAGGAAAGAGGCATTGTGAGGCCTGTGCTCCCTCTCCCCTCTCTCTCTCTCTCTCTCTCTCTCTCTCTCACACACACACACACACACACACACACACACACAAGTAATAGTCAGGGCATATATAAGCATTATTTTCTTTTGGTCTTTGAAAAAGGTTATCACATGATTGCTCTGTTCAACCCACACTGAAAATCACCTTCCAAAACTTCCTTTGGCCTAAACCAAGAGCTTAAGAAAAAATGTATTCCCATCCTAACAACAACAAACATTTTGTCAATATAAGTGCTTGTGTAGCCTTGGTTTCTGACAAAAGTCAACATGGTTTCTGTAAAGGGAAATCCTGTCTCACTAATCTATTAGAGTTCTTTGAAGGGGTTAACAAACATGCGGACAAGGGGGATCCAGTAGATATAGTATACTTAGATTTTCAGAAAGCCTTTGACAAGGTCCCTCACCAAAGGCTCTTGTGTAAATTACATGGCCATGGGATAAGAGGGAAGGTCCTTTCTTGGATTGAGAACCGGTTAAAAGACAGGAAACAAAGGGTAGGAATAAATGGTAAATTTTCAGAATGGAGAGGGGTAACTAGTGGTGTCCCCCAAGGGTCGGTCCTAGGACCAATCCTGTTCAACTTATTCATAAATGATCTGGAGAAAGGGGTAAGCAGTGAGGTGGCAAAGTTTGCAGATGATACCAAACTGTTTAGGATAGTCAAGACAGAAGCAGACTGTGAGGGACTCCAAGAAGATCTCACCAAACTGAGTGATTGGGCAACAAAATGGCAAATGAAATTTAATGTGGATAAGTGTAAAGTAATGCACATCGGGAAAAATAACCCCAACTATACGTACAGTATGATGGGGGCTAATTTGGCTACGACAAATCAGGAAAGAGATCTTGGAGTTATCGTGGACAGTTCTCTGAAAACTTCCACACAGTGTGCAGCGGCAGTCAAAAAGGCAAATAGGATGCTAGGAATTATTAAGAAAGGGATAGAAAATAAGACCCAGAGTATCTTACTGCCCCTGTATAAAACTATGGTACGCCCACATCTTGAATACTGTGTACAGATGTGGTCTCCTCACCTCAAAAAAGATATTTTGGCCTTGGAAAGGGTTCAGAAAAGGGCAACTAAAATGATTAGGGGTTTGGAACGGGTCCCATATGAGGAGAGGTTAAAGCGACTGGGACTTTTCAGTTTAGAAAAGAGGAGACTGAGGGGGGATATGATAGAGGTATATAAAATCATGAGTGGTGTGGAGAGGGCCGATAAAGAGAAGTTATTTATTAGTTCCCTAAATAGAAGAACTAGAGGACACCAAATGAAATTAATGGGTAGCAGGTTTAAAACTAATAAAAGAAAGTTCTTCTTCACACAGTGTGTAGTCAGCCTGTGGAACTCCTTGCCAGAGGAGGCTGTGAAGGCTAGGACTATAATAGAGTTTAAAGAGAAGCTAGATAATTTCATGGAGGTTAGGTCCATAAAAGGCTATTAGCCAGGGGATAAAATGGTGTCCTTGGCCTCTGTTTGTCAGAGGCTGGAGAGGGATGGCAGGAGACAAATCGCTTGATCATTGTCTTCGGTCCACCCTCTCTGGGGCACCTGGTGCTGGCCATTGTCGACAGACAGGATACTGGGCTAGATGGACCTTTGGTCTGACCCAGTACGGCCGTTCTTATGTTCTTATGTTCTTATGACTACGTCACATGTGATCATATCAGCTTTACTCTCTGATACCAATTTGGATTTAATATTGACTTGACTTTAGAGAGATAATTGGACTGGGTAAAAATAGTGATTTTTTGGGGGTAAAAACTGAGATTTTCCCCCTTTTTATTCAATGCATGCTATTAAGAAAAATGCACAATACCCTGAAATCTGTACAAAATTTCATTCTATCATTTTTGGATACAAAATTTTAAAATGTTGACATTTTAACTTAAATGTCTCATTTTTAAAAAAAAAAAAAAAAAGATTTGCAAACTCAAAACAAGATAAACTTATTTGAAAAGCAATATGACTAATGATTAATAAGAATGGATTGACCCTGGCGGCCTCATTAGACCTGCTTAGAAACTGGAGACTTTTAGCAGAACACTTCAGCTTTTCATAAGTGGGAGGATAAAATCATATTTGGCTTAAAATGTACGTTGTTCAGATGCTTAGGTTTTTTATGAAAAGTTGAAATTGCCCATGGAAAGCAGACTCTTTCTACATCCTCTTACATCGAACAAGAATAAAATTGTCAGAACAGTTTTGATTGACTTTTTTTAACAAAACCTGTTATTCTGTTTATATTATTCTCATAAATAAATTGGAATGTGGCTTCAATGATTATGGGAAAGAAATATTCCTATCTGCAATAGTTTTTATTACAAATAGCACTACACTTATCCATTCTACAAAGGCTCAGTAAGATATTCTTGCATTAGGAGTAAAGGATACAAAGCAGAACTAGCATGTGGTACACAGGAACTTGTGAATGTACAGCTTGTTACAAGAGGATGTTACTGGCTGAGGCAATCTGATTGAAATACAGCTGACCAGTGTTTCCTATAAGCTGTGCACTTGTGCAGCCACTCAGGAAAGACTCTGGTGCTACCCAGTTGATTAGCAGAGTTCCCATAGCTAGGTCTTTTGTTTCTACTGATGGTGCACATTCGCACATGCCTCAGTGCACATAAAATATATTCTGCACATGGATGGAAAAAATCCACACGTGGGTGGAAAAGATTGCAAGGAATATTGCAGCTGAGCTGAATTTGTACGACGGTTCAAGAGAGATGACAGAATCAATAGACCATATAGCAAGCCTCTATGTATTAACTACTATTAATCTGCCCCCAAGCACATAGTTTGGAAATTTTGATCCTGAGGGATGGTGGTCAAGTTTAATGTCACGTATGGAATCAGTATCCACTTACATGGCAAAGAACCTTACAGACTCTGTAGTTTGGGCACTGAAGGTGTGTGATGCTCACTGGCATGAAATGAATTCAAGATGTTATGTACTGTACTGGACTTCTACATGGCAGTTGATCAAATAATGAAGGGAAAAGGATGTCAATAATAACTTCCAATTCACTTGTCTATTGCTACTTTTTGGTGGTTGTTTATGAATATTCAGATGGCTGTCCAGTAATCTATGAAATGTTCACAACTGAAAGTTTCTTCAGTTCATTCTGAAAGTGCATTAATTGTTCACTCTTCCAAATTTGCTCTTTGCCATTCATTAGTCCTCTGTTACGTCTGGCATCCAGTCAGGGATTCAAGGCTTCTAAATGAGTTCTTAGCATTGGATCCATCACCATGGATGGCAAACTATTTGCCTGGGATATTTGGTTAAACTTTAAAAATGAAAATATTCACAATACCTGGAATTTGTTCATGAATGATTTGCAAATCTAATTCTCTCCCAAGATAAAATATTCACTCAGTTTGCAGTTCATGTAATACTATTTTGTTTGTTCTCAGATTTGTTACTGCATGTAGTACATGGAGTTTTAGGATAGAAATAGTAGATACTAATGATATTTTTTCTGATTATCCTCTCCTGATGTAGAAGAGAGAAATTTATTCTAGCATGAGCATAGCAAAAATGCATCTTAGTTTGAACAAGAGGTTGATGTCTTTTTGACCCAGGCAGGCTTTCTTGGAAACCTGAGAAAAAAAAAAGGAATGGTCAGAGAGGGATTTAAAAAGAAACAAGTAGGAGCTGCTGAAAGTTAGATTTCTTAATGAGGAAAGGGAAGAGTCTGATGAAGAGACGTTTCTGTGTGGAGGGCAGTAGGGTTGCTTAGTAGTGAAATAGCTGAGTATTTGAGTTGACGTTGTGTTTACATTCTGAGTTTATGCAAAATTACACAGCATCCCCGTTTATGAGATCCTGTTTGTCAGATCCACACTCTTAGGCCACGTCTACACTACATAGAAGACAGACACTGCTGCAGTCGATCTTCTGGGATTTGAATTATCAGGTCTAGTGAAGACCCGCTAATTTGAACTGAGAGGGTGCCACCGTCAGTAGTCCTGCACCTCTCTAGGAGTAAGAGAAGTTTACAGGAGCATTTGCTTTCATTGACCTCCTGCTATGTGGACAGCCCAAAATCTGATGATTTCAAATGCGTCGATTTCAGCTACGTAATTAACGTAGCTGGAATTGCATATCTTAAGTCAACTTTCTCCTTTAGTATAGACAAGGCCTTAGTGACATTATTGTAGTTAGGTTAAAGTACTATCTCTTCGTAGTATGTTTAACGTCTTGCCTAACTTTTTAAAGAAATACTGTTCAGCGTTATTTAAATTGGAGAACCCACCTAATAGACATCAGGCAATGGTTTTCTTAATATTCTTGAGATTGATTATTTATACTAAATAGCCATTTTATTCTCAATCCTAGGCAATGCTCTATCATTTTAAAGGAAACAGTGAGTTTACAAATATATTATATCATGACCTTGTGTTCAACCCATGTAAAAGCTGCACTATTTTGATCTCTTCGTTTTTCAATCATCTAAAGTCTCTTCACAATTTATTGATGTTTTATTGGCTACCAAATCTCTAAATGCTTTTCACTGTGTGAAAAAGTTGATATTTAATCGACAAAACATCTATTTTTTTCTTCCATCTGTTATTGATGCCAGCCAAGGGAGTTGTTTTTTCCATGGTGATTTCAGTGAGTTACTGTTTGCTGTGTGCCAAATTAAAAATTATCCATCAAAATACCTGTGGAGACCCTTACAAAAGATGTTCAGCTCTGGTCCTCTGTTAATCCTGGAGTGACTGTTAAGCGGATGTTTTATAGGTGCCATTAATGCACAAAAATAGTCATTATTATGAAAACTCCCAATGGGTTCCAGTGAGCCAGCTTCAAAAAAGCTGGTTCACAGCAACTTCACATCGCAACAAAAAGTAACAAAAAAAAATCTATATTCCATCAATGTGTGGGAGATTTTAAAGGTCTTTCATACACAGAAAAACTTTGATAGATCTGATTAAAAACATGAAAGCTTCTGGGAAGTAAATTGAAGTCATGATCTTTACTGTGTCTGTTAGTCACCAAAGATGAGAAGTTTTGAGTTTAAGTGAGGGTTTGCTGCTTACCATCCCATTTTACCCTGGTGTTTGATCCTGCAGTCAAGTTGATAATACTGGATTTATGACAGCACAATCATTTCCATAGCAGTAGATTGTTATATCAGCACATTAATGCATCTGGGGAAAAATAATAAGGAAAAAACTATATTCAGTGAGGAGAGGGATTTTGGAAAGCAGTAATTTTGAAAAAGATCTGGGAGTCTGCTATTAACAAGAAACTAGACTGGAATTTTAACTGCAATCTGAAAGGGGTTAAAAAAGACACATAATTTCTGGATTGCCCACACAGATGCGTCATTTCACTTCATAGGGAAGTAATGCCCTTTATCGGCCACAGTGACAAAACCCATTTCCATTATTGTGTTCAATGTTAGCCACCTCTATGCTAGAGGATATAGATAAACTGGAGTAAGCTCCATGAAAATGAATGAGTTAGAAGGTGATCATCCTCTAAGGGAAGTATAAAAGTGCTAAAAGATCCATAACTTGGCTCAGTTATGATTAAGCTGGGAGGCATAAGTATCTACAAATATTTGAAGTGTATGAAAATCAAGGAAAGAGAATTGGTTAGCACATGGGTTCCCAAACTGGGGGGCGTGCCCCCCTGGGGGTGCGTGAAGAAATTCCCAGGGGGACGCGAGGCAACAAGCCTCCCCCCCCATCAAGTTTTGCTGCCCCGCTCAGTTCCTTTTTTTTTTTTGCTCAACAAGTTTTGCTGCTATTTTTTTTGGGGGGGGGTGAGGGTTTTTCAAAAATCAAAAAGGGGGGCGTGATGCCAAAAAGTTTGGGAACCGCTGGGTTAGCATGATGGTGGCTATTCAATGAGTTGGATCATCTGACCTTTTTCCATAAACAGAGGAGGCTCCAATCCACTGAATTTCTCAAGGATGGGAACAGGTTAGCCCTGGATAAGAATCATCAGCAGCATTCTCCTGCCATTTGCCTGTATAGGATAATATAAGACTGGTGCCAGGTGAGGGCTCAGAGGAGTAGAAAAGGAGACTATCCCTGCTGATCCCATGGAAATCCACTTGAGAATTAAAGCCACTGGAAGCAATATTGCCTCCTGCTTGGTCCCTTTAGTCCCTCCTCTCATGCAACCATGTGTAACTTATATAATGGAAGAACACATGCCGCTTTACGGAAGGAGGGACCAGTAGAGCAACAAGATGGAGCTAATCTTCAAGGGCCATCACTTGCCTTGTTAGAATAAGGGGTTTCCCTTTATGTATTTCAAGGATTTATGGAGTTATCTCTAGTCTAGTCAATTTTGTCCAAAATTCCTTCCATGTGATAATTGGTATGAAACAAGCTCTTCTACCAATTTCCATGAGTTTGTAAGAATGAGGTCTATGTTCATACAGCTCTGATGAACACCAAGATGCTCAGTAAATAAAAAATAACTGTCCTGCTATTCTAAAATAAAAAAGCTAACATTAGTTCAACCCACCCTAAAAGGTAAGAGACTCTTCACTTCCCTACCTTGAAGAAGAAATGGAGGCACACACTGAATGGAGATTGTATATTTGCAGCCCATAATGACTTGAAAATCAATGAATAATTGGGACTCCCGAGACATTTTATTTTCCATTGTTCTAAAATGTTAGCTGCAAAATTAAACTTAATAAATATAAGACATGTATTTGCAGAAAACTGTACTCTTGTACCATTGAGTGGGCCTTTCTGACTGTGTAGCAATGATAGCAACATTTGGGGATAGGTTTATAAGACAATGGCAACTCTCTACTGGGTGCTATTTCACCAGGATTCTCAGATTTGTTTGACTGGAATAAAGCTGAGAGAGAGAAAATGTCTTTTTGTATCACAGTTTAAGACAATCTATTCTGAAGTAAGGGACAACAGACATTGCTTCTACCAGAAAAGCTTGAATAATACTTAAGGGTTTCCTGTGCTTGGAACAAATACTTTGTCAAACAGCTGAAAGTAAGGATGTCTTTTAAATTAAACTGCTGCTTTGTGGACAATGAAAAGAAAAATAGATTACCATCTGCCAAAGTCCCTCATGCACAACTCTCTATATTCTGTATCTGAAGGACCTTGTGTAATTCACTTGTTAAGACTGATATTTGTGTGGATTATTCTCTGCATCAAGTACACATTTAAAAAAAAATTCCTCTGAAAAATAGATCTTGGGTTGGTGTGATAGGGTGGACAGAGACATAACCATGTGTAAGGGGATTGTTAGCCCCTTACTAAAACTCAGTGGGAGTGTTTGGTTGGCCAGCTTCCAGTACCAAAAGGGGAAGGGTCCATGAGAAATCAGGGCCCTGAGACTGACAGACCCCAGGGACAATAGGAAGAGACCAACACTCCAGCTCAGCCTGATTGACAGGTTGGACAGATCATGGGGGCAGGGGACCGGACTCGATGACCTCTCGGGTCCCTTCCAGTCCTAGTATTCTATGATTCTATGACTGATCAATGAGAGAATTAGAAGGCCAGGTCCCGTCCTCTGTGTGAGCTGGGATTTTCTGGGTCTCTGTGAGAAAAGGGGAGAGAGCTGAGAAGAGCAGCAGGAAGAGCAAGCTGTGTGGAGAGACAGACCTGCAGTGTCAGAGCCAGACACACACAGCCCAAGGAGTGCAAGCTGCGCTGAGGGGCAGACCTGCAGTGACAAAGCCACACACACAGCCCAAGGAGCGCAGACCCTGTGCTGAGCAGTAGACCTGCAGTGACCAGAGAGCCAAAAGGGTCAGAGAAGCAACACAAGGAGCTGGAGTCTGGCAAGCCGCACAGTCTGCAGCTGGGTGTGGTGAGCAGCTGGGACCAGCAAAGGGGGGAAAAGAGGCTCTGGGCAGGGACACGCCACCAGCCAAGAGGCCCTGCAGGCCAGACTTGGAGAAGGATTGTAACTCCAACTGGGAGAGGGGTCCTGCCACCTGGAGCCTGAGGCCGTGTGGTCACTGCCAGAGCAAGCGTGTCCAACCTACAGCCCCCCTGCAACACAGCCAGGGCCTGAGAAAGAGCCCTGGGACCTCTAAGGAACAGACTGTGAACTGTCCTTACACTCTGCAGACTGCTGTTTGTGCTGTCCCCACGCTACAGAGCAGGACTACGTGTTCTCATTTAACCTTTCTCGTTTTTCCTTATTCTTTTCTTTTTAATCAGTTGATGTTTCATAAATGGTATTTGCTTTGACCTGTATGAAATGATCAGTGGGTCAAGAAAGCATACAGTATGCAGAGAGCACCCCGGAGTGGGGACACCCTGGCCCCTGCCCCAAGTGACTACAAGGTCGGGGATTAAGCCCCAGAAAACCTGGGCCCAGACTTGTTGGGATTTCGAGGACTCTGCTACTCAGAAGAGTGGAAGGAGCCTTCAGGGTCAGGGAGGCCTTTGGGTAAAAGAAGTGGGAGCGGGGACTCAGATCCTTTCGCTGGTCCATTTCACTGGGGTAGTGTAGAAGCCAGGAAAGTTCCCCACAATAGCAGGACCATTCCCTCACTTACACATGGGTGGACCTGCCCAACCCACTTAGCTTCTAGGCCCACCCAAATCTGAGCAGGGGTTTAATGCTGCCACAGTGGCCCAGAGAGTCATTTGTGCATCTGAAACCCAGTGCAGAGCCATGCCTCTGCCTTTAAAAAGCTATGCTCTGCTTTGCTATTTTCTGAGCCTCCCCTTGCATGTGCCCAACAAAGCAGGTGATGCCCTATGCCTGCAGGCACGAGGGCTAGAAAGAGAGTGTGATCTGTGTGTGGGGGGGAAATTGATCTAGCACAGCCTGTCCACTCAAAAAGTCAGGGCCCATCCAGATTTCCACTCCTAGCTAAGCCAGTGCCTGAGGGCTCATGGCCCTGCCATATCCCACCCCAGAAAAGAGTGGAGGAGAAGGTCCTCCAAGCTCTGAAGGCCTTGTCTGTACTTACCTGCTCTGTTAATCTACTTCAGTTATACCAATTAAAAAAAAAGTTGACTTACCATGATGTCTTGTGTGTGGTAAAGCCTGCAGTGGGTCTGCTCTTTTGCGGATGCCGGCTACTCATCTCGTCTTGGTAGAGTACCAGCATTGATAGGAGTGCTCTTGGAGATCGATTTATCACAGCTACAGCAGACACGATAAATCGATAATAATGTAGACGAGCTTAACAGTAGCTACATAGGATATAGCCAATCAAAGAGGAGCTGCAAGAAGCGGCCAATCTGGGCATATTAAAGGAACTGCAGTGCAGAGCAGAGATCTGTTCCTTACTGGAGCTGAATGAGAGTGGGTGATATGCCTGGCTGGTGGAAGGAGCTACAGAACCTCAGACAGAGCAGCGCTGACAGAGGCTGGGCAGGATCTGGAAGGCTCTCTGAGCTAGCTGCTGGGACTCAGTCAGAACAAGGCTGTGAGTTAAAAGTAAAGAATGTGCTGGGGCCACAGAGAAGTAGCCCAGTGAATTATAGCAGTGATGCAGTATCTAGGGTTCCTGGGCTGGGACCTGGTGTAGTGGGTGGGCCTGGTTTCCTCCCTTCCTGCATCAGTCACTAGGAAAGTGGTCTGGACTTGGACATACCCCAGAAGGGGAACTGAACTCTTTTTGTGGCCCAGCTAAAGACCTGGGTCCAGAAAGGCTTCAGGGAGGTGAAGAGTCTCCAGGGAGTGAGCCCTGGAGACGTGGCCCCACACTAGGGCAGGGGCAATTTGGAAGAGGCCAGAAGGAGCTGAGAGAGTTTCAAACAGTATTGTGATAGGTCCTATTGGTCTGATTGAGGAGCAAGCCCAGAGACAGGGCTGCAGATAAAGGGGGGCCTTACAGATGGTGTGGAGAGAAGCCCCCTGTTGGATTTATATCCCAAAAGGGGTTTGATATTTATCTCATGTTTAGACTGTCACTTGGCCGGGGAGCTGGGTCGCTGAAGACTCAAAACAACACAGAAAGAAAGTGCAAGCACATGCATTGAGATGAGGCCCTTTCAAGTGGTGAATATATCCCATTAAAATGGGATTTTCAAAAGTGTCAAAGTAACTTAATAGCACCTTGTTTAAATTCCAACCAATGTTTTAAAATAAACTTTTAGGTGGATGAAATGGCTTAAAGGGCTCATTAAAGGATATAGAACTTTTCACCTCCAGGTTGCTGATTGAAATTGATCAGATATTTATCATTATCTGATGGTGGTTTGGTTGCTTACATATAATAGCTTCTGGCAGTCACATTCCTGTCACAAACTCCTCAATGAATGACAATAACTGATAAGCAGCAAAGGTCAAGGATTATATATATATACATAGAAACTGAATAGCTATCATCCTTTCAGGTGATCCATCCTTATAAGTATCGCAGTGATGGGGCATTAGGGATTTCAGTCTCCAGAATTGTCTTCGGACTGGCAATTGGTTTTATGTGAAAAGTGCTCAGATATTACAGTGACGTGAGACAATATTAAACCCTAAACAGAATAAATTCACACATTTAAAAAACTATTTGTAAAGTAAATTTTGAAAATGGTTGTAAAACACCATTGAAAGTATCAGAAGTAATGTATAGGGAAGTAATATTACTAGGTAAGGAAAGGCCCTGAAAAATTAATCACATCTTTGAAAGGCATTCTTTCCCATGGCAGAAATGTAAGGCCGATATTACTAGAAACTCATTTTGCATCTACTTGTCATTAAATTGATTAAGCACATCCAGAGCTATTAAGATAATTTTTAGCGAGTGACCTTAGTTGCCAGAAATGACTGATGTGTCCCCCAGTGAAGAATTCTTTCACTGAATTCTTAGTGGGTTAGAGTGGATTTCATAAATTACTGCTCCATAAAGCTCCTGGGATGTTTTTACTTAGGCTATGTCTACACTGGGAAGGTTTGGCTAATAAAGAGCTGTCGACATGTAAAAGTCACCAAAAGTGAAAAATGGTCAAACCAATTTTTATTACCTCCCATTGTTGACATCACATTGCTAGCACCCTGCTAACAGATAGAGCAAAGCAATGTGGGTAAGCAGCTCACAGTGCAGTGCTGTGGGAAGGCGGAGCTGATTCCTATGCTTCTTGGGATTCCCATATAGCTCTGTGAGCTCTCAGTGCTGAGGAATGTCAAAGCAGCACAGCTTTCTCTGCTGTCTCTGCAGTCCTCCCTCTGCAGCAGCAGTCTGCCTGCCACTGTGTTCCTAATGCAGGGCAGAAGCCCCAATTATTTGTTCTTTGTTCACAAAGGGTATGTCTACATTTCATTCCTCTCCAGAGAGAGGAATGCAAATACAGACACCCAAAATTGCAAATGAAGCGGGGATTTAAATATCCCGTGCTTCATTTGCATAATCGCATTATGGCACTATTTCAAAATAGCGCTATTTCGAGAGAAAAAATGGGGTTACTTCAAGATAAAACCTCAATGAGGAGAAAGGGTTATTTCAAGGGAAGGGTTTTATCTCAAAGTAACCCCGTTTTTTCTCTCGAAATAGCGCTATTTCGAAATAGCGCCATAACGCGATTATGCAAATGAATATGCAAGGGATATTGAAATCCCCACTTCATTTGCAATTTCGGGTGTCTGCATTTGCATTCCTCTCTGGAGAGGAATGAAATGTAGACATACCCAAAGGGAGCAGCTCACTCGCTTGTCAGATACTTCCTGGGGCTTAGAGAGGAAGGAGTACATGCCTGCACGGCAGAGAGATCACAAAACACTGAGCACAGCCATCAGAGCAGGCATTGTGGGATACTGGCAGAAGCTGGTTCTCTTGACAAAACAAACAGCAGAATCCACACTGGCTCTTTGTTGACAATCAAGGGTAGGGAAAAGAAAAAAGTCTCTCCTGGGGCGGAAATATTTTGTTGCCAAAACTGAATGTTTTTCCCAACAAAAATCGCATAGCAGTGTAAATGCTCTCTCTGTTTTGTCTCCAAAAGACAGTTTTTGTGATAAACTGTGCCAGTGCAGATGAGGCTTCACACACTGTTTTATAGTTCTGTATGAATGATCATGAATAGTGGGCATGATGGCAGAGAACAGTAATGCATCTTTGTAAACACATCATCTGTTTAGCCTCATCCCAGTGCAGAATAGATCAGCACCTGGAAATTGTATGTTTCTGTGCTGTGCATACACGTACTGTATTTTTCTAAAAGTGGCATCTATGCATCGTTAGGCAGAAGAGTGTTGCATATTGTGACAGGCAAACAATATCCTGAATGAATTTTACTAAGTTAAACCTTTTGAATTAGTTTTAAAATCTTTGATGTTCGTTGTTTTAAAATGCAAATATTTGTGTGTGTTTGTGGGATTTTAAGGGTCTTCAGAGGAGTATGATTGCTCAGAGCTCCAATATAAAGTGGGAGAAAAGCTGTTGAGAGTCTTTGGGATAAGTTTAGATGCAGGAGCAACAAAGGTGATGTCATGGTCGATGTCTGCCATAGACCACCATATCAGGTGGATGAGGTAGACAAGGCTTTCTTCAAACAGCTAACAGATCACAGGCCCTGGCTCTCATGGAGGGCTTTAATCACCCTGACATCTGTTGGGAGACCAATATAGCAGTTCACAGATAATCCAGGAAATTTTTGGAGAATATAGGGGACAACTTCCTGGTACAAGTGCTGAAGGAACCAATCAGGGGCCATGTGCAGCTTGACTTGCTGCTCCCTAACAGGGAGGAATTATTAGGGGATGTAGATGTGGGCGGCAACCTGAGCAGAAGTGATCATGTGATGGTTGATTTCAGGATTCTGACCAAAGGAAGAAAGGAGAGTAGCAAAATACAGACCCTGGATTTCTGAAAAGCAGACTTTGACTCCCTCAGAGAACTGATGGGCAGGATCTCCTGGGATGTTAACATGAAGGGGAAAGGAGTCCAGGAGAGCTGGCTGTATTTTAAAGAAGCTTTATTGAAGGCACAGGAACAAACCATCCCAATGCATAGTAAGAAAAGCAAACATGGTAGGTGACCAGCTTGGCTTAGCAGTGAAATCCTTGGTGAGCTATAACACAAAAAGGAAGCTTACAAAAAGTGGAAACGGACAGATGACCAGGGAGGAGTATAAATATATTCCTGGAGCATGCAGGGGTGTAATGAGGAAGGCCAAAGTGCAATTGGAATTGTAGCTAGAAAGGAATGTGAAGGATAACATGTTAGCAATAAGAGGATGGTCAGGGAAGGTCAGCTCCCAGACTACTGCACAAGGCAACGCAGTATGGGAAGGAGATGGGCAGCCCCCGGTGGAGAGAGAACAGGTTAAGAACTGTTTAGAAAAGTTGGACATACACAAATCCATGGGGCCAGATCTAATGCATCCAAGGGTACCGTGGGAGTTGGCTGATGTGATTGCAGAGCTTTTGGCTGTTATCTTTGAAAACTCGTGGAGATTGGGAGAGATCCCGGATGAGTGGAAAAAGGCAAATGTAGTGCCCATCTTTTAAAAAGGGAAGAAGGATAATCCAGGGAACTACAGACCAGTGAGCCTCACTTCAGTCCCTAGAAAAATCATGGAGGGGATTCTCAAGGAATCCATTCTGAAGCACTTGGAAGAGAGGAAAGTGATCAGGAATAGTCAACATGGATTCACCAAGGTCAAGACATGCCTGACCAACCTGCCTTCTATGACAAGGTAACTGGCTCTGTGGATATGGGGAAGATGGTGGACTTGATAAACCTTGACTTTAGCAAAGCTTTTGATACAGTCTCCCACAGTATTCTTGCCAGCAAGTTAAGGAAGTATGGATTGGATAATTGGACTGTAAGGTCGATAATAAGATGGCTAGATTGTCTCTGGAAGGGGAGCAGCAGATGTTTGGAGGCAACCTGGCTGTGCTGGGAATAACACAGTGAAGGTGGGGAACTGAGCGGCCAGTCAGAAGAGGGAAAAAGACGAACACGAGTCTCTGGATAGAAAGGCTAGGACTGGGGAGCCAGAAACCTGAGAGTCAGTGGCCTTGCTGGACTAGTGAGAGGAGTAACAGGTGCAGTTGCCCCAAATTGTGACCCTAGTTACAATTTGTTTTCTAATTGCACAAAACCAAACACCTGTGCCTTGCCCCCTCCCCAAGGCCCTGCCCTTCTCACTCCCTCCATCCACCCTACCTCCATCACTCACTCTCCTCCACTCTCACTGAGCTGGGGCAATGGTTGCGGTATGGGAGGGAGATGAGGACTCCAGCTTGGGATGTGGGCTCTGGGTTGTGGCGAGGGATGAGGGGTCTGAAGTGCAGGATGGGACTCAGGGCTGGAGGGTGGGTTGAGGTGTTTGGGTGGCTGAAAGCTCTAGACCTGAAGTGTGGGGTATGGACTCTGGGATGTGGCCAAGGACAAAGGGTTTGGGGATCAACAGGGAGCTCAGGGCTGGGAGGATTCAGTGCTTATCATAGCTCCCAGGTCCCTGCAACCCCTAGGAACATTTGTGGCCAGGGAGGCCTCACCCATTGCCCTCACACCCACAGGCACTGCACCCACAGCTCCAACTGGGCCTGCCAATGGGGTTTGGGTGCTGGGGGCAGTTGCTTCAGGGCCCAGTGATTCAAAAGGGCCCAATGCTCCCAGTCTACACCGCTAATGCAGGAACAGCAGCAGCCAGAGCCCTTTAAATCGCTGAACAGTGCACTCTGGGTATCCCTGAGGGCTCGTGAGGGGGTGTCTCACTCTTGGCATTGCTGAGGACTGGTTGCCCTCAGCCCCATCCTGACTGTCTGAGGCACCACCTCTACCAGTAGTGCGGAGCTGGCCCCCCACCTGCCCCGAGGCCCAGCAAGTCTGTCCCCTTCCCTCCATTCCCAGCTAATGGTACTTGGGTGAGGGCAGCAAAGGGAGTCTTTCTGCGCCTAGGGTCTCCAGAAACCTGGCAGCTGCTTCCAGGAGTTACATGGAGCCAGGGCAGGTAGGGAGCTTGCCGTAAGCCCGGGCTCCTACTATGCTGCCGACTGGACTTTTAATGGCTTGGTCAGCAGTGCCAACCCATGGTACCAGGGTCCCTTTTTGACCAGGAGTTCCGATGAAATACTGGATGCCTGGCAACCCTAGCCACACATTTTACCTTGACTTATTGTGTGTCCAATTCAACAATCTGATGCTATAATAGATCACAACAGTGCTGAGACCAAAATCTTCCATTAATGTGATACCTAGAGCATAATAAGATTTAAAAATATTTTGCTTGCAATCCTTGAGGAAAGATACAGAATATAGAATAGCTGTCGAGGAAGGCTAGTTTTAACTCCTAAAAAGTCTTAACAGTGTATCTGCAAAGGGGCTAATGAAATAAACTTTTTAAAGAAAAACTACATAACAATTTCAAAAATCATTTTGTTGTTGTAACCAACCACTCTATGTGAAGCTTGAAGGTTTTATTTTGTAGGGTTTACTTTTAGATAGGACAACAAAAACCAGAATATTTTATTATTGATTTTTTTGGTGTTTTTATGGCAGTCCAACTCGACATTAAAAGCTTCCCCTACAAAAGGAAAAAAATGAGAGCAAGTCACAGCCCTAGACTACCAATGTGAAATGAGCACACAGTAATATTTTGATAAATATTCTAAGTAGGTAATTCCAACTGTCCATTAGTTCATGAATATTTATATATTCACAGACTGCACATACATCATTCATGATGGAAGAATTGTGTTTTGATTAAACACTCAGCAATCTGGGTTCTCAAATTTAATTTGCGTGGTCCGCCTTATTGCTTGCTCTTCTGTGTGAGATATGGTTAGGAGATCAGCTCTTTCGTCTTTAGTTTTGTTGGTGGAATATGCAGATCCTGCCTATTGACTTTTTTATTATAATATTAAACACCCGGGAGTAACTGCGTTAATTAGTCTTCCCTCAGTTTCAGAGGGTAGCTGTGTTAGTTGGTCACTTTCAAAATAACAAGCAGTCCAGTGGCACCCTAGAGACTAACAAATATATTATGAGATTTCCTGGCTAAAACCCACTTGATCAGATGAGTAAATTCAATCATGTATTAATTTTACAGTATCCAAAGAGTGCACCTACTCTGATTTAGATCATCTGAAGACCTAGTTCATAATTAGCAGAGTAGCACAGAATAAATTGTAAGACCTTGATTATAGATAAATCTCTCTCTCTTTTTCTGAATCTGGGTTTCAATTTCCCACAAATATGTTATTGGTAATGACAGGTTAAATTTCAGGTTTGTCCTGAAGTAAAAAAGGAATGATTTTACTTTAATCTAAGAAAAGAAGATGTGGACTCTGACAGAAAAATATTTCCAGGGTCTTATTTGGTTCAGTTTCATCTCCTAGATGTTTGCTAGCCTTTGGTTTCAGGCTATTCTAAATTTTGTGTGACCATATATATGCATTGTCCCGCGATGATCAATATATTTGATATATCTTCTGAAAGAGAAATCCAGCTGCTCTGAAAGAATGAATTTTTAACTTTAATACCCTTATATATTTTGAATTATTTAATAGAGCATTTTGAAATCAGACAGAGTTGCTTAAATAAATTCCTTAACATGTCTGACCTTGAAACTCAAACATAACATGTTATGCTATAAAAACTTTTGTAAACAATAATGTTAGTTTTTGCTACATCAGGCAGGTACTGTGACATGCACAATGAGACATAATGAGATGTACCCTTGCTTTTTTATTGAGATTATGAAAGCAGTGATTATATTTTGTTTTGGGGTCTCCTCAGTAATGCTAATGGATTTTCAGGAAGCCCTTTGCCCACATAGCCTTACTTGCTTCCCCTCCACTGCATAGCAAAGGCCTTGTAAATCTGTAGGGCCAAATTCTATCTTTGGGTGCACACATGGAGTTTCTACTTCCATCAATAAGAAGTGAACATTTGGAGGGCAGAAATTAACCCCATATATTTACAAGCAGAAGCACTTGCATCCAAAACTAAAGCATTTTCAGCAAATATTTATTCTTTTTCCTTTTTAATTACCTGCAAAATGATTAGAGAAATGTACATATATAGTGTAAAAGAACAAGAAATATATTTATGCAAGCTACGTACCCTCCAATGTCTAGTCCTATTATGCACATATAACTTCACCCCAAAATCAATATTGTATGAAGCCTCATATGTTCTAACTCCCCGTTCTCCCGGCCATAGCCACCTCCAACAAACAACCTATCACTCTCATCAAAGTCTGCTGCAATTATATTGTCCTACACATTAAGTTTAAGAAACTGAAGCTGTTATGTCATCTGTCATCCATAAATCCAGGCAAGTCAGAAATCTCCATTTCCTGAGTACACCAAAGCCAATGTGCTTCTATGGCTTGTATTTCTACAACAGAGAGAGACTATTCAGCCTATGTTTCAAGGCTGATTTTGTGGGTATTATTATTATCATACCTTTGTGTTTACAGTATAAGTTTAACCCGACTTATATGTCTACATAAAGTATTTCTATCTTTATATTGTACTGCTGAACATGGAACACTGAGACTATAATGCACTTTTTTTTGTTTGGTACTTCTTTCAAGCTCTGAACAAAAGTTCTCAGATTTAATTAATATATAAAAACCCATTTTAACCTTGGCAAGAACAAGATCAACTTAACTAAAAAGTTTTGAAACAGATCAAAGCAGAGTTTGTATCACTCACATTCATCCTGGAGACACAAAGTTTATGGCATTATCTCAGATATTAGACCAATTGTTTAAGGAATAATGCTGATAGAATGGTATACCCATTTTAAAAAACACTCAAAGCTAACAGATTTCACTTAGGGACAGATTTAACTCCTCCTCTGCCCCCAAAAAATTCTCATAAGTTCCCATCACTGAAATGAGTGAGAACAGTGTTAATCAAATAGTAGGCATTCATAAATTTGAGACATAAGATTAAGATTTCCAGTTTCCAATAACTTAATTTTGTTTTAAGAGAAAAACAATCCTGAATTTGCCAAGATAATAATCTACTGTTTTCATAACCAAGCCTGTTTTACACAGGCAAATGATTCAATAAAATTCCACCTATAAAAATATGTATTTGAACAGTGGCAAATCCAGACATTATCTGCCTCTGTCAAGGAACCAGCAAAAAAAATGGTTGTCATAGTCATGGATACCCCCCTGAATAAGCAGGAATCTTCCCACTTTAAGCAGTGGCAATGCACAGGAGTTACTTAGGAACTCAAGTGTTGTAAAGGAGCTGAGTTTGAGACCCCCACACACATTGCTGCATATCACAATCTAGTTACAAGTGGGAGAGGGGTGATGTCCAAGCACAGTGCTTCAACAACCAAGTGTTTTTCCCAGCTGACAGCTACAAGAATCCATCCATGTCCTTATATGACAACTCCAACCTGCTTAAATAAAGCACATATTTAAGTGATTTGTTGGAATGGTACCAAAACAATAAGCATCTTGCAAGATCAAGCCGAAAACTGGTCTAGAGTCTAGCCCATGGTAAAGTAATTTTACCACAGGACAAATTTGGCTATAACTGAAGATTCATTATAGCCTCAATTTAAATTGAAATGTTGAAATGCTCTTGGCACAATCCAAGATTTTAATTCACTGTCTCTTTTAATAGTTCTAGTTGCTGGTCCTACTGGATTAGCTTTTCAGCCAATGCACAAAAATATGATTGTTTTGTCATTCGTGAGTATTCTTCAGCTCTCCTCACAACATGCCATATCTGCACCATTATTCTGCATTGCTTATGCTGTATATTTGTCAGAATTCTCAATCTTCAGCGATCATAAATGAATGAGAACCCCAGACTAATGTCTTGCATCATCCCACTAACTGTGACTGGCAAATTCACTCTAAGCAACCTGAATATGATGTTGGTATCTTTGATTCAAATTTAATATCTAATTTTTTCAGCTTTTTTCCGTTTTCCAAAATTGCAGTTTACCCTTATATGATATCATTGTTGCCAACAAGCAGAACCAGCATACAATGGCTTACACAGCCCAGCTATTTGATGAGTTAGTTCAAAATCCTGGCAAAAAACCTGAAAACAGCTTTCAGGATCTCAGAAAGCAAATCCAGTTGCGAAGAAGGTATTGCTGTGAGGGTCTCAGGCTAATGACTGCAAACTCTGCAGCAATTTTTCTTGTAAACGAAAACAGTGATTCTACATTTGTGGTACCCTCAGGAACTTTCTTGTTTCTTTTGCCTAAATCAGCTTCTTTATCAAATTTTGTCATCTAGCCATCCTAGATAACTAATATAAAAAGGGGTGGTATCATTTCAAGTATTTTCATGCATGTACCCATTTGTAAATAGCAAGTAAAACAGCAAAAATGAAGAGAGTAAGAACTAAGCATCCTCATTTTGGTTTTGTTTGAGGGTTTTTTGGGGGGGTATGGGGTTTGAGCATGGGTATTTGTCAAAACATTCTTTGATTAATAGTGACCTTGGCTGGTGTGTGGCCAAGAAATTTCTGTGCATGTCGGCAGATAGAGGACTTGGAATCTTGTTGTGGAAGAACCTTGTTTTTACAGGCCTCATGGAGGAGATATTTATAGGTAGAAGTGGGGCAAGCTTTTTTGGTGAATAGTAAATATGTGGAAAAATCCTTTTTGGGGCACTCACTATTCATGAATTCAGGTTGGAGTCTATGAAAAACACAACAGTTCATTTTGAAACCAGTCAACACAATGTTATTCGCTAAACGGTACTATGATTACTGGGTGAAGGGCTGTACACCCTATTGTTCTTTATCATGCAGCCCTTCAAGGCAGCTGCAGAGCAACGTTAGCGCGAGGCCCAAATCTTGGTCCCTGTGCCAACTCCAAATAAAGAGTGTGATGAAGACCGGTTCTGTACTAGATAAATGAGTAGAATCTTCCAACCACTCTAGGCCACATTCTAGCAGAAGAACTCTCCATGCTGTTGTTGCAGCCTCAGAGCTACAATACCTTTGTGACTGCCACAAATTCCTGCCCCCTCTCTGGAGGATTTTGGTTAGTGGATCCTTTCTTATCCTCAGTCTTCCACCATTCTAAAGAGCTTTTTGGTACACAAGGCCTACATCATGTAACTTAGCAACTAACTTTCAAAAAGTATAGAACTGTATTCTACAGAAATACTTTTAGTTAAACTGCTAGTCAGGAGAGCATGTAGTCTGTATATATTGAGTATGATCAAAGCCTGAGTATTAGAAAGAAAGAACTGTGGTTTATTCCCTATTTGCATGATTACCTGAGCAGTGCTGCTGCAAGCAAGCTTGGAAATCTCACTTAGGCTCCCTTCTTTATTACCATATCTACTGATGATATGCATGAGTTCTGCATGGAATTCTGTTCGTGAATACATTAGGCAGAAAGCAGTGAATGGTGATAAATGCAGAACAAGTTGTACGGCAGTGAGGTATTAAAGAACAACTATAGTACCTATGAACTGAAACACACTAGCATCAAGAAGATAAACACTTGGGGAAGGGGGGAAGAAATCAAGGAATCATTTAAAAATCCAAAGTGCAGCTGTGGTGAAGAAAATCCACGGTAGGTATTAACTTCCTAGATCTGAATGAACTACTACAGGACAATATACCATGCTTATAGATGCTAATTACTTAGTCTTCAGATGTTCTCTCTCCTTGTCATAAGGTGCTACCTTACAACTAGTTCTTTAATGACATCAGTGCATGACTTGTATTTTTCAGTAATTCCATTTAAATATTGTCTATTGTGTCACATGGGAATCATTGATGAGTCAAAGTTGGTCTGTCAGGGTATGTCTACACTGTGGCGCTAGCTCAAAATGAGCTATACAATTTTAGCTATGCAAATTGCGTAGCTTATTTTGAGCTTATTTCAAGATGGTCTATTTCAACAAGTCCCTTAATCCTCGTGGAACAAGGTTTACCGGGATGTTGGAATAGCACACCCATTACTTCAATTGCATTTTGAAATAACGGATGTGCTGTAAAGATGCAGAAAACACTATTTCAGGATACCAGATGTATCCCGAAATAGTGCTGCTGTCTAGACGTACCCTCATATTGATGTATTGTTGAGATTTCAATAGTGAGTGTCACCAGCCAGTGGTGAGTTATATTTCCTCACAGCTCTAACTGCATCATAATTCCTAGAAGCAGTATCGATTGACTAGCTGGAAATTGGGAGTGGCAGTACAATCTGCGTGTCTTATTGCGGCCTGCTGTGGGAAACCCCAGTATGGAGAAAAAGATGTTATAATATTGACAGCTTTGAAATCATGGATGCCTCTAATAATTATTATCCATTCTCAATGGGGGGCATATCCTGAAGGAAATCCTTCCTGAATCTCCTTTTCTGGCAGCCAAACAATCTCGCAGCTGCTCCAAGCCTGTCAGCAGAAGCAAGCTTCCACAAACCTGGACACAGCAACTCAAGGCAGCAGGAGAGCCTGCAGAATAACATACACAAAATCTGTAGACACATCTCCACTGCTACAATGATCAACACCCTCTGTATACACACCTTTTAAGATCCGTGGGGTCTACACTTGCACATCATAACATATTCTGTTCCTTATTCATGCACTTTCCATCCTGGTAACAACTATATGGGTGAAATGAGACAATCACAATGCTGCTGAATGACCTCACACAGAAAATAAAAAAAAAATTACCTCTGAGTGAACGTTTTCTACAAAGTGATTGTTCTATATCATCATCCACATCCTCAAAGGAAACTTACGCAACACCTTCAGAAATGAGTCTGGGAGCTCATCATAACTTGGATAGATACTAAAGATCATGGCTTGAACAGTGGCACTGGATTTGACTCATTATAACAGTCTATAATCCACTTACCACCACCCCCTTTCTGTCCCTGTCTATTCCCCCTCTTCTTTCACTGCTATGACTGAACAGGTGTTAATGGGGCCACTTCACCCTCAGTGGTCCCTTGAAATATGTATTAACTAATTTATGCTAAACCATCTATTCCACCTTGTGTTTAACTGTGTATGTCTGTATTGAAATAAGCAACCCACAGAATGACCATGGTTGACCCAGGTCATTTGACTTGATCTCGTGGTACTAAAAATTACAGTGTAGTTATTTGGGCTCAGGTTCTGGGACCTTCCCCCTCAAGCGGTCCCAAACCTGGACTCCAGCGTAAGCTTTACCTGCTATACAGTAGTTTTATAGCTGCATGGCCCAACCCCATGAACCCACGTCAGACACTGCCATGAAGAAGAGCTCTGTGTCAGTGCAAAAGCTTGTATCTCTCACCAATAGAAGTTTGTCCAGTAAAAGGTATTCCCTCACCTATTTTGTCCCTCAAAGCCTCCTATCATGAAGACCACGGGTTATACTGGGTTTTCAAAGGAGCCAAAAAGCACAGAGCCCTGGACCTTCTTGCAGATCTCAGGGTTACCATGGAGAGGCAACGAATACTGCCACACAGCCACTGGAAGCATAGTCATTGCAAGAGCTGTGTGTCATTGGATGCCCATCCCATATTGGGGTACCTTAGGAGCCATTGAAGTACTCTGTAAGAGAGCTAGTCAGGGAATGATTTTTCCATCTCATGAGAGAGAAATTCTCATGCCAAATCAGGACATGAAGTCATCATCTTCACTAACTGGTAACGTGACATTTTTAAATTGGGTCAGTCACAATATTTTCTTTACATTTCATTTGGTAGTGGCCCAGGAGAGAACTCAGAAGGTAGCTATTAAGAAGGAGAACCAGAGCTGGTGTTGATCAGCCTGGCTCCATTGACTTAGATGGAACTATTCCAGTTTACAACATTTGAGGATCCAGCTCTCCTGTATATCTGGTATTCACAAATCTTTCTGAAGCTGATCAATCTGCTTCACCACAGAACTTAAAAACTCAAGACTCCTAAAACAATGCAATAAATCTCATGCCTTTGTAGTTTACAAAGTATAGGATAGGCTGCTCAGCCACTAAAAGAAATAAAGCAATAAATTCATCATGAGCTCATGCTCTTTTGACTTTCATGCAGCTAAACTAATACATCAGATACTTTTACAGGGGTTTTTACAGGGGTTTTGTGGCTAACTCTTTTAATTGATGGCAGTGTAACAATATGGCTTTTCTGTAGCCATGTTGGAAGGCCTGTGCTAGGCCTGAACCAAAGCCGCCTTCTGCAACCAGACGGAAGAGCAGCAGCCATTAACTGTAAGGCCTAGAGTCACATACTCACAATTCCATCTAAATTGTATTAAAAAGTGTCACACCAGGCTGTGAGGAGGGGACTTTGTCCTGATAGCTCCCACACTGTCACCAGATAAAGAAACAGATCTCAAGATAGGTAAAGAAAACTTAAGTCACACCATTCTGTCCGGCAAGAAACTGCTTATCAATATTTGAGAAGAAGAAGAAAAATCACCTCCAAGACCCAGCCTAAGATAAGAGCTGCCAGGACTCTCCTGCACAACCGTGACTTGCAGCAGCTAAGATCCAGAGAGACTGACCTTACCTAGCCAACAGGGAAAGTCTGCCTGCCTTTATCAGGATTGGTGAGCATGACACCGTCTGCTTAGCATGTGTATTCTGCTTGTTTGGGAATTGTCAATAAAAAGAGGATAAGGATATTACTGTGTGAGGCTCTTTCAGTGGCTAAAGATCCTGCCAACCCACAGGAAGATGCGCCCTGAGCCCTAGGAATTGGGTAAGGGTGGGTGTGTAAATTAACAGGGTTGCACCTTGAGCCCTAGGAACTGGGTAAAGGTGTGTCCCTACAGTGTGGAAGGGATAGAGAAATTTGTGCGGGTAACAGCAGTGGTATAATGATTATTCTCAAGGAACTGATAAAACTAATGTGAATTGAGTGTGAGACATAACATTAGCAGAGAAGGTTGTGCAATATTGTAACTGTACAGACAATACATATTGCATCTTATTCGCATTCCATATATTTCTATATAAAAATGAATCATCTGTCTTCATATCACAGGAGTTCCTCAGACAGTTTCCTTGTACTTTTTTTATGCCTTTTCTCAAGGATATTGAATTGATAATAAATTTTACAACTAAATGAGGTGCGGGAGTGGAGAAAAGAGACATTGCTGGGATTCTCTCTGAAAGCCAAAGTCCACTGGAGAGAGTCAGTGGGAATCTTTCCCATTAATGGAGTTTGAATCACACCGTGACTCAGAAGACTTCTTTGGGAGAAAGAAAACAGTAAAAAAGATGTGATGAATGAATGCTAAACGAACCACTGATTACTTTAACTATCTGCCTTCCTACACTTTTCTTCTTCTCTGAATATGAGAGTCAGTGAGAATGTTTATATATGTACACATTACTCTTTCTGTGTGTGTGTGTGTGTGTGTGTGTGTATTTGAAAATTGCTTCCCAGCCATCAACTTTGTTTCCCAGCCATCAACTTTGTTTCCCAGCCATGAGTTTTTGCATGTATCAAAACAAGTGCCATTGATCTGATGCTTAAGAATAGATGGATATTGGATTTACTTCACCTCAACAGGGCTAGTACTTTTTACAAGGAAAATGAAAAAAATCTTTGTTGTGTATGAATGAAACAGCTAAACTATGTCATTATATACAACAAAATGCAATGGCGATGAATGGAACTCACTTTGTATTACTGCTTTGAGATAGCAATGATTGAAAATAGGGGGTTTATTATGGAAATACTGACAGACCTTTAATTGCAAAAGAGCAACCAGGCACTGCAGTGATACAGAAATAATCTGGAAACACAAGCCAAATAATGGAATACTTAAGAGAATAAAAGAGGGAGGGTTTTAAAACAGTGAATCCTTCACAGAATACCCCTGAAAAGGAAGTGGCTATGATGTAAAACCTAGCCAGCTATTCATGAAACCTGAGATGAGGTATTAATGGAAGATGTGTTAAAATATGATTTCTCAGCTAATCTCTCTCTCCATATATATATATATATATTATTATTTTTTTTTCCCTGTAGGACAACAGAATGACATCATCACGTCACTCTGGGTCCACAGGAGCCAAGCCCCACCCACTCCCAACCTGACCTTCCCCAGGACACACGTGGCAAGCTGGGGCTGCCTGAGGCCCCTCACTCCCCTCCCCTTTCCAGCAGCTAGGAGGGGAGCCGTAGCTGCCGCGGCTTTGGCCCAACCCTCCCCGGTGGCAGAGGGGTGGGGAGAGACTGGGACTGGTGAGGCCTCAGCCCCAGCATGGCTCCCACTCCCAGCAGCCAGGGGAGGGAGAGCAGGGCCCAGTGCAGCCTCAACGCAGCCTCAGCCCAGCACACACAACCCCCCCCCCCCCCGGGAAGCTGGGGAGAGAGCTGCGCCAGTCTCAGCCTTGGCCCAGTCCCCACTCCCAGCACCCAGGGGGAGAGCCATGCCTGGTGCAGCCTCATACACATACACACACCCATGTTTGGGGGGGGCCAAGAGCCGGGTCTGGTTGGAGTAGGGCCCAAGACACTCCCCGATGGCTGGGGGAGAAGAGCCAGGGCCACCGTGATGGCTGGGGGGAAGGAGGGAAAAGCCAGAGCAGCCTCATCCCCGAGCCATCCCTGGCCAAGGGGGGTTTGATGACCATAGTGGGCAGGGGGCACAGCCCCTAGTGAAATTGTAATGGAATAATTTTGAATATTTTTGAAGAAGATGCTAGTTATAGATGGGAAAAATTAACATCTGATATCTCCTTGCAATATGCCATTTTTATTCTTTAGTCTGTATATATGAATTGGTATATTTGTTAAATACAGCCACACAGGTTGAGAAATACAGATATATTCTTAAAAGTGGTATTATTTATGGAGTTGACTGTATGTGGAACATACATGCTTCTAAAGATAAGCCATCATAAACTTTTAATCATTCTTGTTCATGCATTGTTTATTTGCCTCAAAATACCTGTCTACTTTTTGTCTTTTATACGTCAAGATCTTGTGTAGATTTGAAGTCTTTTTGCTAGTCAGTTTCTGTTCATGGGTACTTTTGGGACAGCATGATTTCCAGATTTAAGCACAGTGCATGCTTTCTATTTCCACATTCATTTTCCAATCACATTGTTATCCAAGTTAACAGATGTTCTCTTCAACCAGGAAGATTAAGCAATTCATGAGCTATACTTTTGTGAGTCATACAGATAACTTTCATTGGCTAATGGAATTAACCTCTAGTGATGTAGCAAAACACTTGTCAGTTTGTTTACAAATATAATAACCATCTGGAATAGCTTTCCTGAGTGATTTTCCTATGGGTAAAGGGATCGTACACATTCTGCTATTATCTTTCCATTTCCTATCACAGTGATGGAAGTTCATTTTGTATATGAACATAATGAGAAGCACAATAAAGAGTATATTCTGGTTTTACCACTGCTTTTAATTCTTGATTTTAAAGACAAAGTCACCATCAGTTTTTAGAAAGTAGTTTTGGACATTCCTTGTTATCTCTAATCCTTCCACTCACCGGAGTAGGTTGAAGAGCAGAGCAATAGGTTATTGTTTTTTTCCGGTCAGTAGAGGTGCCCATGGGAGTTAAAAGCAGTTCAGTGAGATTTGGACACCTAGCCTGCCTTAACCCACTCACCAAGCATGAGAGATACCCAGGGCCAAGTCCCTGTGCTCCAACGACTATTTAATTGTTTAGCCACAGTGTAAGAGTTTTAAATGGAGACACTGAGAAACAACCACATTAAATCTCATGTAGCCCAATGGTTGGAAAACTCACTTGAGAGGTGGTAGATCCCAATGTAAATCCCTTCCCCCTCTCAGCAGGAGGAGGGACTTGAGTCACGGGTCTGCCTTATTTTATCCCTATGGTTAGGAAAATGAGGGAGATTGTCTTCTTCCTTTGGGCTTTTTGCAAAAAATGGTGCAGGCACCTAACTGCTAGGAGGGCTCCAGGCTGTGAATCACTAGCAGGACTAGATGTGTCCCAGAAGATCTGGATTTAGGGAATGAGGTTTAGGACACACTCTTTTCATTGGTATTTCCCATTGGTTAGCTTAGGTGGCTCCCTGCCTAGCATGCTGGCTTGTGTGAATCACAGTGTAAGATGCCTATCTCAGCCTATTCAGTTTAGGTGAGTGATGGAGTGGACTAAGCCCCGATGCCCCCTACAGGAGGCCAAAGGCCTTGCCACACCCCATCCCAGCAAGAGGAGCAGAAAAGAGGTCCTCCAGGCAGGATAAAGTGGCTGCTGCAGAGACAGCCAATCAGGACCCAGCAGACTGGTATAAAAGAAGCTGCTGGACTAGGGCCTGGCAGTTCCTTCCTGGTGCTCAACCCAGGCAGACCTAAGGGCTGACTGGGAGAACAGCAGCACTACGGACAGCTCCGAGTGGGAGCTGGACTTCAGACCTGGTCAGAACCAGGCCCAGCAGCTGAAGATTAGCCGGTAAGCCAATGGTAACCCTTGCAAAACCCTGGACAGGGAGGACTTGACCACAAGGCCCAAGAGAAAGGGCTGGACAGAGCAGCTTCCCAGGGAAGTGGCCCAGGGAATGTGACAGCAACCAATCTCTTTGAGATTCTGCAGGTAACTGCTACTTATAAGGTCCCTGGGCTGGGACCTAGAGGAGTGGGTTAGCCTGAGTGCCCCCCCCCCCCGCCATCGCCACAACAGGGGGTAAGAAGAAGCCTGGTCCCAGGCTACATACCGGACACTTCCTCTCCCACAGATAACCAGGTAGAGAGACTATAAGACTCCCCTCAGCCACTGAGGAGCACTCACAAGAAGGGCGTAGCCCTGTAAAAGGTGCCTATCTTAGGCTTTGTGAATTAGTGATTTTCTACGCACCTAAAAGTTAGATGCTTTGACATTCAGTATCACAGTGTCTACCTCTGTTTGTGCTCCTAGTGAATTATTTTCTTTCTAGAATATTCTCTGAGCCTAATGTGTGATACTCCTTCCAGATTTCTCAGTGTTGGGGGCAGAATTAATATCTTGTTACCAAAAGCATCACCAATGCTGTGAAGGCTAGGACTATAACAGAGTTTAAAGAGAAGCTAGATAATTTCATGGAGGTTAGGTCCATAAAGGGCTATTAGCCAGGGGATAGAAATGGTGTCCCTGGCCTCTGTCAGAGGCTGGAGAAGGATGGCAGGAGACAAATCGCTTGATCATTGTCTTCGGTCCACCCCTTCTGGGGCACCTGGTGGTGGCCACTGTCGGCAGACAGGCTACTGGGCTAGATGGACCTTTGGTCTGACCCACTACGGCCATTCTTATGTTCTTAATATCATCAGATGTATAAACATTCTTTTTTGGAATTTTATCATCCACATCACTCTACTGCCGTTTCCATTAATGACACGGTGGGACAAATTTCTGTAGTCACACTGAGGTCAGTGGGAGTTTTGACATTGACCAGGATCTGGCCCTCCATTTGTGACAGCTTTACTCACTCTGTTTGTGTCACATTTGCTGGTTATCTCACATTCTCACTCAATCATCAATGTTAAAAGTGTCTCCTGTTTACTCCTAGTAAGGGGTTGTTTTGTTGTTTTTTTATAACAAGTATCTTAAAATGCACACACACACTTGATTGAGATTAAGAGCAGCAAAGTGAAAAAGTCAGGAATCTTTGTCAGGCTGACAAAGGAGAATGTTGTTGGATAGTATACGGCTGGCACTAACACAGAGCATAATGAGCAGAGTCATCTGGAGTGTCTCATTCAAGACAGAAAAAATCTTTCTCATGATGGCACCCCCATCTCTACATTTTGATCAAATGTTTTAAGACGATCTAAGCAACATTTCCTGGCAGCTTATAACATTCAGGCAACATCCCTAGGACTTGGTGTTCTGATGCAGAAAACCATTTGCAGCTGCTCTGTGGAGCATCACTGGATGCGTGTGCACTTGCATGGTTAATATGGTTTGCCTCACAACAACCCTAGATTTGGCAGGGAGCAGATTCACTCTGCCAGCTGCCGCACTCTGGATCATAGCTCACATAGGTATATAGAATTAGAATTTGAGAAGGATATTGATTAAAAACTTGGAATTGTGTGTGGTGAGGGAGGATAAAATCCTATTCAGGTTTCAGAAGCAAGAGAAGGATTTGGGGCTGAAAATAAATCCCATGTAAGGTGTTAAATATGAATCATAAAGAAGCATAAAATAATCACCCTTCATCCCCCCATATTATGCCAATGTTTATTGGGGTAAGAATAAATGAATTGCTGCTGTTATCTAACAGGAACATGACAGCAAATCTAGATAAATGTGTTATATTTGCTCTAATCTTATTTGCAGGTCTGTGCAGTAGAATTGTAAATCAATATGAAGTAGGATTCTATGTTGACATTTCCCCACATATATTTTCATTGTCATTAGGAATTAATATGTACAGTGCAAAAAAAGCAGGCAGAATTTTAAAAACCTACCACTTGTTTATTCCCAGGGATGATAAATCAACTGTTTCTAGCTGGATAGGCACACCACACATTAGATTATATAATAATAATAGTTGTACCTAAGACTTATCTGTGAATCTCAAAATGCTTTAGGGATATGTTTTATAGATGGAGAAACTGATGCACAGAGAGGTTATGTGATCTGCTTCAGGTCATATAGTGAGTCATCTTCAAGAGGAACAAAATGCTCAGGACTTCCAGTCTTATGCCCTGAACCCTAGATCACGCAGTCTCCATTTATATCTTAAATCGGATATTACATTCATGGAAGAAAATTTTCTCTTTATGAGAACAGTGCTAGGAAAAACACCTTGCAAACAAGCCTGTCTCACTCCATAATGAACTTTTGAAGGAGTCAGGAAATACCAGATGTGAAGCGATCTCAGGGTTTCTCAAAGTGTGCTCCAGGAGCTCTGCAAGAAAATATTAATGAGAGTTGCATGGAGCAACAGTTTTTGATAAAAACTGAGAAGACTGACTTTATAAATAACCTGTTATATTGAGAATTATTGTGGCTATATTCCATAAATAAGCTCGACATTGCAACATGAAATGGGGGTAGGGGGTGTATAAAACTGTGTCGCTCGGTGAAATGCTATGGCTGTGTCTAAACTACATCCCTTTTCTCGAAAAAGGGATGTAAATTAGACACTCTGAAATTGCAAATGAAGCCGGGATTTAAATTTCCCGTGCTTCATTTGCATAATGGCAACTGTGGTTTTATTTCAAAAAGGGGCTTTTCGAAAGAAAACCGCCTGTTTAGATGGGGATCGTTCAAAAAAAAACACCCTTTTTCAAAAGATCCTGTACTCCTGAAAAAATTAGAGTATAGGATCTTTCGAAAAAGGGTTTTATTTTTGAACGATCCCCATCTAAACAGCCATTTTTCTTTCGAAAAGCCCCTTTTCGAAAAAAACTGCAGTCGCCATTATGCAAATGAAGCATGAAAAATTTAAATACCAGCTTCATTTGCAGTTTCAAAGTGTCTAATTTACATCCCTTTCTCAAGAAAAGGGATGTAATTTAGACACAGCCTTAGACTACAGCTGACATAGATAAAGGCGCACTGCAGTAGCAGATAGCAAGTTGCACGAGAGTTGCAGGCCCAGTGATGTATATTAGATGCTTTAAACACCAGATTCAACTGTGTGGCCCAGCTCTTCACAAGTCAACGATTTAAGAAGATATTTATTTCCTGCTTTCTTCAGACCGAAGCTTGCTGCAATACAGTGTTCTTCATGCTGTGTTTTCATTCAGCATTTTGCAATATATCACCACCTACCCTTGTTTCCAAACGCATTCTCCATTGGTAAGTGGCTAAAAAAGAAACTTTGGCGTCTAACAATTGGACATCAGCTGGAACAAATAAGCAAAATGTCAGGACAGGAAAAAAAAGACAATCACAGCCTTTTGTGACTGAAAAATCAAAGTGAGTTTTTGAAGAGAACCACACTCGTTCAATGGACTAGCAGCAGGTAACAAATGCAAGAATGTTGAGCTTTTTGCGCAATGCGTGGTGTGCAATAAAGAACTTTGCAATAATTCTCTGACACCTGCTAAACTATGAAGGCAGTTAGAAACAAATCATTCCAAACACAAAGACAATGGCATACTTTTTTCAAGCAAAAGCTTGAAAAAGTAAACTCTCAGGAATGAAAATTGTTAAATCAGATAACGAAAATGCAACATAAACATTCTACAAAGTATACTGCTGTATTGCACTCACTGGAGAAGCACATGATGAGCAATCTAGTACAAAAGTGGAAACAGTGCTGTAAAACAATACCGTTGCACGTTGCATTCGAGATCTTGCTGCTGACATTGAGATAGAGCTAGCAAGCACTCCATCAAATTTTCAGGACCTCATAGAAGCTCAATGGCCAAAAAAGTTTGGGAAACCCTGAGCTATATAGTTTAGTTAGAAGAACATAGTTTTATTGCCTTTTTCTGTAACTTCCCAGACAATCATCAGGAATACATGTTTTTCCAATATTTCCAGCAAAATATTTCTGGTCAATGTCATCTTTTGTCCTTAATTTTAGCCTACCTACTAAAATGTTTTCAAACAAACTTAATGAGAGCTGGTTAGGAAAACAAGATTTTTTTTTTCCCATGAGAAATTTCAAATGAAAAATATTTGAAAACGTTCAGTTAATTTTTTAAAATTGTCTTATTGGAAGTTTCAAACTGATTTGGAACAAAAATCTTGGTTCTCAATTAATAAATTAGTTTAGAAATTTTCTTTTGGAAAACTGATCTTTTTTCCTGGGAAAATATAATTTCCAGTGCAAAATTTCAGATATTCTGGGAAAGCTTTCCCACAAGAAAACTAGTGACCCGCTCTAGTGTAACAATCATACTTTAAAATATACAGGTACATTTTAAAATCACTGGTTTAAAAATCATCCACAAGCTGAAGCAGATCACTTGAAAAACTGCCCAACTCCATAGTCTTTACATAAGAATTGCCATTCAAGTAGACAGGATGTTGCATTAGGAGGAGCATTGCCAGCAGATCTAGAGAAGTGATTATTCCCCTTTATTCGGCACTGGTGAGGCCACATCTGGAGTATTGTGTCCAGTTCTGGGCCCCCCACTATAGAAAGGATGTGGATGCACTGGAGAGGGTCCAGCAGAGGGCAACCAAAATGATTAGGAGGCTGGAGCACATGACCTATAAGGAGAGACTGAGGGATTTGGGTTTGTTTAGTCTGCAGAAGAGAAGAGTGAGGGGGGATTTTATAGCAGCCTTCAACTTCCTGAAGGGATGTTCCAGAGAGGATGGAGAAAGGCTTTCACAGTAGTGAGGGATGGCAGAACAAGGAGCAATGGTCACAAGTTACAGTGGGGGAGGTCTAGGTTGGATATTAGGAAAAACTATTTCACTAGAAGGGTGGTGAAGCACTGGGATTGGTTACGTAGGGAGGTGGTAGAGTCTCCATCCCTTGAGGTTTTTAAGTCTCAGCTTGACAAAGCCCTGGCTGGGTTGATTTAGTTGGGATTGGTCCTGCCTTGGGCAGGGGGCTGGACTTGATGACCTCCTGAGGTCTCTTCCCAGCTCTATGATTCTATGGTAGGACTGCAAACATGAGTAGAAGCAGGGGAGCCAACTGCCTCGCTGGGCCTCTGGGCATGGTGGGGATGACCTGGCTCTGCAATCCTTGAAGGAGTGGGGCCAGCAGCAGTGGGCCCTCAGCACTGCACAGACCACAGACCACTGCACAGTGCGCCCCCACTGCAGCCCTCAGTGATGCCCAAAGCATACCACCTGGCACTCCAGGATCCATTTAAAGAGCATGGGGCTCTAGGTGCCATCACTACCGCAGTAGCAGCGGTATGGGAGTCCCAGGCTCTTTTGAATTGCCCCCCCCCCCACACCTAGCAGTGGGCCTTAGTAAAAGCTGCACCATCTGGGGTCTCAGACAGGCACAGATTTGAAAATTTGTAGGTATGTTCATTAAGAACCATGTTATTGGAACCATCAGACAACTGTTGTTGCTACATGTATAACAGCAATACATGATGTATTTAGGTGACTCTTTGGAAAATACTGTTAGCAAATATTGACTTGAACAATTTAGTTGTCGTACATCAATGATTTGTGTTTTGATCCAGGGATTCATCCTATAAGCAGAGAAATTCCCCTTGGGAGAAATCTGTATTTGAGCTGAGAACAATTCATCCACGTGCACACCCCTTGCTAAAAACAGCTTAAGATCACAGATGCTGGGTTATTTATTTTTTCTCAGTTCAAACCTCTGCCTGTACATAGAGGATTAGCTGGGTTGTTGGTTTTTTTTCCTTACTGTCAATGCAGAAAGCTGAGCAACAAGTGTTGTCATATTCAGTATTATCTATGTTAAGATAAAATTGTATTTTTTATAGATAGCTATTCCAGTTAATTTGGAGCTATTACCAAAGCTGTGTGAATCTCAATTAATTGGCCATTAGGGTTGTCTTCTTAAAAATTCATTTGTTCTTTATTGTTTCCATCTGTTAATTTGGGTTGAATCTCTCCCCTCCCCTCCCCTCCTTGTTATGGGCAATGCCCTAATAAAAGGGAATATTAAAAGGTCAATTTTAGCAGAATGCCTCATAAAGAGAGAAGCCAACCTTGGGAGCGGAAGGTGTTTATCATGCAATCCTGTCTGATAGACACAAGAAAAATATATCCAATGCTTGCTTTTTGAGAAGCCAGGCAGTATCAAATAGAGAGGAGATGATCCATGTTTATGTAGATGTCTTGATGCCAGACAGAGCTCAGCAAGACCACAGTGTATTTGTCATTTCTTGTCTTTGTATCAACCTAACTAAAACAAGGTATGCGATTGAAATCTTAGGACACAGGTAAGAGTGACTGAGTGTTTCTGTTACCTTATTCTGTTAGCTGATGTAGAAACCTGGCTGAGTGATGCTTGGTTCCAGCTATCTCGCTGGTAGGCGTGGGTTGAAAAATAGACCAGCATACAGGATGCTGGATGTATACTCTGGGTAGAGAAATTTAGTTCTGGGGATGAAAAATCCAGAGGTTTAAAAATGCTGGGAAGAACCAAGTCTGTGGAGATGTCTTAGACTATAACTGGTTTCCACCCTACACAACATATGCTGGGAATTCCACCTAATCACAATGCCGATGTCTGTATGTGCTTTACAAAGCTGTAACCTTTTAACTAGGTCAGAGTTTTCCAATTTGGATGTAACTGTAAGCATCAAGATCTATATTTTGGTATCTAAATAAGTACTCCCATTTTTTCAGAGGTGCTAAGCTATGGCAATTCCCATGAACTTCAGTGTTTTGAATTCAGTGACCTTTTTATATCTGCAGAATCTGTTACCCCAGAGTCTCAGTAACAAGCATAATCTTTTGAATTAATTTAGAATTTAGGATAAGGGATCTGACTGATGTTAAATGCTCTGGTTACCAGAAGGGAGGCCCCTGACACCGTATCTGATCACCAGTGATTTCTCCCCCCCAAAAAACACGCTTGGAGTCCAGATTAAAGTTCACTAATATATTGTAAGAATTTAAATTGACAAGTGCATGAACAAGAACAAAAACAACCAACAAATCCCCATCCCAAAACAGAAGAGAAGAAAGACAGAAAGATCCCCAGTAAAGGTAAGGTATTTATAAGCTACAAAGTCTCTATCGCCAATGGTGGTACTGGTGCTTGCGACCTTCTAACTTTGGGCTCAGGTTAGGCCTTAGGGAGGAACCGCAAGTGATCCCTCGCAGTTCTGGTATGATTCTCGTTGGGCCTTCACCACAACGGAGCGTTTCAGGGACGATGACAATGTTATGGTCCGAGGCAGGTAGAGATCAAACACCAAGCAGAGGTGTTTGATCCCAGATCACTAGTGCTGAGCCTTCACCACAGCGTGGTGTGGGGACCCACCGCAGTTGTGAATGATCCCTATGCCTTTTCCCTCTGTGACGCCGTGCTGTCCTCACAGACGCAGAGCGGAACACGGACCACCCCCACCCTTGGGCGCAGTGCTTTTTCTTTTAGAACCTTTGGCGAGTAAACTGTAAACTTATGTGGGGTGGTGTGCACAATTTTGGGCTGGGTGCAAAGGATCTGCGTGCCTGGTGCAATTTTGGTACTGAGTGCAGACACTCAAGGCAGGAAAAGTTTAACTGTCTTTCCAGAAACTCCATTTTGTTTTCAGTTACTGATGGCAGCAATCATCAGTGTGCACCTTACCCACATCCTGTTTACAACAATTACATTATAAACAAATCAACATTATAACACCACTCTAACAAAGTGAAGCTGATGTTGCAACCTCATCCAGCTTGTGCATATACAGTTCACGCTTTTTTATGGTGCATTTTTGAGCTCCAAACTGAGTTCCAGGAGAATTTGTCATATGGTTGAAGTTGCATGAGATTGCATTTGGCACTTTGTCTGGCTGAGCCCTTATCCAGGATCATAAGAAAGATCAGCAGAAGCCATTTTACTTTGTGTTCTCAGTGACATAAGCTACAGTTGTGCTCTTTTGATAGGCAGAAGGAACCTAGATGGCATTATACCCTATTTCCTGCACCCAAGGTTATATTTATTAGAACATGTCACAGTACTAATATGCCATTTTGTAAGGAAAAACCAAGACCTGGGGATCTGCTTCTTCTGCTTGTGTCATCATGGCTATTGACCTTGTTTTGGTCTTGATCCACTATTTTTGCTTTAATCTTTTGATTTTGTACAACCAGGGAAGTTGTGGCATCTGCCTGTATTGAAATCTAAGAAATTTCTTGTTACTAGCATACTATTTTAGGAAGGGAAAAACTCAAGAGCTTGGTACTGGGACAGAAATTCCTCATAAAAATAAGATGGCCAAGAACAATAGTAACATCTGTTTTTCTATAATATCACAAAAGGCATTTCTCCAAAGAATGAAAATTGCCAAAGGGCTGTAGCAATGCAATTATATTGAACAAGGCACCTTCATCCAAAAAATATTGACTTTCTTTCTTTTGGTGGATTCGAGGAAGATCATTCACCCTTTTAAATTAACACTTAAAGGGCAAACAAAAAATTGATAACATTGCTAACCTTGTTACAATATTCAATTTTATCTATTATCCTGGACAGACAGTAGCAAGTGGATATTAGCTAATGCCCTAACAAATGGTCTGTGTTCCTTCGTAAGATTTGTTTAACTATACTATGTGTTAAACACAACCAACCTGATACCCTTGCCATATTTTGCAAAAACTTTCCAAATCTGAGGTAAACGTGAGTAAGCTAAAATGATTAACTCTTGAATCATTAAAACCTATAAAATCTCACATCTCGTATGAGAGGGTTGAATTGCTTTTATTTATTTTTCTCACTGCTGCATCATAACATTTGCAGCCTTCTTCCTAAAAATTTGTTGAATAAAAAACTTAACGCTTGTCAAAATGTGGAAGATTTTAATTCATCAGATTACTTCACAAGTAGGGTTACTGCTCACAGAGGGTATGTCTACACTTGCCCCCCAGTTTGAACTAGGGAGGCAAATGAAGCATACCGAAGTTGCTAATGAAGTGTGGGATTTAAATATCCCGTGCTTGATTAGCATATTCTCATCCAGTCGCCATTTTAAAATGCCAGTAGCCCGAATTAACTCGCCGTGTGTAGACGCAGTAGTCCGATCCAAAACTCTTCCCTCGAATGAACTGTTACTCCTCGTGCAATGAGGAGTAACAATTAATTTGAAGGAAGGGTTTTGGATCGGACTACTGCGTCTACATGTGGTGAGTTAATTCAGTCTACCGGCATTTTAAAATGGCGACCGGCCGCAAATATGCTAATCAAGCACGGGATATTTAAATCCCGTGCTTCATGAGCAACTTCGGTATGCTTCATTTGCCTCCCTAGTTTGAACTGGGGGGCAAGTGTAGACATACCCAGAATGAGGATGGCTCCTACTTAGTCCTCAAGGATAATGTTTATTGCATGGCAGGTTGAAAGACTACACTTTAAACATTCTAAATCTCAAGGAACAAATAGATGTGACATCACAGAGGTTACTTCACTCCATACTCCGTGTTTATAGTGATGTCATATTGTGTTACACTTGCTTTGAATGCCTTCGTCCTTTGATTTGCTATGAAAATAAGGTCCTGACTCTTCAGTGTAAGGGGGGAGTGCAAACTATTAGACAGAACACTTGACTGATGCTCAAGAGACCTAGGTTCTCTTTCTAACTCTGCCACTCACCTGCTGTGTGACTATGGACAAGTTATGTCACTTAGGGTATGTCTACACTAGCCCCCTAGTTCAAACTAGGGAGGCTAATGTAGGCATTTGAACTTGCAAATGAAGCCCGGGATTTAAATATCCCGGGCTTCATTTGCATGTTCCCGGGCGCCGCCATTTTTAAATGTCCCCTAGTCCGAACTCCGTGCCCGCGGCTACATGCGGCACGGAGTAGGTAGTTCGAATTAGGATCTCTAATTAGGATCATGGAACGAGGTGTACCGGTAGTTCGAATTAGAGATCCTAATTCGAACTACCTACTCCGTGCCGCATGTAGCCGCGGGCACGGAGTTCGGACTAGGGGACATTTAAAAATGGCGGCGCCCGGGAACATGCAAATGAAGCCTGGGATATTTAAATCCCGGGCTTCATTTGCAAGTTCGAATGCCTACATTAGCCTCCCTAGTTTGAACTAGAGGGCTAGTGTAGACATACCCTTAGGGTATGTCGACACTACAGTGCTATTTTGAATTAACCTAATTTGAAATAGTTAATTCGAATTAAGCTAATTTGAAATAACACATCTATACACAAAAACACATCCACACTGAGTGGACCCTGAACTGAAGTTAAGGCTGGCCGGAACCAGTGCTGGCAGGGCATCAGGTTAGGACTTAGTGTATGGGGCTGCTGCCTGAGGCTAACTGACCCTACCCTCACCCCAGACAGACAATTCTCAGGGTTCCCCACTTGCTTGTCTACCTCGATGAGGGACAGCAAAGCAGTCCTGTCTTGGAGTGCCCTGAGTGCCCACACTTGGGACACCACAACACTCAGCCACATGGAGCCAGAGCTGCCCCAGGCACGCTGGTGCATCTTGTGGGGTCATTGCCATCAGCCTGACTGCACTTGCTGCAGGCTGCCATCCGGGGGGTCCATCGGGGGGCTGTCAGGATCCAGGAGGCCCTGAGGGAGAGTGTCCACCCCGAGCAGCCCTCAGAGCCTCCCCAGTCCTCCCCACCGGGGGCTCGTGCCCCATTCCTCCTTTACGTCCTTCCACTTACCCCTCCCTAGTCCCCCTTCCTCATGTCAAAAGACATGTATGTTCAAAAATAGAAACTAGGTTTATTGAACAAAAGGGGGAGGGATGAAACTCTGGGGAGACTGGGGAAAGGAGGCAGGAGAGGGGAAGAGAGAGAGTGGGAGAGGGGAGGGGGAAACATGAGAGGGAGGGAGCTGGAAGGGGAAAGCAAGGGGAAGAAGGGGGAGGGGAAGCTCAGGGTTGGGGGTCTCACTGGACCAACTTGACTTTCATGCTAACCTGCTCCTGGTTTCGCATGTGGCCTTTGGTGGTCAGGCTAGCAGCTATCCTGCCATAGATGGCCGCGTTCCTCCATCTAGTGCGGAGATCATGGATGTTGGGGGCATCCCCCCTAGACCTGAATAAGATCCATGATCTCCACCCTGGACCAGGAAGATGCCCGCCTTCTACAGCCCCTGTCAGGCTCCTGGGAGCTGGCAGACTGGTCGGGGGGAGCGGTTGAGGGCTGGCTGCCAATGGCTTGCTGGCTCATGTTTTGGGGCCACTGGGTCAGGGGCCCCGGTGGCCAGGGTCTACCCCTTTAATGGCTCCGGGGCTGGGGGAGAAGAGAGAGAGTTTTCCTGGTTGCGCCCAAATAGCTATTTCGAATTTGGCGTTACTCCTTGTAGAATGAGGTTTACCAAATTCGAATTAAGGGCTCCACTATTTTGAATTTAATAGCGTCTATACATGCAAACCGCTATTTTGAATTAACTTTAATTCGAAATAACGACTGTTATTTCGAATTAACTTTGCAGTGTAGACATACCCTTACCTTCTCCATGCCTTTGTTTTCCTGCCACACTTTGTCTTCTCTATTTAGACTCTACGTTCTTTGAGTCAAAGACTGTCTTAGTGTATGTTTGTACAGTGCCTAACACAAGGGAGCTCTGATTTCAATAGATGCTACCATCACACAAATAATATGTTATACCAGACTTACACTGGCATACATTGAAGTCTGTGGTGAGCATCGTGAAGTCTATGCTGTTATGCCACCTATCATGGTGTAGGAGAGTGTTAGTTTCATATTATCATAGCAAGCCAAACAGTCAGTGGCATTCGTAGGGACTGTAATGTGATTCAGCTTTAAATTAAATATAGAAACATTTTAAAATTTTCTCATTGATTTATTTTTAAAAAATTAAAAAATAAGGTAACTTTTTTTTCTTAAGAACATAAAAAATAGGAAAACAATGTAATTTTCTTGTCTTCTGTGTTTTGTAACTGGATCACTTATGTGCCTGTGCCTCAGGTCTTTCCACTCTCTCTCTCATCCACATTTAATTACTTTGCTTCATGTCATCTGCCTGGTTGTCTTCTCACGTTTGGTATCTTCAGTGCTGTTCTTCCTCCAGTGAGTATCTATGGCCTTCCTCCTGTGTAACTCCAGCTTCTTCTTTCAATGCTAGCCAAGTAAGGTTTCCTCTCCTCTCTCCAGTCCTGTGCCTCTAGTCACCAGTATCTAGTCACCATCTTTGTCACTCTTTCAAGCCTTCTTTCTTTCCACTTCTTCCCCCTTCTCTTTGTGGACAGTCCTATAAAGGGCTGATTGCCCTGAACACTAAGGCTATGTCTAGACTGCATTGCTTTTTTGAGATGCCTCCAGTATCCCAGAAAAGCAAGGCTGCATCCAATGACTCTTTCGCCATCCCTGTAAACCTCATTGTACGAGGAATAAGGGATGGCTCAAAAGAGCACTTTTTTCCAAAATTTGGTGCCAAATTTCAAAAAAGCCTCTTTTGAAAGCAAATTGCGTATCTTTTTCCATACTGTAAATTGCATATCTTTTTCCGATTTATCAGTGCAGTCTAGACATAGCCTAAGAGAAGTCAATATCCTTTGGAGGACTGAACCCTTTTCACTTAGCAAGATCCTAACTTCTTTAAATAGTAATAGAGATGTAGCCGTGTTAGTCTAGTCTAGCTGAAACAAAAAACAGGACTATGTAGCACTTTAAAGACTAACAAGATGGTTTATTAGGTGATGAGCTTTCGTGGGCCAGACCCACTTCCTCAGATCAAATTGTGGAAGAAAATAGGCATGACCATATATACCAAAGGGATACAATCAAAAAAAGTGAACACATGTAAAAAGTTCAAATCACATTTCGGAACAGAGGGGGGATAAAGGGGGGGGAGGTAAATGTCTGTGAGCTAATGATATTAGAGGTGATAATTGGAGAAGCTATCTTTGTAATGGGTAAGGTAATTAGCATCTTTGTTAAGACCCCGGTATAAAGTGTCAAATTTAAGCATGAATGACAGTTCAGAGGTTTCTCTTTCAAGCCTGGTGTGAAAATGTCTTTGAAGCAGTATGCAGGTAATCAAGTCATTGAGACAATGCCCTTTCTGGCTGAAATGGCAAGAAACTGTTTTTTCTTTGTGATACTGTCTGATATCCATTTTGTGTGCATTGATTCTTTGGAGAAGCGTCTGAGACGTTTGTCCAATGTACATAGCAGACGGACACTGTCAGCACATGATGATATAGATTATATTTCTGGATGAGCAGGAATATGTGTTCTTGATCTTATAATTGAATTGGTTAGGTCCAATAATGGTGTCAGCAGAGTAAATATGTGGACAAAGCTGGCAACGGGGTTTGTTGTAAGGAAAGGTCCCTGGGTTGGTATTAGTGTGGTATGTCCTGTGGTTGTTGGTAAGAATCATCCTGAGGTTAGGTGGTTGTCTGTAGGAGACTATGGGTCTGTCTCCCAGAGCCTCTCGGAGTGTAGTATCCTGTTCTAGTATAGGTTGTAGTTTATTGATAATATTTGATTTGTCCTTTTTACACGTGTTCACTTTTTTTGATTGTATCCCTTTGGTATATATGGTCATGCCTATTTTCTTCCACAATTTGATCTGAGGAAGTGGGTCTGGCCCACGAAAGCTCATCACCTAATAAACCATCTTGTTAGTCTTTAAAGTGCTACATAGTCCTGTTTTTTCTTTAAAGAGAGAACTGAAAGGATCTCTTGAGTTGTCTGCTTCCTGGTGCTTCCCTTTCCACCATCCTCCTCTCCTTCTTTTGTTCAAATCCATGATCTCCCAGCATCTGTCCACATCAACTTATAGTCTACACCTTGTCACTTGCTTCTTCCATCCTTTCCTGCCTCCTAAGTTTATCTGAATTTCTGATAAATCAAAATAAACATCAACAAAGAATCAGTTAAGCATGGATGCTTGTGAATGTTGATACTGTGAGTGTTAAGTGTTCATTGTTCTCTCAGCCTCTTCTATTACATCTTCTCAAGCCTCTTTTTCAACAAATGCTAAGTTACCCTATGCCCTTGGCTGACATATTGAAGAATTAAAAACATTTATGTGCCATTGGACCAAAGTTCCATTTGCAGCAAAAGAGTTGCCTGTACTGCCAACTTCACAAATGGCAATTTTTATAAAAACTCTGGTTGATGGGAATATTTGTTTAATCTTACTGACTGGAGTTGGGAAGGTGGAAGATTTCAAGAAGTTTTTCATATTAAGGCAAAGCCTTAATGTTTTGCACTGGGTTCTTGTCATAAAATAAACCTCTATCAAGAGCCTTAATATTAGGGAAATCAAATCAACTTTAGCAATATTTAAATTCACCAGTTGGCTTACAGTCAGATAATACTGCAAAGGCAAATGCTTATCCATCAATATTCCTTAATTCCTCATTTTAATTCATGAATCAAACTTAGCTGGATATTTTACAATTAAATGAGAGACCTCTAGAGTTATTGGCAGATGGCATGTATAGAAGTTGTGTAGAGAAATTACTTGCTGGCTGACTTTGGTAGAGACAGGCTGCATAGCATGGCTGTGCCAAGAACAGGAAAACAAACCATTTTTTATTATAGCTTGTTGCATTTTCACAATGAAGGTTGTTATGGATTCATTGGTGAAGTGCTTTCTATATAGTTCTGTAAAGCATGCATCATCATGCAGAAAATATTTTGACTGGTCTAATAGACATTCTCAGGTTTGCTAAGAGTATGCTGGTTTTGCTGATTTTCTGTTCACCATTTTCACAATTTAAATTAACTGAGCTACTGTAATAAATAAGAGTTCTGCTCATATTTCTAGCTCCCATTCCCCTTCTTAGAGTGGGATAGGCCTTTGCTCTCCACCAGACTAGTAATTCTGCTTGATGAGGATTCATCTATTTTATGGAAATCTCCCGTTGAAAGCTCAAAAGTGGTGGAAACTTCATTAATGAGAACTTCCAATAAGACTTTGCCTAATGAGCCAACCAAAACTGCACCTGAAGTAACTGAACACTATATATGATTTGTTTTTGAAAGTTAATATGCTTCAGACTGGATTAAGGATGCTATTTCCCAAAAGATTTGGATAAACATCTTTCTTCGCTTCTCCAGTAGGGCTGACAAATGGGTTGCATTAATCCTCAACCTATTTGAATATCATGCATTTGAGTGATCCAGCTACATTCTATATTTTAAGTTAGTGGTCTTAGTTGAAAATTTGCATGTTGCACACTGTAATGTGCTTGACTGCTCATGTAACGGTGGTGTAAACATGTAGAGACAACCAAAATAGTTATCTAGCATATGGAAATGGGGTAGAACGGGGATCTACTGAACTAGATGTTATAAAAAGATTGGCCTTGATCCTGCAAATACTTATATGTGTGCTTGATATTCTGACTGTAAGTAATGTCACTTCTTTTCATGGTACTGATCAAGCGCTTAAAAGTTAAGCACATATTTAAAATTTTGCAGATCAGAGCCACGGAATAGAAGGACAGCACCTATCCCAGACAAGAGGCAATCATAGGTAAAGTAATTCCTCATTTAACACTATAGATATGTTTCAGAAAATGATCATGTTAAGTGAAAACGTGTTATGCGGGGTCAATTTTCCCATTGAAAATAATGGAAAAGGTGGGGGTTGCGTTTCAAGCGGTGGTGTCTGTTGGGACCGGGACATAAGGTTGGGGGAGAAAGGGGACTGGGTTACAGCAGGGAGGGGAGGTGTTTGGCTCTGGGGAAGGAAAGGGGAGGACAGGGGAGGGGGCTTGCAGCCAGTGGCTGGGTTTCCCCAGCTGGCCAGTTGCCGGCAGCTGCGCGGGGCTTCCCCTGCCTCCTTGCAAAGCGGCGGAGGTTCACAGATGGCCGCGCTGTTCCCCGGCAACCCCCTCTGGCCGGATGCAAGGAGGCAGGGGAAGCCCCGCTCAGCTGCCAGTGACCGGCCAGCTGGGGAAACCCAGCCGCCGGCTGCAAGCGGGGCCAGAGGAGAGGGAGCAAGGCATCCGGCCAGAGGGGGTCACTGGGGAACAGCGCGGCCAGCTACGAACCTCCACTGCTTTGCAAGGAGGCAGGGGAAGCCCTGCGTAGCAGCCGGTGACCGGCCAGCTGGGGAAACCCAGCTGCAGGCTACAAGTGGGGGGCAGAGGAGAGGGTGAGAGGCATCTGGCCAGAGGGGGTCGCTGCAGAACAGCGTGGCCAGATGCGAACCTCCGCTGCTTTGCAAGGAGGCAGGGGAAGCCACATGCAGCTGCTGGCGATCGGCCAGCTGGTCAGGGAAATCGTGTTATTGCAGGGATGGTTGTGTTGTTCGAAAAATGTTCCCTAAAAAAAAAAAATCGTGCTATCACGAAAATGTGTTAAGAGGGCACGTGTTAAGCGAGAAATTACTGTATAACAAATTTGCTCTTGGATTCAATGCTTCTCGTTTATGAAGTAAAAAATATTAAATGTAAAGAGCTGTCATGAATGCAATTGTAAAATTTGCAAGCTTAGGCATTCAACAGTCAGAAATTTCAAGAAGTTCAGGTTGCTGTGACAATATTAATAACTAAGAATAGTATTAATATAATATTAAGGGTTGTATATTAAGACTGACACTTAAGAAGGGAGTGAGGAATAGAAAATGCTATTGTGGATGTGAACTTTTTTGGTTTGGGTGATTAGAACAATTGGAGAATGCAGTGGGGATGTGCAGAAACTTGATTGGGGACTCGTAACACCAACAAAGTGTTAGGCCAATCAGGCAGATTTGGCCCTTGGATATAGATGTGCATAATTGATTTAGGTCCTATATTTAAGGACAAAACTTGCCTACTAGTCTTCTAGTTCAGTGGTTCACAACCTTTTTGCACTCACAACCCCCTCGGGAAAATTTTGGTTGAGCAAAAAAAAAAAGTGGGGCCCCTTTAAATGCTGCTCCACTTGCCTGCTCTCTCTCCACCCCCACCGCGTGTATGTCGGGTGCCAAGCTGGCCTGAATCACAGCGCTGCGACCCCCCTGGAAGACAGTTACAATCCAACTGGGCTTGCGCACCGCTGTTCTAGTTGATCAATAAACATTACAAATACATCACACACCAAACTTAGTCCATGTTCACTGTCTCTGGAGTTCTCCATGGTCATTATTATAATATTTCTTCCAAGGAAATTATCTTGAATCACACAACATGTTGCCCTTGGAGCAGTCTGACATTTTAAAACCAAAGTCTCATTTGCGTCTGACACATCGTATTTAGCTTAAACCTTCAGCAGCATTGACTAGGCAAACCAGAGGAGTAAGATGGTGGAAAACTCCTACACTATTTAAGAGAAATATCTCACTTCAGTGACTGCTGACCTGCATCTACCCGCCTCCCAATGAATAAAGATGACTAGAGTACAGTGCACCTTTTCCTTATTAACTGTTTGAGTAAAGCTGTACTATGTTTAACTTTTCTGTCTATAAAACTGTCTTCTGATTTAACCTTGAAATGCCAACTGGCTTTTTAAAAGTAGCAATTACAGTATAAAATCAAATTTACCAGCTTGTGGAATGTCTAATGATGACTGATTAGGGTAGAGGCATAGAATCAGCAGTATGCTTTTTGCAAAGACCAGGAGCACAATGATCTCCCTGAATAGGATTTATGTGCTGATTTCTTCTAATACAGCCTTAATCTGAAGGATTGAGGTATTCGTTCATGGCCTTGGATAGCTTATTAGAACACGAGTAATAAGTAATGTTGCTCTTTGGCTGAGCTGTGGACAATTTCAGGATCTACCAACAGGTCGCTTTCTGTTGCTAGAAGGAAACCGTTTTCATGGAATGATATGTGGCGTAATGTGATTGTCCTGGGCCCTGCACCACTCTAGGAATGGCCCTGGTGTAAACAAAGGCAACAAGTTTTGTTTGCTGGGGGTTGCTCCCCCAGCTCTGCCTGGGTTCTGCCCCCACTCCTCTTCCCATCCCTGCTCACCTCTTCCTACTTACTCCATCTCTTTCCCAGCCAGTTCCACCCTCTCCCCTGGGTATGCTGCACTCTCGCTCCTCTCCCTTCCCCCCAGCACATCCTGACACTGCAAACCATCTGATCAGTGGCAGGCAGTAGATCCTGGGAGGGAGGAGGAGGTGCTGATGGTACTGAGAGTGGCGAGGGCAGGGGTAGCCCGAGGCGGGCTGCTGGCAGCTGGTGCCCCAGGTGGAATGTGTGAACAGCGCCCTCGCACCCCAGGCAGAATGCGTGACTGGCACTCCCACCTCCACAGCCCTCAATGGCGTGACATCATCATTGGGCGCCCCATTTAATGCGGCACCCTAGGCAACGACCTAGTCAGCCTATACTCACAGGCTGCCCCTGGGCGAGGGAGGTTCTGGTAGGAGGGCTTTTAGTAACTGCTCCAGCCCCAGAGCATAAGGCTCCATAAAGCCCAGGGTGGCCACCCCGATTCGCTATACACTGGGACAGCTCTGGTTCACACTATGTATATTAGTCTTATTGCATACAAGCAATTCCAGAACCTTCAGCTCAGCCACCAGCAACAATTGCCTTCCTCATTTCCCCCACACACTGCCATGCATCCTTCTCCTCCTGGCTGAACCAGAAAGGCCTGAGTGAATTTCTTGTGATACCCTTTTCCAAACTATCACTGCTCAACAAATTCATTACCATAATATTTACAAGCACCTCATATAATGAAAGTATCTCTTTAAAAAAAATCTATTCAATATTTCAGGCAATAGATAATGCTCATGTTGGGAATTCAGTTTTATTCACTTTTTCCACATTGTCAAGTGAAGCTACTACCTACGGGCCGCAACTGAGCATGAGATTTGTGGGCAGCAAATTTTCTGGCTGTCAATAGTGATGTCTCAGAGGTTCCTTTCTGACATTACTTTCTCTCTTGTAGTGAAGCTGTTTCTAAATTAATTGTTGTACTGAACAAACAGACTGTTCTCAGAAAAGTAACTGAACCACAAGTTTCATGAACTTTCTATCAAGTATAAAGCACTTGGGTAATACAACTGTTTTAATTCAAATATGTAATTTCAGTATATTTCAAAAACAGTAATAAATGACTCCACTGAGCTGTTGCTAGAAGAGGTTTTGGAACAAGTTGATAAATTACACAGTAGTAAATCACCAGCTCCTGATGTGTTTCACTCAGAGGTGAAAGTAAGCCAGTGTGTCTCGGTACGCTGCTCCAGCAAGAAAGAGCCAGCCGGCTTGGGCAATCGGCTGCAGGAGGAGCTATGGTGTGCTCCCAGCTTGGCTCCTGGGGCTTCCTGCTAGGCAGCAGGCAGGAAGATTGAAGGAGCTGGCTGGGGCTGCATTCACCCACTAGTTAGGTAGGATGGGTAGACTGAAGCCCTCCACCCCCGAGATTCATACGGGGACTCTGTTTGCTCTTTCCCTTCCCCTCAGGGAGCAAGAGCAAAGCACACAGAGTGTGAGAGTCTCTCTCTCTGGGCTTTGGAAGGGAGACGAAGGGACAAAGGAATGAATAACCCACACCATGAGCTTCCCTCTTGCTCCCTGAGGCTATGTCTAGACTACATCCCTCTGTCAGCAGAGGGTTGTAAATGAAGCACTTCAAAAGTTTTACCTAATTTTTTTGGTTTACAGGATCTTTTGAAAAAGTGCCCCGTTTTCGAAAGAACCACATCTAGACTGCGGTTTCAATTTCGAAATAGTGCTTTTTTGAAAGAGCACCATTACGTAATTATGCAAATGAAGTGCAGGATATTTAAATCCAGGCTTCATTTGCACTTTCAAAGTGCTTCATTTACATCCCTCTGCCGACAGAGGCTACATCTACTGACAGAGGGATGTAATCTAGATGTAGTCTGAGAGTGACAAAAGGGAACAGAAAGCAGCCTCCTAGTATAAATCTTGAGCTTCCTACTTTCCCCAAATAGTGTCCTTGTCCCCCTGCACTCTGCAGCCACACATACCCCAGCCCCTCTGCCCTGAGTCCCCCATGCCTCTCCTCACAAACCCCAACCCTGACTCCTGCGCACATATACAGTCCCCTGCCCTGAGGCCCTACGTCCCAAGCTACTGGCCTGACTTCTGCACACACTCCTCAACACATTCCCCACTGCCCTGAGTTCACCTCCATACCACAACTCCCTGCCCTGAGCTCACCACACTCCATCCCACACTTAAATGTCTTATTGCAACCCCAATCTCCTGCCCTGAGCCCTCCCCCACAAGGGGTGGGGGGCACAATCAACAGTACCTGTAAAAAATGTAAGTTACTGTCGCCCGAGATTTCTGGAGGAACTGAAATATGAAATTGTAGATCAAATGTGGTATGTAATCAAACACTTAAATCAGCCTCTGTACCAGATGATTACAGGATATAGTTAATGTAACGCTGATTGTTTTATAAAGGGCTCTGAAGGTGATTCTGGTAATCAGAGGCTGGTAAGCCAAACCTCAGTACCAGTGTGGCCATTCTTATCTAATCACAATTAACCTTTTCAGGTAAAACTGATGCAAAATAAGCACTGACATCAAGAAAGTGTAAGGCTACGTCTAGACTGGCATGATTTTCCGCAAATGCTTTTAACGGAAAAGTTTTCCGTTAAAAGCATTTGCGGAAAAGAGCGTCTAGATTGGCATGGACGCTTTTCCACAAAAGCACTTTTTGCAGAAAAGCGTCCGTGCCAATCTAGACGCGCTTTTGCGCAAAAAAGCCCTGATTGCAAAAATGGCGATCGGGGCTTTTTTGCGCAAAACAATACTGTGTTGTCTACACTGGCCCTCTTGCGCAAAAGCATTTGCGCAAGAGGGCTTTTGCCTGAATGGGAGCGTCATAGTATTTGCGCAAGAACACTGACGATCATACATTAGATCGTCAGTGTTCTTGCGCAAATTCAAGCAGCCAGTCTAGACAGTTGGCAAGTTTTTCCGGAAAAGCGGCTGATTTTCCGGAAAAACTGGCCAGTCTAGACACAGCCTAAGTGTTTATCAGTTAATAGCTCTTCTTCCCACTAAGAAGAAGATCTATATGCTCCTTTGTCTTTCTCTTGTTCCTAATGTGTGTGTATATATAGAATCTGTTCTTACTGCCTTTGGGTTTCTTGCTACTTGAATTTCTTGTAACTCATTTTGTTCCTTAGCCTTTCTGATTTTATTCCTAAATGCTTTGACCTATACTTTTGTACTGATCCTTAGCTAGGCGTCCATGTTTCTGCTTTTTGTAGGATTCCATTTTGATTTTCAGGTCACTAAAGAGCTCCTGATGATGCAGACATATTGGTCCCTTACCAGTCTTCCCATCTTTTCTTTGCATTGGGATAGGTTGCTATTGCTCCTTTAATATTCTAAGAAACTGTCAGCTTTTTTGAACCCTCTTTTCCTTTATATTTTCTTCCCAGGGGGACCTTATCTACCAATTAAAGGCAGCTTCTTTGAAGTCCTCTGTCCTTGTCCTACTGCTCTCTCTTTCCTTTCCTTAGAATCATGACATCATCAAAGTGCTTTCCACCTTCAGATGTGTTAGCTCTTTGTTGTCCAAAATCAATTTTCAGATAGCTGCCCCCGGTTACTTCCTCCACTTTCTGAAATGAAAAGTTATCCCCAAAGCATTGCAAGAATTTATAGGAGAATTTGTATTTTGCTGTATTACTTTTCCAACAGATGTTTGCATAGTTACAGTCCACCGTCTACCAGGTCTTGTGTTTGGGATATTCCTTTGTTCCAGAAAATACCTCATCTGCCTCTTCTTTCTGATATTGTGGTGTATAATACACCCCTACCATGACATCACCCATTTTCTCACCTTCACCAAGAGACTATCAACTGGTCTGCTTCTCATAAGAACAGCCATACTGGGTCAGACCAAAAGTCCATCCAGCCCAATATCCTGTCTGCCAACGATGCCCAATATCAGATGCCCCGGAGGAAGGGAACACAAAAGGTAATCATCACATGATCCCTCTCCTGTCATCCATTTCCAGACAAACAGAGGCTAGGGACACCATTCCTATCTATCCTGGCTAATAGCTATTGATAGACCTAACCTCCATGAATCTAGCTAACTCTTTTTTGAACCCTGTTGAAGTACTAGCCTTCTCATCTCTTTCTGGACTCCAGAACAAATGTGTACATTCTTGATGTTTAATGCAATGCCACTTTCCCTTTTCTCCTGTATGTCCTTCCTGAATACACTATGCTCTTCTGTCCCTATATGCCAGTCATACAATTTATCCCACCAGGACTCTGTGATGTCAATTGCAATAATTTAGCTTTTGAACTAGTACTTCCAGTTCTTCCTCTTTGTTCCCCATATTCAGAACAGCTGGTGGTTCACTCTAAGTGCCATGCACCCCTTGCAGGGCTGGGGCAGTGGGTGGGAGACTTTGTATACTCCCACATGCCCAGGCTCTAATTGGCCTGGGGGTGGGAAGAGAGTGTAAAGTCTCCCACTGCCAGGGGCATGCAGTGCCTAAAGCTGTTCTGAGCAGTTGGCAGTTCTCTCAAGGCACCAGGAGTGGGGGGGAGCAAAGACTTCACGTGCTCCCCACCCTCAGGTCAATCAGAGTCTGTGGGTGAGGGAGCACAGGAAATGTCCTGGCCCCACCCCCTTCCATCCGAGGCTTGGGGCCGCTTAAAAAATTTGTGAAGTGTCCCCCCCCTTCTAAAATTATTGCCCACCCCTGAAGTTATATGATTTCCCTGCATGATATTAATGCATGCGCCAAACCCCAGCTCTACCCAGGCAGAATTTGGCAAACTGGTCTGTCCGAAACAAAGGAATGTGTACTGTGCTTAGTTTGCATTTAAGCAGTAAACAGAGTCATCGAGCAGCAGGATAGTCCTTCTGTATAAATTTTTTGTCTTCATTTCTCAGGTGGAAATTGCTTCTCCATTTTATAGTTTCAGTCTCCCCTGTGAGAGAAAAACACCTTAAGAGCTAAGTCATTTGCACAGCTTAAGTTGAAATAGCTTAATTCGGCTTTTGGTGGTGTCTACATTTCCATTTCCACGGATGGAAATCCGAGGAAGAGCACTCTTCCCCCGACTTCCCTTACTCCTAGTACAATGAGGGTTATAGAAGTCAGAATAAGAAGTCCTCCAGCTTTACATTATTTTGACATTATGTCAAAATAACTGCATGTACTGTAGATATGGACTATGTTATTTTGGAATAACACTGCTGTATAGACATAGTTTACTGCTGAAAGCATCCTGAGAAATTTAGCTTGAATCTGATATAGTTTGTTAGGCACCAGTAGTATTTTAACTTTATTTTCTTGTAACCACTTCTATGATACATTACTTACACTCATCTAAAATCTATTTCTTTATAGTTTATAAACTTGTTTTCTTGTTTTATCTAGTCTGGTGTGTTTAAACGGAATTTCCGAGACGCTTCAGTTTGTGGTGGCAAGTTGTGGGCATGTTATTTTTATTAAATAATATAAAAGCTTGTATTGTCTATATAAACGCTTGTATTGTGCAGGAGACATCTTGGCAGTACAGGACATACATATCGAGGGAAAATCTAAGACTTGGGAGTGTATTGGGGTCACCTTGCAGTATAACTTAGGCTGGTAAGAGCCAAGATGTGTTTGGCTGGCTGCAACACACACACACACACACACACACACACACACACACACACAGAGCTGGGAGTGACTTGCATTCTGGAGGCTGTTTGTGAGCAGTCCCTGCCAGAGGCTACAGCAGCAAAGCAGTAAAAGACACCCCACATTAGAGGGCAAGGTTGCTATAGCTATTCATTAGTGTGGATTGAACCCTGTATGTCACCATGTGTAATGATGCTCTTTCCCTCCTGGGTTAGGTGGACCCTATCTCTTCTCATTAGTCCTCCTTTCAAGAACACCATCCCAAAGCTCTACAGTTGATACCACCTATGCAGCCATACATTTATCTCCAGGATGTGTATCCTCCTGCCTGGCCCTTTATCTTTGCCTGATAGAAAGACCTAGACCATTTTCTGTACCACCAACTCTTTCCCCTGTGCTCCCAGATCCCTGCTGATCTGCTCAGGGTCATATCTGGCTGTGGATGCCGAAGTGGATGAGCAGGAGTCAGAGGGATGGCTCAGCCTCAGAAATGTTTCCATTGCATCTCAAAAATGGGCTCCAGGCAGGCAGTACAGGTGTCAGGGTAGTATATGGTAGTATATGGTGCATTATATACATTTCAACTGAAAAACATAATTTTTAATACAAATCTAAATGATAGAATGCAAAGATGTTCTCTCATTCACAACTATGACCTCTGTCTCTGCATTTCAACTGAACAGGCTTTCATTAAGTTTCAAATAATTATGGACTTGATCTGGTGGGAGTTCTGTGTGTGAAGCGGCTGACATCTCTGGATCGGTGTCTGAATATTAATCTCAGCTGCAATATGTGGCATAATAGTATTTATTCTCTGTGGGACTGATTAGGGTCCTGTTGCACTGCCAGTGCATCCTATGGGTCCAGAGATGTAATCAAGGGCCAGTATAGAACACAGAGAATTAGGCTGATGGAGTAGGGAAGCCCTGCATTAATTTTTCTTTAATGTCTCTCTCTGCTGTTTGAGGAAGCATTTTGGAAGCAGCTGCATTTTGTGGAGATCAGAGAGAACAGATGGGGCCCTAGAGCCAGTGCAAGACAAGGGAATCTGTGCGGTTAGCCTGATAACACTGGTACATCCCCAAGATTACAACGCTGTAGGGTGCCGAAGGCCCCTGCTTCTTCTACATGAGGGAGAGCAAACGTGATCATGATGGGAAACTTCAGAAGTGACTTAAAGGGAAAATGTATAGAGGTTTCACCCAGCTGCATTCTTCTCTTATGTGTTTTTCCATGGGACAAGAACATAAGAAGAACATAAGAACGGCCGTACCGGGTCAGACCAAAGGTCCATCTAGCCCAGTAGCCTGTCTGCCGACAGTGGCCAGCACCAGGTGCCCCAGAGAGGATGGACCGAAGACAATGATCAAGCGATTTGTTTACTGCCATCCTTCTCCAGCCTCTGACAAACAGAAGCCAGGGACACCATTTCTATCCCCTGGCTAATAGTGTTTTATGGACCTACCCTCCATGAAATTATCTAGCTTCTCTTTAAACTCTGTTATAGTCCTAGCCTTCACAGCCTCCTCTGGCAAGGAGTTCCACTGGTTGACTACACGCTGTGTGAAGAAGAACTTTCTTTTATTAGTTTTAAACCTGCTACCCATTAACTTCATTTGGTGTCCTCTAGTTCTTCTATTATGGGAACTAATAAATAACTTTTCTTTATTCGCCCTCCCCTCACCACTCATAATTTTATATACCTCTATCATATCCCCCCTCAGTCGCCTCTTTTCTAAACTGAAAAGTCCCAGTCGTTTTAACCTCTCTTCGTATGGGACCCGTTCCAAACCCCTAATCATTTTAGTTGCCCTTTTCTGAACCCTTTCCAAGGCCAAAATATCTTTTTTGAGGTGAGGAGACCACATCTGTACACAGTATTCAGGATGTGGGTGTACCATAGTTTTATACAGGGGCAGTAAGATATTCTGTGTCTTATTTTCTATCCCTTTCTTAATAATTCCTAGCATCCTATTTGCCTTTTTGACCGCCGCTGCACATTGTGTGGAAGTTTTCAGAGAACTATCCACGATAACTCCAAGATCTCTTTCCTGATTTGTCGTAGCCAAATTAGCCCCCATCATACTGTACGTATAGTTGGGGTTATTTTTCCCGATGTGCATTACTTTACACTTATCCACATTAAATTTCATTTGCCATTTTGTTGCCCAATCACTCAGTTTGGTGAGATCTTCTTGGAGTCCCTCACAGTCTACTTCTGTCTTGACTATCCTAAACAGTTTGGTATCATCTGCAAACTTTACCACCTCAAGGCATCTTCTACAATACTATGGTAGTGATCTAGTCTAGGCTTATGTATTCCCCATCTGTCATGATTTCAGGAACAAAAGTTGTGTCATTAATTTATTTGTCTTCTAGTCCAGGCTGATGGCTCTCAACCCACTTGTCCAAAATGAGTTTTTTTTATGAAAACCGCCCAACTAGAAAAATGATTCACATGGTTTTATTTATGACTCATTCATAGGATATCACCAAAAGGAATGTTTCTGGGATGGTATCATCACATGACGCTATATCAGTTGCTGACACAAAAGAATATTTATTTAGGTAGAAGGCTGTCTCGGCAATACATCTCACTTGTCTACGTTATTAGAGAAAGATAGAATGATCAGGTCATTTATACCGAAACCTTTGCCAGAGATAGTTTCATGAACAAATCATGAGAGTGTAAAGAAGTAAGTACAAGCACAGCTGGGTCAGCTACAGGGAACTTACCTACTGACGCAATCATTAAGACCTTGCCAAGAGACACTGAACATACAAATGACATAAAACACATCAGCGTCATAACTCAAGAAACCCCAGAAAGAATAAGGCCGCTTGACAACTTCAAATGGGACAATTAGCCTTTCTGAGGAGTCTGATCCTGGAGTTCTTATGGAGGCAATAAGAATTCCCAAATCAGTGGGAATATTTACTGTGTTTTTAAAAAATGCAGAAGGCTCAATATTTAGAATATCATTAACTGCCCCTTCGCCATCTCAAAGTACTTCCGCCAGTTCAACAGCACTCTTCCTCCTCTTGATTGCCTGAGTCCCTCCAATCCTCTGCTTCTCTTGACACGTGCAGGCAGATTGGGTAAGATTCTACAAAGCTCTCCCAGTAGAGCTGGTTGGAAATTTGCAGACAAAACACTATTCTGACACAGGACAGTGGGCATGGGGATTAATTAAAATCAAATCTTTCAAAACAAATATTGCCCACATAAAATAAATGTGATAGTATATTTGCAATATTGCTACTTCTTGGAAGACCAAGCCTACTCCCATTAAAGTCAATGACAGAATTCCTGTGGATGCAGAATCAGGCCCATTCTAATTAATACGGGTGACGGCTGTAAACATTACAGCAATGATTTCACCCAATCTTACCTAACACATACTATTTCCTGGTCAAGTCAACTGAAGAGAAATCCATGTAATAATCCTCCCTTTTGATGCCCAGTCGAGAACTCCATTGGAAGCTATTAGTCTCATTGAAGGAGAACCACTTTTGAAATTATTTCTTGGAAATGGATTGAAATCAGTTATAACAATTTTCTAGGGCTGAAAATGATTTTTCCTGGAATTATTAAAGCATACTTCTGTGTGGTGCTAACCAAGTGCTGGATTATCCCAACTTTGGGGAGAGATTTTTCAAGCCATTAAGTCCTAGCATTTGTCAGTTATGTTCAGAAGACACCGTTAATTAATATGATTAAACTTTTAACAGATTGTGCTGCAACTTGAAAGCTGTGTGGAAAAGACTGCTTGTCTTTCCACAGAAAATCACAGTTGATTAACATTGATGAACGATAAGAGGAAGTGTGTCAAATTAAGTGTGGTTTTGATGTAATTATTTAATTTAATTCATTTTACCTGAATAGATGGGTTTTTTTCTTCAGACAAGGACAGTTAGTTTGTGGCTTCACTGTTTCATTGATTTTATGCCAACACATCAGTATGGTTGTGCTGAAACAAACAAAACTTGCTCATTTGTCTTGGCAAGACTGAAAATGTGCCAGTTTTCCTCCTCATTCTCTCCAATGCATCAGCTAGTGTTAGTACTGTCCTTTTATCATTTAATAAATCCTACCTTGTTTTCCTCAAGGCCCAAACAGTGTGGGCTACACTACATTTATGAACCTTGGGTCTGTTTACTGGTGCAAATATATGTACACAGTACTCAAGGACTGCTAACTATCTTTCAGCTATAGCTTGCCTCTCTGACTCTGAAAATACAGTGCTATGGCTTAATATTCTGATGTTGTTTCCTGTATATTATAGAGGGAAAGAAGATGAATAATCTTGCATTTTAGACTTTGCCACTCTATAGTACTACTGTGTACACTCAAGAAAAGTGGAAAACATTAAAAATGCCACTGCATACTTCAGAATCTGCTACATTTTGAATTTAAGAATAAATTGTTCAATCCTACTTTCACTGAGGACAATATACCCTGTTGGTTTACCATCTTTGAAATGCACAAGCAAACAGGCACACATCCCTCCCCCCACAAAGCAAGCCCACCACAACCTCAGCCATAAAGCAACTCCTCCCCTCCCCCGCAAACAGCCAGTGGTAGTACCTAGAGACACACAGCATATAGACAAACCCCCATCACACATCTCCTCACTCTTGCGTGACTCAAATGCACTCACACAGACATGCTGAGTGCGCTTCTGTGTTGGTGGGAAGACAGCTGCTGTGTTTTCATCACTTGTATCTGTTATCACTTAAACTGCAGATGCGGGAACACTGCAACATCTGTAGCTGGGTGCAGAAACTTTTCACATTTGATATCCCAGTGCATTGTGAGAACAATGCAGCTCTTTAGATGCACATTTTTAAAAAACCCACAGATTAATTTGTTTTTCTGGCAACTGGCAAATCCATTTAAAGATAAATCCAAGCCAGTCAAATGCCAGCATGTTGGTAACCTGAATGCCTCCTACAACCTTCATGGGGGTATGTCTTTGGATATCTGGAAGAAAATGGGTGGTACCCCTAAAGGGCTCCCTTACACCAGGTGGGACCCATTGGCAGGCCCGCCAATAGGAGGAGGGGCAAAGCAATACAAAAGAGACTACTGCCACCCTGGTGGCGGCCAGAGCCCTGGACCCTTTAAATTGATGCCAGGGCACTGCGTGGCATGCTCCAGGCAGCACTAAGGGCTGCCTGGGAAGGGCTTCCTAGCTCCAGCCCCACCCCTTTATCCCAAGGCCCCGCCCTCTTCCCCAGTGGCCCGGTGAGGCTGTCATCCCCACTGGCCATTGGGATACAATGTGAGGAGGGGTTGGTTGTAACATTGCAATTTAACATGTAAAACTTGTGGCAAATGTCCACTTCAGGTGCGCCACATGGAAGAGAGACAGTTATCAGATAACATAAATGGACTAGAATTTGAAGGGAAGTATCCCTTAAAGGAGGTGAGTAAGGAGGGTTTGGGGTTCCTGCATCTTATACAGTGGGAAGCCTCCTTTTCTTAGGTCCTGTGACAGGGCGTTTGCCCTGCACTGGCCCTTTAAGGGCAAAACCCCAGCCCTGAGCAAGGGCAGAGAGTGAAGCCCCAGCTGAGTCAGTTCTTGCTAATGAGGGCCCAGCTGGGGGCTATATAAAGGACTCCTGGAGGGTGGGGAGAACTGACTACTGCTCTGGGGAGAGAGTAATAGGGACCTGACTGTCAGGGAAGCAGGAGGCTTCCTGGAGGTAGAGCAGTGCTGGGGAAGGAAGGCAGAGCTGGGGAAGCTCTGGCCAAGCAAGCTCCCAGGCTGCAGGGCTGGAAGCAGCCAGGTTAGGCAAAGGCAGCAGGTCCGCACCCCTTTGTCTGTGATGAGTGGCCATTACAGACTGTAGTTTGCCCCGACGCAGAGGCTAGATGAAGACTGGCAGTGGGTCACTGAGGCAAGGGGGGTACAGGGGAACTGGGTGTTCCCTGGGAGAAGAACAGGGTGACCTGGGGAGGGGAGGACACTGGCGTGCAAGCAGGATAAACACCAACCCCCAGAAGGGGGCTCAGACACTGGAGTGGGCACTGCCGGAGGGCAGCGTCCTGAAGAGGATGCCAAGGTCCATGAATGACACGTGTCTGGACTATAGAGAGCAGCGAGAACACGGGGAGACACCAGCTAGAGGGAGGCATCCAGCCAATCAACAAGCGAATTCCCAGAGCAACCAACTGGAGGTGCCATGGTGGTGTGTCTGCGCCGTGACAGGTCCCTTTTCCTGAGGAAGGATTTGGGATTCCTATTTCTGGAACAACAGGGAACTGATCCTGCACCTGCCTGCACTGTACATTTTTTTGACTGATACTCCTAGATGTTTTGTGTTACTGAAGTTGCAATCTAATTAAACTACATCCATTGCTCCCTGTTTGTCTTCCAGCATGGGCAGACAGTGAAAGTTTTGTTCTGTTAAGCCAGTAACTGAGTGACCCCCGATAGTCAAATGTTCATTAATATGCTAATAGAAACTGCTCCAAGCAGGATGTGTTTTCATACACACAAAGAGGGGTGGGGACCCCTTGAAAAGCTCTTAGTTGCTCAAGTTAAACTTTCTAAGCTGCTTAATCAGGCTTATGCACTAGATTGTATATCCAATTTACAGGAGTCAGCCCTTTAAATAGGATGGAAAGATTTTTTTTTTTTAATGAACTGGGTGAAATCTTTGAAATAAGCAGGTGTACATCCCTGCAAATTATAAGAAAGTTAAAGTGCTTTGTAGCTGAAGTTGAAGGAATGCAGAACAAATCAAATACACAGTGAAATGCAATTGTACTTGTGTGCTGATGGGTAGATGGAAGGATGAAGACAGACATAATTTTGACACCTGAATTTATGCAGGCTATGGAAGGCTCTGTGAGATGGGGAGGGAAAGGGTAGGAGGAATGGAAATTAACAATACCCACTGCGTCAGGGTTGCTAACTGTCAACAAATTCAGAGAGTCCATAAAAAAGAGATAAAATTGGACCTGTCCATGAAATCTGTGAAAAGATTTTGATATCAGCAAAAGAACACCGAGCTTTGCAGTGGAGCTGATGAGTCCCTCCCCTGTGGCCCTGCGGCAAGGTCTGTGCTTCAGGACTGCTCCAGGGAGTCTACAGTTCCCAGGTTGGAGGCAGAGAGGGGAATTCTCCTGGTGGGGGCTTCCTCTGACCTGCTGCTGGCTGGTGGGGGCTGCTCTTCTCCACCTCAGGCTTTGAACTCATCTTTGGCATCATTAGTATCAACACAGCAGCAACGTTTGCTGGGTATGCATGGAGTACACACCCCTGCTGGACTCCCCACAGCTTGCTGGGGATAGAGTACAGCAGCCAGGCATAGCAGCCTCCCACAGGCTCCCTGCCAGTAAGTCACCACGGGCAGTCACTTAAATATGAGAAACTGCATTCCTGTGCTGGGAGGATTATTGACTGTCAAAAACTGGCTGGGAAAAATTACTAATGCAATGACTGACAGTGTGGAAGCTGTAATGTTTGATCACAAAGTGGAAAACTTGGAGGACAGTGATATGACTAGTAATTAGGTTAAACTAGCATAAAACATTGCTGTTGTGATGTATGAATACAAACTGTGAATATTGTTCACTTTTGTCCTTTTGAGACATTTTTATATTATGTGAGAATGTGTCCCTATAAAAGTTTGGCTGTTTGTAATTTTTTCTATACTCTTCATAAAAGTAATTTTCAGCCGCTAGCAACCTTGCACTGATTGGGGAGAGATGTTTGTCGACTATTATAATTTAGAGACAATCCCTCATAAGGGACAGTATTAAACATAAGAATTTGGAGATGTGCCCTGGAGTCCGCTGTTGCATTGGAAACGTGGTTGTGCCGAAGCTCACTATAGAAGCTCCCCAGTTTTTTTTATTAAAGTCTTATTCCTTTTTCCTTCACCGGTTTGTTATGAAATCCAAGATTGCTATAGAGAGCAAAGAGAGACACAGGAACTCAGTCTGACAGCCTGGCAGAGCTGGGCAGAATCTTCATGTACTTAAACTATGAGCTCATTAGAATATAGACCATCTTTTTTGTCCTATGCTCATATAGCGTCTAGCCCAATAAGGTCTTAGAGCAGCGGTGGGCAATAAGCGGCCCGTGGGCCAAATATGGTTTACCAGGGCTTGCCCCGGCAGACAACCAGACACTTTATTTACCTTTGTGTCCACAGGCACGTCTGCTCACAGCTCCCATTGGCTGTGGATTGCTGTTCCTGCCAATGGGAATAGCAGAAAGCAGCACTGATCGGGACACTGCTTCCCGCAGCAATCCATGGCTAATGGGAGCTGCAAGTGGCCATACCAGTGGATATGCTGTAAATAAAACATGTAATGGCCCGTCAGGTGAACCATGTCTGGTTCATGATCTGCTTATTGCCCACCACTGTCTTAGTTCATCACTGGGCCTCCTAGGATATTGTCTGTATTGCAATTCAAACCTGCAGCTAGCTCAGGCTCATAGCGCTCCAGGAGTTCAAGCTAAAGACTGTTTGTTGCAGTATAGCTGCTCAGACTGGAGCCAGAGCTCTGGAACCCTCTCTCCCCTTGGGGTCTCAGAGTTCAGGCTTCAACCTGAGCCCAAATGTCTACACCACAATTGTAGTATAGACCTAGCCCATGGTGCTACAGTTATACTACTGCTAACTAATAATTTAACCTCAAATTCTTTGCAATTAGGTTTACAGCTCGTTTAGCTACACTTTCTGCAGTGCTTTGTCCAGATGTGCCCAAACTCTGCTTGATGTTGATTGTGATTTTTTTTTTTCCTTCTTGTTTCACTACTCTGGGCCAAACATGCATTCCTTTCATTTAAGGTTACTGAACTGGAGAGAGATGCTGTTGTGCACCTCAAAGAAAAGGAAACCGATTTCCTTTTTTTAAAGGGAAGCAGAAGTTGGAGAGCAGTAATGGGCATCTTTTCCTCATGGGAGGCAAGTTTTTCATCTCCAACAATGCTGTAAGGAGAGGTTGGTGTGTGGAGAACTAGACTATCAAAAGAAGTGCTAGCTCTTGTATTGTTACAATCTGAGAAATCCACTTCTGTTCAACATAAAACTCCTGGTTGATTTTATGAAATGCTTGTCATTGAATGCCTCACTGGCCATGAAACCCACCATCATGTATCTCCCAGACCAGGGACAACAGAGTTCTTTAAACTTTTACGGCTCTTGTTCCATTCAAATAGAAGCACCACAGGATGATGGGTGAGAGCAATGGAATTTCCCCAGAAAAGAGGACACAAAGACAGTATGTATTGATGCTAAGATTTATAAATTCAGAAGAACTCTCTGAACCGGAGACAAAGGAAGAGAGAAAAATAAAGTGGTGTGCTTTTGCAACAAAGGGGACCTTTTCCAATTACATAACTAGCCACTCTTAAAGGAAGGTGGCTGGAGGAGAGAGAGAGAAATACTGTGATTTGGAGGAAAAGCCACGTGTAGCAGGAGAGGAGACACTCTGACCTAAGCCCAAAGAGCATTCTAGTGTGGTGAGGAGGCCGCATCAGGGAAACATATGTTGATATTTATTACTTGTCTGAAGTTATGTTTTTGTGCTGCCTAAAGTGAAGTGTATTTGTTTTAGAAACCTTCTTGAAAAATCTGCCATGTGCTTTACCTGTAACATGTCCTAGAAGAGTTAAACCATAAAATAAAACACTCATGAGGCTGGAGCTCTGGAGAAGGATATGCTGAAGCCGCTGGGATGTCCTTGGGGATTAGCACTACTCTTGAGGGCATTGTTCAGCTGGACCATGTGGTCCCATTTCTCTGAAGGGATAACAGAAGAGCCTGTGTCCAGGGAGTGTACCAGAGGTGCCAAAGAAATAGATAGTGCTGGAGCCAAGCCAGGTGCAGAAAGCTTAAGGACACCCGGGTGAGAGTGTGGTAGGACCAAACACAGAAGCCCTCACAATGGTCAGTGGGAGTACACTGAGGAACAGTTAGTAAAAACACATTCTTTCAGTGGTGCTCCTCATTGCCTGGTAAATTGGTAGTGAAAGAATATACATGCCGTGTTGGCCATGTCAAAAAAGGATTGATATGATGGTGCTTAATATTTGTTTCATTATTTTGTTGGGCATAATAGTTTGGCTCCTTGGACCAAATACACAGTGGATCTAAATGAACATAATGTCTTTGGAGCACCACTGTACTGATTCACACCAGCTGAAGATCTGGCTTGTATGGGATGGTAATTGCCATTTTTTATTTGTTGTTTTTATATCACAAGTACAGTGCTATTGTGGAAAGTGATTCTGTAACAGTGGCATTGAGATATTTCATTGATGCTCACTCAAGTAATAGCCAATCATTTTTGAACCACCAGCAGTGGCGTAGCAAGGGGGGGAAGTGGGGAGCAGTTGCCCCAGGTGCCACGCTAGGGGGGCACCAATTTAGCCCCCTCTGCTCCCCCTCTCATCCCTCAGTTCGCCTGCTCCTCCTCTGCCTGCTGCTGCTGGCTGAAGCCTCCTCCCTGCCTGTCCACCCCCAGCCCGACCCTCCTCCATCTCTTCCGACAGGTTAGTGCATGCAGCCCCAAATTGGAGGGAGTGAGGGAAGATGTGGTACAAGCTCCCCGCCCCTCCTCCCAGGGTCGGACTCAGCCGTGCGCCAGGTTCTGGGCCCCGCTGTGTGGTGGGGGAGGAGGCGCAAACTTTTCCTTTGCCCCTGAATGCATAACACCCTCGCTACACCTCTGACCACCAAACCTAGAGATTCAAACTACTACATTAAACTTCAAACGCAATCTTGATGGTTCCTGCATCATCGCAACTGAGATTTAGTTAACTACAAAACCCAGGTCATTGACCCCAGTTGTTGTTGGGGTGCAGTTCTAATGTGAGTAAAAATGATGAGAGAGCGAGAGCGCGCATGCCAGGGTTAGCTCCCAGCAGGTTACCACTGCTATATTTACCTGTGCCTCCACAGGTGCAGCCACTTGCACCGTCCATTGGCCATGGATTGCCATTCCCAGCCAATGGGAGCTGAGGGAAGCATTGCAGATTGGGACACTGCTTCCTGCAGCTCCCATTGGCTGAGAATGGTGATTTGCAGCAAACAAGCACTTAAAGCAGCCGTACCTGCCCACCATTGGTTTAGAGTCAAAGGAGAAATGATAAGTGATAGAATAGAAAGACTGAAGGAGCTAAACAAAAACAGATGATTCAAAGGAAATAATCATCAGAACAGGTTAAAAGAAACTCAGCAGTGTTGGGAGCAGATAAAATTTAATTTGATTTGTTTTGTTAGCAAATAATAAGATTTAGATAACTCAGTATTATCAACTGGAAATTTTGTATAGCTTATTTTGAGTTTAATTTCAAAATAGTTTACACAGTGCCAAATTTTGAAATAAACCACTATTCCAAAATGTTCCCTTAATCCTTTTGGAAGGAAGCTTACAGGGACGTCAGAAAAGTGCACCTGATATTTTGAAATAAAGGGCTTGTTCAAAAGACATGGAATAAACTATTTTGGGATACCGGAGGTATCCTGAAATAGCATCACAGTGCAGATGCACCTTCACAGATACCTGGCCATCTTAATTGTTCTTTTTTGATATCTCTAATCTCTTACTAATGGTTTTAACACTAATAATTTATAGTGCTACAAGTTAAAGTTCATCAGAAGTAGAAGGATATTTTGGAATAATTAAAATTTAAGCCGAGAGTTGCTGGTTTCAGGGAAAAGGACACTTTTCCTGGGAGACTTCCCTGAGGAACTTTGTTGAGTTTGTTCCCTGAGATTGAATTATCTTTATTTTATTCCAATAGGATTTGCTATTGTTGGGGGTTTTTGTTAGTACTGCAAAACAAAAACTTCTTTATTAAGTCTGTCTAATGCATTGTTCCATTTTAATTAAAATATGGTCTTAGGAGAAGGCAAAGACCAGAAATAAAAGCTACAGATAGAATTAATTTTACTTAGAAAAGATAATGCATCAAGAAGGATTGAAATAGTCTCAGGACACTGAATTGCCTGCATGTCCCCTGTACTGGAAGTGCATGGGGTAGGCATTTGTGAAAGTGTTTTTAATGTAAATAATGAATTGCCTTCAAATGCCCATTGTAACTTTCCAATCAATAACTGGCAAATAATCTCATAAGGCCCAATTCTGCAGTCCTTATTCAGGCAAAAGTCCTGTGGATGTTGATGGGTAATAATAATTCTGAGTGTAAATTAGTAGATTTCAACCAAGGTCCCTATGAGAGTGTGACTGAAGTTATAGGCTCATAATATATGTAAGAGGCACATGTACGTGAATGTAAAATCTATCTAAAATGATAATCTGATAGATTGTCATTCAGGTTATATCAATTTCTTCCTGAGGAAAACCTTCCTTTGGTATTTCTAAATCCTCATCCCAGTCCAGTGGGAGTGCACGGGGCAGATATGGGGCTGTAGAAGGGATGGGACTTGCTGCCTTCTGAATATGCAGATTTTTGTGCTAAACTGTTTTGGGCATCTGCATATCTTTCCCTTTCTGAGGAATATTGCTGCAACCACAACACCCACCTTGGGATCTCAAACGCAGAATGTTTATAGGAGTCATTTCCCCATTGTCTGAAGGACTCACATTGAAGAAGCCAAGTCGGCTGCATCATCTTTTCCTCAGGTGCGGGCCAGTAAAACAGTGTTCCTGCTTGTTTCATCCTGTACACCGTATGTAACAGGGGAACAATATAGTCATAGATGCTCGTCGTAAAAATTCACTACTCTCTTACTGGGAAATTAAATTTCAGTTCTCCTGTGCTTTTCCCCCTTCCCAAAATGGTCATTGCTTCATTGTGGTGGTGGCACATTGGCTCAGCCACAGAAGAATGCTCAGTGAATAGGTTAGAGGAGGAGTGATCAATAACTTTCGATGGGGAGCCACTCTAAGATTTTGGTAAGTGGTCAGGGGCCACACTTTTCTATGGAGGGGTTGCAGGATCTGGGACAGAGTTAGGTGCAGAAGTTTCCAGACAATAGGAGCTGAGAGATTTTGCTGGGGGCAGAGGCAGCGCATAAAGCAGGGGTGGGCAAAAGACTCTCAGCGGGCTGGATCCAGCCCACCTAGGGCTTTAATCCTGCCTGCAAGGCAGTGCCAGGCCCTGCCCCCTAATGGGCAGGGGGAAGGAGTTCAGCCCCACCCCTCCTCCCCCTGCACAGCTGCTGGAAAGGAAGCAGCTCTGGGACTGAGTTTCCTCAGTAGCAGAGGCACCTGCGGCCGCGGTGCCTTGGGGCCAGCCCTGGACCATGTGGCTAGAGCAGTGGTGTCTCCTGCCTTTGGGGCCACGTGGCCATGGCATCAGTGCCTCTGGGGCTGACCCAGAGCTGCATGGCTGCAGAAGCAGTGCCTCTGGCCTCCAGGGCCTGCCATGGACTGAATGGCCACCATGGCAGCAGGGCCTCCCTCTGGGGCATCCAGGTCAGCGTGGCTGCAGCTGTTGCTGCAAGGGGTCATGAAGTCAGGTAAGATTCCCCCTCATCTCCAGACCCCCTCCCCAATCCTGTCACTTCCCTCCTCCCCAACACCTGGCACCCCCAGCTTGCTCTGACACCTTCCCTTGTTCTTGAACCCTCTCTCCTGGCCACGCACTGCACCCTCCCTTGTTCCTGCCCCCTCCACCTGGCCAGACACCCTACTCCTAGCTTGCTTCTGCACTTCAGCTCCCTCCCAGATCCTGCACCCCATCTCTATCCTACTAGCTGGCAGCCTTGTCTCATGCACTGTACCCCTCATTTTTGTGTCTACCCCAGAGCCTATGGAGGTCCATAAAATCCACTAACTCCAGAACCCTAGAAAAGTAAATTTGATCTATGGGAAGCCCTGAACCTCAGTCCCCCATTCCCTTCCCCTCACCGCATAAAGCTGGGGCACCATAGGAGTGAGATGTCTCAGTTGGGGCCACATCAGTGAGCGGTGGGGAGCGGGGAGGGGGTTGGAGGAGTTTTTTTGCTCCTCACTTGTGTGGTCCCCAACTGATTTTTTTTTTTGTGGGTCAGTGATCACTGATCCAAAAAGTGTTCTCCAGCCCTGCCATAAATAAAGAAAACATTGAAACCTTTTGTGTTGGACATAATATTTTACTTTATTTAAAATGAAGTTTGATAAACATGAAAGTTAAAACGCTTAGTCTGTTTCATAATTTAAATTAAACCATTCTCCCTAGCTGCAGCTGGTTCAGAAAATAAGGTCACCATATCCAGCAGGGTAGTTTTCAACCCTGCTCCCTTCCATCTGAGGCTCCGCCCGAGGCCCTGCCCCTTCCGGGTCAGCCTGCAGCCATGTCCGAAATTTGTGAAGTGGTTCCCCTTCCAAAATTATTACCCACCCCGGCATAAAGCAGTCCCCCTTCTTCCCTTCCTCTCTTCTGTGCAAAGAATCACAGGAAGCAGCTAGCCGCTTTGAGCGATGCTGCGCCATGTTCCATACTCCAAGATGACAGGATACAGCCAGATTAAAAGGCAGATTTAATCCAGGTAGGCTGAATCCAGCCCGGGGGCCATATCTTGCCCGCCCCTGTTTAGAATTAACTAAACATCAATCATGTTGATACAGAAACATGGAAGTAAATAAAGCTGAATCCTGTATATTTGTCAGTCAAGATGGCAAAACTGGGCCCTTAATGTTACAACTTTATAGCTGCTGTAGCAACAGCAATGGTTTCAGTGCAAAATATTTTCTCAATATATTCCTATTATCAGATGACGTAGTTACTGCATCTAGCATTGTTTCAGTCATTTCCACTATATCAATTTCTGTCTCTCTCGTAGTCTTTGTAAGCCTTCATTTCTGTCTGCTATTCATTGAATTATGGTCTGCACTATCAATCTGTCTTTCCATATGACTGAATCATTTCAGCTCTCTGCTCTACAGAATTATCCTGTAGAGTTATCATGTCATCCAATATCCTTGCTGCAGTGTTTGTCCAAGTTACATACACTTTCCAGATGACCTACAGCCACCCACAACAGCAAATTATTTTAATCTGTCCCTGTGGTTTAAACTAAAACAAAACACCTACTTTGTAAAGCCGGTACATTGAGTGGTACTGTATATGTAAATAAAACATATACTTGTCTACTGTCACATAGATATTGCTCTACAGTGATCATCATATTACATTTTTAGTAGAATATTATTCCAAATTGGTGTACTACAGAATACACTAGGTTAGGAACTTGGGTCTTGTTCAGCATAGTACCTGAAGCAAGAGCCAAGTGCATGGATGATTTTTCAGTGTGATGGCCAAATCCAAAAATAAATTAAAGAAATTGGTTCGTTCCAAATCAAAACTGGATTTTTGGTTGTTTTTTCTCACTAAAATGAACAACCAAAAACAATCCACTGGGTCAAAATTAAACATTTTGGATGTTGAAAAACTTGAAACAAATTGTTCTGATATTAAAAAAAAATCTTAGGTTTTTTTCCAGCTGAAACTATTGAGCAAATTTAACCCAGTTTTATGAACAGTTTTTGATATTTCTAAAATGGCATTTTGATAAACTTACTGACTTGACAGGAGTGCAAAGGAGTTTGGTGTGTCTTCCCCATTCAGTCCTTGAGCTTTTAGTGGGCGGTTTGGGTGTTTATCCAGTAGGCACAGATGTTCATTGTTTTATGCAAGGTATCAAATCACTACTCCCTGGGAATTAATTTTTGGACACTTGCAACATGGACTCCATTCAAAATTGTAACTTACATGTTAAAAGATCTGTATCCCACTATTGTTGTCACGCGTACAGCTGGTTGGGATTTTTCATCAAAAATGACAATTCAACGAATCTGAAATGTTTCTTGGAAGTATATATCTGGTTTGAAGCACAATCAAGTTCTGACAGTCCTGTGATTCCTAGCTCGAGCCAGGGCCCTCAGGTCTTCCAGGCTCATAGCCACAAAACCCGGAGATTGGCTTTTGATTGACATTTAGATTGTGTATGTTTTAGGCTCTATAAGGACTAATGGGGAGCAGGAAATCTAAAAGTCCTGACAGCCAAGGCTGACCTGGGATCCTGGAAGCTTGGGCTCCCAGGGTAAACGTTATTTTGAAAATTTTGAATAGAGCATTCTGATTATTTCCAAAAAACTGGATTTTCCTTCCAGATAATTTTGAAAAATCTACTTTTCAGGCGGAAACTCACATTTTTGTAGGATTTTGGAATTTCCTGTGAAATTGAAATTCTGACTTTCAGTTAGCTCTGCTTCGAAGCCTTCTAGTGCCCAGTATGAAGCAGTAACTCAGTATGCAATGTTTATCAATTTTTAGTTAGTCCCTGCAGTCTAATAACATTAGGGTATATTCATCAGCTAGCAACTCAAGCTCACGCTTAATGTGTATTTCCCTTATTTAAAAGCATTTTGCTATCAATCACTGCATAGTCTACAAGTAAAAAATGCATTAGACTAACATAATTGTCTTTATCATAGTTACATGCGGGCAATTTGAATAGTAGTGCTGTAATTACAGGGAATAATGTTGCAAGAAGCCTTGTAGTAAATGGATAGTGTCTTGAAATTGAAATTAGCAACAAACAGACATTTGCATAGCTATGGCTCTCCTGAATCAGACAGGCTGGCTTGATATGTACTAGGAATAAAAAGAATGAGGAGATTTGTACTTTATTGCACATCCTGAAAATATGCATTTAAGTATCGTTTGTAGAGTTTTTATTATGGCAGTTGGTGCTTATTAGTCTCATAAAAAGAAAGCATTCCTAGAAATATATCCATAAATATTTCATGATACAAATGAAGCGGGGATCTTATAAGATAGATTTCTGTAGTCTGTTTGCTCACAGTTTTAAACGAGAGCTGTAGATGTCTAATCAGAAATCCCTGTGTTTTAAGTTCTTGCCTGTTTTTTCATTAATCCCATTGCAAGTAATTGGCATTAACATTATAAAGTTATGATTGCTAATTCAATGTAAAGTTATACTCTTGGAAGTAATAGAAAAGATTTGAAGATAATTGAATTCTACATCTGAAAAGTTAATCACGGTGGATGAATAAATCCTGAAACCCATATCATGTTACACAGATCCTGCCATTTGTCCTCATTCATATGTTTTCAAGTGGGAAACAATGCAATGTCTTCTTTCCTATCAGCTATTACAGCATTCTTTTTTTTTCAGTGGACCTCAACTAGTTTGAATGGGAAAGCACTCAGCAATTGCAAGGTAGCAGACCAAAAATAATCCTTTTCTTCATCCTCATAGTTCAAAGTAATTATTTTCAATAATGCTCAGAGATGAAATTGTGTTAGGCAAGTGTGCACATGAAATGGGTCTGGACAGCTCTAAAATTCTTGTGAAATAATTCCATGAAGTGATTTCACTAAACAGGAGGTGGTTTACAATAGAAATATTATTGCCAAGATCTAAAAGGTGCATTACAGACAGGGAGGAAAATAAAGTGATAGGAGTCTGTAAGCCAGTCGCGCTCTGGAAAGGGCGGCTCCCCCTCGGCGTCAGTGGGCGTCCAGTCCGACCCAGTACATGTTGTGCCATCAAGTAGGGGAATTAGCGGCAATTGAGGACCCGAGCGATGGTCCTCCCACCGGGCGAGCGACAGTCCGGCGTCCAGAGCCGGCCATAGTCTAGGGCGGGCGGCGAATAAATGGTCCAAAAGCTCTGCCTCAATTCACGGTGGGCGGCTGCAAAAGTGTTCAACAGCCCGGCCTCGGGACGGGGCAGGCAACAAATAAACGGTTCAAAAGCCTGACCTCAGTTTGGGCGGGTCACAGATAAGCAGTTCTCAGGCCCAGCCTCTGGGGTGGGCAACAAATAAACAGTTCACAGGCCCGGCCTCAGTTCAGGCGGGCCACAAAATTAATAGTTCGGAGCTGAACCCTGGTTCAGGGCGTGGCAGCAGGCAAACAAACAGCAGTTCTAGGCCAAGCCCTTGTTCAGGGCATGGCAGCAGGTAAACAAGCAACAGCAAATAGTTCAAAGCCAAACCCTGGTTCAGGGCGTGGCGGCAGTGGCGATTGGCTGCAGTTCCCGCACAACCGAGGCAGGAGTCTGCCACCCAAGAGTGGGGTGGCAGGAGGGCCGCAGGCCCACCCGCTCCACTGTGTCCCAGCCCAGGGCCCTGGTAGCAGCAGAGCAGTCTTCTGCTGGGTCAGTGGGGATCCACTCCGCAACTCTGCCCTAGCTCTGTTTTAGCTAACAGGTAGTCAGCTTTCCCTGGGCTACTTCCAGAGGCTGTACCTGGGTCCTGGGTCGGTCCTAGGGGATCTAGCACATCAGCAGCTCGGGCCAAGTAGAGAATCCATCCTGGTCATCTGGGAGCAGCAGGCCCGGTGGCCCAGGCCAGCTCTCTGCTTCCACTGTGTCTTGCTCCTTCAGCAAATGCAAGAGTGGAGGCTTCTGACCCCTTCTCCCGCTGAGCCCTCTCTGGCCTTCCTGGCAGGCCTTTTATCTCTATGGCCCCCTCTTCCTGGTTGCTGGTCAGGTGCTTTGTCAGGGCCAGCTGCTGCCCACCAAGTCTCTGGGAGGGTGGCTCCCTCTCATGGTCAGTGAGCATCCAGTCTGACCCACTACAGAGTCAAACATGAATTTAGACTCCATTAGTCTTATATACATCCCCTTCTCAACATGTAAGGGAGTCTGTGCTGATGTAGCTTACACATTAAGGCTACATCTACACTGGCCAGTCTTGCGCAAGAACATATGTAAATGAGGTGCAGCGATGAATATTGCCGTGCCTCATTTGCATACTTAATGAGCCACCATTTTTGCACAAGAAGGAGCCGTCTACATGGCTCCTTCTTGCGCAAAAACCCCCTCTTGTGCAAAAGCTGTTCTGCCTGAAAATAAGCGGCAGAACGCTCTTGCGCAAAAATGGCAGCTCATTAAGTATGCAAATAGGCCTGGCGGTATTCATTCCGGTATTCATCTTCTTGCGCAAGACGGGCCAGTGTAGACGTAGCGTAAAGGGACAGATGGTGAACTTCTTTAATTTCCACTTCTACTGATAATTGCCTTCCTTGCCATCTTCTTCTCTGAGGTTTATAGCCTACAATGGGCTCACTGGGCCCACATTTTGATGTGATGTATAACAGATGGGGTGTGAGCTACACACTGGCAAATGTTTATGTGTCTGTATGCATATACATTCAATGGAACTGTATGAGGTTCAAGTCAGGGCAGAATATGGGTAACTCATGGCAGAATGTGGCTTTAAATCTAAGGGAGTTTCACTTGTGACAACGTACACAAAGGTGAGTGGGACACAATCACCTTAGACCCACTGAAACTCACCTCTGTGTTTTCCCGACATCCATTGTCTTAAGAAGCTTAGTTTAGGATGGTATATAGACCAGGTTTAGAAGAGCTACCCTTAGTTACAGCTGTCTGCAATTATTATTAAGTCAAACAGTCCCATTGACATCACTGGAGCTCAGCAACATGAAAAAGAGCTCTCCAATCGGGCCCTTGAGTGTTAGGGTTCTTTTAGTTTAGTTGGGGGGGAGGTCTTAATACAATACATATTACTAAAACCTTTCCTTTCATATGACTTTTTGCCTTACTAAATAGAAGCTTAGGATATAATATATCCTTTTCAGCTATTGGAAGTGTGCATTCATGAATGAATTTCATTTTAGACCTAATCCTTGTCCCAGCACAGTGAATGGCAAAACTCCCATGATATCCGTATCTGGTTCTCCATGAATAAATACTACAAATTAAGCTGGAGTGTTGTGAATTGAACTAATTTTCCACCCCGTTTTCCTAGAACACAGAGGAAAGGTCAACTACTCTTGGCATAATCATTTCATGCATTAGAAGTGGCAAATTAACTCAAATCTGACATGCTTTTGTGGCAGAAGCTTCACACTCTGCATTTTCCCACCTCCTTGACATTTATTTCAGTGTTATATATATGTGTACAAAGTAAAATAGATTTATAACAAAAATGTACTCATTTTCTTTTGTGCACCCTTTTAGAGGAAGACTAATTACTCTCTTACAACACATAGTCACTGTATTCAGTTTCATTTAGTTTAACTCTAATTAGTCACCCCTTATAATTTCACAAAAGGCATCCCTGTGGCAATGGCATCTCAGGCTATAAAAGGATAACTATAGAATTGAAAACAAAATGAGAATGTAGTTGATAATGTACAAGTGTCTTCTCATCAGCCCTACAGGGATATGTGTGTTTGGGGGGCGGTGGATATTAACGTAGTAAAATGCCAGTTCATCTGTCTCAAGCCTGCCTGTGATATACTTAATTCAGAGTAATTCTGCAGAGGAAACCTTTTAGGCTTATTGTGGAATGATATTGTCACTTGAGACGTTACATGTTAGGTATCAAAACATTTCTCTTGCCCATCATATATAGATTTCTAGGACTGTCAGCTGCTTAGAGCAGGGGAGGGCAGAAGTCTCTCAGTGGGCTGTATCCAGCCTGCCTAGGGCTTTGATCTGGTCACGAGGCAGTTCCCGGCCCTGCCCCCTAGCACAGGGGTTGGCAACCTACAGCACACATGCTTTGCATGCTGATTTTCAGCATCATGGGGAAGGGAGGTGAGCCCCGCCCCTGCACAGCCACTGGAGAGCGCTCCCTCCTCCCTACAGCAGGTGAGGCTGCAGTGGGAGGAGGCAGCACTGGGGCTGAATCTCCTCAGCAGGGACCGGAAGCGTCACAGCCACATGATCCAGGGCCGGCCCCCTAGGTGCTGGTGGCTTGGCCACGTAAGAGGTTTGATGGATTGGTGCTGAAAAGCTCAGCAACTTATAAGATTGGTCATAGCACAGCATGGAAAACACTTCACCCAAGTGGCTTGTGAAGAGTTGGGACGTCCTTTCCTGAGTAGAACTACCTATTCCAACAAAAGATGCCCCAGGTTAGACAAACGTGGTTGTGCTCCATCCACTTAAGAGAAAATATCAAAACGTATACACCTTGCACTGCAAATATATTTTAAGCATGTTAACATTCTCTCTCCACCAAAAAATATCTCCCACTGAGTGCTTGTCACAGACTGAACTTGTGACACTGTTTTTATACTTGTTTTTCCAGTGAAAATAGTTTTAAAATGAAAGAAAAGCAATATCTTTTAACCATTGTTAGATGCAAATTGGTAAAGTAATTTAGTGATTCAAATACAACTATTTTTTAAACTTCAAAACATCAATAGCCTAAACAGTGAGTACTATGAAACTAAAGAAGAAAAGCCCTTTGTATTTTCAATCCCATAAATTCCTATGTTAATGTAATAATTTACACATGAATATCCTCTTTCTGACTTTAATTGTATCATTTAAAATCCACCTGTATGCCAATTGTATGCCAGTACACTTTTTAAGCAAGATGTGTGTAATATAATACAAAAATTAACATTTTAAAAGTGAATGTTCAGCCTTGAACAAGCGAAGGAAATGGACTTGAACCACTGCTCCAGAGCGGCATCAGCTTTCACAGAGATTATTCCATCAAATGTAACTTTCTAGCAGAAACCTTGAGTCCCCTTCTATATGTCTCTGAATCATCTATTGTCACTTCCTTGACTTTGACTGAATTCTGCAGGCACATTAGTGCTGCAGCCTTTTAAATGTATTTATGTTCTCAAATCCCTCAGAGGTTATTTATTACATATTGAGTGCTTTAATCTTGTATGGTAGCTAACAGATGTTACACCTGTTTGAGAGCTCATAACATCAATGTCTGAATTATGCTTCGAAGCTGAAACTCAATGCAAGTTTTATGTTGTATGAGGTACAGTACACTGACAATAATAGTGCCTATAATTTATTTTCCACTTTCAATGGTAAATTAAAGCCTCTCTCTGTTTCAAAAGCAGACACACAGCTTTCAAAAATTAGTCATTTTCATATCAAAATACCCCTATTGGTAAAATATTACTCATAGTGTTGGTGCTTAAATGGGACCCCTGTTGTACTATTTTGAACTGTCCCTGTTAGATCTGATGAGTCTCCATAACCACCCAAATATTACATACAGAAATATAGATTTAGAATACCTGGACTTACTCAAAATAATTTCAGTTGAATGTATGTTATGCAAGATGGTATGGGAAATGTAACATTTCGAGTACAAGTGTCTTCTCATCAGCCCCAGGACTCCACAGGGATATGTGTGTTTGGGCGGGATGTTAACGCAGTAAAGTGCTGGTTCATCTGTCTCAAGCCTGCCTGTGATGTACTTAATTCAGAGTAATTCTGCAGAGGGAACCTTTTAGGCTTATTGTGGAATAATATTGTCACTTGAGATTTTACATGTTAGGTATCAAAACATTTCTCTTGCCCATCATATATAGATTTCTAGGCTAATGATGACTAGGTTACAATGGATACCCATGGTGCTCCTAACACACTCAGACTGAATTGATTACAATTAATATTCAATATACATGAATAACAATAATAAGCATCTGTTTTACATTGTCATATTGCTAACAAATTGCAGATAAGGGCTTGTTGCACAGTTCTGAGTTTCTCTTCTTCTATTTGTATTATTTTAGATCCCCCAAGTTCATAACTCAGCTATGATCCCTGAGAACATGCTACACTCTGATATGCAGCCATTCACGGGAAACTCAAGAAGATTATCTCCAGTGAAAAGGAAATAAATGGAGGTCTTTTGTTTTATTGAAATAGGGCACCAGTTTGCAAATGTGCGTTTAATCTACTATATATTTGAGAGAGTTTGCCCATCTGTCTGTTCAGGAATTTCTCCTAGATGGTAGGAGCTTGAACACCAAATATGGTATGCCGCTTCCTCTTACCATAACTTAAAGTGAAGTAAGGGGTTGGTTGTGCCAGGAAAATGGGCTATGCCTGGGATGTGATTGCTTCACATAAAAACATACGGAAAAGAGAGTTTTAAAAGACTTGAACTTTTCAGCTTAGAAAAGAGGAGACTAAGGAGGGGTATGATAGAGGTCTATAAAATCATGACTGGTATGGAAAAAGTGAATAAGGAAAAATTATTTACTTATTCCCACAATATAAGAACTAGGAGTCACCAAATGAAATTAATATGCAGCAGGTTTAAAACAAACAAAAGGAAGTTTTTCTTCACTCAGCGCACAGTCAACCTGTGGAACTCCTTGCCAGAGGACACGGTGAAGGCTAGAACTTTATCAGGGTTCAAAAAAGAGCTGGATAGAGCTGGATAGATTCATGGAGATTAGGTCCATCAATGGCTATTAGCCAGGATGGGTAGGAATGGTATCCCTAGCCTCTGTTTCTCTGGAGGTGGGTGATGGGAGGGATCAGGTGAGTATTACCTATTGTGATCCCTCCCTCTGGGGCATCTGGTATTGGCCACAGTCAGCAGACAGGATACTGAGCTAGATGGACCTTTGATCTGACACAGTATAGCCATTCTTATATTCTTACATTCTTAATCACCAGAGAGGTGAAAGTGGCCGGGTGGGAGTGGGCCCCTCCCCCCATCTGAGACTGTTCCAGCCCTGAGCCTCTAACCTACCCCAGGCACCCATTAGGGAGGGTGGGATGGGGGCTGAAGCTTCCCCCTTCCCCGGATTCATATGGGGGCATTACTGGATGTTCCCCTTCATCAGGGAGCAAGGGAAAAGTACACAGTTTGCTGCATTCCTCACTCTGCCTGGGGAGCTCAGGGAGCAGATGAACCGGGACCTGTCCCAGTCAGGGGACATGCGACTCTCCCCTGGCCCACTAGTGCTGCAGCAGCCATGGAGAGGTGCTTCTCACAAGGGAATAGTCCTCTCTCCCCAGGGCAGCCTACATACTGAACCCCTTATCCCCAGCCCCACCCCAGAGCAATGATTTAAATGAAATATGCACATTTCCATTTTATATTTCAAAAAACAAAAGTTAATTGAGTTAAGGACCTGAGCAATACCAGTTAACTAGAAGATTTATCAAATATACTAGAATTGCAGTGTTAGGGGAATCTCATCAAGGCTGTACAATTAGTCATAGGTGATAACAATTCCAACATACATCTTGTCATTAAGCAGGCAGAACACTTGAAATGCTAAATTGAGGAAGCATTCAAAGGTAGGCAATTTAATTGCAGTTACAGTAATTAGTAGCTAAATTTCAGAGTCCTTACAAATACTATACCATAAACTTTTGCATGATTTAAAGTGGGTTTAGCTTCCATTAGGAAGTCATCTGGAAAAAAAAATCAATGTAAGCCCTAGGTTGATGGGCCGTTACTGCAGATCCAAGTACATTTATTAGTAAGACTAAATACAGCCATAGATGTATTCTGTATAAGACCATGGGTCCTTTCAAGGAACTGACAATTAGAAGGCAAATCTTGTCCTACATCCATGAAAGCAGAGGTCTTTTGCCACTGGCCCCATTGCATGGAGAAGGAACCTTGCCCAGTTATGTGTAGGATAGCCACAGATTTGCATTTTTATATACAGAACTTGCACCTAAATTTAAAATACTTTTACTGCACTGCTTAATTCTGTGCAAGATTACTAGAGTTTAACTCAGTATAGATAAGATCCCTCATTAAAAGCCCTCTGAAAAACAAATATAATTAAGAAAATGAGGTGGAACTCATATGTTCAGATTTAACTCCCTAAAAATCTCTTAATCCAATTTCATTTTTAAATAGCCCCAAATTCTTGGTTTTTTTTACTGTAGTCTAAAAGTGCTTCCTGAATTTTTTTTAATATGAAATACACATCTCAAAGTCTCTACATTTCCCTTCACCCTCATTTTAGCACTTTCTAGTATCTAAACATAATTTAACTTAGGCTTCGAATGTAAATTACAGACCTGATACAATTATTTGCAATTTGGAATAAGATGGGAGCTTTTGGGTACTGTATGTACCTGCAGTATAAAGTACAATCTAATTGTTCGTCTCAGTTTCTGACAATTACAGTTAGTTGCCATAACATGCAAAAGGAACATCAGTTATTTATTATCTTGAGAAGCTGTACTGTACCTACAATGTGATATTTTTATCTTGTCTTACCTTTCTCCACACTGTCAAGTAATTTGCTTCTCCTGGGAGCTTTCCATGTAACCATGATGTATCTCATTTCCCTTTCAATTAAATGGTAAATTAATAAAGTAATATTTAATGGATTGTTAGCAGAGATGCATCAGATCTAGAATGCAGTATTATGTATACCTATACCAGTAACTAATAGGAAGCGCATCATTCTTACGACTATTTAAATTCCTAAATATCTGCTTGGGATAAATGGTATATAGGAAATTATTAGAAAGGGGGCAATGCAAAGCTACATATCTGAAAAATCCAGAATGGATTTTCTTACTCTTAGTTCTGTTGCTTTGGGTCCTGATGGTGATACCTTTGTGATGCTGAATAGTACTGAATGCTATGAGCAGTCCTGTGCAACAGAGTATGTCTAACCAGCAGGCTGTATGTAGGCTTAGCCTACAAGAGCTAGTCTGAATGCAGGTAATGGTAGCAGAATCAAAGCTTCAAGTGGGGCTCATAAGCAAATTACTGACCCAGAGACTGTGCCAGTCTTGTAGAACCTGCACTGAATCCCATGCTGTGTTGTGTTTACTATTATTGTTGACCACAGTAGTTGGATTCAAGCTTTTCCTTCTGCCCTCAGTGAGAGATTGCTTGGTACTATTCCAAGTCAATAAGCTATTGCAGTCTGGCCAATAGGGATCCGCTAATCCAGTGGTTTTCAAGCTTTTTTTTCTCATGACCCAGCTGAAGAAAATTGTTGATGCCCGCGACCCAACATAATTTGACTAGAGCGTGAGCTCCTGGGTGGAGCTGAGGATGAGAATTTTCATGTGTGGATAGGGACTCTGGCTTTTAAGGGGTCAGGAGTAGGAGGGGCTTACTTGAGCAACTCCCAGTCAGCGGTGCAGTGGGGGTGCTAAGGCAGGCTTCCTGCCTCTCCTGGCACCACAGACCCGGCTACGCCCCAAAAGGAGCCAGCAGCAGGTTTCCAGCCAAAGTGAGTGTGGAGCAAATGCTTGGGGCAGGAACCATGCACTGAGCCATGAGTGCTTGCCCCACCCTCCACCTAGGAGCCAGGCAGGTAGCCTGCCTTAGCACCCCTATTGGTCACCTGATCACCCTGAGTACCGAGACCCAGTGTGTGACATTCCACAACCCAATACTGGATCACAACCCATAGTTTGGAAATCACCATGCTAAACCATAGATATATCTTTTGTATGTAAAATACTCTCCTCAGGAATGCAAATGTAGTTCCTCTTAAAATTGTCTAACAGTATCACTGATTATCAGTCCTAACCAAAATCTGCTTCCATTGAAGCCATGGCAAAACTACAATGAGCACAACATGGGGCTATTGCCTTCAATGGATTTGGAAGCAGGGTTGGCCCAGAGCTTGGAGCCTCTAATTTCAAATGAGTTGCTGAAACTTTTCTTGAGGAAGGGAGTGGCATGAATGAAAATATGGAGTGTAGGAAGTGTAAACATGAAGCCTAGAACCAGATTATGCTACTAACTTCTACTTTATTATAAAGTCACACATACACAGAATGAATTTCTATATTTCATAACATTAGATCCACCAATATTTGATTTCTACATCAATGTCTTCATTTTTGGAGTGAACTCTTTACAGTGTATTTGTACAGTGTTCATTATTTTTTTAGAAAATCCAAAAATATGTACTAACTTCTGAGAGAGGATGAGTTAAATTTATGCTTGAGAAATGAGAAGGGCTGTAATATCTGGCAGAATTAATTATTTTAGCATAATAAATAGATGGCTGGTAGAGCTCGGTGAATAATTTGTAGTGAATGATCATTTAGGCTTTTTCTGACTGCAGACAACTGAATGATTTCTTAAATGTATTTGATTTTTAAATAATTTGCCAAATAGTTTGGACTAATTATGTTCTGTAAATTGTTCAAAAGCAGGTAGCTATTTGCATTTCTTCAGGCTGTGTTGGTTGATTTTGACTGAACAAAGTTACCCGCTTCAGTTCTGTTCCCTTCTTGGATTAATATCACTTTCAGAATCAGGTTTCTAGTGTGAATTCTTTCCTTCATGATTCTTCTCCAATGTGTTAAGTGTGCTGCTACTATGAACATTCCTGTCAGAAAATTCATCTGCTGAAATACTAAATGAAAGGAGGAACACATGGGGGAATAAAACCAGATAATCAAATAAGTATTTTATAGAATTTGTATTATAATTGTGCCTAGAGGCCTCAACCAAAATCAGAACCCCTTTCTGTTAAGCCAATGTTTCTCAAAGTGGTCCACAAAACCTCTTTGAGAAATCTGTGAATTGGCCACATCGGTGTGTTTACTTACCGGTGCCGCGGCTTGCAGCTCCCATTGGCTCTGGTTTGTCATTTGCAGCTAAGGGGAGCTGCAGGAATTGGCGGCCCAGTCCACGCCACTTCCTGAAGCTCTCCTTGGCTGCAAACGACGAACCGGAGCCAATGGGAGTCATGAGGCTCTGGGGTGCCAAGTAAACACACCAGCACCGCCAGTTAGCAGGTTTCTCAAAGTGGTTTCATGGACCACTTTGAGAAACACTATAGTAGGCAATGTAAAAATGGAGTGCTGTGCACTGTGTACACAATTTTAAATAGTCCCTGACACCCACAAAATTTATAATCTGAATAGATTATATGGGTGGGGTGCACTGTCCCAGCTAGTGGCCCTTAAACCAGTTACAGCGAGAGAATAAGAAGTCTGTTCTACAGACTTAGCTAGTAGCTGGCTGGCTTTTAGCTCAGGCACTAAGCTACAGAGGTTCCAACTTCTATTCCTCCCCTCAGTGTTACACTTATACAAGTTACTTCACAACAGGCTAGTGAATCTGGAGTAGAACCTGAGTCTCCTAAATTGCTGTGCAATGCCCTACCTGCAGGCCTACATTGCTTCTTGTGGGAATTCACTGAGTTCTTTGGTGATATTCACCCGTGTCTCAGTGCTTCTATTGGTAGCACATAAGAATGCAAATACAATGGTATTCTGAATACTGTTCATGAACCTGAACATCATGGACATGGCAGGAAGGACAGTGCAAAGTTCATGAGTATCTGCAGTCCATGGAAAGATGGATCTAAATGTGGGTCTGTAATAGCTTTGACATGTAAGGGTCACATATGCCATATGCATAAGAATGTTCTCATCAGTTCCTTGCATTAAAGCTTGAAAAATTCATCCCTTACTTCATTCATGCATTATCCTTACACTTTTCCTAGTGTTGGGGGACCAATCCAGATATTGTCTGTGCCACAGTTGCATATGTTTGTGGAAATATCTAGCATTAGACATACCATGACCACCAGTATCCAGAGGATAAAATCGCTCATTAGAAGAACAGAACACAGTTAGCCTGAATATACAAACCTACAACACAATCCATCTCCTTTCAGCATATGCACTTTCACTTATAATGTGATATCTCTGACAGGTGGATGTCAACTATTTAACCACACAATCAACTGTATCTGTGGGCCACCTGTCTATTTTGTATATTTATATACAAAATTCAGGTGTCAGAACAGTTGGGAAACCTATCCACATTTCTGCATTGTTCAGAAGAAAAAAATGCATCTAAAGCTTTAATTAGGGCAACAGGCTGTCTGTCTCCTGTTCATAGTGGGGAAAGTGTCCTTTGTAACCTCTAGTCAAGCTATTCCTTCACCATGGCACAGAGCTAAATACTGCCCTGGTGTAAATGGATGCAACTCAACCGACATCCCGATTGTGTCTGAAGGGGAGTCCTACTTAGGCAGTCACATAAGGATATATAGGGGTTCCAGACTGAGTTTTCTGAATGCCATCTGGAAAAGCCCTCTGAAAGCAAAAGGAGCGTGGGGGGAAATGACAGTGATATTCCCCAGTGTACAATCTGAGCTGCCTCTCTGTGAGATCAGCCACTCCTGACCTTGCTTAAATGCAGACTCTAGCATATAAATTACTCCCAGCTGAGTTATGAGAGTGCTTCCAACCAGCCACACCTGAATTATAATGCAGAGTTGACACCAGCAAATTCCCAGTGCCAGACACGTTGCTAGAAATGTGACTCTTGTACCATCCAGTTCTTTTCTTCTGGACAATACAAGCTCATAGAAAGTCTGTCATTTCATTAATAGAAAATTATATGCACAAATCCTGTTATACCAATTACAAGTTCTCAAGTCCTTCAATCCAAACACACTGATTTAGATAAAACAAGTTATCTAGAGAAAGTTAGATTTTAAGTAGTTACAAGTAATGAGGCATAAAAGTCAGAATTTGTTACAAAGAAATAAAAAGTAAAGTGCAAACTAATGCCAAATTTATCAAGCTAAGTGAATTCAAAGCAAAAATGTTTCTCTCACCATATACTTACAACAGCCTGCTAAATTTTTCCCCAGCCAGGACTCCCACCCCAGTTCAATGTTGCTTTCTTTGTCTTTCAAATATTGTTGATGCCGTGAGTAAAGATATGGGAAGAGAGGAGATTTGTATCCTCTGTTGTCCCTTTTTCTGGAATTTCTCTTCTTTGAGAATCATCTCCAGCTGGGGTTCAGGTGATAGCAGGTCTACTTGCCAAGACGCTCACCTTTCTCCCTGCCAAAAAATGACCACTTAATCAGGTGATAATCCATTGATTGTGTTGATACCTGGCTGATTCATCAGTTTGCTTTTTGTCTCTGAGGAACTAGTTTGGACTGCTTCCCCAAATTTGAACTATGCCTTAGTAACATCATACTGTAGACTCTTATAGTTTTACATGCAATGTTGCCACAGGACAATAATGATCAGCATATTACAAGTTTTTAAATGATACTTAATAAGGCATACTTTGTACAAAATGTATTAGTCTTATAAAAGTGGTGAGCATAGGGTACAGTCTGTCACAATGACATCTAGGGATTCCCAACTGGACCAGATGTAACTGCTCTGTTCTGTACTTTCTCCCCCTGCTGGCAGAAGATAGCATACTGGGCAAGATGGATGATGGTTGGATCCAAAATGGTAGCTCTTATAGTCCTCCCCCTATACCAGAGACTATAATTTTGTTATAGTCACTCTGGTGAACCTTGGCTTTTTGGCACAGTCTCTAATAGCTAACTTTTTGTTCTGAAAACCCCCATTCACTCCCCAGTATATCAGTGAAGATGATAAACACCCACATTAATATCTTAGTTCTTGCCATCTGTAGCAATAGCTATATCTTGGAGATCTACTCTAAGATTTGGGAGGTATCTGGTTCAAATAGGGCTTCATTCTCTGTGACAGTGGTTCTCAACCAGGATCCAGAGCCCACTGGAAGGGGGGTACTGCAAACTATTTTTGGAGGGCCTGCTCAGCAGGGTGCCATTAGACTTGCTGGGGTTCAGAGCAGAAAGATAAAACCTGTGACCTTGAGTTGGTCCAAGGCTAACACCAATCCCTGAGCAACTTAGCTTTGCATGTCTACCTATGGCAGAGGGCCTAGGGCAGTTGTCCTGTTTCCCACCCTCTTATGTCAGCCCTGGCTTTTATATGCAGAAAAAAAATTGTTGTGGCACAGATGGGCTATGGAGTTTTTATAGTGTGTTGGGGTGGGGGGCGTAGAAAGAAAAAGGTTGAGAATCCCTGTTCTATGATACACCCTTAAGGTATATCTAGCTCCTTCAGCTCACCACAAGGGAAGCTTGCTCCTGGTGACAGAAAGCTAAGGACTGTGGGAGGTTTTCACTGTTGACTCTGCATAAGAGCCATAGAATCACTGCAGGCCCTTGAGATGTCAAATTCCTTGGGTTTGATGGGAGGATGCTTGTGCTCCTGTGAGACTACCTGAGCTCTGAGGAGAAAGTGTAATGTGGAAAATGATAATCCAGCCAGTGGAGGGGGGAAAGGTCATTTAGGGCATGTCTACAATAGGAAATTATTTTGAAATAACTAATTTTCGAAATAATAACTCCCAAAATAATCATTTCAAAATTGTGTGTCTAGACTACGGGAAAGCCTCAAAATTAGTCCAGGGCAGGCTCTGTTAATGTGGACATGCTACCTCGACTTAGAGCCCCAGGAAGCACTGGGGAGTAATTAATTTGAATTATTCCGGAAAGTAGTTATTTCAAAATAGTGGCACTAGAGCATACACGCTACCACTATTTCAAAGTAACTATTTCAAATTTAGCATTATACCTCGTGGAAAGCAGGAGTTATTATTTCCAAATAACCATCCTGTTATTTTGAAATAACAGGCTTAGTGATGTGGATGCTCTGCTTGTTATTTTGAAATAAGGGTAGTTATTTCGAAGTAACTCCTTAGTGTATACCAGGGCTTAGGTCTACTTCTGTGCTTAGAGGATGGTCTGAGGAAATCCAGTAGCTCTGGCCCATTAGAGGTGACACTGCTCCTCCAGGAGCCAGTGGTGAAGTAGGATTGAGAAGAAGATGTCCAGAGGAGTGGGGTTAGTCTGATCTTATAAAGTCCCAGAAAGGATCGCCAACTACATGCACACAGTTGGCATTGGATATTCAGTGATCTATAAGGCAGATTTGTCCTTTGGGCAGGTGGGGAAATCAGCAAAGCAAGTATTACTGGTGGAAGGCTTAGAACCAGAGAAATAAGGGAGGAAAGACTCCTCCAGATGGCTGTCAATGGAGAAGTTCAGCTATAAGGGAAATTAAACTTTATTTACAGTTGAGTCCAACAACTTTTGGCATGTAGCTAATTTTACAGACTTGTACTGCTGGGCAGTCATTGTGTAAGGATATTCAGTTTGTTGTATTTTTAAGCTACATCAGTGATGCCAGGATAGGTGTTGGGACCCTCTTTTTAATATTTGTATAAAAATAAAAAACCCTCCTCCCCAAATAAATAATCTGCTTGCTCTTTCCTGAGGTCACTTTAGAAGGCAAGATACACAATCACGTGTGGAATGTCTGGCATTATTCTGTTTACTGCACTCATGATGTCTCCATCAGGGTAGCATGTGCATACTTCGCTGTTGCTAAAGTATTTATCCTCCCTGTGAGGAAGATACTATTATTCCCATTTTACAGATGGGAAACTGAGACACAGAGAAAGCAAAGACCAGATTTTAAAGGTATTTAGGCACTGTGGCAAGGGTCCCTCTTTCCCTGGCAAACATTTAGGCCAGCAGCCTTCCCCGCTTTGCCAGGGGTTGGGCTTGCAGCCGGTTTCTGGGTAGGGATCCCAGCCACTCCTTCTGGGACTCCCTCCTCTGCTGCCTCTAGTACTCTAATTGTTAGTACTTTGCCTCTGCCTCTTGCTTTCTGTCTCTCCTTCTCTCCTCTCACTCTTTCCCCCCACCTTCTAACAGGGGAGGCTTTTAAATGCCTCTGGCAGGCCTGAAGTGGAGTTGGCTGGCCCCAGTCCACCTAGGCCAGCTCCCTGCCAGCTCCTCCTAATTGTCCTGCAACCATCCACCTCTAATAACAGGCCTTTTACCCTTTTTGGGCCGCCTTTTACCCATTCTGTAGCAGCCCTCTGGCCTGACCTTGTCACAGCATCTAAAGCTGCATGTAGGCACCCAATGTGATTTTCAAAATGCCTATACATCCAGCTTCCATTTATTTCAATGGGACTTATGTCCCTAGGCATGCTTGAAAATCCCACTAGACGTTGACATGCATCATTGGGTACCTAAATATCTTTTAAAAGCAGGCCCTAAGCAACTTGCCTAAGCTCACCCAGGAAGCCTGTGGTAGAATAGACATTGGTGCCCAGGTCTCCCAGTGCCAATGCTGGTGTCCAAACCACTGGACCATTTCCTCTTTATCACTGTCATTACCAGTCTTCTAACCTTATTCTGCAGTTCATAAGATGAATGGTCCCAGACCAAACCATATATCCATGTTCTTAGAGCCAATATTTTTACCTGTCAGTGGCTCATATATATTTCTTATGCACCGCGTGAAAACTTTATTTTTGCCTCTGAACTAGCTAAGAAAGTCCAAACATTTCATCACTGAGAATGACTTTAAGCAGTCTAGCAAATTAACTGGATCCTAAACTGAAAATGCTGCTCAGTTGAACGAAATAATTAATTCTCACTGTTTCAAACTAATGCTGAAGTCCTGCTGGTGGATATGATGACTCAGAATGCAATTATAAAAGAAATGCTTCTGTAAGAGTATTTCAGGGAGGTTGTGTGTTAAATGTTTTCTTGTACAAAGGAAAAACCCGCAAAAGATTAGTCTAACATTCTTGGATTTACAATAACACGATATAAGAGGATTTAGCTGTGTAAAAAGTGTCATCTAGTTTTGGATATAGAAACAGTTAATCTAATTTCCTCCTTTTTTAAAAGAAAATTACTTCTACTAAACATAGAAATGGGTCACAGAGGGGGGACTTTGATTTCAGATGTGAAGAGCGTTTTTCTTCGTAATTCTAACCTAAATGGGAGGGTTAGCATTTGTACGCAGTTTTGACGGTTCAGATGTGTTAGTAATGGTTCTCAGAAGACTTTGTCCAAAATGGTGATGATATGTTGACATTATCTCATCTCTGGAGACTTTCAATCAGGCCCACAGGCCTCCCTGCCAGAACCGTCAGGCACTCAAAGCAGCTTGGTGCTCTGGGTGCCACTCTGCGTGGTGCATTGTAGGAGAAGTGAAGGTTCGCATGCTGCCCTCAGCCCCAGCACAATCTCTCAGCTCCTATTAGCTGCAAACCAGAAACTGGCCAATGGGATCTGAGGGTATGTCTACACTAGCCCCCTAGTTCGAAGTTGGGTGGCTAATGTAGGCATTCGAACTTGCAAATGAAGCCCGGGATTTAAATATCCCGGGCTTCATTTGCATGTTCCCGGGCGGGCACCATTTTTAAATCCCCTTAGTTCGAACTGACTGCCCGCGGCTACACGCAGCAGTCAGAAGTTAATCCGAACTAAGTCCTTCGTTCGGATTAACTGTTACACCTCATTGCAGGAGGAGTAACAGTTAATCCGAACTAAGGACTTCGTTTGGATTAACTTCTGACTGCCGCGTGTAGCCGCGGGCAGTCAGTTCGAACTAAGGGGATTTAAAAATGGCGCCCGCCCGGGAACATGCAAATGAAGCCTGGGATATTTAAATCCCGGGCTTCATTTGCAAGTTCGAATGCCTACATTAGCCACCCTAGTTCGAACTAGGGGGCTAGTGTAGACATACCCAGAGAGACTGTGCTGGGGGTGAGACCAGTGCGTGAAGCCTCCCCTCAGTGTGTGGTCAGCCACTTTGAGCCTGGGGGTCCTGCTGGGGGTGGGCTCCTAGCTAGGAGCCTCCTAAGTAAGTGTCTTTTGGCCAGAGCCTGCCTCTGGCACTCCAACCCCTCCCTGCCCCAGGTCACCACCCAAACTCTCTGTACCCTCCCCCACCCGGTCACAGCTTCCTCTCGGACCTTCCGCTCCCTCCTACACCTCTCCCTAGACCAGAATTCCCTCCCGCACCCATACCTCCTCCTCTCTGACCCTGCACCCCCTCCTGCCACAAGTCACCACCCAAACTCTCTGGACACACCCTCTGTCCCAGGTCACAACTCTCTCTCAGACCCCAATCCCCTGATGCCGGTCATAACCCACTCCTTCACACAAACTCCCTTTCAGATCCCACACCCTTTTCTGCACCCCAATCCCCTAACACGAGCTCCTTTCTTCACTCAGCCTCCCGTAACAGTCCTTGCAACCCCTCCATAGAAAAGTTCGGCCCTTGACTACTTACCAAAATCTTGGAGTGGTCCCCCATCAAAAATTATTGTCCACCTGGATCTAAACCCACTTTCTTAATTTTTGTGTAACACACAGGGATTCCAGATTTATAGATCTGGGTTTGGTCCATCTCTAACTCAGTATTTACATATTAATCTTGAAAATTAGAAATAGTTTGAGTGTGAACAAGCATTAATTATGCACAAAAAAGAGCTTTTTCTCAGGGGAAAAAGTAAGTTAACTTTGACAGTCAAATTTACTCTCTCAGCAACAACAGAAAGAAAAAAAAGGAAATCAGTATTCTGATTAAACTGCAAAGACCGCAAATTGCTATAAATCCAGTGAAATACAGGCTTTATATAGTAATAGATTCTATACAGTAATTGTATGCAGTTGGCAGAATGTGAATGTGATCTTTAACTGCAGATTGGAATTAGATTAAAAAAAAACCCAAAAAATACTGGATTTGAATTCTTAGGAGAATCATCGTCACAGAACACCAACATTTGCTCATCCTTCATCCCTGATGTGGCAGAGAATACCATCAGAAAGGCTTTGTTCAGCCACCTACTTGTTTCACTATGTTCAGATATGGTGTGAACAATGTGTGGAATTGCACTGTAATCCTAGAAATATGAAAAGTAGTCTACAAAACCTTGGTCAAGTCACTTAACCTCTCTGGGCTTAAGACATCAGTATTTTGGCGTGCTCTAATACTAGAATCAGGAGAACTATAGAAACTATTACAAATACTCAAAGTCTAGTGATTTTAATCGGGAAAATAGGTTCCCTCCATGTGTAGTTCTGTAAAAATACTCATTTTATTGTGGAATTTTCCTTAAGACAATTTTAGAAGTTTTTGCAGCTTTAAGTATAACACATAAGCAAACATTTTTCTCTGGAGCTACCATAAGTTACATCAGATGTGGCTCTCCCATCCACCCCGCTGTGTTTTCAGTGGGAGCTGAGCTTATGGGTCTGAGTGCAGAATTTGGCTCATAGTCATTTTTCCTTGAGGGCCTAATTGTGGCATTTTCCCACTGGCAGAAATAGAGTACAGCAAAAAGTTGCCCACCCCCTGGAGGGCTTGGGGAGAAGGATTGTGCTTCAGGTACTGTACCCGCTCTCATTGATGGTATTGAAGGCATATGAGTAGGGGATGGTGCCAACGCACCTCCTTCTCTTCCACTTTTGCGTGCTGCAAAGGAACAGCCTGGCCACTCTTCCAGTGAACATAGAGGCTGAAAGTGTGATACACCTGTGGGTAGGCTATGCATGAAGTCTTCCCGCAGGATTCAGATATTGATAGATGTTTAAAGCCAGAAAAGAACCCTTATGATGCTCGACCAACCTCCTGCATAAAATAGGCAATAGACTTTCACCAAGTGATTCCTGCATTAAGCCTATTCAATTCTGGCTAAGCTAAGACATTCAGGGTATGTCTAGACTACATGCCTCTGCCGACAGAGGCATGTAAAATAGGCTACCCAAGATAGTCAATGAAGCGGGGATTTAAATATCCCCGGCTTCATTAAAATAAAAATGGCCGCCGCGCTGTGCCGGCTCAGCTGATCGTCAGCACAGCGCGTCAGTCAAGACGCCGATCGGTCAACAAGGGAAGCCTTTGTCGACCACTCCTGTAAACCTTGTTTCACGAGGCGTAAGGGAGCGGTCGACAAAGGCTTCCCTTGTCAACCGATCCGCGTCTTGACTTGGTGCTGTGCTGACGATCAGCTGAGCCGGCACAGCGCGGCAGCCATTTTTATTTTAATGAAGCCGGGGATATTTAAATCCCCGCTTCATTGACTATGTCAGGTAGCCTATTTTACATGCCTCTGTCAGCAGAGGCGTGTAGTCTAGACATACCCTCAGTCTTGATGTAAAAGGCTTACAGTGACCGTGAAATCACCACTTCCCTTGGTAGGCTGTTTCAGTGGTTAATAAACTTCACTCTTCACAATGTGTCTCCTGATTCCATTTTGAATTTGTCTAACTTCAGTTTCCAATCATTGGATCTTGTTAAGCTCCCATAGTCTGGCCTTAACTTCTGACTGAAATATACAGACTATCCAAGGATTTTAACATCACTTCCAGTTTGTTTGATCAGGCATTAGAATTGTTTTGAATTTTTTCTTACGGAAGGGACTCATTATGGAAATGGTGTGTTAACAATTCAGATATACTGTCAATCATTGATTTAATTGTAGGCTCTGATCTACCCCGACACTTAACTCAAAAAATGTCTGAGATGAATGAGATGCACATAATATAAAAAACTTTCTTTTCAAAGTTACTCCATATCCCTGTGCACCAGGCAGTAAAAAGCTGGGTTGTATTATGTGATGTGAAATAACACCATATGGTTAATGTAGCTTAATGGGGCATGATGCAATGAAATCATATGCAATTAAAAATGACAACTCGCAAATGGAAGGCCTGTTTTATGTGACAGTACTCATCCACAAAATAAAATGTTACTCTAACATCTCATATAAAATGCATTTTATTCTAATGTATTTACCCAAGACAGTTCTGTTTTCAGGTAACATCTGGTTTTGAATTAGAGATTGCTTTTGTTTCACTCAGGTTTCTAGATGGGTCAATGAAAAACACAAAGAGAGCAGGTAATTTGTTCCTGGACACAGTCACTTGTCCAGATGAGTATAGAACCAAGGAATGGGAAAATTTTGTATTAATCATCCAGAGTTCAGAAGTGACAAAGCCTCTTACCCATACGGAATCCAACAGTTATTTTGGTTCAAATAGAATTATCCTCTTCAGTTTTTTGTGGTCCCCAGCAGTGTTCCCTCTAAGCTGTACAGCAGCACAGCTTCACAGGTGATTAATCAGCTCTGCCCAGTTAGTCAGCTCCATGTATGAGCCCTGAGCCTCTGACTGGGTGGGGCTGATTAATCACCTGTGAAGCTGTGCTGCCCCACAGCTTAGAGGGAACACTGGTCCTCAGCTCGTTCCTTTCCTGTGATCTCCAGAAGACCAAGGGCGCTCTCTCCAATATTACTATACACGTGTCCTCTTCCTGCTTATAGTCATCTTGTTCCTAGCTCTTGCAGTGTCCTATATTCCAAATTAAGTTGTCCAGAATGCCAGTCACCACGAAAACCCAAATTATTATGAATTCAGTGCTGTCCATGGCCCAGAATGAGTTTGCTAGACAGCTTCAAACAAGTTATTCAGTGTTGGTGTGCTCGTGGATGGAACAGAGGATCAGTTGGAAGCAGAGAGATTACCTGAAGATCAAGAGAACGGATATATGTTTTGATTTATTGGATGGCAGTTAGTTGTGTTACAAATAACAGGTATCGTTCAGCATTCTTTATATAGACAAACCTCCTATTGACTTCCTTCGGAGTCTTAATAATTCTTAATAGACTGGCCATCCCTCTGTGCTCTTGGAGAGTGTGTGTGTGTGTGTGTGTGTGTGTGTGTGATGGACTTCTGAGTCCTGTAATATTTCAGTGAGTCAGTCACTGAGCAGCTGTCAGTGGGTAAGTTTTCTCTTGTTGATTGAACTAAATCTGTAGCTATTTCAATATACTTATTGAATTTCTCACATAAGGCTACATACAGCCAGTGCTTCTTTATAAGCCAGGCATCACTTTCCATTATTCCAATGTAGAAAAGTAAAACGCAATATAGAACAAGCATCCTGCTTGTGTGAATAGTAGACTCAGCACTAGAATTAGTGTACTGATGACGCCTCAGAAATATTCCTTTTGGTAATATTTTATGAATGTCTGATATTTTTAAAATTAAACCACTTAAACATTTTTACTAATTAATTTATTGGTTCTGTAAACAAAAACTCAATTGAAAAATGAAATATAAGGCACACCAAATACAATAATAATGACCAAACTATTCTTAGTATTGGTGTTATCATATTCCTAGGAGCTTTGCAACGTGCTTACACTGTACAAACTCAGAGCAAAAGGACAGGCCCTGCCTCTAAAAGCACACAATGTTAGTATAAGCTAGGAGACACTGATACATGCGGAGAGAGAAGTACAAGGAAACAATAGAGGTCTAACATGATAAGGAGTGCTCTCAGCACAGCGTCTTGCCCAATGTTTTGTAGTCACAACAGCAGAGGAGCATTTTAAGGAGGGATTTGAAGAGATTTAATGAGTTTGCTGTGCTGATGTCGCACATATGAGGAGCAGCATGGGAGATGGCACAATGGTGCTTGCTTGAAAATATAAATTAGTAAATGATGATAGCATGATGCTTACTTGAAATTATAAGAAGTAAGGCTGACAGCAGGGACCCAGTATGGATGATGATCTTCAGCTACTGAATGAGTGTGGCCCATGGGATGGGAACTGACTATGAAGAACCTTACAAGTGAAGACAAGTAGCTTATCTTTCACTGAATAGATAAGATGGAGTCAGTGCAAGCATGCAGCGAGAAAGCTTGATATGAATAAAATGAACTTTATGAAGAACAAAATAAGATATCTCAGCATTTCTGGACTTGTAAATGAATAACGTAGCTATCCTCAAAAGCTCTTGAAATTACTGAGTGTGTCATGAGTGTAGAAAAGAAGAGACTGGTGGCAGTATGGTTGGTGATAGAGAGTAGGGTAATACTTGTGTAGATGAACGAAGCCAAGTAGAAGGAGATTTGTGTTAATTTGGGTTTGGAACTATGGGAGAGAAGTAGGTTCAGTTGTGTTTGTAATGGGTTCTTAGTGATGAATACATGATTTGAATACAGGGAATCCAATATGGTGACATGTTATAGAGGAATAAGGAAAGGCCAGGTGGACTATATTTTGATAAGAGAACATATGAAAATGCTAAAAGATGTAACGGTTATACGCAGTTAATATATGGCTGAAGAACATAAGGTATTCATAACTAAAATCCAGCTACAAAACTGAGATGAATTTGAGGAAGAAATTTCATCAGTGGTGATGTAAAAAGGGAAAGAGAGAAAGAATGAAAGCCCTCCTTTACATTCTGGCAGCATGTTTTACCAATGACAATGAAGTCAGTGGAGGAAGAATGGAAGAAATTTAAAGAATGTTTCATTGAGTCAGTGGAAGTAAGATGGATGAAGAATCATAGAATACTACGACTGGAAGGGACCTCGAGAGGTCATTGAGTCCAGTCCCCTGCCCTCATGGCAGGACCCAGTACTGTCTAGACCATCCCTGATAGACATTTATCTAACCTACTCTTAAATATCTCCAGAGATGGAGATTCCACAACCTCCCTAGGCAATTTATTCCAGTGTTTAACCACCCTGACAGTTAGGAACTTTTTCCTATTGTCCAACCTAGACCTCCCTTGCTGCAGTTTAAGCCCATTACATCTTGTTCTATCCTCAGAGGCCAGGAAGAACAAGTTTTCTCCCTCCTCCTTGTGACACCCTTTTACATACCTGGAAACTGCTATCATGTCCCCTCTCAATCTTCTCTTTTCGAAACTAAACAAGCCCAATTCTTTCAGTCTTCCTTCATAGGTTATGTTCTCTGAACCTTTAACCATTCTTGTTGGTCTTCTTTGGACCTTCTCCAATTTCTCCACATCTTTCTTGAAATGTGGTGCCCAGAACTGGACACAATACTCCAACTGAGGCCTAATCAGCACAGAGTAGAGCGGAAGAATGACTTCTCGTGTCTTGCTCACAATACAACTGTTAATGCATCCTAGAATCATGTTTGCTTTTTTTGCAACAGCGTCACACTGTTGACTCATATTTAGCTTGTGGTCCACTATAACCCCTAGATCCCTTTCTGCCGTACTCCTTCCTGGACAGTTGCTTCCCATTCTATATAGGTATGTCTTGACTACATCCCACTGTCGCCAGAGGGATGTAAATTAGACATACCGACATTGCAAATGAAGCGGGGATTTAAATCTCCCGCGCCTCTTTTGAATAAAAATGGCCACTGCGTTTTGCTGAGTCAGCAGTTTGTCGGCAAAAAGCGGCTGTCAAGACAGGGATCGGGCGACAAAGAAAGCCTTTGTCGGCCGATCCCTTATGCCTCGTAAAATGAGGTTTACAGGATCAGGCGACAAAGGCTTTCTTTGTCGCCCGATCCCCGTCTTGACAGCCGCTTTTTGCCGACAAACTGCTGACTCGGCAAAACGCAGTGGCCATTTTTATTCAAAAGAAGCGCAGGAGATTTAAATCCCCGCTTCATTTGCAATGTTGGCATGTCTAATTTACATCCCTCTGGCGACAGAGGGATGTAGTCTAGACATACCCTATGTGTGAAACTGATTGCTCCTTCCTAAATGGAGCACTTTGCATTTGTCCTTATTAAACTTCATCCTGTTTACCTCAGACCATTTCTCCAATTCGTCCAGATCATTTTGAATTATGACCCTATCCTCCAAAGCAGTTGAAACCCCTCCGAGCTTGGAAGGAGTGGTGAGATGGGAGCTTTTGGAGAACAGCTGATGGAGGTCTGATGTACAAGATACGACAGTTCAATCCAATAGTGTTTTCCTTCTGCAACACTTCTATTCCCCAAAGTTCCTTATTTAAGACATTGGGAAAGGATGGCCAAATGTCTCCTGAACCCTGGAATGTGGAGGCTGTTGTTAACTGGTCTGTATCCCAGGCCAAAAAACAAGTCATTTCATGGGTTTGATTAACTATTACCACTGATTTGTACATGGTACACTGATTTGTACAGGTAAAGCCAAATAAAATGGTGTGAACAAAATGTAAAGCCCATTTTGACTGGTCCTAATTTTGACAAAATGGTGTGCTCTGTTTACTGAGGCAAACAGAGAAAAATAACACAAAACATCCGATTGCTTTCTTAAACGCAAAACTAACACCACTAAACAAAAGGAATGTTATGCAAACGTGGAGGCTTTCAAACAGTTAAGCCTTATCTATTTGAAAAAAAAAGGGGGGGTTCTGACCATCGTATTCTCAATAGGTAAGGCTACATCAAACCAAAGGTACTGAATCTAAACTGCAACGCTGAAGCTTCACTATCCAAGAAGATAACATGGAAATAGGGCCACTGACAGGAATTCTGGTCAGGGCGGAACAGTCAATGGCTTCCCACTCATGCATAAGCCACTCCCGCACGGTTGCAATTCACTTGACATTTCGGCAGTGCTGTTCCTGCACTTGCTGGTGACCAGCAATCTGTCAGCTGTGTGGCTGGTGCCAAGCAAGCTGGCAACATGGCCAGAGCGTCTATATGCCCACCTGGTAGGTTTGCTGTCAAATTGTGCAAATTCAAAAAACTCTTGTTCTGTCCCACCCCTTCCCTGAGGTTTTGCCCCAGTTCTACCCCGACTATGAGGCCACGCCTCCTGTTCACTGACCCCTACCCTCACTCACTCTCACCAGGCTGGGATAGAGCCTTGGGGTGCAGGGTGCAGGCTCTTGGAAGAAGTGTAGGTGTGGGAAGGGTTTGGGGTGTAAGCTTTGCGAGGGAGCTTGAGGGGGGTGAGGAGTCTGGTTCTGGGAGGGAGTTTGGGTATAGGGTGTTGGTTCTGGGAGAGTGTTTGGGTGTGGGGGCATGGGCTCTAGGCTGGGGCTTCAGTATAGGAGGGGATCGGGGGCGGGACAGCTCTTACCTTGGACAGCTCCCAAAAGCGACCAGAACACCCATCATCTGGCAGCAGTAGGCCGGAAGACCAGAGGGTTGCTACATGCCACTGCCCAGAGGCACTACCCCCAGTGCTCCCATTGGCTGCATTACTAGTCAGTGGGAGCTGTGGAGTCAGCACTTCAGAGGGGCAGCATGCAGAGTCCGCTCTCCCCTAGGAGCATACAGGAACATACTGGCTGCTTCTGGGAGCAGGGTGGAGTAAGCATGTACAGAAAGCCTACTTCAGCCCTGCTGCTGTGCTAGTGGTGGCAGCCCCTGGGCCCTTTCAAATCTCCTGGGCTCCTGGGCAATTGCCCTTTTTGTTTTTCTCCCTCCCCCGCCTGCATGGAAATTTTGCATATTAAGGAAAGAGAAAATATAATATCCAATGCCTTCTGAATGCAAGAGGGCTATGACCTGACATGGATCTGGCACTGGCTGATGCTTCTGCATCATTCTAAGAGGGGAAGGGTGAACCATGATGCAATGAATGTACAGGAGAGGTTCTTTGGGTGGCTAACAGGCTGGCACCCTGAGAACCATCACACCCAATGAGACAGAAGGAGAAAGAGAGAATTATTCAGAGCATTGGAGGAAGCAGGCTGTGATACTAAGAAATGCTTATGAAAAGGCAGTTGGTAAGAATGGCGACTGAAGTGAAATCACACTGAAAATTGAAAGGAAGATGATGTCAGGAAGTTGGGATTTAGGTTGATAAAATAGAAAGACAATGAAACACAAGATATGAAGAAATCTTTTTGTGAAGGATGGAAACGGTGTGGTGATTAACCCTGGCATGGTAGAGGTGTGGAAAAGTCATTTTTAAAGGCTATTCAATGAGGGGCGAGAGATGATTATCTAAGCACCACCAGCAATTATGAGCAGACCTCAAAATACAACTGATCTCTGTAGAAGAGGCAGAGAAAGGTCAGAATAAGATGATAAAGTAGCTGGTGAAGGTGAAATAATAGTTGATAATGGTCAAGGCAGTTGAAAATACTGAAAAAAAAATCTTGATAGATTGCTGTGTGTTTGCTGGGATCAAGCTAGGATACCAGGTGACTGGAGAACAGGGTTCATGTGGAACCTCTTTGGAAGGGTATTGGTGATGTAAATGATCCAAACACCTATTGAGGTATCAGTCAGTTTCAGTCCCTGAAAAAGTTTTGGAGGCAGGTTGAGGAAAATATGGGAAAGGAGTACTATGGACTCAATATTTGCAATGACACAGAAGATTGGAAAAAAATTAATGGTGTTTGTAACTACTATAGCGACAAGCAGTCTTGTGGCACCTTATAGACTAACAGATGTATTGGAGCATAAGCTTTCGTGGGCAAAGACCCACTTTATCAGATGCATGTAGTGGAAATTTCCAGAGGCAGGTATAAATATGCAGGCCAGAATAAGGCTAGAGATAACAAGGTTAATTCAGTCAGGGAGGGTGAGGCCCACTTCTAGCAGCTGATCTGGAGGTGTGAACACCAAGGCTGTGTCTACATTGGCAAGATTTTGCGCAAAAGCAGTTGCTACACTGGCCGCAAGTATTTGCGCAAGAAGCTGACGTTGTAATGTACAAAATCAGTGCTTCTTGCGCAAATACTCTGACGCTCCCGCTCAGGGATAAGCCCTCTTGCACAAGTATTCTTGCGCAAGAGGCCAGTGTAGACAGCAACGTTAATTTCTTGCGCAAGAAAGCCCAATGGCTAAAATGGCCATCGGAGCTTTCTTGCGCAAGAGAACGTCTACACTGTCACGGATGCTTTTGCGCAAAAGCAAATCTTTTGCGCAAAGGCACATGCCAGTGTAGACGCTCTCTTGCGCAAATACTTTTAACGGAAAAACATTTCCATTAAAAGTATTTGCGCAAAATCATGCCAGTCTAGATGCAGCCCAAGAGAGGAGAAACTGCTTTTGTACTTGGCTAGCCATTCACAGTCTTTGTTTAATCCTAAACTGATGGTGTCAAATTTGCAGATGAACTGTAGCTCAGCAGTTTCTCTTTGAAGTCTGGTCTTGAAGTTTTTTTGCTGCAGGATGGCTAGCTTTAAATCTGCTACTGCGTATCCAGGGCAATTGAAGTGTTCTCCTACAGGTTTTTGTATATTACCATTCCTAATATCTGATTTGTGTCCATTTATTCTTTTACATAGGGACTGTCCAGTTTGGCCGATGTATATAGCAGAGAGGCATTGCTGGCACATGATGGCGTATATAACATTGGTAGATGTGCAGGTAAATGAACCAGTGATGGTGTGGCTGATCTAGTTAGGTCCTCTGATGGTGTTGCTGGTGTATATATGTGGGCAGAGTTGGCACCGAGGTTTGTTGCATGGATTGGTTCCTGAGTTAGAGTTACTGTGGTGCGGTGCATAGTTGCTGGTGAGAATTTGCTTCAGGTTGGTGGGTTATCTGTGGGAGAGGACTGGCCTGCCTCCCAAGGCCTGTGAAAGTGAGGGATCATTGTCCAAGATGGGTTGTAGATCACTGAAGATGCGTTGGAGAGGTTTTAGCTGAAGACTGTAGGTGATGGCCAGTGGTGTTCTGTTGGTTTCTTTCTTGGGCTTGTCTTGTAGTAGGAGGCTTCTGAGTACATGTCTGGCTCTGTTAATCTGTTTCCTCACTTCCTCATGCGGATATCGTAGTTTCAAGAATCCTTGGTGAAGATCTTGTAGGTGTTGGTCTCTGTCTGAGGGGTTGGAGCTTGGCTGTAGACAATGGATCATGTGGTGTGTCCGGGATGGAAGCTGGAGGCATGAAGGTAGGCATAGCGGTCGGTAGGTTTTCGGTATAGGGTGGTGTTTGTGACTGTCACTTATTTGCACCGTGGTGTCCAGGAAGTGGATCTCTTGTGTAGACTGGTCCAGGCTGAGGTTGATGGTGGGGTGGAAGCTGTTGAAATCATGGTGGAATTCTTCCAGAGTCTCCTTCCCATGGGTCCAGATGATGAAGATGTCATCAATGTAGCGTAGGTAGAGAAGGGGTGTTAGTGGACAAGAGCTGAGGAAGTGTTGTTCCAGGTCAGCCATGAAAATGTTGGCGTATTGTGGGGCCACACGGGTGCCCATAGCAGTGCCAGTGGTTTGGAAGCATATATTGTCACCGAATCTGAAATAGTTGTGAGTGAGGATAAAGTCACAGAGCTCAGCCACCGGTTGTGCTCTGGCATCATCAGGGATACTGTTCCTGACAGCTTGTATTCCATCTATGTGTGGGATGTTTGTACAGAGAGCCTCTACATCCATGGCGGCTAGGATGGTGTTTTCTGGAAGATCATCAATGCATTGTAGTTTTCTCAGGAAATAAGTGGTGTCACGGAGGTAGCTGGGAGTGCTGGTGGCGTAGGGTCTGAGTAGAGAGTCCACATATCCAGACAGTCCTTCAGTGAGAGTGCCAATGCCCGAGATGATGGGGCGTCCAGGATTTCCAGGTTTGTGGATCTTGGGTAGTAGATAGAATAACCATGGTCAGGGCTCTAAGGGTGTGTTGATTTGTTCCTGTGCTTGTGTAGGGAGTGTCCTGAGCAGATGGTGCAGTTTCTTAGTTCTTCTTTGCTCACAAAAGCTTATGCTCCAATACATCTGTTAGTCTATAAGGTGCCACGGGACTCCTTGTCGCTTTTGCAGATCCAGACTAACACGGCTACCCCCTGATACTTGTAACTACTATGTAACATTAATTGATCTTGTGAGAGAATTTAACTTGATTCCACAGGAGCTTATGGTTGGAGTATTGAGCTGTTTAGGAGAAGAACATCTTATCTCATTGGTTTCATCTAAGTCACTGATGTACTGAGACTACTCCTGATTCTTCCTAGTATTATATCAGAAGCAGGCCCACAGTGAAAAAGAAGCCAAGAGGTACCTTTACCAAATCTCGTAATCATTAAAAACAATTCTCTCAAGATATGGCTCAGTAAGAACGTAAGTCTTAAGGCAAAATAGATGTAATTCTTCAATATCTGTTCTATATGCTCATAAATATGTTATAGAACATGTTGATAATATAACTTTTTCTTAATTCAGGAAGAAATATAGAACATTTCAGTCTCCAAATATGTCATCAAAAGTCTTTGAACTCCCTGTAGCCCTCGTTTTTACAAATGCTCAAATTTTAAATGCTTCAGTTTTTGGTACTAGCTTGGGGATATCTGGGTCCATTTTGTCAGAGGTTCTGCATCCCAATCACTCCATGGTGAGTGGAGTTGGATATAGAATTAGCTTTATCCAGTCACCTACAAATTTTATGTAGTGTCGCTTTGCACTGTTAACCGATCTCCATGTTTGACTCCACAGAAGATTACACTTCAGGCAGCAGTGGACGGAGTGTGAGATAGACAGGTAGATAATATTGTATGGCATTCTGAGTTTCTTGTCAATGAGACACTATAAATACAATTTAGTTGTGGACACGTTTGTTATATGAAACTTGACACTTTAAACTGAATCTGCTTATATCCCTTTCAGAACATCTACAGGAGTACATAAAATGGAAGCAAATTGTTCAGTTTGAACAAGGCGTACATATTTACTATCTTTTATATATGGTACAGCTATTTCAATCACTTTTAGAGACTTCTAAGTTATCATTTTGCTCACATCCCAAGGCATATACAACTGGATATTTTACAGTTACGATTTTGTAGTTGGAAGACCACAAAAAATTCCTGAAATAGTTAACTTGTAAATTATAAAGACCACACAATATTATTACGGTGTGCTGTGAAGAGGTTTTGTCAGCACTTGTTTAGGAGGACCTGTAAAATTCATTGGGGGGCTTCACCACACAGAATAATACAAACTTCCCAGTCTTGCCAAAAAACTGTCATGTCATTAAATGCACCCTTTCCTTCATATGAGAGATTTTTCTTAATTAGGACCAAATAAGGATTTCTGTATTTGGTCCACTGTTATTTTTTGCAGTTTCTGGTAGTGATCTAGTATCTGTTGATATACTATGACACACTAGCTGAGTTTCGACCTTTTTATGGGCCACTTTTGATTTTATATCATAATAAATACAGTGCCTTCTGTTTTTACATACAAACAATACAAAAAAAGCAGCTAAAATAATACCAAACAGAATGATCTATCCCTGGCAGATTTCGGTGGTGTCTGTGCCTTTATAAATCAATTCAGTTAGTGTCAGCAAGATGCCAGATACAAGCATCTTGGGGGGATATGATAGAGGTGTATAAAATCATGAGTGGTATGGAGAGGGCCGATAAAGAAAAGTTATTTATTAGTTCCCTAAATAGAAGAACTAGAGGACACCAAATGAAATTAATGGGTAGCAGGTTTAAAACTAATAAAAGAAAGTTCTTCTTCACACAGCGTGTAGTCAGCATGTGGAACTCCTTGCCAGAGGAGGCTGTGAAGGCTAGGACTATAACAGAGTTTAAAGAGAAGCTAGATAATTTCATGGAGGTTAGGTCCATAAAAGGCTATTAGCCAGGGGATAAAATGGTGTCCTTGGCCTCTGTTTGACAGAGGCTGGAGAGGGATGGCAGGAGACAAAGCGCTTGATCATTGTCTTCGGTCCACCCCCTCTGGGGCACCTGGTGCTGGCCACTGTCGGCAGACAGGATACTGGGCTAGATGGACCTTTGGTCTGACCCGGTACGGCCGTTCTTATGTTCTTATGTTCTTATGTTCTTAAGCCAATGTTTGAATTACCTCTGACCTTAGCATGATCCAACATGGCCAGTCTTTGCAAGGAAGTAGAATTTGCAAGACACATAGATTGGAAATGTGAGGCACACTTTTCTAACAGATGTCATGCTGACAACATTGCCAGATCATTCAATGCGTATCAAAACTGATTATGAAGGAGCAAGAATGTTCCAGCAATACTGGAAAAAATATCCTGACCACCTAAACCAGCAGGAATTTGTACTGAAATATTCAGCTCATCCCTGATTCAACTGTAACCTGACAAACAGTATATGTCATTAGCCATTTGGAGGATACACAGATCAACAAAACGGTATTTTAATTATTGCTAGATCATATTGGGAAGCTTATTTTGACTGTCGTTGATAGACAGGAGGGAAAAATGGTAGTCCAGGTTCAGAAGAATAGAAAGTCCACCATTCACTGAGCTGCGTCCATTGTCATGGGCATGCATGTCTTAGGCTATGTCTATACTGCACCTCTCTTCTGCAAAAGTTTATGCAAATGAAGCACAGATTAGCATATTGCCGCACTTCATTTGCATAATTAATTAGGGGCCGTTTTTGAGCAAGAGGCTTTTGCACAAAAAGGAGCTGTGTAGACGACTCCTTTTTCCACAAAACCCCCTCTTGTGCAAGAGCCATTCTTCCTCATTTTTTCAGGAAGAACGGCTCTTGCACAAGAGGGTTTTTTTGTGCAAAAAGGAGCCGTCTACACAGCTCCTTTTTGCGTAAAAGCCTCTTGCGCAAAAATGGTCCCTAATTATGCAAATGAAGTTCAGCAATATACTAATCTGTGCTTCATTTGCATAAGCTTTTGTGGAAGAGAGGCGCAGTATAGACGTAGCCTTAGTGTCATCATAAAGCCAGCCCAGTGCTATTACCATGCTTCATTGACAATAAACCTGGCCTGGTGCCTTCATCCCTTAACAGATCTTGTGGTCATTGAATAGTTCACTCAAGGGTTGTTGTGCCAACTGTCTGTGCAGGGCTGGGGTGGCACACAGAGGGAAAACACACGGAGCCAAATATCTATCAACTTCTCACCATACCTGCCAAGCCTATTGCTGCTAACATAGGCACCCCTGAATACAGCAGAACTGGTGATGGTGCTGCTATATTGAGGTTTAAGGGGGGGAGTGGGAAGTGCAGGATTCCCAGAGTCCACAAAAAGGTTTGCATTATTCTGCAGGCCTCATCCATTCTCAGTGGGGATGAATGGTTTGAATACTGGCCTCAGAGGGAGGGAGATGTGACAGTCTGTCCCACTATCTTCTCTCTTTTATACAAACCTGACTGTAGTTTTGTACAAAGTATGCCTTGTATTTCATCATCATCATCATCATCAACCACCACCACCATGGGCTCAACGCCCGTTGGTGCCCGATTCCTCCCTCACTATTTCCTTCTTTCCCTGTCCAGTGTGGAATGGCTTAGTTTCTGTTGACTAGCTCTGCACCAATCTACTATATCATCTACCCATTCTCTGTGGCGTTTGCCTCTCCAATTTGGACCATCCATTATGCCAAATACCAGGGTCTTAACTTTTCGCTCATCGTTCATTCTGCAGATATGCCTGAATAGCTGCAACTTCCATTGTGTAACGTTCTGCAGTAGGTTCTCTTTCGGCTGTATCTTCTTATATAATTCCTTGTTGGTGACCTTCTGCATCCATCCTATTCTCGGGATCTTTCTATAACAACTCCTCTCGAACGCCAATATCCTTCTCTTCAAATCTTTGCTGATTGTTATTATCCTAGTAAAGGAAGTGTGACAACATTGTATTTAAAGGTATGATTCCACTGTATAAAATAAGGTGTTCCAAGTTTAGAAAAGCAGGCACAAACCAGTTCCTCACAGAGAGAAGGCAAATTGATGCCTCAGCCAGGTGTCAACAAAATTAAATGGACTGTTGCCTGGTTAAGTGGCCATTCTTTTGCAGGAAAAAGGGTTTGACTGAGAAATCTACATTTTTGTAAAAAAAACCCTGGACATTCCTTTCCCCATAGATGATCTGTCTTCTGAACCCTATCTGGAGAGAATTTTCAAAGAAGAAGTACAAAGAATGAGGAACAGTTGCCCCAGTTTCTCTCTCCCGTCATCTCTATTCACAACATCGATGACACATGGAGGATAAAGGAAGCATTAATGATCTAGGAAGGGATCCTGACTGAAAGACAGAGCTAGTAAAAGAGACCTTTTTTGTTTGAATTCACTTAGATTTTTAGTGACTATAAATAATAAGGCATTTAAGTAATAAAGGGTTTCACATAAATAAAAGGTAAAATAAAACTAATGCCTAACTTAAAAAGCTATATTTTTAAGTAATAAACTGTTTTATTATTTTACCAAAACCAGCATGTGTTTGGATTGGATTGAAGTGTTTGGGATACTTCATTTGAGATTTATATGTTTCATTTTCTATTAATGAAGTGATGGACTTTGTATGAGCTTCTGTTGCCCAGGAAGGTGCTGGACAGTACAAGACACACATCTGTGGAGAAAGTCAGGGATGAGAGCTGGCCAGTTTTGTCCTGCAGCATAATTCATGGGTGTTGAGCTATAATACTCACACAGCATAGCTGGAAATGATTTGCCTGGTGCAGGCAGTGTGCGGGTAGACCAGGAGTGGTTGCTCTAGTCTCACAGCAAAGTAGTGTAAAAAGTATATAAGACTGGAGAATTGAGGGGACACAGCTGCCCATCAATCCAGATTGTACCCTGGGTAATGTCCCAGTAGGTTTGGGAGAAACCACCATTATCTTGGTCAACCCCTCAAGCCTTTCCATTTGGAAAGGGTTAAACTATCATAGCCCTGAGGCGCCTGTTCCATAAAAAGGGGATTTCTTACCTCCGATTTCCCTGCAGAGAGCTGTGCCAAGCCTACATATTCAAACCAGGCTTGAGTTACAAGATTTGGCTCAATGTGCCCAAGAAAAGGGAGCCCAACACTCTCTGAGTTGGTAGTAAGAGGAATATGCATTGATTAAACAAACAGAATGCTCTAGGAAGTCCATTTTCAGCTGAGAAAGGCAATTCTATTGCTAATGATCAGTTATAAACATTTACTATGCTTTTTAATTAATAGAAATATTGTTTCAGCTGTGAAGTCAAGCAGACAAAAATAACGAGCAATAGGGATGCCAGCTCCAGCTGAAGCACTAAGCCAAGTGAGAATTAGTGCCAGCGCAAAAGGTGAAGAGGGTTTCCCAGCCATAACGCTGTTGCTATAACTACCAAGTACAGAATCAAAAATCTCCTTGCCAATTATGTGCCATTATGTCTGCACCACTGCTGAGCTGTATATAATACATGCCGCAGGCAAATTCCTTTCTTTAATGTGGATCAGGAGTAAGGTTAGAAAGCTCACATCTGCACATATTTTCTGTTCAATATGTTGTATGTCTTTCTGCCACCGCATCCTATGGCAGAAATATTGAACACTGATTAACAAACACTATGTCCAGCTTTTATATTTTTTTAATATTAGGTAAGAATATATTCAAAAAGTTCTCTCCCGTGAATGCAGGCAACTCCAGTTAATATTAACTGAGATGCACAGGAAAGGCCAGGGTTTATGGAATAGAAAGGCCTACATTTCAGTACTAGGGTAAAATCCTAATCTTACTGAAATGAATGAGGGTTTTTTTTTCCAATTGACTTGATTTCACCCCAAGAGTGAAATTTTGCCCCTAGGTAAATGTATGTCACTTCACTGAAATCAATGGAATACTATAGGGGTAAATGAAGGTACAGTTTTTCCTTTCATATCCAACCTACACTCTTTCAGACTTTCATATTTTCATGTTACCCGTGTTTTAGTTGGGGCAGAATTTTAAGTTTTGCAAATTGAATGTTAATTTTTTTTAATTACTGAAAATATTCTCCTTATATTGTTGCATCACAGAAGTATTCCGGATTGACAAAAGGAGATGGGGTGAGAAGAAAGGGAATGCATGTTCCTCTAAATCGCTTAAATACATGTGGCTTTTTAAAGAATTTAGCTAAATAAAATAAACCTGCTACCAGTGTTTTAAAATTTTCAGTGAGATTTCTCAGTATGTAATGGGACAGGTAACAGAATAACTAATTTCACTTGATGTACCTTACTATTCAAAGGCATCCTAAAGTTCTGGGGCATACATTATATTATCATTTTCTATATTGAGGACATAGAATCATAGAACTTGTCCTATCCTCAGAGGCCAAGGAGAACAATTTTTCTCCCTCCTCCTTATAACACCCTTTTAGATACAGCCGGTCCCCTAGTTGAGAACGGTCGACTTACAACCGTTCGCAGTTACGACCAAAACTGTCGTAAATGGTGAACCCCGAGTTACAAACGCGATCCGCGCTTACGAACAGAGCAGTCGCGTGTAACTCAATGGGGTCCGACTTATGAACGAACCGAGTTACGACCAATTGCTTGGTCCGTAACGGGTTCGTAAGTCGGGAAGAGGCTGTCCAGTTCTTTCAGTCTTCCTTCATAGATCATGTTTTCTAGAACTTTAATCATTTTTGTTGCTCTTCTTTGGACCTTCTCCAATTTCTCTACATCTTCCTTGAAATGTGGTGCCCAGAACCGGACACAATACTCCAACTGAAGTCTAATCAGCTCAGAGTAGAGCAGAAGAATGACTTCTCATGTCTTGCTCACAACACTCCTGTTAATGCATCCCAGAATCGTGTTTGCTTTTTTTGCAACAGCGTCACACTGTTGACCCATGTTTAACTTGTCGTCCACTATGACCCCTAAATGCCTTTCTGCACTACTCCTTCCTAGACAATCACTTCCTATTCTGTATGTGTGAAACTGATTGTTCCTTCCTAAGTGGAGTACTTTGTATTTGTCCTTATTAAACTTCATCCTGTTTACCTCAGACCATTTCTCTAGTTTGTCCAGATAATTTTGAATTTTGACTCTATCCTCCAAAGCACTTGCCACTCCTCCCAGCTTGGTATCATCTGCAAACTTAATAAGCGTACTCCCTATGCCATCATCTAAATCATTGATGAGTATCTTGAACAAAACCGGTCCCAAAACAGACCCCTGCAGAAACCCACTAGTCATGCTTTTCCAGCATGATTGTGGACTGTTAATAACTACTCTCTGAGAACAGTTGTCTAGCCAGATATGCACCCACCTTATAGTAGCCCCATCAAGGTTGTATTTCCCTAGTTTACTGATAAGAAGGTCATGTGAGACTGTGTCAAATGCCTTACTAAAGTCTAGGCATACCACATCCATCACTTCTCCCTTATTGACAAGACATAAATGTGAAAGGGACAGGTTTCATCCTCATCTAGCAAGTTTTAAAGTGTTCTTCTTTGACCTTCACAATGTGTTATATTGCCTGTGGATCCTCATGTGGGCATGGTTTCTCTGTGGAATTTCTGTCCATCTCTTTGCATTGTGACCTCCTATCAGTATGCAAAAGATTCTTTAAATTGTATGTGACAAGTCATTGCCTGTTTCCTTATCTACTTCCATGTTTTCTTTTCCTAAGAAGTGTCCATTTCCATATATATAACACACATGCATTCCACCGTTTCTTATTCTAATTTTAATCTCTCTGCTTGTAACAGAAGTTATAGAATTCTCTTTTATCTTCTTCAGCATCCTTCAAATATGTCATCATATCACAATAAATCAGCATATCAGGTTGCATCAGGCTATCTGGTCATATGTTACTACTGAAGCTATGGCCAAAACATAACTGATGCCGTGCAGAAAGGGGCTTTTCTACATATGACATTACTGCAAACTAGTGTACTGTAGATTCACACTGTGGTTTGCTGCCCACTAACATCTCATGTAGACAAGTCCTAACTAACAAGGGGGGCAGGTGATCAGACAGAAATGTTTCTTGTCCATCAATGTGCCATTTTGAACACTTCATTCCCCAGAGATTAAATTCCCAATGGTTGATATTCCGCAGATCAGTCCTACAGCCACATGTAATCCCATTTTTGAGTTACTGCTTTCTCTCTGTATGAATCATTGGCAGCTCCTGGTTGAGGTATGTAGTGTATGTGTATTGGACCCTTCTACTGGGTGAACTATTGGAGTTCTGCTTCTCTGGCTAAAGTCAAAAATTCTATTTACAAGTTACATGCGGCTGGTTGGCTGTAAGATTTTCCATCCTTGAGCGGCTTGAAATTTCTTATGTGCAACACCAATATTGAGGTTGTGTGTGGATGTGCACCCACCAGTACAAACAAAAACAATAGATATAAATTATATTTTAAATACCTCATAGGTGAGGAAGAAAATCTATTAAAACAGGGGAAAACTAACAAGGAGAAATGCTTATGATTATTTAATATGAAATCAAATAAAAAGAAAATTAACACTACCCTTGGCTGAAGTGGGTGTGTCCACAAAAGCTCATGATACTCTTTATATTTTTTTATTAGCCTAAGGTGCTACAGGACCATTGTTGTTTTTTAAGTTTTTTTAGTTGCAGACTAACATAGCAACTTCTCTGAGACCTTGTAGTACCTAGTACTTGCTACTTCTGATTCATAAGAGCCAGAACTCTACCACATAGCAAAGATCTGGCCTTAATGCAATACAGTTCACCATGTATTAATTAGTAACACAGGATTTTAAAAAATCATTAAGATCAGAGTTTTAGATAACTGCAACTCTCAAAAAATTCTGTTAAAATAATCTTTTTCTTTCTTATCTTAAGCCATTAACATAGGAGTGGGCACTAATTTTTGATGGGGGGGGCACTCCCAGAATTTGGTAAATGGTAGAGGGCCGCACTCTTCCATTATATTAATGGAGGAGGTGCAGGGGTCTGGAAGGAAGCTTGGGGTAAGGGATTGGGGTGTAGGATCTGGGAGGGAGTTTGGGTGAAGTAGGGGATCATGATCTGGGGCAACACACTGGTGTGAGGAGGGGGTGCAAGGCCTGGGAAGGGGTTGTGATCTAGGACAGGAGTGCAGGAGGGGGGGCAGGGATTTGGGCTGTGACCGGGGATAGTGATTAGGATCTGAGAGGGGGTTGTGATCTGAGGAGGGGTGCAGGAGGGGACGCAGAGTCTGGGAAGGCATATGGGGGCTGTAGCAGGGGTGCAGAAGGTTTGGGTTACATGGGGGAGGAGGGCAGAAGGGGGGCAGAGGGTTCTGGGTGGAAGGAAGGGGCTGGGCTGGCAGAGATAGGCTCTGGCTGGGAGACCTTACCTGGCTCCAACCCAGCAGGTTCCTTAGCGAGGGTCCCTGCCTTCCAGCCACTGTACGTGCTCAGGGGAGTTGCAAAAGCGGCAAGGAGTCCTGTGGCACCTTATAGACTAACCGAAGTGTTGGAGCATAAGCTTTCGTGGGCAAAGACATGCATCTAACGAAGTGGGTCTTTGCCCACGAAAGCTTATGCTCCAACGCTTCGGTTTGTCTATAAGGTGCCACAGGACTCCTCGCCGCTTTTGCAGATTCAGACTAACACGGCTACCCCTCTGATACTTGACACCATGCAAGGGGAGTTGCAGGCGCCATGTTTATTGTTCTAAACTGAATGCTGTGAGCCCAGGGAATGAAGGAGCAGGGGCACTTCACATGCTGCCTGTCCTGCAAACAGGCAGCGGCTACCGGCTAATGGGAGTTACTGAGGGCGGAGGCAGCATGAGAAGTCTGTCTTCACTCACTCCAGGTTCTCAGTATTCACAAACACACACTTGGCCCTGCACCCGGCTTTCCAGAGTGCCGAGCCGGCTGAGGCTCTCATGGCCTGATGATCATCTTTGCTCAGCCCTGGAGCAGAGGCTGTATCCAGATTCTCCATTTATAGCAGGCAGCAGCTACTTCTGCTCCTCTGAGAGGCAAGCACCTTGCCCCCACCTTCCCAGCCAATCAGCTGAGCTCCTGCCTGCGCGGGGAATTCTGAACCTCTGCACGGGGCTCAGAAAAGGGCTGTGCACCTGCATGGGTGCACAACATACAGGGAGCCTTGATCTGTGGCCACCATACTCTTAACACTGGTATATATGCTTATCTTTCAACAAGTCTGTCCAAAGTACGCAAGCATGGGACCAAGCTGTTCCCTTAATAAAATCAGAGAGAGAGAGCGATCATAAGCAAAATTACTCATCATTCAAGAGTCCCATTGTCAGTCTTTTTGAGCAAAAATGGCATGCCCGTATTTTTGTGTTGAAAATGGCCTGTGCCTTTTAACATGTGGTAATGTGTAAAGTGAAAGACTGATATTAAAATACTCATTAAATTAAAATTATGCAAAAAATGAAATCTGAGGAATGTTAAGTGAAAATGCTAAAGCACAATTTCAAGAAAACAGACAACTCGATTTTGAACAGTTCTTGTTCACATTTAGTCTTCCCCATTTTAATAAGCGAAATAGTGTACCGCAGTGACTTACACATACAGAAGAAGGTAGCGTTTCCATTTTTCACTTAGAATTTTAAACATCACATGCATTTTAAATGTTAATCAAAAATTCCTAACTGTAAATTTTTGCAGATGGGTGCAATAAAAAATTGATCAGCACAATTTTTTTATTTATTTTTTTTTTGCTGCAGCCTGTGCATTTTGGGAGTTTGTCCCTGTATTATCAAAAGCTGTTACTTTTACAGAGGCGTTCATATTCTTCAAGAATGGAAAAAGAATTGAAAGAAAGACTGGGCCAGATTATCCAGTAGTCCCAGTGCCTAGGACCTAGGGTTGCCAGGTGTCTGGTATTCTACCAGACAGTCCAGTATTTGCGCTCTTTGCCTGGTAAAAAAATCAGAGAATACCGGACATGTGCAATGTCCAGTATTCTCTGATTTTTCCAGCTGCGCAGTGGACAGAAGCATGGAGTGGGTGGGAGGAGCGGCTGGAAGGCGGGGCCACGATCAGCGCTAGGAGCCTGTGATTGTGCAGAAGCCTGGCGGGGGCGGGGGGAGTGACTGGGACTCCCCCGCCCCCACCAGGCTTCACGGCCCTGCCTCCCAGCTGGGACTCCCAGGCTGGGAGACGGGGCCATGATCACCGCTCTGGGTGCATCAGAAGCCACTCCCCCTGCCTCCCCCCACCGCTTCTGATGCGCCCAGAGTGGCGATCGCGGCCCCGCCTCCCGCTCTGGGCGCATCAGAAGCCTAGCGGGGGTGGGGGGAGTGGCTGGGAGAGGCAGTACTTATTCTCCTGCGCTCCTTTTTTTTTTGCTTGCCTAAAATACCGCGTGTCTGGTGTTTTATGGGGGACTATCTGGCAACCCTACTAGGGCCTACAGAAAATTTAGAACCTACACAAAATTTAAGCCTAAAAAATTCATAATTGACCAAAAATAAAAAAGAAAACTGCTAAATCACACTTAATAATTTGCTATTTTTATTAGAATACTTGTGCACATTATATCTTACCTGTTTTTAATATTTGTATCTCTTCAAAAACAGTCCTTTCCAAGCATTATTTTAACTCTTGATTATCAGGTTTAAATAAACAATCTTTCACTACCTAATTATCAAAGTTTCCTGTAAGCTGGGCACCAGTGTGGCCTTGCAGCTGCTTAATGAGCCCCACCCAGAAGCTCAGGGGCTGCTTTTCAGGGAGCTGCCTTACTAGTGAAGGGGTACTTCTCTCTCAGAGCAGCAACAGTTCCATGCTGGAGACTGAGTTTGCCTCTTCCAGCTGATAGGGAGGGGACATAAGGAGGAGGGGGGCAATGAGTGGCTGAGGGGGAGAGGGATTAAAAGGTGGGGGAAAATTGGGGTGTCCTAGCTGGGCTGGGAGAAGAGAGGATTTGTATGATTACAGCAGCTGGGTTTGGCTGCAGTTTCATGTGAGAAACCCAGCATTCTCTAGCTTGCTGGACTGGGAGGGGGAGCAGACTGCATAGGGTAGGTAGATGGGGGGGAAGAGGGAGGGAGTAGGTGGATGCTGGCATCTGTGTGGTGGGGTAGGGGGAGTTTCTTCAGTGTTTTATCCCATTCCTGGCTGGGCTGCAACTGCTGGTGCAAGGAAGACTCTCTCCTGGGCTGGGGGAGGGGTGGGAAAGCAGGCTGCATGGAGGGGGATATGCTGAGGTATGGGGGTATGTGGCTATATGGAAGATGGGGTTGCTGCTGTGGAAACTTCATTGTCTAATTAATGAATCAGACGGAGCTTAGTCAAATATAGCTTCCCTTTCCTTGTTGAGGCTAGAGTAAGGAGGGGTTGGTATTAATTACCAACTGATTGGCGACATAATTACAAGATCTTAAATATGCCAGGAAAACACGTTGGGGGAAAGAATATTGTAGCATCCACTGGTAGACTTGTAGAGCAAACACAAAACCGTTCTAGATCAAAATATTTTTTTACCTAGTATCAGGAAGGAAAGATAAAGAGCTTGCTTTTGTCCATGTTGCTTTTGTTAACAGGAGACAGTCTGATGGGAGATGTTAGCCTGAGCTAAAAATTAGTTTGTTTGGAGAGAGACATATCCAGAGCAGACAAATAAAGAGGATGGAGAGATTCTGCATTAGCAGTTCTTAATGCAGAATCTGACTTTACTTGTATTGGTGTTTTTCTATTGTAAAGCAGTTAGGTTGATTTTGTAGATAAGGATTATGTGGATAGGCCTAGCTCATGATATGATTACATTTCAAAGAAAGTTTACACAGATATTAATGGCTTAATTTAAGGAAAGAAGAGGATTCTTTTAACAGATTTTTTGGAGTGTTGTAGATATCTGAAGGCTCATCTTTTTTTTTTATAAAATATCCTGTGTTACTAAGTAATACATGGTAAATTGAAAGGCCAAACAAATAAGCAAGTTCTATGGCAAAGGTCTTCTGGTTTTACCAATTAGAGTTGGATTCCAGACAAGAGATTTCCATTAAATTTTAGAATTTGTTTGGGGAGGGACATTAAGGCCAGATCTTTTCTATGCGGTATAGTTCTGGCTCTTATGAGTCAATGGGTATATTGGGAGTGATGCTAGCTGTATTGTAGGATGAAGACTGTCTTTGCAAGCTTGTCTTTGCAAGCTCTTTAAAAAATGGATCTGTCTACTAACTCTGAAGCCATGTGTTAAAGTGCTGCTCTGGAGCTTCTGTTCTTTGAGTTGGTGACTCACACAATGTGGAAGTTTCGAACAAGGATAACTTGTATCTCTGTTTTCAGGTCTCTGTTTTACTTGCATAGTGATCCTAAACATTTATTTAAAATACCCATCACCTGATGTTTTACTTCCCTTCATATTTTCATGTTTGTGGCTTTATTTGCTTTCTGTGTTGTTTTATTACTTATTTTGTGTACTATTAATTAAATTAACAAATTAACTATAAGCCTGAGTGCATGCCTTTTTCTCTCCTTTCCAGTGTAAGTAAATATTGTATTAATATTTTCATGGAGAGCATGACTGTTTCCAGTTGACTCATAGATTGCTTTAGCATCTAAAAGCTGAGCTATGTGTTGATAATACACATTTTGGTGTGTTTATTAGCTTTAGTTGTTAGAAATTACGATAACATTTGATATTAAATAAACATTGTTCCTTGTTAATTATTCCTTGTTTTAAAATGTTTGTCTTCCATACCTATGAACTATTCAAAATATATATGTATGTCTAGGATATTTGTTTGTACTGGTGGTGGACATAAGAAATTTCAGCCCACCCAAGGATGGAAAATGTTAGCGGGAACACTACTTATTATTACAGGTTTGCATTTCACAGTTGTGTTTCAGAAACCCTAGGCTACCACTAACCACTGTTTCTGGTGAAAATGTATGGCCACTGTCAGCAAATGTAGTGTTATTTCGTAAATGATGTTGAACGATCTTGAGACACAATGTTGCCAAGTTATCAGCTCTGAAGCACAATGCATTGCTCTGTGGATTTTACAGTTGTAGCAGTGGCAACATCACCTTACTTTTCTCCTTATCAGCTGATTAACTATCAGGTGAATCCTAAGTATAATTGTACTATACAACAAAATGGCTGTTATTTTAGAATGTACCATGAATTCCTCACACAGCGTGCACCACTTTGAAGAGTGAAAATTAAAGTGGGTGATATTAGGTGATAGGGCATTTCTCCCTTATATATTTCTGTATAGTCTACCATACTTTAGTGAATATAACCCACGGGTTATACAAAGTTTTACATACCTCCCTCCCCCTCCCCATGGGCTATACTTGTGCGTGTGTAATACAGGGGTTTTTTTTACTGAAAGGAAGAGAAGACTGACTCTTCCTTGAGAAAAGCAGCATATTTTAATTTAATAATAGAGGCAGTTATATTAAAATTCATTAAAATACATTAAAATTCATTAGTTTACTGTGCAACTAGTAAAAGAATAAAAGTTTAAAAAGTTTAAAATAGAAGTTAAAAACACTGAAGGAATAAATGAATGGAGAAGCGGTGTGGTTCAAAGGGGTTACATACCAGCGATAGCGGTTGTAGCCTACTTCGTGCTACTTAGCAGCTCATTAACACTTGATTACAGGTGCTTTGCATTAACATTACCCGCGGTCCATCTCCCACGTGCTATACACGTGCGTGGGGTATACAAGACTTTTTTTTACTCAATCAGGGAAAACCGCAGGTTATACTCAGGTGCGGGTAATACTCGTGCGCGGGTTATATGTGCTAATTTATAGTAACTTAAGGACCTATAATTATAAGAGTGTCTAGGGCTTATGAAGAGCTTACTCTGGCCCTGAAGAAATATAACAGTTAAAGTGACACAATAAACCAGTCTGGAACTGAACTTCCTCACAGTTTGTGGATATTTGGATCATGATACAAAATTTAGAGCTCTGCCGGATACAAAATTTGTGTCTGCATTCCTATCCATAGCTGCAAAAATGAGCCAGGATATCTACGCTGACATCTGCAGATGCAAATAGCCACAGATATAAAGGAGATATGCACAAATTTGCAGGGTTCTAGCTATAAAATTTGTATCTGTATCCACATCCATATCTGCAAAAATGAGCTGCGGATATCTGCATTCACATTCATGGATGCAGACACCCGCAGATATAAAGCAGATATCTATGGGTTTGTAGACCTCTGCCTATGTTGTTGTTCAACCCATTGTAGAAACAGGCATTTTTTGTAAAATGTGGACCTGAACTTCTCTAAAATTAGAAGCACTAGGATGCAAGAATTTTGGTTCAGGCCAATATGTATGGAAAATTAACTACCACACAAAGTGTATGGAAAACCAGTACCGATGTGACCATTAACCTGGGAATTTCTGAGGTTCACTGGATATGGACCAATTTATGAGGATTTTAGATGGATACTTTCTTTACTGTAAGGCTACGTCTACACTTCAGGCTTTTTGCGCAAGAACTGTTTTGCACAAGAGTTTTTGTGCAGAAGTTCTTGCACAAGCGTATGTCCATACTGCCATGTGCTTTTGCGCAAGAGTGTCCATGGCAGTGTGGACGCTCTCTTGCGCAAGAAAGCTCTGATGGCCATTTTAGCCAGAGGAGTTTCTTGCACAAGAAGTCCATGTTGCCCATCCATACTGCCTTCTTGTGCAAGACCTCTTGTGCAAAAAGGCTTATTCCTCATGGGGAGAGGAATAACTCTTCTGCAAGAAGCCCTCTTTTCCAACGCTGTACTGTAAATTTACTTGCGCAAGAACATGTGTGCAGTGTAGATGCTCTGCAAGTTTGCTCAAAAAGCCTGCAATGTAGACATAGCCTAAGGATACAGTTTGGGGACATTATTTCATATCAGAAATACAAGTATTCTTAAACATTCCATTTTATGCTCTCCATTGCTCTTCAATAATATTTCCTAAGCCAATAATAAGAATGGCCATAGCGGGTCAGACCAAAGGTCCATCTAGCCCAGTATCCTGTCTGCCAACTGCGGCCATTACTAGATGCCCCAGAGGGAGGGATCACAACAGGTAATCCTCACATGATCCCTCCTCTGTCACCCACCTGCAGAGAAACAGAGGCTAGGGATACCATTCCTACCCATCCTGGCTAATAGCCATTGATGGACCTAACCTCCATAAACCTATCTAGTTCTTTTTTGAACCCTGTTAAAGTTCTAGCCTTCACCGCATCCACAGGTTGACTGTGCGCTGAGTGAAGAAAAACTTCCTTTTATTTGTTTTAAACCTGCTGCCTATTAAACACGATTGTGGCTTTAATGATAGCTATGTACATCATTCATTTGCAAAATAAATTTCCTTACCTACTAGCCAGATTCTGATTTCATTCACACTGACATAAATCTAGATGAATTCAATACAGATACCCTAGTTTTGCATTAGCACAACTAATCAGAATCTGGGTTCAAATTTATGGTTACTAAGCAGCCTATAAAAGTGTTGTATACACTTCGTGATAAATTGTCCATTGTGATAAATGAAATGTGATCCTTCCTTTCAATTTATAAAAAGAAATTACGTTTGAACCACTTATTGTACATCTCCTCTCCAAGTGGTGTATTAGAGAGAGTAAAGAGAAGGGGGGGGGGAGATGGCGCTCTCTGCAGGGAAGGGGGGTTATCATCACTCTCAGGATCCCTTTTAAGAACTCCATTTCATTGCTTCATTGTCTACTCTGGCTGTGTTGTGTAAGAGGGTCTAAACACTTCGTGGTCAATGGTGTTCAAAGCTGCAGTGAGGTCAACGAGTCTGAGCACAAAGATACAGTGTCAGTCCATGGATACCAAGCAGTCCTCTCTCAGCACTAGCAGGGCAGCCTTTGGACTTGGTCCCTGCAGTTGGTGGAGTTTCATCAGAAAGAAACTTGTGCCAGGAGATGTTTTGGGGCTGTGAGGAGTGCAGAATCACTCTGATAGACTCTGAAAACCAATTTGATGCTGGAACATAGCGATCAGAAAGCATTTATTTATTTTGGACTCTATAAGAACACTTTTGCGTGTTTTGAGGGCATAGGAGTTGGGAGCTGTGTGCCAGGTTTTAGAGAGATTTACAACTGTAAATGTGTAATATTACTAGCCAGCAGGGTTTCATAGCTTTCATTTCAAATCACTTTGAGATGGGAAGTGAAACAGAATAGCAAATGTTGTTGGAATAATTATTATTCACTAAGAATAATACATTAAATGAATAATTTGCAGACTCATATCACTAATTAAAACACAATGTGCTATAGTTGGGTTATGTGCAGCTTGTAATGATAGCTTACATAAGCAAAGAGATGCAAATAGATAGCTTACGATTTGCAAAGAGATGCAAATGTAAGGCTCAAAGTTTGGAGGTAAATTCCTTTTGGGTGAAATTGCCCCTAATGGTGCATAGGGTGCAGCAGTCAACTAATTTAGCTTGATATCTTTAAATCAAGTTACTGTGCCTAATTTTTTTTTTTTTTTTGTAGCATTGTTCTTACTAATGTGTACCAGAATGCTCTCGGCCAATTATAGTTATGTTACCTTTACAAAATTCTATTCCCTCCCCAGCCCCAACAAGAAATGTTTTTCTGCAGTTAGTAAAGTTTGGTAGGAAAAAAATTCAGAGTCAATAAAATTTCATATGCTTTTTTCATTTTAATTATCAAAATAGTAGGCAGACAAACAGATTTTGTACCTGGGCTTTTAAGTTTTCATTGGTTTTTCAAAGCTGAAGAATACATTTACATTCAAATGCAATTCAACTAGGCAAGAGATGGGAAGAAAAGCATAGTAGCCAAGACTCAGGAAGTTAAAACTGATCACAGGAAAACTTGAAGAATCATGTAGGTACAGAAGGAGCTATTTGCCAAGAACAAGGGATGAGATCTGAAAAATAAATTAGTAATTTTATCAGTGGGAAACTGGAAACTGTTCCATTTGGTTATAAAAAAATCCACGTAATTGTCTGTTCCTTGAAATCCCTGTTTAATGTACTTTTATTATAAAAGTCTTAAATGCTTAGAAAATATTTTGGAACTTGTCTATTTTTCTGTGATTTTAGCCTTAATTCTGTCATTTCATAATTTTCACATTTTGATTTAATGTTCCTTTTACATAGAGTGTGTGCATGGGTGTGTAAGTAAATAATTTCCAACCCTATGGTTCTACAATTCTATAATAATTTTCCCAGTGCAGAGAACCGCTGAGCTTTTCCCCAATGACTCCCAATACTTTCAGGGACATATGTAGCCAGATACTACAGTGTGGACACAGCCTGTTTTTCACTGCTATGGATAGCTATATATATTCTCTGGCCTGGTCTACACTACAGCAGATGGTTGACATAAGATACACAACTCCAACTATGTAAATTGCGTAGCTGGTGTGGACATATCTTAAATCACATTTCCACACCATCCACACAGTGGGAAACCAATGGAAACATTTGCTCCCGTCAGCTTCCCTTACTCCTCATGAGGAGCAGGACTACTGCCACCAATGGGGGTGCCCTCTTAGTTTGATTTAACAGGAAGATCAACCGCAGCAGCGTTGATCTTCCGTGTAGTGTAGACATGCCCTCTATACCACTGCAGGAAGGGTAGTATTTGAGAATTCGTGACAGAAGTTGAGTTCAGATATCAAATTGGTGCCCATTTAGGTAATTGTTGAAAGCTGTTTAAACTGCAAGGCATTGTGAGGCACTTTGCATGTGAAGATTAGTGTGGAGTTAGCTAAAATGAGTAAGTGGTCCCACTGCCCTGGACTTATACGTCCAGAGCGTGACCCACTGTAATTATTTACTGTCATGATGCTCAGTAATTAGTGCACTCAAACCCAAAGAATTTTTCATTTTGCAAAGAAAAAAAGATTATCAAATTATCTTAATATAGGTTTATGTGCAAATGTACAGTTCTTGCAGATTGGCTCTGAATAGGAATGGGATATGAACAGCAAAGCAGCATAATTCAGGCTTGTATACAAAAGAGCCAACAGAAAAGATTTCTATCACCACTGGCTCCTTTGTCTGTCTTCTACCACTGTTGAGTTTCTGCTTGACATTTCCTGTCCCCAGTAAAATAATTAATATATTATAAGCTTCTTTTAACCTCTAGGCTTCATTTAAATCAGTATGTGTGTTCGCTGCTCAAATGTCATGATGATGGCCACCATGTAATAAACTACAGGGGTAAGTACTCCTCACTTTCATAACTGAATCATTTTCTTGTTCAAGTCCTTATGCTCAGGTCGTTTACTAACAAAGGATTTCATCCATATAAAAGATATATTTTAAATATCTTCCATCCATCCTAATATGTGGTGGCTGAAGGAAGGACTTGAGATTCATGAGGCCCATTTTCTAGCCTACCCCTTGGCATGGGCTCACTGTGTGAACCTAGATAAAATCATTTAATTTCTCCATGTCCGTTCCCTCATGTGTGAAGTATGGATAATACTCATCTTTGGAAAGTGCTGGGGCAACCTTCAATAAAGTTCGCATCCTTCACAAAAAGTTATAAAAACGAATGCAACAGCTGGGCGCTAGTGGGTAATGGCCCTCTCACCTCCTTCAGGCACATTGGTTCTTCAATTGTGCCAGATGTCGTTGTGGCACATTGCCTAAAATGAATATGATGGAGGTTGCAGATAAATCATGCCACATAGGCAGGTCTCCTGCTTGATAGAAAAAGGGGGTGGACAGGACCCTGCTATAGCCATCCAGAAATCTCCAAAAACAAAGCTGTATGTTGTAAATAATTTAAGAAAACAGTTCATTGTGAAGAGCACTTTACAAGTTTACCTGGAGGCATCCCAAGCTAAAACAGAGAGGAAATGATATTCCCAGTTGTGCTTATAAAGTTGTTTTGTTGAATGGTCTATATTTAAATCTACTTTCATTCATACTCTTTCTCCAAGTTAGATGTCTGTATTCTAATGAAATCATGGAGCCATGTTGATGTTTTAATTTTAAACTACGTTTTTCATCAATAATATCTTTTTGTAGCTAAATGAAAGCTGTTCTTGCAGTGCCCTTGGGCTTTCCTCCCGCAGCCTTCTAACATTTCAATAAGGAGGAAATACAGCTGTCTTTTTCAGCAGGAGACAACATTACTTAGTGACCAAAAGAGGAATCTGTGTGTTGAAAGGCCCAAGTGCTACTCCTCACCTTACCACGGGCTCATTGTGAGAACCTAGAGAAAATATTTAATTTCTTCATGTCAGTTTCCTCTTGTGTAAAGGAGGGATAATCCCTTATGGATAGGAATAATACCCATCTCCATAAAGTGCAGGGAGGTCCTATGATATAGGGTGTATGGCAGGGTCGGTCCCACTCCTGGGCCCCAACCCCTGTTCAGCCCACTGTCCCACAGTCTCGGAGTCACAGCATATGGCTCACTCGCCTTGGTTTGAGATTTGTTGTTTCCCTGTAGTCTTTAACAAGGTCAATGCTGCTCTCTTGGCTCCTCCGGTGTCTTTCTCTCTCCAAACTCCTCCTCCACTCTCCAAAACTCCTTCACGGCTCCCCAAACTCTCTCGGTTCTCCAAACTCCTTCTCAATTCTCTCCACACTCTTTCACAGCTCTCCAAACTCCTTCTTAGTTCTCCCCTTCCGAACCACGCCAAAGAGTCACCTGTACACGCTCGTGCTTCACACGCTCCACTTCCCCACCCTCGTGTCCCGCCCAGACACCAAGTGGTGGGACCTCCTACCACTAATAGAGGGTGAGGAGCCCCGGTGGGCCAGTCTCTATTCCACCTTGGTTCCACGGCCCACCGGGGACATCAGCTGGAGAATCCTGCATGGAGCTGTGAGCACGGGCATGTATTTGGCGTGGTTCACCCCCATTCCCAACACTTGCCCCTTCTGTGGCGAGAGGGAGAAACTGGCGCATGTCTACCTCGAGTGCACCAGGTTACAGCCCCTCTTTCAGCTCCTCCAGAACCTTTTGCTGAGGTTCTGTCTGCGCTTCTCCCCTCACCTGTTCATTTACGCACACCCCATCTGAGGCCCCACAAAGTCGCAGGACCTCCTGGTCAACCTCCTCCTGGCTATCGCCAAGATGGTAATTTATAAGACCAGGGAGCAGAGGTTGGCCGAGGGAGGGGCCTGCTACTGTGGGGCCTATTTCCTTTCCTGCATCCGCTCACGTATCCGGGCAGAGTTCCCCTGGGCGGCGTCCGCTGGCTCTCTTGAGACCTTCGAGGGGCAGTGGGCGCTGTCCGGGGTTCTCTGCTCGGTGTCCCCGTCTGGTTCCCTTGTTTTAGCCCTTTGACCCTCATACCTGTCCCTGTTTTCTTTTTATTTGTCCCAAATAATTACTTTGTTTCCTGGGCTCAGTAGACCTCCCCATAGGCTGGGGGGAGGTCCTTTAGATGTGGACGGGCTAATGCCCGCCCACCTCCTGGACTCCAATAGGCACAGGTGGTATATCAGAAGTATTACAATGTGACAATAAAAAGAACAAATTGTAAAAACACCCAATCATGGAAAGTAATTGCGGCAGTTTATCAACATTTAACATCAGAGATGACCTAAAGCTACATGCCGTGGTCACTTTATATTGCAGCTTCTCTTTTATAATTGTACCTATAGTCCTTAGACTCAAGCAAAACTATAGATCGTTTACTGAGAAGGATGGTCTGTCTGGTAGTTAAGGTGCTACCCTGGCATTCAGGAGACCTGGGATTGATTTCCCTGCCACAGAAATCTTGCATAGCTAGGGGCAATTTGTTAAGGTCCACTCATCATTGCAAAGCCTAAATGACTTAGGTGCCTACATCTCATTTTCAAAACTGACATGGGAACACATTTTAAAGATATTTAGACACCTACCTCCCTGACAGGCCACAGGACACATTATTTACCTGCGTGTCTGCAGGTACAGCTGCTCGCAGCTCCCCTTAGCCACAGTTTGCTGTTCCTGGCCAATGTGAGCTGTGGGAAGTGGTAGCCTGGCCCATGCTGCTTCCCACAGCTCCCAGTGTCCGGGAATGGTGATTGGCAGCCAGTGGGAGCTGCGAGCAGCCATACCTGCAGATGCACATATCAATAAAGTATCTACCAGCCCTGTCAGGAATCAAGCCTGGCAAACTGCATCTGGCCTGCAGGCCGCTTATTGCCCACCCCAAGGATGCTTCCATAGTGGCATTGGTAGGACAGAATCAGGAGTGCAACCAAATAACTTCTAAAAGCTAAACAAAGCAAAGGCAAACAACTGAAGCTTGTAATTGATTAACTCAAGTTCAGAGAGAGGATCAAGAGGAGGGGATTTCCAAAGGGAGGGGGCCCTCAATGTGAAGGTCTGTGACATCAGTGGAAAGAAGAGCTTGGCAATGGATCCTAACTAGTGCTACAGAACATAGACCAGCCCATGGGGCCTTTTGAATAATTGCATACGAGCCCATTCTCCCACCGTGATCCAGCGTACAGATAAAAGATCGATCTCTCACTCTCTCTCTCTCCTCTCCAGCCTACAGGGATTTGACTTAATTCATTTTGAATGTGGTATTAATACTGCAGGAGAGGAGCAGGTCAAAGGAGCGAGTGTTTCATTTTGATCTTAAGGCAATACGCTTCATGGTCATCCATTTGTGTCTGATACTGAGTTCCAGATCCACAGGCTCTTTACACTTTCAGAAAGGAACTTCCATAAACTCTTTGAACTAAGCATATGTAGTTATTCCCGCTGAGGGGGGGCAGAGAGGGAAGGGAGCAGTTGGCTCAGTGCCTGGGGCTTCTGGCTGCCACCACTGCTCCTGCTGCAGTGGTGGTGACCAGAGCCCCAGGTCTTTTAAATCACCACCAGAGCACCACACCATACACTCTGGTCGGATCTGAGGGCTGGGGGAGCACACCATCGTCTGGGCAGCACTAAGAGCTGATAGCACCCAGCCCTGTTCCTTCTGCTTCAGGCTCCACCACTTCAGAGAGCACGGAGCTGAGTTTCCTTCCCTCCCCCCACCCCACGCCTTTCCCAGAGGCCTGCGGTGGCTGTTAGCTTCCCTGTTCCCATGTGCATGCCAGTGGGAAGCGGATCTCATGGGAGGTAATCCCATGGGCTAATCCCACAAACAGGTGAAGCTGAGTGCCTAAATCTTGAATCTGACCAGTGTTCCATAAGGAACCATTCAGCGGCATAAAGTACCAGGATGAACAGCTGCCTGCCACAGCCTGCTGTGTTGTGAATCAATGTGTAGGGTTTCTTTGCTGTTTGTTAGGTCAGCACTTCCTTAAGATGGTACAATGAACTAAAATAACAGGTCTGGGGATCTCATAGGTGTGGCAGCAGTGAATGCAATCATAACAACAACAGAATTCTGCTGGCTGCACCATAATAGCTTTGGTTTGGAAAACTGGTTTCTGGACTTGCAATGGTTTGTTCAGAACTATAAAACAACGCAAAGGGGCAAAAGGGTGTCCCATCCAGTGGCATGAAGGGGCTGGAGGATATGCTGGTGATTTAAAACATACCTCAGCAGAAACAACTTCTTCCATAATCAAGGCATTCAAGGAGTGTGTGGCCACTTCAAAAAGTAGGAGCCTGACTCTCTGCTTAAACACACTAGTATAAATCAGATGTAATTCCACTAAAGTCAAAGGGGTTACATAACTGATGTGTGAGTGAGATCAATATCAAGCCCTTCATCTAGACTAGAGTCAGCAGCTTTAGCCTTCTCAGCAATCCCGGAGAGCACGGAACTTAATGGTGATACTTTTTCTTGATGTTGATATTTTTTTCTTTTTTAAATATTGTCACTTTAACATTTGTAACCATCCAAGTCTAGTTAACTGCAGTAGCAAACCTTTCTGTGAATAAACCCACTACCCTTAGGATGATAGTTGCTTGTGCGACATTTTGGATAGAAATACATTTCAAAAAGTAGCTAGATAGACAAATAATCTGGAATGCTGCCGGGTCAGAATTGAAGTGCATCCAGACTCTGCATCTGTTTTATTTAAAGAGCAAGAAAAGTTTCATCGAGGCAAAGAAGCAATTTTGTTAGATGGGTTTATCAGCCCTCTGCCCCCAGGGAGTTGGAGTGGGTTTTAGAGGACATAGCTTTATCGTTAAATTCAAAGAAGCCTGCTATTTTATTCTTCCAACCAAGCAGAAGTAGTGGAGAGAACAAAATTGGATTCTTTGAAGGACTGAAATGTGTGGACTTTCAATAATCCTAGAACCTGTAAGATTTTTTTTTGAATGGTGACATTGTTTTTCCTAAGGTTGTTTGACATTTTGAAGGGAGACTTTCAACTTTTGCAGAGACACCCTTCTTCTCGCAGGGTTTTCTTATCTACACTTTAGCTAATTTTTACCTGCTGGGTTTGGGGTTTATTTAAAGACTTTGTATCCTGAATACCAACAAAGTAATCTGCTGTGTGTTACAATTACTTTAGTCACATTATTTTTATTGTGGATAAACACTGGTATATCTACAAGACAGTTCGTTCTACTGTCCTGGGAAGGACAGGTCATTGGCAGTAATGACGAGTCTTGGAGGAAATACTGTACAAGCCTATTGAATTATTTGATATAGCATTGTCAGGTTCAGTTACTTGTTCCTGCACCTGGCTTTTATGATCAGCATTTATTGAATTTCCTCCTTTATGATTGGTTGGGCACTCATAACACCAGCTGATCAGTTGGAGCTACAGATGTTCAGCACTTCTGAAAATCAAGACCTATCATTGACATGGTGAATCGATGAACAACTGGTTACCTAGCTCATTCCTCAGCCAGTGTTGTTCCCTGTTGTGTGTTTTCTGGTGTTCTCTCTGGTCCTGTTTTAAAATGAGTCAAGCATTGGTACTTCCAGCACTTCCCTAGGGAGACTGTTGGTGCCATTCCACAATCTAATAAGGGGACAGTAGAGCCTCAGAGTTACAAACTGACTGATAAACCACACCCCTTGCTTAGAACCGGAAGTTCGCAAGCAGGCAGCAGCAGAAACAAAACCAAAAAAAAGTGAATACAGTGCAATACAGTGTAAATTTCTAAAAGAAATGAGAGAAAGTTTTAAAAAAAACTTTGGAAAAGCAATGAAACTATTTCTGTGTTTATTTAATTTAAATTAAGATTGTTAAAAAAGCAGCATTTTTCTTCTGCATCATAAAGTTTCAAAGCTGTATTGAGTCAATGTTTAGTTATAAGCTCTTGAAAGTACAGCCATCACGTTTTGTTTAGAGTTGCAAACATTTCCTTACAAACAACCTCCATGCCCAAGGGCTTCATACCACTGAGGTTCTACTGCATTAGCAATGTCTTCTCCTGATCCTCAGCCCAAATTGTCCTTTGTTCAGCTTCACCAGCCATGTAAGCGAAGGTAAAGATAACTGGACTCTCTCCATCTCCTCCTACAGGCTGACTAGATATGTCTACACAGCAAAGGAGAACCTGTGGCGGGCCAACTCAAGCTCATGGAGCTCAGGCTGCAGGGCTGTTTATTGCTGTGTAGACTTCCTAGTTCTGGCACTCTTGGAGCATCCCAAAGCCCAGGCTCCAGCCAGAGCCTGGAAGTCTATACAGCAATAAAACAGCCTAAGCCCTGTAAACCCAAGTTGGCTGGAATGGGCCAGTCACTGATTATTCTTTACTGTGTTGGCATAACCCATTTCATTATTCCTCGTCTGAGCTCAGCAATTCCTTATGTGTGTGGCAGGGTGGCTTGTCCTTTGGGGCCAGGCATCACTAATTACAAAAGATGCACAAGAATCAGGTGATACCCTATAAAGAATATCGGGAAGTGGAAGTGAGAGAAGGGCTAAAAGTGTTGCAAGAACCACCAGAGACTTGAGGCCTGCCAGTAGTTTTGGAGGAGGGTAGAGAGACTATGGACAATAATCACCTAATGTTTTTTTTTTTCATTTTGGTTTGCTGATATGGAAAATAAATAAAGCGCTGCTGGTAGGGCCTTGCAGGACTGACTTATGAGTTTGGAGAGACATGAAGAGGGGTGAGTTTGATAGCAGGAGGGCTCACAGAGTGACCTCTGGCCACAGGGGTTTCCCTGGAGAAGTCTATCTTCTGAGACCCCCTCCTGTGGGTTTTGCTCCTGTTTCTCCCTATGATAGATCTGGCCAACCCTTTCCCACTGGCCAATATAGAGAATTTTATTCTGTTTCCTTCTGAATCCCCTACATGAACCTTCCTGCATCTCTCTTCGCAATTAAATGTATTTCGTCCTTTTAATCTTTCCTTGGAAGTAAACACCTCCAACCCCTTATTGTCTCCTTTCTAAATTCTCTCTAATGTGTGGATGTTTTTCTGTTCCCAGGGTGCCCTGCACTGCAGGCAATATTCTAAATGCTGTCAATGCCATGTAATAGGGGACTATTCTCTCCTTGGAATGCGACTAATAATGTTATTGTACTAATGACCTTGTAAACACTTCATAGACTTTTAATTGAATCAAGTGTTGCAAAGCTGTGTTGTCTGACAAGGAAAATACTTTTAAAAGCATAGCAGAAGAACCTCCAAAAAGCCCATTATGGAGGGGTCAAAAGAAATACTGACATCTTTGCAAAAAGCTTATCAGAACAATGTCTTTTAGTGTGTAGATTAGCAATGTAGCTCTGAGGGAAGAAAATTAATGGAGAAAATTGAAAGCCACTAGAGCTACAATTAATTTTGAATGCACCTGCTAATTTAGCTATTCAGAAGGCCTCAACTGGAAATGCTTCCTGGTATATGATGTGATCTAGAATACAGAAATAGAGTACAGTTTCTTTAAAAGAAACATCCTGTTTCAGAAAGAAAGCCCAGATCTGATGTGACTATACACTGGGAATGAAACAACAGGATTAAATTAAACCCATACATCAGCAGCTCACTGAATATCTCTCTAACATTGCACTGTTCCACCGCATCAAGCAGAAAGAGGGATTTGAATTTAGAGCCTTGTACCCATTCCTGTGTATAGCCTCTTAAAGAGGTGGAAGGATATTAGCTTTTCATTTCAGCTGTTCATTTTCCAATTGACATTGGAAATGTCAACATATTTCCAAATTGCCTGCCCTCTGGAACAAAAGGCTGTCTGCAGGAATAAATGCCATACTACGCTACAAGTTTTTGCTGTTCCCGAGTGTTTTTCAGCACATCATTAGGAAGCCAAAATAGAGACTATTGACTACAACTGTCCCCTGTATGTGTGTGTCTTATCCCTGAAGTAGAATACAGTGAATAACTATTTATCTATTCTCACTTAAAATGTTGTGTTCCTGTCCATTCCTTGGGAAACACTGTATACAAAAGTCCAGTTATAAATTCTGCGTACTATCTGGTAAGCATGATATTCATTCTCTTGCATCAAGAAGTGGTGGAAATATCTGTCATGACAGAGGCTGGAATTTTCAAAGGAACCAAAAAAGGTAGGCACACAATTCTCAGTGACAATCAGTAAATTTGGTGCCTAATTCCCTCAAGTGCCTTTGAAAATCCTAACCGGATTCACTGCCAATTGGTGATGCTGGAACCAGAGGTGATGCCAACGCCCTGGCTTGAAGCAATAATAACAAACATGGTTTTGATTGTTTTCATTAGCAGCACTCCCACTATAAAAATTCTTCCAGCATCCCTGCTGACACTTCTCAGCTTAGTGATTAACATAAAATGATGCTTATTGTAAAATAAGAGTTGACAAGTAGATGGTAGTGACTGCTTTAAAAATTGCATTAGCGACTGATTAACAAAGTCATGCATAGATAGATAAAATGAACAAATATAAGTGATGCAAAAGTGCAGTTGTATTTTTGCAAGGGTCAGTTCATATCTCAGAATGTGGGTATCTCGGAAAGAGCAATGGTATAAATAGACATTTAAGCACTTTAAAACTCAACTAATCCAAACTGGCACAAACTGACGGCAGAAGACTTGTGGGGTGGGGGGCAGGAGGGGAGGAAGTGGTTGGTTTGGTTTTTGGGGGGTTGTTTTTAATTATTAATGTGATTTTTTTCTATTATTTTTTAAACTGAATTTTTGTATTATAGAGAAGGACTTCAGTTATACCTCTAGAGATTAAATACATTTAGGGGGGCTTCCAGTTGGAACTGAAGTTTGTGGCTTCATACCGTTTCCATACATTGTATTAAACAATACACCTGGACAATTTTATAACAAAAAGTGCACACTGCATTTTTTTTTCTCTGAGCTTGCAAGGAAATGTAAAAATCCATGCTGACAACCTTTCTTATTAAGAGAGAAACTTGAAATGCTAATGAACTGGCAGATAAAGGTTTCTTATAATTTCCTTTTAAATATGACATGAAGTAGTTATTGCATATTTTTATTAGCTTTTAAAATTCCATTACCATCTTATTTTAGATATTAATAGCAGATTTTTCTTCCATAGTTAGCTAAATCAGTTTGTCTCTAAAAGATACTAATTACCACCTGTTACAAACACACTTACAATATGTATGAGAGGGGTAGCCGTGTTAGTCTGGATCTGCAAAAGCAACAAGGAGTCCTGTGGCACCTTATAGACTAACAGATGTATTGGAGCATAAGCTTTCGTGGGCAAAGACCCACTTCGTCAGGTGCATGTAGTGCCACAGGACTCCTTGTCACTTACAATATGTTCCACGTTCCAACAAGTAAAAAGACATAACATTTCAGCTCACTGAACTAATGACTAGGTAAAGGGAGAAAAAATTCAGACATTAGTCATTGAAATGTGATATGAAAAGAATGTATCCCAGAAGAACCAAAACTAACAACCTGAACAGCACATTAATAGGTTATGAATAGCTTTCTTCTGCATCTAATTACAACTTGGCTCATATAAATGAAATATTTCAATCTCATTGCCTAATATGGTTCATGAAATATACGAGTGTTTACTGCTGTGTATTTTTCAGCATACAGGGTTTAAAAAAAAATAAAATAAAATAAAGGTTTAGACTATCTAATCTTAACACCTTAGAAAAGCCATAAACAAGGGGCAGAAGACACAAATTCCAGAATATTGAAAAGCTTGCAGCAGTAAGTTTACATTTAGTTATGACTATAACAGGAGGTACTGTAGAGATACTTTGCTGCTGCAGAAATGGAGACAAATGGGCACTTTCAAATCTTTAAAGTAACTAATGCTCCAGTCCCACTTTGGAACCATTGCAGTGGTCCCTGGTACTCATGTGGAAATCCATGGACTTTGAGCCTTTAAAGTAAAAAAACCAAAGGTGACTTCTCGGATTTGTCACCCAGCTTAACCTACTCTTTATCATGAGTGCCTCTTTCCCACATTTGGCATAGTAATTAACTGATTGTCCCAATGGCTTTGAGGTAGTTATTTCTTATCCCATCAGAGAGATGGAGAAACAGAGACTCAAAAAGATCCAGTGACTTCCTCAAGGTCATATAACAAGTCAGTAGCAAAGTGAGACAAGATTAAGGTCTTCTGATTCTGTCTCCTCTGTTTCAATCACAGGACCAGTTTTGTCCTTTAACATGCAGCAAGATGCGAACGTTTCTCGATGGCTCGCATTCAGGGATGATTGGTCTTGGCAGATTTTTAAAAAACATTCAGCTTTTTGCCCTTATTATAAGTGTTTTCATTGTAAAAGAAGTAGACACACATTAATATTGTACTATGGAAATTAAATAAATGATATGCTAAGGTGCTTTGTCAAAGCTAGCAATATTGTGAGCTATTAATAATTATACAAAGAAGTGATCGCATCCATTTAGTTTTTGATTACAAGCGGTTTCAATGATTCTCTGGTTTATGTCTTTCTAAAGTGGTTATGGCAAAGAATATGACTTAAAAAATGAGCTTGCTTGCATAGAATAATCCATTTTCCTTTCCCCTTCATTCCCCTCACAAGCACCCAAACACAATAACTGATATTCTTTTGAAATAAAAACCCTAACAATTAGCATAGAAACAACACAAAGGGCAAAATACAAAAGACATGGTTTATAGTTCCTTTTCCAATTAGAACTCTGGTTTTGTTGGTTTAAGGCTATATTGTTCCAATTTTCTTCTCCTTCTATGGGTCTGTAGAAAAAATGCCACTAGTTCGATCATTGATTTTCTTTTTTTTTAAAAAAAGGGAGGAAACTCTACAAAACACAAAGGTAAATATCATCTCTCTTGAATACGTTTCTCGTGGAGTTTTTAATAATCAATTTTTAAATGAAAAGACCATTTTTGTTAAAATGCAAATGTCTATAAAGGCACAAATACGTCTTAAGTGCTACTTTTTCTGGGTCATTTCAGCACATTTTTTTTCTTTTTGGTTGCCTTGTCCTAATAGTGAAGATGTTCTGGGGTTTTCCATTACTACTGGAACTGCTTTTCTAGGATTAAAAATATTATCAATTGCTTCTCCCCTGGCTGGCAAATCTGTTATAACAGAGCCCACTCCCAAGTGGGGATGTAAGTGACTAGTTGACTATCCGATAAGCAAGAACTTATCGGATAGTCGACTTGTCCCTTGACTCATGATATTAGAGGCAGCAAAGGGGCAAGCAGGAGCCAGCTGAAAAGCGGTTCCCCCCAGCACCATCTCCATGGGAACCAGAAGAGGGAGCAGGATATCAGGGACTGGGTGCAAGCCAGGAATCAGCTGATTCCCGGCTTGTGCCCAGTCCTAGATCCTGTGCCTCTGCTTTCAAAATGTATTAAGTGCAGAGGAGGGGACCCAGCATGAGCCAGAACACCTGATTCCTGGCCTGCGCCGGGTCCCCCCACTGCTCTCCAGCCTTTTTACATTTAAGGCTGGTGCACAACAGGGGGACCCGGCGCGAGCCAGGAATCAGCTGTCCCAGCTCACACCTGCTGCGCTTCAGTCTTTTAAACATATTAAGAGCCTGCCAGCTCTTAATACATTTAAAAGGCAGAGCTGCAGTGGGATTAGCTTCCAGGGCAGGGAGCTAACCCTGCTGTGGTTCCCCCACTTATTGACTAGTCAATTAGTTCATTAAACTCAATTTAACATCCCTACTCCCAAGCCCGCCCAAGTCAATGGGAGGCTTTTTCCTCTCTTTAGATCAGGCCCTAAGAGTTTGATTGCACTGCCTGTAGTAACTTTTTTACCTCTTGTTGTTGTTAAAAACACTGAAGGGCAGTAGGTGCTATAGAATCAGGCTTTTTTCAGGTAGGAAGAGATGGTTGTTACAGGAACATGAGGCATGCCAACTCGGCGGGTGACTGAGATTCATCAGCTTCTTACCCTTGCTGACAACTTCAGCTTCAGGGTTGCCAACTGTCCATTTTTCGACTCTGATGACACTGGTCAACACCGTCAACCGGGCCATTGAAAGTCTGGTTGGTGACTAGGCAAAGGCAGGCTCCCAACCTGTCCTGGCTCTGTGTGGCTCCCAGAAGTGGCCACCATGTCCCTGTGGCCCCCTGGGCACAAGGGGGCTCTGCATGCTGCTCCTACCCCAACTGTACAGCTCCAATTGGCTGGGAACCATGACCTATGGGAGCTCCAGGAGCAGAGCCTGTGGGCACAAGGCCAGCATGTGGAGCCTTCTGAGCCACAGATGCCTACCTGGTGGCCACTTCCTGGGAGCTACAATAAGTGCCACTGGGACCATGCACCCATCCTGCACCCCCAGCCTGGAATTCCTTCCTATACCCAAACACTTTCCCAGAGCTGCATGCCCACACATGCATGCACCAACCCCCTGCTCCAGCCTGGAGCCCACTCCTGGACCCCAAGCCCCTCATCCCACTCCAAGCACACATCCTCAGCTAGAGTCCTCATCCCCCCACCTGCACCTCAACCTCTTACCCCAGAACAGTGAAAGTTAGTGAGCATAAGGGAGAGCAAACTGTGGAGGGAAGGGAAATGGCGCAAACAGGGAATGGGTCCTCAGAGGCAAGGTGGGATATGCCTATGGCAGGGATGTTCAGGTTTGTTTGAGAAATTAGCAATCCAATTGGCCCATGCTCATTGAACTTTTGAGAGCATGCTTTTCAGGTTTGCTAAAGCATCTGTCCTGGAAAACAAGATTCAGTTCAAGTAGATTAGAGGCACGATACAAATATTTTGCATAGTTCTGCTGCAGACCTGTTTGAGTTTTGGAAATAATCAGAACATATATTTATTTTGTTACTGTAATGTTTTTAACACTTTGATTTCACCTGTGCTAATTAAATAGATAACTGGTGAGTGGAGTTCTCATATATAAATGTATTTTTAATTATTTTGTTTAACTTGTGACTTCTGTTATAATACCACAGGGATCAATAAAGGCTGTTCAGCTCCCAGCATGGTTTTTAGTGTAACTGTAAATTTTCACATTTGACATTTTAAATACTTTCCTGTGACACAGCATTTTTGTGATGAATAATTATGACATTATCCTTAAAAGAAGCAACTTTTAAAATTATCTGTAGGAAGATGAAAGGCCAGTGGTAATGACATTCTTCTGGCATAAACTTCCTAAGGATAAGATGTAAAAAATGTCATTGCCTCAAAACTCTAAAGTAAAATATAATATAAAATTTCACCAGAAAGTCAAACATAAAACCTTATTGAAATAAAACTTTAATTTCAAGGTTTTACAGGTTGAAAAACTCTGGTATTAAAACCGATGAATTGGTATCAAAACAACCCCAAAAATCTGCATTTGGGACTAAAATGGCTTAGTAGATAGTTTTTCTAATCATGTCAGAAGCAATCACAGCAAAGAAAAGAGCTGCATCTGAAAGAAAGATCCAGTTCATTTAATATAGTGCTCTGAGTTAGAGAAAGAGATATTGAGGGCATTACTAATAGTGACTGACACTTTGTTTTCTCTTCTTCCTTTGAACTAAAAAGAAAAAATCCACATTGCTTCATAATGAAAAAAATAAAACCAAAGCAAGTGCTCATCTCTACTGAATGCTTGATATGTCATGAGAGACATTTCCCAAAGCTGTTTTAAGCATTCATAAGCAAAAATAAGCAATTAAAGAAAATTTAAAAGTGTACATTAAACACACAACAAAAATAACTGAAGTCTGGGGTGGCGGTGCCCAGGTGCTGAGATGGGCGTAAAGAAGCTGAAACATATTTTAAAAAGCTTGATATAGTGAGCAGCTTCCTATTTGTTAGAAATTCAAAACGATAGACTCATTTTAATTAAATTGAGGACAATTTTTAATACAACTGTTCTTAGAAATACAAGTAGCGTATTGGGGGAGTCCCTCAGAAATGAGCAAAATGAAATTTTGCCTGTAAAAAAGAAGTGTCTGGAATGTCACTCTAGGCTTAATTGATTTTAATCGGATTGGGCTGTTCTCACCTCCAGAGTGACAGGCCCAGAACTTAGCCTCAGTCAATAGAAAATGACATCCTGATTCTGGAAAAAGTGAAGGCTACACTTTAGGTAAGACTTTCAGTGCAATGCTGACTGTTTGACCACCAACAGAGTGCTGAATGTGTCTGTGATAGCTGGTGAGTATGGGCATGGCATTGTTGTGACTGATGAATGCTTGTTGTGCTGAACAGTGACATTCCCATCGGCAGCCTGGAGCATGGTTCCTTCTCTGTCTCAGTGATGGGTGAGGCCAGTGAAGTGGAGGATAATGGGCTGAAGAGGAAAGGGGTGTGCACACAAATTCCTCCGTAAATCAAAATCAAGGTAATAGGCCCTATTTTTGGTGTTTCGGTATCCCTTCAGCATTTTTTTCATACAGTGGAATTTTGTCTGTTAATGCTCTCTTTTCGCCCTTAGAAGTTCTAATACTTCCAATTTGCCAGAAGCAAACAGTAGTGGCACTTACACGAGGGAAAGGGAATCATTTTATAGCACTATTTTTAGTTGATGAAGTAAAAGAAAGAAAAATAAAAATAATTGTGTCAGTGAGACTCAATTTGGCAGCCTTCTTGCATGGGATCCTAAAGTCTAACATGCTTGCCTAGAGGCCTTTTGTCTGCAGGCCAAATACAAATCCCATGTTCCCAGTTCTAAGTCCAGTGCTAATGATGCAATGTAGTGCTTTTTTGCCCAACTGCATTGGCTGTCCAGATGGAAGTGAAAGATCCCTATGGCATGTTTTGAAAAGGAGAGGCGATAACCCCAGGGAGAATCTAATGAGGGATTGTCCTCCCCACAGTAAAATAAATTCTAATGTCAGAGCACATCATCTGCCAAAGTTGCCTACAGTCATGACTGCCCTGCTAATATCTAACTCATCACTTTATAAATACTCTGATACTACTAAGAAACTATATTTTCTTCCATTAAAAAGAGTGGGGAATTCTATTGTTATAAATAAATTTTGCCAAACCTTTTCATTATCAGCCAAAGAATATTTTCGAAGCCTTCTTACATTTATATTTGTTTTGTTTTAAATTTAACAGTCTTTTGACAACTCATAAGACAGTAGCATCTCACATTATCACCAGAAGAGTCAGTGTGGTTTCTCTAAGAAGATGTCTTACTGGTGAAACATTAGTTTAGGCTTTTTCTGTTTTATTTGGCTATGTGAAAGCCTTGTTTATTTGTATTCAGATAGCACTTTGAGAACCTAGTCCCACAGTGCTGAGCATTGTGCAAATATATCACACAAATGTTCCCACTCCTGAATATTTCATAATGTAAACATAAGAGTATAAACAACAGATAGCTGCAACATGTGGGGGAGAACAGGGACAATTTAGACCAGTATAAACATGGTTGAGAACTATTTAGAAAAGTTGGACATCCACAAATCCATGGAGCCAGATCTAGTGCGTCCAAGGGTGCTGAGGGAGTTGGCAGATGTCACTGCAGAGCTATTGGTCATTATCTTTGAAAACTCATGGAGGTTGGGGGAGGTCCCAAATGACTGAAAAAAGGCAAATATAGTGCCCATCTTTTAAAAAAGGAAGAAAGACAATTCTGGGAGCTACAGACCAGTCAGCCTCAATCCCCAATGGGATTAATGGAGTGGATCCTCAAGGAATCCATTTTGAAGCACTTGGAAGAGAAGAAAGTGATCAGGAACAGTCAACATGGATTCACCCAGGGCAGGTCAAGCCTGACCAACCTGACTGCCTTCTATGACTAGGTGACTGGCTCTGTGGACATAGGGAAGGCAGTGGATGTGATATCCCTTGACTTCAGCAAAGCTTTTGATATGGTCTCCCACAGTATTTTTGCCAGCACATTAAGGAAGTGTGGATTGGATGAATGGACTATAAGAAAGCTGGCTAGATTGTCGGGCCCAACAGGTAGTAATCAATGGCTCAATGTCTGGCTGGCAGTTGATATCAAGCAGAGTGCCCGAAGGGTTGGTTCTAGGGTCAGTTTGTTCAACATCTTTATTAATGGCCTGGATGAGGGGATGGATTGCACTGTCGGCAAGTTTGTAGATGACGCTAGCCTAGGGGGAGAGGTAGATACACTGGAGGACAGGGATAGGGTCCAGAGTGATCTAGACAGATTAGAGGATTGGAACAAAAGAAATCTGATGAGGTTCAGCAAGGACAAGTGCAGAGACCTGCACCTGGGACAGAAGAATCCAAAGCACTGTTACAAGCTGGGGACAGACTGGCTAAGTAGCAGTTTGGCAGAAAAAGACCTTTGGGATTACAGTGGATGAGAAGCTGGATATGAGTCAACAGTGTGTCCTTGTATCGAAAAAGGCTGATGGCATATCAGGGTGCATTAGGGGGAGCATTGCCAGCAGATCTAGAGAAGTGATTATTCCCATTTATTTGGCTCTGGTGAGGCCACAGCTAGAGTATTGTGTCCAATTCTGGGCCCCCTATTACAGAAGGGATGTGGACACATTGGAGAGGGTCCAGCAGAGACCAAAGAAAACAATTACGGGGCTGGAGCACATGACTTATTAGGAGCAGCTGAGGGATTTGGGCTTGTTTAGTCTGCAGAAGAGAAGAGTGAGGGGGAGATGTGATAGAATCAACCTAAAGAGAGGTTCCAATTAGGATGGAGAGAGGCTCTTCTCAGTAGTGACGGATGGCAGAACAAGGAGCGATGGTCTCAAGTTGCAGTGGAGTAGGTCTAGGTTGGATATTAGGAAGAAATATTTTACTAGGAGGGTGGTGAAGCACTGGAATGGGTTTCCTAGGGAGGAGGAGGTAAAATTTCCATCTTTAGAGGTTTTTAAGTTCCAACTTGACAAAGCCCTGTCTGGGATGATTTAGTTTGGGTTGGTCCTGCTTTGAGCAGGAGGTTGGACTTCATGACCTCCTGAGGTCTCTTCCAGACTTGGATTTTATGATTCTAAAATCAGTGATCAATTTTCATTCTGTTCTGACATTAAGTGGAAGATGGAAAGGCACCAAAGTTGAGAATCAAGCATGAACTTGTACTGAGTCACCATAAAAATCAAGGCTTTATGGCTTGCATCAGATGTCTAATCATGCTTGTACAGATCTCGCAAATGCTTTCTTGGTACAGTTTCAGGAAAGGTTGGGATGATTTAGCTGAGACCATTTTGGTTTTTAAGTCTTTGAAAAATATAGCACAAGCGGAACAAATCCTTTTAATTTAGGGGGATCAAGCAAATCATCATTCACAAGCTGGTTAGAAAAAATCAACTTAATGTCGAATCACTTAAAGCATATCTCTGCACAATTGTTCAGCTCATTCACTGTGTGTTGAGCTGCCAGTTAGGACCCAGACAGTAGCCTGGTGATTATTCAGCACATCACACAGCACACACTTTCTGATTTGTTTTTCCAAGCTCTGTTTTTATAAAATGTGAAGGATGACAATATGATCTTACAGGACTGGGAAGTAATGAGGGCTGCTCGGAGGAGATGCTGTAACTGTAGGAGAAGCTGCAGCAGTTATATGGACAAGTGTGACACATTCATTTGGTTCAGATGCCACAAAGAGCCACAGGTCCTACTGACTTCATTTTGGAATACAATGCCTTGGTGACACAAAACATGACTTGACAGGTACTCCAGCAGAGAAATTGTAGTACCTTTGGCCTTGTAACAGAAGGGCAGGATTGTCCTCTTGCTTTACTCTATTGGCCCCTACCTGAGAGCTATAGGATAATGGCTGATGACTCATAGGGACAGGTGTGGTTCCTTAGATTCCACTCTGAATATGAGGGAGGCCAGGTGACAAAGCAAGTGCGTGTTTGAGTCCTGAGGGAAAGAATACTAAGTTTAACCAAGCCTATAGTAAAGAAATTTTAGGAGTAGCCACGCCTGGGGAGAAATCTTAGACGCGGATTATTTTGTGGGCTTTGGAATTACCTTTCAGTTAACTTGGCCCTGAAAATTGTTTTATTCATTATTTGTATTATCATAGCAGCCAGAAATCCTAGTTATGGATCAAGCGCCAATTGTGTTAAGATCCTGCCCCAAAGAACATTAACTCTGAATATTATGTTGCTACGAAGGGAGTATATGGGAGCAGTGGTCATCATGGTAGGTGGTGGTCTAAGTACACCAGTGAAATAACCAGTGTCAAGCTTTTTGCAGACCTTATGGAAAAGTAGAGTTTTATATAGAGGGACTATGTATAAAGAGGGTAGTGTGAGAAAAGAAGGCTGACCTCATGGGGGGTGATGAGGGGCAGGAGTTACACCATTGATAGTAAATAAGAGATGCTAGGGAGGTGTAGGAATAGGTGAAGAAGGCCTTGAAACTGAAAAGAAGGTTGCCTTTGGAGTGACAGAGAAGAAGGATCCAGTAAAGGGATGCACAGAATGGGGTGACATGGTCAAAATGACAGGCTAAAACAATGATATTTGCAACAGCGTTCTGAATGGCTCTGAGTGGTGTAATATGAAGGCATTTGCATTTGTGAAGACCACAGAGAAGGATGTTGCAGTAATCAAGATGCAAGATGAGATTATGGACTGAGAAACTTAGCTGTATGGATGCCTACATTGCAATTAGAAACCCCTGGCCGGCCCATGCCAGCTAATCTGGGTTTATGGGTCTCAGGCTAAGTGACTGTTTAAATGTGGTGAAGATATTTGGCCTTGGGCTGGGCCCTGAGCTTTGGGATCCTCCCACCTCGCAAGGACCCAAAGCCCAAGCTCCAGCCCAAGCCCAAACACGTACACCACAGTTTAAAACAGCCCCTTAGCCTGAGCTGCCTGAGTCAGCGGGGACAGGCCCACCACAGGCTTTTAACTGTGGTGTAGACATACCGTCAGAGAAGTTATGCAGAAAGAATCAGAAAGACTTGGGCCTAGAAGTGAGGGCTAAGAGAGATGCCCAAATCTAAGAATATATCCTCATTGCTGGCCTAAGTGATGGGCAGGAAGTGGTGATGAGAGTTTAGTGGAGGGAGATTAAGAGTTCTTTTTTCAGCCAGGTAGAGCTTGAGCTGTCAGCTAGACATCTATGCGGAGATGTCAGAGAGACAGGCTGAGATTTTGGCTTGGCCAGAAGGAATTCAGTCTGGAGGACAGAGGTACGTGTGTCATCAGCACAGGGATCGTGATTTAATTTTGTGCTTGTGGATGAAATTACTGTGATGAAGTTTAACTCCCTCCCCCATACACTTGCTTGGAAAGGGTCATTGAGGCTCAGAAGGGGCCAATTCTGACAGGCCACATCTGAGGGAGAATTAGGCTTGATAAGCAAGCTTTAATTGAGGATGAAGCCCAGCTGAGCAGGAGCAGGCAGGGCTGGTATAAGGCCAGGAAGAGAGGACAGAAAAAGTGAGGAAGGCTGCAGTCACACTCTGGATTTAGAGAGAGAAAGAGAACCCTGCAGGGGAGACTGATGGAGCAGAAACCTGTTAGTGGTGTAGTGGGAAAGGCTCAGGGAAACAGTAAGTGTAGACCTTGACCTTGACTGATTCCAGGGTCCTGAGCTGGAACCTAGAGTAGGGGATGGGCCTGGATTTCCCAACAAGCCACTGGGGCAGTAGAATTTCCTTGGAGTGGAATACAGGAGTATGATGACTCTCCAGTCAGCCAGTCCAATAGACTTTAATTCCTTGGAAGGGAGTCACCTCATATTGACCTGGTCAGGTAGCCAAGCCATGTATAGGGAGCAACCCAAGCCACGGAGAGGGAGCATCCCAAGTAACAAAGAGGAAGCACTGCAACTCCTGGGGTACGAGAGTGCTGTAGTGTGAACAAGAGACAGAAGGAGGCCTCAGACCAGGCAGAGCTAGTCCCCAGATGCAGCAACAAGGAGGTGCCCTTCCTGGTAAGTAGAGAATCCCATGGCAGTTACCTAGAGATAAGGTGGGGAAGGAAAAGAGAAGGGGGACCAAAGACAGAGCTGTGTAACCCCCTCAGAAAATTGGAGGAGGGATGATGAGCATACTTTGAAGGACAGTCCAACGAAGTAATTAGAGAGGTAGGAGAGTCACCAATGTAAAGAGATGACAAAATTGCAAGAAGAGTATGTCTGTGGTCACAAAGACATAAGGCCAAGGAGGATGAGGCTGGATTATGAGATTTGGCTCGAAGAGCTCATTGGCAAGAGCTATTCCAGGAGAGAGCAGGGTGGTTGCTGGTTGAAGAAGGTGTACCAGGAAATTGGAGAAGAACTCCAAACAGCACTTGTAAACAGCATATTTCAGTGAGCTGAAAGGGGGAAGAGTGATGGGAGTGTGGAAAAAGGTAATGGGGTCACGAGTGAGTTTAAGATGAAGACTAAGGCAAGATTGTGTTGTGCAGTTAAGGAGAAAAGTAAGGGAGGGAGTGAGACTGGGTGTGAGGGAGATCAGGAGATAGGATGCAGTAAGGCTGAGTGGAGGGGTTAGAAAAGGAGAGCAGATAGACTATGACGTGACCTTCTCTTTCTTCTCCTCCTGTAACTCTTTCCCCTCCTTCTCCCCATCACAAAACACTTCTGAGTCTATCAATATTCTCTTGGAAGAAATTGGCAAGATGCTGCCCAGAAAGAGAAATGGAGCCTGGTGTGAGTCAAAGGTGGCAAAAAGCAGCTGAGATTGCAGGACGAGATTCGGTTAATTGGAGAAGTAACATTGTTTAGCTAAGAGAATGGCAGAAGTGGAGGAGAGAATGTGTAATGGAGGGAGTTCACTTAGTCATGGTATTTCTGCCAGAGATGCTTTGCAGCAGAGAGGAAGTGGATGCTGGGGGTGATATGGGAATGGAAGTTAGCAGGGCAAAACTTCAAAAGGAGGAGACGGACAAATGAGTCAAGAGTAGAGGAGAATGAAGCATGGAGAGAATCAACAACTATGTCAGTGGAAGAAAGGGAGGAGAGCACAGATGTCCCAGCACCTTTGGATGAGGGGTTAAAGAGAGGACTTAAGCAGAGGGACAGGGTATGAAAGAGGAGGCTGACAGATGATGCTGATAGAGACCAGATGATAGAGACGTGCAACTCAGCCACAGACAGGTCAGAGCGAAAGCAGCATTAGGTGAAGAGCAAGTCAAGTGAACAGCACTTTTGATTAGTGGAAGAGTTGAACCAGGGCTGCATGGTCAGATGAGATTTGAGGGTTAGTTGAAGTAACCAAGGATAAATATGGGAGATTGTGAGGAGAGGGTGAGAGAGAGCCAGGAGTCAAAATTAAGGACGAAAGGTGGATAATGGATGTCAGCAAAACTGCAGGGAGAGGAGATAAGAATCAGTATTTGTGAACATTTTTGGAAAAGATCTGGGATAGTTTACTGTCAAACAACCTTTTGGATATACTGTTGTGATCGTGGTCCTACAGCACAACCTCTCTGGCAATGACATCTTTAACCAGAAACAAACATGTAAACCTAGCTGCAACCTTGAAATGAACTATTGCTTAACAATTTACTTGTCTTGAGGTTCCAGGCTACTTAATATGCAAGGTTCTGAATGCCCTAAACTTGCATAGACTTCATTGGGAGTTTATGGGCATTTAACATCTTCTGTAAGGTCCAATGCTTGTGACAAGCACAGACCTTGAAAAGCCTTCTGTTGCCATACTATTTCCATTAAACCAAGGTCTGAGTGGGAAGCAGATGTGGGTTTGTAATTAGCTTCACCAGGCTACTTATGCAAACTCTGCAAGCAAAGGCGAGATCTACAAAGTTCACCCCTAAAATTTAAAGTGAAGGTTTCCCTCCCTGATGTCCTTCAATTTCTTAAGCAGTTATTTAAATTCCCCGTTAAAAGTTCATTAAGTAGCTAGACTATGGAAGACACAATTTCAGTTTTAATATATTATTTAATTACAAAAGTGAAGTATGCAATTCCTAATAGCATAAGTATTTTCTGAGGACTGCTGGTGGTTGTGCGCTAACAACACAGCATATTTCACTACCAATTTTAAAGTACATTTTTATATTGATAAAAATAGTCAGCAAAAATATTTTTACCCTGTCAGCAAAAGCTTTCTTCCCTTTATGAGAGCCTGCCTGATTTAGACTATAGCTTTGTACTCTGTAAGCAGGGGGAGAAGGGCTAGAAAGGGGGGAATGAGACAAAGCAGGAGAATTCCGTGGGTGCCAGGGTGTTCTAAAGTCCGTATAGAAATGCTGTCAGTTGCATGCTACATTACACGCAACACTTCTACCTTTTAGGCTGCTTTAAGTTTACACTACCCTGCTACAGCCACTGATCCTACTCTCATCAGTAAATCTATGTATCTACAAATTTTCAGCTGAGCCCTTTGCCTGGCCCAGGCCAAAGCTTCTGTCCTGAGTAAAGAGAATGATGTTTTATTAAGGTTGCTGTGTGTCCATTTTTCAACTGAACATCTGGTCAAAAAGGGAACCTGGCAGCGCACATCTTATGAGCACGGTGTAGTATTGCAAAGGGGCTATGAACTTATTGTGTGCTTCTCCCAGCCGTGGCCCCACTATATAGCAACGCTGCACCTGTCCTGTTTCCTGTCTACACTGGTGGAGGGGGCAAGATTTGCTCTGTAGTGTTAATTCTGAAGCTGTGGGTAGGAGGGCAAAGATGTTAATAAGCTCTCTTTACAGTGCTCTTGTTGTGAGGCCAGCCAGGGTGGATCAGTTTTTCAGGCAAGTTAGAGCATCTTGAAAGGTACTCTAACTTATGCCTGGTTCCCACTAGCCCAGTGTTTCTTAAACTGTGTTCCGTGGCACACTGGTGTGCCATGAGGCAGTCGGAGGTGTGCCACGGAGAACAAAAGAATTCAAAATGGCCACCCTTAAAGGGACAGGTGACTTTTTTCCTCCCCTCAATAACTTCCCCCCCGACCCTATTTTTTTTTCTCAATAACTTTTCCCCACCCTCTTTTTTTTTTCCTTAGTGTTCCTCATTTAAAAAAAAATTGTTTGCTGTTCCGCCATCTTAAAAAATTTAAAAAATACTGCACTAGCCAGAAAGGGGCTGCACCAGCAACTGGAGATTACTAGGCTGTAAGGATGATACATTTGTAACTCTTTTCTCTGGGAGCAACTGCAGCACCAAGGACCTAGAGTAGGGGTGGGCAATCATTTTTGATGGGGGGGTCACTCCAAGATTTTGGAGAGTGGTTGAGGGCCACACTCTTCCATGATATTAATGGAGGATATGTGGGGTCTGGGATGGAGGTTGGGTGCAGAAGGGAGCTTGGGATAAGGGATTGGGGTGCAGGAGGGAGACTGGAGTCTGGGAGGGATTTTGGGTGAAGGAGGAGGTTGTGACCTAGGGTGAGGGACTGGAGTGCAGGGGTTTGGGATGTGACCTAGGATAGGAGGGGGTTGTGATCTAGGGCAAGAGATTGGAGTGCCAGATCTGGGAGGGGGTATGGGTGTAAGAGGGGGACAGAGGTTTTGGGTATGTTAAGTGGGGGGGCAGACGGCTGGGGCAGGAAAGGGCTGGGGTGCCAGAAGCAGGCTGTGGCCAAGAGACGTACCTGCCAGATGCCAAACTAGCCTGCCTGCCTGCAGAGTTTAAAACGTTTCCCAGCCAGCCAGCCTGCCTGCTTGCCTGGTCATGTGATTCATTGAATATCCGAGCCAAGAAGGGGGGGCATGGTTGTTCATGACTGCCTGTTATTCCAACAAGCAACTCCCATTGGCTGGTTTCTGGCCAAAAACCAGCCAATGGGATTGTGCTGGAGGCAGGGCAGCTCCTGAAACTTCCCCCCTCCCCTCCAATTTTAGAACAGAAACGGAGCCCTGCAGCCACATTTCTGCCTGGCACGCGGGGCTGTGGGGCAAGCAGGGGAGCCTACCTAGGGCTCCCTGCTGCCTCCACAGGCCAGATCTGGTGGTTTGGTGGGCTGGATCCAGTCTGTGGACCATATTTTGCCCAGGCCTGACCTAGAGAATGCATGGTCTACAAGCCACTAGTGTAGCCTACACAACCCCTGGATTCTTCTGTGTTGGGGGAATCCTCAGGGGACTGCTCTGCCACCTGGAGCTGCACAACGCAGATGGCATAGAGCCAAGGTGCTGGCTGCCTTTTGTGTTTGTTTTCAAACCAAGAAGTTTGAATTCACACTGTTTCAAACTGTTCTAAGCAAATGCAAAAGAAGAGTAATGAAAGCTGATGTTTCCCTGATTGTGTCTTTAGAAGATGCTGCTCTTTGAATACAGTAGCATGTAAGAAAAATGTGTGTCTGTCTGTGATGAGAATTAACAGTGGGACCAATATGACCTAAATAATTCAAAGAAGCTGACAGTCAGTGAAGTGCTTTGCCTGTTCTGTTCTCCCGTCTGCCTTAATGAGCACAGAGTTTAGAACTCTGTTAAACTTTGCATTTAGATTGGCCTATTTGAATTTATAATAATAGTAATTATTTGCCTAGACATAATTAATGCTAATGCTGCTAATAGTGTCAGTGACATAGTAAGTGGCTGATCATTAAGTGGGAAAGCCAAACTTTCCTAAAGTGCTTCAGGAGTCCTATATAGTTTTGGTAGAATATTGTCATGTGGTGGTAATTACAGAGAACAATAGACAAGTAAAATAATGCCTTTCACTTCCTTAGTGTTCCCTTAGCATATCAGCAGAGCCCAGTAGGAAATACTTGCTGTGTGTCCAGTTGTACTGTTTACATGGGAATGTTCCATTCCCACTTCACCTCAAGACTTTCATGCTAGAAATTTGAAGGGGGGGGGGGGAAGGAAGGAGGGGACAGGGGCAGACACCAACAAAACCTATAAATGTAGATACAGGTATTGGTGAAAAGTATTTTTAAATCACCAGATTCTGGATGCTACCTTCGCTCAAATAAGATCTATTGATTACCTTAATCCAAGGATTTAGAGTAAATTACCTATTATCTATCAAAAGAAAACAACTTTTGAAGATAAATTGCTTCATGTATTAAATATTTTCAAGACAAAGAAACTAAACTATTACAATCCCTTATCTATTATTAATCCATAACAGTTTATTTGTAACACCACTGCTACATTATCTAGATGATCTAGACGGTGGTTGGTCCTGCTGTGAGGGCAGGGGACTGGACTTGATGATCTCTCGAGGTCCCTTCCAGTTCTCGTAATCTATTATTCTATAATTACATTCAGTGTATAAGAAAATCATTCTTTTTAACATCATAATTTTTGGCTACTTGTTAGATATATTTTAAAGACAAACACAGTTTAATTGAAGATTAGTCTTCACTAATTTCATGGAACAGAAAATCTATTTTTCCTGCTGGAATGCATGAATAAGGACTGATTTCAAAGATTCCAATGGTCAGGAGTTAAATTCATAAGTCTCTGGAATTCATGTTCATAAGTAAGTTTGAGGAAAAACAGTTTTGCAAAATCAACAGTACTGAGCTGGTTTCAATAATTTGTAATATTTTAATTTGTACTGAAACCATTCATTACTTCAATCCAGTGTAAACTTTTTTTAAAAACTGGAAAAATAAACTGGGTGTCAAAGAAAAGAAAACCTCAAAGATATTAAAAGCAATCAGTTGAAAACAGCATCAAAACCCATTAATAAAACAAAACTTTAAAAATATTCTATCCCCGATAGCCTGAGCATTGCAGTTCGAGAGATCTGAAAAAGGGGGCCCTGGAGAATAGCTGACTTCACATTTTAAAGAACCTGTGAGAAGGGGCTTACAAAGAATAGAGGTAAATCATTCCTTCTGTAGTGCAGAGGGTTATGGAGAAAGACTCATTTACTCTGTGCAACCAGCAAAGCAGAATCTAAAAAGAGCTAGAAGAGAGAACCCACATGCCATGTGTTGGGAGGTGGGAGGGAGAGTCTATTAGAGGACATATATAGCCCTTGGATGACCAACTTGTGTGGAACAGTTACTATTAGGTTCACCTCCGATGGCACTCTAGAATGTTCCTGAACTCTCCCACAGAATTCCATCCTGGAGGGGAAGTATTATTTATCAATGAAAAACTCTGCTCCCCCCCACCGCTCCCACATACACACGCACACACACACTAGATGGATTTAGCCCATAATCTGGAACTGGGACTATTAAAATATACTTTTGATATCATGATGGACCAGCAATTTGGTGGTTCTGTACACTGCTTTCCTCTTCATCAATTAAGTGTTACAAAGAATTACAGGTTGTACCTCCCTTAACCGGGACTCCCTGGTCTGGCAATATGCGTGGTCCAACGTGGACCATGGGTGTTCCTGGACTACAGAGCCCAGGAAGAAGGAGGTCTGGCAGCAGGGCAGGAGCACTGTAAGGGACACCAGCGACTCAGCCGGGAGTCCAGAGTGTGGGGGGGGGGAGGGAGGACAGGTGGCATGGGGGGGAGTTCTGGCCCCAGCACAGCTCCCTAATCCCAGCAGCCGGGGAGCTCTAGCCTGGCGTCAGCTGTGCAACTCTGGCCCCAGCCAGGGAGCTGTGGAACTCTGGCCCCGTCCCTGGTTGCAGAGCTGCAGACACGTTCTGGTTCCAGAGGCTGAGTAATTCCAGCCCCAGCCCCAGGAGCAGCCACAGAGCTCTGGCCCTGGCCATGGAGCCAGGTGACTGTGGAGCTCTGCCCTAGCTGCAGAGCTCTGGCCGTGGCATTCTGGCCCTGGCAGTAGTGGGGCTGGCGAGAGCCCCGGGGGGGCTGAGGCAGCAGCAGAGGTGGGCTGGAACCCCTAGCCTGGTGAGAGAATGGCCATGAGGGGAGGGACCTTCCCTGGACCAGCATATCCCCTTGTTTAGAACCAGTCAGGGACCTTCCCTGGACCAGCATATCCCCTTGTTTAGAACCAGTCAGGGACCTTCCCTGGACCAGCATATCCCCTTGTTTAGAACCAGGAGGGTGCTGGATCGGTGAGGTCCAACCAGTACAAGATTTAATTCTGTGACTTCCTATCTGTACAGGAAGATGCTTTCTAGAAGGCCTAAAAGTTCTCCAATTCCACTGTCCACTAGTGATTTAATGAGCTCAGTTCTGGGCTCTGATCCTTGAAAGTGTTCTAAGCATGCAGTCAAGAATTCTTCCTCCCCCTGGGGAATCCTTGGATGGTGCAAAGATAGAATAGATGACCCTATGCAACCAGCCTACATTAGCAGAGAAGGTGCAATGGGAGAGGTCGAGGTGTTGTGCAGAGCAGGAAGCAGTGTGGTAGATGTTATCATACTGTGTCAGATCACTGGCAGCCATTGGTTGCTGATAGAATAACTTAAAGCACCTCTGGAGATGCTCTATATCACACCAGGGACTCTTTGGCCACTGGCCAGTCCAAGTTCTAAGAAGGAATAGAAAGGTGGTTCAGACCTGTCCCATCTCCTCACCCCCACATAGAACTGCTGTGGAGCAAACCTTATATGTTCAGTGACTAATAACTAGTCGTATATTTTCAGTGGAATGCCCCTTGTGATATAATGACAGGACACAGTAAGCACCAATATCTCCGTTACTTGTTCACAGACACCAGTAAAGCACATTTATAACAGGTGAGGAATTGCCACACCCCTCAAAGAGAAAGATAGGCCCGTTTTATTACCTTTTAGGGCTGTCTAGAGCAAAAGCAATAATGTTTCAATCTCATCACCATCTTTGTGGTTTTAAGGATAATAAAAAGGGGCTATAATTCTTTGAAGGCAGTCTGGTGATTCCACGCGGCACATTTCATTGCCTTGCTAGTTTTGAGTTTGTTTGGTCTCTAGAGAAAGGGCTTGGGGATGGGCTTTTACTGCACTGTGTGTGTGTATATCATCTTCTGTCTTTTAAAAATGCTAGCCTGTCGTTTGGAATGGTTCTCACACAGAAAAGTGCAACATAAACCAGCTTACAGGGATTGCCTGGGCAAGGAACAAACTGGACAGCATCCAGTTTTAAGTGCCGATATATAAGTATTTGTGCCCAGTGCCTGCCAGATTTAAAATGTCTCTGGCCTAGATCTTTCTCTCTCAGTGGATCCACTTGAACAAGTGGACTAGCTACAGTCCCTGTCCTTCCACAGTGGCTCTGAGGCCTCACCTGTCCTAGTCTTCCTCATAAAGGAGCACTATTGGGGTTGTTTTACCAGGGCCTCTCCTGGCAAAGGCTATGCCTAGGGCTATTCCTTTACCAGAGGGAGACACAGAAGTGACATAACAGAGTGGGAAAATGACTGTTTTCAGATCCCAGGGTCGGTCTGGGAATTTATTCCAGTGTTTAACCACTCTGGCAGTGAGGAAGTTTTACCTAAAGTCCAACCTAAACTCTCCATGCTGCAATTTAAGCCCATTGCTGCTTCTTTTTTCTTCAGAGGTAATACTGAAAGCTGCTATCCTGTCCCCTTTCAGTCTTCTCTTTTCCAGACTAAACAAACCCAGTTCTTTCAGTCTTCCCTTATAGCTTATGTTTTCTAGACCTTTAATCATTTTTGTTACTCTTCTCTGAACCTTCTCCAATTTTTCCACATCTTTCCACCTGGACTCTTGGGGATAGTACTTCAAAATTTCTCCCTTCAGTCTAGGATAAGAGGAATTTGTTGATCTAGGACCATCTCAGTGGTAAAGTTTAAGGCACAGGCTAAAGGGGCAGAGACATTGTTGCTGAAATGAAAACAACACACCCTTTCAGCACCAGCGGTAAATGTGAGCTTTGTGCCTGATTTAAATATCTCTTACAAGCGGAACATATGTTAGAAAGGCAGCAATCAGCAGTAGTCATCTGATCTGATTAGGCCCAGATCCCCCCTGCTAAGGTAATTAACATATGGTGACAAAGAATTAAATGAAAGAGTTGTTTTTAAACATTAAATTTTTTGCATAAATAATAAAGGGAGCAAATATGCCTGCAATTCATGATTTTTCTTATCTACAAAACATTATAAGGACTGAATCAGATTGTCAGAGCAGCAGAATATTAAATAATTTGCTTTCTGCTGTTCAGGGAGCTGGTATCAGATTTCTGATCACATTCCTTGTTCTCAGAGGCAGCAAGGCAGCCCCGTTTAGAGATGCAAAAATGAAGAAGAATTCAGGTTCATGCAGTGTTAGCAGTTAATTAAAAATTATCTGCTGTTCATGAACAACCAATTCCAAGCCCATCTGCCAGAAATTCAGATTAGTTGCTTGCTTTCCAGGACAATAGCAAGTAATCTGCTAAGCAACCTGTGCTGTTGAAATGCTTCAATAATATTTTGTGGGACAGACTTCTCTGTTAAATGAAAGCTGGATGAACTAGTTCTATAAAAACAAGGAGCGATCTGAACCACAATTTGTTCAGCAAATCAAATCTGAACCTCCATTGTGAAAATTGTAAAACAAAAAAAGTCATCTCCAGCTCCAAATAATTCATTCCTTCTTTCCAACCTAAAAGAGTTCTACTGGCTTCCCATCATTCAGTATTGCTGGCAACAGGTCTCTTGCCCCTTTTGTAGGCTTTTTTCAGCAATATCACCCGCAGCACTAGCAGTGTATCTCCTAGGATCCTTGACTGTTGCTGCATTCATGTTATCTTCTGAACCTGATGTGCACAGGTCCACCTACCCGGGAGGGGTGGAGAAGCAAAGGATACAATTGCCCCGGGGCCCAGTGATTCTAAACAGCCCGAAGCCTAAGGCCCTTTAAATTGCTGCCAGAGAGCCACGTGGCCACTCCAGGCAGCGCTGAGGGTTGGGGGGAGTAGCATGGTGTGTTTGCTGCCCAAGACCCTGCCATTTCCAGGAGTGCAGTGCTACCCCCCCACCTTACCCAGGGGCCCAGCATGGTTGTTGGCTCCCCTGAATGTGCACCTCTGATCAAGGACGCCCAGAGTGCTATGCAAGGAACGTGGGGTGCAAAGTCAAATGCTGAACTCCCTTAAGCAGGTTCTTTGAGAGATCTGGATGCAGCAGATCTGGTGCAGTTCTGCTTATACTGGGGTTGGGGAACGGGCTGGATTTTGGGAAACCAGTCAAGGGGTCCCAATCTCCTGTACACTAGATAGCATAGTGCCTTCATACAACCACAGGGAAACAAGGCAAGAGAGATGCTGCTGGAGCCTTTCATTCAGTGTTGAGATTGCAACAGCAGCTAATGTGATTCTGTAGCCTGTAGAGTACATTCTTTTTCCCCCAGGCTATGTCTATACTGCAAGTTTTTTGTGGCAGAAAATATGCTAATAAGGGACTCATTAGCATGAGTCGCGATGTCATTAGCATATTTTCTGCCAATTCTTTTTGTGCAAAAAGTAGCAGAGTAGCCACTTCCGTTTTGTGCAAAAAGAACCTTTTGCGCAAGATCCTTATGCCTCCCGGCAACGCCAGGATGTCTACATCTAAGAAAGCGAGAAAGGGCTATGGATGCCATGCACTATAAAAGCCTACTGATTGGCTAGGAAAGACAATTAAATTAGATATTGTCCATCATTCACAAGAGAACACATAGCCATGATAACAGAATTATAAGCAACTACAGGCCATGGGAAATCAAAAGGCAAAATATGGTCTGAATTCTGCTGCCTCAAGGCACTTTAGGATTGTGACATTTAGGCTCTGGCCCATGCTGGGGTTCCAAGGAGTGGGGAGTGCTCAGGTCATTAGTGAAGAATAGTACAAGGAAAGTCTCTGTAGGAAAGACGTGCTGATAACTGAACTACCTACAGCTTTAGTGTAAAGTCACTTTTGTTTGCATGTACAAAATATATATACCTGCACCCTAAGCAGCTGTGTGGTACAGTCTGTGTTCCAAGGTGACTGCAGAGCTAATATAAGAATGTGGAGTTGGAATAGGATAACCAAGACTTCAAATCTGCGCACCACTTTCAGAATAGCCTGTGCTCCAGCAAAGCGTTAGGCTGCAACACACAAAGAAGGGCCCTACCAAATTCACAGCTATGAAAAACACATCACAGACCATGACATCTGGTGGTTTGTATACTTTTACCCTGTACAACATAGATTTCATGGGTGTGAGGGGAGCCAGCATTTTTCAAAGTTGGAGTCCCAATCCAAAAGGTGGCAGAGAGAGAGTTGCAAGGGCACTGGGGGGGATCACAGTATGGCCACCTTTACTTATGTGCTGCCTTTAGACCTGGGCATTCAGAGAATGGCAGCTGCTGGCCTAAGTCCCAGCTCTGACGGCAGCAGCACGGTGGTAAGGGTGGCAATACTGCAAAACTCCGACAATAACCTCGTGACCCCCACACACTACCCTCCTTTGGGTCAGGATCCCTACTGTTACAAACCAATGACATTTCTGATTTAAATAGCTGAAATCATGAAATGTACAATTTTTTTTAAATCCTATGACTGTGAAATTGACCAAAATGGGTAAAAATTTGGTAGGGCCTTAATAATAATAGTGAAATACAATTTGCCCTGATGTCTTGCTTATACTTGAATCTGCTAAAGGGCAGAATCTGGTTCTTCTTTTATAGACTCTGTATCTGAAATCTACATACATTGGGTCACTAATAGAAACTAGCCAGTTGCCTTAGATAACTAAGTAACACTACACTGGGATTGCTAGTTTTCCCTAGATATTCTCCATTGTAAGTATAAGGAGTCTTGCAAGTACAGATAGATTTTTATCTGTCTCAGGTAACAGTGGCAAACTCATAAAGTTGACCAGCATACCCTGTTATAAACTTTTTCATTAAGCCTGTCAATTAATGACAATTAACTCACACTATTATCTCAAATTAATTTCAATTAAAATTAATCAAAATTAATGTGTTTTAATCACACTGTTAAACAATAGAATACCATTGGAAATGTAGTAAATAAATTTTTTTTATATTTTCCTACATTTTCAAATATATTGATTTCAATTACAGCACAGAACAAAAAGTGTGCAGTGTTCACTTTATATCACTTTATTATAAATAGTTGAAATGTAAAAATGACAAGCAAAAGAGAGTATTTTTCAATTCACCTCATACAAGTACTGTAGTACAATCTCTTTATTGTGAAAGTGCAATTTACAAAAGTAGAATTTTATTTTGTTACATAACTGCACTGAAAAACAAAAAATGTAAATCTTCAGAGCCTACAAGTCCACTCAGTCCTACTTCTTGTTTAGTCAATTGCTAAATGAAACAAGTTTGTTACATTTACAGGAAATAATGCTGTCTGCTTCTTATTCACAATGTTACCTGAAAGTGAGAACAGCTGTTTGCATGGCACTTTTGTAGCCAGTCTTGCAAGGTATTTACGTGCCAGATACGCTAAACATTCATATGCCTCGTCATGCTTCAATGACCATTCCAGAAGACATGCTTCCATGCTGATGATGCTTGTTTAAAAAAAATTAAAATTTGTGACTGAACTCCTTGAAGTAAAATTGTATAGTCTCCTACTCCGTTTTACATGAATTCTGCCATATATTTCATGTTATAGCAGTCTCGGATGATAACTCAGCACATGTTCATTTTAAGAATATTTTCACTGTAGATTTGATAAAACACGAAAAAGGTTCCAATATCAGATTTCTAAAGAATCTGAAGTGCCTTCCAAAATCTGAGAGGGATGTAGTGTGGAGCATGCTTTCAGATGTCTTAAAACAGTGGTGCGTAACCCATGGGTCGTGACCCTCAAGCGGGTTGCGGATGTCTTCCCAGGGGGGTCACGGTGCTTAGATCCAGCTGGCCGGGGGCTGGGCCCGGCCGTGCGGCATGGCTCTTAGATCCAGCCGACCGACGGCTGGGCCCAGCTTTTGGTGGCCCCCGCGGGCGGGGTCACAGATCAAAAAAGGTTGCACACCACTGTCTTAAAAGAAAACACTCTGATGCAGAAACTATAGAACTCAAACCACCAAAAAAAGAAAATCAAACTTCTGTTGGAGTCATCTGACTCCGATGATGAAAATGCATCAGTCCACACTGCTTTAGATCATTATCGAGCAGAATCTGCCATCATCGAAGTTTTACATAGTATTATTTTTTATTGCAGCTATTTTTGTATATAATTCTAAATTTGTAAGTTCAACTTTCATGATAAAGAGATTACACTGAAGTATTTGTATTAGGGATTGAAAATACTATTTCTTTTGGCTTTTACAATGCAAATATTTGTTATAAAAATATAAAGTGAGCACTTTACATTTTGTATTCTAGAGTATAATTGAAATCAATATATTTAAAAATGTAGAAAACATCCAGAAATTTAAATAAATGGTATTATACTCTTAATGATGGGATTAATTGTGTGATGAATTTAATAATCATTCAACAGCCCTACTCTTTACCTAATAATCCAGATGGATTACAACTCATCCACTCTTGATTATTTCTAAATCAGCACAGTCAAAATACAGCCTCATATCGTACCATGTACTACCATGTGAATGCAGTCTATCCTTTCCAGCACTAGTGTCAATAGTAGAAGTTGAAATGCTGGGGAAATGCCAAATAACTTGAAGAGCATTATGACTGTGCCAGTATTCAGAAAAGGGTAAACAGAATGACCCAGGTACTACAGATTAGTTAACCTGACATCAGTCCTGGGCAAAATAGTGGAAAAACTGATAAAGAATTCAATACAGAATGAAAGGACAGAAATATAATTACTGCCAGTCAAATAGTTTTCATGGAAAATAGGTTTGGTTGATAAAGGGAGCTTTATAGAGTGTAATATACTTAGACATTTGTAAAATGAATTATTTTCTATTTCACGACATTCTCATTCAGAAATTAGAGCAATATATATTAAAGTGCATGCTAAATGTATAGAGAACTGGCTAGCTGACAGGTCAGTGGGGAATCATTGACTAGAAAGTGCTTCTACGGGGATTTCATGGGTATCGGTTCTAGATGTGGCACTATTCAACATTTTTATCAATGTTCTGGGAATAGGCATAAAATCACTGGTGATAAAATTTGTGGACAAAAACTGATGGAATGGTAAATCATGAGGTCAAAGCAGTCATACAGGGGGATCCACATAAAATAAAAACCATTTTAACAGAGCCGAATACAAGATCCTACATCTATGAGCAAATAATGAAAGGTATCTTACAAAATGGCAGATTGTCCCCTGAAAAGCAGTGACGGAAAAGGATTTAAGGGTGAGAGTAGACAAAAAACTGAACATGAGCTCCTAGGCTGCGTCTAGACTGGCATGATTTAGCGCAAATACTTTTAACGGAAAAGTTTTTCTGTTGAAAGTATTTGCGCAAAAGCGCGTCTAGACTGGCACGGATGCATTTGCGCAAAAGCCATCTTTTGCGCAAAAGCATCCGTGCCCAGTATAGTCGCGCTTTTGCGTAAGAAAGCTCCAATGGCCATTTTAGCCATCGGGCTTTCTTGCGCAAGAAATTAAGGTGCCTGTCTACGCTGGCCCTCTTGTGCAAGTATTCTTGCGCAAGAGGGCTTATCCCTGAGCGGGAGCGTCAAAGTATTTGTGCAAAAAGCACTGATTTCTTACAGTAGAACGTCAGTGCTCTTGCGCAAGTTCAAGCGGCCAGTGTAGACAGGCGGCAAGTTTTTGCGCAAAAGCAGCCGCTTTTGCACAAAATCTTGCCAGGCTAGATGCACCCCTAGCGTACTGTTGTGTCAATGGTAACTTTGAATGTATTAACAGTGAGTAGGGAGGTGCTTTTACCTCTTTATATGCCATTAGAAAAAAACATTCCAGAGTACTGTATACAATTCTGACTTTTAAAAGGATGCTTGAAAAATTGGAGAGGGTGCTGAAAGAGCCACAAAATGATTCCTGGACTGGAGAAAATGTCTTACACTGAGAGATTTAAAGAGCTCAATCTTTTTAATTTATCATTTTCTGAAAGATTGTAACTTGATTACAGTATATAAGTATCTTCATGGGCAAAAAATACCTGCATTAAATAGCTCTTTAATCTAGCAGAGAAGGGTATTACAAAAGCTAAAGGCCAGAGCTGAATCCATAGAAATTCAAATTAGAAATAAAGCACCAATTTTTAACAGTGGCGGTGATTAACCACTGGAACAAATTAACACTGGAAGTAGAGGATTCTCTCTCTTGATGTCTTCAAATCAAGACTGGTTGCCATTTGGGAAGAGATGCATTAGCCAAACACAAGTAAATGGGCTCAATACAAAGGTAAATGTGTGAAATATGATGGCCTGTGATACACAGGCAGTTAGATTAGATGATCAAATAATCTATTTTGGCCTTTAAATCTATAAGTTAGCAGAGCTGAGAAAGTAGTGTAAACCCTTTTCAGTGAACATTCAGTTACATGTTTAAATGCATTTATTCAAGTCATATTCACACCTCTTTTGTGTTTGCTTTCTGCAAACATCCAAGCAAGTAATATTTATTGATTCAAATGCTTGCAGTAAACAGAGTTCAAGGTCAAATGTGCATGATTTAAATTTAGACACATGAGTATTTATGCTGGAAGAGCTTTCATGCTCATCCAGTTGGAACCAGATCTATTCCATTTTATTTATTGGACCAATCCATACTCAATAGCACAGCACAACTTGAATTTTGAATGTTTAGGATTGAATACTCGCAGCATTTTGTGATCAGTATTTCCAGTGAAAAAAATGATGAAATTGTTCTTTGCTTGTGGATATTCTGTAAACTAAACAGGTGTTGTGAATCCATCAATGGTTCTGCATTATGTCTTGAGCTCTAGAGAAGTATTATGTGCAGTTCCTTAGAGCTTTGCTGGGCCATGAACCACTAATGGATCCAAACCTCTATCCACCTCTAATTTCCTATTGGGAAGAAGGTATAGCAAAAGCTGAGCACGGATCTGTAAGTTTCTTTCTGGAGTTTAAGCATCTCTGACTGTGTATTTCCAGTTCAAGTTCTCTTGCTAGACCTTAAAAAGTGTGAAGAATGTGGGACTAAAATATCTAAATGATGCTATATCTAGACTGCAGGCTTCTTTCAGAAGAAACTTTTCCAGAAGAGATCTTCTGAAAAAACTTCTTCTGAAAGAGAGCGTCCACACTGCCAAAGCGCATCAATCTGCTTTTTCAAAAGATAGCGTCCATTCAGTCTGGACACTATCTCGCATGTAAGCTGTGATTACTATGGGTGGAATGGCCACCAGGGCATCTGTGCTTTTTCCTCTTTCCTCTTCTTTCGAAAGAACTCCCTCTTCCCCGTCCCCACACACTTTTTTCTGAAAGAGCTCTTTCAGGAAAAGGCTTCTTCCTCATAGATAGAGGTATACCAATGTCAGAAAAAACCCTCTTTCTTTTGGTTTTCTTTTGAAAGAATGCAATTGCAGTGTGGACGTAATTTAAGTTTTTTTTTGAAAAATGGACTTTTTCCCGAAAAAAACTCTGGAGTGTAGACATACCCTGAATGTGTAACATAGGATGAATCAATGCAATTTTGACATTTAAAAGAAGCTGCGATTAACATAGTATGAACCTCACAAACTCCATGTTTCTGTAAATTTATTACCGAAGGGTTTCTGAAATTCCATGAAATGAGTTTGCATGTTGTGAATCCCAGCTTGTAAGGAAGTAGCTTGAGAATTTTGTTCCTTTACTTGGGCCTTATGTCATGTTTTGAGTTATGCTTCTGTTTTTTTAACGGTTAGGGCAGGTCTATGCTATGGGGCCAAGTTGACCTAAGTTACACAATTCCAGCTATGTAAATAACATAGCTGAAGCTGAGGTAACTTAGGTCAAGTTATTTTGGGGTCTACACCTTGTGGGTTGAAAGGAGAAACTCTCCCACAGAATTACCTCATGCTTCTCTTTCTGGTTGAGTACCAGAGTCAATGGGAGAGTCATCTGCAGTCGATTTAAAGCATTTTTGCTAGCTCCACTAAATCAACCCCTCGTGGCTCAATCACAGCTGCATTGATCTCCCAGTAACGGAGGCAATACCTCAGTGTTGGTGGTTAGACAGCTGCAGATCTGATATTTCATTAAGTGCCACAAAAAAAAGGAAATGTAAAAGTTCCTATGTTCCCCCATGTGCCCTATCATTTACTGCAAGCTCTTTGATGTAAATCCAAATCTATCCTATGTGCATGCTGGATTTGTAGGATCAGCATTACTATAAAAATTTATCTTTAATGATTAGTCTGGGCCTTTCCAAAGTAAGTCAGAGCAGGAGTTCTCAGCAGAGAATCTTGCCCCCTGGACATTGAAAGGTTGGTGATATAGGTGACTCACTATTACTATTCCATAATGTTATGTGCAAATTACCTCAGAAAGCCTTGATTCCCTTTTTACTGAAGTCAAAGGGTGTTTTGCCATTAAACTGAGTAGGAAAAAGTGCAGGCACTAAGGTCATGTCTACACTTGGAAACTATTTTGAAATTACTAAATTCTACTTAAGAACTCCCAATTTAACAAATTTGAACTAGTGTGTCCTCACCATGGGGAAACCTTGAAATTAGTCTAAAATAGCGCATCTACATTTAATGGAGCCTGCCTCAGACTTAGAGCAAGCAAGCACTCTGGGGAGGGCGCCAAAAGGGTGGATAGTTTCTGTGGCTGCTTGGTCAGGCAAACTGTGACGTGTGCTTACAGGGGACTCCTCTTCACACCCGTGTCTCACAAGGCACCCCTCCATTCACTCTCCCCCTCGTGGGACAGAAAAGGGAAGCAATGGGCACATGACTTCTCATGCTTTGGTTGCCCGCATGGATACCACAGCATTAACACCATGGAGCTAGAGCTGCTGCAAAGCAGTGCCATGCTCATGGCTCTTGTGTTGCACCTCATGGTGCAGTATGTCGAGAGTGCCCACATGTTGCTCCAGCAGGAACAGGATGAGGATGAACAGCACGAACCCCAGTATGGCCTGCAGGCCCTGCTCAGCCAAATCTTGGCAGTCCTCAATCCTTTGGACACAGTGGAACACTGCTTCTGGCGCAGTGGGATGAACTCAGACTGGTGGGACCACATCGTCATGCAGGGATGGGACCATCAGCAATGGCTGCACAATTTCTGCATGCACAAGGCTACCTTCCTGGAGCTCTGCAAGTGGCTTGCCCCTGCCCTCAGGTGCCAGGACAGCTGACTGAGATCTGCCATCCCCGTGCAGAAGCATGTGGCCATCACCCTCAGGAAACTTGCCAGACTGGACGGCTACCACTTGGTCGGGAACCACTTCGGGGGTGGGGAAATCCACAGCTCATGCAAGTAGCCAAAGCCATCACAACCACAACCTACTAAGGAGGGTCATCACTCTGGGCAACATGAACAGCATTGTCAATAGCTTTGCCACGGGCTTCCCCAACTGTGAGTGAGGCATAGATGGCATGCACATCCTCATTTGTCCCCCGACCACCTTGCCTCAAAGTTCCCCAGCCCAAAGGGGTACTTCTCCATGGTGCTGCAGGTGCTCGCAGATCACAAGGGATGCTTCAATGACACCAGGCATACGACACCTGCATCTTTCGGAACTCCTGTCTCTCTTCTGAAAGATGCACACCAGCACTTTTTTCCCCGGACTAAACCATCAGAGTTGGAAAGGTGGACATGCCCATGGTGGTCTTGAGTGATGCAGCCTATCCCTTGCTCCCTGTATCATGCTGCCCTACATGGGTAGCAAGGAGGAGTTCAACACCAGGCTGGGCAGGTGCAGATTGGTGGTGGAATGTGCATTCAGGCATTTAAAGGGGACGTTCAGGAGTATCCTCACACATTTGGACCTCAGCAAGCACAACATCCCCTTCATAGTGATGGCCTGTTGTGTGTTCCACAACCTGTGTGAGAACAACGGTGGGGGCTTGAGACAGAATGCCTGGCCAAGGAGTTTGAGCAACTGGACACCATTGCCATCAGAAGAGCACAGCAAGGAGCTGTGCTCATCAAAGAGGCCTTGAAGGACAGTTTTATTCAACGCCAGTTCTGAGACTCTCCCCTGGGGCTCTCCACAAGGAGCCCTTGCATTCCCTGTGTGTGCCTCTCATCCCCCACCCCTCTCTCACCCTACCCTCCCTTCCTCTGCAGAGCAAACAATAACAACATCATTATTGAAAAAAGAGGAATCTTTATTCAGAGGACATACAACAGGGGAGGAACTGGGTAAAGAACCTGGAATGGGGGCAGTGGGCTCAAGGTTGGGGCTGGGACTGGCATCTGCCTCCGATTGGCCTGGAGGCTCTGCCTGCCCTAGAGGGCCTAACCCCAATGTTCTGGGGCCCCAGCAACCCCTGGGAATCCTTGCAGGGGAAGCCATTGGGCAAGTGGGTAGGTGTCTGGTGGCCTGCTCCATGCACAACTCCATGCACTCCCTCACCAAGTCAAGGGTGGAGAACATGTTGTGCTGGTGTGCCAGCTCTTCCCAGGAGGCTTTTCTGTCTTCCCTGTCAGTCTGGTGCTTCTTCCGGTCATTCCTCCATTCCTTCTGGTTGGTGACCCACTCCTGGTGCTCTGCCTCAGGTCCCTGCATGAAGGACTGCAGCAGTGTTCCCTGTAAGCTGAGCACTTGGGCAGCCACCCAGGAGAGATTCAGGTGCTGCCCATCTGATTGGCAGAGTGCCCACAGCTGACCACAGCCAGCAGCATGTTGATATTGGTGGTGCACATAACAAAATTTATTCCACACATAGATGGAAAAACTTAGAGGGAATATTGGACTGCAGGCAAACTATCTGCTCCCTCCTCAGCTCATCCCATATTCTTTTCAACCTGTGGATCCCACTCTGGGGGGTAGATAGAGTGGAGGGTGAGGGACGTGCCCAGCACACAGCTGTCCCAGCTGTGAAGAAAGGTTACAAGAGTAGTTGTCACAGGAAACACTGTGTATGAAGCCTAGCCCTAATCTCTGAGCTGATACCGAAGGTCTCAGTTCAGATGATTGTGATGTTTCAAGCATGGCTGTATGTTGCCTAGAAAGTGGGCACTTTGCAACAGGTGCACAGACGTCCCGGGGGGGCATCGCTACACACACGGCCCAGGGAGAAGCAGACATGGGAAGATACTGGCCAGGCCAGGAGCCTGCAGCCAGAAGTGCTCAAGGGGGCAGCTCAGCTTCATTTTATGTCCTACACATGCCAGGTCCAGCATTCGTGGTATCCCACAGAGAAAGAATTTCTATACCTGCCTGCTGGAGGGGAGGAGGAGGTGTGTGTGAGAAGCAGATGCCACTTGCTGGAGAGAGTGCCAGAGAGAGCTCCTCTTTTTCCTCCTCCTTGCAGGATCCCAGGCACAATATCAGTCTCCTCTGTGTCACTGCGCTTGATTGGGAGTGAATGCTGACTGAGTGTGGGCATGACCCTGGGCTGTATGTGGGGCTGCTGTGTGGTTCCATGACCTCAGACTACTTACTGGTGGCTTGGTGTAGGAACGTGACCTACTACGGAGGCTAGAGTATCCTTAGGAACCTTGTGAAAATGATCAAGGGGTTCCTGTGTGAGAGCGTCATGGATCTGAGTGCTCCAGACTAGCGCTCCATGTGCAGACATGTGAACAAGCTGTTGTTCAACCCTCAGGCCAAGAAGGCTGAGAGAGGAGTGCACAGCCCCTCGCAGCCTGTCACCTGACCCCACTTGTCAATAGATAAAGATAGAGAATTCACCATAATTGCCCTCCCCAGGGTTATCAGGAGCCTGGGAGACATATTGGGAGGGGGTGGACCTGTTCCAAGGTCAGGAGCGGCTCCTGGCTCTCAAGCATCATCACCTGGTTGGCTCGCTCCTCCTCCTTCTCCATGTCATCGTCCTCCTCCTCTGCCACCCTGCTATCCTGCAGGCTGATGCAGGTCGTGTCTTGGGCAGGCTCGATGACCAATAGTGGCAAGTGTGAAGTTCCACCCCAGAGCATCTGGCCTTGTGGAAGGCCTGGCACAGCTCTCATTTTGAACCTGCACTGCTCCAGATTCCTGCTGTCCCCTTTCTTGGTCAGGTTGGCAGCGATCCTGCCATAAATGTCAGCATTCCACTTTTTGGTGCAGAGTTCCTGGAGGTTGGACTCCTCCCAACACACACTGATGAGATCCAGGATCTCTGCACCAGTCCAGGCCAGAGCTCTTGTGTGTCCCTGGGCAGTGGAGGCTGTGGGAGCAGCAGAAGCGCTGGTAGCCATCAGAGGGTCTAAGGGAGTGTTGGGGCACTCATGTCTCGCAGGCATGCTTGATTGCCTGGGGCTCATGAAGCTGGCTACATGGGACAGGCACTTCTCCTCTTCCCAAGACTTTTAGGCTATGTCTACACTGGCGGCTTCTTACGCAAGAACATCTTGCGCAAGGGTTCTTGTGCAAGAAAACGTCCACACTGCCATGTGCACGCTGTGCTTTTGCGCAAGGGCTCCCATGGCAGTGTGGATGCTCTCTTGCGCAAGAAAGCTCTGATGGCCATTTTAGCCGTAGGGCTCTCTTGCGCAAGAAATCCCTGCCGAGCGTCCACACTGCCCTCTTGCGCAAGAGCTCCTGCGCAAGAGGGCTTACACCTGTTAAAAAAGAGTGTAGCTCTTGCACAAGGAGCCCTCTCTTACCACGCCATACTGTAAATTTCCTTGCGCAAGAGCGGGCAGGCAGTGTGGATGCTCTGCAGATTCTTGCGCAAGAACGGCCATACTTGCACAAGAAACCGCGAGTGTAGACATAGCCTTAGAATTTTGCAGGAGGAGGAGAGCAGTGGACATGACAGGTGTGGCCAGAGCAGTTAGAGCTGACAGCTGCGGGAAGCCTCCAAAGGCTAATTAATTTGAATTAGTGGCACTGGAGTGTTCACACTAATGTTATTTCAAAAGTACAAGTTTGGAATTAGCATTTTTCCTGATGAAAAACAGGAGTACAGAGTTTGAATTCTGCAGCCCATTATTCCAAAATAGCAGGCTTGGTAGTGTAGCTGCACCGCTTACTACTTTGAACTTGGGGGGGGGCAGTATTTCAGACTAAGGTCCTAGTGTAGACCAGGGCTCAATGTGTTTAAAGAAGCCACATGGGTTGTAAATGTTGTTCTATGTGTTGTTCTTGTGTGTGGCAATAGGTGGAATTCCTTAATTTAATTTAGCATTCTGAGGGTAGCAAGCTCACTACATGTATTGTAAATTATTTTTATGTATTGGTCTGTCACCTCACATTGTTGTTGGTGCCTCACAAAATAAACAGACGTGGTTCCTATCCCGCAATCTAAATTTGTCATGTCTCAATACATGAGGGTCACAATATACTAGAGGGAAGGGAATAGGAAAAGATAAGACTCGTGAAGGCACTTACAAATGTTTCTGATTCTGCTGTTTTTGTTAGGTTGAACTCTGAAGACTTGAAACCACAGAACTACTCTTCTTAAATTCACTAACATTCTTGTGAAATATCCTTATTTTAAGTATTTTGTATCAAATGATATCTCCTTCATTCGGTTTTGTACATGTCTTGTTTTTCTTAATATTATGACTAGCCTGAAATGTATCCAATGAATGTTTTTGCTACAGTGTAAGGTTGTGTTTTGGTAAGAGACACATCAGGCAGTAGGAGATGGGGAATTGTATTCAGAATGCTAATAGTTATCCGTGTCATGGTTTCACTGAATTAAACTCCTTTAGGCCAAAATGAATGTGGCCTATGGGAAATCCCAATGACTGACTATGCAGCAAATCCCACTCCCATCTTTATTCAGGAAAATCCAAGAACAGCCTCTGGTACGGGCCCTGAGTGGGATGTGAAATGGGAGAGGTTTCTCGTGTGTTTTCTGTCAGCCTCTGCCCCAGGAACAGGCTCTATCTTTATTAAATTAAGTGAGGAAAACCAAGAATAGGAAATACCTTAATGTTTTAAAAAATGTCTATATAATAAACCCCAGTGTTTCTTACTCTGGAGCCTTCTCTTCTGTTTGTTAGGCATGGCTCTACAATAAATTCAGGGCTTTGATTGCTTTAGTATAAAAAAAATATTTGTTGTTGTTCTCCATATGGGATGAAATAGCAACTATAGTTTATCCTATAGCAATGGATGTAATAGTAACTGTAGAGTCAGTTATTGATAAATTACAGAAGAACTTCAGAGTTATTAACATCTTGGGAATGGAGGTTGTTCATAACTCTGAAATGTTCATAATGCTGAACAAAACATTATGGTTATTCTTTCAAAAGTTTACAACTTAACAGTCATTTAATAAAGCTTTGGAACTTTGCTGTGCAAAAGAAAGAATTGCTAAAATACTGCTTTCTATTTATTTTAGTTTTTTCAGTATTTTATGTTTAACATGGAACTGGTTTGGTTTGGTTTGTTTGGTTGGTTGGGTTTTGTCTCAGCTGCTGCATTTGTGTACTTTCAGTTCCAAATGAGGTATACGGTTGACTGGTTAGTTCATAACTGTGGCATTTGTAATGCTGAGGTTCTACTATAGAACACTGTAACTGAGGTGTCATCCAAATTACTATTTCACCCTATGCTAATGGGTGGCTTATTCTTGCCCCTTCACAGGGGGAGATCATTATTTGACTCACCATGGATTTTTACAAAGGTACTGCAAAGGGGACAAACTGCAATTGAGAAAGCTGCTACATTTCCTCACAAAGATCTTGGTTTTCTCAGAATTATTGTCAGAAAAGTGCCAGTCATTAAGAACTGATTATCACCGAATCATGCTAGGAATTGCTTTCCTGGAGTTAGTGGAGACAGGAAGATAAACCGGCATACATTCAGTATAACAATAACTGAAATTATTCTACAAAATGAAAGTACTCATGGAAGGCATGTCTACACTGGGGAGGTACTTTGAAATAACTCCCCTTATTTTGAAATAACAATCATAGCGTCCATATGACCAAGCCTGTTATTTCAAAATAATGGGCTTGTTATTTTGAAATAATAACTCCTGCGTGTGAAGAGGAATAAGCTTATTTCAAAATAGTTATTTCAGGAGTTATTTCAAAATAATCTATTTTGAAATAACCTGGCAATGTAGACATAGCCTGAATGTATATATTGTAGATTCAGGATGTCAGACAGTAGGGCAGTGTGAGACTTCACAGAATATCTGCATCAGATTGGAAGAATAGTATATATTCATAAAAATGAACTGTGACCTGCATGGAAAAAGGCCGAAACGATTTTACAATAGTAAGAAAACATAGGTTTCTAACAATAGAAGTGGGAGTTCATGATCAACTGTTTTGAAAGTGATCAATACCCTCACAAAGGAGGGCCACTCATATGCTGCTATTACACAAGATAGAATTTTGTGGCCTATGCCTCTTTCATTCTCTAGGTATAGCCCAAAGTGTTGTACAAGGTATTATGTTCAATGCAGTAAGTGCAATGAGTATTTTGGTAAATAGAGGAGCCATTAGTCATGTAACAATAACACAGCCTTCAGCTTGGATATTAGAATCTGTTGGAGCCTGGATGTGGGGCCCATGGTTTTGAAAAGCAGCATGGCCTCTTTAACTCCCACCTAAGCAGTCACTAACAAGCTATGGGTACATCTACACTGCAACGCTATTTCAGGATACCAGAGTATCCTGAAATAGCTATCCTGCATCTTCACACAAGCCTGTTATTTCAGGCTCACTATTCCAATGTCCCTGTAAACCTCATTCTATGAGGAGTAAGGGACATTTCGGAATAGCGGGCTATTTCAAAATTTGGTGTAGACACTAAATGACAAAATAAGCTATTTCGAAATAGCATCGAAATAAGATACACAATTTGCATAGCTCAAATTGCATATCTTATTTCAAGTTGTGGTGCAGTGTAGATGCACCCTCTAATAGCTCATCCTTTAGAAATTTCTCAAGCCATTTTTCCACATCCATGCACCAGCAATGCTTCTAGGAGTTCCTGCGTTTCATTGTGTCAGTATAATAGGACATTCCAAACTTGTTATTCTGCATGGAAGAATAATAAAGAAAAAGTACTTAGAACTTATATAGCATTTTAGCAAAGCATGAAGATACAATTGTTGCTGACACCCCTCAATATAATTATTTTTTTCAAAATAGTAAAACAATGGAAAAGAAACAGAAAATAGTATCTAAAGGCCACAGTGCTGACCATCAAACATGAAAAAAAGATTGGTGTTGTGGTTAAGATCCTAGATTAGAGCTTGGAAGATCTTGGTTCAGTTCCTAGGTATGCTACAGACACTGTGAGCAAGGTGCAGAAGTAGAAATTTTTCAAAGAAACAAATGAGATTTAGGTACCCAACTCCCTTGAAAAATTCACCCTTAATCTTTATGGCAACAAACTGGGATTTCCAAGATATTTGCTTATGTTGAATTTTTTTCTATTTACCCCCAGCACACTGCTGTTTATACTCCTTTTAAAGTTTTAAGCCAATAGTCCATTGCTAGCAAATAAAACTAGCATGTGCTAGTAAAAATACATTTTCTGTCATGACTTAAAATGCAGCTGTACTCCAAAAAGTTGCTTAGAAAAAGGATTGTCTGATTCCATCTTGATGAATCCCAAAACAAATTTGTTCACTTTAAAAAAGAGCCTAATCATTATATCTGCAAGTTAGTCTGGGTTCTTTCTAGTTCACAGATCTTCTCAAGTAATAAAAATCTTGCTTTCAAAATGTAGTTAACAATGCTCTCAATCTGTGCATCTTCTCAGACTGCAAGGAACCAAGAGAAAACCAGTCTATTCTGAAGGGTGCTGTTCTGCCCCCATTAGCTGCACAGACAGGAATACGTTTGATCTATAGCCCCTAGAGTATAGGGAAGACACAGTCTCGATCCAAGACAATGAGACTATACGTGAGAGGTAACCTTGAATGTCCCTTAGAGTTTCAAAATATGTCGGGTTAGCCCTGAGCTGATATGGTACCAAAGCATTTCGGAACAGTGCAGCTGAAAAAATGCTGATTTATGTTAATTAATCCAGACCCCTAAACCAATTTAAGCCACTTGTTAATTCTGTTGATGACAGAAGCCACACTGAACCATCGTAGTTGAATAGCTTAGTTATTTATTACGGCTATGATCTGAAAAGCACTGGGGAATGTTAATTTTGGTGGGTTCAAATTGCTAAAGGCATACGATTCATATTGGATTCATGCCACAAGATTTATTTAATCTAAACAGGGAGAGACTTTCTCATAGGACCTTAGCTATTTGAAATCTGTTAAATTGCTAAAACTGCTCAGCCTTTCAAGCGAACTTCACTTCACTTGAAACTTTTTAGATGGTAGTTTCCATCTATGGTGCCAAAGTTATGAGCTGAGAATGTCTTCTCGCATCATTTATGTACGGCACATGTTTTTGGCATACGTTAAATGTCAGATAAGAAACGGAGCTCTCTTACTCAAATCCTGCAAAATGAAGAATTTTCATGTGGCTTGAACTGTTTCAGGCTATGTCTAGACTACACGCCTCTTTTGAAAGAGGCTTAATCTTTCAAAAAAGCTTCTTTCGAAAGAGAGCGTCTAGACTACAAGCAGATTTTTCGAAAAAGCACAGTTTGCATTCAATAGCACCTTTTTTCCAAGGAGTACTTTCGAAAAAAGGCATTATTCCTCGTAAATTCAGGTTTACCGTGATCGAAAAAACTGCCATGTTCTTTCGATTTACTTTCAAAAGAACGCGGCTGCAGTCTAGATGCAGGTGAAGTTTTTTCGAAAAAACCCAGTAGTCTAGACACTCCCTCACTGTCAAACCATTACAGGCAACAAACCCATGTAGTGCTGGAGCCATGTCCAGATAAATGAGAGAGGTGTGAAGGGCTGCGGAAAGGGGGAGCAAAAGGAGCAGCTTCCTTGGGGTCCAACAATTTAAAAGAGCCTGGGGCCCCCGACTGCTACCGCCGCTACCTCATCAGCACCAGCAGTCCTTTAAATTGCCACTGGAGCCCCAGTTGACACACTTCTGGTGGCACTGACGGGCTGGCTGAGGGAGAAAGTCTGTTGTAAGCCCTGAAGGAGTGCACCTGATATAGGAGACAAAGGTTTTCAAGACACTTACCTAAATAAAATAAAGAATAAAAACTGAAGTGGGGGAAGAAAAGTATAAATTATACTTTGATGTGCCAGCCTGACAGGCATGTTAGAGGAAAGCTTCATCCCAAAGGAAGGCAGTGCCATTTCAATATCACCTCTCCTTTATTTGTAATATTTATTTCATTGTATCTGAGATTGGGGCCCCTTTGTTCCGGACACTGAAATTCCATATTAAGAAACAGTCCTTGCCCCACAGAGCTTACAATCTAAATAGAGTGACTTTAGGTTGAAAGCGATGACCAAAGCCACACACCTGGCCGCTGGTAGAGCCAGGAAAAGAAGCCAGTGCTATGGACTCATGTTCCAGGGGCCTACTTCCCAGACGTACTGCTCCCTCTCTCTGCCCTTTGTTGGGGGAGGGAAGCAAGGTCCCAGGTGGATCTCCAGTAGCCGCCTTAGCCATATTTTATCTCAGCCAATCCAGTTCACTTGTCAAACCGTGCTCATCTCCCCCTCCAGTAGAGGGGCTCCTACTGCATCTAGCCCTGTTTCACATGCTAACCATCTACCCCATGATACATACCAAATCTTATAATTATAAATCATTACATTTGACATCAGACTTAATTCCATAGACAATATATTTTCCCATGACTTGTATTGACCATCAGCATCTTTACACTGGCTTATGGTTACAAATCATCTCACAGAATTACATGGAAACTCCTTAATAAATACAACATTCCTGTCGTGGCTCTTAATCAAGAATTACATGTTGCATAATGGATTTTTAGACACACATTTTTCAGCCACTTGCCAAGGTAAAAGCTGTGTTACAGATGGGGCAGGAATAAAATGTACTTCGTACCTATCAGGGCAATAGGCCAACTCGTATTACTGAAGCCAGGATCCAGAATTCAATGAAGTTTCCAGTCAATGTGGAAATTCATGTTCTTAACTCTAATGACTTGTTTCAGATAGTTTCAAACGCAGTTAATAGACGTTCTAGTAAATCACCCACCCTGTGATGGGTGAAAGGAAGCTTCTATTCTTCAGCTAGTCTCAGATTAGAAATAGAATAGACAATAGGAAAATTATTTGGAGCCAAATCTTCAACTGTCCAGACCTGCTGATGCAGGGGAAAAGGGGAAAGAGGGCAGCTGCTCTGGGGCCCATCAATTTAAAAGGGCCCCAGGTGCCCAGCTGCCACCACCACAACAGTGGCAACAGCAGCAGCTGGAGACCAGGCCCTTTACATCAGTGTTTCCCAAACTATGGGCCATGGCCCAGTACCGGGCCTTGGGAAAAAAATGCCAGGCCTCAGCATGGCTGCCGGGAGGGGAGCAGAGTGGGGCGGGCTGGGAGGAGGTGTGGGGGGGGGGGAACTGGCCACCGGGAAGCAGAGTTGGGGGCAGCAGGGCTGTCCCACAGAGACGGGGGGAGGCAAGTGGCCGGCGGAAGCAGGGTTGGGGGCAGCGGGGCTGTCCCGCGGAGATCTGGGCAGGCAAGCTGGCGGGCAGGCGGCGGAAGCAGGGTTAGAGGCAGCAGGGCTGTCCCACGGAGATCTGGGCAGGCGAGCTGGCGGGCAGGCGGCGGAAGCAGGGTTAGAGGCAGCAGGGCTGTCCCACGGAGATCTGGGCAGGCGGGCAGGCGGGTGGGTGGTAGAAACAGGGTTTTTTTGGGTTTGGTTTTGTTTTTTTAATAGGGGAGGGGCACACACAACAGGCTAGTTTGACGAGGTTGTGGCAGGTAAGAAGCTCTGGGGCTGGTGTGGTGGATAAGGAACCTTAGGAAGGAAGGGAAGAACAAACTGGGTTAGTAGGGCAGGGCAGGCTGCTAAGGTAGGGTGGGGTAAGCAGGGGTGAGGGGGCCCCCCAGCCAAATGTAGCTGAGGGAGGGGGGCCAGGTCCAAGGGGGTGGGGAGGGAGCACACCCACAAGTGCTTGTGGGGCTCGACCTCACCCGCCGCTGCAGCAAACAGTCCCAGGTGGAAGGTGGGGCAGCAAACCCCGCCAAGGGGAGAAGAGGCAGTCCAGGTGGTAAGGGGCGGTGGAGGGGGCGTTGGGGTGGTGGCAGCAGGGGAAGGGGGAAGCTGGACTTGGGGGGAGCCCAAGCCCCTCTCCTTTCAATAGCTCAGTTCACCACCACCCCTGGAGCAGGTAAAAAAACTCAGTCTTTTAAACAAACCCACTCCACAATTCTGAGTGATGGTGCTCCTCTTCTCTTCCTCGGCAGGGCGCAGCAGCAGCAGCAGCAGCGGGCGGGTAGCAGCCAGGGAGGGAAGGCCTCTGCGTGGTGGTGCTGGTGGGATCCTCTTCCTCCGGACCGGGGAAGGGGGGACAGCCGGCAGGCCCCCCCCCCCGTCAGGCAGCAGCAGCAGCTGGTGGTGGTGGTGAGGAGCAGTGGCTGGAGTGGTGTCCAGGGGGAGTAGGCCTCAGCAGACAGGCAGGCAAGTAGCTGGGCAGGGAGCAGGAGCAGGGGGGAGAGGAGGAAGAGAGCGGCACCTGCACCCTGTTCCCTCTCCTCCTTCTCTGCAGTGGGGTTCTGTTTGAGGCCATGGTGATTTTATATGTTCTCAATTTGTTTCCCAGACAAAACCCTCAAATACCAGACTGTCCGGTACAAAACTGGATACCTGGCAACCCTACCCTTCCTTACACCCTCCCTCCTAACCAGATACCCTACCCCCAATCTGCTCCTGCCTTCTGGAGTGCTCATGCGGTGCCGGGTCCCCCAAGCACTGGCCCAGGCTGGGCGGAGGATGCAGCCGGGTGAAACACTGAAAATTTATTCATTTTTCATTCTTTTTTTTATATGTGTTTATATTTTTGGGCTGCAAAAAACAGTACTGGAAAAAATGGGTTCCAACTAAAGTAAAAAGTTTGGGAAACCCTGGTCTAGCCAGCTTTCTATCCAGCTTACAGTCCATTTATCCAACCATATTCCCTTAACTTGCTGGCAAGAATATTGTGGGTGACTGTATCAAAAGCTCTGCTAACGCTGGCACTGGGGGCTTTGGGAGGACCAGAAACAACTTATTTGAATATTCATCATTTGTTTAATGAATATGCAAATATGCAAATGAATGTTACTGGTCCTCCAAAAGCTCGTGAATGGATTTACTGGTCCCCATGTCAAAAAGTTTGGGAACTCCTGCTTTAAATCATCACCAGAGCTTTAGGTGGCACAAGCAAGATGGCACTAAAGGGCTGGCTGGAGGGAGCTAACCCCTAGCCTTGCTCCTTCCATCCAAGGTCCTGTCTCTTCCTCTCAAGGCCCCACCCCTTCCAGGGGCCCGGAGCTGGCCCCCTCCACCTTGCTCAGCAGGACCTAGTGAAGTCTGTTGGCAGCCCTGCAGCTGTGTCTAAGGAGCACACAGTGCAGGGTGGAATGACTGATGTGAATAGAGTTCACCTTTACTACTATCTGGTCTGGGGTGCTAGTCCAGCCCATCAGCTTTAGAATAGCCTGAAGTTTTCTCTGAGTTATTCCAGTTATCAGTGGCCCCAAAGCACTGAAACAGCACATGGGTATTTGAAAGGAATACAAGCCTCTATGCACCACAGAGCCTTCCCCTTCCACTGGGCGATGCTGTTATGGGTGGATATGCTGGATGTATGCACCTGGCAACCTGACCCCATGCAACACATGACTTATGTGCACAGCATATGCACCTATATATAGAACACTTGTTTAGGATGGACTCAGATGATCTGCTGGGGTAAGATCATGTTAGAAGAGGGTGATTCCATTTCCATCTAAGGAGAGCATGTCTCTGGATCTAGATTCCCAGCTGAATTGGAGATAGAAATGAAGAAATGACAATATATTAATCAGTGATCTGTAGCAGTTTACAAAACCAGGGTGAAATTCTACCCTGACCCTCACACGATGGAATTTCACTAGTTTTAATCAAGTTGAATAAAGTTGTATAAAGTCAGTCTAATTCTGGATCTCCATCACAGCCTTTCACAAAAATGTACCTTTTAAATAATTTCTCAAGTGGTTTTACTCCCACCTTTTCCCAAAACCTGTGAAAGGGGAAGTCTTTTCAAGTGCATCTTGTGTTATACTCTTTCTTTGTTGGACACATATATTATGTTATTCATCAACAGCCTATAGCTGATATACCAATAGCGATGCATTTTCTTTTTGAAAAACCAATTACAAAACAAAATGTTAGCAATAAATATCGAAGGAATAGAGCCACTGCATATGGAGATGAAACCAAACGTCGTATTAGATTTAGATAGCTATGGATGTAATCAGTCATCCTGTGATCTGCAAGTTTCTGGCTCCCATTCAAGGAAGGCTCCAGTGAACTTGACCCTGAAATTAAAAACAAAAACCTTGACAAAAGTCCCTCAAGCATCAGAATGGATGTTTAAATCAGTTTTTCAGGGATATGAAGTCATCCATACAACAGTGCCTCCTCTTCAGCCTCACAACATTCACTTGATTAAAAACGTTCAGCAGAAATTTACTTAGTGGAACAAAAAAGCTGCCCACAGCAGTCTCCGGATAGATTAAGGCTAAACTATGGGCAGATTTATACCTTGTGCAATCCCAATTACCTCAGTGGATTGTACCAATGAAAATCAGCAAAGAATTTGTCGCAGAGTTCTTTTACAGCCCTACCATTTCCATCTGGCTATAATTAATGAAGTTATTACTGATTAAAAGAAAACCTGTAGAGTTTCTTAGAGAACCCCGTGTATCTGTGGGCTTTGAAACATAAGGGTCACCCATACTTGACATTTTTCTTTGAAGTATTTCCTCAGAAAGGCTATATTGCTGAAAAAGTAAACTCTTATTTCCAAGGTTAAATAAAAGCAGCAGTGGAGACGTACATTGGAGATACTATACCTGAATGTTATCAAACTAGCAATTCTCCGTCAACCACTCCTGTATTTTACTGAAATCCACTAGCCTGAGGTGGGGTCAGTTACAAAGAGTTCTTGGCTATAACGCATTATGTGAGAACTGTTCATAACAAGTCTATATCCTCTGTTAGTTTTAAACCAAGGCATAAGGCACCCCTTGAACTGTGTCAGTGGTCTGACACTTCTACTTGACAACTTTTCAGAATTAAAATGAGGATAAGGAAGAGTCTTCCCCATTCCATTGGGGGAATCAAAAACATTAAAAAGTTACAGTTAAAATGCTGAAAAAAGCAAACTTCCTATAAAAACCAAATGGTCTCACTGTTTCCACATTTTCTTTTTCTATGCTCCACTTTCACTTCAGCTTGCCATATCATACCCTATGTCTCCAGTGGGGAGAAAAGATGTGATTACTTTTTTTAATAAAGTAAAAACCTCGTTGTAAAATCCTAGTGTAATGCTAGGGAAACTGGGTCATTTTACCTCAATGAAGTTGGCTGAAGTAAAATGTAGACCTCTCCCCAGTGCTTACCTCAAATAACTACATTGAGATAAAACTTCCAGTACACTGATTCCCAGTAGAATTTTACAGTGAGAGAGCCATCTTATAAAAAGCACTTTCTTCCTTATGAAGACAAGCCCTTACTGTGTCCCTATAAATGTCTCTCTTTTTCTTCTTACTGCATGCACACGCACTCTCTCTGACACTGTGGGCCCGATTTGCCTGTCCGTGATTGCAGCTTTGCCATTATTTCCCCTTAGAGGCTACTGGCCACTAGTGAGGTTTTGGGGGCACGATGATAAGAATGCCGGGTTTTGGTAGTGAGCAAAATCCATACAGTTTTGTGAAAACCTGGAACTTGTCACTTTCAGGTTGTTTGATTTGACAGAAACAGTGATGCAAGTAATTCATTAGGTAAAAATGGTTTTTTTTAGACTGGAATTAAGGGGCACAGTTTATACTGTTATTTTGGGAACTGTTAATAGCTGGGCAATGCATAAGCCAATAACAAAGGGCATAGGTGATCTGGATTCAATTGCCTACTATTGTACCCCTGGTCTACACTAGGAGATAAGTTCAAATTCAGATACATAACTTCAACTACATTAATTGCGTAGCTTAAGTCAAAGTATCGAAACTCAAATTTTGGTGCCATCCATAATGCGAGAAGTCAAAGAGAGCACACTCTCCCTTGGACTTCCCTTACTCCTCATACAAGCAGGACTACCAGCATCGATAGGAGCACCCTCTCAGTTCAAATTAGCATGTCTTCACTAGACCCACTAATTCGAACCCCAGACGATCGACTGTGGTTGCTTCAATCTTATCTGTAGTGTAGACATGGTTCAACAGACTTTTCTGTCACCTTTAGTAAGTCACTTTCTGTGTCTCAGTTCCTCATCTGCAAAATGAGGATAAGAACACTTACCTTACAAGGGCATTGTGAGGGAAAACACTATGAGTGTGAGGTGCTCAGATACTGTATTAATAAGGGACATGTGATTTCCGAGAGAGAAATAGTTCCCACATTTGAAGTTTCTATTGATTTGCTCATAGTACAGTTATGGGCGGGGGGGGTGTTTTTATGCAGAACTGGCAATTCTTCTGTGCACATATAAGGACACCAAAAGGAGTGATCCTCTAAGCAAATGCTTGGAAGTTTTTGTAGGTTAGGAAGAAGTCTGCATTTCAGATTTTTTGTAATGGATACTTTCCATCAATTTTTCTTGGAAAGTATTCTTTTCTTGGATTCTGGCAGTCACTAACTCTTCCTTTCATTATAAATTATTTTGTGGTTCTGTGAAGCGATGAGTCACCCTGGAGCTTAAGTGTAATTTGTTCAGCCAATTTCTACTATTCACGATATTCAAAAAATCTTGTATTTCCTCCATTGATTATAACTATTTTCATATTTTTGACAGACTGCAGTCAAGGGTAAATTTTCTGACTTGGCAGCTGGAAGAATCCATGTTCTTGCCTTCTCTGTAGTCTTATGAAAATTATTTTAAAATTGAAGTATTCCCACAAATGAACTGATTACTGACTAAAGCAGAGGATGAATTTCTTCCTCTGATTCAAAAGACAGAACTATGTAGCACTTTAAAGACTAGCAAGATTGTTTATTAGGTGAGCTTTCATGGGCCAGACCCACTTCCTCAGATCAATATGTGGAAGAAAATCGGCACAACCATATATACCAAAGTGATTCAATCAAAAAAATGAACGCATATGAAATTGACAAATTGCCACCAGCGGGAGTCACCCACAGCCCACCGCCCAGCATAGCAACCAGCAAGGTACCAGCACTACATCACACCTGTCCCCCCCCCCCCCCCCCCCCGAGAGCGAACTGAGCGGGGCCACTCTGCCGGTGGCCTGGGGAAGTTCGGGCCCCTCGCTACGGGACAGCGCGTCGGCGATGATGTTGGCGCTCCCCTTGACGTGGATCACTTCCATGTCGTAGTCCTGCAGGAGCAGGCTCCACCTCTGCAGCTTGGCATTGGTTCCCTTCATCTGGTGCAGGCAGGTCATGGGGCAGTGGTCAGTGTACACCGTGAAACGCCGGCCAAACAGGTACGGCTGCAGCTTTTGCAGGGCCCACACCATCGCTAGGCATTCCCTCTCTACGGTCACGTAGCTCCGCTCCCGGGGCAGCAGCTTCCTGCTCAGGTACACGATGGGGTGGCGTTCCCCCTTCTCGTCCACCTGCATCAGCACTGCCCCCAGCCCGGTGTCCGAGGCATCGGTAAACACGAAAAGGGCTTGTCAAAGTCCAGGCTTACCAACACTGGGGCCTTGACCAGGGCTTCCTTCAGTGCACAGAGAGCCCTCTGGCACTGCTCCGTCCAGACCACCCTATCTGGCCTCCCCTTCCTGCACAGCTCTGTGATTGGGGCAGTGATGGAGCTGAAGTTGGGCACAAACCTCCGGTAGTACCCCGCCATCCCAATGAAAGCCTGGACCTGCTTCTTGGTCTGGGGTACAGGCCAGTCTCTGATGGCCTCCACCTTGGCTGGCTCTGGCTTCAAGCAGCCACTCCCCACCTTATGGCCCAGGTAGGACACTTCGGCCATTCCAACCTTGCACTTCCCAGCCTTTACGGTCAGCCCAGCCTCCCACAGCCGATCCAGTACCTGGCTGACCTGGGCCACATGGTCCTCCCAGGACTGGCTGAAGATACAGCATCATCTATGTACGCTAGGGCACAGTTCTCCATTCCCTGCAGCAGCTGGTCCACCAGACGCTGGAAGGTGGCTGGCGCCCCTTTGAGGCCGAAGGGCAGGACCAGGCACTCATAGAGCCCCAGCAGGGTGATGAAAGCCGATTTTAGTCTGGCCTTCTGGTCTAGCGGCACTTGCCAGTAGCCCTTGGTGAGGTGCAGGGTAGTGAGGTAGCGAGCTCCCCCCAGCTTGTCCAGGAGCTCATCGGGCCTTGGCATCGGGTAGGCGTCGGACACCATGATGGCGTTGAGCTTCCGGTAGTCCACGCAGAACCGGATCGACCCGTCCTTCTTGGGAACCAGTACCACGGGAGAGGCCCAGGGGCTGGAGGATGGCTGGATCACCCCCAGGGCCAACATGTCCTGGACCTCTCTCTCCAGGTCCTGGGCTGTTTTCCCCGTGACCCTGAACGGGGAACAGCGCACCGGGGGGTGAGTGCCCGTCTCCACCCGGTGGACAGCCAAGTTGGTGAGACCAGGCTTGTTGGAGAACAGCCGCTGGCGGGAGTGCAGCACCTCCCGGATCTCAGCCTGCTGGGCTGGGGTGAGCTGGTCCAAGAGGGAAATTGACTCCAGCAAAGAGTCCTCTCCGGTCCCAGGGAACAGGCCTACCAGGGGGTCCTCCTCCTGCTCCTCCCAGGGCTTACACATGGCCAGCACCAAGTTCTCCCTGTCCCAGTACAGCTTCATCATGTTCACGTGGTACACCCGCTGGCCGTGTGTCCAGCCCGTCAACTCTACCACATAGTTCACGTCACTCAGCTGCTTAACAACCTTGAAGGGACCGTCCCATGCAGCTTGCAGCTTGTTCTTCCGCACGGGGATTAGGATCATCACCTGGTCCCCAGTAGAGTAGGCGCGGGCCTGTGCATTGCGGTCGTACTAGGCGTTCTGCTTCCTCTGGGCCCTGCTCAGGTTCTCTCTGGCCAGGCCCAGGAGCTTGGCAAGTCTTTCCCGGAACTTCAGGACGTATTCCACGACCGGCTCCCCCTCCAGGGAGGCCTTCCCCTCCCACTCATCTCTCAGTAAGTCCAGGGGGCCCCTCACTAGCCTCCCATATAACAGCTCGAATGGTGAGAACCCCGTGGACTTCTGGGGCACCTCCCTGTATGCAAACAGCGGGTGGGGTAGGTACTTGTCCCAGTCCTGCGGGTGTTTGTGCGTAAAGGTCCTTAGCATCTGCTTCAGAGTCCCATTGAACCTCTCCACCAACCCGTTGGTCTGGGGGTGATACACCGAGGCCCAGGTGTGCTGGACCCCACACTACTCCCACAAGCATTGGAGCAGGGCCAACATGAAGTTGGATCCCTGGTCCGTGAGAACCTCCTGGGGGAACCCCACCCTGCTGAAAATGGTCAGCAATGCGTCTGCCACCGTGTCTGCCTCAATAGAGGGTAGGGCCACAGCCTCGGAGTAGCGGGTGGCAAAGTCCACCACCACCAGAATGTATTTCTTCCCCATCCGGGTCGCTCTATTGAAGGGCCCCACAATATCCATTGCCACCTTCCGGAAAGGTTCCTCTATGATGGGCAGGGGTCTCAACGCAGCTTGCTTTCTATCTTGGGCCTTCCCCACCCGTTGGCAGGAGTCGCAGGACTGGCAGTACCGTTGCACGGCCGCAAATATCCCTGGCCAGTAGAAGTTTTGGAGCAGCCTCAGCCGCGTGCGCCAGATCCCCTGGTGTCCCAAGAACGGGATGTCATGGGCCAGGTATAGCAGCTTACGGCTATACGTTTGGGGGACCACCAGCTGCCGCTGGAGCCCCCACTCTCCTACCTTCCCGCGGGGAAGCCATTCCCAGTACAGAAATCCCCGTCCCACCGGAACTATATATGGTTGTGCCGATTTTCTTCCACATATTGATCTGAAGAAGTGGGTCTGGCCCACGAAAGCTCATCACCTAATAAACCATTCTGTTAGTCTTTAAAGTGCTACATAGTTCTGTCTTTTGTTTCAGCTACACCAGACTAACACGGCTGCATCTCTATCACTATTCCTCTGATTCAGTGAGAGAAAGGAAATGAATCTTACTGGTTGCATGGTCCGTACCTGCATGCTAAGTATCTATTGTCAGTCTCTTTCCTTTCTAATTACAAGACAATATAAAAGGTATGCTAGACAATTTGTAACACCTGATGGAAATATAAAAAATCCATTTTATAGTTTTCAATGTATATGATCATTTCATTACTTCAAGGTAATATAGGTACTATAAAAGCCTATTAAAATATCTTGCTTTATGACGTGTGGAAAATAATCAGTTGCTTTATATTAGATAGGTTTGTAATGAGTGAGAAATCTGTTCATAATTGTCCCTATCAGTGTGCTGTGTAACATGCAAAGATGTATATTATCCTATGGGAACCAACTCAATAACTTTTCCTCTCTGTCTTTCCCAAGCTGTCTCTTTTTAGAGGACAGGCTGTGGGTTTGAAGGGTATACTGCATGCTGTGTTATCCTGCAGAACCTGGCAAGCAGACAGATAATGCCTTTTTTGGAGGGGGGATTGGACATAATTTTCATCTTAAAAGTACTAAGAGAATATTTTGAAATTTTACTGGAGTAATGAGTCCAAACAAGTCAACGTTTTTGGTGTAATGCCTGCATAGAAAACCAGAATAATTCAGCCATCTCATTGTAGATCTGAGAGGGAAAAGGCAGCGCTTTGATATTAACCAAGTTAAAGTTACAGGTGCATTCAACTAGCTTTTACAAAATTACTGGGCCTTTCATTACCATGCACTCTATAATGATTATATTCTAAAATTAATTGAACACTACCCCTTACTCTTGCACTCAGTATTTATTCTGCTCCATTTCCAAGATCCCTGCTGATTTTGATTAGGGTGGTGCAAGTCATGTATCTGTATGCAGATGTAGGTGTTTTAGCCATATTTTCAGTACTTATACTGCTGTTTGGATTCAGCTCAGTTTTGTAGCTACACTATATACTAATCTGGCAAACCACAGAGTGGTTAGATGGGCTCACTCCCCTATGAAATCTACATTACACCGTAAACCCAACTATTGTAAACATCTATGGCTATACAGGCCCTTCCTGACCCATGTGTTCCAATGACAGGAAATCAGTGAACTTAAGAGATCTTTTCAGTTGTCCTCTCCAAAGAGCTTGTCTCAATTAATAAATGTTCTTTATTTACATTTTAAATGTGCAATAGTAGATAGGTCTTCCGATATGTAAATACCAACTCTGGGGGTGTGTTTAAGGTGCAGTGTTATTGGTCTGAATTTCCTGTTGATCTGTTGAGATCCATAATCATGGCAACTTCCAATTTTTAAAAATAGCATCCCTGCTTCTGCACTCGTTACTACAGAGTTAACAGTGTATTTAACAAATATCCTGAAAAAGTGACTTTATCAGTGGTTTGTTTGTAGCCCTTGACTTTACTGCAGGCCCTCAGAAGATAATTAGCTGACTAGTAAAATGACCTCCGTTTCAGTAATGGTAAATGTTGTATGTTATTTCAAAGCAATTTGACAAGAAAAAGTTTTGTTTTGCACCAGTGTTCATGTCGCAAAGAAAGATTGTACTGAAACATTAAGGGCCAGATTTTGGGGCCCTGACCGCTCTCTCTGTGATTTCCCAGAGACACAAATCATCCAAAGCAGTTGGGAGGATGTGAACTATAGCCCTATCCCTGCTCCCTGTTGAGCTATGGAAGTTGTTCACTAAGTCCTGGTCTATACTACGAACTTATTCTGAAATAACTACCTCCCCTGCCACTGCGGAGCATCCACGCTACCAACCCCGTTGTTTTGAAATAATGGGCCATGGAATTCGATCTCTGTACTCCTGCTTTTCACCAGGAATAATGCTAATTCTGAAATTATAATTTCAAAATAACATTAGCGTGGACACCCCAGTGCCACAGTGCCCTAGGGAAGCTGAAGCCTGCAGGCCACTTGGAGGCAGGTGCCAGTCTCATCCCAATCCCCGATGCCCCCTCCCCCATTCCAGGTACTTTACCCAGTCCCTCCCCTGTTGTATGTCCCCCAAATAAAGATTCCTCGTTTTTCAACAACGATGTATTTATTGATTGTTCTGCAGGGGAAGAGGGGAATAGGGGGGAAGAGGGCAAGGGAAGGCAGGTATGGGGGAGGAAAGGTGCACACAGGGAATGCAAGGGCTCCTTATAGAGAGGCTTGGGGGAGAGTTTCAAAACTGGCCTTGCATGAAACTGTCCTTCAAGGCCTCTCTGATGAGCACAGCCCCTTGCTGTGCTTTCCTCATGGCACTGGTGTCTGGTTGCTCAAACTCCCTGGCCAGGCATTCAGCTTCAGTGTCCCCTCACCCCTGGCAGAAAAGTCTCCCCTTTGCTCTCACACAGGTTGTGGAGCACACAACAGGCCGCCACCACGAAAGGTATGTTGTACTCACTGAGGTCCAGATCGGTGAGGAGTCTCCTGAACCTCCCCTTTAAATGTCCCCTTTATGCACATTCTGCACTTGCTCAGCCTGGTGTTGAACTCCTCCTTGCTGGGGTCCAGGCTTCCCATGTAGGGCTTCATGAGTCAGAGGAGCAAGGGGTAGGCTGCATCACCCAGGATCATGATGGGCATGTCCAACTCTCCGACTCTTATTGTCTGGTCTGGGGAAAAAATGCCAGCATGCATCTTTCAGAAGAGGGAGGAGTTCTGGAAGATGCGGGCCTTGTGTGCATTTCCTAGTCATCCAACATTGATGTTGGTGATGCGTCCCTTGTGATCCACGAGGGCCTGCAGCACCATGGAGAAGTAACCCTTGCAGTTGATGTACTCCAAGGTGGTTGGAAGCCAGGATGGGGATGTGCTAGCTGTCTATTGCGCCCCACCCCCACCCCCGCAGTTGGAGAAGCCCATGTCAGCAAAGCAGTCAACTGTGCTGTCCACGTTGCCCAAAATAACAGGACATGGTTGATGGCTTTGGCTACTTGCAGAAGCACGGACCCAATGGTGGATTTCCCCACCCTGAACTGGTTCCCAACTGAGCAGTAGCTGTCTGGCGTGGTGAGCTTCCACAGAGCGATGGCCACAGGCATGGCAGGCTTCTGCACAGGGATGGCAGGCTGCATGCGGGTGTCCTGTTGCCTGAGGGCAGGGGCGAGTCACTCTCAGAGCTCCAGGAAAGTGGCCTTGCGCGTGCAGAAGTTTTGCAGCCACTGCTGATCATCCCATCCCCGCATGACAATGCAGTCCCATCAATCTAAGCTCATCTCCCTCTGCCAGAAGCGGCGTTCAACTGTGTCCAGGGCTTTGAGGGGCATATGCAGCAACAGGAGCACCAGGACTTGACTGAGCAAGGTGCTCCTCGTCGTCCTTGTCCTTGTCCTGTTCCTGCTGGAGCAACATGCGGGCAGTCTGGAAGTACTGCACGATGAGACGCAGCACGAGGGCCGTGAGCATAGCACTGGTTTGCAGCAGCTCTGGCTCCATGGTGGGAGAGCTGTGGTGTCCGCATGGGCAAACAGAGCACAGAAGACATGTGCTCATGGGTGTGGAAGAGTGCCTTGTGAGACGCAGCCATAGAGAGGAGCCCCTGTAAGCACGCGTCACAATGTGCCAGACCAAGCAGCCACAGGAATTATCCGCCCTCCTGGTGCCCTCACCAGAGTCCTTCTGGGGACTTTAAGTCTGAGGCAGGCTCCTTTAAATGTGGACGTGCTATTTCAGACTAATTTCAATACTTCCCCATGGTGAGGACACGCTAGTTCAAATTTGTTAAATCAGGAGTTCTTAAGTCGAATTTAGTAATTTCAAAATAGTTTCCTACTATAGACAAGACCTAAGAGAAAAAGAAACATGTTGGAACATCCAAAGGGCTTCTGCAGTGTCTGCTCTCTTTTCACAGCAAAGGAGATGAGGAGGGCTCGTATCTCCTGCAATTATTTGACATTATACTGAGTTATTTGCAGAATACGGTATGTTTGTGTAACTGAAAATGTATCATAAAGTACAGACATGAGTAGCAGAGTTTTAGTTACATGTGTAAGTTTAACTGCAGCATTTCCTATCTTAAACTTTTTAACCACACAGCTGTAACATTCTCCTTCCATGTTTATTTGATGGAATGGTGATCCAGTCCCCTTTTTATTAGCTATGCTGCTATAAACCAGATGCCAAAACTTTTTTACTTCCTAGTTCATTCTATTTCTGGTTTGCTGAGTTTTTATTTAACTTGCTTCAGGCGGTGTTTTCATTTGCTTGTTTGAAGTTTAATTTCTCATGTGTCACAGAAAATCTTGAAAAGTAAACTGGGTTTTAATATTTTCTGCTTGCTTGACTTTCAGTAGGTGAGAGGAGGGTGTAGTAATGTGAGGAATACAGTAGCAGTTTGCCTGTGGAAATTTTACTAGGGGCCCTGAAAAGTGAATGGTTCCACTGCTAGAAATAACATCACATCTCTCTAAGTTAGATGCAGTGCAGATGGATATATTTAAGGTATCATGCCAAATATATATTATGTAAGAGCACAAGCGGCAGGTGTTTTCAAGTGAAAGTTGGCCGAATTAAAAAATTGCTGACAAGACTGGGATCTCAATTATTTCCCAAGAATCTCGGTAACAAAGACATGTGTTCTTTGGGAGGTGTGCTAGGTGCTTGATATGAAACCTAGAAAAGACAAAGATCTTGGCCCAGAGAAATTTCTATCGAAAGTTAGACCAAGGAAAACACAACAACATTCAGCGAGTGGTACAGGATGGGAAACAGTCCAGGACTGAATGGCTGGCACACCATCACCTGTTACAAGCAAAAGGCAGTGACTGTTCTCCTTGGTGACTGCACGTGAAAAATTGCTGATTGGTTGTTTATGGAGCCAGGCTATTAGTTTCCATAGACAAACAATCTGAACTATTTTTAGATGACTTTAAGTTGTGTTCTTTAGAACAAATATATCGATTTAAATATTACATTAATTTCAAAAGCCCACATCTTGTGTCTAATACTAGAGCATTCTAGGCTAACTATCTTCTCAGTACAGCAAGCACTTTTACAGACAGACATGGATTTCATTAGATTTTGTGTAAACAGATATCATTTGTAGAAGACCATTTGGAACAACATATTGCCCTTAGATTGTGCGTTGGATAGGAAAAAACAGCAGCTTAGCTCACATGAACACTGTGTGAGGCACCTTCTCTACTACATTGCATGTAGTCATCAAGACCTGTGCATTAAGGCTGTAAAATTATGTTGCACTCCATTTCCACAGCTGTAAGTAACTCCGTAAGACGTACTGCAGCATAGGACCAATGAGGAGGAGAATTTATTATGTGCTCATAGTAAGATGCATAATGTCCTTGGATATTAATTCTTAAATCCCAAGCACTGGATGCAAGACAATAATATGATGTATGATACATATATATATTGTTTTCACTCCACAACCGCAAGTAGCTTTTGAAACCAATGTTTATTTTTGAAATAGAAATTGCTTTGGATAAGAATCAGAAGTCTCTGTATACACTGTTGCCTAGAATTCTTTTTCATCAATACAAAAGGGTGTTTCCTTTTGCAAATTGTATGTAATTTCAGGTCCGTTTTGTTACCTCCTGTTGTTGTTCATACTTTAACCCGTGAATTTTAAGAGGTAGACAGAGGAATATATTTCTTATTAATTTCCATCACTTTGAGATTGTTGATTATTGTTATCTAGAGCAGCAAACTGGAGAGGGAATATCCTAACTGAACTGACCTTAGGTAACATGCTATTGTTACATCTATAAATAGGGAGACGAGAGACAGCCCTCAGCCCTGGGTGCTTTATTCAAACAAAATAGAAGTAAACACCAGTTCCCTTATTTCCACTATATTTTCTCTCTAAAGTTTTTAGTCCTTGCACATCACTAAGTTACCTAAGGAACTGGTTTTGTACAGGAAGAAGAGACCTGCCATGCTTGTGAGAATGTGCTCTGCGTGTTCCCATCTAAGATGAAATGATCAGTCTATGGTAAATTCTATAAAAATCAAACCACTGAGAAAATAAAGACTTCAAGATAAGGAAAGATCATTAAGAATGAAAAAGCAAATGTGAATGCTCTGATGCTAATTCTGCGTTGAGATTTAAAAGGTTGCTTTAGCACACTCCAAAGGATCTGGTGGGAACTTGAACATTAGTTAATTATTTGTTGAAGAAATTTGAGTGAATTTTGAACAGGAGCCAGTAATATTTACAGAAGCAGGAATGTTCCTGTTATTCCTCTTCATGGAAACAGTGTGCAAGGTCTTAATAATAACCATTTCATTTCAATTTTAGTCATTGTCATCTAATAATATCTGACATTTAAAATAAGCATGTTCAAACCTTTCATCCAGAAGAACACTCTGCTGTACGTTATGCGATGTAGACAGAAACGATGTTACTGAAGTGCAGATGCTTCTGGGGTGGAACACAGCCCCTATAAAATGACACACAAAAGCAGTGTGCCACAATTTAGGGCAGGAAATTAAGAAAAGTATTTCCAATTAAAGTTGCAGAGAGCATTTAGGTAGACAGCATGTAATTATCTAGACTGGAATTTGGCCAGGACTCCAAATCTAACAGCTTTATAATGAAATAAAAATCCTTTGTTTACAAATATTTTGTTCTCATGAGAGCACTCTACATTCAGTTCTAATCAATTTCAGCATTATCAAAAAGAAACAAATGACAGCCATGATGCTATGAATAGGTGTTACATGGTAGGGGACTTTTGTATTGATTTGTTCTGGGATTTCTGTCTCCTGAACTGTAAGATCTAATTTATCAGATTTCATTCTTCCATTTTTTCAAATTTATCCCTAACAGATGAAGTCTTCCTATTCTGATAAGAAACATTTGGTTCATTAAAAGGCAGACAGATCTGATTTTTTTTCTATGAGATTATGCCACCATGTGCAGATTTTTGTTGTTTTCTAACTTTATCTAGAATTTAACATACATATGCAGATTATTTTCTCTGTTTCTCTATGACGGCAACACTTTTCTTTATAAAAGTGCATTGGTGATTGCACTATTCATTACATCACTATGCACTAGTTTTTATTGTGTTAATGCAAATCAGCTTGATTGAACTGAGCAAGCACTACATTTAGAAAGAATGCTGAAGTGCACTTTGCTGACAGTGTAAGTAAAATCTCAATCCATAAACTACAAATCACTAGCACTCTTACAGAGTTACATTTCAATTCTCAGACTTCTGTTTCTCATATTGACATTTTAATTAAGGTGGAATGAAATGTGGTGGGGGTTTTTTCATTGCTCTGAACAAAATTCTCTTGTGCAAAATACATTCTCTCAGTTGCTACTGCCAGGCAACAGAGACCAGGGTGGTCTAGGATTGTGATCAGATCAGGTGTCAGGCCCAGTGGTTGGAGCAGGAACTGGGAACCCTGAGCCAGAGTCAGTAGTTAGAAGCTGGAGCCAAGGGTCAAGCCAGAAGTCAAGAACTGGATATCAGAGTCAAGGGTCCAGCTGGAGCTGAGGAACTGAAGCAAGCAGGGAAGCAGGAAAGAGGGAAGTTCAAGGAAGGAGCAAAGCAGAGGCAAGACTGTGTGGGTGCAAAGTAGGAGCATCAGGATCCAGGTAAGGGACTGGCACAGCAGTGGGCGTGACCATTTAGATACTTGCTTAATTAAGCGCCAGTCTGCTGGCCCCTCTAGCCAATCAGATGACCTGCTGTAGGCCAGCTGTGCTGAAGAGGCTGCCTGCAGAGGAGCTCTGCCACAGGCTCTGATTCCTAACAGCCTCAGGCAATTGACCATGGATACAATTTTGTAAAGCATCCAGTTTGCCAGGCAACCTCTGTGCCACTGACTTTCGAAAATAACATAGGCTCCTAAGTTCATCAGTTAGGCACGCTTGAAAAGTTTGCTGACACTGTGAAGAGCAGCTCCTGCGTTTGCTCAGTTCAGATACTGAGATATACATTTCAGCTGAAATTGTCAATGTTCCATAGGAGAACTGGATGCACCAATCCCCATTATTGTGAATCTGTGCTTTGAAAAGCTCAGCCTTCATGTGTAAATTTGTAGCAGAGAGGTAGGATTTGTAGCCCTCGTGATGATCTGTGTTACAAAGGAGCTCAGACTACATAATCTAATGCTCCTGTCTGGCCTTAAAGTCTGTGGCTTGATGAACTGATGCTTGGTCATGACAATTGTACTTGTGCTTTGACATTCTGTGTTGGGAGTTACATGTCTTCACCAAGGAAGATGATAACCTACAAAACCATGGGGATATTTTCTATGGGCAGAAATGGAGATGAGCCCACAGCATATCCCTGGCTCTGAATACTCCCAACCTGTGTTTAAACTCTAAATGCAAACCCAAATTCTCAGTTGTCCCCTATGGATCAGACTCTACGTGGCTCGTGCTAATGTGGACGTGGTGAATCTCAGCGAGCAGAAAGTCCACAGGGGGACAAAGTTCGAAGTAGGAGACAACTTCAACACTGGCAGAGACAGAGAGAGACTGGGCATGGCCAGAAGCTGGGCTGATTCAGCAGCTCCAGGTGCTTCCATAAGAATTAAGGCTGAGGAAGGCCATGCGGCCAGACATCAGTTCCAATCCCACAACACAAGCCACCAGAGCTCATTTCCCCTACACGACTCCTCAGAAGCCCCCCTGCCATGGGCGTCCAGTGGCTTAGGCAGGGGAAGGCTTTGCCTTCCCAAACCGCCAGCCTGGCCTGGCCCGGCCCATGCTTTGCCCCCAGAACGCCTGCTGTAGGTGTTCTGGGGGCAGAGTGTTGCTGCCCCCAGCGCCTGCTCTCCCTGTGCTCTGGGGTGGCTCAGGCCATGTGCCTCCCCCCTCTCCACAGCTCCTGGAGGTGGGGAGGCTTGGGCCAGCTCAGGCCACGCAGCTGCTTCCCTTCCCACTGCTCTGGGGACGAGGAGGCAAGAACCAGATGGCCTCTCCCTCCCCGCTGCTCCCTGCTTCCCCCAGCCCCAGCTGCATTGACAGCCCATGCTCTCTGCTAATAATGTGGTGCAGTTGATTTCAATAGCAGCTCAGACATGTAAGAGATTCTGAGGGGGGTCCTCTCACAACATTCCTCTCCAGGTCGCTAGGCTGATGCAATTCCTCTTTATTAGGGAAACTGAGGCAGTAGCATGATCTGCCTGAAGATACTATTTGAGTTAGAGGCTTAAGAGATTCCATTTACCCTTAGCTTTTCTAAATCTATCTCAAGCACCATGCACCTTCCAGTGGAGAATCCAAGTTGGTTTTAATCTGTGTTTGTATTTAATATCCAGTAGTGATATGTATGTTGTCTAAATCGATACACTCGTAAAAATTATACACCTTATTATGAAGCAAATTCTGTGGCATTTCATTTTATGTAATTCCATGCACAGGGGAGAAGACCCATCACCAGCAAAAATTAGAAAGGTCAAAGTGGTACAATTTATAACCCCATTCCACAAACTTAATAGATAGCAATAATTAAAATTCTGAATGTATATTCTTCATATGAAAAAGCATAACCCGAATTCATTTTAAGACAACTATAACGGGGACAGCAAATGCTTCATATTTAAATCATCCAGATGCCAGATAACATTGCAATTTTGTAATTTGGTATTTTGTGATCCTCTGCCAATGTTGTATTTCCATTCCATTGTTGCAAAGGAGATATTCCTATTTGATGTGTATAAAGTGGAAGCGCATGTCAATTATTTCTCATTGAAGCTACCCAGCACTTCACAATAATTTCACAAGCTGGAAAAACAAATACAAAGGCTAGGTTGGTTGCTGTGCTGCCTCAAATGAGAGCAGAAAGGAAACTGCCCCTAAAGATACAGTACATGGGATGGGGACATATTCAGCTTCACATCGAGGAAGAAAGTTTCACAACAGCCAAACTCCACATGGCAATTAAAGTATTCCTGAAATTCTCTTCCTCCTCATCCTGCAAATGTGCACTGATACCAATTAAGTATACGCATATGGAAGTGTTTCCAGAACTATCATCCATCTCTTTAGCCACCAACCTGATCATAGAGAATTATAGTCTGCAGCCAATAATTGTTTTTAAGTGCAGGAGACAATAGATATGTTTGCACTGGATTTGCAGAGGCTTTGTTGACCTGAATTCATACTTCATTCATTTTAGCTTTCTCTCTTTGAATTGCATGCTCCTTTATGCCTGTGTTTTATTGGTCGCTGTTCAGCAGCCTTGCCTACGCCAGATTAAAAGTAATCTCTTCCACATCCCTGGTCTTACTAAATACTGCTTCTTGGCTCCAGGAGAGGGTCTGGCTCCTAGCAGTTAAGCTCATTTGCTTAGAAACTGTTTGTGCATCACTTTAGAGATGTAACTTCTTGACATTGCAGATTTTGTTTGTGCATCGCTTTAGAGATGCAATTCCCTGACAAATGGCAGCGTGACTGAGAGTGGGCAGACACAGAGTTGCTATTATAATATTCAAACATTAAGCATGTTGAATTAAATTAACTGGAAGTATAAACAATGGATGTAAATGAGGCCAAAAATGAGTAAGTGCCACTATAAGGTAAACTATACCCATTTTGAATTCATATGTTGCGATAAAGGAATCTTATCACCAGTCAGTTACCCAGAGTTCATGAGGGAGTGTTGCAGAAGAATAGAGTGTGGTCCCACACAGAAGGGGGTGTGACAAATAACAATAACTTGCAAACTCTCCTGGTAGCTGTCTTGTATGTTACTTAAAGCCCCACTGCTGGGATCAGGTCAGAGATTACACAAAAAGCTCAGCTTTCGCTTTGTTAAAAAAAACCTAAACTTCCCGCCCTCACCTTTCTGAAGATGAGAAACTTCTAAAGACTCAGCAACCAGTAGGCAAATACAAAGAACCCAATATATTTTTTAAAAAATCATGGTTTTGGATGACTGTCTCATGAGTTTTGAACACTTGGGACTAGCACTACTACAGCTAAATTCCTGGTCAGGCAATTCATTGGTCATTTACATTTAACCTAGTGGAATCAATCTTTGGCAAAGACTGTGCTAGCCTCAAGTAATAAGGATTTTTCACATATATTACAAATCTGACACAAATTTTCAATATATAATATATTCTGATTTTTTTAAAATACACATTAGCTACTTCTCGGGGATTTTCTGAGACTTTCTAGTTAGAGCAGAAACGGCAGGTTGCTGGGGTTTAGGACATTCTATTAACTTTGTTAAAGTAACAAGGACTTCTACTTGCCAAAAGTGACTTTTGCTTGTAATCCCAGGTTGGGACACTGATTAAATAAGCTAAATAAATAAATGTGCATCCTTCTCTAATATTTTCAAATATATTTTAGAATATCTAGAGTAGTGTACATTGTTACCCGCACCATTTTCCTTATCCCTTGCACACATTAAGGACACACACCTTTACCCAATTCCTAGGGCTCAAAGTGTAACTTCCTGTGGGTTTGCAGGATCTTTGCCACAGAAAGAGCCTTATACAGTACTAAAGTGACACACACATAAAGCAAGGGCTCATGAAGTGAGGTGTGTGCTGATTGCACACAACACTGGATGCAAGAGCCATGCACTCCCCTGCATCCAATCAAAATGCTTCTGCGGTTCAGTCGGCACACCACACAAATTCTAGATATGCAAGTGCAGTTAGCAAAACTATACTATCCTGGGAGACCATCTTGGTTACAACAATCTTGTGGCTCACTGAGATAGAGGGCCACACCTACACCCCACTCACTAGCCTAGGTTACCCCTTGCTGTCCTAGACCATCCCTCACAGATGTTTGTTCAACCCCTTATTAAAAATCTCCAGTGATAGGAAGTCCAATGAAGCCTATTCCAGTGCTTAACTGCTCTTATGGTCAGAAAGATTTTCCTTTATAGCTGACCTAAATCTCCCTTGCTACAAATTAAGCCCACTACTTCCTGTTCAACCTTCAATGGACATTGAGAACAGTTCTCCTCATAACAGCCCTTAACATATTTGAAGACAGTTACTGTTGTTGGCTCCTACTCAATTTATGATCCACTATAATCCCCAAAATCCTATTCGGCAGTGTTATCAACTGGCCAGTTATTCCCCATTTTGTTGTTGTGTGTTTGATTTTTTTTTTGTAAGTGCGGCACTTTCCACTTATCTTTATTGAAATTCATCTGGCTGGTTTCAGATCAGTTCTCCAACTTGAAGGTCATTTTGAATTTTAATCCTGTCCTCCAAAATTCTTGCCACCTCTCCCAGCTTTGCTGTCATCTGGAAAATTTATAAGCATACTCTCCACTGCATTATCCAAATTGTTAATGAAAATATTGTATAGTACTGGCCCCAGAACTGACCTCTAGAGGATTCCGCTCGATATGCCCTCCAAGTTTTACCGCAAACCATTAATAACTACTGTTTGAATGAAGGTTTCCAACCAGTTCTGCACCCACCTTATAATAATTTCCATCTCACCTGCATTTCTTATGAGACTGTCACATGGGACTGTGTCAAAAACTTTACTAAAATCAATACATGGCACGTCAACTGCTTTTTCCCACCCACAAGGCCAGCAACCCTGTCTAAGAAGGAAATTACGTTGGTTTGGAATGATTTATCCTCCAGGTGCTTACAAATTGATTGTTTCCTAATGTATTCCAGTATCTTTCCAGGCATCGCAGTAAGGCTGGTTAGAGTCAGGTCCTTTTTGTTCCTCGTTAAAACTAGGTAAAATATTTGCCCTGCTCCAGCTCTCTGGGACCTCACCCATCTTCCAGGCGTTCTCTAAGATACTTGCTCTCGGTTCCAAGGCTGCTTCAGTTTATTCCTTAATACCCTAGGATGATTTGCCAACTTGAATACATCTAACTTATCTAAGTACCTTTTAAACTCTTCTTTCCCTATTTGAGGTTGTGTTCCTGCCTCCTTGCTGGTGATGATGTGTGGAGTATCCTGTCATCATTAACCTTTTTAGTGAAGATTTGAGCAAAATAGGCATTAAACTCCTCAGCCTTCTTGATGCTGTTGATTTTCCTACTCCACAGTGGCACAGAAACATTTTTAAAAGTTGGGGTGCTGAGGTCCCTTACCCCGTCCACTCCCACTCCCAGCTGAGGCTGGGAGCAAAGCCCTGGTACATGGGACTGGCAGCCAGGACCCCAGGCCTGGCACTGGCAGCAGAGGCCCCTGGCATACAGGGCTCATACCAGTACCCCAATACAGAGGGCTGGCAACAGTGCTCCTGGCATATGGGGTAGCAGCCAGGAACCTAGATGCCAGGCTTGAACCAGGACCCTACTGGGACCCTGGGCACATGGCAAGCAGCAGAGGCCCCCCAGAGTACAGGCTCAAACCAGTACCCCTGCACACAGGGCCAGCAATGGCACCCCTGGCACTTGGGATGGCAGTCAGGAGCTTGGGTGCAGGGCCAGCATCTGGGACCTCTGGCTCTCATACCCATTCTGTACCAGGGGTAGGCAAACTACAGCCCATGGCTATTTTAATCCGGCCCTCAAGCTCTCGAGCTTACCTTGCTTCATGTGGCTCCCAAAAGCAGCAGCATGTCCTTCCTCTTGTTCCTACGCATAGGGATAGGCAGGGGGCTTTGCACACTGCCCCCAGTGGGAGTTGCAAGGGCAGTGCCTGCAGACGGGGTAGCGCACAGGGCCACCTGCCAACGCCTCCATGCAGAGGAGACAGGAGGGGACGTGCTTCACATCCACAAGAGCTAGAAACTTACCTTTTCCTTCAGAACTAAGGCTGAAATTATCACATACCCCCTTGACTGCAGGCACTGGGACTTCAAGAAAACCAATAATTATCATGAGATTCATGACAGCTGGCAACACTAAAATCTCTTCCCAGCAGACTTTTCCTAGAATAGCATCCTATAACTAAGGAAGATGAAGCCCCAAACTTTATCCTTACCTGGGATAATGGACAAGAACACAGCCCATGCCCCTGACTCCTTGACCCTAGTGCCCAGGGCACTGTTCATGGAATCATAGATGGCATGATTTTCTTCCTTTAAGCTTTTCCGTCCCAGCATGTTTCCCATAGAATGTAATGGAATCTTTGTACTATTTTAAGGAAAGGAAAGAAAGAATGCTCACCAAAATACACCCCTAGGTCCACGAGGGCATCGTCTGTAGAACAGGGGGTTGCTTTTGTGTCACTGTGCATATCTATGTTCTTTATTAATGGTGAAGATGCATGAGAACAGATCCCAGCTTGATTTAGTTTCCAGTCTGAGTAAAAATAAATGTATTTGTAATTTGAGCACATTAGATCGGAATATGATTGCGACATGAGAACTATACTTTAAGGTAGCCTGGCCAAGTTTTAAACTGGGGAATTGGCATCTTTGTATCCCATTCCCTTTCAGATTCAAATGGATCCTTGTTCACTTTCACTCCTAAATTACTGGTAACATTGCCATCTTTTCATCATAAAAGTGACTGTATTGCAGAGGGGGGGTTAAACAGTCCCTCTATTAAGTATAATTTCTGAACCGCTTTGTGCTCCTTTTAGATGAAATATGCAATATAATTGAGTCTTTATCATTTTTAGTGGAGGTTGCTAAATTTTCATTCCATCCCTTGTTCCATATTTCTTTCTGAAATGTTGAGATATTTACTTAAAAAACCAACCAGTGTACACTATTTGATAAGAGTTATCAATTATTTAAAACTTTGGACAAGTCATATTGAAAACTAAAGGCAGAGAAGGGCAATGAAAAATGTCAGATACAGAACTCTACATCAAAATGTAAATTACCTTTAAAGACGACATTGGTGTATCAATTCAAAGTTATTTATCTATAAAAACCTATTAAAAATAAGAAATGTTTAGAGAATTAGTAAACCTTATGAGATGGAGAATGGAATTAACATTGGAAAGGGAATACATGTTTAATAGAAGGATCAATCTGCTGTACGTAGTCTGCTCACCTTAATTAAATTTGGTTTGCATTGTTAAAAAATGCCAATCACTATCACATCTGTGCCATATTATACCTTTAAAGAGTTCCTAATCTTTCCAGTTAGCTAAGAAATGCACATTGTTCTTGCTCAGGATATGCTATCTGCTAAAGAAGTACTTACATATCAATAGAAATTGACTTTTCTATTTTTTTCTATTCTAATGTTTTCTAAAATATCTTTTGGGCAGTGATTCGGAAGAACTAATTTCAGTTTATGAAAATCACAGGATAGTAACAGATTATTACAAAAATGCAAATGAACTATTAATAGCATAGTAATTGGGACAACACTATCACAATTTGTAAATTGCAGTTGAGTGAAATTGGGGCCCTATTTAAGTCAGTGGGACTTTTGTTGTTTAATTTGGTTGGGTTGGGATTTTATCCCGGGTTTCCAGTTTGTTGATAGTTTAGTTTGGGTCCAGAAAAATACTTGTCCATGTAGCTATTTTGTTACTGCATAAATTTGTGTTGAAATAAATTGGGAATATAATGTTTATTAATAGCTATATCATATGCCATGACACACTATACAAATGCGTTTAAAAAAACTCTTGGGAGCTGACAATATGTCACCAGAAATGCTGTGATGTACAGCGGTGAAGGGGGTGTTGTGCATATGAGAAGAAGGAAAAATAGGTAGATTAACCTTAGCTTTCATGGCCCATATGTGATCTACTATCAAAGCTAATTATTCTGTATTTGTCTGATTTTGGGGAATGGATGCCTCCTCAGTGAGTATTCAGACAGGCCAATCATACTATAAATAATTTGAGGTATTTATTTAATATGACAGACTGACATGCTGAATAGACGTATTATATTCATCCAACTCCTGAATGATTTGTTTTTCTGTGCATACCTGGAATATCCATCATATTCTATGCTGACTTTTTTCCTTTGAAAGGAAATCATTTTCAGACTTCCTTAAGGTAACTTCTGATAACAGTGTTTTCACCTTCATTGAGCTGGACATCTCCTGTACATGCTTAACCTACTAGAAGAGAAAAATATTGAAGCTTTGGACTCTGCCTGCTATTGAAATAGAATTCAGCTGTAAATTGACATTGTTTTAAAAATACATTACTATTTCTTGCCTGATGATGATTGTAATGTTTATTATCTGAATGTTTTTGGCTAATAAGGAGGGAGTTTGCCAGTGTTCCCTGTAAGCTGGGTGTTTGGGCAGGCACCCAGAGGAGATTCAAAAGCCACACACTTTTCAAAAGCACCCGCAGCCGGCAGTATGTTTCTCTACTAGGGATGTAATAGTGTAGTTGATTAACCGATAAGCAAAAGCTTATAGATCAATGCTATAGACTACATGCATTTTCCCTGCCCTCCCTTCTCCCTCTCACCCCCCCCCCCCCGCCAGTAAATTTTTTACCAGGCTGGCCAGCAGCCCAGTTCAGTTATGGGTCGCGCTGGGTCCCGGACCTATCCCTGTTGTGGCTCTGCTTTAAAGGTGTAGTGGGAGCTGGGCAGGCAGGTAGCCCAGCTCAGTTCCAGCTCACACCAGGTCCAGGAGCTCAGACCTCCCCAGACAAGGGCTGCTGCCACCTCTTTATCAGCGGTAACAGCACAGGGTGACGGGCAGCTGATCCGCGAGGGGAGCTGGTTTTTTAAACTGGCTCCCCTCACAGACCAGCTCCCACCTGGCACCCCACGCTGCTGCCTCTGGCTCCATGGGAGTGAGGCGCACTGGCTACTGGTCCCACCCCCAGGGACTATAGAATAGTAGACAAACCAAAAGGAATTCATGAGGTTACTTAACTATTCAATTAATCGATATTTAACATCTACTCTCTCCCCATGGTGCATATCCACACATGCATTGGATTACATCATAAAATGTATTCCATGCATGGATGGAGAAAACATTGGAGTCATTTCTGAAAAATTATATGTTTTTAAATATATAAAAGTTTCACTAATTAACCCCTTTGTTTTCCAAAGAAGTAAAGCATTAGAAAAAAATTCACTTACATAAAACAGTGGAAGAAAATTATTAAAGAATCTTTCAATTTGGTAATGTGGTCTGTCTGAGTACTGCCTTACTAAGGATATGTCTACACCACAGCATTATTTCAAAATAGTTAATTCGAAATAAGTTATTTCGAAATAACACGTCTACGCACAAAATGCATTTCGAAATAGCATTTTGCTATTTCGAAATAGCGCGTCCACACTGAGTAGACTGTGAATCGCATTTAAGGCTGGTCAGAACCAGTTCCGGCAGGGCACCAGGTCAGGACTTACTGTGTGGGGGTGCTGCCTGAGGCTAACTGAGGTCTGGAATTAAAGCCTCCCCCCCGCACCAGACAGCCGGTTCTCAGGTTTCCCTGCTTGCTTGTCTACCTCGACGAGGGACAGCAAAGCATTTTGTCTCTGTGTGCTCTGGTTGCCCTCACCCGGGACACAACAGCACTCTGCAACATGGAGCCAGAGCTGTCCCTGGGCACTCTGGTGCTTCTCTTGGACGCGTTGCTGCGAGCCTGGCTGCACTTGCTGCAGGCTGCCATCCAGGAGGTCCATCGGGGGCCTGTCAGTATCCAGAAGGCCCTGCGGGAGAGCTGCCACTCTGAGGAGCACTAACAGTCTCCCTGGTCTGCCCCACTGGGGGCTTGTGCCTCATTCCTCCCTCACGTCCTTCCACTTACCCCCCCCCTCAGCCCCTCTTCCTGATGTAAAATAAAATAGACATTTTTTCATAAACATGAACTGTCTTTATTTAACAAAACTGGGGGGGAGGGGAATGAAACTCTGGTGAGACTGGGGAAAGGAAGCGGGAGAAGGGAGGAGAGAGGGTGAGAAGGGGAGGGGGACACCTGAGAGAAGGGCGCTGGAAGGGGGAAGCAAGGGGAAGAAGGGGGAGGGGAAGCTCAGAGCTCAGGGGTGAGGGTCTCACCGGGCCAACTGTCTCTCAGCACCATGGACGCGGAGGCCTCTGCATCCCCAGGAGCATGGGGAGCAGATGGAGGGTGAGGAGGGTGTGGAGGGAGAAGCGGGAGTAGGAGGAGGAGCGGTAGCTGGGGAGGCAGCAGGTGCTGGAGCAGCAGGAGGCAACACGCTCTGCACCAGAGTCTGCAGGTGTTGGCAGATGGCACGGCCCTGGGCAATCTGCTCCCACCGGAGCTCCTGGTCTTCTCGCACCCAGTGTGGTGCAGGGCTCGCCACGCCCCCAAATGCTGCTGTCAGTACCCCTCCACTGCACGGGTGGTCCTGCAGAGCCCTGAGGTGCAGGAGCATGTCCCGCATGGGATGGTGCGCCCTGCATGCACAGCTGGTGCGGCTGTGGAGAAACAAGAGAGGTGGTCAGTATCCCTGGAGACACAGTGGATGAAGCCCAGCCCCCCTGTGCAAGGTGAGGATGACCGTTCCCTGCACTATCAGAGCCGATGTGCTTACACACAGGCCATGTTCAGAATGTCCTGCTATCCCCGGGAGTGGGAGCTGCCTCGAGACCGCACCCATGCCCCTGTGCTGTGTATAGTGTGGGTGAGGTGGGGGGGAGATGTTCCCTGCCTCTGTGTAGAATGGCCTTGTGGAGGGAGGGCGTCCTGCTGTGTCCCACCCTGGGGTCAGGAGCATGTCATGTCTTTTCACACACGTGTGTGGCTAACAGCCCAAAGCTCCTGTGTGGCAGCCAGCTGGGGCCACGTGCCCAGGGGTGGCACGGCACATGCTCACACGTGCACAGGTTGCTGTGTGATTCGTGGTAAGCAAGGCCCATGCGCGCGGTCCCTGGTTTCCCTCCCCGCCCCCCCAATAAGGGGCCAGTGATGGCACTCACATGTTGTTGCCTCCCCAGATGACACTGGTGACGGATCTGCTGAGACGGCTCAGGGGTCCTGGCTGCGTGGCACGCTCCCTCTGGGCTCCTGCAGCTTCCGGGGCTCCTCTTCCATGCCCTGGTCAGGGCCCTCTGCTCCAGGACCGATGACCCTTGGGGGTGGCATGGACCATCCCGCCCCCCAGGATGTGGTCCAGGGTGTCAAAATAGGGGCAGGTGTCTGCCCCTGTTTTGGAGATGCTCCCTGTGGCCCTGGCATGGGCCTGCCACAGCTCCTTTATTTTCATGCGCACCTGCTCCTGGGTGCGCACGTGGCCTTTCGTGGTCAGGCTGTCAGCTATCCATCTGTAGATGGCCATGTTCCTCCATCTAGTGCGGAGATCATGGACATTGGAGGCATCCCCCCAAACCTCAATCAGGTCCATGATCTCTGCACTGGACCAGGAAGGCGCCCGCCTTCTCCAGCCCCTGGCAGGCTCCTGGGAGCTGGGGGACTGGGCCCGGGGAGCAGTGGAGGGCTGGCTGGCACTGGCTGCCTGGCTCATGGTTGGGCCACTGGGTCAGGGGCAGTGACTGCTGGCTCTGTGCTGGCAGGTATGGAGCTGGCACAGGCACTGTGGCCAGAGTCTACCCCTTTAAGGGCTCCGGGGCTGGGGGAGAGGAGAAGAAGTTTTCCTGGTTGTGCCCAGAGTGGCCATCAGGGCACCCTGGGAAGGGCTGGAGGCCCCCTATTTCGAAATAAGCATCTACACAGAGCTTTTTTCGAATTAGCTATTTTGAATTTGGCGTTATTCCTCATAGAATGAGGTTTACCAATTTTGAAATAAGCGCTCCGCTATTTCAAAATAGCTGTTTGGCTGTGTAGACACTAGGAAAGTTATTTCGAAATAACTTTGCTGTGTAGACATACCCTAATAGTGTAAGATGATTTATTACATAGAAAATGTTCTTGGTTGAACTAAATTCGGGTATGTCTACACTAGCCCCCTAGTTCGAACTAGGGAGGCTAATGTAGGCATTCGAACTTGCAAATGAAGCCCGGGATTTAAATATCCCGGGCTTCATTTGCATGTTCCCGGGCGGGCGCCATTTTTAAATCCCCCTGGTCCGAACTAACTGCCCGCGGCTACACGCGGCAGTTAAAAGTTAATTCGAACTAAGTCCTTAGTTCAAATTAACTGTTACACCTCGTGGAATGACTTTTAACTTTTAACTGCCGCGTGTAGCCGCGGGCAGTTAGTTCGGACCAGGGGGATTTAAAAATGGCGCCCGCCCGGGAACATGCAAATGAAGCCCGGGATATTTAAATCCCAGGCTTCATTTGCAAGTTCGAATGCCTACATTAGCCTCCCTAGTTCGAATTAGGGGGCTAGTGTAGACATACCCTTCCTTATTAGTGCCAGAGATTGACCTTAACAGAAATGCTAGATCCAAACAGGTACCTAACTTCAGGGCAGCTTGTGATCAGATCTGAATCTGATGATGGAGGTCACCTCCCTGTAATAATCCAGACAGGAATATTGTTGCTCCATTGCCTTGCACCTTGTGTAGTGATGTAATCTGGGGTTTTTGAAGAAAGCTAAATCAGTTAAACGTCTAAAACCAACTGAATTTCAGTAGGAGTGGAAAACCCCAGTCCTGCCACAATATAAAATGAGAACGACACACCACGGAATCAGTCTGACCAGCAGGGAGGCAGGAAAGGGCTGGAGTTGCAAATGTCAGTTCTGTATCTGAGTTCAAAGTTAAGTTTTCTCTATTGGATATATTCTGGGACTGATTATTCACTGCCCTGTCCTTTACACAGTACAAATCTGAATTAGCAGCATTTTACCTCCACTTGCACTTCCTTTGTACTGTGTAAAGGACAGGGCAGTGAAGAATCAGTCCCAGAATATGCCCAATAGAGAAAACAACTTTGAAGTCAGATACAGAACTGACATTTGCAACTCCAGCCCTTTCCTGCCTCCCTGCAGGTCAGATTGATTCCATGGTGTGTCGTTCTTATACAAAGAGTCAATATGATTCCATTCCTGTGATAAATGCACGTTCACGCTAACATATACAGTAGTAGTGAGCCCTTGTCCCTCGTGGGACTAAATGCTAGAGCCCTTTCAATTCTCTGGAAGTTAAACTTCACCCAAACACAAGTTATTCAACTTACAATGAAGTAACAAAGCGAAATTTAACAACCTATGATATGCAAGAAGTCAGATTAGATGTTCCAATGATCTCTCCTAGCCTTAGAATCTGGGTCTATGAATCTGTCATCATGACAGAAAAGGAGTTTGTTTTAGAAACCAAATATAATCTGTTTCCAATATAACCTTGATATGTAAATTATCATCAAGCACTTCTAAAATATGAGAAGGCACAATTTTGAGAACTTGTATCCCCTTATCTCTAAAAGATGAATGCTGCCAAATTTGTTTGCAAAGATGAAATATATGATGAATTTAAGACATGGCTTATCTTCATAATTTTAGGAAAATATGCAGCTTAATGAATAATTCCTCCAGATAAAAACCATCATGAGTTAATTGTTTAAACATCTGAAAAAGTCTTTTCTGAAGATAATTTATCGGTTAGGCTGCCAGAGTATTAAAAGTTTCCACAGTAAAAAGAAATTACAGGACAGATTTCTTCATGGTTTTATCTATGGGTATGTCAATACTACATCCCCCTTTTGAAAGAGGGATGTAAATTAGGCAGATTGAAAGTGCAAATGAAGCGGGGATTTAAATATCCTGCGCTTCGTTTGCATAATCGCGTTACAGCAGTCTTTCGAAAAAGGGTATTTTGAAAGTGAAACCTCTGTCTAGACGCAGTTCTTTCAGAAAAAAAAACCCTTTTTTGAAAGATCAAAAAATGAGGAGTATGGGATCTTTCAAAAAAGGGGTTTTTTTTTCAAAAGAACCGTGTCTAGACGGTTTCACTTTTGAAATATCCTTTTTCGAAAGACCGCTGTGACATGATTATGCAAATGAAGCGCGGGATGCCTTATTTCATAGAGGGATAAGGGATCTTTCGGAAAAGGCTTTATTTTCCGCAAGATCAGCGTCTAGACTGGCGCTTTTTTCCGGCAAAGCTCCATGCGGAAAAAAAGCGGCAGCCATTTTTATGCTAATGAAGCGGGGGAGATTTAAATCCCCGCTTCATTAGCAATTGCGATACGTCTAATTTACATCCCTTTTACGAAAAATGGATGTAGTCTAGACGTAGCCTATGTGTCTATACATTGAAAAGGTGTGGCAAAACTTTGTAATTGCTATAGCGTTACCAGTTTACACCACGGTCTTCCTGGGACAGGAAGTACAATGGAGAAAAAAAAAGACCAGTTTTATTGATCCTAAGATGCAGAGATGTAGGGTTGGAAGGGCAGGTACACTCTTGATCAGGGTGGACAAAATATGGCTCATGGGCTATATCTGGCCTGGATCTGGCTTGGCACAGCCCATTAGGAACCGTGAGCAGGCTACCTATCTGTCATGGGCCCACACACCACTCAAAGTGTCTGACTGCTGGGTCCAATACGTGTGTCTCTGTGCAGCACCTCCCTTTCAGAGGGGTCTCCATACGCTGCCCCACCCCCAGTACAATACTCGTAGCTCCCATTGGCCAGAAGTTGGAGCTTGCAGGAGTGTGCTGTACACGGAGACCCAAGGGGCACACTGTGCACACACACATACACATATGCTGGCCCAGCAGCCAGCTGCTCTGAGCAGTGTGGAGGGCCATGGCAGTCAGGAAGCCTGTCCAAGGGTCCCACTTGGCTGCTGACTGGGAGCCAGCTATAGTTAGTGCTTCCCAGCCAAAGCCTGCACCTGGCACCTCACCTCCTCCCTCAGCCCTACCCCCCGCCCTAGGTCACAACCCATCCTGCATCCAAACCTTCTCCCAGACCCTGCACCTCCTCCTGCATCTCAGTCCCTGGCCCAGATCCCCACCCCTTGCACAAACCCCACCCCAACTCCCTCCCAAACCCTACACCATCTCCTGCACCCCAGTCCTCTAACATGAGCTCCCTTCTGCACCAGCCTCCATCCCAGTCCTGTCCTCATTGAGTAAATCATTTCACTTCTGTGTGCCTCAGGTGCCCCTCACACCGTCTGTCTTGTCTATGTAGACAGCAAACTCTTCAGGACAGGGAGTGTCTTTCACTGCCTGTACAGTACCCACCATAATGGACACTCCTCGATTTGTTTACCAAGCAGTCTCTTCCCCAGGTAGCCCATCCCCTGATGGACCTGTGTCCAAGCAGCTACCTGTGCAGCCTGCCTCTTCCCTCTTGATTATTAACTACAACCCTCCCTTCTGGTTTGATAATTTTGGCAAGAGTTCCAAGGTGGATCTCCTGTGAGTCTCTGACTCCAGGACAGATCATTAACGCCTTCCTCTCATGATGCAGTGTGGGATGTGTAATCCCCATACCCTGGACCATAGTATTTGGGAAAGGATATATGATCCACACATGCTGTCTATGTAAATATACCCAATGCTAAAACTACATCACCTCTGGATGGAAAAAAACAGGCTCCCAGGCCTGGCACAGATTCTTAGTAACTAACCTGAGGTGCTGAAAGGACCAGTATTCAAGTACTCCGATTTTATGTTCTCAGGTCAGCCCAGTCTTACACTCCATCTAGTTTTAAAGGCTCCTTTTCTGTGGAAAGTCACTGCAAGCTTGTCAAGGATTAATCAAACTCTGCTACCAGGATCATGGAGTTTGTGAGAAAGGGAAGCAGGCTGGAAAATCAAATGCTAATACATGCATATGTCTCCCTGAATTTAAATATTTATATTATTTTTCATCCACACATGTAGTGGAGGCCAGAGGGGAGCCTGTGAAATAGTGATCTTAGCCAAGCCAGTTGGCTCCCATAAGTGCCTGCACAGTGGCAGGAGTTTATTTCCTGAAATATCCTTTTAAAAGTTACAGAAAACCAGTCAAAATTAAATTACTAAATTGTTAAATACCGAGAGCATCTTCCACGGAATTCTCTCTGGCACGATTAATAATACCATTATTGGTGAGACTTTCCCTGAACACATATGCTTTGCAGGCCTAAACTATAAATAATGTAAAGGGAAACACTTTTCAAGTCGATAAATAGTATATTGGATGCAGTTCCAGAAGAGTTTGGCTCATGTTTTCCTCTGTCAATGTGCAATGATCCCTTACCATTATTTTTTATATTTTTATTTATTTATTTCAATAATACATGCAGCTACAGTGCAAGTACTTTACTGGGGATATCAAGTGCTGCAATAGGGTTGCTAGGTGTCCGGTTTTGAACCGGACAGTCCAGTATTTGAGCTTTCTATTTGTGAAACAAATTGAGAAAATATAAATGTCCGGTATTTTCTCAATAAGATGTAATGTAGATTGTGATATAATGTCAAGTATGTCCGGTATTTTTGTTGAAACCATCTGGCAACCCTCGCTACAAAACTACACATACAAGAACACAGAGACTTTCTAGATCCTTAGCTCTCTCTTTTCCTATGGATAGCTGGTAGTTTCACTCACCAATTCTTTTATAAGGGGGTTTGAATTTGTTTTTTGGGGATTTCAATATGAATTTGATTCCACACCAAAAAAACCCCTAACAAAGTTCATGTTAATTGAAAAATCCTGATTATTAGTCTCATTAGGGAAGTCAAGGAATTAATATAAAGTGAATGCTCCTCTGTTGCCTATAGGTTGTCTTTCCAGATTTGAACTCAGGAAGAATTGGCCTCAGTCTCCAAGTTTTTCCATGCAGGATCGAGGCCCTAGCTTACAAAATGAATAGAGGCATATAGCTGCCATAAAACCTGGACAGAAAATTTCATGTACACCAATACCAAAAATGATGCTGGAATGGAAGCATGAGATCTGCCGGCTCCCCCCTTTGTTGTATTTGTTTCATAGAAAAAAGATGGACTAACACTGCCAGTTTAGCTCCTTACTCAAGCGCTACATTTTTTTAAACAAAAGAAGTTTAAACTGCTGCTGAGTCCTGTTGTGTATTTGACACATCAGTAAGCTGTTTTTCAAACATGATTCAATTAGAATCATTCCGTCATTGGTCTTAAAGTTGGCCACAGACACTACATGAGTCATGCCAATTCCTACACATTCCTGACTTTCTCCTTCTTTCCAGGCAATTCATATCAGCTCAGTTTGGACATTCTATATGGCCCTTTCCTTGGAGAGATGCAATCCCATCATTGCTGGCAATCAGGGCTTGGGCCACAAGGATTGTTAAAATGTGTATGGTTGGAAGGAGGAAGATCTGGTGCATGCTAACTCAGGATCATGTTCTAATGATTGTTGTGCAGGAAGCACCACTATGTATTTTAAAAGGTAACCTTACTCCATGTGAGTCTAGCCATGTGGTTGGGTAGTACTGCATGAAACTCCATGGTGCCATCTTGAACTTAAGATGACAGTCTCAAAACCACTGAGTTTTTTGTATGTTTTCAGTTTGAAGCTATCAGTTTCTCCCCAGCAAGCCAAGGATTTGGCTAAATTTCATCCTAGGTTTCCTGAAAGTTTCATACACCTATCTTGGGCTTCTTACAGGTTAGGTTATGACACTTTCACATTGCATTAATTTTAGACAGTGTACAACTGAGATCAAAATCTGACCCTTAACTATTCCAGCTTTCAGGATCCATGTACACTAAAAACTCTGTTACCCAGCATGTTGGGTGAATGGGAGGTGCCGCTTAATTGAATATTCTGATTACTTAAGAATTATATTTTACTAATGGAATTATCAATTAAGAATTATAATACAATAAAATGAATAAAGTATAAAATAGTATAGAGGCATTCAGCAATCCAGTAGCAAAGTGGCTGGCTTCTTGAAGCACTTAGGTATATACAGGTAGGCTGCGTCTAGACTGGCATGAATTTACGCAAATGCTTTTAACGGAAAAGTTTTCCGTTAAAAGTATTTGCGCAAGAGAGCATCTAGATTGGCACGGACGCTTTTGCGCAAAAGCACTTTTTGTGCAAAAGCGTCCGTGGCCAATCTAGACACGCTTTTGCGCAAGAAAGCCCCAATCGCCATTTTAGCCATCGGGGCTTTTTTGCGCAAAACAAAACTGAGCTGTCTACACTGGCCCTTTTGTGCAAAAGGTTTTGCGCAAAAGGACTTTTGCCTGAATGGGAGCGTCAAAGTATTTGTGCAAGAAGCACTGATTTCTTACATTAGAACGTCAGTGCTCTTGCGCAAATTCAAGCAGCCAGTGTAGACAGCTGGCAAGTTTTTGCGCAAAAGCAGCTGCTTTTGCGGAAAAACTGGCCAGTCTAGACACAGCCGTAAAGTTTTCTACACTACATATCACTGTGAGCAGCGTCTGGTGTACGCTCCCCATCACTAAAAATACACTTAACACTAAAACTACACTGAACATAATCTCTCTTCAGGATCTTGCAGTGCCTCAGAGTCCTCATTATCAACATTAATTATCATCATTGTAGATGTAGAAGGTGTAGGAGATTGAGCTGAGCCTGTAATGGCCCTATGACGTACCCTGGAAGCTGCTTTTTTGAATAAATCCCTGGTATCAGTTTGCTGGCTTGTCTTCTGCCTCTTTTGCATAAAAGCAGAGTGCAAAATATGCAATTGGTTGCCCATACTGGGCAGTCTGCTAGTCCTAGCTGCTAGACTGAAGATTTGTATTTGGAGATATCACAAAATCCAGTTAATTGAGCTTTCTGGTTAATTCAGTGAGTGGCACGGGAATATTTTTAAGAGTGAGGGTGCTGAGACGCCAACCCATTTCCACTATTCACCCACCCAGTAGGGATGTTAAGGACTAATCAACTATTTGACTATCTAATGCTTTTCCCTCCTCCCCCACGCTGCCTCTATCAGATACTATTTGAATGAGCCAAATTTGAAAGGGCCAGTGCCGCACAGCTGATCCCTGGTTCAGCTGTGTATCGCTGCCATGCGTGGAGCCCGGCGTCAGCTGGGGACTTCCCAGCTGATCCCGGGCTCCAGTGCGACATTTCCGCTGAACCCAGGAATTCTGGGTTCCACTAGGGAGCCCCCCACTGACCCTGACTCCACATGGCATTTCAAAAGAAGGAATGCGGAAATGTCTATTGACTAATTGAGTAGTCTATGGAAATTCAATCGACTACTTGACTGGTCAATTAACCGTTATTTAACATCCTTACCACCTAGCTAAGGCCAGGAGCAAAGCCCCAGCATGTGGTGCTGATACCCAAGAACATAAGCTGGCAGCAGACCCCCCAGTATGCAGAGCCAGCAGCAGTGGCAGCCGGCGTGTGGGGTGGCAGCAGGACCCCAGGTATGGGAGTGGCAGCCCGGAGCCCGGGGCTGCTGCAACAACCCCTGAGCCCCTAGTTCTTGCATCTATGAATTGAGTGCCACATAGCAGAGTTTTTATCATGAAGCACTCATTCAAATCAGTCTCAGTCTTTCCTGAGATTTTCTTGAGACTCTCCCACTGTGACTGCACCAGGGCAGCTCCATTGACCTGAGCAACAGCTGAGGGTGGCAGGGTTGATAAAAACACTGGGAGATGATCTTGAGCTCATCTCACTGTGCTCAGATTAGGACTCTATGTCTAAAGGTACAGTGCTGCAATGACACCGCTGTACCAATGCAGCAGAGCCGCTGCACATGTCTGATGCAGACGCGCAATGCTGATAGGAGAGACACTAGCTCGTTGGCATAAAAAACCACATGCAAGCAGCAGAAGCCATCTCACTGACAGAGCGCTGTGACAATGCCCGCTTATGTCAGGAGTAACTGATGTTGCTCAGGGGGATGGAATATTCACACTCCTGAGTGACAAAAGTTTTGCCGACACAGCTGTGGTGTAGAGATGGAAATATTGGTCAAAATGCCAGCAACCAAGCTACGCCAGCTTATCTACCATTGCTAGTGCGGGTGGTACAGGAACAATGGGAGGTTTTCAGAAAACTAATGTTGTAGACTCAGCCTTAGCGGAACTGTATGACTCCTACACTCGGCAAACCTACACTAGACCCCTAATATCTATCTGCACAAGAAGCTGATTACAGAGAAATAACACAGAACTGGTGATGTAGGCACCTAGACACAATGGGGTGGGTTAAGGATGGAATGGAAGGATTAACTGCGAATAATCCTTCTTACAGTGATTCTGAGGCAACTCATTTAATATTATCTTGATATATTAATTTGGGGTGAAATTCATGCACACGAAGAGGGTCTGCCCAGATCTGTGCATTACTTTTATCCTGTTTAAGCCCTTGCAAAAGCCCTTTCTGATATTTTTCTTTTCATTCCATGTTCATCTGAAACTAGCTCCCTGAAAGTGCCTAGAAACCCATTAGAACATAATGACTTATTGACTCCACTGAGCTGGTTTTTTGTGTTAATGTGGCAAGCTAGGTTTGTGTGGGTGGTTCTTTATTCTAATCACAGTTCTTATTCGTTTTTACTTATAGAACAAGAGCGGGACTTAAATGGGAGACATGATACACTTAAATCCTCCCTGAGCCATTATGTTACATTTTATCCTACCACTAAGGTATCTTGGGTTGATACTAAGGGACTGATTCTGCACTACACAAATAGGGCAAAATTTACTTCTTGCCAAGAGGATAAAAGCCCAGTTCACTGTAACAAGAGCTCTATAGAAGAAATGTATATAGATAGCACTAATAATGTAATGGATAACATCTGTTATATATTTGAGAGAGTTTGTCTGTCTGTTTATTCAAGAACTCCTCCTAAACGTTCAAAGCTAGGACCACTGAATTTGGATACAGCTTCCTCTTCTCCTAACTTACAGCAACGTAAGGGCTTGGTTGTGCCAGGAAAATAGGAAGTGCCTAGAATGGGCTTGTTTCTCATGAAACCACTGTGAGACAGCAAAATAAATGTGAGCATGGACAAAGGTGTGAGAGGAATCTGGCATAGGTTGAAATTATGCAACAATATCCGCTACATGCCATTGGCCTGAAGAGGGAGCATGGTGTGGTACCTAAGTCAGAAGATACTTTGGTCTCCAACCAAACATGTTCTTCATCAGCAACACGAAATAGAATAAGGAATGACCTTCAGCTGATGTAAATGGATTGATGTGACTTTAAGCAACACTGCAGTCAGTGAAACAACATTGATTTACACCATCTGAGGCTCTTTTCCCCCAGGCTTTTTTCAGCAAAGCACCTATGCATGTGCTGAAGATCCATTGAGTTCTAACACCTGTTTAAATACTTTCCTGAATCAGACCTTGTATGTTTTCTAAATTTATTTGTAGCTTATCAAAGGGATGTGTTTTAAGTAGTGGCCAAAAGCTGTTAGCAGTAGCTATCTAATTTTTACATTCTTTGAGTACAGCAAGTTTTAAGGGCTAGATCCCCACGAGGGTAAATTGTGTTGTGGCTTCGTTGAAGTCTGATTTAAATCAGATGAGACTCTGGTCCTGTTTTTATAAACATTGATTCACAACTTCATCCATAACCACCTTTTAACTACTACATGTGTGTGCAGCCTGTATGGGAGGTTTCCATGGGTATACAGGGATTAATAATCACAAGTACATGCATACCTGTAATTTATATATCCTATTGTATGCCTATTGTATCCCACTATGTTCCAAATAAGGGAGAGATGTGACTAATTCAGATTGTACCTCCCTAAACCTGGACTCTCTGATCCATCAACATCCGTGGTCTGGCAGGACCATGGACGTTCATGGCCCAGAGAGCCCAGGGCAGGGAGGACAGCAGTGAGCCAAGATCCAGGCAGGGAGCTCAGGCCGCATGGGGAGCCCCATGGAAGGGGCCTCAGGCAGTGCAGCCATGAGTCCCACAGCACCAGGCTCAGGTAGCACAGGGAGACCTGTGGCATGGCCAGGAGCCTCATGGCGGGGGCTCAGGTGGCATGGAGATACCCACGGCAAGGGAGTTCAGCAGCGTAGCTGGGAGTTCTAGGACAGAGGGCTCTGGGTGCACAGCCGGGAACCCTGGGGCTGAGGGGTCCACCCAGGGTGAGTGTAACTGAATATTCAGCAATGCGTTAACATTATGACACTTGGGAGAATCGAACTGAAGGCTGCTTAAGTGTAAAACCTGTATGAAAAAAAGGACTGCTGAATTTCAGGCCTTTTCAGCACTAGAATCTGTTGAAAGCTTGATAGGAAAATTGCAGAGCACAAGTCTTAAACACTTAAACTGAGCAGTCTGCCTTTGCAACTTTGAGGGTTTGGTATTCTAGCCAGGCAAGGGATATAGAGTAAGAGCAGCTGTCTGATTTGCCAAAGATCTAGAGTTAAGCTTGTCTATTACGAGTGAAAATTGTTTTCCCTAGAGTGTCCAAGGTGTTCATGTGGAAAATGTATTTGCTTTAAATTTGTTGTTTGGAATGGTCATCAGAAAGGATTAAGGATTCTCTTATGAAATAGAATATTACTTTCGTTGTTTAATAGTTTCGCCTTGTGTTCTGCTTTGATGGCGATGCTATCCTGTTTTTCCCAGCACAGTCATGCACGCAGGTTAGGAAATGAGAGCAAGACAAAAGTTCAGAGCTAATGTAGCCATTTCTGTGCCTTTTCCTCACATCCTCTGCATTGTGCCAGTGGGAAGGAGATGTTGTGAAGACCAGGGCTTTAACAAGGTTCAAAAAAGAGCTTGATAAGTTCATGGAGGTTAGGTCCATCAATGGCTATTAGCCAGGATGGGTAGGAATTGTGTCCCTAGCCTAAACTTGATGATTCACTATTTCTGTTCACTCCCTCTGAGGCATCTGGCATTGGCCACTGTCGGTAGACAGGATACTGGGCTAGGTAGACCTTTGGTTTGACCCAGCATGGCCATTCTTATGTTCTCATGTTCTAAAGGTGCTCTGGCTATTCCTAGGTGGGGCACATTTTTGAGCAGCAACATTATGAATTGGATGTAGCAAGAATTTGAGCCACAAAGTTTGTGAATTCATGTTCCAGGTGGTGGTGATGTGTCTATAGCGAACTTTATTGTATGTTAACCATAGTAAAGAAATAATCAAAGAGTGAAAACTACACAATTTTTCCCTTTCACTGTTCATCAGCCCACATGCAAAGTTAAAAGGCACATCTCTGCTTATTACTCATATAGCATACAAATACGTTATATAAACAAACACCTGAGTCTTAGGCTCTCTCCCACTCTAATTATTGTTCCAGAGACGGAAAGAAAATGCCTATTATTAATGGGCATTAATTCATTACAAAAACTCATGAAGGACAGAGACAGATTTATCCTTTTTAGAAGGATTTTGATGTAAGCAGAATGCCTGACATGTAAGTATGTGGAGTCTGTTGCATTAAATAAGTTGTGTGCCGTGAGCCAGATTATCTCCTGCCATTAGCCCTGTCTAGTCATTTATACCTATGCAATTATACAGTGCTGCCTTTCTGATCTGGTGGGGTCCCCCAACTACTTTGTAACACAAATCGAAACGGCGAGAGGCAATGGGGAATAAAGTCTTCTGCCCCAGCATTGGGAATGAGAACTACAAAGTGGTTCCTTCAGCCATTTTGATCATCAGTTCATGGCCCAAATTGAAAATCATGTATTCTTGAATATGAACTCATCCAATCACAGCCCCGGTGAAACTTATTATTAGTGCCTTGTCAGTAGGACTTACAGATGCAAACTGATCAATGTGTATTTGTCAATGGAAAAAGTCCATCAAATTCTCAAAAATCAGTCTTGCCTAGGGAACATAATGGAACATTCAGCTATATCTTACAAGAGGGATTTCACTTGCCCTGAAACTTTATTAAAGTGAACAATAAGTATTGTCTGAGACCATAGGTAATGTCTTGAAAAATGGTTCCTTTCAGATAGTTTATTCCAGGCTTTTTTATCAGGCAGAGTCTTGGGGTTTTAGAAATATTTTGCATCTGTAATTGGGAAATATATGAAAGCTGCTGTCATCTCATGTAACTGAGCTATAACACTGAGTGTCTGTGAGAGGAGGGCATATTAAAAAAAATAGCTAGTTATAAAGCTGGATGAATATGTAAAAACAGTCTTGAAAAGTTATGAATAAAAGAACAATCTCTGTAAAAAACTAAAACAAAAAGCAAAAAAAAAGGAACTGCATAGGCTAGTGTTTATAATGCTACTAAATAATGTATGTATCTTTTAATAGTGCCTAGTACCTTTTTAGCACATAGCAGTAACAGAGAGAGGGTTTAAAGATTTATCAGTAAAATACTTAAATTTTCTTTTTACCAGTCAATGTGTATGAATATCTTCCATGAAAGTGTATTATTAGTTTGTTGCCTGGAGTATAGCCCCTTAACTGGTAGGGGAACTCAGTTTGCTAGTCTAAGACAACATCTCCATACAGATCCAAATGTTTGCTTTGTCATTCAAGACAAAATTATATTGCAGTGAGCAACTGTTTCTAGTGTGGCTTTCTTGGTCTTCTGAATTAGCTTTACCATTTCGATTGTTCCTTCCTTGTGTTTTCTCCTATATTCAGTGGGTGAACTATTTCCTTCATTTGTTTGTGGGATGGTCCTTCACAGCCAGAACACAGTGTGGGGCAGGACACATATGGAGAAAGTGTCACTTCCTGGGTTGGGTCTGGTGGTTTCCAGTCAATGGAAACCCTCTTTGATTATGGAGGCTGCCTTGGTTAATTCCTTCTTTCATGGGCTATGGTTGGCTAGCCAGAGAGGGGTCATCTATAAAGGGACAGCAATGGTAAGAGGGGGCCTTCCATGATCCATTCTACACTGCAGCATGAAAAAATGCCTCTATCATTAATAAAGTTAGCGTCATAGATTATAAGTAAGCATCTACCAAATTCAGAGCTGTGAACTCATGTCACAGACTGTAAAATATGGTTAAAAAGTCTCAGAGGGGTAGCCATGTTAGTCTGTAACTTTAAAAACAATGAGTAGTCCTGTGGCACCTTAGGGCAGGTCTACACTAGAAAATTATTTCAAACTAACTACATTCAAAATAATAACTCCTGAAAAAACAAAATCAAAATAGCGTGTCCCCACCACAGGGAAGCATCAAAATTAGTCAGAATGATTTTGAAATAGCATATCCACACCGATTGGAGCCTGTGTCAGACTTAGAGCCTCTGGAAGCACTCTGAGGAGGGCACCAGGAGCGCGGACACTTCCTGTGGCTGCTTGGTCAGGCAAGCAGTGACATGTTCTTTCAGGGGCTGCTCTCTATGACCGTGTCTCTCACACCACTCCGCCACTGCCTCCCCCTTGTGGGACACAAAATGGACATAGTGCGCTCTGGTTGCCCTTGTGGACACTGCAGCCCTGACACCATGGAGTCTGAACAACTGCAAAGCAGTGCCAGGCTCACAGGCCTTGTGCTGTGCCTCATGGTGCAGTACTTCCAAACTGCCCACATGCTGTTCCGGCAGGACAAAAACCAGCCTGGACCACAGGCCCTGCTTACCGAGTTCCTGGTGCTCCTGCTGCTGTGCATGCCCCTCAGTCCCCTGGACACTGCAGAACACAGCTTCTGCTTGCAGGAGATGAGTTCGGACTGGTGGGACTGCATCGTCCTGTAGCAATGGGCTGACTGACCAACAGTGGCTGCAGAACTTCCGCATGCACAAGGCCACCTTCCTCAAGCTCTGTGAGTGGCTCACCCCTACCCACAGGTGACAGAACACCTGACTGAGGTTGCCATCCCTGTGCAGAAGTGTAACACCATCTCCCTATGGAAGCTCGCCACGCCAGACAGATACCACTCCATAGGGCACCTGTTCGGCTTGGGGAAATCCACAGTTGGGGCCATGCTCCTGCAAGTAGCCAAGTAGCCATGCTCCTGCAAGACCACGTCCTGCTACAGAGGGTCATCACTCTGGGCAACATGGACACCATCGTGGATAGCTTTGTTGCCGTGCGATTCTGCAACCACAGGGCGGGGGGGAGCATAAATATCATTCACATCTCCATCCTAGCCCCTGACCACAGATCCTCAGACTACATAAACAAGAAGGGGTACTTCTCCATGGTGCTGCAATCCCTTGTGGATCACAAGGGAGGCTTAACCAACATCAGCGTCAGGTGGTTGGGAAAGGTGCACGATGCCCGCATCTTCCAGAACTCCTGCCTCTTCCAAAAGATGCACGTGGCACTTTTTTCCCCGATCACACCATCAGAGTCGAGGAGGTGGACATGTCCACTGTGATCCTGGGCGATGCAGCCTCCCCCTTTCTGCCCTGCTCACGAAGCCCTACATGGGCAGCCTGGACCCAAGGAGCACTTCAATCCCAGGCTAAGCAGGTGCCACATTGTGATGCAATGTTCATTCAGCCATTTAAAGGGGAGGGTCAGGAGTCTCCTCACCCATCTGGATCTCAGTGAGTGCAACATCCCCTTTGTGGTGGTGGCCTGCTGTGTGTGCCACAACCTGTGTGAGAGCAAAGGGGAAACTTTTCTGTCAGGGTTGCGGGCTGAGGCTGAATGGCTGGCCAGGAAGTGCGAGAGCCAGACACCAGAGCCATACAGAGAGCACACCAAGGGGCTGTGCTCATCAGAGAGGACCTGAGGGAGGGTTTCGTCCATGGTCAGCTGTGAGACTCTCCCTTATGCCTCTCCACAAGGGTCCCCTGCATTCCCTCTGTGTGCCTTTCCCTCTCTTCCCCTGCTCTCACTTCCCATCTCCTCCCCCCCACCACTGCAGAGCAAATAATAAAGCCTTCTTTTTTGAAACAACAGGGCTGTTTAATGGGGGGACATCCAACAGGGGCGGGACTGGATAAAGAATCCGGAATGGGGGAGAAAGGAGTAGAGAGAGGGACTGGTGCCTGGGATGGGGCTGGGACTGACACCTGCCTCTAGTTGGCTGGAAGGCTTCAGCAACCCAAGAGTCCCACTGCCATAGGTTCTGGGGTCTGGGAGGGCTAGGAAAAGAAACCATGGGTGAGGTAGGGAGGTGGCTGGTGGCCCGTTCCATGCACAAAGCCATGCGCTCCATCACCAAGGTGAGGGAGGAGCCCATGGCCTCCTGCTGGTGCATCAGCTGGTCCCAGGTAGCCTTCCTCTGCTCCTGATCAACAGCCCACTCCCAGCACTCTTCCTCGAGCCCCCAGACAAGGGAATGGAGGCAGGCCATCTGCTCCTGCATCAGGTCCTCACAGATCTGCAGATCCTGCCTGCAGATCCTGCAGGTTTGGGTAGATGGTGTGGGAGGTGGGGGATGCGACAAGCTCACAGCAAGTCCAGCTGTGAAGGAAAGTTATAAGGGCAGTTATCCCAGGAGACGCAACAAGCTCACAGCAAGTCCAGCTGTGAAGGAAAGTTACAAGGGCAGTTATCCCAGGAGACTGTGTATGAAACCTAGCCCTAATCTCTGAGCTGACACCAAAGGTCTCAGTTCAGACGATGGTGATGTGCTTTGAGCAAGGCCAGCTGTTGCCTAGAAAGTGGACACTTTCCAGTAGATGCACAGACATCTCAGGGGAGCATGGCAACACCCACGGCCCAGGGACAAGCAGGCATTGGAAGATGCCAGCCAGATCAGGAGACTGTGTGGGGAGGCAGGGATGGGGTGGCTTGGTTTCCTACTATGTCCCGCACACACCGTGTCTGACACTGGCAGCATCTCAGAGTGAGAGAACTTCTATCCCTTCCTGCTGGAGAAGGAAGGAAGGTGTTGGTGGAGGTGTGTGTGAGCCGCAGACACGGCTTGCTGGAGAGATTGGCACTGGGTTCCCCTCCTCTTCCCCGCCCTCCCCCCCATCCTCCCAGCATGGGATCAGTCTCCCCCACATTGCCATACTTGATTGGGAGTGAATGCTGCCTGAATGCAGGCATGACCCAGTGCCATATGGGGCACTGCTGTATGGTTCCATGACTCCAGCCTCCATAGTCATGGCTCGTTGTGGAAAGGTGTCCCACCACAGAGGCCGGAGAAAGGCAAGCCTCTCCAGGATCCTTGTGAGGACTGAGGAGTTCTTGTGTGAGAGCGTCATGGGGCTGAATGCTCTGGACTGGTGCTCCATGTGCACCCACATGCACAAGCTGTTGTGCAACCCCCTAGACCAAGTAGGTTGAGTGAGGAGCACACAGTCCCTCGCAGTCTGCCACCTGCCTCCCACATAGGTATAGGGAAAGTTATAGAACTCACCTGAAATGCCTTCCCCCGGTTCTTCCGAGCCCTGGGAGACATCCTAGCACAGGGGGTACTGGCTCCAGGATGAGGAGCAGCTCCTGGTTGACAGGCATGGTGTCCTGGCTAACCTGCTTTTCCTCATCTGCAACCCTGCCCTTATGGAGGCTGACACTGGGCGTGTCCTGGCCGGACTCCAAAACAACCAGGGGGAAGGGGACCAGCTCCCCTCCCAGGATGGCATCCAGCTATTTAAAGCTGCAGCATTTGCTCCGCTCCCTAGCCTTTTGGTAGGCCTGCTGGAGCTCCTTGACTTTCATCCGAACCTGGTCCAGGGTCCGGTTGTGGCCTTTGTTGGTCAGGCTGGCAGCCATCTGTCTGTGGAGATCCGCATTCCCCTTTCTGGCATGGAGATGAGGTACAGGCTGGAGCTATTCTGTGTCCCTTGTCAGTGGCAGCCCAAGGTTTGGCAGGAGTGCTGGCGGCCATGGGAGGTCGTGAGGGAACATTAGGATCAATCATGTCTCCTGGGATGCTGCTCTCTCACCCAGGGCTGGCCAAGCTGGCCATGTGTGATAAGCCCTTCTCCTGCAGCCTGGAGTTTTAAACAGGAGAAGGGAAGCAGTGGAAATGTCAGGTGTGGTCAGAGCAGCTGTGAGAGGCCTCTGGAGCCCAATTATTTTGAATTAGCAACACTGGATTGTCCACACTAACGCTATTTCAAAATAACAATTTTACAATAAGCGTTATTCCCTAAGAAAGGCAGGAGTACAGATTTCAAAATAACCAGCCTGTTATTTTGAAATAATGGGCCTGGTTTTGTGGACGCTCTGCTTATTATTTTGAAATAAGGGGGGTTATTTCAAAATAACCCCCTAGTATAGACCAGAGCTTAGAGACTAACAAAAAATATATAGTATCCTGCGCTTTTGTGGGCAAACCCCACTTCTTCAGATTAGATGATCTTGAGTGGAGAAAAATGGGGGACCCTCAGCATAAGATGGGAGAGGGAGAAAAAAAAGGACCTGTCAATTGTGATCCCAGTGTTAATTAGGCTAACTGAGTGGGCTGGAAGTGTCCCATACTTCGCTTTTGTTGTCAATAGGGTGTTGAATGTAAGGAAAGCTGGTTTTATAATATGTTAACCAGTTCAAGTCTTTGTTCAGACCAAGGGAGACAGAGTCAAATTGCACATGAAGGTCAGTTCCATACTCTCTCTCTCTCTAGTTGGCTTGTGAAATTCCTTTGTAGAAGAATGGCTACTTTTAAGTCCATTAATGTATGCCCAGGTAGTTTAAAATGATTCCCTACAGGTTTCTGTTTGTTACCATTTCTAATATCTATTTTGTGTCTATTAATCCTTTGTTGTAAAATATAATGTCCCTTGTGAGATATGGTCTTTGACTCCCCGTTTGACAAATGCTGCAGAGAAATCCCATATTTTTTGCATGTTGGCCATAGTATAAATAGTAAATTTTACAGATATGTAATATATTTGTGAAATTTGCTACTTATGTCATAACCAAGCCACAAAAAAATGTGTGATTTCTCTGCAGTTTAAGTAGTCCCCTAATTATAGGTGAGAAAGGACCACAGTGATCATGCAGTCTGACTGCTGTGTAACACAGAGCATAGAATGTCTCTGAATCGATTCTTGTTTCACCTACAGCAAATCTTTTTGGAACTCTTTCGATCCTGATTTTAAAATTTCCATTGCTAAAGAAACCTCCATAACATGAGTTGATTCAATGATTAATTATACTTTCCGTTAAACATTTGCCCCTTATTTTAAGTTTTGTCTAGTTTCAACTTCCAACCATTAAATCTTGTCAGACCTTTGCTAGATTGAAGAGCCCTCTTGTATCAAATTTCTGTTTCCCATGTGGGAATATATAGACTGTAATCAATTCACTCCTTAAGCTTCACCTTGTTAAATTAAACAGAGGTAATTCCTTGAGCCTGTCACTATCAGGCATATTTTTCAGTCCCTTGATCATTCTTGTGGCTCTTTGAGCCCTCTCCTATTTATCAATAGTTTCAGCAACCAGGGAAGTGGCTGGAATTGTTATCACCGTCTCAGGGACTTTGGACAAAAAAGTATTTCTTTCTGCAGAGAGTTTTAATGGTCTATGGAAGTGTTGTTATTTTTGTCCATAGTCCATTTCAGAACTGTGAGACAGCTGAAAGAAGAAGCCTAGCACTCAAAAGAAAAATGAATAAAGTTGCTATTAACAATGACTGCACTATGGATGTGTCCGCTCTTCAATGCAAAAAAAAAGGCCACAAATCCAAGGAGCAGATGGTTGAGCACAGTCTCCTGGTAACATTGAAAATCCTCCAATAGTTTGCACAGAAAACTCATCTAAAGTGAAAGTAATGAAAGTAATGAAACATGAACAATTTAATTAAAGCCAGAGGAATCTCAGTGAGACCACTGAAGGGCACTGCAGCCATCTCTCCCTCATATCATCAAAATATTTACGTGGAATGACACAAGACTGAGTGGAGGTAGCTCTGCTACACAGAGATTTATTATTTTAGCCCATCATGAGGAAAAGTCAGACAATCAAATTGGGCTTCCTTAAGCACTTGCCCATAAACCATCATTATGATTCTTCTAGATCCATAAACAATTTGTCTCCCTGATCACCTCAGAACACTAGAGGTACTTAAAGAGCCAAGAAAAGAGTTCAGTTATCCTCTTATATTGTTCACAAATATCTACAAGCAGATGGTGATTTGATCAATTGTAGCACTATTTGCTATTATGAGATTTTATATTGTGTTTGTTTGAGGAATAGGATTTGACATGACATTTAGCACTGTGCCATATTGTGCATGCACAAAAGAACTATGTACCTTGTGCAGGCAATCTGTGGTGTTTCCTGAATGCTGAGTGTTTTGCCAAGCAACCATAACATTCTTGACTCTTCAGTTATCTTTTGAATAGAAACCCATCTCTTTATCTTAGTTTTACTGGGGGAAAAAAAGCCTCTCAAACACATCAGCACTTTTTCTTTTAAGCTTGAACATGCTGGCATAGCTAGAAGAGAAATATTTTTTGTTGACTGTTTGTGGAAGAAAGTGGTCTGGTACTATAATAGCGGGTATGCAGTTGCATTCAAATAAAATCTCAGAGAAAGATGTGTCAGAATCAGAACCTATTACCTGAAATCTCCCAAATGTTACTATAAAATAGAAGATAAATTACCCCTGGTTTGGAATTTGGAAAACCAACTCTAGGCCTGGTTGAAAGGTTTCCAACAAAACTGCTTTTGAATGAGAAAAGAGGGAAGTGAAATTCCCAGAAATCCCACTTGCTGCTGGAACAGTGGAAAGCAGAAAAAAACCCACAAATCTTTCTACCTCTTATTTCCCTAGTCTGCATTTTCCTCTCTTGCTCCTCTCACTTTCCTTTGTAATCATAACCTTCCCCGACTTAGCAGCCTCCCATGAGCATTCTAAGGCTATGTCTACACTGCACACATAGGGCTCATCTAGACTATGCTAAAGTGTTGAAAGGGGATATGCAAATTCAGCAGGAATTTGCATATCTTCTTCCGATCTCACTTTCAAACGCAGAGCTTTCGAAAGTGAAAGAGTCAAGATGCGGGTTTTTTCAGCAAAGCCCCCCCCCCTTTTTCGAAACGCTGCTTTTCCTCAAAAAATGAGGTTTATGTGGCATTTGCATATCCCCTTTTGACACTTTAGCATAATCTGGATGAGCCCTTATTTCGGAATATGCTATTCTGAAATAGCTTATTTCAAAATAGCACGTCTACACTGGTTCATTCACTTGCACATCTACCAATATAATATATGCCATCATGTGCCAGCAATGCCCCTCTGCTATATACATCGGCCAAACTGGATAGTCCCTATGTAAAAGAATAAATGGACACAAATCAGATATTAGGAATGGCAATATACAAAAACCTGTAGGAGAACACTTCAGTCTCCCTGGACACACGGTAGCAGATTTAAAGGTAGCCATCCTGCAGAAAAAAACTTCAAGACCAGACTTCAAAGAGGAACTGCTGAGCTACAGTTCAGCTGCAAATTTGACACCATCAGTTTAGGATTAAACAAAGACTGTGAATGGCTAGCCAAGTACAAAAGCAGTTTCTCCTCTCTTGGTGTTCACACCTCCACATCAGCTGCTAGAAGTGGGCCTCACCCTCCTTGACTGAATTAACCTTCTTATCTCTAACCTTATTCTGGCCTGCATATTTATACCTGCCTCTGGAAATTTCCACTACATGCATCTGAGAAAGTGGGTCTTTGCCCACGAAAGCTTATGCTCCAATACATCTGTTAGTCTATAACAGTGGTCTCCAACCTTTTTACACCGAAGATCACTTTTTAAATCTCAGAACAGGCGAAGATCTACTGCCCCGCCCCACCCCTTCCTTGAAGCCCTGCCCCTTCCTTGAAGCCCCGCCCTCTCTATTCTCCTCCTGTCCATCACTTGCTATCCCCAGCCCTTACTTACACACTCTGATAAACACTTTATTTTTAAATTATGCGCTATATACAATTAAAATCATGTGTTTATAGTTATGAAATAAATGGTCTGTTTTTTATTCATGCTATTTAAATCTAAAATGAAGCATTTATAATTATACATTTTGTGGGGACAGAGTTCTGCAGCTGGGGGCAGGGGAGAGGGATCAGGGTGCTGGGAGAGCAGAGGACAGGGTTCTGCAGCAGGGGACAGGGTGCCAGTTGGGACAGAGTTCGGGGAGTGGGGACGGGAATGGGGACAGGGGAGTGGGGACAGAGTTCGGGGAGTGGGGACGGGAATGGGGACAGAATTCTGTAGCTGGGGACAGGGGAATGGGGACAGAGTTCTGTAGCTGGGGACAGAGTTCTGTAGCTGGGGACAGGGGAATGGGGACAGAGTTCTGTAGCTGGGGACGGGAATGGGGACAGAGTTCGGGGAGTGGGGACAGGAGTGGGGACAGAGTTCTGTAGCTGGGGACAGAGTTCTGTAGCTGGGGACGGGAATGGGGACAGAGTTCGGGGAGTGGGGACAGGAGTGGGGACAGAGTTCTGTAGCTGGGGACAGAGTTCTGTAGCTGGGGACAGGGGAATGGGGACAGAGTTAGGGGAGTGGGGACAGGAGTGGGGACAGAGTTCTGTAGCTGGGGACAGGGGAGTGGAGTCTGGGGAGCGGGGACAGGGTGCCAGTGGCAGCAGAGTCACCTGCATCTGCCTCCTCCCAGGATTCTCTCTCACTTCCCCCCGCCACCACGGGAAGCCAGCACATGCCTCCTCCGGGCCCCCCGTGGCGCAGGGAAACCCCGAGCGTGCCTGCCCCGGGACTAACTCCCGCCTCCCGCAGCGGGGCCAAACCCCCGCGGGAGCCTGCACCCAGGGGCAACCCCCACCCCTCCTGCGGGCCAAACCCCCCTTCCACAGCGCGGCCCTGCCCCTCCCCTCCCGCAGTGCGGCCAACCCCCGCGGGCACCTGCCCTGGGGCCAAACCCCCCTCCCGCGGCACAGTGCAGCCAACCCCCTCCTGCAGCATGGCCAACCTCCGCAGGTGCCTGCCCCGGGGTCAAACCCCCCTCCCACGGCGTGGCCCGACCCGGCCTGGCCAACTCCCTCCCCTCCCGCAGCGCGGCCAAACCCTGGGGCCGACTCCCGCTCCCGCGGTGCAGGGAAACCCCTGCACCCAACTCACCCCTCTGGCGCTGGCGGCGCAGGGAAACCTCCACACTCCTCCTCTAGGGCCAATGCCCCCTCCCCCAGCACGCAACAGAGCTGTGGGAGGGGGAGCAGCCCACGGACTTCCGGAACCCCCGGAAGTGACGCGGGCTTCAGAGAGGACTTCCGTCCACCCCGCGGGAAGCCGGCACTACACTAGAGGTAGGTAGTGGGGCTTCTCGGGGGTGGGGGGAAAATGGGGGGCAGGGTTGCCTGAACGCCTCGCGATTGACTGGTCGAGGCCTTGTGATCGACCAGTCGATCGCGATCGACGGGTTGGTGACCATGGGTCTATAAGGTGCCACAGGACTCTTTGTCACTTTTACACGATAAGGAAGCCTCGAAATTAGTCCAAGGCAGGTTCCCCTAATGTGGATGCACTACCTCAATTTAAAGTCCCAGGAAGCACTAGGGAGTAATGGCTTTGAATGGCTCTGGGGAGGAGCTATTTTGAAATAGCAGCAGTGAAGCTTTCATACTGCAGATATTTTGAAATAGCTATTTCGGAATAGGCGTTATTCCTCGTGGAATGAGGTTTACAGAAGTTGGAATAAGCTGTCCGTTATTTTGAATTTATTTCAAAGTAATGGAATTGCTGTGTAGACACTCGCATTGTTATTTCAGAATAATGGCCGTTATTCCAAAATAATGCAGCTGTGTAGACGCACCGTAACTGTCCTGGGTTCAGAATTCCAGGCTTCTCATTGGAACAATAACTTGTCACTCTACTTACTTAGAGGATGTCACCTCCAACTTTTCCTTGGACTCTTAGAAGGTCAGGATTAACCTCTTTTAGCATAGTGGTCCTCAACCACACATATATGTACCCTTACAGGTTCACAGAGGCCTTCCAGGGGCACATTAACTCATCTAGATATATTCAAATAGTGGTTAATAGCTAGTAGGTCAGACAGTCATCCAGGAGTAGAAGCAGGTAGAATTTTGAGCATTTTCAGGTTCAAGAACGGCATGTAATATCTACATGAAAGTTGAGAAATTAACTTGGAAAAAATCAGTGATAGAGAAAAAAAATGTAAGGAGTAAAAGCTCATCTCCCAGCACTGGAGAGAAATAAAATCCAGCTACTCTTCTGATTTCTTGAGCCCTTTGAAAATAAAGTAAAATTATGTTCACCTACTGAAAAGTTTGAGAAGATTTCAGTGAGACCATTATCTGTTTATATTTACTAACATACTTGGGCAAAAAAAATCACAATAGCATTTAACCACTAAGACACAAAACTAATAGACCAGAGAAGCACTTGTGCTTAGACAAAGTATTGCAAAGACTAAATCCTCTCATATCTACCTACACATAGGAAAAGTAATTTGAAAACAATGGATTCCCAGGAGCTATAGGTCAAGGTATTCTGGAACATAAATATACTGTACCACAATACACCAGTGGTCTATGAGAGTCTGGTTATGCCCATAATTTATCATTCAGGCAAGGGATAATTGATTACAAAATTGTTCAGAGACCAATGTAAACTGAATATAGTCAGGCCGAAGGATTTGTGAAAAATTGTACTTAAGTTTCATAGCTAGGTATTGAAAGATTAATTGTCATCGAAGGACCGTCATGCTTTCTGGGTTCCCAAACTGAGTTATGTGTCCCGCACATTGTACATGAGCTTGCTGTTCCATCCATTCACTTCTCAGCATTTTTTTTTAAAGAAAGTGGAATGTGAAGCAATAAAGTTCGCAAACAACTGTGAGCAGACAATCTCCTGGAGGCGGCACTAAACTTCTGTTGTATATTTGATCTTCAGAGCTCTCGTGGAAAACCAAGGATAGATATTGCCTTCAATTGAGGGGGGCTAATAAGAGGCCCCGTGGGGGTGAACAAGAGGACTAAATACCAGATCCAGTGTAAAATTCTTTGTTAAAGTCTTTCCCTGCAATGGCATCATTCCAGAATCAACCCTCATCTGGGGAGGTCGTGGGGGAGGAAGTAAACAGTCTTATACCTGCTCTTCCACCACAAATATGCATACAGGGTACAAGGCCGGATATGAACATATGGCCATTTAGGGTATACTTGAATCTAGTGTTTACCATTGTGTAGCACTTAAATAGCAAGCTGACAGGACTTTCTGAAGACTCTTACATTGATGGATTACAAGGGTATTTAAATTAAAAAGCAATTTAGTAAAAAATTGCCTCATGGGAGGCTGTGTTTACTCTCGGACACTAACTCCAAAGCAAATGCGGTCTGTTTACAAATAAAGGAGGGTTTTTCTAACTGCCAGCCCTGAAGACTCAACCTGGGATCTGAAAGGCCCAGTTCTGTCCTCTTTTAAACCTGTATGGTCCCATCATCTTAAATGGGATTGCAGGTGTGTAACTGCAGGCAGAATTTGTCCTTCTGTTCATAGTTTTATTTACAATTCTGCTGATGCCTCAGCAGGAACAGAATTCAGCTCATATTGATTCTGCCGTGTTGTAAAGTAAAATCTAAGCACCTATGACCATGAATACACATATAATGTGATTTATACCACTGAAGGGTCCATGAAACATTTCAATCACCAATTAACATCCATTTTTAGGATTTAAGTAGCGCGTAGAATTTTGTGTGAACTGTGTGCCCAGTGGCCTATTGGGAACAAAATCATTAAAGTAAAAAAGTATCATTTTTCACAAGGCCTGATCCAGAGCTCTTTGATTTCAATGGGCATCTCCTATTGACATGAATGAGCTATAGATCCAGGTCCATAGCAGGTCCGTTTGTGACTCTACTGTGGGGTAAGTTCCATATGTGATGCCTTGTTCTCCCTTTACTCTTTGAATTGCCCATCTTTGAACTGCCCTCTTGTTCAAAGAAGCTCTGACACAGGGCCGGCTCACAACATTTTGGCACCTGAGGCGGGGAGCTCAAATGATGCCCCAATGTCCCCTCGCTTGGGCCAAAACTTTGAAAGGTCTCAATCTGCCTTCTTCCTGTTCTACTCCTCTCATGGTACTACTCTGCTACCTACATATGTACCAGCAGCAGACACAATTTTCTACACTCTGGGTCCTAATGGCACCCCCCCCCCATCCCAAAGTCTGGCACCTGAGGCTGCCACCTCAGTTCGCCTCATGGTAGGGCCAGCCCTGCTCTGACAATTGAGATTTATTGTGAATTTTGCTTAAGCAGCATGCAGGGTTTTTAATTAGGATGATCATTTTTTTCACCACTTGCTTTTTCTGTGGTATTTATGATTAAACAGTTTGCCAGGAAAATACCTTTTTGGAAGACAGAATGAGGTTGACAATAAAAGCTTTAGAAATACTGTGGCTTAAAGAATTGATGTTACTTTAAACATCAACTGTCAAGAAGAGGAACAAAGTTACTTAAAGATATTATTTAATGTGCATTTCAAAGCTCCTATCATGGATTTTTATAAAAGGATGTTGCTGTGGTGATGCTATGATTGTTGTAAAGATATTCTGATTAAATTATGGTTATTTCTAGCGGGAAAATCAGCACGTATATCCCTATAGTTAATGTACAGAGAATTGTATGCAGTTTCAACAATTTGTATCAGCAGATTTACAAAGCACTTTGCAATGGCTCCTTCGACGCAAGTGAGCTTATTACAGCTTCAATGCAGCCTACAATTTTTAGGCTGCATTTGAGACACCAGGGGTGGTATACAAATAATGTGAGTGCAGTTACATACCCAGTATGTGTGCAGATTCACCACGTTTGATATTTGCATACAGTGGCTTTGCATATGCAAATAATCAATTTTGGCATTTCTTTTTGGATATACAAATATGCGCACTTCAATGCAGCCTACTATTACCACATAGGGAAAAAAATAAAAACCCAAATCGTTTTTGTGTTTCTTACCATTTTTAATACAAACTGTTATAGGCTTTGTTCATGTCTGTGGCAGTTTTTGTTAAATGCTTTTATTTTTAATGCAGATTTTAGTTTATCAGCCTTTCCCCACCCGTATGGGACCCTCAGACACAGAGCCTAGTTGTACACTGCTGCCTTCGCATCCCTTGCGCTTTAAGCACCATATGGACAATGGAAAGACTCACTGACTTCAATGGGCTTTGAATCAAGTCCCAAATTCTTCTATGAGATGTGGGGGATTGGGAAAGCATATCTGCCTGAGAGAAAAGTGGATTGATGGATCTGGGGAAGAGCAGGGGCAAAGTATTGTATCTAGGCAATGGCCTGATTCCCCAGTGAGGAAAAGAATGGAAGTTTCTGGTGGTGAATGCAGAAAAAAAGCCAGGATAAAAAGGCATTTTCATCTTTGTCAACAAATAATATAAAAAAATTGATTTTGAAAACTTGAGTCCTCAGGAGTGGTATACAACTAATGTGAGTGTGGTCAAACATGTGTGCACATTTACCACTAATTTGGTATTTGCATATAGTAGATTTGCATATATAAATGACCGATTTGGTATTTCTCTTTTGTTACATGAATATCCAATTTGCACATAAAACAGCAGTCATTATGGCAGATCACAGCATGTATATGTATGAGTAATTGCGGGTTTCTCCCAGTTTGAAAATTCATGCGCCCCTACCCCTACATGCCTTCCACTTCCCTGTTTTAAATGAAGCATGTAATCCACTGTGTCTAAACAATGACAAGCCATTGAACTGAATATGTGTGACAGTTCAGACAGCTCTTTTTAGATGTAAGTGACCTTTAACAGACTAGTGCAGATGTTTATCATTAGTTCAATACATTTCCCATACTTCAGAATTAAATTATTAAAACATGGACATTAGAAGCTAGTTATAAGACTGTAACCTGGGGTAAACACTCAAATAGAATAGAAATATCTTTACTATTTTACAAAATATACAGCAATTTATAGGATAACATTAACATACACCATACTGCTGAGCTATGTAAGTAGATTTAACTGTTTTTAAAGTGCACACACACATTTGCAAACAATTCTGGTTTGGCTTGCACAAAAAGCATTCAGAGTGAAATCTTGGCCTCACTGACATCAGTGGATTTGTCATTTGTGGAGCCGGGATTGTACGCTCAATGTCCACATGCAAATTGGTGCTGCAAATCCTCAATTAGTACCTCCATAGCCCAAAACCCCTGCACCAGTGATATTCCACTCAGTGTGGAGCTACAAAGGGTGCAATGCAAAGATGTAATAGTTCACAGAGACAGAACACACGGATACTATTTTTAACATTTAAAATATAAACTAACCAGTGTTACAACCTAGAGCCAATAACATTGAAAAGCCATTGCAGTGGAAGAAGGATTTGTAGACATCGGAGCCGTAGCCATGGATGGGCCTGACTGGGCTGTGGCCTATCCACTTTTCATCCAGGCCCACCCACATAAACTGGGCATGGCAGCTGACCCCACTGCACCTGACTCTCTGACTAGGGAGCAGGGCTGAATTGCAAGGGCTGACTTTGCACCACTGGCACTTCAGCCAGGGTGAATGTCCAGGGCTGACCGGGCATTGCCAGTGCTCCAGAACCCCACTGGCTGGTGAGTGGGGCTGAGACACGTGGGCTTACCACCCCCACCATTGCCCACCCATCCGAAGTTGAGGACCCCCCCCAAGTGGGCCCTTCTGTCTACGCCACTGGTAGACACTACAGCAGCAATGGGCAGCCTAGCCTAGTGAGTAGCCCTCCTTCATCTCAGTGAGCTGCAAGGTTATAACCAAGATGGTCTCCTGGGATAGGGTCATTTTGCTAACTGTACTTGCGTACCTAGGATGTTCAGGGTGTGCGGAATGAACCGCAGCAGCCCTTTGATTGGATGCAGAGGGAGCACACGGCGCTCACAATCAATTTTGTGTGCAATCAGCGCACATGTCCCCTCACGTGCCCTTGCTTTATGTTTGTGCCACTTTTGTAATACCAGTAGGGGAAAAACTACATGGCCAGAAACCAGAAGAATCTGGCAACCCTGCACATGGGCCACACATAGAACCCTAATGGGCTGAACACAGCCCCCAGATCATAGGCTGCCCATCACTGCACTGGAGCAGTAGCTATTTGAAATCTAGAATTTCTGGATTTGCTAAGGTACAGTATGAACTCATGCATACTGTACATTTGATGTCCTTTTTAAAAGACAGTAATACTATAGTTGGGGATTATCTGTGTTTTCACTGTATACCTAATAATTTATCATCATTTCCTGCTCTCCCCCTTTTGCTGCTGTATCAAATCCTGGTGATAGTGCTGTTTGTGGTCAGCTTTCAAAGATTTACATCAGCGGCCCAAGCCTGCTCCCATTGAAGTCAATGGGAGTTTTGCCGTTAACATCAGTGCAGAGAAGGATGGGAACAGGAACATTTCATGTGAAGGTACAAGGTTAAAAAATACACAGCAGGATTCAACCATGTGCAAGTAAAAATTCCAGTAGCACTCATGAAAAGAAACAGAAGTTCTTATAGTATCATAGTGCTGACTCAGCCATTAAATTAGTAAAAATGTTACTTCTATCCCAGACATTCGTCTCCTGACCTGAATAACACCCAGTGTCATCAAGTTGCAGTTGGAGAGGTCTAGGTTGGATATTAGGAAAAACTATTTCACTAGGAGGGTGGTGAAGCACTGGAATGGGTTACCTAGGGAGGTGGTAGAATCTCCATCCCTCGAGGTTTTTAAGTCCCGGCTTGACAGAACTCAGGCTGGAATGATTTAGGTGGGATTGGTTCTGCTTTGGGTAGGAGATTGGACTCAATGCCCTCCTGAGGTCTCTTCCAGCCCTAAGATTCTATGATTTTTTTCATTGTATTTCATCTATCTAGTTGTGAAATTCACAAAAATTGAGGTGTTGAATCTGTCATTTTAGTGGCTTCTGCACGAGGTGTGGTGAATTGACACTTGAAAAAGGACTGCTGACATCTGTGAGTCATAAAAAAGATGGATAGTACAAGTGTAGGTGTGGGCAGATTTTAAGCAGAGTAGTTAAATAACGGTTAAAGCCATTTCATTCACACGTGTGTAATAACAAAAGTTCAACTAACACATAAATAATTTACACTCTGATATAAGCCAGTGCCTCATATTTTCAATGTCTTTTGGATGCTAGTGTTTCATGCTCCTAGCCCAAGTTAATAACCCTCTACTTGTTCTTTACTTAGCTCATGTTGTACTCTTGATTTTGCATGATGTGTGTAGTGTATTAAATAGTCACCATTGTATCATTTTCAGCACATAGCTCTGTAGGATTATTTCAAGGCATTCCAGTGGCTGCAAAGGGTGCCTTCCGTTCGAAATCTTAAGAACATAACGCTCATACTAGGTCAGATCAATGGTTCATCTAGGCCTCTAACCTGACAATGGCCCCTGCCAGAGCAATTTTGAGCAGCAGAGTTCTGACAGACTTGTCAGGGTTGGTCCTGCTTTGGGCAGGGGGCTGGACTCGATGACCTCCTGTGGTCTCTTCCAGCCCTAGGATTCTATGACCCTGGGCAAGGTGGGGAGGGGGGCTGGCTCTGCGCTCCTGGAAGCAACGCAGCTTTGGCAGCACGGATGGGGTTGAGGCAGTCAGCCCTCAGCACTGCCTGGAGTGTGCTGCACTGTGTCCCCCTCCCCTTCCCCCTCCGGCAGACCTCAAAGCAGGGGTAGGCAATAATTTTAATGGGGGGGGGGGATGCCAAGTTTTTGGTAACCACTGCCACAGTAGCAGTGTTAGTGGCTGGAAGCCCCAGGCCCTTGTGAATATCTGGGCCCAGAGCCAGCCCAAGCTACGGGCTGACCGGGTTACCGCCCAGGGCACCCCGCGGGGCTGCTGGACTGGGCAGGGGCGGGGCCGCACACACGTCGTGCTCCCGGGGCGCACGAATGGCTCGGGCCGGCCCTGTCTGGGCCCCAGGGCACTTGCCTTCATGGCCGCTCCTATTGGCAGGCCAGATTTTGAGTGACCCATCCTGTGTTGTGCAGTCCAAGATCCTGGCAGTCAGAGCTTTAGGGACACCTGAAGCTTAGCATCCCTGGCCATTGGGGCTAGTAGCCATTGATGGACAATCCTTCAAGAACTTATCTGATTCTCTCTTTTTTTTTTTTTTTAACTTAGTTATACTTTTGTTCTTCCCAATATCCCATGGCAATGAACCTTTCCTCATCTGAAACTCTTTCTGATTGGTCGCTATGGTATCGTGAGGCCGGAGTTCAGAAGTTTCTCAGTTTGTCCTGCATCAATTATTGTTTTATTTGTTTGTATTGTGGTAGCTCCTAGGTGTCCCAGTCATGGACCATAGTTCTAGGTGCTGCACAACAACAGTCCGCACCCCACGTTACTGAATTGTGTCTTTCTCTCCAGTAAACAATGCCACTCTTGCTCATTTTGACTTTATCAATCATCCCCTTTAGCCATGTACAGGAAGCTATAGGAGCATTGCATAGACTCGAATGTCATAAGTGTGTTTTATCATGGTACCTGTTTTCAGCAGTACACAGCATACATTTTATTGGCCTAAATCTCATCTGTGACTGCACGTGATTTTTTTCCAGATAAAAAATAGGGAAAAAAAATAATAATCTAACAAATGGCCTTTTAATTACTGATGGCTGCAACACACATATGAGATGGAAGGAAGTAATAAATACTTCCAGGTACAGTTTCTGGGTTTTCTAAGGTCCTCTCTCTGGCCACCACTAACATTTGGCCAATTTACACCATGGTTCAATGACCTCTGAAATGACCTGTTGGCTACTCAGTTCTTCAAAATAAAATGCTTTTAATGATCAAACTCACAGGTATCAGTTCTAGAGGACAGTTTATAACAGTATTCATAAGAACTGGGACTTAACTGAGTTTTCAAGACAGACCAGCCCCATGGAGCACACGTGGGCTCCTAGGCAGGTCCCTGTCCCCTGTCGTAGCCCAAAAGGGATTCTGCACAGGCGTAGAGCTGTCCCACCACAGAGTAGCTTGCAGGACTGAGATTCTGGGGAGGAGCAGACATTTAAACAGAAAGCAGCTACCTTTGTTTATAACTTTCTGGCTTATCTTTGTAATTATTTCAGGGGTATAAACGCTCTCTTCTAACCACACTCTTTTCTGGCTTGACATTGCAGAGAAGTCCCCATAATCCCGGCAGTCAGGCTCTTGTGGTTCAGTGACATTGCTGCGGGATCAAAGTGGACACAAAGATAAGGTGCAAAGGGGCAACGCTGAAGCATAAAGTCAAGTATCTTGGATAAAAAGCAAACAGCACGGGAACAATTATCAAATACATGAAAGGCCCTGGATCTGAAAGTCTGTTTTTAATGAAGCTGTGGAAGCTTCCACGCTAGGTTCCTACCTTAAAAGCTCTGTGGTCTTCTGGCTACATAGTGGGGCTGCTCAGCACGCTGACAGTAATGGTGTTTGGTAAACCAGTCTGCAGCAGCAACAGCAGCAACCCTGCTGCTATCATGCTCTGACACCCCAAATGATGTGAGTATAGGGCACCTAGTCACTTGGGATGCCTGGATGTCTAATACACTGTTGTTGCTACCTCAGACAAACAACAAGGTTCCTGTCCACTTTGTCTCCTTAATTTATTAGGCCTTAGTTCCTTGTAACAGGTAAAAAAAGACTGAGGGTGGGGAAAAAATGGAACCCAATGTAAATTCCCTCCCTGTTATGTATGTGTAGTAGGCTCTAACTGCAGCTCTATTCAATTCACTGGACTAATTTGCATAAGTTTGGGCAAAAGTCAGCATGGTTTCTGCAGAGGGAAGTCGTGTCTAACTAATCTGTTAGAATTCTTTGAAGGGGTTAATAAACATGCGGACAAGGGGCACCCAGTGGATATAATATACCTAGATTTCCAGAAAGCCTTTGACACGGTCCCACACCAAAGGCTTTTACGTAAATTAGGTGGTCATGGGATAGGAGGAAAGGTCCTTTCATGGATCAAGAATTGGTTAAAAGACAGAAAACAAAGGGTGGGAATAAATGGTAAATTTTCACAATGGAGGAGGGTAACTAGTGGTGTTCCCCAGGGGTCAGTACTGGGACCAATCCTGTTCAACTTGTTCATCAATGATCTAGAAAATGAGGTAAGCAGTGAGGTGGCCAAGTTTGCAGATGACACAAAGTTGTTCAGGACAGTCAAAAGCAAAAGGGATTGTGAAGAACTACAAAAAGATCTCAGCAAACTGAGTGATTGGGCAGCAAAATGGCAAATGAAATTTAATGTGGGTAAATGTAAGGTAATGCATGTTGGAAAAAATAACCCAAATTACACGTACTACATGATGGGGTCAAATTTAGCTACGACAGATCAGGAAAGGGATCTTGGAGTTATAGTGGATAGTTCTATGAAGACATCCACGCAGTGTGCAGTGGCAGTTAGTAAGGCAAATAGGATGTTAGGAATTATTAAAAAAGGGATAGATAATAAGACAAAAGATATCATACTTCCCCTATATAAAACTATGGTACGCCCACATCTCGAGTACTGTGTGCAGATGTGGTCTCCTCACCTCAAAAAAGATATATTGGCATTAGAAAAGGTTCAGAAAAGGGCGACTAAGATGATTAGGGGCTTGGAAAGGGTCCCATATGGGGAGAGGCTAGAGAGACTGGGACTTTTCAGTTTGGAAAAAAGGCGATTGAGGGGTGATATGATAGAGGTATATAAAATCATGAATGGTGTGGAGAAAGTGATTATAGAAAAATTATTTACCTTTTCCCATAATACAAGAACTAGGGGACACCAAATGAAATTGATGGGTAGTAGGTTCAAAACTAATAAAAGGAAATTTTTCTTCACACAGCGCACAGTCAACCTGTGGAACTCCTTGCCCGAGGAGGCTGTGAAGGCCAGGACTCTATTAGGGTTTAAAAAAGAGCTTGATAAATTTTTGCAGGTTAGGTCCATAAATGGCTATTAGCCAGGGATAAAGTATGGTGCCCTAGCCTTCATAACAAGGGCAGGAGATGGATGGCAGGAGATAAATCACTTGATCATTGTCTTCTGTTCTCCTTCTCTGGGGCACCTGGCATTGGCCACCGTCGGCAGATGGGATGCTGGGCTCGATGGACCTTTGGTCTGACCCAGTATGGCCATTCTTATGTTCTTATGTTCTTAAGTTCCCAGGGGAACCCATGCACCATTTACCCTAACAAATCCAAATTATTTTCCCCTGGTGCAGCTTTTGCAGTGGTTGCAAGTGGAATCCATAACATAGAGGAAGCGTATAGATGTTTTTTACCACAATGATACCTGACTTTACGCCTCATATAACACAGCCGTCAAAACAAACCAGAACCAAACCACTTTGCTTTCACCAAACTACCGCTTCCAAATGGATGTGAATTAGTGGTGGGTTTTGTGTGTAAGTTCCCTGGTGTAGAAAAGGTCAGTGGTTCAAAAATTCACTGGGAGTTAGGTGCCTAAGTACTATTTTAAAAAACTGAGCATTTAAGTACCTGCCACTTTTGAAAATGGGACTTAGACTAATAAGTCAGCAGGTCTTTTTTAGAAAATCTTACCAAGGACTTGCCTGGATCTTGTATGATTTAGAGATTTTTCAATTAAAAAAATACTGATGTAAATCAGGGAAGTAAATAGAAATATACTAATTTAGATCAGCTGAGGATCTCTCTCTATTTAGGTCCAAGTCAATAAACCAGTGTACTTCATACAAATAAGATCTGCATCCAAATAAGGGGTCATGACTTATCATCAAGATCCATTTTCCAGGCACAGCCAAATGCTCTTATGAAAGCATTCTCCTTTATCACAAAAATGTTCAATTTTGTACAGAGTTTGCCATACCCCCCCCCCCACATCAGCTGATTCTCAGTCCCATGTTAACAGTCCTATTCTAGCTACAAAGGCAAATATTGCTTGACAAAGGAGATAAGACAGAAGTACTTCCCAGTAGAGCTTTGCCTTCACTGAAGTTCCATCTTTTCCCCCTTCTACTTTCCTTGTAGATTCTTACCTTATATTAAGTGGCAACATCCATCATGCGATCTCCCAGCAGACCATCCTTTCCACACTTACTTGTTTCCAGACATGCTGTGACACAGCACAGTTTGCTGTATCTTCCATCACAAAATAACAGACCTAGTGAACCCTCTGCAATGTGGTAACTGAACATTTATAACCTCACAGGTTCCTTTGAATTACTGTTATGATGAAAAATATAGCTGTGTTTACCAGCTTCTTTAAAGGATCTTCCTGTTTTTCTGGCTTTTGATCTGCTATCACAGGTGTTTGATTCCAGATACTGAGGAATTTTATCCCCACAGATAGAGGAAAGCAAAAAAATGTAAAACTCCTGTAGTAATTGTTGCACTTTGGGGTAATTGGCAATGCTTTCACGTATTATGCTTAAATTTTGCAAAAAAAAAAATGTATTTCGGGCAGGGGCATATACTTTAATTAACACAAAGAGAAACTTTCTTAAAATGTCCTTTGAGGAATGCCAAATGTTCTTCTCAAGAGAATGAGAAATCAATGTTGCTATAGTCTGCAGGAAAAGGCTATGGATTGCCTGTAAACTCAGGCTGCTCCCTGACATAGATTATTTTCCAAATCTATTAAGCAGTTTGTGGGGTTACAGGAAGAATACTGATGGTTCTTGAAACCAACTCATTACAAATGAATGGAATGCATAAGAGAAAATATCCAGCCTGTTGCAATGATATATAGCAGCATAACTTCTGCTGGTGGAGATGAAAATTGGCCGAGCAAACACACTGCTCACCATCCTGAGCGAAACTGAGACACGACGAAAAGCTCCAGAAATTGATGGAATGGAGAGAATGAAAAGTGAAATATTTATGTTGATCATGATGAGACTTAGGCCAAAATACCCTGACTTGGTTGATCAAAGTTAGGCTTCCAAAGGTGAGCCCAGGGCTCATCCAGCACTTTTATTTTGCATATAAAGGGCTGAGTCCTTTTGTACTGTCACTGTCTGTTACAGCTGGGTCTTCATACCAGGAAGTGGTAAAATGCCCACTGTTTTTGAGGACATCAAGAGTCAGAATGGGAAGGTACAAGAAATGGTTAACAATACAGACACATGTGGGGAGATGTGAAATATGGGCCTGATTCTCCTCGCTATCCCCGTGTATCTCCAGAGAATTCAGTGGGGTGATTCTTGATTTTACACCCATGTAAGTGAAAGGATGAAACAACCACTGTGGTTTCTACACTGCTGCAAGCAGCAGATAGACATTTACTTAGGGTTGCCAGATGGTTTCAACAAAAATACCAGACACACTTGACATTACATCACAATCTACATTACATCTTATTTAGAAAATACCAGACATTTATATTTTCTCAGTTTGTTTCCTGAACAGAAAGCTCAAATACTGGACTGTCTGGTTCAAAACCAGACACCTGGCAACCCTACATTTAGTACTATGTTACAGAAAATGCATGAGAAAATAAATGCACTTTATTCCAATACTTAGTGGGCATGAATCCTGGCTCTAAAAATGGGAGTTTGGAAGCCTATAGTGAAATTCATTACAGGGTGGGCTCCATTGGGTTCGTAGTGCAATCTGCTAAGTGATTTCAAATGGACAAGGAGCTTTCTAAAAAGACAGACCAGGAGCTGAAAATAATTGTGCTGCTCCTAGGAAGTTTGCACATCCTAATCTCTTCAATCTGCAGTCAAAAATTATTGCAAAAATCTCAGGAGGACTTCCCCCCACTCCTGTGCAGAATGGGCTGGGAACAGGCCAGGCATAATTACTATAGCTGAGAACCTGTTAGGGAAGTTACTTTCAGTTGCTATAATATTTTTGTAGAAAATTTAATGATAGATGTTTATTTAGTGCTTTGTAAACTATGTTGGCCTTTTGGCATTGTGTGTCATGTAATGCTTAAGCAAAAGCAAAACATATGTTAGCCATCTTTTTGCCTGTTTACATTTTGCTGAGTTTAACACAAGCAGCTGTTTAAACCTTGAAATGTGTTGTATTTTGGTTCTCCTAAATAAATTATAATTTATTAAGCATTAGATTGTATCTCAAGATATGTAGTGTATTAATATGGGTATCTCACTGAATCTTAAGTGCCAAGACACACCCCCCCCCAAAAAAAAAAGTTCCTCCAATCTTTAGGCTACACACTGACTTTGAACCTTGCACAGAAATCACTTTGAAATCAACAGCAGGTCTGTCACAAATCAAGGACTGCAAATATGTACCTCAAGGATCAAACTGCTATAAAAGATGGTTCATTCAGAACTCTTGAATAAATACCATCTGGTCTTGGTGACATACAACTGCTAAATTTATCAATGTGGTCCAAATCCTCCTCTATTAATACTTCAATTTGGGACAGTTCCTCAGATTTGCCACCTAAAAAGAATGGTACAGATAGTTACGTCCAAAGTAGACCGTGAAGAGCTTCAAAAGGATCTCACAAAACTAAATCCACGGTATGCCCACATCTCAAATACTGCGAATGGATGTGGTCACCTCATTCCAAAAGAGATATCTTGGCACTGGAAAAAATTCAGAAAAGGGCAACAAAAATTATTAGAGGGCATGGAAAGTTTGTATCTCTTCTTAGTAGAGATTAATAAGACTGGGACTTTTCAGCTTGGAAAAGAGATGAGAAAGGGGGGATAGAGGTTTATAAAATCATGACTGGTATAGAGAAAGCGAATAAAGAAGTGTTATCTACTCCTTCCTTGAACTAGAGGCCATTAAATGAAATTAATAGGTAGCGCGTTTAAACAAAAGGAAGTACATCTTCATACAACGCAGTGTCAACTTTAGAATGCCTTGCCAGAGGATTCTGTGAAAGCCAAGACTATAACAGGATTCAAAAGAGAGCTAGGTAAATTCATAGAGGATATGTCCATCAATGACTATTAGCCAGGATGGGCAGGGATGGTGTTCCTACCTTCTGTCAGAAGTTGGGAGTGGGCAACAGGGGATGAATTACTTGATGATTACCTGTTCTGTTCATTCCCTTGAGGCCGCGTAGCATCGGCCAATGTCAGAAGACAGAAAACTAGGCTAGCTGAACCTTTGAGCTCACCCATTATGGCCATTCTTATGTTCTGGACCCTGCAGTGAAGACCAATGCAAAGAAATGGTCTTACTTGTATGTTTCTTTAGCACCTCAAGGCTATGTCTACACCGCAGCGTTGTTTCAGAATAACTAATGTTGTTCCGAAATAACATAGTGCACAACCACAATAGAAGCCTTTATTTTGAAATGATGTCAAGCTGGAGGACTGCTTACTCCAACTCTTGGTAACCCTCATTTCACAAGGCGTAAGGGCAGTCAAGGAGGTGTATAGACAGCGCCAAATGACAAATTAAGCTATTTTGACATAAGCTGCACAGTTGACGTAGCTGAACTTGTGTAGCTTAATTCAACTTTAACCCTGCTGTGTAGATGTGCCCCAATTGTCCAGTGTCCCCACTTTTTTGGCAGGCTTCTGATGTACTAAAAAAATGCTGTTAGTTTTTGTGACATTTGCTAGTTGATCGTCCAGCGTTTATTCTCCTGTCTATTTTCCTTGGTAGGATTTGACTTCCAGTTCTTAAAGGATGCCTTTTTTTTTTAATACCTTTTAGCCATCTTGTTTGCTCTGCTGTATAGCATAGTGCCATTTGTTTAGTCCTCTCACTTTTTTTTTCTTTTATTTGAGCCATTTAGTTTGAGCCTCTTATGGTGGTGATTCTTTTTAACTTTCCATGCCACTTGCAAGCTTTTTGCTCTTGTTACTGTTTCTTTTAATTTCCATTTAACTAGCTTCCTCATTTTTGTGTGGTTTCCCTTTTTGAAATTAGATCATACTGTGGTTGGTTTCATTGCTATTCTCCCGCCTTCCAACAATGTTATATTTAATTACATTATGGTTGCTATTACAAGCGGTTAATTCATATTCACCTCTTGGGCCAGATGTTATGAACTATTAAGGACTAAATAACAAATTCTCTCTCCTCTTGTGGGTTCCAGGATAAACTGCTTCAAAAAGCAGTCTGTCTAGAAAATTTATCTCAGCAGCCCTTCTTCAAGTGACATGTATCCATTCAATAAGGAGATAGTTGAACTCGCCCATTAATTATTAATTTATATTATTGTTATTATTTTATTATATTTTCTGTTTTTTTAATCTGTTTAGCCTCCCTTAGAATTTAATAATCATCATCACCATCCTGGTCAGGTGATTGCAAGTATAGCCAAGCAGTGTAGATGTACAGACAGTGCTACTCCCATACCAGCACAACCTACACTATAATTACCTATGTTTTGTACCCTAGCATCACTTATTAAATGAGCATATTGATATAATACCGTTTCACCTTATTGTTTAGACTTCATGTTTGCCTACAACCACTTACAAAATTTGTCAATATCTAGTTGTCTGCCTTCATGTGATGTAATGAAATGGGACTTTTTCATTTGATTGGTTCTCTTCAGTTCCTCCTGTACTTTATCAACATTTATCTTCCCCTCTTTACTAAAATATAGAGTCCTCCTCTAAGGGATCTTTCTATCCAAACCATCTGCTCCTCCATGCTTGTTGGTTTTCACCCAGTCCTCAGTTTAAAATCTCCTCTATGCTCTTTTTAATGTGATACACCAGCAAGCCAATTCCACTTTGGTTTAAGTGAAGCCCATCCATCCTGTACAGTTCTTACTATACAGTGGGGGAGAGAGAGGGATGGAGGGACCTGGGTTTAGCCAGTGAATCTCCAGCAGATCTGGCAGTGAACCCTTTCTGACTAGATATACTCAACTGCCCACTACTGCCAAGTTTCTTTTGCTTTTAGATGATAAAATGCTACAAAGCAAAACCTTAAAAAAACCAAACTTAGCCCTGGAGCCTGACTCTGCATCCACTGAAATTGGTGTATTGCCATAGCGCCTGCATAGCTAAAGTGTGGATTTGGATATGAGGGTCTTGGGTAATATTTGCTTTAAAGCACATTGCAACTCCCATTTTGTTCTGCCTATCAGCACAAGCATTCCACAGGCATCACTTGAACCTCTCTGTGGGATTCCATAATGCACTTTTGAAAGGAGAATTTTGCTCTGGATGTGCAGTATAATGGTAAGATGATGCCACTGTACATGATTGCTATCTCCCCCAATCGACAGGTTATGGAAGGCTAGGCAAGTTCCGAAGCATTTGGCACAATATTTATTCTTACACTGGTTTCATTTTCTGCTTAAAATGTTTGTTTTAGAGAAGTAGAAAATATCACTTGATCAGTGAGGGATGGGGAACTGTGTGCATACAACAAAGTTGCACTGATATAGTAACTATGTATCATTAAATTGTTCAGCAGATACATGTAATTTCTCAGCATGTGATGACTGATTTAATACTGCTTTGGGGACGTCAGTACATATCACAGTTTAGGATCGGATTGTATCAGATTTTTGGTTTCTGAGCCTCAAGTAATACCAAGCTACTTCCTCCTTCTTTTCCATGTTTACAATAAGCCAGAACAGTGGGCAAGGGATAACTACTGGAACTGTAGTACTGATTATGGTCCTGTCCCACTGGGATAAATTGATTGCCACTGACTTTAATGAGTAACAGAACAGAGCCTGTAAAACCTGTATGTTAAGAAATTAGTAGTATATAGTCAATTGGTGGTTTTCATTACAATTTTTTCTTGTCTAGGTTTGGTGAAAAACCAAGGTTATCAACAAGATGTAATGGTCCAAAGTGACATGAAAAGGTGTGTTATTTCACAAAAAGTTAGTAATTATTTGCCTAGTTCAGCTCTGGAGCATAACTGTTAGAACATAAGAACGGACATACTGGGTCAGACCAAAGGTCCATCTAGCCCAGTATCCTGTCTTCCAACAGTGGCCAATGCCAGATGCCATGAACAGAACAGGTAATCATCACATGATCCCTCTCCTGTCATCCATTTCCAGCCTCTGACAAACAGAGTCTATGAATACCATTTCTATACATCCTGGCTAATAGCCATTGATGGACCTAACCTCTATGAATGTATCTAGTTCTTTTTTGAACCCCATTAAATGCCTGGTCTTCACAACATTCTCTGGCAAGGAGTTCCACAGGTTGACTGTGTGCCGCATGAAGAACAATTTTCTTTTGTTTGTTTTAAACCTGCTACCTATTAATTTCATTTGGTGACCCCTAGTTCTTATGTTATGGAAACAACTAAATAATTTTTCCTTATTCATTTTTTCCACATTAGTCATGATTTTATAGACCTCTGTCATATCCCCCCTTAGTCTCCGCTTTATAAGGGGAATAGTCCAAATCTCTTTAATCTCTCTTCATATGGGATCCGTTCCAAATCCCTAATCATGCAACATCCCTTCTTGGATTATTTTTTTAAATGGAAAACAGTGCATTTCTAAGAACCCAATCAGTTACAGGTGACAAAAGTGTAATTCAGTAGACATAAGCAAGTCTCAGAGGGGTAGCTGTGTTAGTCTGTATCTGCAAAAACAATGCGGAGTCCTGAGGCACTTTAAAGACTAACCAATTTATTTGGGTATAAGCTTTCTTGGGTAAAACTCACTTCATCAGAGGCATCCGATGCTCAAATAAAGCTCATGATACCATCCACATGTTTTGTTAGTCTATAAAGTGCTACCAGACCGTTTTTTAAGTTTATCCTGTACAGACTAACTCGGCTACCCCCTGAAGCTTCAAATAAATCTGTTAGGGTATGTCTACACAGGAAAATTATTTCGAAATAACAGCCCTTATTTCAAAATAACTTTCCTAGTGTCTATACAGCCAAACCGCTATTTCGAAACTAAATCAAAATAGCGTAGCGCTTATTTCGAATTTGGTTAAACCTCATTCTACGAGGAATAATGCCAAATTCGAAATAGCTAATTCGAAATAAGCGCTGTGTAGATGCTTATTTCAAAATTGGGGGCCACCAGCCCTTCCCAGGGTGCCCTGGTGGCCACTCTGGGCACAACCAGGAAAACTTCCTCTCCTCTCCCCCAGCCCTAAAGGGGTAGACTCTGGCCACAATGCCTGTGCCAGCTCCAGGCCTGCCAGCCCAGAGCCAGCAATCACTGCCCCTGACCCAGTGGCCCCACCATGAGCCAGGCAGCCAGTGCCAGCCAGCCCTCCACTGCTCCCCGGGCCCAGTCCCCCAGCTCCCAGGAGCCTGCCAGGGGCCGGAAAAGGTGGCCGCCTTCCAGCTCTAGTGCAGCGATCGTGGACCTGATTGAGGTTTGGGGGGAGGCCTCCAATGTCCATGATCTCCACACTAGATGGAGGAACGTGGCTGTCTACAGATGGATGGCTGACAGCCTGGCCACCAAAGGCCACATGCGCACCCAGGAGCAGGTGCGCATGAAAATAAAGGCACTGCGGCAGGCCCATGCCAGGGCCACAGGGGGCAGCTCCCACAAAGGGGCAGACACCTGCCCCTATTTTGACTCCCTGGACCACATCCGGGGGGGGGGGGGGGGGGGGGCGGGATGGTCCGTGCCACCCTGGGGGTCATCGGTCCTGGAGCGGAGGGCCCTGACCAGGGCATGGGGGAGGAGCCCCAGGAGCTGCAGGAGCCCAGAGGGAGCGTGCCACGCAGCCAGGACACCCGAGCCATCCCAGCAGACCCGTCACCAGTGTCATCTGGGGAGGCAACAACATGTGAGTGCCATCACTGGCCCCTTATTGCGGGGCGGGGAGGGAGACAAGGGACTGTGTGCATTGGCCTTGCTTACCACGGATCACGCAGCAACCTGTGCACGTGCGAGCATGTGCCGTGCCACCCCTGGGCACGTGGCCCCAGTTGGCTGCCCCACCGGGGCCTTGGCCTGTTAGTCATACTCGTGTGTGAAGAGACACGACATGCTCCTGACCCCGGGGTGGGACACAGCAGGACGCCCTCCCTCCACAAGGCCATTCTACACAGAGGCAGGGAACATCTCCCCCCCACTTCACCCACACTATAGACAGCACAGGGGCACGGGTGCGGTCTCGAGGCAGCTCCCGCTCCCGGGGATAGCAGGACATTCCGAACATGGCCTGTGTGCAAGCACATCGGTTCTGATGGTGCAGGGAACGGTCATCCTCACCTTGCACAGGGGGGCTGGGCTTCATCCACTGTGTCTCCAGGGATACTGACCACCTCTCTTGTTTCTCCACAGTCACATCAGCTGCGCATGAAGGGTGCACCACCATGCCCAGGACATGCTCCCGCACCCGAGGGCTCCGCAGGACCACCTGTGCAGTGGAGGTGTACTGACAGCAGCACCTGGGGGCACTGCAAGCCCTGCACCGCACCCTCCAGAACTGGTACAAGAAAACCTGGAGCTCCAGCAGGAGCAGCTTGCCCAGGGCGGTGCCATCTGCCAACCCCTGCAGACCCTGGTGCAGATCATGCTGCCTCCTGCTGTTCCAGCTCCTGCTGCCTCCCCAGCTACCGCACCTCCTCCCACTCCTTCTCCCCCTCCCGCTTCTCCCTCCACCTCCTCCACACCCTCCAACCCCTGCCCATCCCCCCCGGGGACGCAGAGGCGCCCGCATCCGCGGTGCTGGGAGACAGTTGGCCCGGTGAGACCCCCACCCCTGAGTTCTGAGCTTCCCCTCTCCCTTCTTCCCCTTGCTTCCCCCTTCCAGCTCCCTCCTCCCAGGTGTCTCCCTCCCTTCTCCCACCCTCTCTCTTTCCTTCTCCTGCCTCCTTTCCCCAGTCTCACCAGAGTTTAACCCTCCCCCCCCCCACAGTTTTGTTACATAAAGACAGTTCGTGTTTATTAAAAAACGTCTATTTTATTTTACATCAGGAAGGAGGGCTGGGGTGGGTAAGTGGAAGGACGTGAGGGAGGAATGAGGCACAAGCCCCCAGTGGGGCAGACCAGGGAGGTTCTTAGTGCTCCTCAGGGTGGAAGCTCTCCCGCAGGGCCTCCTGGATACTGACAGCCCCCCGATGGACCTCCCGGATGGCAGCCTGCAGCAAGTGCAGCCAGGCCCGCAGCAACGCGTCCAAGAGAAGCACCAGAGTTCCCAGGGACAGCTCTGGCTCCATGTTGCAGAGTGCTGCGATGTCCCGAGTGAGGGCAACCAAAGCACGCCAAGACAAAAATGCTTTGCTGTCCCTCATTGAGGAAGACAAGCAAGCAGGGAAATCTGAGAACTGGCTGTTCGGGGGAGGGGGGTGGGGGGGGGCCTTTAAGCACAGACCTCAGTTAGCCTCAGGTAGCAGCCACACAAGGTAAGTCCTGACCTGGTGCCCTGCCGGAACTGGTTCCGGCCAGCCTTAAATACGATTCACAGTCCACTCAGTGTGGATGCGCTATTTCGAAATAGCAAAATGCTATTTTGAAATGCATTTTGTGTGTAGACATGTTATTTTGAAATAACTTATTTTGAATTAACTATTTTGAAATAAGATATTTCAAAATAACTCTGTAGTGTAGACATATGCTTAGTCTTTAAGGTGCCACAGGACTCCTCATTCTTTAAGTCAGGCAAGAGATGGCTTGAGCTCATGCGATTTAGTCTTTGTATCTGGCATCTTATGGAAATAAGATATGGATTCCTAATTCCTTTCAATGTCTTTTTAATATGTAATTTGCATATGTACTGTTTGCTTTTAAATATCAGAAGCTATGTTAAACTTGATGTAACAGCAGACAGTATTCTCTTGTGAATGTAGACATGTAAGGTCATTTCAGAACACCACATTAGATCTGCTGTAATATCAAGTACAGGATTTGTTCAGAGCATTGTTTTCTATATTGATCATCATAATTAAAGAAATAGTGGAATGTGTCTAGAGAACTTTTTCAAGTACTCCCTAGGCCTTCTTGTCTTTCCTCAGGTTCTCTCATCTACAGTACATAAAAAAAGCAGTATGCCTGGGTTTCCACTGTATGGAATGTAAAACCTGTTCAAGTATGTGTCTGTGCACCTGTCACCCTCTCTTGCTTGAATTCTTATTGCCACACTCAGGTTCCAAAGCTTATATGCATTGAATTGTCTGTCTCCTGTCGAATGCAGGTACTGGAACAAACATGATTTTTTGTGACTTGCTATTAATGACCGCATAAGAGAAGACTAATGCCTCCCTTTTTGTAATGACATTGAAAGTCTGAGCCTAATGCCAGATCGCAAGAACTGGGGATGATATCAACAGAATTTCTCCCATGCTGTAGCTCTCAGTAGAGTTTTCCTCCATGGATATGTCACTGATTCAATGTTCTACATAAATCATATGCTCTTTGAGCTGCTCAGTACAATATTCTCTCTGTGTAGCCCACAGAGAAACCTTACAACTTAAAGAATGTGTCTGTTTATGTTTTCAGCTGATAGATTTTTCTCTTATCCCTTGACGTATAACACATAAAGGATTAATTTCACCCCAACATAGAAAGGCCCAGCTCAAGGCATATATGCCAGTTCAGCTCCCTCTGTGGGATTTACATGGTGATACAGGTTGAACCATTCCAGTTTTTCACTCTCTGGTTCAGCAACATCCATGGTCTGGCATGATTTGAGTTAGCTGGATGTCCACTTATCATGGGTATGAAGAAGTTACTAACCATGTGCAGTAAGGATGGTTCTTCAAGATGTGTGTCCCTGTGGGTGCTCCACTCAGGTCTCGGTGCATCCTTGTGCCACTGATCGGAGGTTTTTGGTGAGCAGTGCCCCTCGCACTGTGCCTGCACACTCTGCATCTCGCGCTCCTGCCACTTGCTGAGTGCATGTGTGGCACAAGCCCCCTCTGTTCCTTTTCTACCTGAAGTCCCTTAAAAACTCCAAGCAGAGGGGAGGAAGGGGGGGCAGTGGAGCACCCACAGGGACACGCATCTCGAAGAACCATCGTTACTGCACAGGGTGAGTAACTTCTTCTTCTTCGAGTGGTGTCCCTGTGGATGCTCTACTCAGGTGACTCAGTAGCTGTACCCGCCAGATGGTGGTGGGCATTGGAGTCATTTATGTAGAGGAAGGAAGGACCACATCTACCAGAGATGCGGAGGGTATTGGTCCTTTCTGTAGGGCGTAATGTTGTGCAAAGGTGTGATGGCAGGACCATGTAGCAGCTCTACAAATGTCCACCAATGGAACGTTATTTAGGAAGGCCGTAGTTGTGGCCATCGCACACGTGGAGTGAGCCCTGATAATCTGTGGTGGCTGCTTCCCACAAAGTTCAGAAACTCTGTATATGCAGTTGGCAATCCATTTGGATAGACATTGTGCCGAGACGGCTGTTCCCGTATGTGGCCCAGATGAAGCGATGAAGAGTCTATCCGATTTTCTGGTTCCCCTAATTCTATCCAGGTAGAACACAATAGCTCGTCTCGCATCTAATGTGTGCAAGATGGCCTCTTTGGAGGAAGTATGTGGTTTAGGAAAATATGCAGGTAACTAAATGGGTTCATTTAGGTGGAAGTCAGATATGACCTTCAGGAGGCTCTTCAGGTGAGGCCTGAGTATGACTTTATCTTTCATAAAGGTAGGGAAAGGTGGGTTGGCCATGATGGCTGCAATTTTGCCTATACGTCTTGCGGATGTTACTGCCACGTGGACACGTGTTGTGGTGAGGTAGTGGCTAGTGGTTCAAAGGGTGGCTTGGTAAGCATGATGAGAACCAAGTTCAAGTCCCACGGTGGCACCAGGGAGTGCAGGTTTGGGCGCATTTTCTGCAGGCCTGTGAGGAATCACTTCACCATCAGATGCGCAAAGAGAGAAGTTGTCCATGGGTTCGTGGAATGCCGGGACAACTGCCAAGTGGACATGGATCGAGCTGATAGATAGGCCTGTATCACTGAGGTCTATGAGATAACTACAACATGGTAGGTATAGGGGCGGTATTCAGGTGTAAGCGGTGAGTCGTGCACCATTGTTGAAAACGTGTCCATTTGTTCTGGTAGGTGCTTCTTGTGGAGGGCCGTCAACTGTTCAGTAGGAAGTGTTTGACCCTGTCTGAACAGGTAAGTTCTTCATTCTGGAACCATGGAGAAACCATGCTGTGAGTTTCAGAGTTTTGATGTTCAGATGGCATGTGGGGTGGGGTGGTCGCTCAGACCCCTGACCAAGACTTCAAATTTGTTGCTTGTGTGAAGTCGATTGTGTGTTGGAGGACTGGTTCTGTTGGAGCATTGCTTGAGCCTGTTGTTGTCTGGCCTCTGCTGTTGTCTGTAATAGTTATAGTCCCTTGGCCTTTGGTGGGGGACATTTTTGCATCTCTTGTTAGGTAGATTGTACATCCCCAGAGTGTGGAATGTGGTATGAGAGTCCCTCATAGAATGTAGGACTTCAACTGTCTTTGTGGCAAACAGCTGGTTTCTATCAAAGGAGAGGTCCTCCACCTTAGATTGCAATTCTTTTGGAACCCCTGATGACTGCAGTCACAAGGCACTACTCATTACAATTGCTGTAGCTGTGGCCCTGGCCACTGTGTCAGCGACATCCATTGCAGCCTGGAGGGCAGTTTTTGCTATAGATAAACCCTCCTTAATAATGGACTGGAGGTGCAGTCTCTTATTCTCAGGAAGGTCCTGTACCAGCTCCTGTAATTTAGCATAATCATAGTTAGCCAGGAGGACTGTATAATTCGATCCTGAATTGGCGGGTGGTAGAAAAGTATACCTTGCGGCCAAAGGTATCCAGCCACTTATGCTCCTTGTCTCAAGGTGTAGACTTAAATTGTGGTGTTGTAGACTTGTGATTAACCAAGTCTATGACTAGCAAGTTTGGTTGGGGATGTGCAAAGAGGAAGTCCATGTCTTTTGCTGGGACGAAATATTTTCTGTCTGCCCTACAATTTGTTAGGGGAATAGAGGCTGGAGTTTGCCAAAGCACATCTGATGATTCCAAGATAGCTTTGTTAATGGGTAGGGCTATCTTTGAGGATGCTGTGGGTTGTAGTATCATAAGTAATTTATATTGTTTGTCTTGTACCTCTTGGAGTGTAATGTCCTGTGATTGAGCTACCTGTTTAAATAATTTTTGAAAGTGTTTTAGATCATCCGCTGGTGGAGAAGGCGATATCTGGAAAACTGCCTTGTGTGATCTAGTAAGTCTGGGATTGTGTGAGGAACTGTCCGAGTCTGAGTGAGGTAAGTTATCAATGTCATTGGAGCCAGCTTGTGTTATTAGTGAGGGTGGGTGAGATGGTAAGGAATGTGTGGATATAGTCAGGGAGTGCATAGTTGTGTGCTGTGGTAATGCAGAAGCTGTATCTCTTGAGTGGTAAGCATGGGAGGAACGTGGTTGATACCCCTGCCATGGTTCCCAAGGGGGCCACTGAGGCTGAAATTGCTGTGGAAGATACATCCATGGCTGGCTAGGCCACAGGAGATGTTGTTGTAGGGAATGATCCCGATATGAATGCCAGGAAGCCACTGATCCAGATGGGGATGAATGGCACGATGAAAATCTACTCCAATGTCCACTGCCATAGTCAGTTCATGGTGAGAGCAGCGTAGGAGAGTGAGGAGCCCTTTCTGGCATATGAGTGTGCCCCTGGGCATGAGACACTAGTGAGGAGCGTGGAGAGCAGGCTCCTGGTCTGAGCGATGTGCCTGGCTGTGGCAATTTTTATAAATGGCGCGTCTTGCGCAACGCTTTTTTATGCTGCGGTGCCGGAGTGCGGTCAAGTTCGGGCTGGCCAGGGATGGCTTATTCAGGCATTGTAGAGGTGCCTGTGGGAGCTGGTGGTGGTGGCATATGTGGCTTTGTAGGTGCTGCTGCCTCAGCAGCACCAACCGATGTGGAGCACTTAGGTTCTGACTCAGCTCTCCTGGCTGATGCAGACTTGTGCTTCTCTGCAGTGCCGGATACTGACGACACCGGAGAATAAGAGGCTCGGGGCAGTGCTGGTAATGAGTGTGCCGGGGAAACCCGCAAAACTTGTGAGCCTTTACGGGGTAATGAGGCACCCCTGTCAACAGGCTTCTGCTGTCCCCGTGTCTCCTCAGATTTGTCCCTTGGGGGTTGTAGGGACTCCCAGAGGAGGTTTTTGAGCCACATTCCGCAGTCTTTTCTGGCTCTGGCTGTCATATTCTGACAATGCAGGCACTTATGTGCTGAATGAGTCTCTCCCAGGCATTTAATGCAGGAGGCACGCCTATCAGAAATAGGCATCAAGTCCCAACATGAGTCACATCTTTTAAAGCCAGGGGAACCTGGCATGTTGAAGGAAAAAAACTGTGGTAGCGACTACTCATTTTTATTTATTTTTAAGTAAATGTTGAAAACTGTCAACTGACTAAACTATGAAGAAATTCTAAACTAACAATGGAATTCCTTTGTTTTTCCTGTCAGAAAGAAGAGCACTGCTCTGACTCCGTCTTCAGCCGAGGACGGTAGAAAAGGAACTGAGGGGACTCGTGCCACGTGCGCACTCAGCAAGCAGCAGGACGGCAAGACGTGGAGTGCGCAGGCGTAGTGTGAGGGGCACTGCTCGCCAAAAACCTCCAATCAGCAGTGCAAGGATGCACCGAGACCTCATTGGAGCACCCACAGGGACACCACTCGATGAAGAAGGCCAAGTTTCCCATGGTCCCATAAAGTTTCTATACAGCCATGAGTTCTCATTCTCAGTGTTCTGTGCAAATTTATCTCTAAATGTCTTCCAAGAGCCCAGTATGCAGTGGAAGTGTTGGTAATGCTGCTAGACAATATTGACCTCCCATGGTTCAGCAAATTCTCTCGTTCAGCACCTGACAGGTCCCAAGGGTGCCGGACTAGAGAGGTTCAACCTGTAGCAACTCCAGTGTAGAAGGCCATCACTTAAGTGGTCTGCTAAGCAGTATGTGAAGAAACAGAGGTCAGGAAAATCCCACTGAGCTTCTGCAATCATCCTGAAAAACTTTATTTCAATTATATGGGTTTGTAAATGTCCTGATCAACAAAATACTAGGAAAAAACAATCAAGGACCTTTTCATCTAAAATATTTATTTGACTGGACCAAAAAGGTGTTGCATTAACTTGTATAACAAACAATAGTTAATGGATGCATCATCTCTTTCCAATGCAAGTTGTACATTGTTTCTTATTAAAAAATAATGTAGCAAAAAGAAACTAACTTGGGGCTTTGGTTTCTTTTTTTCCCATACAAATTAAAAAGCAGTCAAGTGATCTGAGATTAAACCCCCACAACTTACACTCAACACGAATTGCAAGAATCCTTTAAAAAAACTTTTACACAATATTGTTAAAACCTATACAAAATAATTTACTATTTTAAATATTGTTTAAATATTCTTTTTTTAAAACTATTAACTGTTTAATTTATGGTTGGAATTGATTTTTGGCATTGTGACAATTTACTTTTTTAAATATTATAAAACCTTCATAGTAAATATAAAAACAGAGCAAGTAATGTCCATTATCCAATAATATTTTACATATCAGTGCTCTAATGTGAGCTTTGTACTCTGTCTGCCAGACAAGTCATAACTCAGTTGTGGCTCTACCATTTAAGAGAATTCACTCACCACAGTGTAAGACCATAAGAGCACTACCAACGTGTATCTTCTATATATTATATACACATACAGTATATAGTATGTAATTCCCACCTTGATGCATCGGGCTTTAAGTGTACATCCCCCAGCATTTAGATCAGACTATCTTTTAGCACACATGCATATAATACCTACAGTTTGGAAAGAAAATTTTATCTGTTTTGCTCAGCCCAGCGGTCTGAAAATTTAAAATGGTAAGCAGATTCTTCATGTAACAAAATAAAAATGCACTGTTATAACTGCTGGCAGCTGTCATCTCGCTGTAAAAATGGCAATATTTATCGACCAGGCTGTCTCTAACTAAGAAAATTAGGACTCACCTTTGGTGCATTTCTGTGTTAGCAATAAAGGAGGCTGTAGTGTAGATAGGATGCTGGCATCTTACCCCCAAGTTGTCGAGCTCTATTCTAAACAGTGTGAAACAGCAGTGGTTAAAACACCTGAGTTTTAGCTATATTATGTTCTCCACCATTGCTACCTCTGGAAGAGCTGCCCTAGAGGAGAACTCTAAGTCCCACTTTTCCAAGTGTAGACACAGTCTGCTAACATGGGAGCTTGATGTCAAATTTTAATTTGCTGTCCATCTAGCTAGCTACACAACTACTTCAACAATGAACTGTAGTGTTAAAACAAAATGTTTTCTATTTACACTCTAAATTCCATTTGATGGTGAGCACTGTAGTCTGAAAAAAACATTTCTACCATCATGTTACACGGTAGAGATATTCAGATAAACATGTTAAACCCCTCCCCCCACACACGCTGCTGCCTCTGCTATAGAGGCAGCAGGGGAGGGGGGAGGCCTACACATAACCATGAAGGTTAACTGTTTACACATTTACAGTATCACATCTCTATTACATGGTACTGAAAATTATGTCCCCATCCAGCAAGATAGTCACATTAAAAAACTGGCTTCTATCCTATTGCTCTTTCAGTGTCTGAGAAGTAGTTGAGTTCTCAATTCAGTATCCACTTCAGTAAAAACTCCCACCACAATGGCATCTATTTGCAACCTTCTTGGCTATCTCAGAACTGAACTAGCTTCTGATGCCTAAACAGAGCGCCATTCTCTGCAATCCACAGTTCAGGCACATTGGCAAGACACTTCTCACCACCTGTTTTGTAGATAGAGGAATCCAGTCTCTAGCACTGCCAGCTCAGCACTTTCCTTGAAAACTTTTCCAGGGGAGAATTTTAAAAGCACAAATGATAAGTGCTTGGCACCTAATTATTTTGTGCACTTAAAACTTTTTGCACTTAAAACTTTAGAATGACTTTTCAAAACTGAATTCCTATTTAAAGTGTCCTGGTGAATACTTACAGCTTATGCACAGCAAGAAGAGTCATAGAATACTAGAACTGGAAGGGACCTCAAAAGATCATCAAGTCCAGTCCCCTGCCCTCATGGCAAGGCCAAGCACTGTCTAAATCATCCCTGTTAGATGTCTATCCAACCTTCTCTTAAATATCTCCAGTGATGGAGATTCCACAACCTACTTAGGCAATTCATTCTAGTGTTTAATAATCCTGGTATTTAGGAAGTTTTTCCTAATGTTCAACCTAAACCTCCCTTGCTGCAATTTAAGCCCATTGCTTCTTGTTCTATACTAGGTGGCTTCCCTCTGAGTTAATATTCTTTGAGCCACAGGCCACATCATGTAACACCAACAGGAGGAATCAAACCTGGGACCTCTGGCGCTTCATGCGTGAGCTGCTACAGGTACGTGGGTGGAGTTTTTCAGCATTAAACAAAACACTGAGCAAAAAGCTAAGCAGTTTTCTTTCCAGTATATTATGTATTAGTGAGTCAGCAGAAAGATGATGCTGTATCTAAAATGCTGTGCATGCATCAGACAAAACATTAATTTTGAACATTTAAATGGCTCATTTTGCTTTAGATTTGACATTTTTTTGAGCTTGTACAGAAATAGTTATTTTTGCCATATTTAAAAGTAATCAATAAAAAGACAGGACTCTTTGTAACAAATGAGATCTTGAATCCTGAATTTACCTTTTTAAAAAAGACAGGCTTCAATACAGCAAAATGAGTTCATCAAAACTTAGCAGTTGAAAGAATGTCTCTGCTGAAAAAGGCAGTGGGTATAAGCCCCAAAATTAAATTCCTTGACAAATCATTTGAAATGTGTTTTGAAATTTCAGCCCAGACATTTTGAATGGTTAAAATTAGGAGCTAATGGGAACAGGCTCTGAATCTTAAAGTTGGTACTGTCCATATTGGCAGCCTCAGTTTTTAGGAACCCAACTTAACACATTTGCAGGGGCCTGATTTTCAGTGTCACTGAGTACCTGCCCTCTGAAAATCAGGTGTGTTAGCTTGGGCTCCCACATTCACTAGTTGTTTCTGCCAACATCAGCCAGTGGGAATGTTCCCCCATTATAGCACTTCTCATTTATTGGCTAAGAGCCTGATCCAAAGCCCATTGCAATTAATGGGAATCTTTCCACTAATGCTAGTGGCTTTTTATTAGTCCATAAGATACTTTAGCAATAGCTCAAACATGGTGGACTCAACCCTGCAAACTGAATGCCCTATTTCCACACTGATTTCAGTGGGAGTTAAGATCCCTCAGCATCTCACAGGCTGGGGTGAGCCCCTCTAGACATTTCACTGTTTTTAAATGGGTCACTGAGGAAGAGTTTACTCATGATAAGGCATGTTCTTTTTTTAAAAACATGTACTCATCTATTTGCTACATAACATACCTTGGAGGATCACAGACATTTTTGCAGAATTAAGCAAAATCTTTAGACACAGCCTCTACAAAGTTTGGTGCTGACATTAAAATACCGATCGTACAAATAATTGTGAAGACAGAAAAGGCCATCAAGCACAGACGGTCTACCACAGAGGCTGCAAACTTCCATTCATTACAAATGGCTTCCTCCTCATCCTGGTCTCTGAACCGGTTTGCAATATATCGGACCTCCTCCAATATCTTTGCCAAATCTGGGTCACCTTCAGAGGGGTGTCCACTGTGCAGGAGCGTCTCTTCTTCCGTTGGCGAGCAGGTCATCCTCCCACAAATTACCCCAGAATCAGTGGTAGGAGTGCAATGGACCCCGTCCAGCCCCCGGAACCCAAGATAGAGCATGTTCCCGTTGCTGGCTTGTTGTCCGCTCACAGTGTTCATATCTACACTTGACAAGCTGCAACGACGCTGCTTGTGCTGACAGGCAGGGCGCACTTTATCCTCCCCTGGTCTCTTCATCCTCAGGAACCAGGCACACCAGTTCAGAAGGATGATTCTTGTCTGAAAGAAGATGGAGGGGTAAAACATCTTTGTAAGCAGGATTGTCATCAATAGCTATTTGTATTTTAGAGGCCTGGGCTCACCGCTTCCCAGAGGTGCTGCTGCACGTCCTGGCTTGAAGTGGTTTTCATTATACACAGGGTTTATTACAATTTGTCTAAATGGCTCTCAGCACCTCCACTATAAAAATTGTCCCTGAATTCCTGCTGCTCCCTGGTTGCTATTTGCTGATCTTGCACTGTAGCCTAGTGGTGGCACCATAACTGTTCAACAGAGTGATTCTCAGCCACTGAAATCCATTGTCCCACTCCCAGCAGTGCTGCTAAAGGCCATATGTAACTGTCAAATGATTACAGCCATGGGCTGGTCTGATACGAGTCTTGGTAATGTTGATTTCTTATTACAGTCATGTCAGTTCATGACAAACGTTGCTGGTTTTAAATAGAAACTGTGGACTTCTCTTTTATTAGATAACAAATATTTTCAGTGAGGCTCTAAGCAGTTTTTATTTACACTTGAGGTAATAAATAAAGTTAAGTACTAAAAACAGAAATAAGAGTAAAAGAATTGCCATCTAATACTGCATTGCTTTTTGGCGGTGGTTGCTAAAAATATGACATACTAATTGGATCGGATTGCTATATTTTACAGTGGGTTTTTTTACTATACTCTCGCACAAACCGCTTTTACGACAACTGATTGCAAACAGTATAAAACAGATCTGGATATACGAGAAAGCACAGATGGAACAGAAAAGTCCTTGGTAAAAAAGATTAGTTTCATTCTAGTTGTAAATCAATTCACTGGGTTTCATTTTATTAGTTTTTGCACTATTGTTTTCTAGCAAAGAACGCTCCAAGTTCAAATTCAGGCTTCCAAAGTTCAGCTCAAACAGGATTTCAAAAAATAATTCCAGTGTTTCTTTTTCATAGTCATAATGTCATTTCGTTGTCTCAAAGGGAAGATTACTCACCTTGTGCAGTAACTGAGGTTCTTTGAGATGGTTGTCCCTGTGGGTGCTCCATGTTAGGTGTTTTGGCACCTTGTGCTTATAATCAGAGACTTTCAATAGCAGTACCCCAGATGGCAGCACATGCACGGTACATGTCTTCAACCTGTGCAAGCAGTTAATCCGCACATACTGCCAACCATCCCTCAGTTCCTTCTCTACTGCAGACAGACAGGTTAATCATGGTGGAGACCTATTCTCTGGGTCTGAAGACAGCCTGGGGGATTTTCTCTATTAGAAGCAGCTTCAGTTGTAGGTCTCTGGCTTTGAGCGACCTGGCTGACAATTTTTTAAAGTGAGGACACTTTTGTGGAATATGTGCCTCACCCAGGCAATGGATACACTGTGAGTGTCCATCTGATATCAGGATCAAGAGCGTACAAGAGGTACGGAGTTTGAATCTCAGCGAGCCTGGCTTGGTGTTAAGCTCTAAGCTCCAGTAGATTTGTCCAAGGGCGTTAGGGTTCAGAATAAGAGATTTTTTTAAATTATAAAAGAATAAATAGAAACTAGAGGGAGAAATGTGTAAATGGAGAACTATCTAAAGTGTCTAAGGAGTGAAGTTCACAGAGCTACTGATGTTCCAACCTAAGCCTAAGGCAGTAGAGAAGGAACTGAGGAACGGTTGGCAGTGCACGCCAGTTAACTGCTCACACATGCATGGGACATGTACCGTATGTGTGCCACCACCCCTGTTGCTTGAATATTTCCAGCTATAAGATCAAGGCATTGAAACACCTAATGTGGAGCACCCACAGGGACATGCCATGAAGAAGAGTCATATGTAACTCTTGTAATGTAATTTATATTGGATTTAGCCTATGTATTAATTATTATTATTATTTCCACTCCAGCTCATCTGATGAAGTGGATTTTACCCACGAAAGCTCATGATACTATATAATTTTGTTAGTCTCTAAGGGTACGTCTACACTTGCTCCCTAGTTCAAACTAGGGATGCAAATGTAGCCGACTGAAATTGCTAATGAAGCGGGGATTTAAATATCCCACGCTTCATAAGCATAATCTCGCCTGCATGCTATTCCGCTCACCAGCTGATTCGAACCAGGAAGTGCGCTCCGGGACGCGTCAGTTCGAATCAAACCCTTGGTTCGAGCAAATGTTACTCCTCAAAAAATGAGGGTTGCAGCCTGAACCAGCTCCCATGAGTGTTTAATTGCTGTGTAAACATACCCTTAGCATTATGTCATCAGTATTCAGCTACTGTGCAAGATTCTATGTCTCGGCCATGCTATGATAGCACTACAGAAAAACAACAATTCGTGCTACTAGCTCATGAAGATGGCATCATACCTCAGGGAGAGTGGAATATGACCCACTGAAATACTCTTTTCATTTGGACTTGACATAGTCCCCTGGCTTGATGGAAAAATCAGTATATATGACTCATAGAAAGCTCAAAAATTCACCCTTCCACCTGAACAAACCTATCTAACAGCTGGTCACAGCTGCAGCTGTTTACAAGTGTACAATATTTAAATTTGGACACAGTACTTCATGAGTTCTTGCAAGTGTTTCTCTTTTAGGCTACGTCTACATTGTGGTACTTTCAGGATACCGGAAGTGTCCCGAAATAGCTATTCTGCATCTTTTGAGTAATCCTGTTATTTCAAAACAGATTTTGAAATAATGGGCATGCTATTCCAGCGTCCCTGTAACCCTCCTCCCACGAGAGTTAAGGGATGTTTTGGAAAAGCACTTTATTTTGAAATTAAGCACTGTGTAGACAGGGTCAAATTTCAAAATAAGCTATTTCAAAATTACTTTGAAATAAGCTACACAATTTGCATAGCTTATTTCGAGGTAAGGGTACAATGTAGACACACCCGGACTGAAAAATGAAAGGCCCACAAAAGGAAATATATACGGGCATTTTTGCTTAGCTGTGAAACTTTTTTTCTGGAAACAGCAAGAAGTAATGATAAGTCACCTGCCATTACTGCACATCTCTAATCTGAAACTTTATATAGTGAATAAGTAGTTATTAGTGAACTGGAATCAGACCTTACCCACTTTGGCATTTTCCCCCCATCTGGGTCATGATGGTGATACTGCAGAACAACAACAGTGACAACAACAGAAAGACCAACAATAATCATGGTGCTGGCAAAATACTGAGCTGTGAAAATAAACACATGATCAAGATGTAAAATTATATTGATACACAGGCACTTTGTACATTTATTATTGTGTGCTTGCATACACCTATGGACACAGGTGCTATTCTAAAATAACACAGTCAAAGTGGAAAACAAACCTGATTCTACACAAGCTACTTTTTAATACTTTGGGGAGAGATTTTTCAGAGGCAGAAAGGGTATTCAGTCATGTCCCCTCTAAGCTGCATGGCAGCACAGTCCCTCCCTGCAGCTGCTTAATCAGCCCCACCCAGTCAGAGGCTCAGGGCTCCATGCAGCTTAGAGGGAGCACTGATAGTCAAGCTCCCAACTCTCACTGATTTTTCAGGGGAAGTTGGAAACTGTTGTTTTCAAAGTATATATATATATATATGCTTTGAACAGACACACACATATATTTAGAGAAATTAGATAAAAGCATTAAATATTCTCCCTATACGGTTGCAACATAACACTGCTTTGTTTTTTAGCATCCAGAATCTTAACACCCAAGAACCAAAAACAGAGAGTGACAAAACAGACTGCTACCTGACAGCACAAAACACATATCGGACTCTTCCTTATAAAATCCTCTACTCTACAAGCAGGACCAACAAACCCCTTACACATTTAAAGTGAGAACATGTAATTTTAACACAGTTTTAATACAAAATAGGCACCTATTTTTAGTGCCTTTGAAAATCTCCCCTTTCATTACTGTTGTTATCATTATTAGTTAGTTGGTTAATATCAGAGAAAGCAATGGAAGTTTTCTGCTTATATTTCAATTTCTATGTGGAGGGATTGTAATGGAAAATTCTCCCACCCCTTTTTGGGTACTATTCCCAGCAATTTCCTATTTGTTTCATTTGACTTGCTCCAAATCTTCTAGAAAACCAGAAGACTGAAAGAATATATAGGAAAACAGAGAAAACTGTCTACAAGAGGACCCTGCTAATGACAAACTTCACTAGATGCCAACATAATAAGAGAGGGAGCTATTATGAGGCCCTGAGTGGGTGAAAGGCCTGCAGTGACCAAACCCTTCATTGAGCCCCTGTGAGCACCCTTTCTACTTGGTAGTGTCTCACACTCCCCACCCAATGTCTCTCTGTGACCTCCACTGTGCCTTTGTCTTCCCCAGTGTTTCCCAGTACTTGGGATACACTGCACAATGAATGCACAACCATTCCCATTGTCCGGTGTGCTCCCTGTTTGCCTTCCAACATATGTTCTCTCAGAAGAAGGGGCAGAGCACCCTTAATTTCCACTGAAATAATTTTTCTGTATCATGCAGGATTGCTGATTCAACTGCTGTAAGCATACAAATCACACACTTCCTAAATTTGCCTTATTTTTGCCTTGAAGTGATATAATCCCAACTTGCTTGATTTTTCTTTAAAAAAAAAAAAGAGAGAGAGAGACTAAGTTAAGGTTACCTATTAATGGCACTGAATCTGATGTTGCTGGCATAATTTCTGCCACAAGTAGCATAAAGACAGTAAGAGACAATAAAACAGTTATACCTGAAAGATAAACAGGAAGTACAGTATTAGGATTGCAGATTATTAAGTAATTGCTAATTTAAGAACAGGTCTGAAGAAGTGCTATGTGAAATTTATTCTCACAATAATACATCTTACACTGATTTACTCCTTGTACTCTATCCTATTCTCTTTTGATACTACGAAAATTCCAGTTTTACAGGGTAAACTCTTGTCAAACTAGTTTAAATTTGTCTATATCTGTGCTTTTGATACATCTAATACAAAAGCCGCCTTGATAAAATCCCAATTTTTGTGTACTTGTACAAATGTAGGAGCTGGACCTAATAATTTCTTTCATGGTTGATAAAATTGTCAGGCCCCTGGACCAGTTGTGGGGGGCAGCTCCCTGTTCCTGGAAGGAGTGGAGCCTCAGGAGGAGAGGGAGGAGCTGGGGACAGCCAGCCCTCAGTGCCACCCAGACCATGCCATTTGTGCCGTTTCTTAGAGAGTACAGTCCAGCTCCTGCCAGTTCCGCCTAATCACCAAGTATCTGAAAAACATAAAGGAGAAACTCCAAAGCGGGGAGGAGGGCAGGTAGTGGAGCACCCACGGGGACACACATCTCGAAGAATCGTCATTACTGCACCAAGGTGAGTAACTTCTTCTTCTTGAGGGTCAGAAAGCTCAGGTGGCTGGGATGGAGTTTGCGCGGGAGGGGTGAGAGCGCGTTCAGCTGGAATAGGAAAGGCCATGCGGCTTCATCATGAATCTGACTGGTGACAGCAGGGTGACCAGTGTAGAGAATAGCATGACGAGACCTAACATGTGCCGGACAATGGTGCTCAGAATAGGAATAACTGCAGTGGCAACTGTAGTAATGATGCCTGGTAGGTGATGAGTGTCTGGAGGAGAAGGTGCTCCTATGATCATCATGATAGTGATCATGATAGTGAGTATATGCCAATAACGTGGGCGATCTAGGTGATCTGGATCTGGGTCCTGACGATGCAGGAGACAAAGATGCGCATCGATGCCGATCATAATAATGAGGTGAAAGAGAACAGCATGCCACCGCGCTATGGTATTCCATGGTAATGCAGTGTCTCGGTACATCAGGAGGTGGAGGAAATGGCACCGGTGAAGGGGAAAGAGGCTCTGAAGAAAAAGTAATGCATTCTGGGCTGGGGGAAGGGTTAGCAACCCTGTGGGATTTGTGTTGGGCCTTAGTTGGTGCCGAGAGCTGCTCTAATGCCAAGTTTGTTGGACGCTGAGAAGCAGAGGCTCTCTTCGGTGCTGACGGGAGTGCCAGTGACGGCTGCGGTGCAAGAAGTGGTGCCTGCACTACTGAGAGCGCTGTCGGTGCCAGCTGTGCTGTCAGGACCGGTATGAGTATCGGTGCTGACGCTGGTGCCGGTGGCAGTGCCAAAGAGGACATCAGTGCTGTAGGTGCTGCTTCCAGTGATTTCAGTGCCGGGCTGGGATCCAGCGCCGACATACTGTGGCCCGTCTTTACTTTGTCAGGGCGGCTTTTAAGGGCCATGGCTGAAGTACCCGGTTTGTCACCAATGCTAACACGGGTCAGTGGCAAAGATCTAGCTGGGGAGGGTTTCTTCTTCGGCAAGCAGTGATACCCAGGCGAGGTGACCCAGCTTTTGTCGGCACTAACTGAGTCCAACTGAGGTGGGGAGAGTTCCGTTCATGAGGGCTGGAGTGCTTTATCAAACAAAAGCATCCTAAGCCTCATTTCCCTGTCCCTTCTTGCTTGAGCTGTTAGTTTAGAGCCATGGGGACACTTTTGCGGGATATGGCCTTCTCCCAAACACTGAATGCAGCGGGAGTGCCCTTCTGACGCAGGCATAGGCTGCTGGCAGGCATGTCTCTTCTTGAATCCAGGCGATCCAGGCATGGTCGACCTTTTTATCTCTCTCTTCTTTATTATTAAGGTTATTATTGTAGTTTTTAGTTGGGGGGGGGGTTTGTTTGTTTGTTTTCAGATTATATGATTAGAAAAAAACTATTATTGAAAACTAAGTATCAAACTACTACTACGAACTATTCCTAACAACAAAGAACTAACAACTAATTTCAGTTCTGACAGGAGTTGAGGAGAGAGAGCTCACTCCGTCTGCGATCAAGGACAGTTAGGAGGAACTGGCAGGAGCCAGACTGTGTACTCTAAGAAACAGCGCAAATGGCACAAGGCGCTCAATGCACATGCATGGTCTGGCAGACGACTGCTGAAAAACCTCCAATCTGCGGCGCCGGGACAAGCCTGACATTTTCAGTTACCTACAGTGGAGCACCCACGGAGACAACACTCGAAGAAGAATCCAAAATTTAATCATAAATCTACCCCCAAAATAAGACCAACTTTTTCAAAGGGAGGCAAAGGGCAACTGGGGGCTCTGAATATATCACTTGCTAGTAAGAGGAATATAGACTGAAAATAATGCCACACTAAAATGCCAACATACATGTCCTTTACAACATAGCCTTTACTTAGTGAAATTATTCTTTCTTCCCCTTCAGCAAGTAACTGTCAAACAGTAGCCCTATTTGTAATACACGATTATATTAAAACTCTGTTATCTTACTGGTACATTTTTGTTATTTATGTAACTCTTAGCTTCCCCCTAACTAGCAGCATATCCTATTCTTTCACACCTTTGTTTAGATGCCACCATAACAGAAGCTTTAAAAACACCTTTTTATTAAATAGAAATGCACCAAGACAGCCTCAGCATGCTCAGGGGAAATATTTGTCTATCTAGCTACACTGAAATCAGAAGCCATTTATATACAGCCATAAGGTGGTGAATTATATGAATCCGTGGTGCCCAGGCACCAGGAGTATTCCTGGCTCAGGGGCTCTGTTCCACCAAAGTTTGGGGCCAGGTCTCTCCCTCTGTCCTGCCATCCTCCAGCCCTGCCTGACACCCCCGGATGATTTAAAATAGCCCAAGGACCCCAACCACCACCAGGACAGTGGGGCCAGAATGGCTTCCTGCCACTAGCTCCGCACCATTGCTGGCACCTTCCTGCAGCCCAGAGGGGGTTGTGTGTGTGTTTCCACACGCTGCCCACATCCCAAGCACCCCATGGGAAGCTGCAGAAGTGGTGCCTGCAGGCAGCAGTGTGTGAAGACCTCCTGGGCCCTCCACCTGGGTGCCCCAGGTTAGCACCACACACCCCCACCGTCACCTTCCGCAGCCCATGTGCACTCTCCTCCTTCCCAGAGTTTGGACAACCCTCCCTTACCTCCCCTCCTGCACCAAAACTTCCGCCAAGAGCCTGAACTCCCCATCCCCTCCTATACTACCACCCCTTGCCCCATCCCAGAGTCTGCACCCGAGGCTCCCTCCCAAAAGCACATTCCTTCCCAGAGCCTAATCACTCACCCCTTCTGCACTCAAACTCCTTCTGCACTCAAACTCTTTCCCAGAGCCCACATCCCTCTCCTACCCAAATTCACTCCCAGAGCCTTAGGCAGGTGAGGGGAGAGAGCATTTGAGTGGGGAAGGGGTGCAGGCTCTAGATATTCTGGGCACCACCAAAATTTTGCAAGCCTGCTGCTCCTGTGTATAGCCAACTTTCAGAATACTTGGCAAATGTTTACCTAGTGAGATTTTCTCTCCTGAGTCAGCTGGAAGCAGAAAAACTAATAGGGCAAGTGCCGATATCAGCACACAAGGAATGAGAAGATTGAGTCCATAATACAGAGTTCTACGTCTCATAGTAACTGTGAATGTCACATCTGGGTAAGGTTCTTTACAACATTCATAAAAACTCTCGCTCCTTTTTCCAGGAACTCCTGCATAGAAAAAACATAGGGAGAAAAGCAGAATGGAATGTATGTTAACATAGAGGGCACATTTAGACAAAAGCCTCCAAGTATTGTCCCTGAAGTCCCACAACAGGTAAAATGTTCCTCTTTAATTTCAATTCTCTTCCCTGTTACATGACAAAAATTATGAAGAATCAGAGTCAAAAAGGTATTCAATGAATTTACAATGACAAGAGTTCTGTTAGTGCCTGTACCTTCTTCCAATGTTCTTTACCTTTTATCTGTTTTTCCACCACATTTCAATATCATTGGCTCAGACTTTCCTAGTGTGTACGAATCCACTGCTTGGTAACCCTAATATGTAGCTTCATTTTTGTCTGCAATCTACAATGAATTCTGGTTCATGTGTCTGCCATAGATCTATTAGGTAAAATGGACTGATGGATCAGCATGACTTTGTACTGGTTCTTGCTATCTGCGCTGTGTACATTTTTACTGTCTGTAAAAAGACAAGGGACCTGATCATCAATTACGTGGGTCCTTTTGTACTGATCTACTTTTCCTTCTACTTTAAGGTCTTCCGAAGTACAGAGTATAAGTGAAAATCAGGTCTAAGGAGCTTACCTACTAGATCCCACTCTCCATTTGAAATGTACCCCGATATATCTGCTGCTTGCATTTGTAAATCCAAGGACCATCCACCATAGGTCCAAGATCCAAACTTCAGATTGCACTTCTGAACATCAAATGGAAACCAGCGCACATCTATGTAGCATGAGCTCTTGAATATGCCTACAGTAGAGTTTTAAAAGAACAAAAAAAAATAACTGAAATGCTTGTTTCACATACTATTACATCTGGATTTTTTTAGCTGATCCCTGTTACACACTGCAGCTGTCAAGTACTTACTGTGAGGGTTTGTCTACACAACACAGAAAAACCTGCAGCCAGCCTATGCCAGCTGATTTGGGATCGCAGGGTGGCAACCGAAGCCCCGAAGCATACACAGCAATGAAAAAACATTGGATGCTACAGAGGTGGTCACTCTAGAAGACCCAAAGATAGACAGAAGACACCTGATTCTAAGAATTATACTCTAGGAAAAAGAAAGAGTAGCAGATGTACAATCAGACACTGCTCACAATATTTCAAAATTTCAAATATGAAATACAAGACTTTTCAGGAATGAGCTATAAACCAAAAGCTGTTCTTAGAAAATGTTCAGTGCATCATTTCAAATGGCCACTCCATTCAAGAAATTAGTAAATTGCTTACTATGGGAAAGAATTCATGAAAGGAAAGGCTACATTCATGGAATAAATTATTCATATTCAATTATTCCTTCAGCTTTAGGAAACAAAATTCTTTGTATATTAAATGGTCATGCCATTTTTATTTCTATTCATAATTCCACACTTCTGAAACCACAGATTGATAATAGGAAATGAGGCTAAACTAGTTATATGACAGAGGATTTACATCACTGAAATTACTAATTTTATTTTTCTATGGTGATGTCTCTGCAAGAGTGTTTTCTTAAATGAGGCATATATAATTATGGGTCCTCATGTGTAATTTATATACAGGTTGTACCTTCTTTAACCAGGACTCTCAGGTCCAGCAACATCTGTGGTCCAGCATGGATCACAAAGCCCAGGAACAGGGAGATCTAGTGGTGGGGCAGGAGCACGGTAGGTGGGATCTGAGACTCAGCTGGGAGCCCAGTGTTGGGGGGCGGGTGGCACAGCCAGGGAACTCTGGCCTGGCCCTGTTCTGGCTCCAGCCTCAGCCCTGGCAGTAGCCAGTGAACTCTGGCCCCGACTCCGGCCGCAGAGCCAGAGCCCCAGCCCCGGTCCTCTGTCCCAGCCGTGGAACTCCAGCCCCTTCTGCGCAGCTCCGGCCGTCGTGTTGGGGCTGGCATCAGCTAGACAGCTCCAGGTGGCTGGGGCAGCACAGGCCATGAGGGGAGAAACCTCCCCTCGTCCAGCAAATTCTCTCGTTTGGGACCAGCCAGGTCCCAAGGGTGCCAGACCAGGGAGGTTGAACCTATAGCTTTAAATCTAGCGAATAGGTGCTATCTGGTTTTATATGTAGTATGAGAGTTTATATCCAAACTATGAGACTGCTTCACAAATGTAGGCAAGTGCTATTAGAAGGAAACAATCTACTTCTTACCTGGGGGCAGGTATTGGCAGTGTCCTGAAGAATTGACCAAAACATTGGTATGAAATGTTGCATCAAACCGCTCATCAGCACTACAACGGGGAGGAAGAAGAGCTAATTATACTCAAATGGAATCAATCAGGTCAAAAAATTGCAGTATTCTTGCAATGTGTAGATCTTCCCTTCTCCTCCCCAAACAAAACAAAGCAAAAAACAAACTCTTGACTGATGCTCTTCTAACTGCAATTTTATCTCAGTATTGTGTACATGATTTGACTTCCTGGGAAGATAAATACAATTAATGGCCTCCTTCACTTGCTCTCTGATCTACTAGTCTATAATCTAAGACTAGATTAATGACCATGGAATTGTACAATTGATTTCAATTTGGGAAAAATGCCCTTTCCAAAATCCTAGAGGAACTGTATTAGTTATGTGCTGGCAACAAGAGAAAACCAGATCTTTCATTAAGAGGAGATAATGAACATTGGGGCATGTCTACACTACAGAGTTATTTCAAAATAACAAGGCAAATGTCCGCACAGCAAGCACGTTATTTTGAAATTACCCAGATATGCATTCCTCTATAACCTCTATGCAAAATATGTCCTGTCTGCAAAGCCACAGGATCCAGCCCACGGACACACTGGGGAGACTCATGCAGACTCCCTGCTTGCTCTCTGGTCCCCTCCCTCCCCACATCCCACAGGAAAGCGGCTGCCGTGGCCAATTCTCTTTATCAGCTGTAAGCTCAGGGGAAGGGGGTGTGGTGCATTACATGCTGCTCCCACCCCCAATACAATCTCATTGGCCGATTTCTGGCTGACTCCCTCGCTTGCCCACCATGGAGGGTCAGACTTCTGGCAGTGACACTGACCCTACATTCCATGCTCCATGGGGGAGGGAATCAGGAAGGATGTAGTGACTGAGACAGGGAGTCTCAAAGGAATTTCTTCAAACAGGCAGCGTGTGAAGCACCATTGTCCCCTTCCCTCAGACTCTTATTCACCAACGCACATGGCCCCTACAGCCTCTGCATGGGTGGGGCAGGCAGAAAAGCTGCCTGAGAAAGGTGCTAGACTGCTGGCCAGGAGTCACCCAGGTAAGTCTCCCGGCCAGAGTCTGCCGCTAGCACTCCAGCTCCTCCCTTCCCCCAACCCACTGCCACCCCATATAACCCATACCCTCTGTCCCCCTCCTAAACCCATACCCCTCCTGCACCCTAATCCCCTGCTCGAGATCACATCCTAAACCCTGTTCCACCCCTACACCCCAATCCCTGCCCCAAGTCACAACCCCCTCCTATCCTAGGTCACAACACAAATCTCTGCACCCCAAACACCTGCACCCCAGTCCAGTGTCCCAGGTCACAACCGTCTCCTTCACCCAAACCCCATACTCCCTCCTGCACCCCAGTCCCTTACCCCAAGCTCCCTTCTGCACCCAACCTCCACCCCAGACCCCGCATCTCCTCCATTAATATCATGGAAGAGCAAGGCCCTTGACCACTTTCCAAAACCTTGGAGTGACCTCCCCATCAAAAATTATTGCCCACTCCTGCTCTACGAGGAACAACACTTATTTCAAATTCACTATTTCAAAAAAGGGCAAGTGTGGATGCTCTTCTGTGCTTATTTTGAAATAATTGGCCTCCAGGGCTTCTCACCGCTGCCCTGGTGGCCACTCTGTCTACTCCTCACTTGGCCTACTTGGTCTGGAGATCACACAGCAGCCTGTGCATGTGGGTGCACAGGGAGTATGGGGTTTGGGTGAAGGAGGCGGTTGTGTCTCCAGTCTGGAGCACCCAGCCCCATAAGGCTGTCACACAGGAACCTCTCTCTCCTCCTCACAAGGTTTGTGGAGAGTCCTGCTTTACTCCCAACTCTGTGGTGGGACACATTCCCATAACAAGCCACCACTAATGAGGCTGGGGTCATGGAACCACACAGCAGTGCCGCACTCGGCATAGGGTCATGCCCGCACTTTTGGGCAGCATCAGTTCCTGGTCAAGCACATTGAGGCAGAGGACACCAATCCCCTGCATGGGAGCCTGCTGGGGGGAGGAAGAGGTGGTTTCTCAGTACCACCCCTTCCCAAAAAGTGGCATCTGCCACTCATACAGACCTCCCCCAATTCTCCCCCTCCCTCCCATCTTCTCCAGTGGGCAGAGATAGAAGTTCTCCCTCTGCGGGACACTGCCACTGCTGGACCCAGCATAGGTGCAGCACAGAAGGAAGGCAAGCTTCCCTGCCCTCCCTCTCCCATCCGCAGGCTCCTGCCCTGGCTAGCACCTTTCCATGACTACTTGTCCACAGGACTGCTCCCTTGAGACATCTGTGCCCTTGCAGGAAAGGGCCCACTGCTAGGCAACAGATGGTCTAGCTCAAACACATCACCATCGTCTGAACAGATACCTTTGTTATCGGCTCAGATATTAGGGCTAGGCTTCATGCACAGTGTCTCCTAGGATGACTGCCCTTCTCACTTTTCTTCACAGCTGGGCCAGCTGCGAGCATGGCACAGCCACCACCTTCCCACACCATCCTCCCAACCCCGCATGACCCACAGGCACTGGTGACCCCGCATCAACGTGGTGCAAGAACACCTTGAGCGCCTCTATTCCTTGAACAGGAACTTCGAGGAGGAGCACCAGGATCACGGGGCTGACCAGGATCTGAGGTGGATGATCTGGGAGCAGCTGTTCCACCAGCACAAAGCCATTTGCTCCTCAAACACCACCGCCGTGGAGAGCCTGGCCACGGCCATCAGTTGGTTCATCAGCCACCACCACTCCCTCCAGCTTCTCCTAAGCCCCTAGGGCCACACACATGAGGCAGTGGGACCTCTCAAGCAGCCAAAGCATCCCAATACACCCTAGGCAGACACCAGTCCCAGCCCCATCCCTGAGCCCCTTCTCCCCTCTCTTCCCCTCTCCCAGATTTTTTCACCAGTCCCTCCCCAGTTATATATTCCCCAAATAAAAATAACTGAGTTTGTTTCAAAACAAAAAGTCTGGTTTATTTTATCTGTGGGTGAGAGGGGGAAGATGAGAAGGGAAAACAGGGGAATGGAGGTGTGGGGAGGCCCAGGGGAGAGTCTCATGACTGTCCTTGGTTGAAACACTCTCCCAAGGCCTCCCAGATGAGTATATCCTCCTGATGGGCTTGCCGGATGGCAGCAGTGTGCAGCTCCTCAAAAGCCCTGGTGAGCCACTCAGATTCTGCTCCCCACCCTGGCAGGAAAGTCTCCCCCCTGTTCTCACAAAGTTTGTGAAGCATATAGCAGGCCGCCAGCATGTGGGAGGATGTTCCAGTTGCCAAGGTCCAGGGCAATAAGGCAGCTCTGGAACCTCCCCTTCAAGCGGCTGAAGGCACCCTCCATGATGATGTAGCACTTGCTGAGTCTGTTGTTGAGGGTCTTCTTCGTGGGGTCCAGGTGTCCCATGGAGGGCTTCATCAGCCAAGGAAGCAAGGGGCATGCTGTATCACCCATGATGCATGTAGGCATGTCCACCTTCCTGACCCTGACTGTGTGGTTGGGGGAAAATGTGTCAGTGTGCATCTTCTGGAAGAGACTGGAGTTCCTGACTGTTGTGCACCTTCCCTGACCACCCGATGTACATGCCCATGAACCAGCCCTGGTGGTCCATGAGAGCCTACAGCACCATTGAAAAGTACCCCTATCTTTTGATGAAGCCTCAGTGATTGGGGGCCAGGATGGTGATGTGGGTGCCGTCAATGCCTCCCCCCCCGCCCCGCAGTTGGGAAAGATTATGGCAGCAAAGCCAGTGACCCTGTGCATCAGGATGGAATTGATGTCCTTCACCATCAATAGAACCATAGAAACATAGACTCATAGGGTTGCCAGAGCCCTCGGGAGTTCCCCGAGTCCAAGCCCCTTCCCACACCAGGAGCAACAGTTGGAAGAGTCCAAGCCCCTTCCCACACCAGGAGCAAGTACCCCATCCTCAGCAGGGCTTTGAAGCCGGGACTGAAATACCTCTAGGGACGGAGGTTCCACCCCCTTTCCTAGGAAAATCCCTTTCTAGAGCTTCACCACCCTCCTAGGACAATAGTAAGAGAGTCAAACCTGCATGAGCACAGTCCCCATGGGGTCGATCTCCCCATACCGAACTGGTTCCTCACAGAGCGGTAGCTGTCTGGTGTGGTGAGTGCAATGGCAACACGCTTCTGGAGGGGGATGGTGGGTCTCATCCAGGTGTTCTGTCACTGGAAAGCAGGGTTGAGCCACTCACAGAGCTCCAGCAAGGTCTCCTTCCACATGCAGAAGTTCCAGAGTCACTGCTGGTGGTCCCACTGCTCCATTACAATGCAGTCCTACCAGTTGGAACTGGTCTCCTGTCGCCAGAAGTGGCAGAGCACAGTGTACAGGGGAGGATTGATGGGCATGTGGTGCAGGAGGAGCACCCAGGCCTAGGTGAGGAGTCGCCCATTCTAGGCTAGTCGTTGTCCTCTTCCAGCACCACGTGGGCAGCCTGCATACAATGCACCAGGAGTTACAGCAGGAGGGCTAAGAGCTTGGCACGGCTTTGCAGCAGGTCCAGTTCCATGATGGTATCCGCAAGGGCATCCAGAGCATACGGTGTGAGTTTACAATCCCTCAAAGAGGTTGGCAGTGGAGAAGAGTCTGAGACGTGGCTGGAAAGGCTTTAAACACAAGCCTCAGCTAGCCTCAGGAAGCAGCTACAGGAAGTGACTGCTGTCCTGATGCCCTGCCCGGAGTGCTTCCGGGTGGCTTTAAATGTGATTCAGGTTCCAATCTGAGTGTGGACACACAATTTTGATATAAATCTGCACTATTTCTATGGCGATTTGTAGTGAGATCACACTATTGCAAAAGTGTTATTTCTGGGGTTATTATTTTGAAATAGCGTATTTTGAAATAAGTGCATAGTGTGGACATAGCCACTGAGTAGATTTATGACCAACTTCTTGTCCCTTCTGCCACAACAGGGCTATAGATTACATCTGCTCAATGAACATATTACTTAATGTATCTTAAAGTATGGTCAATCCCCACTGACATCAACAGGAATCTTCCATTCCCCCCTGTCGACAACTGATCAAATTCTGAGTATTTAACTTAGAATCAAGTTACAGGAGATTGGTTTACAGGAGGCTAGTAAAGTAAAAATCAGACTTTATCATTGTTTTAGCTTTTAATCTATTAATATTGTGAAATCATATTACTATTAGTGCTTTTTGTAATGCCTTAGATTATCTGTATATATATGCAAGTGATATTAAGATTAGGAATGAATTAGCTTCTCTGTCATTTGTTTTAAATTGTTACCTAATTGCATTTGCATGTGTATGTGTATGCGCGTGCATGAGCACAAAAAAAATCAGTTACTGCCAAGTGATAGCTCGCATACATTTGATATAGAATGAGGACATTCTACAGCTTATGTTATACAAAAGCTCAGTCTAGATCAGGGCTACTCAACATGCTGCCTGTAGGCTGCATGTGGCCCATGGCCCATTTGCATGCAGTCCGTGGCGCTTTGACCTGCCTCCCAGGCTGTCTGTCTGCCTCATCACTGTGGGCTCCAGTGGCAGCACCTCCCCGTGAGCCAAGCCGGGCAGGGCCACATCGAGACGGACTGCATGTGCAGGAGCTGCTGGCCGGCAGGAAGGGGTGGCAAGAGCAGCAGCAGAGCACGCCTGCCGTGTCAGCCAGTGTGGCAGCACCTCCCTGCAAGCGGAGCCACATGGCATGGCACTGAGCCAGGCTGTGGTGGCGTGTGCGCGGGAACTGCCAGCCAGCGGGGGGAGAGAGGCAGCAAGTGGCAGTGGCAGATCATACCTGACACGTTGGCCACAGCAGCAGCGCCTCCCCATGAGCGGAGCCGCGGCATTGAGCCAGGCCGCAGCGGCACGTGTGCAGGAGCTGCCGGGGCAGCAAGAGGCGGTAGGGGAGCTGAGCAGCAAGGCACGTGGCAAGGCAGTGGCAGAGCTAGGCAGCGAGAGAGCGAGGCAGTGGTGGAGCCAGGCAGTGAGGCTGGAGTGAGAAAGGTCTGTGCTGGGGCTTGGGTAGACTTACCATACGTCCGGTTTTTCCCTAACATGTCCTTGTTTTCACATGTTAAATCACCATCCAGACAGGTTTTTTAAAAGGCAAAAAATACCCGGGATTTTTTGCCCTGCAAAGGGCATCAGGGAGGGGGCGGCGGCATGTGCCTTCAATGGAATGTTCGGAGTCACGCGCCCGGACCATTCACATCCACTTTGCGCACAGGCCCCAGCACCTGGAGGGAAAAGCGCATGGCTCCGGTGAGACCCAGGGCATTACCCTCTGCCCCAATAGATTTATGTCTGTGGGAGGGAAAGGGCATTGGGTTAGAGCAGGGAGACTGGGGGTGCCTGGTTCTGGGGTAGGGGAGAAGCATTGGGTTAGGGCAGGGAGACTGGGGGTGCCTAGTTCTGGGGGAGGGGAGGGGCATTGGAGCAGGGGGCTCTGGGGTACCTGGCTCTAGAGGAGGGAAAGGGCATTGGGCTGGAGCAGGAGGACTGGAGGGTGCCTGGCCCCAGGGGAGGGATGGGTGCATTGGATTAGAGCATGGAACTGGGCGTTAAAACTTCCGGTTTCTTTCCTTTCCTGTAAGTGGGCAGTGGGTCTGTGGGTTAGATTTGGGGGTTCCAGTCTCTGCTTTGTGAGGACTGTGGGAGCTGGTGCTTGATGGGGCAGGAAGGGGAAAGGAAGGGATTCTGGGAAGCAGGATTCCTGGGTTCCTTTTCCAACCATGCCGCTTCTCCCCTCAATGCCTTTAACTTCACATTGATCGTACTTATATTTCGCTAAATATTGTATTGGTAGTTTTTATTTTATTTGTTAAAATTGTGAAGCCAAAACAAAAAAGTAATCAATATAATGGTCTTCTGTTGATATGTGTTTTAGTAGTTAAATTCCTGGACTGTTATTGCTCATTAAAAGTGCTGTTACATGGGTGGAAATTGGGCAAATACTGCATTTTATTAGTATCAGCAGAACTGACTTAAATGGGGCCTGCGTGTTGTGTAATCTTGCCTTAATCTTTGTATTCACGACTGACAGTGTGAAATAAACTATTTGCATACATTTGCATAGATATTTGCATATATATTTACATATATATGCAACCACACTTAAGTTGTGGGCCTCGGCATGTGCTGTGGGGATCATTGTGGCCCCTGGGGCTTCCAAAGTTGAGTAGCCCTAGATGATAACAGTGTTACCTTCTGGCCTTGGTCATGATTTTCTCACCCAATACAGATGCTAGAAGCTGCTGTACATAACAGATATTTAAAATGAACCACAACCAAACCAACCCACTCTGTTCCTGAGACAAACATTTAATGCCTTAATTCGATTTATGTTATCAACAAAGATTTTAAAACTAGTCATGACAGCAAACAGATACATATGATTAACTGTTTGGGCTGGTTCCAAGCCCCCTTCTTTTCTCTGGCTATTAAATTAATTTGGGATGAGTGGACTGGTAGATATTTGGTTTGTGCCATATCTTTTTGTTTGTAAATCGTGTGTGTGTGTGTGTGTGTGTGTGTGTAACTGGTATATATTTTTTTAAAAAATCATGAAGTGAGGAATTCAAAAAGTAATAGTAAAAACATTTTTAATTATATCAAAAGCAGGAAGCCTGATAAATAAACAGTGTGGCCACTGGACAATTGAGATGCTAACGGACCACTTAAGGATGATAAGGTCCTTGCTGAGAAACTAAGTGAATTCTTTGTATTGGGCTTCATGGCTGAGGATGTGAGGGAGATTCCCAAACCTGAGCCATTCTTTTTAGATGACAGATCTGAGGAATTATCCCAAATTGAGGTATCATTAGATGACATTTTGGAATACATTGATACATTAAAAAGTAATAAGTCACAAGGATCAGATGGGCATTCACCCAAGAGTTCTGAAGGAACACAAATGTGAAATTGCAGAACTAGTAACACTAATATGTAACCTATCATTTAAATCAGCTTGCACCAAATGACTGGAAGATAGCTAATGTAATACCAATTTTTAAAAAGGGCTCCAAAGGTGATCCCGTCAATTAGAGGCCAGCGTGACTCCAGTACTGAAACTACAGTAAAAAAAAACCCCAATATTGTCAGATTAATAGACAAACATAAATGGTTAGGGAAGCATTAACATAGTTTTTATGAAGGTAAATCATGATAAGAGATTAATTAAGCCTGGGACTTTTCAGCCTGGAAGAGCGATGCTAAGGGGGGATATGATTGAAGTCTATGAAATCATGACTGGTGTAGAGAAAGTAGACAAGGAAGGTCTGTTTACTCCTTATAACACAAGATTTAGGGGGTCACCAAATGAAATTAATAGATAACAAGTATAAAACAAATGAAAGGAACAATGGCAATTAGCCAGGATGGGCAGGAATGGTATCCCTAGCCTTTCTTGGCCAGAAGCTGGGAATGAACAACAGGGAATGCATCACTCGATGATTACCTGTTCTGTTCATTCCCTCTGGGGCACCTAGCGCAAGCCACTGTCAGAAGACAAATATTTGGTCTGACCCAGTACTGCTATTCTCAACTTTCTCACGTTGTTAACTACTGTACATTCCAGATTCTGAGGCAGCTCTAAACTCATATAATATTCCCAGATGTTTGGGGTGCTCCAACAACCAGGACTTTAAAATTACCACCTTAATAGAATATTACAAAGGTTTTGGGTGAAAATTTTCTACTGCTGGTGTTCTCCAAGAGATTCTTTTGCTTTATATATGTATATATACTTATTGCTGGTAAGTAACATTTACCACTCATTTAAACCAAAGTCACCCCATTTGGGTTAGAATTTCTGCTACTATCGAAAACAACCCACAAGCTGGGTATAGATGATTTGAGTATAGGGTCTCATAGCTGTGGACTGCATGTGAGAAAAATCCCAGAAAATAAGGATGAAATTGGGCTGGGCTTTGAGGAAATACTGCCAACACCTCATGAGACACAGGTTACAGCACTCTCCGTCAGCTGTCTCCATGTCCCGCTCTGGGTGCATCTATACTGCAGCACTAGCTCGAAATAAACTACGCAATTTGAGCTACGCAAATTGCGTAGCTTATTTTGAGTTTATTTTGAAATAAACGGTTATTCTGATAAGTCCCTTAATCCTTGTGAAACAAGGCTTACTGGGACGCTGGAATAGCAAGCCCATTATTTTAATTGCATTTTGAAATAACAGGCGTGCTATAAAGATGCAGAAAATGCTGTTTCATGATACCGGATGTATCCTGAAATAGCACCATAGTCTAGACCTACCCTCTGTGCTTTAGCTGATCAAAAAAGTCATGATGTCTACAGGATAGTTTGAAATTGACGAGACTCTGATCTCTCTCTGCCTGTTTGCACTTTGGAATATGCCCAACTTCAAAAACAGCATCAGCAAAGGGGGCTTTGGATCTGAACTAGGGAACAATATTTATGAATCTGGTGGAAAATAAATTGCACTGAAGGAAAACAACATGAAGGGAACTGAAGCCAATGCATAAAAATAAATTAAGAGAAAGCAGAGAATAAAGACCAAATGAACAAACTTCAGCAAAAAAAAAAAAAAAAAAAAAAAAAAAAAAAAAAAAAGGAAGGACTGTAATGCTGAATGAAAAATAGTGAGAAAAATTAATCTGAAAACAGCAATAGCAGCAAAAGAACACATAGCCTTATTTTAAATCCTCTTTTCTAATTCATTTTGCACTATTACATGCTGTTCCATAGCCTAATTTTTCATTTTATTTTTGGTATTATATCAGTCATGTCTGTGTAAAATGGAATCTTCATTTTTTATGTGGGTCAGCACTTACTGTAGGTCCATTTAAAGCAAACAAAAGCTATAAGCACTCATCACTAAAAGAGCCTAAGCAAGTTAGGTGCTTAGTGACCATTGATTTTAAACGGAAGTTAGGCATCGAACTTGCTTAGTTATTTGTAAATTCTGGGAGGTACTTATCTACATCTTTAGTTACTTTTGAAAATTTGGCCCCAGCTGCTTTCAACTTCCACTATTTAATTATGACATAGTTATCAATACCACAGTGTCCAAATGCCTTTGCTTTAATAGTACTTAAGAACACTCAGCACTTCACAGGATTGTACCTTTAATCCTTAGTAAACTACCCCAGAGCACTTTAACGAAAAAGGACCCAGCCACCTGGCTTACTTTGCTGCATACTCTTTGTTTGAAAAACAAACAATTCATAATTTTATACTTGGTTACTTTATACTTTAAAGCTTTCCCCTCTATGTTTCCTTTGATTCTTTATTATCATCATGCTTTTAAAATCTATCCAAATACTGACGATTGAAGCAGGAAGGACCAAGGACACACCCAGAAAGGTAAGCAGCACTGTTAGTGAGTGCACATTCAAAATTAGGGAAGGGCTTGTATTGAGGGATGTCAAGGAGGACTAGGGAGGGTTAGGAATGGGTTTTAGTCTAAAGGGCTTCAAGACACCACATTGTCCATAAATGAAACTGAGGGCGAAAAGGGCCTGCATGCCCTTCTAGAACAGACCCACCAATCAATATTAAGAAGCTATGTTTATTGCATGCATTGTTTTTAGCCAGTCGGTCTGTTAAAAGGCAAAACAGAATCTATTTTGCATATATCACAAATTAAAGCACTGATTATGTAGAGAGTACTGCAATTTAAATAAAATAATCCAGTGAGGACTGGTCTTTGCATTGATATATTTCTGAATACTGTAACTCAGAACTATGCAAGAAATGTTGGATTCCTAGCTAGATAATCTCAAACCATTGTCTACCTCCACGTAGTGAATATATTTTAAAAAATCCTGCCTCAAGTCTGAATAATTTGCAAAACTGAGAAAAGAGCCAGATCTGTAAGAGCAATTTGACCAACTGTAATTACATTGTTTCGAGTTATGAGCTTTAAACAATATAGTTGTCAGTGTCTCTAAAATAAATTAATATGAAGTCCAAACATAGGGAGAGAGCAAAATTTTGCAACTATGATGTGTGCGGATACTGGTTAGGGAAAGGTAGAAGATGTAACTCCCTCCTTTAAAAGAAAAAAGACCCAGTTCTGCACCCCTTATTTATGCAAGTAAATGCACTGACTTAAACAACAGTAAGAGGTGCAGGATGAGTCCAAACTAACTAGATTTAAAAACAAACATAACACTATGTACCGTGACAGGGGACACTAAGGTATAGGAATTCTGCTAAATTGAGGAATATTAACTTGCTGGGTCAGATTCTATACCTCTCCCAACCCAGAGACTGAGCCATGGACCATACAGTAACTTCCAAGGATCTTGCCCTGCCCTGATTCTCCACCTCACCCCCCATTTCTGGGAATTTTGCATAGGGTAAAATTTCTAAAACATCAAAGTGACTTTTGAGCTTTAGTCCCATTTTCAAAGGAGACTTGGGTGCAGAATTCTGATTCAAAACATTCCGTGAAATTTAGACAACTTACTGACTTTTAGAAATAGAACTAAAGCACTTTGGAAAATTCCAATCATAGTCTAGCTTTCTAATTGTTTGTGAAGTAAAATGCTTCAAATTGAGATACCTTAACTATCCACAAGCATGTATTTTTTTCTAATGAAGCTTCAGAACTTAAACTCCATCATAGAGAATCATGATATGGACATAATATGTTCACATAGAACATATGGTGCAAAAGAATCTGACATTTTTTAAAGAGACACAGATAGTGACTAGAATAAATAGAGATGAAACAACTCTGGGCTTAAACACAAGGGCCATTCTGACATGAAATCATCTACTCAGAAAGATGATAAACTGATGAATGCAGGCTAAAAGAAATATATATCCTCATTAATGGGGTGTGTGATAGTCTATGCCATCGTGTTCACCATTTTTCCAATATGATGATTAATTTGCAGTCTACCTTGGAAAGTCTCATTTGAAAAGTCAAAAATCTGCTGCATATAATTAGCCTGGTGAAATGTATATAGCAATACTGTACATGAAGGTAAACACTCCTACTTTATGATTGTTACTGAAATAGGTTGTTTCCCTGGCTGTTTCAGCAGCTGATAGTTTTTTAACTTCTAGCTGGGGCCAGTGTGTCTTTGCCTGTGAAAAACTGGTTAGTGAGTTTTATCCAGTCTCCAGTAGAGGGAAGAGCTAAACAGGGTATTTATATTTAATCAGACACTGTTCAAAATGCACATTCACAAGCAACTGTTGTTGTCTGTACCCCATCTAGGGGAAAGGTGTGGTCAGTAGCGTGCTGGCAATTACAAGATGCACACAAGATCTGAATATTTTCAAGTCCGATGTACAGTAGAACCTCAGAGTTACAAACAGACCAGTCAACCATACACCTTATTTGGAACCAGATGTACATAAGCTGGCAGCAGCAATGACTAAAAAACAGCAGTACTGTATTAAATGTAAACTACTAAAAAAACTTAAAGGAAACAGCATATTTCTTCTGCATGGCAAAATTTCAAAGCTGTATTAGATCAATATTCAGTTGTAAACTTTTGAAAGAACTGCCACAATATTTTGTTCTGTTATGAACATTTCAGAGTTATGAACAACTTCAATTCCCAAGGGTGTTTGTAACTCTGAGGTTTTATTGTAAAAGGTTTAAAGAGAAATAAAGGCCGCAAGCTACTGTTAATAATAAAATGGCAGAGATTATACAGAAGCACAGCCTGATAGAGTTGACTGTAGTTGAAGTGAGCTGCCCTCCAGTAGGATACAGCTACAAGTCAGGCTTAGGGAAATGGTTAAATATATTCAAAGTGAGCAAGCAGGCTAATATCTATGGTTTAAAATTTGCAGTTAGAACTATAAGTCCATATATAAATCAACGGGAAATGAAAGTATCTGTTTCAAAATACCATGCAGTTAAATGGGACAGTAGTGAGAAGATAATTATGCTACTGCTTTCACAATGGAAAAATAACACAATAAGGATTCATTGTAAAATATAGTCAGTTCAGCGATGTAATTAAAGTTCTATGTTTTTTGTAATAAAAATATGTACCAAATAGTATTAGTTTTCAGTAATAGTGGTGTAAATGTTAATGTAACAGGATTATAAAAACACCCCAATTAAGCATAATACTCAGATATAATGCAGACATTCTAGTTATATGAAGTAGTGGTACATACCATTATCATAAGCAGTGTACGTAGACCTGTACTATAAAGTATATCAAAAAATTCAAGTGGCCTCTAATTTTGGGTGCCCAGATACCTAGGTAGTTTCAGGAGGTGCTAGCACCTGCAGTGCCTACTGACCCTTGTTGGTTTTGAGAGAATACAGCAGCTCTGTAAATAAGCCTTTTGCATGCGCAACATTGGACAACAAAGTGGAGGTATCAGAAATTATGGGCAACATTAGCATTTTAGTTGCATATAGATGTATATTTGTTAGTATGTTAAATATAATTCTCATACCTTATTATATACATCACTACACCCTCTTCAGAAAGTACAGATGTCAAGGCATGCACCTTAAACATGCTATTCACTGGGAAGTCTGGACATGAATGAACAATTAATCCACTTTTGGAGTTGCCATTTCACTGCTAGTCATGCATGAGAGAAAGAAAAGGTAGCCAGGATCAGGGATTGGAAAAGACACTCAAGTGAAAACAAATTTGCTGCAAAAGATACATAAAGCAAAATTAATGTTGTGGAAACACCTGTTTAGGACACATGACACATCATCTTGTGACTGGATCATTTCAAAGATTTTGTTTAGGCTGATGTTTGGAGAAGCTCAGTACTAATTAGAGTACTTAGAAACAACAACCGAATCCTGACAGGCAACTACTGAAGGTATCAGGAGGTCTGTAGCAGAGTTCATCCCAAGTTTCCTCAACTCATTTAACACTGAATGCAAATGCACTCAAGCATGCTGTAAGCAGGGCAGCAGTATGGGCCTTAGAGAGATGCACTCAAGTGGTTGTCAGTAAAATCTTGTCACTATGTGCTGCTATAACAATACTGTGATTCACCAACACCTGTGACAGTGCCATTAATCATCTAGATGATTATCAAGTGGATGGGGGCAAGGTGACTGTAACTGACATGTTGGATGCAACTACTGTGTACTGTGTACAAAACAAACAATGCAGCTTCTGAAAGGAAGAAGGGAACTCCGGTTGTTACACACAGCAGGGATGTGTTTAATCAGAAGACATATGGCGAAAACCGGAAACAAAATCACTAGAAGCCATCATGAAAACAAAAGGGTTATGTCATCTCTGTGGACAAAGCATTATAGAAAAGCATCTTGCCTAGCACATAAGGACCAGGAAAACAGATGTCCAAAGCAGATATATTGTCTCTCCCTTTGACTGGCGAATTATACACTTGCAGGAGACTGCAGAAAAAACCCAGCAAGTTAGAGCCTTATGAGCAGCCATCTGTCAAAGCTTTAAAATGGCTGCTCTAGCAGAAAGGGTGAATAGCTAACAGTGCCAAATTGCATATTCTAGAGGGTATATACGTGGAGACTAGGAAGGGCTATTCCAACCTATGTATCACTTATGCCCTGCCCAAAAGTACACTGAAGGCCTGCCACTGCTGCAGGAAGCTACAGATTGCTATACCATTCCTCCAGTGAGTATCTGAGAGACATCACCCTTCCAGATCGCCAGAATGCTGACGCTGTATTCCCTAAACACCTTATACACCCCTTGTCCCTCCATATCCATCATTTGGCCTTACATGCAATTTAGCAATAATCTCAGTTACAACTGCATTAAGCATAATTTAAAAAGACATCACAGATTCTGCTGCTTGTTACACCTCTGATAGACTACATACTTTAAAAAAAACAAAGGTGAGGGGCCCTTGTGGGTAAACTGGGCCAATGTCTAACTTCACGCAATCCCACTGAAATCAGCAGCTTAAGGGGTAGGTTTTTGTATTCACATTGGTGTGACTAAGTAATTCCATTTATTACTCAAGGTCTCTCGATGGTTACAATGATGCATCCCAAGATTTATGGCCTTGACACAGTAATTTTTGATGTATCTGTGGGAAGGGAAGGAGGGCTAAACAGGGTAGAAGGCTCATTTAAACATGAGCTTCTGCTACTTGTAAAACACTTTTAATAAAAATATTTAGGCACACAAACCTTGTCAATCCAGATCAGCCCAAAATTCTGTCTCTGATTGCAGCCAGCACCAGATGTATTGGTTTAAGACTCTCTCCCCACCTCAACAGATGTGGGACACTCTCCCCCCCCCCCTCACACAGTTCCCACCCTGATCACTAATACTGAGATACTGGCTTAAACCCTGAGGCAAGAGATTTAAAGCCTTCCAAAATTGTTATTTATCTTAATAACACTGGATATTCTGGTTATCCATTTAAAGTCTACTCCCCTTCCAAATCATACTGACTTCTTGGTCTTAATTTTCTACAGCTGAGAGTCCTAATTACATGTTCCATTAAAAAGTGTTTCCTCCTTAATGAGTTCTGAATTTGCTGCCTTTAAATTTAATGGAATGTAAACACTCTTGTGTTATGAGAGAGTGTTTTCTGAATCTTCTGTAACTAACAGTTCAAGACACTATATGGACTATCAGCATATCTGAGTATTTAGCTGCCTACCCATAATGGTCATTTCTATTGTTTTTTTAAAAATATGTAACATTGCTGGGTTAGAGAAGATGGTGAAGAGTTTGTTACTTTCAGCAACTGAACTTCATGGGCAACATTAACTGTGCATTTCCTGGGTTGGGGTTTTTTTTTTCAGAAGTTTTAGTTTTGTTCAAAGTTCTGCATTTGGATGACAGACCACCAAGCAACTTCAACTTTGCATCAGTATATTTCCTCGAATTCCCAAGATAAGCATAAAGTGGCTGCATAGAAACCCTCTCAATTTTTCTTTGTTGGCATAAATAGAATGTTGTAATTCCACACTACATGGCTATGCAAACAAAGAACACATTCTTAAATACAGTTCTCAGGTTGGGTCCCCCAAAAATTTAGTAAGTGCCATGCACTCCTTGCATAAAACTCAACAGAATAAGATCATTTTGACAACACTGAATCAACAGCGATCACTAGCCCTGCAGGAGAGAAAAAACTAAACACTTTTTGAAAAATGGGTATTTGGAAGAAAATAGGGGGATTGTATCTCTGGAATGCCTACTGTTAGAAGACTTTAAAAGGTCAACCTTTAAACAGAAGTTGTGACACAACTCAAACAACGTAGCACTGCTGCACCACTATAATAAACACAGCTCCAAGTTGAACAATACATTGTTGCTATTTTAATGGTCCAGAGTCCCAGCTCACCAGTTGCTGATTCTTATTGCAAAGCGGGGTAGAGGGCGGAAAGAATGTTTGTGCCTGCAATCAGTCCGACATTGTCAAGCATTTTTTTGTTTCATTTGATTTAATTTCATTCTTTCAACACATCAGTCAGGCTCCAGTTCAGGAAGGCAGCCCTATTCAGTTCAACACTTAAGCATGAGCTTACAGTGAAACATCTGTCCTGAATTGGGATGCACATAAGTATTTGCTTGAGTGCTTTCCTCACTCCATTTCTAGTTTTTGTACTATTCGTAAGAATAGCCATACTGGGACAGACCAAAGATCCAACTAGCCCAGTATCCTGTCTTCCGACAGTGGCCAATGCCAGATGCTCCAAAAGGAGTGAACAGAACAGGCAATCATGTGATCCCTCTCCTGTCTCACATTTCCAGCCTCTGATAAACAGAGGTCAGGGACACCACTCCTATGCATCTTGGCTACTAGCCATTGATGGACCTAACCTCCATGAATGTAGCTAGTTCTTTTTTGACCTCTGTTAAAGTAATGGTCTTCACAACATCCTCTGGCAAGGAGTTCTACAGGTTGACTGTACACTGTGTGAAGAAATACTTCCTTTTGTCTGTTTTAAACCTGCTACCTATCAGGTGACCCCTCGTTCTTATGTTATGGTAACAAGTAAATAACTTTTCCTTATTCACTTTCTCCATACCTGTCTTGATTTTATAGATCTTTATCATATCCCCTCCTTAGTAGGCAAACATTTTGATACTCTTTTCCCATGTCCTTTGTTCTAAGGTACCATTCCGGAAAAGAATGAGTATACAGCGTACATATTTAATCTGAATAATTATTATTCACTGTTTCCCATTATATGATGCACAATGTATTTGCAAATTATGCAAAGACCACATCTGAGACTGAAATGAGAACAGTGTTCGTTCACATGAGCAAGATCAGTAATCAGAGGAGTGAAAATAAACGACAACAACCTGGCAATATTAAAACAAGCCTTTGGCTTTATCCTGCTCTCAGATACTGTGTGCAGGCAAGTACTGCTGTACCATCAGTTGTTACTATCCTTGAATATGCAGGCAACATATCTGATTCCACAACACGTGTGGAGATGCATGTGAACATGTATGCAATTTCACCAACACCACAAGTGAAAAGATTATAGAGGCTAAAAATACTATAATTATTCTACACCAAAATAGGAGCAGAGAAGTTTTAAGGTAAGATTTGTTTGATAAGTTCTTTAATTATTTTGCCCTGCAGAAAACAATACTGACGATGCACTGATAGTTTTTCTTTTCATTCAGCAGACTTTGACACAAAGAGGAATGCACCAATCAGAGGAACTAAATTAAAGATATTCAATGTCTACAGATAGAGGCTTTTAAATAATTGCAGATGCTTTTCTTCATGCTCTCACCCATCCTTTAAGGCAAATACCATGCAAACCTTGTAATCATAATTTTAAAGGTAGACAAACTGAGCTGGCACAGAAATGTTTCACACAAAAATTAGCATGGATGGATATTTGTAGCCTGGCACATGAACTTTAAAGTATGTAACATTAAAAAACTGTTTAATATACATACTCATGATTGTTTGGTCATGTGACATTTATAAAAGAACTAGCTGATAACATATAGCACTGATTATATCACACGCAGACACACACACATTATTGGAAGTTGTAATTCTGCTGTACAACAATTATTCTAAGTATGAAATTGAATTTCTGGGGACAAATTTTCAAATATGACCATCTGAATTGTACACACAAAATCTGCACATACAAATAAGTGACTGTACACAAACAGATGTTTGTGAGTATTGTGTTTGGGGTGCACAAATATATGCATCACAGATGCAATCTAGTACTTATTATTTTAAAAGTTTAGATGGCTTTTGGTTTTACAGTGTATTTACCAATAGGTGACATTCTTGTTATTAACTCTTGAATGTACTAGCTGGCTCATTCAACTATGAGACTTGCTACCGGAAACGTCATAAAGAAAAGTGATTCCACAGTTAAGATTGCTATGAAAGTTTCATTATGCCCTTATGAGTGAACCTATCTGAACATTTTCTGGAAATATTTGTATGTAATATTTTTTAAACTTTTATAGTTTTCTTTCACAGAAGAGCTCATACAAAAATACTGTTATACTAATTTTGCTTCAGCATCTTAGTTTTTAGTCCATTTATGCAACACAGAATACACTTTCAAATACACAAATTGGCACTTACATAGCTTAGTGTAGAACCGAGCATAAAATATGTTTTAAAAACCAAGGGTATGTCTAGATTACATGGCTCTGCCGAGGCATGTAAAATAGTCAATGAAGCCGGGATTTAAATATCCCCGGCTTCATTAAAATAAAAATGGCCACCGCGCTGTGCCGGCTCGGCTGATCGTCGGCACAGTGCGCGAGTCAAGACGCGGATCGGTCGACAAGGGAAGCCTTTGTCGACCGCTCCTGTAAACCTCGCTTCACAAGGCATAAGGGAGCAGTCGACAAAGGCTTCCCTTGTCGACCGATCCGCGTCTTGACTCGCACACTGTGACAACGATCGGCCGAGCCGGCACAGCGCGGTGGCCATTTTTATTTTAATGAAGCCGGGGATATTTAAATCCCGGCTTCATTGACTATGTCTTGTAGCCTATTTTACATGCTTCTGTCGGCAGAGGCATGTAATCTACACATACCCCAAGAGTAGAAAAGTATCACCTTTGTTATTAAGCAAATCCTACAAAGGAAGCTGTCAGACAAAGATGCAAGAGCAGAATTTATCAGTGCTGCCCAGACTCACTTCAGTGAGCAATTGATAATCTCCACTGCTATCTACCTGCCCGCCCCTAAAAGAACTAAAGAGTCAACTGTTTAGCAAAGACAGCAGCAGTGTCTGAAAAGGTATGCTAACATTTCCTAGAGCTGGGGAGCAAGGACAGCAGCACTGGACAAGAAAATGAACTCACTGCACATCAAGTAGTGGGAGACATTGTCTGGTTTATAGGAAAAGGTGTGTGGCCCCTTCAAAGGCTGGAGAGCCAGAGTGACTAGCCGCTGCAGCTTGAGCCCGGGTTAGGGTGGGAGACACTGACCTCCCCCTAGTGACAAGAAGAGGGGGGTCCATTTAGGTCAATACTAGTTCAGGAAAAGCCCTCTTTCACCTGGACCAAGTGGAGTAGAAAATGGGTGTAGTTATGTTATCATGTGCTGTGTTAATTATGCTGGAAAGGACTTTTTCCCTCAGTACCAGATTGGTCAAGGCACGGTGGCAGGTTTTTGTCTTCCCACCTCAAGTTGGAAAGTGAGCTGGGGTGAATATGAAATAGAATGTAGCTAGGCTATGATGTCACAACTCATTATGCAGGCTTGGGGAATGTGCCTCGTGCAGGTACTCAGTAGGGAAGGAATATAACTAATCAGATGAAATGGATCTGTAAAGAATTTAGAGGAAATACTCTTTAAAGGAGTGGGAACAAGAATGGGTTGGGGCTCCTATGCCTGTTACAGCAGGAAGCCATACCTGTGCCATCCTTCATAACCCCTGCTTAGCTTTCATTTGGGGGAGGGTCATGATGGGGTTCTAGCAGCAGGTTGGTGGGATGAGGATCGATAAAAGATGGATATATGTAAATCCTACCATCAGGTATCTGTAAATGATTATGGACTGCCTACACTGCACACTTTTATCTGCCAGGTATTCCAAGACATTTAGGAATAAAGGTTTGGCTTAATTAAAGCATATCTCCTGGCCTTCTTCCAGCATAGCCAGACAAAGAGTAAAGCTAGGCTTCAGGCACTCACATTCCTCTACTTCAAAAAGAGTGATATTTCAGCCAAAGGCAGGGGGAAATTGTGTCCATCCACATGAGTAAACATTGCATGTTTTCTAATAATTACACTTCATCTGAAACTTAAACTATGTCTTTTGGTAAAGCATTTGCATCATCATCTTTCTTGGTGTAAATACCATAATGTTTGTTTTCCATACAATAAATACTAACACCAAACACACAGGCATTCTGAAGGAACAGTTGTGCTTTCTTTTTATGAAGATGTGCCTACCTGTTGTACAGAAGAATATCTGGCTTCCAAATTTGACCATCAGGAAAACGAACATTCTTCACTCCGGGGTAGTCAGACATGTTCCATTGTAAATAGTAATCTGTCCAATACTGACACACAAAAAACGTGTTAGTGTCATTTTTTTCCACTCTCTTGCCTCTCTCTAGCTCTCTGTCTATCCCCAACCAAATACAATTTATTTTTATTTTAAAAAGTATTATTTAGTTTCAGACAATAAAATGTTTTGCCACCTTGAAAACACTGCAAAGCACAAAAAAATCCCATTTTTAGTACTGTGACGGCATACAACAGCAAGTTCAATATGCTTGTATTTTATTATACATGCTGTCTTGAGCACCAAATTGAAATAGAACAGATTTTTAATACTAAAACTAATTCCAAGAACATTTCTCTTCTGAGACATAGCTTGGATAGTTCCTTTTGTCAAAAATGATTGGATTATGGTAACCATTTAGAGTTACTTTGCATATGCCAGCCAAGACCATCTCTACAGATAAGGGACACCACTGAAATTCCAGCGTCTAAAAGGAACAATGCAAATCTACTACAAGAAAGAATGTCTGCAATGAAAGAGTTTCAGTCCATGTAACCTCAAAAAATAAGGTTAATTGCTGTGGTTTTAAAAAACTACAATCCTGAGAGGTGCTGAACACAACTCCCATAGATAGCTACTCGGCACAGTGCAAGCAACAATAGTCAAGACCTAGTTTTTACCTCAGGGTTAATTAATCCTGTGTTGCTAGCAGGTCTGGATCTGTCACTCTTTAAGCAACTAATGCATTTTACATTTATGTTAGGGATCTCATCTCTGTCAACTGTATCACACTGTGACTGCAATATATTTCAGTGGTTATTGTTTAGGAAATGAGTCAAAACTGGATAAAATAACTGGCCAAAAACTTCACACACATCTTTCCATGGTTTTGAAAAAGTTCAATTCATTTTCAATTAAAAGTTCAATTAAAAATTGCATGTGTGCAGCTGCTGTCCTGGTTTTGTATCATGAGGAAGGTTGATCTCACTATATTTGGCCCAGACATATCACATGGAAACATCCAAACTGAAATGGGTCAGATAAATTCCAATAAACTCGAAATAGGCCAGGGCTTCAAGACCCACTACTGTTCTCTATAAACAATACAATCCTTTTAACCACTGAACTGTAAGCAATTCACTCACAATGTGTGGTAACCAGCAGCTATTTCTGGGGGGAGGGATGACAGCTTAAAATCATATTTTTTCCATAAACATACATCTTAATGTTGAAACTGCTCTCCATTATGTCCTGCATAGCATGAATGAGTGTGGTAGACTCAAGCCCTCAATGTGTTTAGCTCATGTTTAACTATTATTTTATGAATAGCTATTCACCAACTACTGGGCAACAAAAAATTTGAAAAGTTCAGCTCTGACTTCAGACCACCTCAGTCTTGAACTCAGTGGCAATAACAGCTCTTTGGGATATATTCTTAGCCTACATCTGTGATACTGACATTCTTACCCAACAAAAGAGAGGGCCTCCTTATCCCCTGCATTGTGGCCACTTCGTCCCTCACAGCCAACACAAAGCCGCCCTACAGCTGGCCTAGCCAGACACCAGCAAATCACCACAATGCAGGGGCTCTTCCATTGACACCACTGGCATAGCACTTCCTATACCTCCTTGCAGCCAGCACAGAAAACTAGGGGCATTATCAATGGCTTCCCTGTTATCTAGCATTTCTTAGAGACTGTAAAAGCCCCTTTGGAAAAGATCTTCTTGGCAACCATTGTAATTAAAAAAAGTCCTCGGGCTCCTCTGATTTCCAATGGGAGATTGCTCCAGCACACTGACAGTGAAATTGGGAGAGCAGGAATGTGGCTCCAAGTTGGGCTGTACATTTCTCAGCTGTAGACAAAGATCTAGAATGAGGATCTGGCTTTCCTTGGGTTTTAAATGAGTATGTTCGCTATGGAGCATTTCTAGCATTTCCTGTGTAAAGATCTCTGACACTTAGCTCATCATGATAAACCCAATAAGGTCTAGCTCCAGTAAGAAGTACTGACTTCTCTTCTGCCCATTCTTGTATAACTGTCTCCTCCAGCTGCTGCAAAGCAATATTTGACAGGGGGTGAAGCTTTAGCCTGTTGTATGCTTTTGGAGACAAAATTATGACTTGTATCACAGTAATTTCAAGTCTCCATCAATATCATCCAGTTCAGAAGACCTTTCAGGCTTAGCAAGTCCTTGTGGCCCTTTGTCAGCAAACCACATAAGCACATGCTCAGAAGCATTTCTGAATTGGTGCCTCAAGAGCAGTTCTCTTCCTGGCTACCTTTAGACAATTACTACAAGAAGGCCTGCAATGGCTTATGGCACTGGATACCAACCAGCAGATTGGGATCTCCTGGTAGATCTTGGAGTCTCTGGGTATGTCTACACGTGCACCCTCTTTCAAGAGAGGGATGCAAATGAAGACATTCGAAACTGCAAATGAAGCCAGGATTTAAATATCCCATGCTTCATTTGCATATTCACGTTATGGCGCTATTTCGAAATAACAGACGCTGTTAAGACGCAGTTATTTCAAGAGAAAACCCTTCTCTCAAAATAACTGGTAAACCTCATTGTATGAGGAATAAGGGTTATTTCGAGAGAAGGGCTGTCTCTCGAAATAACCGTGTCTTAACAGCGTCTGTTATTTTGAAATAGCGCAATTTCGAAATAGCACCATAACGCAAATATGCAAATAAAGCACGGGATATTTAAATCCCAGCTTCATTTGCAATTTTGGTCGCCCTCATTAGCCTCCCTAGTTCGAACTAGGGGGCTAATGTAGACGTACTCTTACATTTAAATTTAATTCTTTGAGTAGTGAGTTCTAAAATGCCGAACCTGTCATGGCTGGAGTAATTGCTGTAGTAATTGCTGCTCCTGGAAGTGGCTGGCATGTCCCTTAGCCCCTGAGAAAGGCAGAGCAGGGGGTCTCCACATGCTGTCCTTGCCTGCAGACATGGCTTCTGCAGCTCCCCTTGATCAATAATGGGGAACCGTGGCTAGCAGAAGCTGTGGGCTCAGTGCCTCAGTGCTTGTAGATGAGGGGCAGCACATGGTGCCATGGAGCCACTGCTGCACATGCCAGCTGCTTTAAGGAGTGGTGCAGGGCCAGGGGAGGAGTAAGCCTGCCTTAACTCCACAGCTCCACCATCCGGAAGCTGTCTCAGTTAAACAGTGCCCAGCCAAAGCCTGCTTCCTGGACCTCCTCCTGCCCCCAACCTTCTGTCCCAGACATGAGTCCCCCTGCACCCAAACTCCTTCCCAGAGCTTGCACCCTGAAGCCCTTCCTGGACCCCAATCCTCCACCCTGGGCTAAGCCTGGAGCCCCTCCCACACTCCAAACTCCTTGGCCCAAGACCAGAGCCTGCACTCCAACCCCTACCCCAGACTGGCGAAAGTGAGTGAGAACAGCAGAGAAAGGGGGATTAGGTGAGCAGGGTGAGGCCTTGGAGAAGGGAGGCAGCAGGAGCAGGGCCTCAAACAAGGGGTGGGAAAGAAGTGGGGCAAGGGTATTGGGTTTGAGGTAGATCGTACATTGCACTTACATTGAAAAAGTGATCTTGTGGTTAAAAAGGTCGGAGACCACTGGCTTCTGGGTTGCCTGTTGCCAATAGCACTGCTCCAAAGCCACATGAAATTGGAACCTCTGAGAGCTTTACAAATTGATTAAATCAAAATACTTCAAATGCCACTTGCATGATTTGTTGTTACCCTGACAGCCACATTTCACCCCATATCAGCAGATATTTTTGTCAGGAAGCAGAGGCAATACACATGCATGCAATGGATAGGGGATGATTATAGTATGATATATAATCATCATACCATGAATCTTTGAAGTGCATCTTTCCCTTGTGGGATTTCCACCTTTACTTTTTCTGATAAGGTTGAATATTGTATTCACAGAACATGTGGACAATTTTCTTTTTAGCGCATATTGGCATTTTGCCTTAACGAGTTTTGATTTCTCTCACAATATCAGTGACATTTTACATAGCCTGTCATTATGCTATGCATCTCCCGTTCCCCTGCATTAACTTCCATCCAAATTAGCCATCAAATATCTTCCATATAATACTGAGATACTTGCAGGACTGCTCCAAAGCCAAGTGGCAGGCCTTTAAACATAAAATTTCTAAACAGGACATTTAATGTGCACAACATGGAATTTTAATAATCCAGAGGCACTTGCCAAAATTTTTGACAGGCATTTAGAACAGAAAACATATATACCTTGAGCATTCCAGAAACAACATTAGCAATCATTCTCATAGGATAGCATTCACATCCAATTGCTTTGCTTAAATCTTTAACATACAGACAAATCCAAGGATGATAAAGTCATCGAGGAGAAGCTAAATTAATTCTTTGCTTCAGTCTTCAAGGCTGAGGATGTTAGGGAGATCCTCAGACCTGAGCCATTCTTTTAAGGTTACAAATCTAAGGAATTGTCCCAGATTGAGATGTCAATAGAGGAAGTTTTGGAACAAATTCATAAACTTAACAGTAACAAGTCACCGAGACCAGATGGCATTCACCCAAGCGTTCTAAAAGAACTCAAATGGGAAATTGCGGAACTATTAACTGTGGTTTGTAACCTATCCTTTAAATCAGCTTCTATTCCTAATAACTAGAAGATAACTAATGTGACAACCATATTTAAAAAGGGCTCTAGAGGTGATCCTGGCAATTACAGACATGTAAGTCTAACATCAGTACTGGGCAAATTAGTTGAAACTATAGTAAAGAATAAAATTGTCACACACGTAGATGAACATAGTTTGTTGGGGGAGAGTCAACATGGTTTCTGTAAAGGGAAATCATGCCTTACTAATCTACTAGAGTTCTTTGAAGGGGTCAACAAACATGTGGACAAGGGAGATCCAATGGATATAGTATACTTAGATTTCCAGAAAAACTTTGACAAGGTCCCTCACCTAGGGATGTAAGCCACTAGCTGAATATCCGATAAGCAAAAGCTTATTGGATAGCCAACTAGTCCCTTGACTAGTCGCTTCTCACCCTTTGTTGCCTTGCTCCAGGTTTTAAACAAACAAAAGGAAATTTTTCTCCATGCAGTGCATAGTCAATCTGTGGAACTCCTTACCAGCGGATGGGTAAAAACTAGGACTTTAACGGGGTTCAAAAAAGTGCTAGGTAAATTCATGAAGGTTAGGTCCAACAATGGCTAACAACCAGGGTAGGTAGGAATGTTGTCCTTAGCCTCTGTTTGTCTATAAATGGGTGATAGAAGAGGGATCACGTGATGATTGCCTATTGTGTTCACTCCCTCTGGGTCATCTGGCATTGGCCACTGTCAGCAGAAAAGATACTCAGCTAGATGGACCTTTGGTCTGACCCAGTATGGCTGTTCTTATGTTCTTCTGCTCTTATTTATGTTGTTCAAATTCTACTTGGGTTTACCATCCTCACCATTATGTTGCCCTAATGAGACTTGCATTACTCACGATCAAGTTTTATTTTATTTTTTAAACATTTTCCTTAACAAATTTGTGTTAATAGAGCAGCACAGTTTGAAAGTGACTAGAGTTGCTACATGCTGTCCCTGTGACACCACATACTGGACACTTTCGCCTCTTCCATAGTCATTACTATAGAGTTTGCTTAAAGATGTGCTTTTCATACTTTGTCTAATTTGTTTACAACAGCCTGACAATGACCTGTGTGGTATGTCGTTTGCTCCTTTAACTCCACAGATGTCAGTCGCTTGATGTAGGCTTAAATCGGGATATCTGAGTAGCCTTGGTTTTTTTCCTCCCACCCTGCTTATTCCACTAACAATTCTTTTTAATTAAACTATTAAATTACCTATGCCAGATTCATAATAACTGCATTCTGGCTGAAATCTTTTAATTATTTTGTCATTTTTAACTTGTCAACTTCTAGATCCTGATGAAAAAAATATGATTTGGGGGGTGCCTCCCCTTCTTACAGTGTGTAGCAATGTTGAGGCTCTCTGTGCATCTGGATTTTTAAATGCGTCTACTAATATACATAAATATTTTGCATGTTTTCAACAACATTCCTTTCAAAATAATGTGTATTTGGTGGCTTCAGGGAATTAATTTTAAGATGTTCTAATAGTAGGTATTATCAGTTCTGTATTTCATTTTGATCAGAGGTTCCCAAACTATGGTCCACAAAGCAGAGGATGATTGTCTAGAAACTGACTGGTTACATGATGCTAGCTCTCCTTCTCATTACCAGCTACTAAAATGCATTAAATGATCGTTGGTTAGACATTAATATTTTCTTATCTTTACTTTCCAAGTAAACAATTTCTATTGTTGCTATTTAGACATAATATGATGGCAAATGGGCACGGGATGGTCCATAAAAGAAAATAATTCTGCATTAAAATGTGGTTCCCGCTAGGAAGAGTGTTTGGAAACCTGTTATGTAGACTAACTGGGTCAAATCTTCAAACTAACATGTTCTTTTGTGAACATTCTCCTTAAGCAAATGCACTAAGGCATTTTTACACCCAAATTACTTGCACTTTTTAAATTTGAAGCTAGATTCTCAAAGGTATGCTTGGAGCATCAGAAGACAGGGAGCAGCTCTGGAGCCAGAGAAAGTCTAGCATAAATTCAGAGTTACTCCTGAATATTTCCATGGCAAAAAGCAGGAAGGCGAAATCCCAGGATATATGAGCAAGAGTTTTTATGTGTAAACATCAGGTTTATATTTTTCTCCTCAACTCATAAATTTAACAGTTAGGCACTTAGTTGATGGACCTATAAACATATTTCAGATGATACTGGTACTAGTAATTGTAACCAGAGATATAAGCAGAGTTCATTGTCAAGTCACGCAAATGCAGTGAAAATCATTCTTCTTAATCCAAACAAGATAGAATAATCGAAGGATGATCACTGAATTCAATGGGCTTTGACTCAAGCTGATCTATCTTTGAATTTTATTATTATTTGTTACTTGACTAGCCACACAAAAAACCACTTACATCATTACTTCTTTTACTCTTCAGATAAACTACACATTTGCCATAAGCATCAGTTATAATATTGACAGTAAACATGTGATCTGGCCACTGGTGTCTTCCCTGCTCCATATATAGCACAAATACAAATAAATCAAAAGAAATTTGATGTGACAGTATAAAACAAGAATTCTCTTAGGGAAAAACACAAGAAGATAAGGAAACAGGAAAATGAGAAACATAAAAGGAAAAATAAATAAATTATAGTCTATGGAGAATAAACTGCTGTCTCTTATCCTGTGTTTAGATATCACAGTAACTGCTGTCATTGTAAGTCAGAGACAAAAACAGATTACATTTGAGTTTTGATCTTATTGTAAAACTACTGCACGTGTAGCATGAGCTGACTGCTTCCTCCATGTCAGCATCTCTTTTGGAACAAATGGAATAACCACACTATCCACAACAGCCTAACAAAATTGACTTTCATTTGTATACTAAGATCTGCCAGACTGGGAGAGGCACTCTATAAAAGTTATAATAAAAGGCAAAATATGGATTCACCGAGAAAGAATTAAACTGAGTGAGTTTATCATTATGATCAAAGCAAGATATATCAAATTTCTGCCAGGTGTTCTCAACATTAAAACTATTCTGTAAACTACCACCTAATTCAAACCAGGCACTGCGATCTCCCTTTCCTATCTGGCCTTCTTTTGTTATCCATTGCCCAATTAAGGACTAGGGTTACCAGATGGATTTCAAAAAAATACTGGACATGCGTGATCTCAGAAAGGGATGGGGGGGGGACCAGCCAGGAGGAAAGCGGGGCTGGCTAGGAGGGGGTCAAGGGGAGTGGAGCTGGCCGGGGGGGAACTGGCCGGCCGGGAGGGAGTCGGGGGGAGTAGAGCTGACCAGGGCAGATGGGGGAGGGAGGACCGGCCAACAGGAAGCAGGGCTGGCCAGAAGGCGGTTGGGGGGAGCGGGGCTGGCCGGGGGGGAACAGGCCGGCGGGGAGCGGGGCTGGCCCAGGCACACGGTCTTGGAGGGGTGCACAGGCGAGTCCAGCCCCGGGGATTCCAACCCGCCCCAGCCCCGCTCCCCTCCTCTCTACTGTGTAGTTGCGTACTGCCTGGCTGGTAGACACACTCACGCAATGTAAGCGTGTCTATCGGCCAGACAGTACGCAACTACGTGCTGATACTCATGATAATAATAAAACTTACTTAATTAGAAAATACTGGACATTTATATGTCCAGTATTTTCTCAATTTGTTTCCTGGACAGAAAGCTCAAATACTGGACTGTCCGGTCCAAAACCGAACACCTGGCAACCCTATTAAGGACTGAGCAAACAGCTACAGTACACTGTGAACGGAGATGGTTCTCACAAGCATTGTGGTAGAAGCAGATAGCAATTATGCATTGTGATTTCCAAATAACATTGTAAATGTCAGAGATGTGACATAAGCACAGAGGAAAGTGCAAAAACGTGAATAATTCCTGGTTTCATTCATCCTCCTACATCTGCTCTTTCAATATCAGACTTTGTTGCATTGAGCTGCAGCAGTGGGCTCTACTTGGAATGAGTCAGTTCATAGCTTACATTAATGCCAAGCTTGTGGGAAAATATTACAAGTCAAATCAAAGTAAACAGGCATAGGTATCTATGAACATTTAAAAAAAAACAACTCACAAAGTGCTACCTTTTAAAATTCTACTATACATTCCAACTGTCAAAATGTAAGTGAAACCCATTTGCCATCTGTCCCCATAATGTCAAGAATTAGACTGTACAGGGCCAGACTCTCCAATGGCGTAAATCAGCATAGCTTTACTATGATCATTTAACATCCACCAATTTACACCAGTAAAGAATTTGGCATTCAGTGGTAACTGCAGGGGGTAAAAATTCTACATCAACAATTGCTCTGTCATTGCAGCATAGTTAAAGACAGGGCTAAATTATGAGAAATTATAGTGCACCCTACTATACAAGCACAAACCAAGAGAAGCATAAAGAAAATGCATGAATGTGCCCATAACTGAATATTAGGCAACTGGAGACAGTGCATGCTATTACCCATATTTTGCATGCAACTAAGTTTCAAAATTATGGACATGTAACCCAAATTAGGCCTTCCTTTTTTAGTTACTTTTGATGTTGTAGTGTGTATTTTAGATATCACTTACTATCATAAGCATTTGATTAAAATCCTCTTGCAGTTTCTTCAGAAGGCAGGCAGCAAATGTAGCAAACATGGAAAGATGGATATCCTCAGGAGAATCAGAGGAATAAGTAACTCCTGTGGGATAAGCCCACTTTCCATAAGAAGAAACATCTAGACTGTCTCAGAATATTGGCTATATCAACAAGACTGGCAAAATATGTATGTAAATATTGTGAAATTACATTTCATGTTCTCTTTCACTATCAAATATGATGTAAAAATATACCATGTTTGTTGCAAAGGGTGCATCGCTACCTGGGACCCCTTAGGATGGAAGTATCTTGCAATTAATTATCTGGTGTTTAAAGTGATTAAAACAACTACAGTGTGCTGAGTTTCAGACATGGTACAACTCATACAATTTCATAAGTATCTATCAGAAAATGTGAAGTCATTCTCCAGATAGTCTGAAACCTTAAACCCAGAATCCACTCTTCTATAGAATGTATCAACTCAAAACTGCCCCATATGTCTCAGAACAAAGATTAGAAACTGGCAATGTGCATTTTAAATTTGCCGAACATGAAAAATACATTTAAAGCTGCATTTGAAGAGAGATTTTATATTTCACAACTCACCATTTGTAACCAAATGTTGGTTGTTAAAACTTGATTCTTTTCATCCTGGGGAGAAGAGAAAAAAATAAAAATAAAAAACAACTCAACATTTGTTCCAGGAAAGGATTGCAGTAATATTATTTACAAAGTGTTAGTGAAATCAAATAGTCTGGAAATCATGTTAATGTAACTTTCATTAAAACTGATCCTGAGTAGTATGTCCTGTTAGGCTATGTGAAACCGGTTATAACTATCTGTACCCCACTGAAGCTCAGTATTGGAGAGTTTCTTTTTAAATTGTTTTTATGCTACCACAGCCCACTTTTACTGGCATCTCCTGAAGGCAGAGTGTTTCTTCTTGTTTTGTTTTTGGGCCTTTTTCTTTAATACAGCATGTTGCAAAAGCAGACATAATTGCACTAGATATTGCCAGTTGTAACTTTGCTTACAAGCAGCTCATCAGCTGGTGTTAGTTAACCTAACACCAGAGATGGTGCTACAACAGCATGTACAAAATATAGAAACAATATGAACAAAAAAACTGAATAATCCCAAATAGATAGCTATGCAAGGTGAAGAAGGTCTGTTTCTGCTACCCTTAATATGCTCAGCAGTATCATAGAATCATAGATTACTAGAACTGGAAGGGACCTCCAGAGGTCATCAAGTCCAGTCCCCTGCCCTCATGGCAGGACCAAACACCATCTCAAGATCATCTCTGACCTGCTCTTAAATATCTCCAGTGATGGAGATTCCACAACTTCCCAAGGCAATTTATTCCAATGTTTAACCAACCTGACAGTTAGGAAGGGGTTTTTGCACAAAAAGGAAACATCCACACTGCTTGTTTTTGCGCAAAAACCCCTGGCGCAAACTGGCTAGGAACAGATCTTGCAAATGAAGTGCAACAATATGCTAATCAGTGCTTCATTTGCATTGCCTCTTCTGGCAAAAGCCATAGTGTAGACAAAGCCAAAGTGTCTGAGAGCCCTACACTGTGGGTGTGTCTAGACTACAGGGTTTTGTCGACAAAAGTGGCCTTTTGTCAACAAAACTATACCTGCGTCTACACTACCACCGACATAACATCAATAGAACTCGGCAGTTTTGTCGATGGCGGTAAACCTCATTCTACGAGGAATAACGCCTTTTGTCGACAGAGTTCTGTCGACAGAAGGCGTTATTGCATCTACACTGTCCTTTGCGTCTACACTCTCATGTCAACAAAGCAGCTTGCTTTGTCGACAGAACTGGATGTAGTCTAGACGCTCTTTGTCGACAGAAGCTTTGTCGACAGTATCTGTCGACAAAGCCTCTGTCGACAAAAGCCTGTAGTCTAGACGTACCCTGTGAGTGGATGAGGAGCCCAGGAAGAAAGAATGCATTCAGCAGGCTGCTCTAACTTGGGTTGGGTAAGGCCCTGGTAGGGACAAAAATATGGGAAGCCAAAAGGTGACTTAAACCACATTTTCTCTTCCCCCCAGAATTTACAAACTCGTCTCAGCAACTGACAAACTGCATCTTTTCAAACTGAATCTGCTGCCATCCAAAGGCACCAACAATATAAATATTTCCGCAGGTTGACATTACACTGAACTGGAGAACTTTAACAGTATTTTAAATATGTCATAGTAGTAGCAAGATAAATATTTCTTACTGTACAAAGTCCCATTGATTTCACCATATCATGGTTTTACCAAAAACCCTACATATGGGGAAAGGCAGTGCTACAGTGCCCCAAGGAAACCAGGCTGTGACTCAAAAAATCTCAATCTGTCTCAGAGTTCTAACTAAATCCACTCCCATCCCACCCAACCCCCCTTCCCAGGCACAAACACTTTCTATCAGTCCTATCACTGAAGGTCCTGAGAACACTGGCACTGAAAAGTTGCCTCATATATTACGGGGTAGAACCACTCCCTGTCTGGCCACTCTCCTATGAGAGACTGGGAGTAGCAGTTCTGCAAAGCCCCTAATTTACCTGTTGGACACAACATAATAGGTCAAGTTATTAGTCAATGCAAGTAAGGGTGGCAGAACTAACACCATAACTTTGGGGTTAACTAAAAAATAATTTTCTCAGTTCTCAAACATGGATAAATATTTGTAACCTCAATATCCGGGACCTATCAGCAATTACACAGCCTTCAACCAGAACTTTCTTAGGATGTTTCTGCCTCAATGGGATTCTATCAGGGTAATAGGATACTCTGTACTCCAATTACCTAGAATTCATTTTCTAAACTGAATGTAAAATACCAGCCTTTTTTTATCTTAAATCAACTGAAGCCAACTCTCTATATGCTTTACCCCACCCTAATGGTCTATCAAACAAAGAACATGGGAATTCACTCTGGAAATTCCACAGAATATCCCAGTCACCTGTATAGTATGGAAGCACCATCAAATCACCTGATACATCTAACCCTCTACAGTTTTTAAGCAAAAGTAATTATGCTTTATTCATCACCAAATAATAAATGCCTAAAAACAACTATATTCAAATTTTTACCCACAAGAGTCTTCTTAAATTGAAAATGTACACAGGCAATTTAATCTGTAATCCATTTTTTGAACTTTTGGATGAATGGAAGGACTGGAAGACCTTTAACTGTAGCAGCATAAGGGCAGTGCAGTAATAGTCATACAGCATATAAAATCAGCTATAGCTGCCAGAGAAGATGACATTTTAATAAGCAAATGGAGACATTTAAAGAGGAACTTCAATAAATGTCTGAAAGAGTTACTTCATCGCATGGGATCCCAACAACTGAATGCACAGCATAAAGGCAAATGAAATTCAGGTAAAAATGCCTCATGATTAGTATTCTGCATGACTCCATTCTCCCTCTAGATGCATGTATCTAAATGTAATGGACCCATAGCACTTTTCTCAAGGCTATGGGATTTAACATCGGTGGGCAGACAAATTGCAATTACATCTTGTCAAGTCTGTAACAGTTGTCCAAAAGTGTATGCAGAATACTATTAGTGTGTGAATTTGATATGGGAGCATTTTACCTACCCCCCATAAAAGTCAATGGGATCTGTGCCCACAACCAGGTGTAATTTAAAATGTTCTCTTTTTATTCTGTCTCATTCATTCAGTGAATCCTGCCTTTTATCCAAGTCTCAGCCTAACAGGCAAACATGTATTTATGAGTTTTCGTGGGGGGGGGGGGTTGTCTCATCTACTGTTCAATAGTAGTACTTGCTGCATGCTAAAGTTAAGTCTTATGAAAGTAAAACCGTCATTAAGGCTATTATATTTGCCAAAAGACATAGCTTATGGCTGAGTAAAGGTACTGCTTTTTCTGTAGAGATTCACAGCAATAATTGATCAACATTAACAGCTATTACTCTATGGCCATACAAACATTTGGGTGAAGCATCATTCCAGTGCCTATAAGAGTTATTAGAGAGTTTGTCAGTCTCAGTAGCATAACAGAATTAGCTTCCAGTGGAAATTAAATAATGAAGAAATTATGTCCACTACATCTTTCACAATATCATAATAAAAAAGATTAAGCATTTTTCTATTCACTGGTATTCTCCATCTTTTGAGTGAGATGCAAAACTAAGATTCTGATAACTTGTGATCATTAAAGATCCCATAGCACTTTTCTCAAGGCTGTGGGTTTTAACGTAAGTGGGCAGACAAATTCCAATTATACTATGTCACATCTTTAACAGCCATGCAAAAGTGTATGCAGCACACTACCAGTATGTGAATTTGATATGGAAGCACTTTTTCATGCACTTTCCTCAGTGTAAATGGCTGCACAAGGTGCAAGGGAGTAGAGAAGCTACTTGAAATCTTGTTGCAGAACTGTTAGACTAGTGAATATGCAACATTAAGCAAAATGCTGCCCTCCTATTGTGTAATTTGTTATTTTAAAAATTCAGAACGTGAAAGAGGACATTTGAACATAATGTTGCTCATTTGGATCACTATATTTAACATCTCAATAGTGTTTTAATCATAACACACACACACACACCAATTTGTAGGGCATTCTAATTCAGCTGTAAAAACTTCACTGCAAACTTCATATATAATATTCATGTCCCGGAGAATTATTTAACAAACTTTAGTAAAAATTGGTTTGACTGATTTTCATCAACAAAAAGACTGGCAGTTTTCCAGTTTCAGAAGATTTGCACTGCACGCTGCAATCTCACAAACAGCTTCATTTGGGGTGGGAGGGAAGGTTCTTCTGTTTGTTTAGGGGTTTTTTTGTCTCTCACAAAGAACAACGCTTTTGAAGATGAGTGATGAATTCTGAAAAACAGCTTCTCTGCAAAATACATTTACATTGTTTTCCATCACAGCTGTGCACAACCTCTTATCAAAATGTTTAGAAACTGAAATGGATCATGAAATTTTGCTCAAATTCCATCACACATTTCAAATTTGTCATCATTTTGCAGTATTTTAACAGCAACTATCTGGGGGGGAAAAGAGAGTTGCACCCAGTGAGGCAAACCATTTCCAGAGCTTCTCTTAAAAACAATTTTAGTATGAAAAGGAAAGGACTTTGCGCTGCATGTAGAGGTGTAATAAATAACAACACATAGCATAGAAAACAAAGCACAAGGAACAAAATGACTCACTTTGGGGGATTTACCATGCACATTACTTTAGTTAATGCAGGCCTTAAAACACACACAAGAATAACAGTATGATAAGCCATGACTCTTAAGAAAGTATCGGTCAAACAGCTCAGTTCACTAGAGCGTGTTAGTCTGACTAACCTTTTGGCTATCAAACTCATGGCAGTAATGATTCAATCTTTTAATGGATAAATTCTTGTTAGGCTAATTATGATAGGCTGGGTCTATATCAAACTCATGGCAGTAATGATTCAATCTTTTAATGGATAAATTCTTGTTAGGCTAATTATGATAGGCTGGGTCTACGGGAGTAATGAAGGGGAGGAAATTGTAATCAGCGAGATTGGCTAACTTATTCATTCCCGATTCCTAAGTAATGAAACTAAAAGCTGGAAATGTATGGCTATGTCTATACTACAAAATAAGTTTATATCATAAGGTTATATCAAAATAAGTTATTTCAAAATAATAACTCCTGGAATAACTATTTTGAAATAGCATGTCCACACTACAGGGAAGCCTCGAAATTAGTCCGAGGCAGGCTCCCTTAACGTGGACTCATTAATTCAACTTAGAGCCCCGGGAAGCACTGGGTAGAAATTACTTTGAATGACTCTGAGGAGTAGTTATTTTGAAATAACATCAGCTGAGCATCCACACTAACCCTATTTGAAATAACAATTTTGAAATAGGCATTCTTACTCATTGAATGAGGGGTTATTATTTCGAAATAACAAGGCCATTATTTTGAAATAATGGGCTTGCTGTATGGACGCTCACCTTGTTATTTTGAAATAACTCTGTAGTGTAGACAGCACTATTCCTGTTCAAAGTTTACACAGGAAATGTTTTCTCCCCTCCCCTGTTTGTTGTTGTTTTAAATATTTTACAATCTCTCAGATTGGCCTTCTTTGGGAAACCCAGTATCAGATACTCTTGTGATGTCAAGTGTTTGGAACAGGGAGGTATTCAGTTATTCAGAACATTTTCAGTACTTGCTGGTGGACTGTTTTGGAATGATAACACAAAGTCTATTAAAATTATCAGAATATGAGAGTTATATGAAATGTTTAGTGACTTAATGAAGCTCTCTCTTCCCAAACCTTCCCCTTTAACAAAATATGCTTGAAGAAGATACAGGGAAATGTATCAAACATCATTGTGTGGGGCATTAACCCAGCCAGCTTTCAAAAGGGCACTCGCCCAGTGTTCATGTCTCAGATTTCAAGCACATTAAGGGATGTGCAGTGAAGAGCAGTGAGAGAAAAATGAAGTCAACACACCTGCAATTCTCTAATAAAAGCTAAAAGGATAATTTTCTCCCTAGATACAGCGTCTGGCAATTCACCTGTCCATGCACTCCAAAACAGAATTAAAGGCTAGGCAGTGTTTGTCACACTTCATAAGAAATGGACAGCATGCAGTTGCACCACTATCAGAGGAGCTGCAGGAGGCACTGTGCCTCACACAGTGGAAGAATTCCTTTCCAGCTGTCCTACTGGTCTACTAGGAAAGTAATTTACTTCAACCTTTTTAGGGTACAACTTACTCCACTTAGCACACTCTTCTGATTGATGCATAAGGTTCAGGTCAGAAGAGAGACAGTGTCACAGTATGGCTCCACCCACTTCCAACTACACCCTGGAAAGAACACCAGCTGCAAAGCCCCTACTATAATTCATGTAGACCTAATGCAGCTGCACAGAGGATGGATGAGAGTCTTCTCCTGCAGACACCTTAGGGTTGGTGTCAATCTAGTCCTAAAAGTTTCTGTCTGTTTTTCTTTACCAATTACACAAAGTAAATGTGCACACTGTGATGTTAAGTGGTTGGAACACGGAGGTATTCAGACATTTGGAACATTTTCAGCACATGCTGGTGGACTGTTCTGGAATGATAACACAAAGTCTATTAAAACTATCAGAATATGAGGGGTATATGCAATGGTTAGTGATATGCTGAAGCTCCAACACAAGCTTGATTCCTTTTTACTTAAAATATGCTCTAATGTAACCTATATATAGCCAGACTGTAGCTCCATTAATATCCAAAGAGGAACCATTGATGCTATTTAATAATAATCTACTCAATTTTTATTCTGCTTGAATATATGGTAGAACACCACATAACCAAGCAACAATTTACAATTACACAAGCCAAACAATTAAAATAGTCTGAATGCTCCCCTGAACTGTGCTTCAATGCCATTAAAACATTTTATAAAACCAGTAAGCTTTTAAGTTTATTTTAAGAAGTGAAGCTATTGAGGACCCATCACACTTCTTGGGTACCTATCCAACCAGCTCTTCCTATACATTTTGTTATCCTTTTTACAATTCTTCTGTTAAAAAAACTTTGTTAACTCTTTTTTTCACTGTCTCTAAATGTTTTGTTAAGAAACAGTACAAAACTGTAATGAAAAATTATAAATGTATTTTGTTGACAAGGTAATTTTTGAAAAATCACTGAATACATGTTTCAGAAATAAATATTCTTTCAGACCAAGACTGTCAAAAGTGACATGATTTTGGGGAGACTCAGTTTATGGACCTCTAACTTGACAAGCCATAAAGAAGCCTGATTTCCAGAAGCACCTTTAAAGTTGCTCAAGTTGAACACTCAGAAATGGTAGCACCCATGATCACTAAGCACTTAGAAAAATCTTAGCCCAGCACTCCTGGACCACATATTGGAAAGGCCAACCATTATAATGCTTTCATACATGGCTAAGCATAAGTTAAAATGGACCTCAGAGCCTTAACTCTGAATGATCTAGTATACTAGTTTTCCTTTGCACTCCACACATTATTTTAATGTACGTAAATGAGTAAAATACTGGTCATGCTGATATCAATAGCAAAACTCCCAGTTACTTTAACAAGGCGATTTCACCCAACATTTTTGAGAATCAAGTCTGTTCAGTGTTTGATGGCTTTCCTCATCAATCCTGTTAAATGCTAATTTTTCATGTGGTTTAAAAGTTCCAAGGATGATCCACCAAAAGATTTCTCCCTTCTTTTAATGACACAGCTTGCTTCTAGACTTCACCAAGAAAGGACTCTTTGTACTGGATCAATTTCACATATCTTATTAAAGGATTTTTTAAAAAACATTGTAAGGCATACCTTATAAAAAAACCACCGAGTTCCCTAGCAGGATATCATAATGAGACCAGTTGCAGGTCATCAACAACACATCAATTTCTGATTCTATAGACTGTCACTTATTTACTTGAATGTTATCCTACTAAAACCTGTGTTATTCAGTTTATTCTCTCTAATGTCATTGTCTCAGCACTTCCTAATTAAGTATTGAAGCATTTTTTTTGATCCATTAAGTTAAATAACTCGCACCTAATGACACTTTTTCAATACCCTAACAATTTTCTAGTTAGTGAATTTCCCACTTAATACGGTGAGGTTTTCCTCCCTTTTTATGGTCACACAAGGCAGATCTACACTAGGAAATTATTTCAAAATAGCACAGAATTATTTCAAAATAGTGTGTCCACTATGGAGTGTCTACCTTCCTGGTCCAGAGAGGGTACCAAAAGGGTAGACACTTCTTGTAGCTGCTTGCTGAGGCTAGCTGAGATACATGCATAATGAGGCTCCTCTCACACACCATTCTCCACTGCCTACCCCTCGTGGGACACCAAACTCACGCCGTGTGCTCTGGTTGCCCTTGCAGACGCCACAGCACTGACAACATGGAGTCAGAACTGCTGCAAAGCAGTGCCAGGCTCATTGGCCTTGTACTGCAGTTCATGGCACAGTTCATTCAAACTGCCCATGTGCTACTTCAGCACCATGACGACCTGCCCAGACCAGGGGATCTCTTCACCCAGGTCCTGGCACTCCTAATGCAGCAAATGATCCTCAAACCCCTGCACACCACAGAATACCGCTTCTGGCGGAGGCAGACCAGTTCCGACTGGTGGGACTGCATCGTCCTGCAGCAATGAGATGATCAGCAGTGGCTCCAGAACTTCCACATGCAGAAGTTCACCTTCCTGGAGCTCTGCGAATGGCTCGTTCCTACCCTCAGGTGATGGGACATCCACATGAGACCCACCATCCCCCTGCAGATGCATGTCGTCCTGTGGAAGCTTGCCATTCCGGACAGCACTCTATGGGGAACCAGTTCAATGTGGGGAAATCCACAGCTGGAGCCATGCTCATGCAGGTAGTCAAGGCCATCAACACCATATTGCGGCAGAGGGTTGTTTCCCTGGGGAACGTCGACATCATCGTGGATGGCTTTGCTGCCATGAGCTTCCTCAACTGCAGGGTGGGGGAGGGCTTAGACGGCACCGACATCCCCATCCTAGTCCGTGACTACCATGCCTCAGGCTATATAAACAGGATGGGGTACTTCTCAATGGTGCTGCAGGCCCTGGTGGACCACAAGGGACAGTTCACAGATATTTACAATGGGTGGTCGGGAAAGTCACACAACATCTGCATATTCTGGAACTCAAGGCTGTTCCAGAGGAACTTTTTTCTTCAACCGCACCATCGGAAACGTGGACATGCCTGTGTACATCATGGGTGACAGAGCCTACCCCATATTCCCCTGGCTGATGACGCCCTACATGGGCAGCCTGGACCCCACCAAAGAGCATTTCAATGCCAGGCTCAATAGGTGCCGCACGGTAATCAAGTGTGCCTTCAGCCACCTAAAAGAGAGGTTCAGGAGTTTCCTCACCCACCTGGACCTCAGCAAGTGAAACATCGCCTACGTGGTGGCAGCCTGCAATGTGCTCCACAACATATGTGAGAGCAAGGTAGAGACCTTCCTGCCAGGGTGGACAGCAGAGGCTGATCGGCTGTCCAGGGCTTACGAGCAGCCGGACACCAGTGCCATCAGGAGAGCACATCAGGGAGCTGGAGTCATCTGGGAGGCCTTCAGGGAGAGTTTTAGCCAAGGCCATCTGTGAGACTCTCCCCTGGGCCTCTCCACAAAGGGTCCCTGCATTGCCCCTGTGTGCTTTCTTCCCCCACACCTCCCTTCCTTACCTCCCTCCCTCCCTACAGAGCAAATAATTTGTTTGAACAAACAATTCTGATTTTTTATTTGGAGGATATACACATAGGGGGGACTGGGGAAAGAACCTGGGATGGGGAAGAAGGAGAGGAGGCAGAGGGGGGCTCAGGGCTGGGGCTGGGGCTGGGACTGGCACCTGCCTTGGGTACCTTGGGAGCCTTTGGCTGCCCAGGAAGTCCCACCACCACATGTTCAGGGGCCCTGGCAGCCCCTGGGGGGGTGGGGGCAGCAGGAGAAGCCAGGGGACAGGGAGTTGAGAGGTGCTAGCAGTTGGGGAGTGGGGTGGGGAGTTGTCTGATGGCCCTTTCCATGCACGTGGCCATGCACGCCATGACAGATGTTATGGAGGAGCACATGGCCTCATGCTGGTGTGACAGCTGCTCACACATAGCGTGCCACTTCTCCCAGTCAGCCCAGTGCTCCTTGTGGTCGGCAGCCTGCTCCTGGTGCTCCTCATTGAACCCCCGGATGAGGGACTGGAGGCAGGCTATCTGGTCCGGCAGCAGGTCTTTCCTGGTGCACTTTCTGCAGCAGATCCTGCGGAGTTGGGAAGATGGCATGGGAGGTGGTGGATGTGCATGCCCACTGAAGAAGAGAGGGTTGGGGGAGGTGTGTGTGAGTGGAAGAGGCCGCTTGCTGGAGAGAGTGCTACTGTGGTTCCCCCTCTTATTCCTCCCCCTGGCAGGTTCCCATGCAGGGTATTGGTCTCCTCCACATCACCGCATTTGACTGGGAGCAGATGCTGCTGAGTGCGGGCATGAGCTTGTGCTGTGTGCAGCACTATTGTGTGTTTCCATGACCCCAGCCTCCTTAGTCGTGGAAAGGTGTCCCACCATGGAGTCTGGAGTAAGGCAGGCCTGTCCAGGAACCTTGTGAGAAGGAGCGAGGGGTTCTTGTGTGAGAGTGTCGTGGAGCTGAGTGCTCCAGTCTGGCACTCCATGTGCACCCACGTGCACAGGCTGTTGTGCAAACCCCAGGCTGAGAAAGCCAAGTGAGGAACGCGCAGCCCCTTGCAGCCTGCCGCCTGCCCCAGTGTTTGTATAGAGAAAGTTATGGAACTCACCTGAAGTGCCTTCACCGGGATTGTCTGAGCCCTGGGAGACATCCTGGGAGAGGAGGACTGGCTCCAGGCTGACAATCAGCTCCTTGCTGGTGGGCCTGGTGTCCTGCTCCTCCTCTTCCTCCTCCTCTTCATCATCCACCTCTGCAACCACACCCTTGTGGAGGACGATGCTAGGTGTGTCCTGGCCAGAGTCAATGACAGGGGGGACGTGACCAGCTCCTCTTCCAGGATGGCATCCAGCTGCTCATAGAAGGGACAGGTGTGGGGTGCCACCCCAGAGTGAGAACTTTGCTCCCTGGCCTCTGTATAAGCCTGCTGGAGGTCTTTTATTTTCATATGGACTGATCGAGGATGCACATGTGTCCATTCTCCGCCATGCCAGAGGCCATCCAGCTGTACACGTCGGCATTCTTCCTCTTGGTGCAGAGATCCTGGATGTTGGTCTCTTCCCCGCAGAGATCCCAGATCGATGAGATCCAGGATCTCCACACCAGCCCAGGCAGGTGCCCTCTTTGGCCCCCAGCCAGGGGCATCAGAGGGTGCTGTGGGAGTGCTGGCAGCCGTGGTGGGCACAGAGAGAGAGCTGGGGTCGGCCATGGCTCCAAAGAAGGGTGCTGTGTGACATAGGACTAGCAGGCTGTCCTGGTGCCACAAGCCCTTTCCCTTCTGCCTACAGCTTTAAATTCTGCAGCAGAAGGGGAGCACTGGACTTGTTGGGGTGTGGCCAGAGCGGCCAGAAGTGCAGCTGTGAAAGGCCTCTGGGGGCCAATTATTTCGAAATAGCAGTAGCAGAGCATCCACACTCATGCTATTTGGAAATAACAATTTTGAAATGAGCATTATTCCTCATGACAAGCAGGAGTTCTTATTTTGAAATAACCATCCCGTTATTTCAAAATAACAGGCTTGGTAGCATGGGCATCCCACTTGTTATTTCAAAATAAGCTCCCTATACTGTATCTCAATAGAATGAAAGAGCCAGAATTAATGTCTTGTCCCTTTAGCCTCCATTGCCTTTACTTGTTCATGGATAAAGCTAGAGGATGATTTAGACCCACCTAAAAATCAACTGCAATTGGCAAAGACAATAAAAATCCTCTCTACATTCTGTGGGGCTCCTTGGCTTCAGATTGATCATTTTGTGACAATGTCATACCAACCTATTGCCAAGAGGTAGCTAAGGTTCACTGACTTTTTCAAGCCATATAAGACATAAGCAGATAAATTTATTTTAGTAGTGATGTGCTGCAGGTGGCTGCTAAAAGTCCCTTGCTACATTTCTGCCACAAAATTAAACAGAAGGTTGGGAAGATTTTCCTGTTCCTGATAGCAGTATTCAGAGGATGTGTAAGCCTAATTTATCCATAACATTTCAACTTTTGCAGGAGCTCCACTTAGAATGTTAGGGAACTAGCCAAGACCCTGCTCTGCCACAGATTTCCTATGTGACTTTAGGCAAATCAGTGAGCTTCTATGTGCATCAGTTGCTCATCTATAAAATGGGAGAAATATTTCCCTATCTCAAAGGGGTGTTGTGTGGATAAATCCATGAAAGACCATGAGGCACTCAGATTATGCCAACATGATCCCCATCACATCATCATAGATTTAATGGTATGTAAGACTGTGACAGGACAAACACCATCCATTCTTAAAAGAATGGAAATAAGAAAGTAAGGAGGAATGTTGTGCATTCCTCTCTACTTTCACATTTCCTACACAAACACGCACTCCAGAACTTCCATTTCTAACAGATACCCAAAGAAATAAGTACCCACATCTTCATCAAATTTGCACTGTAATATGAAACATAACAAGCGACTTCTTATGCCTTTATAACAGAAAGTTAGCGCATTTGATTGTCACACATTCTGTGCAGTTAGGAAATTAACACTGCTGAGGTAGCTGCTGAGGTTTTGCATTAGAATAGAAGTTTGATGAAGTTAGGGTATGCTTACTTTTTGGTGTCTGGAGATGTGAGTATAACTAACAACACTTCAGAAAATATGAAAATGGAAAGGAATGCAACTGGATAAGATGTCAGAAAAGATTAGATATGAATTTCTGGTTTTCTCTTTTCCAGCCCAGGGAACTTTTCCAGCCCAGGGAGCTTCTCCCACTGAAATATCATAGGGTACGGCTACACTAGCTCGTTAGTTCGAGCTAGGTAGGGTAATGAGGGCAAGCGGAGTTGCAAATGAAGCCCGGGATATTTAAATCCCGGGCTTCATTTGCAACTCCGCTTGCCCTCATTACCCTACCTAGCTCGAACTAACGAGCTAATGTAGCCGTACTCATAGACACTATAACTCTGGAATTCTTCAGGGAACATTTCTGTGACTGCCAGCCTCAGAAACACCTAACAACTGAACAAAAAACAAAACACCACATGGAGGTGTATGTTGGTTCAGGGCACTAGTGTAGAGTATTGGTTGATTTCCCTGCAGGTGCTTGCAATAACAAGGTTAAAAAAGTGACAAGCAGACATGGGATTATGGGCTTCATACCACTTCCTGAGCATTTCAGATAGATTATCTATTTACATTTCCCTAATAGCAAAGCTATTTCTGCAAATAGCTTTGCTCCCACTTTAAGCCAAATTTTGCCTTCAGTTAGTAGTATGTAAATCTGTGGGAAGATACAGATGCAAATGAAGGAAGAATCTGACTCTTCCTTTTTCTGGTTATTCTTAGGAAGCAATCATGTTTAATTTTCAACAACACAAAGAGGGGTTTTTTTTTTTGCTACTCCACATATAAGTGCTTTTAATTGTAGTGTACATCATCATTATCTCATTCCAAGCATATCTAAGCTAGAAGCACTCAGATTGATTTGATGACTGACAGGCAAACAAGTTTTATTCAGAAAAAACAATATTAATTCAAATAGGTACCATGAGGGCCAGATGAAGAAACGGGCTTTATGGGCTACAGCCCAGGACCCTGGGCTAAGGGGAGCCCCACAAAAAGATTTCCAGGCTCCCAAAAGTACAGATCCTTAGCAGGAGACCCTGGGCTGCAGCCACTAAAGCCCCTGTGTTCTGGTCCTGCCCAGTGGTGGGGGGGGGGGGAAGGAGGTGGGAGGAGTGAGGTAAGGTGGGTCCACATGCTGCCATGTCCCACAGCTCCCGGTGGCTAGGAATCACAGCTAATTAGAATTGTGGGCAAGTACTGGACAGCACACAGAGTCAGCCACCTGCCCCCTCCCCTCTTCAGAGTCTGAGCCTGCAAAGGGGAGCCCCCTTAACTCCAAACCCCTTTGCCCCAGCTCCCTCTGGCACCCCAAAAGTCTCATCAATACCCCACCCCAGAGCCTGCAGCCCCCGTCAGAGCCCTCACCCCCTTCACTGCAACCCCTGCCTCAACCCATAGCCACCTCCCACACTCTGAACCCCCATTTTGGCCCCACCCCAGAGCCTAGAGGGCTCCATAAAATCTAATAGCCCTTGGCCCCCAGAAGAGTTAATCCAGCCCTGGGTACCATATATATTTATAATATTCAAGGTCTGAATTCTTCTGTTGGAGAAGTAGTTTGGAAAGGATTTTCTTTCATTCTGTTTGCATTATATTGAAAGTAGTTTGCTCATATTCCACCACTTTTTATATCATTAAGTTACACAATAATAACTTTTTTGGTATATATTATACTGCAAGAGTTAATACAAGTTCAAATTTAAAGGAGAGTATATAACATTTTACTTACTATTTCTGGAATATAGTACCATGTGGGGCTGACCCACATCTGATGTAAATCAATGTACCTCCATTTACCCAAGGAGACTTACAGCAGATGAGGACAGGAATGTTGCAATATCAAATGTGGACAAGTTTCAGCCCTCAGTTATACATCTATTTCCCATTAACTTCCATGGGGATGTAATATTGTAGAATTTTGTTGATATATGTAAAAAAAAGGTATTGTTTCTTGTCTGTATCCAGAGTGTATTAACTAGTGATTGATTTACTGTTCAGTGGCTGCAACATAAAGCAGAATTTAGTCTGCATTTAAAAAAAAACCTGAAGAACAGTAATAGCCCTATACTTTCTTTTCCAGAAAATTGTGAAAATTGTATAGAATGTATTTATTTCAATCCCAAAACTTTCTTGACTTACCAGTTATGGAGTAGACTACTTAAACTATCCAGACTCAGTACACAGAAATTATGTCCAATACTGTAATTATGTTTTATTAGCTGCTTTATGGTGACTATTAATAACTACTATAAGACATGTGAATTTGCTGATTCTGTTATTTTAGTAAAAGGTACTATGTAAAATGTGAAAGTTTTATGTTCTCATCTCTGTACTCTCCAGCAATCCATCATTAGAGAATCTCTTAATCATTTTCACAGTAAGACTCCAACCTTCCTCAATCACAGGTGGCATATTATTAAATGTCCACTTATAAAGATGATGTTTAACTGCTATACTTTTGGATTTAATGGAGCATTCATACTATATCTCCTTCCTTTGAAAATATAAAGAATTTAAGTAGTTTGCTTCTATGATTAGAGCTAAATAGTTAATATATTGAAAATGTTTTGCCCGCAGTTGTACCCCAAAAGGAAAATGAAAGAAGTTAAGATCTTTTAGTCTAACATTAGAGATGGGTTTAAGACAGAATCAATCAATTATTTCCATTCTCTCATAAAATATGAGATGTTTCCCCATGAATTTTCTTCTTTCCATTCTTAAAAAGGATGGACAGACTCTTTGAAAACAAGGATCCAAATTCCCCTCTTGAGTGGTGTTACACAAGTATAAATAATGGTGGAATTTGGCTAATGTGGATAAAATCTTACCTATCAGAGAGATTTCTGGGACATGTATTAATAGAAATACTGTTTTATCAGGAGTGTAATATGCAGAACCTGGACAATAATTGTCCCATCCTAACTGACACTGTGAAATCCCAGTTGGAAAAGTGACTCCAATACTGGGTGCCAACATTTAGGAAAGATGTGAATGACCTGGAGACAGTCCTCACAAGAGTAACAAAAATAACAGGTTTAGAAAACCTGACATGAGAAACGGCTAACAAAATTGTAGTCTTGAGAAAAGAAGACTGAGGGGAAACCTTGTAACAGTCTTTAAGTGTAGTACTGGCTTTTATAAAGAAGATATGTCCACCGATGATAGGACAAGAAGCAATGGGCTTAAACTGCAGTAAGGGAAGTTTAGGTTGGACATTAGGAAAAACTTCCTAACTGTCAGGGTGGTTAAACACTGGAATAAATTGCCTAGGGAGGTTGTGGGATCTCTATCACTGGAGATATTTAAGAGCAGGTTACACAGACATCTATCAGGGATGATATAGACCATGCTTGGTCCTGCTATGAGGGCAGAGGAATGGACTTGATGATTTCTTGAGGTCCCTTCCAGTTCTAGAGTTCTATTACCTCATTTTTCAGAATCCTGTGCTCAACACTTGCTGAAAATCAGACTGCTTAAGGTGCCTCTAGTTGTGTAAACAAAATGGAGTCACGCCAAATTACTAGTTAACCTTTGAAAATTGAGGCCAAGGTGACTGCATAATGCAACATCAACTATAGGGTGTAAACTGGGTTAGAATTTGCCTGATATGGATAAACCATGCCTAACCAGAGAAATTAATATATCACGCATGTAGAGCTGGAAGGGATTTTGAGACATCATCAAGTCCAGTCCTCTGTGCTGAGACAGGAACAAGTAAACCTAGACCAGCCCGAGGGCCACCAGGGGCTTTTCTTGTGGCCATAGCCTCCTGAGTGGTGATTGTGGGGGAAGGGGTAAAACAGTGGCCCCTCCTCTGGGGCTGCCAGGAGGGGTTGTGCCCTCCCCTCCTCTTGAGCCACAAATACTAGAGAAGCAGAAACCTGGTATGAGTTCCCCACCTTCCTAGCAGTGGTGGGGCTCAGGCTTCTGGCCTAGCAGTGGGCTCCTGCTCGGGTTCTGATCACAGGGTCTTGGAATTTGGCTGCGCAGCAGCAGGCTCTGTGTCCTGGCTCCATCCCTGGACTTGCCAGCCCCCTCATTGCCCCCTGCCCACTTCCCCATTCAAGGCTTTACTTATCCCCCAGCTTACCAGGGCTGAGTAAGTCTGCTGTGAAATTTGTATATTTGTTAATACCACTTTTTCACAGTCTCACAGCTAGGTAATGGGTGTGTTGCTCTGAAAAGTGATATTAACAAACATATAAATGTCACTTTTCACAGCAGCAAACTTAATAGCTAGAAAGTCTAAAAAATGCAACCAAAAAGGCAAAAGAACCAATAATTTAAAAAAATACACGAACATGCAAAGCACCTTATTTGTGTTTCTTTTCTGTTTAGGTCCTGTAAAGAATGGAGACAAATATGTTATTTTTATTACTGCATTTGTAAAAAAAAACCCTGCATAAATAAATCACTAAGATTTGGACATGTGTATATGAATATCTATTTATTTTTTCCTAAAACGAATTAAATATTTTAGGAAAAATTGTTTGAGCAGTCACCAAAAAATTGTTGAGAGAATCCCAGCACTAGCCTCTGTTTGCCAGAAGCAGGGAAAGAGCAACAGGAGATGATACATCACTTGATAATTGCCTATTCTATTCACTCCCTCTGGAACACTTGACATTGGCCACTGTTAGTAAACAGGATATAGGGGCTGGATGGACATTTGGTCTGACCTAGCATGGCTGTTCTTATGTGTTTGTGAAACCTGTTCTTAAACCCTCCCCCCCAGTGAGGATTCCCCAGCATCCCTTGCAAGCATATTCTACTGCTGAGCAACCCTTATATTTAGATTTCCCCTCCCTGCCCAAATCTAACCTAAATCTCCTGTGCTGAATCATAGAATCATAGAGCTGGAAGAGACCTCAGGAGGTCATCAAGTCCAGCCCCCTGCCCAAGGCAGGACCAATCCCAAAGCCTATTACTTCTTATCCTGCCTCTGCCTGTATAGATGGGCCAAATGTCAGAAAAGCCTCTTTTGGAAGAAAAACGGAAAAAGTACGCAAATTGCAAACTGCAATTTGCGTATCTTTTTCCGACTTTTGTTTGTAGTGTAGACATAGCCTAAGTTGCATTTGCCTAGGTTATTGATAAGATCATGCAAGACCGTATCAAAAGCCTTACTAAAGTCAAGGTATACCATGTGCACCGCTTCTCCCTTAACCACAAGACTTGTTATCCTATCAAAGAAAGCTATCAGATTAGTTTGGCATGATTTATTATTTACAAATCCATGCTGGCTGTTACCTATCATCTTATTATCTTCCAAATGTTTGTAGATGAATTCCTTAATTACCTGCTCCATTATCTTTCCTGGCACAGAAACTGACCAGTCTGCAGTTTCCTGGGTTGTTCTTCTTTCCCTTTTTATAGATGGGCACTATACTTGCCCTTTTCCAGTCTTCTGGAATCTCTCCAGACTTCCATGATTTTTCAAAGATGATAGCTAAAGGCTCAGATGCCTCCTCTATCAGCTCCTTGAGTATTCTAGGATGCATTTCATCAGGCCCTGGTGACTTGCAGATATCAAGACTAATTTTCAGAATAATTTTTAATTTGTTCTTTCTTTTAATTTTAACTTCTAAACCTAACACATTTCCACTAGCATTCACTATGTTATGCATCCCTTCATCATCAAACATCTTGGTGAAGACCGAAACAAAGAAGTCATTAAACACCTCTGCCATTTGCAAGTTTCCTGTTATTGTACATCCCTTCTCACTGAACAATGGGCCTACCCTGTCCTTGGTCCTCCTCTTGCTTCTAATATATTTATAGAATATCTCCTTGTTACTCTTTACAACTCTAGCTAGATTGAGCTCGTTTTGTGCCTTGCCTTTGCATATGTGTGTTATTTGCTTATATTCATCCTTTGTAATTTGGCCTAATCTCCATTTTTTATGACTCCTTTTTGATTTTTAGGTCCCTTTAAGTAAAACCAAATGGAAAACAATGAATGCTCACTGGAAGTACTGCACTCCCTGAGGTTCCTGCAGATAGGCCACCTAGCCCCCTTTGGTCAATGACTGTGCTTGGCTCACTCCATCCTACTTTAATTGCTGTCAAAGCACAGCTAAAATCTAGGTTAATTACTGACCTTAGTCTCACCTCCCTAGCCGTAGTGCTGAAATTCTGAAGACCAAAACAAAAAATTAGTCCAAGTATTTGACTATAGAATGTTGTTTATTTTTATTTAAATCCAATCATTTGGTCTGCTGATTTGCTATCAAACTAATAACTCTATATTTTCATTGTTTTTCCATCTCACCCACCTTTACTTTGGCCTTGATTATTACTGGGATAAAAACATACTCACAATGAAAGAACTAACAAAAGCCAAAAATGTCCAATGCAAAGTACTGATTTTGCCAATGTGTGTGTCAGCTTTAATCTCACTTATGCGTATGTTTTGAAGGTATTTATTATAGTATAGAAACCTTATTTAAGAGATTGATAACTCTTGATGGAGTTTATTGAGGAATAAATGACAAAACTAGTTTTGTTGCTACAGCTTGCTTATATGAGCAATTCAACTTACGCTATTTATAGTACTAACATATTAGAATAATCTAGGAACTTTCCTTCTAAGCTTACACATTTCAACTAGAAAATGCATCAATTCCACCACAGTGGGATAATGTCCAAGACCCTACATACATACTTTCTTAACACTTAGGGTACGTCTACACTGCACACTTATTTCAAAATAAGCTATTCTGGGAGAAATACTCCGTAATAGCTTATTTCAAAATAACATGTCTACACTACAAGGAAGCCTCAAAATTAGTCTGAGGCAGGCTTCCCCTTTATTTTCAATTTAAACCAATTTTTATTCAAATTCCCAGACTTTACAATAAGAATTCCCAGGGTTTATAATAAGTATTGTTCACTTTTTTTCAGATTTCCACCCTACTTTTGTATCATCCAAATATATTTAAAAAATAATCATGTTCTATTAGGAAAATCCATACATTGCATGAGATATAGGTACAGGTTGAACCTCTCTGGTTTGGGACTTTCTGGTCCAGCAACGTATACAACCATGGATGTTGCTGGATGAGAGAGTCACTGCACTACAGAGGACCAGCGGCTGTCAGCTGGGAGTTTGGCAGCAGAGCCCAGCTGGCAGTTGCTGAGGTGTGGCAGTGGAGTGAAGACCCAGCCCAGCAGCCCTGGGCCTGGGAGCAGAGCCTGGCCAGCCCAGCAGCCTCAGGGGCCAGGAACACAGCCCAGCAGCTGCCGGGGGCTGGGAGCACAGCCTGGCCAGTCTAGCAGCTGCCAGAGAACAAGAGGCAGGAACACAGCCTGGCCAGCCTTACTGCCCCAGGGATGGGAGCACAGCTCGTCTGGCAGCCACAGAGGGCCAGGAGTGGGGTCAGCAGCCAAAAGGAGAGGCAGCTGTTGGCCCCAGGAGAACCCTGACCCCCCCATTCCTGCAAACTCCCTTGTCCGGTCAGGTCCTGAGGTTGCTGGACCAGGGAGGTCCAACATGTATAATACATGAGTCTGCATGTCGAACAAAGCTGCCTATTGAGGAAAGGCTTTGTATTAGTCTAGAAACAGGCATGAACACAAAGCTCTGAAGCACGTTTGCTTCTAAACATACTGATGAAATCTCATGCCCACCACGTACACAATCCAGGCTGTTATCTGCTAACCGTTTAAAGCTCTGACACACTAAAATGGGAATGAAAATGAAAATCTTTATCAGAATATGTTTCAAACACAAGAAAGTAATCAAAAGTTTGAAAAAAACAAACATGAGAAATGGATGAAATTGAGTGTGTGCTGCTGCAAATGGTGTGGTCCAATTATTAAATGTAAATATAGGCTAATACTTCTAAGTCTACAACAGCAAACTGTTTATTGAAATGAAAAAGTTTTATTTAGGGATTAGAGAGGGTTTTTTTTTCTTCAACTCAGAAGAGGCACTATGTTCTGTCTTCTGCAGCAAACAAGACTGATAAACAGAATTCAAAGCATTAATCTACTGAATATTTTTCCCTTTTCCCCTTGTCTTTCTATTCACAAAAATAAACCCCAACATTTACCTAGGAAAATTAATAGTTTTTCACCTGTTTTCTTTGTTGTGGTACATTGATAAATACATTCATTGTTATAAATTCCCAGGAAAAAAATAAATAAAAACTGAAAATGAAGGGCCCTACCTATAGTACACATGAAAAATCCCCAACACATTCTTAGAACTTAGTTTTTCCTGAGCCATTGACAAAATGGGCAGCTCAGTTCTTCCACTGACTTTCACTCACTAGTGATGGTACTTCCTCCCGCATGACGACAAATCAATCTGTCACCATCTCTTACCAGTTCTACAGTGGAATTCCTCCCTTTCTCTTTCCTCCCTCATGTACCCAATTCAGTGTTTCCTAGCATGCATCCTAGTCACCATACCGTGTACATGCCCCAACCACAAGCCATCTTTCTCAGATGATATTTTCTAACAAGTCCTGCTTTGTCAGCTTCCTTACTCTCAAGTTTGTTATTCTGTCTTTCCATGAAATGTGGAGTGCCTTCCTCAGCCTCCAATCTCTTTCTCGTTAATCCTTGTCATCAGCCAAATCTATGCGCCACACAGTAGCATGCTCAGTACAATCTCATGGTATAATGTAACATTTAATTCTGTATGCAGACCTCTGTTTGATTAGATGTTGTTTACCTTCCCAAAATTAGTGTTTGCTTTTCCCTATCTCATATGAATTGCAGACACCTTCAAATGTTGTCACACTCCCCAAGGAAAATTCTTCTACCAGTTTGATTTCTTTTCCATTGGTGTTCACCTTTGCATCAGCTGTCATTTCGAGCCATTGTAATCTTTCTTTTCCTCTTCATTTACTTACAATCTAACTTTTGCTGCTTCCTGTTCTACCTCTGATATAAGGTCAATCATTCCATTATTCAGGGGTTGTCAGAAAAGTAAACTTCATGTAACATCTCCACTGACCTATTTTGTACTATCCACAATGCCTTTTGTTGCCTGTTTCATCACCAAGTCTACTGCTTACATTGATCAGCTTGTTTGATATCCCACATTGGATCTCTGTGGACACTACTGAATGCTTTCTTAAAGTCAATACATTTAAGATAAGTTTTTGCCAAAGAGTAGCTTTTTTGATGATCTGTCATAGGCTGAATATCAGCTCACCATATGATGCACCTGTTTCTCTCATTGCATTTCATCCACTGCCTTCTTTATTCTATTCAGCATAATGGTAGACTAATTTACACAGAATTGATAGCGATATACTACTATTCCGGTTTATGCACCAAATAACATCACCCCTTTTTTAGCAACCCCACTATATCTTTCCAGTCTTGTGACACTTATTCTTTTACTTGTACTGTATTTTGTTAAGAGTTTTAGGCTTTGTCTACTCTGCACAGCTTTTAGTGACACAGCTGTGTCACTACAACGATGTCACTAAAAGTTGCATCTGATGTTTGTTGGCTCTTTTGCCGACAACATACTTCCACCCATAATGAGCGGGGTTAACTTTTTCAGCAGGAGAGTGCTCTGGCACTTGTCTTAGCAAATCTTTTTTCTTTCTGGGGTAAGGGTTAACACCTCTGAATGACAATAGTTTGATCATTCAATTGCCAGTGCAGACATATCCTTACTAGGTACTCAATCCTAGGCTGCTAATCTAAAGTCTGTTCTGCATTTCTTTATCCTTAAACTTCTCTCCAGCTATAACACACTTTTTGTACACCTTTGTCATCTTTTGGAGTTTAAATTCAAATATAGCTGTTGAAAGATAATTATCTGAGACAACATCAGCTCTTCTGCTGACTTTGACATCCCCAAAGATGATGTTCATCTTAGCTATTCAAACAATAGATATCTGGTTGACAGGTGCATTATCTGGTGATCTCCATGTCAGCTAGTGAAGCCTCTTTGGCTGGAAGAGATGGTCTATCTTTGGGCATGTCTACACAACAGAGCTAAACTTGAAATAAGCTATGCAATTTGAGCTACACTAATTGCATAGCTTAAGATGAAATAGCTGTTATTTTGAGATATAGCACACTTCCCTTACTTCTCATACAATGAGGATTAGAGGAATTGGAGTAAGCGGTCCTGCAGCTCAATATTATTTCAATATTATGTCAAAATAACTGCTTGGGTGTAAAATAACTACTATGTTATTTCAGAATAACGTCAGTTATTCCAAAATAATGTTGATGTATAGACATAGCCTAAGTGCTACAGAGAAGTCCACCTCTAAACACCTTCCATGCACTTCTCATGACTTCTTCCCAGCCAGTAAAGTTGTTGCTGATTTGGGGATTGCAGTGGCCTGTAATCAATGCGATACCGTGGTTAGACGATACTGCATCTGTTCATAAAATGTATCCTTTTCACCATTGCCTGCTGAATCTCTCAGCGCACACTTAGATTATTCTACACTTGGAATCTCTTATTTATAGCCTGGCAGTTCTTAACATACATTTCACTGGCTCCCATGCCAGTAAAGTCTTCACTGACATTATCCAACATGGTTCCTACACCTCTTTTGTGTGTTAGTCTTTCTCGGTATAAGATACCGAGATATAAGCGCCAGACACCATCTTGCCATTCCCTGCCCATCTTGTCTAACTGGTACCAAGCATGTTCAAAGGGTATTTTTTTAATTTCTCATGTAACTTGCGCCAGCTTTCAAATACTATACAAAGTAAATCCATTCCACATGCTTATTCTATTTACAGATTTGCTCATCAGCATTCAATGTGTCAAGATCTCAGCTTTCTTTCAGTTTTTACTGAGATCTGTCAGTCTTGGGTTTCGCGCTCCAACTATACCTCCTCAAATTTGGATTTAACTGAATTGTTTCCTCACAATAAAGTTTTACATGAATGAGTCATAAACACAACTGCAAAACCTTCCTCATTTATCCAGACTTGGGACCAAGACCATTGCTAACAGCAGCAGAGTTCCTAATGTATCACTGAGGGAAAAGATACCATTGTGTAGATTTTAGTTTAATGTTCTTGAAGTTGTTCCCCAAAAAACTGCTGGGGATGATACTATAGCAGCTGTCCCCATAGCCTTCCTCCTCACTAAAACCCACAATTCTGTAAATGCAGAGTTCACACGGAGGGCCTTCCATAGGTTGTACCTCCTCTGAACGGCTTTCCCTCCAACAGATTTGAGGTAATTTTGTTGAGTTTGCTGCTACTTTCATTAACACCAAATTAAAAATCAAAGAAGATGACTCAATGAGTGTGGGGGAGGGGCCCAACCGCTGCTGCTGCTCTGCACCAGGCCTCTTCGGTAATCCCCGAGGCCACATCCCTCAGGGGACAGGATGCCATGGAGGGGAGAAGGGCAGAGTGATGGCAGGAAGGGGCAGGGCTTGGGGAACAGGAACGGAAAGCCCATGCTACTGGGACTCCCAGGACAGATTGCGCAACTGCTCCAGCTGGGGATGGTCCATGAGCCGTGAGTTGAGTTTCCTCTGCTGCTCCCCTCTCTAATGGTTTCAGAAAATTCTCCTACAAAGCTTAAAGAGTTTGCTTCTCTAAGAAAATATGTTTCACAAATAAGCTTACAATTTATTTATCTTACCTATGTGACAATTCTGAGATTCAGAAATAAATCACAATTAAATATAGATTATGGAATACTGTTGGCTTTACAGATTTTTATGCTGACTGGTGTATATGGGTCTGAGGGATTTTAATGTTTCAAATATGGATAAACTCACTTTCATTCTTAAATATATGCTAGAAAGCTTTTGGCACTTTCACATTTCTGAATTTTTTAATTTTCATGCACTGAACCATCTATACAATCTGACTTGAGTGAAATTTCTATCAGTATTGCCACAATAATGCAAGAGAATGCAACTGACCAGTGGGATGGAATAACTTTTCCAGACAGGAACAAATCTTTCCTGATAAATTGTTAACTATTATTTAGAAAAATTGTACAGATTGATTTGTCCACATGAATTAAGCAACCAGGTGAATTAAGTGATTATAATCAAATAAGGTTGCCAGATGGTTTAACCAAAAATACCAAACACCCCGCCCAAAAAAAAAACAACGGGGAAAAAATTCTGTTGAGGGGAATAAAAGGAGGGAGACCAAAGTTGTTGAGCAAAAAAAAATAAAACAACATGGCCCCTTTAAGTGCCTGCAGAGTCAGAATAGGGATAGGAAGAGGGGAGATGTTGAGCACTAAGACCCAGGGAAGGTACTGCTTCCCCTTGCTTCACGTCTTTAGGCTTTTTGCCGGCGGCCATCTTGTTTTCTTGGTCGAGCCAGAAGGCAGCTTCCCTGCGGAATCAGGTAAGCAAGGGGGACGGGGCAGAGGGCCGGAGGTCTGGGGGGTGGGTTGGGGGCTGGGCCCAGTTGCTGAGCATGTCGTAGGGTTGCCAGGTTTCCAGTATTTTCACCTCCTGGCAGGGGAAAAAAACAGAAAATACCGGACATTTTAGGTGTCCAGTATTTTCTGAATTTTTTTACCGGACAGAAGGCAAAAATACCGGACTGTCCGGGTCAATACCGGACACCTGGCAACCCTATAATCAAAAGGCTCGGTGATCACTTTTCTAGTTTGTGTGCATGCTTGTTTGTTGCTAATGCTACCTATTACAACAAGAGTTGAGTAGAGTGATAGAACTGGAAGGAACCTCGAGAGAGCATCAAGTCCAGACTCCTGCACTCATGGAAGGACCAAGCACTTTCTAGATTAACGGTTCCTGACCGCCAGGCCGCAAACCGCTGGCTGCTGGGCCAAGGCATGCTGCCAGGACACGCCCCCATGGCTTGATATTGGCTTGGCGGTGTTCCTTGTAAGATGCTAATTAAGCCCTGCCTCCAGGTAACTGGGAGGGGCACTCCCTCAGCAGTAGAAGCTCCCTGTTCTGAGTCCAGACAAGAGCGTGCTGGTAGGGAAGGGGACACAAAGGGAAGGAGGGAGGGATGGAGGAAGGGAATAAGGACATGGCTGGGATGAGAGGGGACCAGAGCACCACTTCCCTCTCTCCAGTGGCAACCTCATGTTTTGTTGGGCTGCTTTAAAAAAAAGCCTGGGAATCTGGCAGCCCTCCATTCCCTGCCCCCTTTCTCCTATCCTCTCTCTGGCAGCAGCTCCATGTTTTGTTGGGCTGCTTTAAACAATACTTTGGGTAGCTAGCGATGTGTTAGGTATGATTTTTTTAAGGTGGAAAGCAAATACTTTAGGAGGGGAATAATAATAATAAAAATCCGTTACAATGACAGGTATTGTGTGCATACAGACACAATGTAAAATAACATGTGACCGCTTAAAATTAATAACCATAATAAATATGCAAATATGCAAATAAATTAATTGAAATAATCAATGTGCAGATGTTTCTATACCAGTCCACCAAGAGTTTTTGAATGAGTTTGCTGGTCTGCAGTATAAAAAAGGTTGAAAACTACTGATCTAGATCATCCCAGACAGGTGTTTGTCTCACCTGCTCTAAAATATCTCCACTGATGGAGATTCCAAAACCTCTGTAGGCAATATATTCCAGTGCTTAACCACCATGACAGTTAAGAAGTTTTTCCTAATGTACAGCCTAAACTTCTCTTGCTGCGATTTAAGCCTATTGCTTCTTGTTGTATCCTTAAATGTTAAAGCAAATAATTTATCTCAATCCTCCTTCTAAAAACTAGGGATGTAAAAGGTTAAATAGTTAAATGGTTACCTGGTAAGCATTAGCCTTACTGACATGCTTACCTAGTAACCAGTTAACCAGAAGGCTGAGTCTGGCGGGAGCAGCACTGCCCGCAGCACGGAGGGCCCAACTGGCAGGACTCTGGCCGCAGCTGGCTGGACCGGAGGAATACCACCCAGAGAAGGCCAAGGTGGAGGAGCCCCATCTGCAGTGGCCTGCCTGGCACAACCCCGTCCACAGTGGCCCCTGCCTGGAGCAGAGCTCACCATGGGATACCAGCCTCTGCTGCTCTGCACCAGTCTTTTTAACCATTTAAACAAGATAATTTTAATCATTTTAACCAGTTAACTGTTTTAAGGGGTATTTACATCCCTAGTAATAACCTTTTAGATACTTGAAAGTTGTTATTATGTCCCCTCTTCAGTGTTCTCTTTTCCAGACTAAATAAGCCCAGTTCCTTCAGTCTTCCCTCATAGGTCATGTTTTCTAGACCTTTAATTATTTTTGTTGCTCTTCTCTAGACCTTCTCCAATTTCTTCACATCTTTCCTGAAATGCAGAGTCCAGAATTGGACACAATACTCCAGGTGAGGCCTAATCATCGCAGAGTAGAGCGGAAGAATGACTTCTCGTGTCTTGCTTACAACGCTCTTGTTAATACATCCCAGAGTATTTGGGTGGGGGGTGTTTTTGTTTGTTTGTTTGTTTTGCAACAGTGTCACACTCTTGACCAATATTTAACTTGTGGTCTATATAACCCCTAGATCTCTTTCTGCAGTGTCCCTTCCTAGACAGTCATTTCCCATTTTGTTTGTGTGAAACTGATTGCTCTTCCTAAGTGGAGTATTTTGCATTTGTTTACCTCAGATCATCTCTCCAGTTTGTACAGGTCATTTTGAATTTTAATCCATTCCTCCAAAGTACTTGCAACCCCTCCCAGCTTGATATGATCAGCAAACTTTGTAAGTGCACTTTCTATGCCATTATCTAATTGTTGATGAAGATATTGAACAAAACCGGTCTCAAAACTTGAGGAACTCCACTTGAGACTATATACGTATTAGAGACAAGTAAGTATTTTAACTGTACTATTGGAAAATACTAGAGTTCTATCACCCCCATTATTAATCACAAAATGTCATTTTTATGGCTTTATTACTGAAGTACTAAAGAAATATGATCTGCTTTTCTGTAATTTATAGTCATATACATAATTACATGACTTAAATTTACTGATAATCTATCTTGAGCTATATTATGTAAAGATAATAGGTTACAGACCACTGGTTTCATTTTTTAATATACAGTAGAATGCACATTTAAAATCTCATTTACCAGTTGTAATTATAACCTGATTCCCTTGGAACCTCAAAAGCTGAGATCCTAGGTTACAGAATACAGGAAGGGAGCATTCATTTTGATGTTTTAGAAGGCTAGAGGAAGGGCCCCTCAAAATCTGGATGTTGTATCTGGTGAGGATTTATTGCTATAGTTAAAACTCTGTGTGTGTATATTAGTATTTTTTCTTTAATAACTGAATACTTATACTAATCATTAATATATTGTCCTGTTAACAGGAAATTCTACAGATGATCTCAAGTTACTGAAAAAAGCAGACCTTTTACCCTACTATAATGGGAAGTATTCAATAAATCTTGTTATTACATAGGAAGTTGTATGACCTCTCTATATGTAATAACAGCACAGCCTTACAAAGGATATGAGACAAATGTTAGATATATGAATTGCTTTGCTGATAACTAATTAAAATATTTTTCTCTTGGTGCAGTAATTCTGAGGCAAATTTCTATAGAAATTGCCAATTACAAAATAGTCACTCTACTGGACATTGAGAGGAGAGTTCACAAGTCCTGCAGTTCATAGACCAGGGCCTGAGCCCAAATACATAAACCATAATTACACAGCCTCTTACCCAGAGCCCTGCAAGTCCAAGTCAGCCTGTCATGGACCAGCTGCAGGTATTTAATTGCAATGAAATCAGTGTGCAGATGTGCCTCATCTGAGAAAGTTATATTGGCATTGGAAGAAGTTCAGAAAAGGGCAACTAAAATTATTAGGGGTTTGGAACAGCATATGAGGAGAGATTAAAAAGACTGGAACTTTTCATCTTAGAAAAGAGGAGACTAAGGGAAGAGATGGTAGATAAAACCAAGACTGACGTGAAGAAAATGAATAAGGAAAAGTTATTTCCTTGTTCCCATAACGCAAGAACTAGGGGATCACCAAATGAAATTCATAGATAGTAGGTTTAAAATAAACAAAAGGAAGTATTTCTTCATACAATGCACAGTCAACCTGTGGAACTCCTTGCCAGAGGATGTTGTTAAGACCAGGACTTTAATAGGGTTCAAAAAAGAACTAGATAAATTTATGGAGGATAGGTACATGGCTATTAGCCAGGATGGATAGGAATGGGGTCAGAAGCTGGGAATGGGCGATAGGGGAAGGGATCACTTGATGATTACCTGTTCTTTTCATTCCCTCTGCATTAGGCACCTATCATTAGTCACTGTCGGAAGACAGATACTGGGCTAGACAAACCTTTGGTCTGACACAGTATGGCTGTTCTTATGTTCAGTGTAGACACATCTCTGTCTTGTCTATCCAGTAACTTTCAAGAGCACATTTATTTAAAACTATTGGAAAATATATTTGAGCATTGCTCCAAATGAAATATCTTCAAGGAGATTAATGGATTGCACATTTTCTCTGCAGAATGGAGAGAGGAAGACAGAGCAGGGAAAGAGACCAGAGAGACTCAGAGACTTTTTCTAAAGTCCACAAATGAATGCTAACAATTACAAAGAACAATGCAGATTTGATGAGCTTCTCCCAGAGCTACTGTTTGTGAAAGAGCCTGTTGAGACTTGATAAGCAGCTTATGTATGTTCTTAGCGCTCATTTTCAACATGCTTGTTGATTCAGCTCCTTTTTATTCTTCCAGATTTATTTTTCTTTCTTTTCTTTGATGGGTGATTGGTTTTATACAAGTCATTGTTCTCTCTGAATAAGAGTATGGTTTTGCTTTAACATTTCAAAATATTTCACTCTGATATTTGTTTGTTGAATCTAAGTGATTTGTTATCTGAGGCCCTGATCCTGCTGAGACATATATGCAGGTTTTACTAAGCATGGTGCGCATTACTGTTGAAGTGAAACATGTTACTCACAGTGTGTAAAACTCAGCTTTTGCATAACCAGGACCTTAGCTTTGTATAGCCATGATGAGAAAACCTCAGCTGAGATAAACTGCCAAAAGTCTGGATCCTTAATTTTGCCTGAAAAGCCAACAAGAACACATTCACACAAGATACAACTCATAAACAGTATTTCAGCATTTTTGTTTTCAGTCCTGAGCAGAAATGAAAAATAATGGGGTGAACATTTATCTGAAATATTTGGCAGATTGTGGTGTTTAATTCAATGTGGTGCAAATATTACAAAAATTTGAGTCATGTCTCATGTTAATTAAAACAGTTAGCCAGTATCTAGTTAACGGGCTATTTAACAACTGTGAGAGCACTGCATACAAAATGGTTGGTTTCATATCAAAAGAAGCAAGACTTTGAAAATGAATGTATCCATCAAAAAAGTGAAAAAAATCAAATAAATTTTCAAATGTTGATATTTGTGTCCAACAGCAATACTATATATATTTGAATTGGTAGCAATTAAAAACACAATCTACTCAATTCACCTGATTGTGGGATTTGCTATAAACTCAAAAACTGAGATCAATTTTTTTTTGTCTAGAAACGCTCCAAGATTATGAATCTGGCTCATTTTTATGAGTGCTGTGTTGATTTGGTGTTGCTTGGAAATTATAAAAGATACATAAAATTGATGTGAAATCAGATGAAACTCTTGAGAGTGTCACATTGAGATATTGCATACAAACTCAAGATTTAAAACAAAACATAGGGGTTTAAACCCATGCAGCTCAAAAAAGAATGAAGCATACATACTAACATCTGACAAAATGTCTGAATTTCTACTGAAGCACTTACTACTGGCCATACCAGAAAGCAAATACTTAGCTTTATAAGCCAGGGTCTGATCCAGTACAAAAATTCCTGTATTCTTAACTTTAAAATATCTCACTTTAAAATATCTAATAAAAATCTACATAAACAAGAATAATTTGTATACAAAATTCCAGTCCTATGTAAAATGACAGAGACAAAATCTTTCCCCCTTTCACAGACTCAAAATGCTCCCACTTCACAATTTAAAAAGAAAATATTGACAGAATCTTACAGCTCCAGTTCAGAAAAGCACTCAAGCACTAGATTAAGTCCATATGACAGCAAGCATATCTCCAACTACTTTGCTGATCGGGATCAAAAAATACATCAACTGCCATTACGATATATTTACACCAATAAGGAAGGAGACCGCTAATGCCTTGAAGCAACAAGCTCCCTGACATAAAATATGATTTTTGAAAGAAAACAGTACAAGCAAGAACATTCAATTAAATGACTTCAATGCTTTGTTCTGTCTGAGTTGTAAAAAGGAGACAAGTACAGCATGGAAGAGGAAATGCTTTAAAGCAAATAGCCAACAATTCTGTTAAACTTGTTACTTAAGTATTTTTCTTGTACCAGTCCTATTGGAGAGGGCAAGGGGACCTGAATGGGTTTCATGGAACAAGGGTTCTTAAATGTTATTTCTGCAACTCTACAGATGCAAAAAACCCACACATAAAAGACCTGAACAGTATAGCAACTCAGATATTCCATCTCTGACCTCTGCCTTCTCTTGAGAAGTCTAGAGCGGGGACTTATGCTGATTTGGCATTCAGTGGCTAGAGTATTTTGTGATGTCCCTGAGGTCTTTTGGAAAAACTTCTCCAGATCATGTTATATCACAGTAAACCAAATATATCCATTGTGAAATTACAAAGGAGGAATACAAAATTCTTGCCATCATCAGTGTATGTTGTTTAGCTACCATCTTTCCTTTCTGAGTGCCATTTATAGACTTAGAACTGCATTAGTTTTGCTACCTTCTTCTATTGAACACTACAGAAGAAGAGCAAGATTTCCCCCTAAATTCTTACACAGCAAATTCATACCACATTCCTATGTAGCTCCAGGCTCAGACTTACAATAGTGTGAAAAGTAAGCGAAGGTAGGAAAAAATAAGATAACCAACTCATGTTTAAATAAAAACCATCCTGACTTATCCCATGGGAAAAATACTTATTTTCAACAGATTTCAGAAAATATATTGTGTGAGATTTTATACACTGACAGCTTTTCATGTTATACAGGATTATGTGACTTTATATCCAGTGCTGACACTGCAGAGTAGTACAAGGCAGTATGGAGGGTAGGATGGGATTAGAAGCATAGCTGTTTATGGTAGCAGTTTGTTTTCACCACTGGAGGTAGGAAGAATAAGAACACTCTACATAAAGGACTGGTTTTTATAAGACATGCTCCACATCTTTTATACATGCTCACTGCTGATGCTGTTATAGCCTATCCACTTAGGAAACCCTCCTCTATGACTGCTACTAAAGGGGACAGATACACCAAATACAAAAGGGGGAGTTGATTCTCCTCTCTGGGTATGCCTAGACTGCATCCCTCTGTCGGCAGAGGGATGCAGATTAGGCAGGTCGACATTGCAAATGAGGCAGGGATTTAAATATCCTGCGCCTAATTTGCATAAAAATGGCCACCGTGTTTTGCCGACTCAGCACTTTGTCTGCAAAAAGCAGCAGTCTAGAGGGGAATCTGTCAAGAAAGCAAGCCTTTTTCGACAGATCCCTTATGCCTCCTGCTAGGAAGTTTACAGGATCTGTCGAAAAAGGCTTTCTTTCTCGACAGATCCCCCTCTAGACTGCCGCTTTTTGCCGACAAAGTGCTGAGTCGGCAAAATGCAGCGGCCATTTTTATGCAAATTAGGCACGGGATATTTAAATCCCTGCCTCATTTGCGATGTCAACCTGCCTAATTTGCATCCCTCTGCCGACAGAGGGATGCAATCTAGACATACCCTCTCTGTGTTCCTGAAATATTCCCATTGCTCCAATTTTCCTGTAAATCATAGTTCATTTCTTACCCCTTTAATTTCCAGTTCACTTGTCTTGATCCCAAAATTACCAAATATTTTCTAAATAACAGGCACCCAGTGTTTGAATATCAGCCTATTTGCCCACCCTAAATTGCTATGCCACAAGTTTCAAAATAAAATGTCAGGAAATGACAAGTCACAAAGAAAGCAGGCTATCTTTCACACCCTTTATGAAATGGTTGGCAGGTCTCATTTCAAAAAAGGTGAAACACAACAGTAAAGAGGGGAAATGTTAATCTGTATCTAGAACATCATAATAAACTGCCCTTAAAAAACAGTTCCGGTCGACTGTTCCCACATCATCTTAAAACTTGAGAATGTTACAATATAGAAAAAAGATGAGTTGAAGAACACAGGATAAAGATTTAAGTGTATAGAGGTCCATGCCATGATTTTCTATTGGTGAGCACAGAAATGAAGACCAAATGGTACATAGAACCTACCCGCATTGTTAGAAATAAACTGTCACATCTTCCCATCCTAAATACCATCTTTCCTCTGAAGAATCCTCTCCTTCTTGATTCCCACCAGGCCTTCCCACTTTCTCCTCTTAACAGACCTTCCAGTTACCCAGCTCATGCTCTTTCTACTATTCCCCACAGTTTCTTTTTTGGCATGCTCCCCTTGTTTCTCCTCCTCTTTCAGCTACCTTTTATACCACTTCAAGCAATCTTTCAAGTGATTATATAGCCTGGTGCTAAATTCATCTCTCAATCTACCACTACCATCACAAGACTCCCAGAGTAGCTTCCTCTCTACCTAAAGCTGATGCCAGCCTCTACAGCAATAAGCATAGCAGAAAAGAGGACTCAGTAGCCTCTAGGTGGGAGCATTCATGAAGTCTCTCAGAGAAAGTTAAACTGTGTGGAGGTGATCCCCACTATGGCAGTGCAGGTGGAATAGCTTCTTGCCCCTTCCCCCTGTGCAGGAGAAAATAGAAGAGAGATGAGCACGTAACAATAGCAGATTAGAATGTGGAAGCCCACAACTTTTCACTAGGAACAATTAAAGTGATTACTACAGAGGTGGTGTCCCGTCTTGTGCACTAGAGATGCACCCTTAATCCACCATATAAGCGAGTCAAGTAAAGTGAACGCATCAGTCACCAGGAAGTAAGCTGGTAGCATGTTTTGCTACTAGTTTGTTAAATGAGTAATTGTTGTAATGAGTATTTATCATCCCCATCAGTATTTGATTCTTGTTGAAAATGAAGAATGCTGAAGCCTGGCTGGTTTCTCTCCATGCCTGTCAATCCCATAGAATAACAGTTAATAAACTCTTTTGTTGCTATAAATTATATCCCCACTAGGAGGATTTGCCAATATGGCTATACTGACGAACCCGTTCTAGTGTACACACATAGGCCATGTCTACACTGGAAAGTTATTTTGAAATAACTCCCCTTATTTCGAAATAACAAGGTTAGCGTCCACACTACGGGTGTGTCTAGACTACATCCCTCTTTCGACACAGGGATGTAAATTAGGCACTTCGAAATTGCAAATGAAGCCGGGATTTGAATTTCCCGTGCTTCATTTGCATAATCGCGTCATGGCGCTTTTTCGAAAAAGTGCTAGTTTGAAAGTAAAACCACAGTCTAGACGTGGTTTTTCGAAAAGGGAAGGCTTTTTCCAAAGATCCTGTAAAACAAAGCTTATCGGATAGTTGATTAGTTCCTTGACCCGTCGCTTCCCCTGCCTTGCTGCCTCTAGCAGAGGCAGTAAGGGGGGGAGGAAGCAGGAGCCGATGCTGGGGGGAGCTGTCTTAAAAGCCGGTTCCGCCCAGCACCATCCCCATAGGGGGCAGGGGAGTAGCAGGGACCGGTCATGAGCCGGGAATCGCTGCGACTCTGACAGCTCTTAATACTCCCACAAAGCTCCAAACCTGCCACAGCTGCAGGAGAGGCACCTCTGCCTGTCAATCCTCAGCCCCAGAGATGCCGTGGCCACAGGAGAGGTGCCTCTGCCCACTTGCCCCAACCTGGGGCTGCTGTGGAGATGCCATGGCTGGGGAGAGGTGCCCCTGCCCACTGGCCCCAACCTGGAGCTGCCCCAGTCCTGCCTCAGCTCCGGGGGACAGACTCCCGGGACAGTGGAGAAGCACCTCTCACTTGGCCCCAAGCTGCGACAGTGAGAAAGGACTGGGAGTAGTCTTCTCTCCCCAGGGCAGCCTACACCCCAAACCTTTCATTCTCAGGCCCATCCCAAAGCCTACATCCCTAGCCAAAGGCCTTACCCCGCACCCCAAATCTCTGCCTCAACCCTGAGCCCCCTCCTACACCATGAACTCCTCATCCTCACCCCTGCCACGTACTGTCCGTGTGCGGAATGATATAACGTAAGAACATAACATAAGAATGGCCGTACTGGGTCAGACCAAAGGTCCATCTAGCCCAGTATCCTGTCTGCCGACAGTGGCCAGCACCAGGTGCCCCAGAGAGGGTGGACCGAAGACAATGATCAAGCGATTTGTCTCCTGCCATCCCTCTCCAGCCTCTGACAAACAGAGGCCAAGGACACCATTTTATCCCATGGCTAATAGCCTTTTATGGACCTAACCTCCATGAAATTATCTAGCTTCTCTTTAAACTCTATTATAGTCCTAGCCTTCACAGCCTCCTCTGGCAAGGAGTTCCACAGGCTGACTACACGCTGTGTGAAGAAGAACTTTCTTTTATTAGTTTTAAACCTGCTACCCATTAATTTCATTTGGTGTCCTCTAGTTCTTCTATTTAGGGAACTAATAAATAACTTCTCTTTATCGGCCCTCTCCACACCACTCATGATTTTATATACCTCTATCATATCCCCCCTCAGTCTCCTCTTTTCTAAACTGAAAAGTCCCAGTCGCTTTAACCTCTCCTCATATGGGACCCGTTCCAAACCCCTAATCATTTTAGTTGCCCTTTTCTGAACCCTTTCCAAGGCCAAAATATCTTTTTTGAGGTGAGGAGACTACATCTGTACACAGTATTCAAGATATGGGCGTACCATAGTTTTATACAGGGGCAGTAAGATATTCTGGGTCTTATTTTCTATCCCTTTCTTAATAATTCCTAGCATCCTATTTGCCTTTTTGACCGCCGCTGCACACTGTATGGAAGTTTTCAGAGAATTGTCCACGATAACTCCAAGATCTCTTTCCTGATTTGTCGTAGCCAAATTAGCCCCCATCATACTGTACATATAGCTGGGGTTATTTTTCCCGATGTGCATTACTTTACACTTATCCACATTAAATTTCATTTGCTATTTTGTTGCCCAATCACTCAGTTTGGTGAGATCTTCTTGGAGTCCCTCACAGTCTGCTTCTGTCTTGACTATCCTAAACAGTTTGGTATCATCTGCAAACTTTACCACCTCACTGCTTACCCCTTTCTCCAGATCATTTATGAATAAGTTGAACAGGATTGGTCCTAGGACCGACCCTTGGGGGACACCACTAGTTACCCCTCTCCATTCTGAAAATTTACCATTTATTCCTACCCTTTGTTTCCTGTCTTTTAACCAGTTCTCAATCCAAGAAAGGACCTTCCCTCTTATCCCATGGCCATGTAATTTACACAAGAGCCTTTGGTGAGGGACCTTGTCAAAGGCTTTCTGAAAATCTAAGTATACTATATCTACTGGATCCCCCTTGTCCGCATGTTTGTTAACCCCTTCAAAGAACTCTAATAGATTAGTAAGACAGGATTTCCCTTTACAGAAACCATGTTGACTTCTGTCCAACAAATTATGTTCTTCTACATGCTTCACAATTTTATTCGTTACTATTGTTTCGACTAATTTGCCCGGTACTGAAGTTAGACTTATCGGTCTGTAATTGCCCAGATCGCCTCTAGAGCCCTTTTTAAATATTGGTGTCACGTTGGCTACCTTCCAGTCATTAGGTACAGAAGCCGATTTAAGGGATAGGTTACAAACCACAGATAATAGTTCAGCAATTTCCCATTTGAGTTCTTTTAGAACCCTTGGATGAATGCCATCTGGTCCCGGAGATTTGTTAACATTAAGTTTTTCTATTTGTTCCAAAACCTCCTCTAATGACACTTCAATCCGGGACAGTTCCTCAGATTCGTCACCCACAAAGGACGGTGCAGATTTGGGAATCTCCCCAACGTTCTTAGCCGTGAAGACTGAAGCAAAGAAATCATTTAGTTTCTCCGCAATGGCTTTATCATCCTTGATTGCGCCTTTTATAGTTCGATCGTCTAGGGGACCCACAGGTTTTTTAGCAGGCTTCCTGCTTCTAATGTACTTAAAAAACATTTTGTTATTTCTTTTTGAGTTTGTGGCTAGCTGTTCCTCAAAATCTTTTTTTGCTTTTCTTATTACATTTTTACACTTGATTTGACAGTGTTTATGTTCCTTTCTATTTATCTCACTAGGATTGGACTTCCACTCCTTAAAAGATGCCTTTTTGTCCCTCATTGCTTCTTTTACATGGTGGTTAAGCCACGGTGACTCTTTTTTAGGTCTCTTGCTATGTTTTTTAATTTGGGGTATACATTTAAGTTGGGCCTCTATTATGGTGTCTTTAAAAAGTTTCCATGCAGCTTGCAGGGATTTGGCTCTAGTCACTGTGCCTTTTAATTTCTGTTTAACTAGCCTCCTCATTTTTGTGTAATTCCCCTTTTTGAAATTAAATGCCAGGGTGCTGGACTGCTGAGGTGTTCTACCCACCACAGGAATGTTGAATGTTATTATATTATGGTCACTATTCCCAAGCGGTCCTGTAACGGTTATTTCCTGGACCTGATCCTGCGCTCCACTCAGGACTGAATCGAGAATTGCCTCTCCCCTTGTGGGTTCCTGCACCAGCTGCTCCAAGAAGCAGTCATTTAAGCCATTGAGAAATGGCTTAAATGAAGCCATTAAATGAGAAATTTTATCTCTGCACATAACAAAAATCATTTTTGTTATGTGCACCAATAGGTAAGTGAGGTATCACCTACCTATCAGTACACATAACTAAAACGTGTCATTCATACATGGACATAAAAAATTGGAGGGAACATTGCTTCTGAGCCACAACATAGTTGACCTCTCTCTACTATGTGCCCATGAAGGTGCAGCCACAGTCTGATTAAACCTTGCACCATATTTAAACTGCCAGTGCCTCTTCAAATTGCCTATTCCAGCCCATGAAACACACCCATCCTAGGTAAGTTCATGGAGACTATTTCCATGAACTGTCAGAAACCCGGATGGTTAGGCTTAGGACCCTCACTCGTGTCCCTAAACTTGACTGCTAGAAGGTGGGACTGGACGACAGGATGGATCATTCAATAAACATCCCTATTCTGTTATTTCCCTCTGAAGCCCCTGATACCAGCCACTGCTGGAAGACAAGAAACTGGGCTAGAAGGACCATTGGTTTGACCCAGTACAGGCATTGTTACGTTCTTACTGATTATGAACTCAAACTATTATGACAACAGCCACAGCTAGAATATAAGTGATAGGTTTACCTGCTGGCCTTAATTGCACAGACACAAACAGTTGCCTACTGCTCACTACACTCATGTCAGTGAGTAATAAATCTCAAACTGAAAATACTCATCATGATTCCCATTTAGGTCATGGAGATGTAAAACTTGCAGCCTAAAAGTTATACAGGCTCCTGTGTCTGGCCTCTCTCAACCAGGACTCCCTAGTCTTGCAACGTCTGTGGTCCAGGAGGACCACAGATGTTGCTGGACCAGAGAGACCTGATGGAGGGCCAGACAAAGGAGCCCTGTGGGAGCCAGGAACCAAGCCAGGCTGGCTACAGGGAGGCCAGTGGTTGGAAGCCCTGCCATGGGAGTACAGCTGAACTGGTGGCAGGGTGGCTGGAACGCCAGCGGGCTATGGATGGGGCAGCGGTCTGCCATGGCAGGGCGGGGAGCAATGGTGGCAGGGTAGTGGTCTGCTGCAGTGAGGCCAGGAGCCCCGGTGGCAGGAGCATGGGCTGCCATGGCAGGGTAGCGGGGCAGGTGGGGAGCCAGACGAGAAGCCAGGCCAAGAGCAGAGCTGGGCAGGAGGGGCTGGTGGCAGAGGGCCTAGTAATTACCTCCTCTGGTTGGGCAAAATCCCTCTTTCAGGACTACTCAGGCCTTGAGGGTGCCAAACCAGAGAGGTCTAACCTGTATTTATTGGAGACTATGAACATTTAAGCCTGCACAGCTTTCTGTGTACTGATCTTATGACAGTCTCATCAACAGTGACCAGCTTTTGCCAATCAGCAGCTTCTAAGGGGAAAAAAATCAACCTGCCATGTACGATCCCATCCATTTATTTATTCTGCTGCTCCTAATGTTTTTTACTAGTTTAAAAACTGTTGGAGACATTATGACATTTGGAAATTAACTATTAGGTTTTTTAAATAACTAACTTGTTTACTAAATTACTTTAAATCTAATAAAAATGAATGATGTAGTAAACAATATAGTATAACCACCCACTATCACATATCAGTGAACTCATATGGTACATTCTAGCTATTTATAGGGGGGGGTTTCTCAGCAGTTTTGGCATTTCACAAATGCAAATATAAAAAATTCTGCACAGAAATCACTTCATTCACTATTGATATGTGACCAGTTATGGTGTGGAACACAGAAACTAATTAATAGCACATGGGTACAAAAAAGTTTAGCATAGGACACAAATAACAGATTATTTAAAACAAGATACTGAAGCTATTTAAAATACAATTATCTAAGGTGAGATTTACCAGAATACCCCACCTCCAGAAAAAGGTGCCATGAGTTCTTGAACAGCCACTGTAATCAGGATCTTTATTTCCTATCTTTGAAAACTATCTATTCTGAGAATTGGTAGGTTTATGAATATCTAGAAGGTTGAGCAGATCTCAGAAAGACTTACATTTGACTCAACTAAAGTCTTGTTTTATTTTTTTAAATGAATAAGTCAAAACTTGGCTATGAACTGTCTCTTTGGTTATCTGTGATTTCTTTAAAAAGCTCTACCATCCACCCATCACGCTCATAGTACCATTGCTAAGTTGATTAGGTGCAGTAATGTTCAGCCTTTTAAAGAAGTAGCATCCTGTAATGTTAAAGACTTACCACATCCATTATCTGCATGAGGCTGAGAGTGAAGTAGACAGTAAGTGGCTGGGAATCATTGGCCACAGGCCTCTCCAGAGGATTGTAATTCTTCAGCAACTCCTTATAGAGCTTCCTCTGGAACTCTCCTTGCAGGGACACTTTGAACAAGTAAATAGATAAATTCTTAGGAATCTACTGCCAGCATCATGATGTGAAAGAATGCAGAGCTCAGAAATGTTTCCACTCAGAATCTGTTCCCATTAGCCAAATCAAGCACTACACTACCTTTTGATTTATATTTTCTCCTTGCAATAAATGCTACCATAATTCATGTATTACATCTGTTCCATTAGGTTACCATAGCAAACTCTTATCCCAAAACTGCTGCCATTTGCCTCTTCTCTTCCCTAACTCGGTAGGTAAAACTTCTGGTTGGTGTGTCTCTGACCACTTCCCCTCTGTTACCCGGGAGAGCAATTTCTAAATGTTAAGACTGCAGTGTCAACATTTGCATCCTTTGGATCAGGGATGAGAACTAGTGAGATGTAGCAGTTCTTAAGGGATGAAATACACTTCATAATTTGATACTTGCTGTAGCATAGCTGCAACTAGAAAAATAGAGGAATATGATATATCTGAAAAGGACAAGGCAATGTCACTATGACTGGAGGTTATAAGGACAACCAAAGTACACATATCATTGGACTGTAAATTCCCTGGGGCAGGAGCAGTCTTCTTGCCCTATATGTGAACAGCACCTAGCACAACAGGGCCCTGGTCCACAACTAGGGTCTTTAGGCTTTAGACTAATACAAATACTAAACAACACTGGGGAAATTTTATAATCTTTGTGCACCTCAAAATGCCGTATCATTCCAGGGAGGGCATTGATTCTGTCATTTACTTTTGGTGAGAAAAAATCACGCCCACACACAGAGTATGAAAGAGCCATTACAAAAGATAATTAGAGTACTGTGTACAAATAAAAACCACAGCACTGTAAGAATCAGTCCTTTTGTGTTGTGTGCCTGTCCCCATCCCAAAGCAACGTTCCCTCCTCTAGCTTATTTCCAGATCACCAAACCTGTATCCCCCACACAAAGGAAGTCAGGGCCCTTGCCCTGAAGAGCTTACCGTCAGAAAGACAGAGGTTTGTTTCCCCTCCTATTCAGCTTTCTAGTCTCTACCCCTGCCAAGGAGTTAAATGCTATTGAAGAGGTTTATCCCAGATGGGGATCTGAGCTAAAGAACAGTTTTTGCTCTACTGATCTGAACACCAATGCAACAGCAGGATGCGAGGAGAGAGGAAAATACAGGGGTGCGCATCAGTCTACACACCACTGCAAAAGAGTCCTGCAGAAGACTCTCCAAAAGGATTTAAAGGGCCAGGCAATTGCCTCTTTCTTCCCTTACAGAACATCCCCCTTACACGCTGGCACAGTAGTAATCACATCCCTTCCCCTCAGCTTGACAAGCATTACACCTGGCTACCTGTTGGGCTAGGGAGAGCTTGCAGAGCATCTGCACAGTAGCCTCATCAGCAAGGTTACTCCTGATGACAAGAACCAGGAGAGTAAACTCAAACCCCGAGCTCTGTGGAGAAAGGTTTACCAAAGGATGTGTGGGCAAGCAGAGCCCTCAGAAAAACAGTCAGAGAGGGCTGAAAGGGAAAGAGGAGCACAGAAAGTCCACTCACCATGTACGAGCCCCACGGCCACGGTCAGCCAGACAATCAGCTCCTGGAGTCCCATCCTGACAGCCAGCCTCGCTGGGGAAGTACAGCAGATGCAGAGACCCAAAGCCAGAAGCAAAGTTCAGTTCAAGCCCCAAAGCAGTCAGGCAGCTGCCAAGAACAGGCACTCGGAACAGGATAGAGAGGGAAAGAGACGTGGAGCAGAGATTGGAAGGCAAGTGCTTGGTGGCAAACAGGACTGAGGAGTTCTGGGGGGCTGAGAGTCAGGAACAGGGCTCCCACCCCTCCTAATCTCAGCTCCCTTCCTGGGCTGGCCTCGGATCTCTCCTTGAGATGCTGCCAGTTCAGGCAAAGCACACGAATGCTAATGAATGCCCCCCTTCCTCCACCTCCTCCTCCACGTGATGGATTTCCCTCCTTTCCTTAATCCCTCTAGACCTACAAGCAGGGCAGAGGGGAGCCAGAGATGCGGTTGCTGCTGCTGCGGCAGCAGGAGAAATGCAGCCTGTTCAACAGAGCAGCCCTATCTTTATACGGCTGTGCCTGTGCGTGTGAGCTAAGAGCGGATCTCACTCTCTCCACCCCTTCCCTCCCTCAGTGGCTACTCAGCTCCGTGACAGTCACTCAGATACAGCTCCCCTGGCCCCATCCCACTGCCAGTCTCTGCAGCTCACTCCAAGAGATGCACTTCACTACCACAGGATCCAGCTACTCTTGCTCACCATTTAACAACTCAGCTGAGCTGGAGCTGTCATTGGGATGAGACACACAAGGGGGGCAGGAGCTCTGGCTCATCCCTGCCTACTGAGACCCTTCTCTCTACTCAACAGCCAGACACTGGGGCAGCCATAAATCCATCAATTCAAGTCAATGGAGCTGACTCAGCAGCATGGGGGCTCCTGTTCTGGGACAAAGAAAAGAAAATCAAAACTTGTGCTAAACTTGTATTTATTTATAAGGCAGGAGGGAAGATACATTCGGGTCCCATAAGTGAGAGAACCTTACTGGAACTTTAACTGCCCTCCTGCACACTGGCCTTCAGAAACATAGTGCATGATCCACTGGTGTGATACAGCAGCCAGTATGAACTGGCCCTAAAGTGAACTTAACTGTCCCTGAGGAGCATAACCCCTCATAAGAAGCTCAACTGCTGGTGCAGAAGTTAGATGGTTGTATGCCTCTCTCACTCCAGGTTGCTGGGGCAACAGGAAAAAAAAAAGTGTGGCTGGGACCCACGATGCCATGCTTCTCCTCAGCAGTGCCTTCAGCTCCTTGGGGCCACTAGAGCCTGGCCCTGGCTTGAACTTCTTGCTCTAATGCGGCAAAGGGTACTGGTCTATCGACAGCTCCAGTAGGATAAAGGACTGCAGAGGGTTTTAAGTCACCTTTGCCGCCCTCTCCACCCTGACTTGCACTGTGTATATTGTGGCCATAGCCAGGGCCAGCCCGAGCCATTTGTGCGCCCCGGGCCCCAAGAGCGCGGCGCCGCCCCCGGGAGTACGGCGCATGCGTGGCTGCAGCCGGCGCATGCGCAGCAGCCCCGCACGGCGCCCCCTACAATGGGGCGCCCCGGGCAATAGCCCAGTCAGCCCGTAGCTTGGGCCCACTCTAGCCATAGCCAAGGATCTGACCTCAGTCACATTTGTTTGGGGGCAGGTGGAATCAGATAACATTTATATGCATGGACCATTCTGTGTTCTTTAGATCCCAGCTGATGCACAGAGCTTGGAGCTCAGGTGTGAGATGGTTATTTCCAGTGTCTAGTCATGTAATTTCAAGAGTTGCAGGAGAAATCCATGGCCCCTGATTTATTGATTATGCTAAATGCATTTTAAAGGACACTAGAAAACCTACCATATCCAATGTGTGTGTGAGCTATGAGCAAATCTCATAAGCTACGTCTATACTACGTCTACGTCTACACTGCAGGCTTTTTGCACAACTACTGTTTTGCGCAAGAGTTCTTGTGCAAAAGGTCTTGCACAAGAGAGCATCCACACTGCCACGTGCTTTTGCACAAGAGACGTGCTTTTGCGCAAGAGTGTCCATGGCAGTGTGAACGCTCTCTTGTGCAAGAAAGCTCTGATGGCCATTTTAGCCATAGGGGTTTCTTGAGCAAGAAACCCCAGTTGCCCATCCACACTTCCTTCTTGCACAAGAAGGCTTATTCCTCGTGGGGAGAGGAATAACTTTTGCACAAGAAGCCCTCTGTTCTGACGCCTTACTGTAAATTTACTTGTGCAAGAGCATGCGTGCAGTATAGACGCGCCGCAAGTTTTTGCGCAAGAAGGGTCGTTCTTGCACAAGAAGCCTGCAGTGTAGATGTAGCCTACGAGTTTTGTCGGAAGAGGCAATGCAAATGAAGCATGGATTAGCATTTTCTCTCTCTTCATTTGCATAATCTCTTCCAATCCATTACGGATCTTGCACAAAAAGGGGGTTTTGTGCAAAAAGGAAACGTCCACACTGCTTGGTTTTGCACAAAAACCCCTAGCGCAAAAACGGATCAGAAGAGATTATGCAAATGAAGTGTGAGAAAATGCTAATCCGCGCTTCATTTGCATTGCCTCTTCTGGCAAAACTCATAGTGTAGACGTAGCCTATTCTCCACCCCACAGCTTCCAACCCTCACCATTCTAGAGATTCAGATCTGTTTAACATTTTTGCTGCTTCTGTGTAAGAGCAGTGTTCTGGGGTCTTTTTTCCTTTCCTCCCTCAAAGATTACCTTTATGTGCAATTCATATTTTTATGCTTTTCCTGCATTTGGAACCCAGGAGGACTGAAACCATTAAGGATGTTCAGCATCCTGCACATCAGTGGACTTCAACAGATATTGAAACCACTCACCATTCAGCAGGATCAGGCTCCAAAAGCTGTTCAGGAGTGTATTAAAATATCTGACTACTTTATAGCCAGTAGTGTTTTTGTGTTTGCTGGTCTTTCAACCATAGGATACTGAAGCACTCTAACAAACTTAAATGTATACACTAATCCCATATAGGGATTACTTCATCAACCAGTGAAATGTATTCATAATTCTGACTAGCTGGCGGACGTGGTCAACAATCACTCTTCTCCCTCTCCCCTCCTTCCCCCCCTTGTATAAATCTTCTCTGAAGATCAGATTTGCCAAGAGACATCTCCAGTTTGTTGAAGAATTTCACAAATAGCTAATTCATTCAGATTAGCATATGTGGGGCATTTTACAGTTCACCAAACCATAATTTAAAGTAAAAGCACATTTCCAGGGAAACAAACACTTAGGCTATTCCTTAAAATCAAAATCTTCAGTAATCAGTGTTCAAGAAGAAAAATATGCATGTATCACAACTCTGTACTTTAGATAGGAACCATCTGGAAATAGTCAAAATACAAATTTATTAAGTTTCTTTTTAATGTGCCGTTTTAGTCAGAAACTTTCACTTAGGTTCTGCATCTGGGCTATGGATTTCAGGCTGAGTAAATGGGTTTGGGAGTAGAGGTAACTTGGATATATGTAGATTAAATTTTTCTCCTAGCAGTAGAACACAAAGTGGATCTCTACACTTGAGGGATGTATTGACTCCACCTCTTCTCTCTCAGCCTAACTACATATCAAACACAGATATTAAATGTAGAGAGAAATCTACTATAAGGTTTAGGTCTGGTCTGCATACTATTTTGTACCAATTCAACTATTTCAGTTAGCAACTTCTTTTCCTACTTAGAGTAATTAACTCCATGCAAACCCTCCTGTGGATGTAGCTATACTGTTACACTTTATTCCCCTTCCCTTATTTGAAGAAGCTATACTCATTTAACTGCATGTGCAGTAAAGGGACAGTATCACTAACTATATGGAACACAATGTGCATATAGATAAGTTCTCAGTTCCATGGTATGCAGAAAGATGCAGAACCCTTCATGCACAGTCTTGTCTCTTTCTAACCCATTTCTACACAGCACAGCCAGGGTGCTTCAGTTGCACTTGGGCATTTGGCCTTTCTGTAGCAATGGAGGGAGCCAATCAATTTTTCTAGGTACTGATTGAATCCTGCTGGGGCAGCAAAGCATAAACTGCAACTCCCTGCACCAGCAAAACACCTGTGCATTTTGGTTGGCAGTGTTGGCACTACCCTTACTCATATGTACCACAGTGTAGTTGAGATGCCACTGGAACTCCACCCACAGACTTTGCTATGGGGAAACACTGAGGGGAGGCCATTCCCCACTGGCCAACTGTGGCTGCTTTTTATGTTGTGCTGGATGGCTGTGCACTCCCTTCTCCAAAACTATAATGCAAATGTTTACTGGTGCAACTCTTCTCCATGCAAATATTCTGTGGTCAGGAGCACCATGACATGGGTTATACTGTGGGATGTTGTCAGATGGATAGGTAACAGCAGAGCCGGGAGGAAGGAAGGTCAGTGACTGAACTGGTGACCGGCTGGAGTGTAGGAACCAGTTTTGAGTAAGGGATGTAAAAAAGGTTAAAAAAATCAACTGTGTAACTGATTAAAATTCCATCAGTTACATGGTTAAATGTTGTAAGCCCCACAGGTCTCATGAGCTGCTGGTGCTACGGGCTGCCAATGCCACGGATCCCGGTGCCACCATCGTAGACTACCAGCCCTGCAAGCTCCTGACAGTGTCGGCCTCGTGGACTGCTGGCTCCATGAGCTCCCAGCAGCGCCGGCCTACCGGGCTCCTGTCTTCTTGCACCGCCAACCCCATGGTCTCACAGGCAGACGTCCCCATGGACTCCCAATGCCGCTGGCCCCCCAGACTGCCAATCCCTCAAGCTCATGTTTATCCGTTAATCAGCTAAACTCTTACATCCCTAATTACTAATAGTTGTTAAAATTGCATCAGATAAATTTAACCACCCCCTAAATAGCTGTCACACTATTTCTGAGAAACATCAAGGTTGATTTCACAACAAACCCATGACTGATGCATGTATAATGTACAAAATTTGGAAAACAATCATGATAAATGCAACTTTTATTGTATATTTTAAAACATTTTGACTGTTTCCCCCCCACTTACAATTTTTTAAGTATTGTAAGTCAATAAGTGGGTTATTACTTTCCAATCAAATCCCTGACCCAGGGCCGGATTAAGGCATGGGCTAGCCGGGCAGCTGCCTGGAGCGCCAACCTATGGGGGGCACCTGATGATAGCTGCCATCAGGCACCGCACACCCGGCTCCCGGATCACGGGCTGCAGCAGCTCCCAGAGGCCACCCTGCAGCGGCTGCCCCGGGCGGGGGCAGCGTTAACCCCCGCAGCGCCGGCCAGCAGCACCCTTCCCCCCATGGCCGCGGGGCCCTGCACGGCCAGGCTCAGCCTGGCCCAGGCAGCCCCGGGCTGCACACCAGCAGCAGTAGCCGGGCTGGGCCGAGCCGGGCATGTGCGTCCTGCCGCCACCAGCTCCGCGCGCCCTCCCCCACGCGCCGGGCAGGGCCACGCATGCGCCCTCCTCCACACGCCAGGCGGGGCCATGCATGCGCCCTCCCCCACTCGCCGGGCGGGGTCATGCATGCGCCCTCCCCCACTCGCCGGGCGGGGCCATGCATGCGCCCTCCCCCAACCCAGGGTGCAATTAACCTGTCTGCCCGGTGCACCGGAATGGCTCCGTCCGGCCCTGCCCTGACCTCAGATTCTGGGATTGTGCTCCAATAGTTTTGTCCTGGACAGCTGCACCGGAGCAGGCATTTGCAATTGCTTTGCCTCTGCCTGATAGAACTGGCTGGGAGTAGGGTCCATGTCTGATTACTTTCGTGTTGTGCTGACCCCAGCCAGCGTTCATCAAATAACACAGAAAGCAACAGTCTGTCCCTCACTCTGAGTGCTGCACTCTGAAGGGCCACTTTTCTGAAGCCCTAAGCGCCTAAGACACCCAGCTCAGTTCCCTGTCTCGTTATTTCTCAAGGGCCCCTCGCTTGGTGCCGCACTCAGGACCAGGAACTGAAAGCAGCTCAGTGGGCACAGCCGGGGCAGGACAGGCTCTTTCTGTTTGGTTTTTCCCCTCCACACACCCACAGGGGGTGCGACGCCGGCAGCCTCTTTGGGACGCTGGCCGAGGAGCAGCAGCGCTGCGGCGATAGCAAAGCCCAGCTCATCCCAAACCACGGAGGCGGCAGATACACGAGGCGTTTGCGGCCACCCCCCGTGCACCTTCGGGGACGGTTACGCCTCAGCTGGTGCCTTTCCAGCACTGCCCGAGGCCGCGCTGAAGAGCCGGGGACCTGGGTAAACCTGCGGCTCCAGCCAGAGCTCGGTCGCATTTCCCGCCCCCGCTCCCCATCCCTTTGCAGTGAGTCAGCCCTGCCCGCACAGCCCGGCTCTCTCGCCTGCCCGGGGCTGCCCGCGAGGGGGCCACCTGCGCACCGCCCCCACCCCAGCCCGCAGAGCGCGTCCGCAGCCCGGCGCTGCCCTCTGCTGGCGGCTGCGATCCCGCCGCGCGGAACCTTCCCTCGCCCTGCCGGGGCAAGTTGGCCTCCGAATTGCGAGTCCGCGGGGCCGGGGAGCGCACGGCCCGACGGCTCCGCCCGCCAAGCGGGGTGTGTGTGTGTGTGTGTGGGGGGGGGGTGGCCGGTCTAGTCTCTGCTCCAGCCCCTTCCCCGCGTCGCCTCCCGCGGCAGCCGGACCGCGCGCCCCCAGCCTCTCCCGGGTTATTTACACCAAGGAAGGAAAAGAAAGCAGTGCCCTATATTGGCTAGAAGGGCTTCCCCCGCCTACCTGCAGAAGACAGGGTTCACAGCCATGAATGCTTAACATTAAGCCCTTTCAAAAGTTTCAGAGGGGTAGCCCTGTTAGTCTGTACCTGGAAAAACTTAAAAAACAACCAATAGTCTTGCAGCACCTTAGAGACTAACAAAAAAATGTAGCTGGTATCATGAGTATTCTTATTAGCTTTATTTAGCATGGACGCTCTGATGGTTTCTTTCCCCTTTTTTCTCCTCTTCCCCCTCCCCATCCCCTCTCTGTGCTATTTATTTGAAAACTGGACCCCTTGAACTCGATTCATCTGAAGAAGTGGGTTTTGCCCACAGAAGCTCATGCTGTTGTTGTTTTTTAAGTTTTTCTAAGCCCTTTCAGTATTTACTTACAGTGGGGGAGGTCTTGATTGGATATTTGGAAAACCTATTTCACTAAGAAGGTGGTTTAGTACTGGAATTGGTTACCTAGGGAGGTAGTGGAATCTCAATCCGGAGAAGTTTTTAAGTCCCAGCTTGACAAAGCCCTGGCTGGGATGATTTAGTTAGGGTTAGTCCTGTTTCAAGCAGGGAGTTGGACTTGATGACCTCCTGAGGTCTCTTCCAGCCATAGGATTCTATGATTCTATTTCACTCTTGACTGCCTTTCCTGCTCAGCATGCTGGCTTCTGTGCATCCCTACAATACATGGGGTACCTGTGCACTTACCTCAGAGCTATGAATTCCACTGACAAAGCACCATTAGTTGTTGCAACACCATGGGTGCGTCTAGACTGGCAATGTACAAAATGACTTTGTAATGTACAAAATCAGTGTTTCTTGCGCAAATACGTTGATGCTCCCGCTCAGTCATAAGCCCTCTTGCACAAGAATACTTGCGCAACAGGGCCAGTGTAGACAGGAACATTAATCTCTTGCACAAGAAAGCCCGATGGCTAAAATGGCCATCGGAGCTTTCTTGCGCAAGAGAGCGTCTATACCGGGCACGGATGCTTTTGCGCAAAAGCAAATCTTTTGCGCAAAGGTACATGCCAGTATAGACGCTCTCTTGCGCAAATACTTTTAACGGAAAAACTTTTCCGTTAAAAGTATTTGCACGAAATCATGCCAGTCTGGATGCAGCCCATGACTTTAAACCTCTTTGTGACTCTAGCCCTATGCAATTTAGAATTTATATCCTAGAGCAGTGCTCAATCAGCCATCACCAACACACATGCTAGTTAAAGACAACACAATCATATTATTTAAAATCATTTGGGGACTTCAACATTTTTCCTTCTTAGTAATTAAAAGCAAGCTCCATTGTAAAATTCTGCCCTATTTCCAACAATGAGTTCATTATCATTAATAAAGACTAAGCTTGCAGTAAAAATAAAAACTAATTTTTGCCTATAAAAATTCAGGATAAGTCAACAACTTAATTGTTTATTAGAAAAGGTTAAAAAAGAAAAATCTGTTCTTTATTGATGATATGGAAGCCCAACCTCCAGTGCTATACAAGCTGAGAATAATTCATAACAAATAATTTCCTTGATAAATCTTATTTTCCTGTATGTGGAATAGCTCACATTTGTTATTTGAAGTTATTAAATCCATTTTATATACTCTGTAGTTTGTTATTAAATTCAAAATCCTTAATCTGAACTCTGGTGTTTAGCTATGAGTGGGCACATAAATCTTCTGGTATTGTTTCTGTTCCCTGACCGGAGTTTAACTCTTACAATCAGATTTCTGGTGTGAATGCTTACAGGAAGTGGCTCACATTTAAATTATTTTCATGAATATTTACAGAGAGTGAAAAGACAATTGCCCACATGATGCAAACAGAAAAGGTGCAAGCACAGTTGAATATTGCTGGCCTAGAGTGCCAAGTTTCTAACTGCACAAACCCAAACACCCCTGCCCTATCCCTTCTCACTCCATCCCTCCTCCTCCTGTTGCTCAGTCTCCTCCACCATTGCTAATTTGCTCATTTGAAGGTGGAGGGTAGAACTCTGGGAGGGGGTACAAGCTCTGGGCTGGGACTCAGAGGTGTAGACTCAGGGGTGGAATTTGGGTGCGGGAGGGGGTCAGAGCTGAGGGAGGGGATGATGAGCAAGTTCCAGATGGAACTCACTTCAGGTGCCTCCCCGCAAGTAGCAACATGTCCCTAGGCAGAAGGGCAACCAGGTAGCTATGTGGGCTACCCCCGCAGCTCCCATTGGCTGCAATTCCCAGCCAATGGGAGCTGCAGAGCTGGTGCAGTGCATGGAACTGTTGTGGCCACTGCTTCCTGGAAGCTGTGGAGAGCCAAGTAGGGAGCCTGCCACTTCTGCATCAACCAATCTTTTAATGACCAAGTCAAAAACCAGACACATCTGCCTATGCTCGGTTGTTTCAGCAGCCACAGCAGAGAAGCAAACATTGCACTCAAATCCTTTAAAGGTCCTTGACTCAGGGCTTCATTTATCATTTGTGCAAAGACCATAAATAACACCAAAGAAAACAACTCAGCTGGCAAATGTTGTCTCCATCCCCCAAGGTTTTTCCCTGGCCTCCAACACCCAGGGAAAAAAAAATCCCTTCCATTTCACTGTGCGGCTCCAGCTTCTTCTTTCTTACAGATCCCATCCAGGCACGTGATAGGCATGGATCCATTAGTCCTTTCCAGGGAGCTGCTTCAGCTTGTCACAGTGGTAAAAAAGCAAGCATTTAAAAATGCTAACAAATATCTGCAGAAAATCTTGTGCACCCACCACTGGGTAGCATGCAAAAGGCAGAACTATTAACACACCAAAAACACTATTGAATAAATTATATTTTCCCAGTATATTAATTCTTTTTTTCAAAATTAGAAAATACAGTTGTATCCATCTGTGATTGTGAGTCACTCTGTGTACTTTATGGATAATTAGGCAAAGTGTGTGTTTGAAGAGTAAGATTAGGTGTAAGCAAAGGTCTGTGTACAGATTTATTTGTCTAACATAAAATGTGGCCTGTTTCTCTCCTATGCAAAAAGAGAAATGTATCCCTGTACAGAGGGCCAGCACAATATCTATGCATTGCATAAATACCACTTAACCTCTATTTTGAGAGTTAACATGAAACTGGAATGGTGCAAAGGTCTCTATGGTCCTTGGCATTGGGGTAAATTTCATCCAAATAGCACTGGGGTCGGCAACCTTTTCAAGCCAAAGAGCCAAACTACATCAAAATTCATAACCAATAGTCAGCAAAGAGCCGTATAAGAATGCCCAACCTCAAGACCAGAGCAAGGGGAAGCAATGCCTCCCCTGGGTCTTAATGCTGAACCGCCCCTCTTCTTATCCCTGGCCTATTCTGACTCTGCAGGCAATTAAAGGGGCCATACTGTTTTAATGCTGTTTTATTTTATTTATTTATTTGCTCAATAACTCTTGGGGTCCTTTTTTTTTTTTTTTTGCTCAACAACTTTTTGGTCTCTTCCCCTCTTTCCCCCCCCCCAACAGAATTTTTTCCTTGTTTTTTTGGGGGGGCGGTATTTTTGTCAAAACCATCTGGCAACCCTAAGTATGCTGGGGGTGGGGACCCAGGACCAGATTACCTTACCTGGCTGGGGCTGGGATGCTGCACCCGGGCAGCAGTGGCTAGATGAGGGGCCAGGCCAGGATCATCACAGCCAGATCATGGCCTCCCCTCTTATCTGAGCCTCAGCAAGAGGGGGGCCGCCAACAGCCCTTCTTGTGGCCACATGGGGGCCAGACTGCGAGGCCTGCCCCGGATTGGGGCTGGAGACAGGACACTGCAGCCAGGTGGGGGCTGGGTCCCAATTGGGGCCTCATTGGCCAGGCTTCATTTTTAAATAAATTAAATATTATATCCAATACAAAATGTTTCAACATTGTCTTTGTTTATGGTAGGAGTGGGGAACCTTTTTTGGATCGGGGGCCAGTGATCCACAGAAAAAACAGTTGGGGACCACACAGGTGAGAAGCAAAAAAAAAAACCCCAACCCCCACTTATGTGGTCCCCAACTGAAACACTTCACTCTCCATGGTGGGGGGAGGGACATGGAGGACTAAGGTTCAAGGCCTCAGGCCAGATTAACTCTTCTGGGGTTCCAGGGTTAACGGATTTTGTGAGCCCCTGCAGGCTCCCGGGGTGGGACCAAAAATGAGGGGTTAAGTGTGCAGGACAAGGCTGCCAGTGAGTGGAATGAAGATGGGGTGCAGGATCTGGGCAGAAGCAGGCTGGGGGTAAGTGTCTGGCCAGAGGGGAGAGGGCAGGAGCAGGCTGGGAGTGTGGGGTCTTGGTGGAAGGAATGTGTGAGGGGGCTGGGAGTGCAGGGTCTCAGAGGAGGGGGTGTGTGTGCCACCTGGTGGTGTGGGGTCTCAGCAGTTTGGTGAGTATGGGGGGTCTTGGTGGAAGCAGTGTGTGAGGGGACTGGGGGTTTGGGGTCTCCACTTGCGGGGTAGAAGCCACTTACTTGCTTTCACATGGCTCCCAGCACTGTCACTCAGGCGCCACCTCCCGCTGCAACCATTGGCCAGATTCCAACCAATAGGAGCAGCAGGAAAAGCCTCCAGGAAGTGTGTCCCTGTGTTGCTGTTCCCGCAGCCAGGGAGGGGGAAGGGAAGTGGCAGCACATGCAGCTGCTTTTAGCTCTACTTCTTCCCTGCAAACCAGATCTAGTGGGGAGCCTCGGGGCTTTCTCTTGCCCCCTCCCCCTGCCACAGGAAGCCACACTGACACTCCAATCTTATGGGGGTCCAGGCTGGAGTGCCAGCATGGGCTTCCTGCTGCGGGTGAAATGAAGGGGGCTGAGCTGGAGCTGCAAAAGAGCCATATTTGGCTCCCTATTGAGCCAAATTTGGCTCAGAAGCCACAGATTGCTGACCCCTGAAATAGCACCATAAATTACTGCTGAAACAGCTGCAAAACCCTGCAGAAAAGCTTATGCGGGGGGCAAAAAATACCATATAAATTGTTACATAATCCATAACTTATTTTATACCCGAGGAGAACTCTTCTAGTTTCTAGTATAAGCAAGTTTAGTATATTTGTTGATGCACAGGCAACAAGGATTTAAGACAATTTAGAGTGATTTGCCAGCTAACTGAAAATGATTAGAATAAATCCTATCGGGATGTCCAGTGATTGTAATATGTTGCACTGGCTCAGTGATTGTCATATCTGCGAGCGTGAGCGAAGATCTTTTTCCCCCTGCAAAGATCTAGGACATGCAAAGCAGTTCATATGACAGAAAAATGACATGACAGTCCTGAGATTATATCATTGCAAAAGAGACTGTGATTTAGATGAAACTAGAAAGTAACTGTAGTGGGTTCTGACTTTGATCTAATTATTTTGTGACTGCAGTGACCCAGGACTTGCCATGTCATAAAAGATCAGATTTTGCAAGTCATATAGAGCAGATACAATAGATGTAGAATAGGCTAGATGAGTATTCTTGTACATTAAAAAAAGTAAAGAATATGTGAGCAGTTCAGTTGCTTGCCATGCAAAAAGTTGACTCATTCCTGAATATATTCAAATGTTTTATTTATTCAAATACAAATATTTTATGTAATTCTTTAGTTACTTTCCATATATTTAGATTTTAAGGGGTGTATTACCAAGGGCTTTCCATGTTTTTGGCATTGTTTTTACAGTAGCCTAATTTGTTCAAACAGTGGCATCAACTCTCTCAAAATATAGTCCATGTGTTGTATTTCTTGAACTATCTTTTGCTCTCTGAACTACTCTGACATTGTAACTGATTGTACCCCCTTTGCAGACTTTGTAGCCTTGCAGGTCAGATTCCAACTAGAGAAGAAATCTGTGAGTTGGGGCCTAGGCATTTCCTGATTGCAACTTGTCTATTTACAACTAGAAGGTCCTTACTCAATTAATTTTTGGTTTTAGAAAATAAAATGGAAATATACATGCTTCATTTAAATCATTGCTCTAGGGTAAGGCTGGGATGAGGGGTTCAGTATGCAGGCTGCTCTGGGGAGAGAGGACTATCCCAACCCTCTCTCACTGTAGGGCTATATCTACACTGGCGCGATCTTGCGCCAGAAATATGCAAATGAGGCTAAGGGTGGAATATCGCTGAGCCTCATTTGCATATCTAATGAGCCACCATTTCTGCAGAAGAGGCTCTTGTGCCAGAAGGAGCTGTCTACGCTGCCCCTTCTTGCGCAAGAAAAAGCCTCTTGCACAATGCCGTTATTCCTGAAAATAATCAGCGTAACGGCATTGCGCAAGAGGGTTTTTCTTGCACAAGAAGGGGCAGTGTAGACGCTCCTTCTGATGCAAGAGCCTCTTCTGCAAAAATGGCGGCTCATTAGATATGCAAATGAGGCTCAGCAATATTCCACGCTTAGCCTCATTTGCATATTTCTGGCGCAAGATCACGCCAGTGTAGACATAGCCTAGCAGTTTGGGGCCAGGTAAGAAGTATCTCTCCATGGCTGCTGCAGCTCCAGCAGGCACAGCTGGACATGCACTCCACCCCTGCCATGAGAGGTATAGGTTAGGCTGGGTGGAGCCATGGAAGGACCACCGGTCCCCTGGCAGCAGCACCTCTGGTACAGCTCTGGGTTGGGTGCCATGGATGGGGGAGGGCCCCCTCATCTGGCCCCTGCATGTAGCAAACATGGCTGGGGGTTGGGAGGAGGTGTCCTCTCCCTTGGCCCCAGCACAGAGCCACCACAGCTTAGGGGAGGCACAGCTGCCCAACGGCTCATAACAGAGCTGCTGCAGCAGCCCTATGCTGTGGCTGGTGGGCAGACATGGCACTCTGTGTACCCATCATGAGCTCTTGCCCGCCCTGAGCCCACCCTAAGCCCTCTTTCAACTTTCACTGTTATGTTAATTTTGAGGACTGTACTTAATTTGGTGATTCTGCTTCTTTTCTATTTGGTTTTATGATAAGCTGTCCCATTCCAGGCACATCCTGTTTTCCTGGCACAACCAAACCCTTATATTGTTTTAAATTATGGTAAGAGAAAACTGCATACCAAATTTGATGGCCCTAGTTTTTACTGTTTCAGAGGAGCTCTTGAACAGACAGACAAACTCTCTTAAATATATAGTCGATATTTAAAACATTTGTCAGGGATGGTGTAGATAGTACTTAGTCCTGCCTTGAATACAGGAGACTTGAATAGAAAACCGCTCGAGGTCCCTTCCAGTCCTACGATTCTACAATATATGCACACCAGTTTTTGAACAGAAGTGGACACAACCAGTGCTCAGGCAATCTGTCCTTTTTGAAATCTCAGCTCAAACACCAATGTGATAGAATCATATGGTAACAAGGGACCACATCGGTCATCTAGTTTAGTGACTCTCAGTGTTCCCAGACTATGGCATCCTTTTCAAGAGATTGATCTGTCTTGCATGCCCCCCAAATTTCACTTCACCTAGAAACTACTTGCTTACAAAATCAAACATAAAAATACAAAAGCATCACAGCACACTATTACTGCAAAATTGCTTACTTTCTTATTTTTACCTTATAATTATAAAATAAATAATTTGAATATAAAAACTGTACTTATACTCAGTATTTAGTATAAGGCCATGTCTGGACAAGGGGCTATTTCAGGATACTGAAAGAATCCCGAAATAGCTATTCCGCTTTAAAAAGACCTGTTATTTCGAAATAGATTTTAAAATAATGGGCGCGTTATTCCAGCATCACTGTAACCCTCATTCCACAAGGATTAAGTTGGAATAGGCTTTATTTCGAAATTTGGCTCTGTGTAGACAGTGCCAAATTTCAAAATAAGTTATTTCAGGGTAGGGGTGCTGTGTACCCATACCCTCGATGACATCATGAACAAGTCATTGTATGAAATTTTAGTTTACACTGCATTCACTAGGGCTTTGAGTGAGCTGATGTACCCCAGGAAGACCTCTCAGTACCCCTCAACATATACTCCTTGTGGAGAACCAGTGAACTAATCTACTCCCCTGCCACGATGCAGGATTTGTTGTGTCTAAACCATCAAAAACAGATAGCCATCTAACCTCCTTTTGAAAATCTCCAGTGAAGAAGTTTCCTTAACCTCCTCAAGCAGTCTGCTCCATATCCTACGGTTCTATAGTTAGGAATATTTCCCTGCAATTTAATTTAAATCTGCTATGCTGGAGTTTGCACCCACTGCCTCTTGTCCAGCCCTCTGTGGCAAAAGAGAGCAACTTTTCTCCATCTTTTTTATGGCAGTCTTTCAAGATTTGAAGACCACTAGCATGTCACCTCTTAATCTCTTTTCAAAACTAAACATACTCAGCTCCTTCAACCTTTTCTCATATGGCTTGTATTCTATCCCTTTGGTCATATTTGTCTCTCACTTCTGGATCCTTTCCAGTTTCTCTATATCCTTTCTATACATTGGTGACCAAAATGGGACCCAGTACTGCAGCTTGAGTAGAGCAATACTATTACCTCCCATGACTTTCATGCTATGCTTCTGTTAGTGCAACCTAAAATTGCATTTGTTTTTGCAACAGCATCACGTTGTTGACTCATGTTGAGGCTGTGATCCACCACATCTCCCAGATCCTTCTCAGCAGCGCTGCTGCGAAGCCAGTTATTCCTGATTCTGTATGGTTTTTCCCTCCTAAGTATAGCACCTTTCATTTGTCTTCATTGAAATTCATTTTGTTGGCTATAGCCCAGTTCTCCAATTTATCAAAATTGTAAAATTCAGAGGGATCTATCTCCAAAGTGTTGGCAACCTCCCCACTCTGCACTCCAGCTTTGTGTCATCTGTAAATTTGTTCAATATGCTCTCTATTCCTACACACAGGTTGTTAATAAAGCTGTTAAACACTAGGCCCAGAACTAATTCCCAGAAAGCAACTCAGCTCCAAAAAAATCAACTTTAGCTAGAGAGATGAAGGGAGAGAGTAAATTCTTTTGCAGGTTGCAACAGCTTTCTAAAAAAAGAACCCATAATCATCCAACAACAATGCCGTATTTCTTAAGAAATAACAGTGGCCACATGCTACAAATAAAAACATATAAAATCATAGGTAACAGTACCATCTGGTCAATCACCATATAACCATATCTTTTACATTCTATCCTTGTTTAGCCTTTCATAGATATTTTCTTCATCAATATATTCCACAATACATTTTTGTATTTCTCACCATTGTAGGTTCAACTAAATAAAAGCAGGTGTCCCAGTTTCTGATAGCTGCAGCTTAGTCACTAGATGACACACAAATAAGTCTCAGATTTTCCAATAAATGCCGCAAGTGCTTTCTCCTGTTGAAAGCTGTCCTGAATTTTCATTCACATTACACCTGGCACATCTCCATTTTGGACTTCTAAAGAAGTAATTACTTGGTGCTGTCATTGCAGCCTCCGTCAGGTCCCAGTGAGGCATTCTGTGGTTTCAGGGCACTGCAGCCATGTCTGACTCACACTGCAGTCACAGCATCACACTGTCACTTCGCCATCTCACTAATCTAGAAACTTGGCAAAACTCTTTTTTGCTTACCCCGGTTAATTTTAAATGACGGAACATAAATTGTGGTGCCTTCGAAGACAATTAAGTTTGACACAACATCTGCATATTAGGCCTGCAGCTCTAGCAGGTCCCGATCTATAAATATCTGAAAAATTCCCACTGGGGCAAAACACTAGGGCTTTGTCTACACTGCAGGGTTTTTGCGCAAGAAGCCTTTTGTAGAAGAGTTCTTGTGCAAAAGCTTCTTGCGCAAAAGCACGTCCAAACCTCAAAGCGCATCACTTTTGTGCAAGAGAGCGTCCACACTGCATGGACACTCTTGCACAAGAAAGCTCTGATGGCCATTCACAGAATGGCCATCAGAGCACCTGTGCTTTTTCCGATAGGGGTTTCTTGTGCAAAAACCCCTCCGGAATGTCCACACCTGCCTTTTTGCACAAGAGCTGTAGCACAAAAAAGAGTTACTCCTCATAAATAACTCTACTGGCAAAAGCCCTTTGTTCTGTTGATTTTCTTGCACAAAAACGCACTTGAGGTGTGGATGCTCCACCGGTTTTTGCGCAAAAACAGGTGGTTTTGTGCAAAAACCTTGCAGTGTAGACATAGCCTAGAAGATTTCATTGTATCATCTGCTCTATTTGAAATAGCTAAATGAATTCCTGACTAAAATGAGTTTTGTGCACAAAGGCTAATGCTAATAAGGTCTCTGAAAATGAAACTAACTCTAGTCCTCTAAAGGAAAGAATTATTTCAAATTTGGTCTTTCACTAGAAGCCCTTCATAAAGATGGGTTAAACCATTTATACAAATTCTCTCAAACTTTGGCAATCTAAACAAAGTAGGATCCAGATTGAAATATTGCCATTTTGCAATCTAAAACTTGAGTGAAGAGGGCTGGAAAATGTAAAAGCACACTGCTTTTGACCTTCTCCACATCTTAAGGAGCACCGTATTGTTGGTCCACATGGCATTTTTATTATTAAGGTTACATAAATAAACACATTGACCTCAAATAAATAGACTGGCCATAAGGATGATATGAAAAAGAAGCATTTAAAACCATGGTGGGTAACCTGTGACCCGAGGGCTGCATGCATCTCATAGGGGTTCTATGCGTGGCCCATGAGACATTTTCTTTACCATTGCTCAGGTGCTGGGTTGCCAGATTTGGTGGTTTCCATCCAGGTAGCTTTTTTGCTACTGGTATTACAAAAGTGACACACTTAAAGCAAGGGAACGTGAAGTGAAGTGCGTGCTGATTGCACACAACATTGTGAGAACCGCGTGCTCCCACTGCATCCAATCAAAATGCTGCTACTGTTCAATTGGCAGAACCTGCAAATTCTAGGTACGCAAGCACAGTTAGCAAAAACTACTCTATCCCGAGAGACCATCTTGGTTACGACAATCTTGCGGCCCACTGAGATGAACGAGGATCACTCATGCAGCCACTAGTCTAGGTTGCCTCTCTCTGGTTTAAAATGTTAAAGGTGTCTATTTGACTTTGAGATACAGCTGTTTGAAAACTTACAGAGATATTTTCCACCTTGCCTATGAGCAACACATTGTTACAATGCCCAGCCTGCCCTTCCAACTGCTCACTCCCATGTTCACAGTATCATTGCCAACTTCCATCAGTCATGCAAGGACAGAAAGTCAGGCAAGTCTGAGTGTGATATTTTTAATTAATCCAGAAGTGATGGATATTTCAAGCATCTGGAACTCACTCAAAATGTGGTGTATCATCTGTTGCTTTTTAGAATGATGTATGTATAATTATCTCCTTCCTACCACCATCCTGAATTGCTGCTACAAGAAAGAAGAAATGTTGTGGTGTTACACTGAAGATGGAATAAGGAATTCATCACCATCATTTAGAATAGATGCCAGTCATGCCTCAATGAAACAACTGTTTTCTTGCTGATTGTCTCCAAGCATATTGGTGATAACTTCTTCAAGTGATGCCCCACCAACTGTGAACATTTCTTTAGAGAAAAGAAGAACAAAATAGAGCCATTTTTGTAGTGGAAATACATCACCTTCAAAGGCCATGGATCCTTCAGAAAAGGGAAAACTTTGAAAAGGAGATACCCTAGCAGTATGTCACATTAAAGAACTCTTGACACAGCTATGAGATTATCTCTTTGATAAACATTTATGGACTTGCTGCTACAAAAGTAGCTAGTGAAACCAGCTGAGCATGTTCCATTTATCGAAGCAGCCACTGGAATATAAGCAGTTACAGTCTTTTAAATATCAAAAGTGGTTATAGTAACTTTTGGTTAGCTGACTGGCTCCTGAAGCATTTGAAAACAAAAGTAGTTTAACTATTTAACATTTTAGTTAGCTGTCAGAATGTGTTAGCTGTCAAAATAAGAGGATTCTAACTCACAAGCTGTGTTCTCCTGTCATCTGAAGAGTTTTCATATTGGAAATTCTTTCCTAAAACTAAGTTTGTAATAGAGACATTTTCCATGGTATATTCAAGCGAGGGTCTCTGACAATGAAATAAAACTCGTATAGCTAATTTAATATCCAAAAAATGCGAATTTTAAAGCACATTTTCTCCACATTTACAGGGATAGGTTATAGCTTACCAAGTATCAACAGGATAGACCTGATCAAGTTTCCATTGATAAATATGGCAATAGTCCCGTGGACTTCAGTGGAAACAGGATGATAGTATCCAGAGCCATCCCATCCAGCCTATGGACGTGACCTGCATGATTACCTGGGACCTGGGGCCTAGTGCTGCAGCAGCACAGGCTGTCCCCTAATGTCCCCTAAGCCACACGCACTATAGCAGTGGGAACTGGAGTGGCCTGGCAATCTGCTCTGGTCTGTCCTGCTGCCCTCTCTGGCCCATTGCACATGGTTTCAGCAGCTGCAAATAGAGCGCTTCAGCCCCAGAGTATTCTGCTTCCCATCGCCACAGAGAAGCAGGGAGCACCAAGCTGGGAGGGCCGTGGGGCAGAGCAAAGCAGGCTTCCAGGCCACTCCAGCTCCCACCAGTGTGATGAGTATGGGGGGGGGAGGATGGCTCTCCCCACTGCCACTGGACCAGGCCCCAGGTAATCCACTGGGTTGCATTGTTTGGGGGAGCGGGCAGAGGCATACCAGAGGCATGGCTTGGTAAAGGGGTGACATGGGGCCTGTGGCAGGGGGGTTGCCCTAGGCCCTATGTCTGGGGCACTGTGGATGGGGGGAGATTGCTTCAGGCCCCTCGAGATGACCCTGATAGTATCTACAATTTAGCATGTTAGTGATGAGCCATGGAACTATGAAACTGAAATAAACATTCAGTTCTTGGTTAAAACAGGAATTGGAGGTTAATCACATCTGGTTTTGGCCTTGGAAATCTAAACCCAAGCCATTGCAGCAATAAAATGCCACATATAAAAATGAAATATGGATTCAATAGTCATTAAAATACAGCATGACAAAATGCAGGAGAGAGACTTAACCTACAGTGGCCAGTCCGTTGTGGGTGATGAATGCAAGTTTAGTTTTAAATCATAATAGCACTGTCAGGTGATCTGTCACTCATGTATAAAAGCTGTCTAGGTCCACTAGTATTTTATAATGCATTCTGTATTTGGAATTTTTAATTTTAAAAAGTATATTCAAAGGTTCTTTGATGTAAGACACAAATGATTTGCGTTTAAGCCATTTGCTTTAGGCAAAAAACCAAAAAGCAGATATCAACACTTGAAGTTTTCTTTCAGCTGAGAAAGGGAATCCCTTCTTGTCCTGTCATGTTAGTAGGTTCAGCTTGTCTCTCTCATTCTGGCTTCCCGCCTATTCATTTATCTGCACCTTTTTGACCACCTGTAGTCAATTAGTTTGATAGTAAAAGCATTGAAGCAAATTCTGCTGTTGGTTGTAGAAGTGATGCAATCAAGATTTAGCTCATTCTTTTTACTCCTCTTACAGAGAAGCATATATTTTTGTACATTGATTAGATTAGTGAGATTTTACTTTGACACTCACAAAACTATGTCAATGTAACCACTAGAAAACATCCACTGTCTCCCAGAAGTGTCCAATCACATTGGGGGAGGTGGTCCTCTCCCAACTCGACTTCTGATATTGCTACATGCATTAAAGTTATCCTGATCCTTCTTAGTAAAAATAGGCAGACTGTGCTTGACTTAGACGGAGCAGCCAACATGTGAGGTTGCTTATGGCAGGTGGTTAATTGCAGGAATCACAGAGCAGAACAGTGCACACCAGCTTTGCTATCTATGGTAAAGGGGGAAAAAAGTAATGCATCATGTGTCCATTCCCAATGAAACTATGCATTTTTAAAGTTTATAATTTCTTTTTTTAGAGCCATATGTGGCTCCCTTTATAGAAAGTGCTGTGGCGACTCTCACTCACAGACAGTAAATATTGTTTATTAACATTCCAGAGGAAAACCAAATCAGGATAGGTGGTGAGATGTATTGATTCCTGACAAATAACTGTATGTAGTAGTGTCTGCACAATGATTAAATGTAAGTATTGGAAAGTATTAACTCTTGTGCTAGCAAGAGGCTTGTACATGATCTTGGGTGATCTGGTTCAGTGACCTTCAGGTGTATCTGAAACTGGAATTCTTTTGCTCCTCTCCCATCTCCTACCCCTACTTTAGTCTCTAGGAAAGAAAGAGGAAAAGGTCTACTACACAGTTAAGCAATATTTCACTTTTCCTTGTTCTTCTATCATTTCTGTCTTTCCCATATGCCAAAGCCTAATTTACATACGGCCCTCAAGTGAGTAATACTGCAGGTTCCAAGGCAGCAAAGCATCTTTTTTCCCTGAAAACATTTAAGCATGTGCTTAAGTTCCTTTGACATTAATGAGATGGAAGCAGGCCCTTAAAATTATGCATGTGCCCAAATGCTTTGCTGAATTGAGATTTGACTGCCCAACTAGTCACACTGAAATCAATAGAACTACTAGTAGTGTAAGGCGCTACTCAATGTAAGGATATTGCAATCTGACCTTACTGAAACTGTATGGGTTTCCTCAGCGGTTGGGGGGTATGAAATGGTCCACTGGCCTAATGGTTGGAGAACTCAGTATAAATGATTTGGTTCCTTTCTATACCTTTGTAAGAAGTAGGAATCCACTGAAGCCTTTCTTATCCATCCATACAGTTAAAACTCACCCAGATACTCATCTTGATTAGTGCAACATCCTTGTTTCTGGCCTTGACATGCTCTGCCTGGCCCTGCTCATATCCATTCAAAGTGCTGCTGCAAAGATCATGTTCCTAGCCTGCCATTCTGATTGTGTCAGCCCTCCCTTTGAATTCCTTAACTGGCTTCCCTTTCCCTGTTGCCTTTTGTCTTATATTTCTAATACCATTTTGCATTCATAGTGTGTGAGGGCTTTGAACATTTAAATCAATTGATTTCCTGATCATACCTTGTGGAACTAACATCTATAGGATTTTATGTTTTACTTGTTGAGCAGTGGATTCAAAATATTTACTAAAGGTAAATATTTCAGAAATGACTTTGGGCTTGTCTGCACTACAGGGGCTACACCTCCATGATCCTACATCAAAGAATACAACTTACAGCTATGGAAAGGGGCTTTCTGTTGCTGCAGGAGTAATACTTCCACCAGTGATGGTATCTAGGTCAGCAGAAGAATGCTTCTTCCATCAAGCAAGTTCCAGCTACATGGAGGGTTAGGTTGGGATAGCTGCATTGCTCAGGGGTGTGAAAAACAAAGCTATCTTGACCTAAATTTTTAGGTTGAGACCATACTAAAGTAACACAGAAGCCAAAAATGACAATTGAATATCTGTGGATTATAGGTGCCTAAAGGGAAGATTTTCAAAGGCATAAGTAGGACGTACCAAATCCCATTGGTGCATCCTACTTATGCCTTTGAAAATGTTTCCTTTAGGCAAATTGACTTTCAGTGGGAGTTAGAGTAAAATTATCAAAAGCACCCAAATGACTTAGAAAGCTAAGTCTCATTTTCAAAACTCATTTGAACTCTTTAGTGCCTTTGAAATCTCCCCCCTACATGTTTAAATGACTTTTGTAAATGTGACTTAGGCTTTTAAGTCACTTAAGTGCTTTTGAAAATTTTACCCTGAAACTTTATCATTTGTATGTAATTATCCTAATTTTAGTGTTTAAAGCATTTGTGAAATGTATTTGACTTAGAGAGCCCTGGAATCAAAAGGTGTGACTGCAGCTCAGACAGACATACCTGCATTAGCTTTAATTTAGCAAGAACTGCTAAAAATAGAAGTGAAGCCACAGCCCACAAGTTTCAGAGCAGGTTGTATGAGCCCACCCAATCCTCCCAGGAATGCACTCACATTCCTAGATCCTGCTGAAGTCTATGCCACTATGGCTTCACTGCTATTTTTAGCCACGCTAGCTAGATTAATCCTGGCACAGGTAAGTCAACCCACACTTAGGGAATGTTAGCAAATGTTGGTTTTGTAAACATGTAACTGCTGAATTTTTTAGTGGTTACAGTTACATGTTTACACACAGGGGGGCAGACGGGAGCCAGTGCTCACTGGGAGCTGGCTTTTAAGCTGGCTCCTCACAAGCACCAACTCCTGCCTGCTCCCTGCCTCTTCCCTGCTGCCTCTATCAGCAGCAGCAAGGGGGGAGGGCAGCTCCATGGGAGCCAGTACGCACAGAGAACCGGCTTGAAAGCTAGCTTCCCACAGGTACTGGCTGTCAGCAGTCAGAGTCAGCAAGGAGGGGGTGCATGCAATCATGAGGATTAACCAATGAGTCTAGGCTTATTGGTTTATCATGTAAATGACTACACGCTAACATCTCTACCACAGCTACAATCATGCCTTTGACTGTAGCATAGACATACCCACAGGACATTAAATAGCAATGATAGCACAAGTCTCCTGATAAGCAGGTCACTGTATATATGGTCTCTATTAAGACATAAGAATAGCTATACAGGGTGAGATGAATGATCCACCTAGCCCTATATCCTGTCTTCCAACAGCAGCCAATGCCAGCTGCTTCAGAGGCAATGAACAAAGCAGAATAATTATAGAGTGATCCATCCATCCATTCCCAGCTTCTGGCAGTTAGTGTATTATGGCAACCCAGAGGATGGGATTACGTTGCTGATCACCTTGTTAACAGCCATTGATAGACCTATCCTCTATGAACTTACCTACCTAATTCTTTTTTTAACCCAGTTATAGTTTTACCTTTACAATATCCCCTGGCAACAAATTCCATTGACTGTCCATTGTATAAAGTAGAACTTCTTTTTGTTTGTTTTAAACCTGGTGCCTATTAATTTCATTGGGTGACCCCTTATTTTTGTGTTATTTATCCCCTCCACATAACACTTTCATCCCACCAGTCATGATTTGATAGACCTCTATTTTATATCCTTCCCCCTTAGTTGTCTCTTTTCCAAGCTGAAATGTCTCAATCTTTTTCATCTCTCCTCATACGGAAGCTATTCCATACCCCTAATTATTTTTGTTGCCCTTCTTTGTACCTTTTCCAAACCTAATGTATCATTTTTTATATAGGGTGACCTCAAGCACATGCAGTCTTCAAAGAAGGGGCATACCATGCATTTATATGGTGTCATTATAATATGTTGTCTATCCCTTTCCTAGTGTTTCCTAGCAGCATTTTTGAGTGATACTGCACTCTGAAAAACTCTGCTCAGAGAATAGTCCACAAGAGCTTCACAAACTATCTTTCTTAGATGGTAGCAGCTAATTTGAACCCCAATATTTTGTACATTTAGCTGGAATTATGTATTACTTTGCATTTATCAGCACTGAATTTCATCTGCCATTTTGATGCCCAGTCACCCATACTGTGAAATCCCTGTGTAAGTCTTCAAAGTCAGCTTTGGATTTAAAATAGCCAAGTAGGGAGTTTAATTAGTTACAATTCCATTAGGGTTTTTTTTTAAATGTGGAACTGAAAGATAATTTGGCAGCTTTAGCTAAATTCATATAGGTTACTAGACAGCAGGACTGTAGCACTTTTTGATCACTGGTGAATTGGTTTGGAGTTGAATCATTCTTATGAGTCATCAGTATCTCTGGCATCTTCTGAATTGTTGAAGGTCTGTTCTTACTCTTTTTCTCATTTGTCGCAGTTTGGTTATGAGCCGTGCATCACACTGCCATGATGTGAAGCCCACCCACTCCCTACCCCGCATTGGGATTCAGATCTCAAAGTTTACAGAGCTCATTCTAGCACCAGAGCACAAGCCCAAGTCTTATATCCAAGCTCAGATATGCTGCTGCAGCATGTAGACACAGTTAGGAGCCTATATTGAGGATGAGCAGTGATGAAACTGGCAAGAATTTTATTTTCAGTTTGCAGCTGCAGGTTCCAGAAGCATTTCAGAGACTGCATGTTCTAATGTTTCCAAAATAAATTTTGGGCATTTCTGCTTTACAAAAAATTTGGGGGGGAAAAGAGAGTTTTGTTCCAATTCAGAACGAAATCAAACTATACAAATGTCTAAATGTCTCATGAATTAGAAATCACAAATATCAGACAGTTTTCAAATAATCCTCATGTCACAGAGGTATTGTACATTAAAAAGACCATGAGGCACTCTAATGCTACAGTGATGGGGCCAGATAAATGCCCAAAACAGATAGCTAGAATCCCAAATCAGGGAGGGAGGAAAGAGCCAACTAGATTTTTAGTTTTGCTCTTCTTTGAGCATCTTTTTCAGGACAGATGCTCCTGGAGAGTTTGCCTTTGGGCAAAGTTAGCTGAATTCAAATGAAGGAGGCCTAAAAGAAAATATGATAAAATATTCTACAGAACACTGCTTCTGAAGATCCTGTCTCCTAGACTGCAAAGTCAGCTCCCCTCAATCTTTCCAATGTAACCTTGTACTGTATTTACAAGAAAGTCCTGGAAACTGAATGGGTGTAGGAGACAGGAGTTTTGTAGTTGTTATTTATCTTCTAATATTAAGATCTTTAAATGCTTAAGATAGCAAGAGCCTGTTTTCCATATGTATGAGCTTAAGACTAAGCACATAAGTAATCCCATTTTAAGCCACTGGGGATACTCATGTCCTTGAAGTTTTACACACATGCTTAAGAGTTTTGAAAGATTTAGGGCTTTAAAGGACCACAGAATAGAGTCATACAAGTTCTGGTGTTGTTAACATTTTGTGAATACAAGCACCTCACCTGTCTACAAGAGAAGGCCTTTTCTTTCCCCATGAATGGTAACTAGAAATGGACTTTTACACACCCCTGAACAACCTTGTGCGGGATTCAGAATTCAAACCAGACCTTGCGTCTGAATTTGATGTCTTTAGGCCAGCGGAGGATCTGGCCCAAAAACCCACGCAGCTAGGGGAAAATCTAAATCCACGAGTGGATCTAGAACTAAACCTTGAAGCTTGGCCCCATCTCTAGCAGAAATGGAGAACTGGAAACTTAGTTCTTTGTTTTAAAATGGATAACATTTCTGCATTGTTTCAAACAACAGTTGGCTGTGCACGAGGTCATTCATAAAGATTTTTGTAAGGTTTAGGAAAATAGGACATATGCCTTCCTGAATGCTCTGTTGCTGTTTATAAAAGAGAGACCAAAGGATCCACGGATTCCTGTAGATACAGAATGGGAAGTGACTGTCTAGGAAGGAGTACTGCAGAAAAGGATCTACAGGTTATAGTGGACCACAAGCTAAATATGAGTCAACAGTGTGACACTGCTGCAAAAAAAGGAAACATGATTTTGGGTTGTATTAACAGGAGTGTTGTGAGCAAGACATGAGAAATCATTCTTCCGCTCTACTCTGCACTGATTAGACCCTAATTGGAGTATTGTGTCCAGTTCTGGGCACCACATTTCAAGAAAGATGTGGAGAAATTGGAGAAGGTCCAGAGATGAGCAATAAAAATGATTAAAGGCCTAGAAAACATGACCTATGAGGGAAAACTGAAAGAATTGGGCTTGTTTAGTTTAGAAAAGAGAAGACTGAGGGGGGACATGATATCGGTTTTCAAGTATCTAAAAGGGTGTTACAACGAGGAGGGAGATAAATTGTTCTCCTCTGATGATAGGACAAGAAGCAATGGGCTTAAACTGCAGCAAGGGAGGCTTAGCTGGACATTAGGAAAAACTTCCTAATTGTCAGGGGCTATGTCTACTCTACACTATGGCCATTTTTCCAAAAAAACTTCACTTATATCCACACTGCAATAGTGTTCTTTCAAAAGAAAATTGAAGGAACAGAGGGGTTTCCCAACATTGGTTAACCTCTTTCTATGAGGAAGAAACCTTTTTCCAAAAGAGTTCTTTTGGAAAAAGGTGTGTGTGGATGGGGAAGAGGGAGTTCTTTTGAAAGAAGAGGAAAGAGGAAAAAGCACAGGTTGCCCTGGTGGCCACTCAGTCCATAGTAATCACAGCTTAAATGCAAGATAGCATCCATTCAGTATGGACACTATCTTTTGAAAAAGCAGATCACTTTTTCAATGCACATTTGCTGTGTAGACACTCTCTTTTGGAAGTTTTTTCAGAAGATCTCTTCAGGAAAAGCTTCTTCCGAAAGAAACCTACAGTCTAGACATAGCCTGGGTGGTTAAACACTGGAATAAATTGCCTAGGGAGGTTGTGGAATCTCCATCACTGGAGATATTTAAGAGCAGGTTGGATAAACATCTATCGGGGTTGGTCTAGATGGTGTTTGGGCCTGCCTTGAGGGCAGGGGACTGGACTTAATGATCTCTCGAGGTCCCTTCCAGTTCTATGATTCTATGAATATTTTCTATATATTGTCTTCAAGGGCAATACTTTCTTTTGGGAGCTAGATGATTTCCTCAACAGATTTTTAACTCAGAAAATGCATGACTTTTACAGAAATCCTCGAAGTGAATAGTTGGAAATATTTTACAAATATCTGCAGCGAGACCTGGCAATATTCTGAGGGAGTAGTTATTTAAGTATTAACTATTGAAATGTTTTTTTCATGAAAACATTTTATCAGGAAAATTCCCTATAACTAAGATATTTTCCTGACTTGGGAGAATTTAATTCTCTTGCCATGTTATCCTGAAGTGCCTCAAGAGCATGGGTACCAACCTCAGGACTAGGAAGCCAGGCACGAGCCACAAACTGACTGAGAGTTCTGAACTTAGATTTCAGCAATCAATCATCAAGTATACACTGCTCAGTCATTAACAGCCTAACATGGAGTACACAGCCCCTTGGGTATTCCAGTCAGTTTTACCACCAGGTAAGCTAATCTTTGTTACAGCAAAGATCACAGTAACATTCAGGATAAACTTAAAAAACAAAAACTGGTCTGGTAGCACTTTATAGACTAACAAAACATATCGATGGTATCATGAGCTTTCGTGAGCACAGCCAACTTCTTCAGATGACCAGAGTTTTGAGTGTAGGATGTGCTAACGTTCAGGTTACTTCCAAAGGGTCAGTCAATTGCACCTTAGATTCCAAATCAAAGACAGTACTTGTAGCCAATTCTATAATAAAATAGCTAAAGATTTGTTATATAAAAAAAAGGAAATGGGAGTGTTATTTACAAGGTTAAAACAGATAGGTATATTGCACACATGCACACGAGTTCCAATTTTAAGTTTCAAAAAGTTCTGTAATAAGTAAGCTTTGTGTTTCCATTAAGACTAACCCAGTCTAAACAATGGGGATGTTTTCTTTATTCTTAATAATCCATGCCACTCAGAAGATAAGCAGCATGATAGTTTCCCCTTAAGACTTATTCCTTCCCTCTTTCTGCTTCAAGATGCAAGCAGGGGGACAGAAGGCCCCTTGCATCCCAGTGGGGGAGGGGAGACAGAAGAGGCCCCTGGTGGTGGCTCCACACCCGCAGCATGCTGCGGTGGCTGGTTAACTGGTTAAACATGTAGTTAAACTGGTTAACATTTTTAAACAGGATTTTACATCCCTAACTCTCATGCAATCCACCCTATCAAGCACACAGGTTAAAGCATCAAACCCAAGCACAAGAAAAATGTAAGGAAATTTTAAGGCTTACCATTGCCATCGCTGAGAGACAGGCCACGAAGACTCCTGGAACTTGGACTTTTGCATTGATTCCTTGGAATGTTTTCAGTAGCTATTCTGAGGATCACTAGAAATTGGCACAATTGTGGTTCTCCATGGTGATATTCATCAGCCATTCAATGAACACTATCATGTCTTTCTGTTTTTCCTTAAAATTCAACTCCAAAAACACCTTTTTGAGGTAAATCCTGCAATTTCATCTATGACATCTTGACACGCCATCATTCTTGGCAGATTTGTATAAAAGCATACAACCTGACCCAAATAGATTAATTCACATGTTCTCTGTGCACCTTTCATTCCTCAATAGATACTTAACATCTTGCTGAGGACTTTTTCTATGCCATATGCCTAGTAGTTAAATCATGCAGCGTGTGGTGAGAGGCTTTCCGGCATGTGACATTTATCTTGCTTTTTCAGTTTCAGTTACTGCTTTTATTTCTCATTGGCAAAGCCAGAGCTCAACATTAGCTCAGTTCTTTGTCCATCAATGGGCAGAAGTCAAAGAATTTAAGAGCTGTATGTTTTGGCTTCTATGCCACTGTGTGTGTGTGTGTGTGTTCATTCATTTTCATGTGTCCAGTCAGACATGATGGATTAGTTTGGACAAATCCCCAATCTTGAGCATTTTTCGCATAGCCAAAAATTTGTCCCTTCTGTAATCAAATATGCATCCCAGTCCATATCTTTTTTTTCTTCCCTCTACTTCCTAGATATTAATATAAGAAATATATACAGAAATCTTTGCAAGATTCAGGGCCAGCTTCTCACCTAGTGTAAATCAGCATAGTTTTACTGAAGTTAACAGAGCTTCACTGATTTATATAAGCTGAGAATTAAACTTCTTAAATTCCAGAGTTTTATGCCATTCTACTATAATGCTTCAACTGACCAGGGCCCTAATTTTTCCTGCTAAAACTAGAGATACAATTGACATGCTGGGGCAGGGGTAAACATTTTGGATTGTTCTGGGATGGGATAGAGAGGAGAGAAAAGTCTGTAAATCAGCATCCCTTGAGGCATTTAAAAGCATTAGCAGCCAGCTGTATATTATTCCTTTACACCTTTGCTTTGTTTCAGAACTTGTAATTTAGGAGGCTGCCTTGTTAACTTTATATTTCTACTTGTTTTGTTTTTATTTTTTAATGACCCTGTCTATGCTGGTAGTATGAGCAAAGGGAGATTTGATCCCAATTCAGTGAATCAGGAATATTGATAATTCCTATTGACTTCAATGCCAGTTCTATGCACAGAGGCCATGCAAGAGTAGGTCAAATCCAGCAAGCCTTACACAGACTGCAAGAATTTTCCCTGAGTGAGAATCTCCAAGTTTAACTTTAATGATTAAAAAATTGATGTCCCTGAAACATCATTTAACTTTCTAACATAACGTCCATGATTTGTTTAAGCATGTGTCATGAGCCTAAATAATTTCCACAGCTTTATCTACTCTGTATTAGCAAAGATGTGGTAAATGTAATTACAACTTCATTTCATTTGTCTAGTTCAACAGTGACATCTTGTGGCCACTTTCATTCAGCAGGAGTAGTACAGTATTTCCATATCTCTCCATCAAACTCCTTTAGAATTTAATGCACTTTCCAATCATATGTCTATCACAAAGTAGTGAGGTTACTGAAGCAGATTCCATGTCTGACTGGACTTGTTGCCCTTTCCACCCTGGAGATTTCAGTGCTCTTGTTCTCTCTCGCTTTCTCACTCTCTCTCTCTCTCACACACACACACACACACATACACATACACTCCCCTTCCCATACTCCATCTCTACAAAGGAGAAGGAGACAAAAGAGCAGGACAGCTTTTCCTGTCTTAAAGAGACAGTGCCTGGCTTCTCTCAGAAATTTACTCACTCTCTGTGTCACTGTCATGCACACCCAGTCTGTGCCACAATGTCTCTATACACACACACAGTCACTGTCACACACACACACTGCCGCACAAAACTGTCCCGTCTCTGTACCACACACTCTCCCAGTGTCTGTGCTACACACACTCAAGCTGTGTTACAAAGTCTCACACATAGTGTCTCTCTTTCATACTCCCACACTCTCTTTCTTTCCCCCTCTGTACTCTCCAGCTCCACCCCTTCCACCTGAGGCCCTGGCCCTTCCAGGGGTCCAGAGCCAGCGAGTAACCACGTACCAAAATTTATGAAGTGCCCACCCCCTTCAAAAATTATTCCCCAACCCTGACATAATCCCTGCTGGACCAGCCAGAGAGGGTGCAGTTCAGTGCAAAAGAGTCTTCTAGTTCTGTTGAATGGAATCTTCACCCTATTCTCACCCCTATGGAGTGAATCACACCCCAGATGGGTAATTGAAAAATGAGAACTGTTTCAAAGCCAGCAGGAAGCCGCAAGGACTGGGGAACTTCAGCACACAGAGCAATGAAACCTTGTGCCAGTCACTAACATTTCAGGCACCTTGCTTGCATGCCCGACTTCCGCATGTTCTGAATCTCAGCCCATCACTGGAGCTCAAAGCAGTTTAATATGGGGAGTAAAGGATTAGCCTCATCTTTAGACAGGAAAACCAAGAGGGAAGTGATTTATAAAAACCAAACTGTTAATTAGCAGCAAAGCCATGGAGAAAACCCAGTTGTTCTGGCTCCCAAGTTTCTGCAAAACCACATTGCTTTTGATTCTTCCATTTCTTCTTCTGAATCCAGTAACCTGGGATTTTAGAGGGGGCTTTTTGGGCAGCCCATCTGAACAGACTCGTCACAGGATAAGTTGCAATGGGGCTGTCACATCACCAAGAATTAACCCAAGATTTTGCTTTCGGGCAACTGCACAATATGTGAGCCCAGAGAATTTCAAGGGTGGTGCTTCAATCTTAACTTTGAATCTTCATTTATATCAAAATCATCATTTTAAAAAATATCTATGAGAGAAGAATTGGCTCCTTTGGTCTATTAAGAAATTCCATCTGCAGTAAAATGAGGACCTAAAACATAAGCCCATGTATCACAGGCCTGGTGTGAGGCCTGAGACCTAGGTAGCAATGGTCAAGACTGTGCCCATATAAAGCAAAGTGAAGCTGTGAGCAAGAGGCAGGCTCTGCTCACAGAACTTGGCATGAAGAGGGCTGATAGTACAGAAATATTAATTGGTGCTAGGCTCTGGCTGAAAGAACATTTCAGACGGATGGTAACAGAACACCTCATTAAGAAATATCTTGGTACCAACACACTCCCCATAAGAGGGCCATACCAACCTAAGTTCAGAGCAGGGTCTAAAATGACAGCATGATAGATAGAGATGTTTTTGATAGAACCACCAGGTACATGGTAATGGCTGGTATCTAGTTAATGTCAGAGGGTGGCAACCTGATATGTCAGGAGTGATGCGTAACTTGTTTGTACCTGTGTATAAAGATACCTTGGAGGATCTGTCTTTGTCCAGCCAAGGGGGCAGTGAAGGATTCCATGGCACTGATTGATCTGAGTCCATTATCAGGGTGTACCTATGTGCAGTGGTTCAGTAGAGTCTACTGACAACTATTATTGCACTTTGACAATAAAACCTGACCTGGTGCCTTAGATCCTTATCTGATTTTGTCATCCTTGGGGGACTCTCTCAAAGTCTGCTATCCTGGCTACTTGTGCAGACTCAGCACAGCATACAGGGGGAAGCACATGCCCACAGCCAAAGGGTTATCATCATTGAATGGAGTAGAATATCTGTCAGGACACTCCAGCAACAACTTCGAACCTACACCATCTCCCAATACTGTAGCATCAGGAATAGCTAAAGGACTGAAGCTGTTCCATGCTTTTTAAAACACGAAGCAAACTTTAATGCAACTAAAGCCCTCACATTTCATCTATTGCCTACTTGGAGCTGACAAGAGGCAATGCCCCTTCCCACCTGCCCTCCCCCAAACAAACCCACTTTGTTTCAATTACCAGCCTCCCAGACCTTTTCAAACCACAGCCACCTGCAACCCAGCCAGCAGGAGAGGGGAAGCCATTACAATCTATGTCACATTACAATCTATCTGTAGCATATTTTGAAATTCTCTTTCAGTCCAACATGGAGATGGGCAACCCAACATGCAGTGTGACCGCTGTGGCTTTGCTGCATGTGAGGAGCTCTCTTAGGGCCTTACATCCCCTTTTATCTTACATTCTAATAATCTTGCACCTACACAAGCCCCAATCCTACAAACACTTAAGAATATGCTGAATTTCACACCTTTTCCTTTCAATGACGCTAACATGCTTAAAATTGCAGTACAAGCAGGATTGGGGCACTAGGCCAGCATTTCTCAAATGGGCAGTGACTCCCCACCCACCAGGGCTGTCTGCAGGGGTTGGCCCCTACCAGCTTCCAGAGCCACAAGCACTTAGGAGGAGGCAACCAGTGTGAATTCTCCACCTTCCCAGGGGCAGTGGGGCTCAAGCTTCAGGTTTCCAGAATGCTTTGGGGTAGTAGGTGAAGTGCTCTGACCCCCAGCTGCAGGGTTTTGTGCTCCATGCCTGGACTCACTCCCCCTCTCCCGCCCCATCATCTTGACCCCCCCCTGCCTCTTCCAGAGACATGTGCCTGGATTCAGTTAACATTTACCTGGCAGGACGTTAAAATACTTTAAAGACAGCTTATAAAGTATTGACCCTTTGCCTCCTGAGCCTCCTGACCCACTTCCTCATCCCCCAGAGTTGAATTTGTCTCCCAGCATGCCAAGGTTGAGTAAATGTGCTGTGAAGAGTGATCTTAATAAATATACAAATATCACTTTTTTCACAACACCAGACATAATAAGTAGCAATTTAAAAAAAACAAAAATATGCAAAACAGCTTCTTTTTGGTTCTGTTCTATTTAGGTCCAATAAAGAATAGAGACAACTGTGCGTTATTTGTATTATTGAGTCTGCAAAAAACACCCTACATAAATAAATTACAATTATTTGGACATCTATGCATATTTATTTGTTTTTCCTAAAGTTAATTAACTATTTTAGGTAAAATTCTTAGAGCTGCCACTAGCAAGAGTTGGTGGCCGCTTTCAAGAGGCCACCAAAAACTACATTGCAAAAACCCTTGCTATAAACTTTACATATTCAAAGCCCAGTAAAAATATGAATTGATGAGCTCTCACAAGCCCTTTGTGAAGTGAATAAATATTAATATTGTCCACAAAAACAAACATGCCCTTGGAATCATTTAACATTTACCTGACATCAACTTGAAATAAAGCTAGTTTATAAAGTATTAATTTTATTTGCAATATTTATAAAGCTGTAATATTACATAATATCACAATTCCATGGATTTTATAACCCCTCTTCCAATTCACTGGTATCATTTATAAAATAAACAAGAAAAAAAATGATACAAAATGGAAATTAAAAGCAGAGTCTATTACATTGTTCTTAATGAATTTTGCAAAAATTCCAGTGCCAGCTAGCAAAATGAATGCCTATCTTTTAGTTATGATATCATCAGAAAGCTTTATTGCAAAGCTATGACATCAAAGCAATACAATCTGTCTTCATTTAGAGTCTGGTTCAGGTCCCATTATAGTCAAAAAGAGTTTTTTACTTACTTCAGTGACAGTTGTATATGATTCTCTGAGCACAAGAAAACTCCAATTACCTTTTCTTCAGAGGAGAAAGGGATGGGGCACCTGCCTTGGGACCAGCAATTCAAAAGGACCCTGGGTTCCTTTTTTGAGGCATAAGGATCTTGCACAAAAGGGCTTTTTGCGCAAAACAGATTTGTCTACACTGCTTGTTTTTGAGCAAAAACCTTGTAAAACTTGTAGCTACGCAATGCACTATGAGGAACACTCCAGGTTCCCCACACATAGAGTGACCAGACATCCTGATATTAGGGAATTTTTCTTATATAGGCAACTATTCCTCACCCTTCTCCCCAAAAAATTAAGTGTCTTGATCTTCACACTTGCTATCTGGGCATCCTGATGAGATCAGTAGTGGTTAGGAACACTTCAAAGATACAGGTGCTGCTGCACTCACTGGGTTAGAGTAGTTTCCATTAATTACAGGGTTTACAATAAGGATGTTACAGAGCAGGTAATTGCATATTTGTGTAGCCACATGAATTCTTACCGGTTACATGACTATTCAGTCCTTCCCTGGGGCTGGGCCAGCAGCCAATGTGCTCCGGTCCCACTCCTGGGAAGCCCCTGCCATCCCAGTGTGCCAGGTGGGAGCCAGTCCATGAGGGGATCCAGTTTAAAAATCAGCTCCCCATGCAGACTGGCTGCCTAATGCCCCTTGGTGCTGTCTCTGATACTGAGGCAGCAGCACGGGGTGGCAGCAGCCCCTGTCTGTGGGTGTCTGACCTGGGAGGCAAAGCAGCCTCTATCCATGGCACCCCAGGTTGGCTGCAAACAGAGACTGATCTGGGAATACCCTCTGTCAATGGGGGTCTGAGCTTCCTGTGAACAGAGGATACTCCGCCTCCCACGGAGCAGCCTCTGTCTGCAGCAAGCCTGGGCAGTGTCTGCAGGGTATCTGAGGGGAACAGAGACTATGAACCTTAAACCTCTCTTGCTTCAGCTTACTAGGAAAGTGACTCTCCTGCAGGCCCTCACTCCTGGCACATGGTGTGTGCTGTACCTTTTCTGGGAACACATAAAGAACGCTAGGGATCATCTAGGCTACGCCGAAGTTCCAAAAGAGAATATGCAAATTCCGCAGGAAAGAAGTCATGACGCAGCTTTTTTGGAAACCCCCCTCTTTTTTGAAAAGCCGCGCAAACCTCATTTTTTGAGGAAGAGCGGCTTTTCACAAATGGGGGAGTTTGCCAAAAAACCCGCGTCCCAACTACTTTCACTTTCTAAAGCTCCGAAAGCTTTCGAAAGTGAGATTTGTAGAAGATATGCAAATTCCGCTTTCAGAACTTCGGCATAGTCTAGACGAGCCCCTAGTGTCCCTTCGCAACATTATATTCAATGTGGCTGTTTTAAAGAAGAAAAACTTATGGTAGGGGCTAACAGTGTCCTTAATTGTTCTGCCTGCTTTAGGAATCACAGTTACATATCTAAGCTTCTGATCTTCCTCCTCCTTATGCCAGTGTAAAGCATGAGCAACTCCAGAGGGGCCAACAGAATTACACCAATATAAAACTGGAGGAAAATAAAGATCTTTGTTCCTAATGCAAACATTCATTTATATAGATTTTCATACACTTCAAAAAATGTACATTAGATAAGGATAAAATTTGTGAGGACCATAAAACACTCTTGCTTCAGGGTAAGAACATAAGAACATAAGAATGGCCATACTGGGTCAGACCAAAGGTCCATCGAGCCCAGCATCCCATCTGCCGACGGTGGCCAATGCCAGGTGCCCCAGAGAAGGAGAACAGAAGACAATGATCAAGTGATTTATCTCCTGCCATCCATCTCCTGCCCTTGTTATGAAGGCTAGGGCACCATACTTTATCCCTGGCTAATAGCCATTTATGGACCTAACCTGCAAAAATTTATCAAGCTCTTTTTTAAACCCTAATAGAGTCCTGGCCTTCACAGCCTCCTCGGGCAAGGAGTTCCACAGGTTGACTGTGCGCTGTGTGAAGAAAAATTTCCTTTTATTAGTTTTGAACCTACTACCCATCAATTTCATTTGGTGTCCCCTAGTTCTTGTATTATGGGAAAAGGTAAATAATTTTTCTATAATCACTTTCTCCACACCATTCATGATTTTATATACCTCTATCATATCGCCCCTCAATCGCCTTTTTTCCAAACTGAAAAGTCCCAGTCTCTCTAGCCTCTCCCCATATGGGACCCTTTCCAAGCCCCTAATCATCTTAGTCGCCCTTTTCTGAACCTTTTCTAATGCCAATATATCTTTTTTGAGGTGAGGAGACCACATCTGCACGCAGTACTCGAGGTGTGGGCGTACCATAGTTTTATATAGGGGAAGTATGATATCTTTTGTCTTATTATCTATCCCTTTTTTAATAATTCCTAACATCCTATTTGCCTTACTAACTGCCGCTGCACACTGCGTGGATGTCTTCATAGAACTATCTACTATAACTCCAAGATCCCTTTCCTGATCTGTCGTAGCTAAATTTGACCCCATCATGTAGTACGTGTAATTTGGGTTATTTTTTCCAACATGCATTACCTTACACTTACCCACATTAAATTTCATTTGCCATTTTGCTGCCCAATCACTCAGTTTGCTGAGATCTTTTTGTAGTTCTTCACAATCCCTTTTGCTTTTGACTGTCCTGAACAACTTTGTGTCATCTGCAAACTTGGCCACCTCACTGCTTACCTCATTTTCTAGATCATTGATGAACAAGTTGAACAGGATTGGTCCCAGTACTGACCCCTGGGGAACACCACTAGTTACCCTCTAACCTCTAGCTGATAGGTATATCTAACCTCTAGCTGATAGGTGTTGAGAAGAAACTTTCTCTGTGAGTAAGTTGTGTCATAATTGTCTATTATTGGGATTCTCCTTGAATCTACTTCTGAAGGATCTGGTGAAGGTCATAGCCGTCAAAGCAAAAAAACTCCTCTGTGTTTAGGCGGCTAACAAACAGCTTTATTGATCAATACGGCACAAAGTGAGCCAAACGTGACCCCGGCAGAACCGGGTCCAGTCAGGCTGCTAATACAAATCAATCCTAGTATCTTTATACCCTTAACCAAACAAGTCTGACGTCAGGGCATCCAGTTGCAGAAATTATCAGTTAAACTCAAAAGAGAAGACTGTTATCAGCAAGAAGAAACAGGTAGTAGGGAGTGAGAGCTTCAGCTCAAACCAGCTCAATTAACACATTCCAATAGCTCATCCTTCTGGCCTTTCTCACATGGGGTGAAGGAGGGTTCACTTTCTAGCGTATGTGCAGAAGCAGGCAACTTAAATGGCTTTTGTGATACAAATTGCTTCTAGCTAAATATGAAATGGTTTCCACACAGCTTTTAGACAGGATTCTGGACTATGTGAACCAATGGTCCAACTATGTCAATTCTGATGTTCGTCTACTGAAAACTGTCATAGGTTCATAACAGGAATGAAACTTTGAGTCAACAGTGGATCTTCCCATTAATATCTGTAAAATAGCTCATTGAATAGTCAAAATTCAGTAGTCAAAGCTATTCGGATAAAAGTTGATCATTATTTTCATACTGACTTCCATTCTTCAGCTCCTTTGCAAAGAAAAACAATTTCATGGTCATTAGAGAGTTTCTAAATGTAGTTGTAGAGAAATTCATATAGTTCAGCTTTCACTATATCTTCTAAAAAACAATCTCACACTAATTTGCCGGTTAGATGTCAGTTACGCTACCATCAAAATAATCGCATATGACCGGGAACTATGGCCCACATGCCTCAAAGTGATTTTTTGCTATAAAAAGGAGTAGTGGTGGGGATTTCACAGCTGTTTTACAAAGGCAAATTAGTGCTCGAGAGAAATACAGGACAGAGCAGTGACACTAACACTCAAGAATACAACGCTGAAAATTCTGAGCACCACATCCTTGAACTATAGAAAGTTCTTGCTTTGTGTATTCAAAGCCATACGTGACAGAAAAGCAATTTATCCACTGTCTCCTGGAACTCCACTGACTTGCTGGACAAGAGCAGGTGCTGTGCTCCCCCAAAGGAGAGGGCAGGCTAGAGAGGGTGGGGCATGGCCATACCATCTTCCCGCATCTTCTATTCCACTTTTTTGGGCCGCTTCTGTCCCAGGAAGCAGTTCCTGCACTCAGGAGAGCACAGAGATTGCAGTGATGGCAAACTAATGCACTATTCCTTGTGCCTACCCTCTCACCCATATTTTGCATGAGCTGAAATGTCACTGCTGTCCAATGTGTGTGATCAATTTAAGGTTTGCTCTGGTTTAACAATTCCCAAATTAGCCTGTTCCTTTTGCTCCAGATTGGAAAATCCAAGTCTACAGCTACACAGTGCAAAAAGGGGCAGATATAGGGGATAACTAAAGTTCTATATTGCTGTAGTGAGAAACAGACCCCTGAGTAGATTCAGACAATTAGTGCATACTCACATACCCTCCTATTAATTATACTGGTGTGACTAACCTGGGTGGTTCTATTAGTAATGTAATTTGTAAAAAATAACACATCCTCTTATAGGTCACTTACTGGAACAGCTATTCTTGCACTATTGCATAGAGCTGGTATGTATTTTATCTCCAGGCCCCTTGCCAGATGCTTCACTGTTATCTACCATACAACAGTCTGCATTTAGCTTCTCATATGGGCTTGCTGCAACTGAATACAACACTTCATTTCTTTGCAAGTCTTTTCTACTGCTCACAGCATTTGGGGAACGTGTAAAACAATTGCTCTGCATCAAAGAGTTTATGAAACTCCAAGATTTAAAATAAAACATCAACAAAAATAAAACAATCAACTAAATAAAATGCAATTTATCTCCCTTTGAAAAGGATGTTAAATAATTTTTTCTCCTAACACCAAATAAGGGAATTCTACTCAATTCTATTCTGCCCAGAATTAAGACCTGTGCTGATTACTCTTTACAGTACCCCACCTCCAGTAGCAAGGAAAAAAATTCAGAATCGCTTAGCTGCTAGTTTCTTACATGGCCCCATCACTGCGATGTCAGAACACTGAATACGTGACTCCATTTTAGCACCCCGAAGGGAGCAGAAAGCATTGTAATCCTCATTTTACTGAGAAGAAACTGAGGCATACAGAGATTATGTAACTTGCTCAAAGTCATAGGGAGAGGATATAGGTGAGAGAGCCAAGATTTTAACTCAGATCACCATTATCTTATTCCAGTGTCTTAATTGCAAGATTATCCACCCTAATGAACAACTGCCTATTTAAACAAAACCAATTTGATTAACAAAAAGGTACTTGTCAAAAAAAGTATGGCATTACTTGAAGTTTAAAATGTAATACTGTGGACAGACAGTCTAAGAAATTCACAATGCGTAATTCTCAAAATGTGCTAAGTAAGACAATCACATCAAACAAGTTCATCGAAAACTTCCTACTCACATTCATCGTTTGGAATTTCAATAGCAGCCTGAGCTCTCAAATAAAAAGATAAGGGAAGGATCCCTTTAGTAATATCTATCAGTTGGAAAAACCACTACAAATTATACTAATATTTCATTGATTATGTCCATTCAAGACCATACCTGGGAAGTTGCGCAGATGACTTTCCTGTAACAGATAAATAAAAACACTGTAAAGTTTCAATGGCTAAAATACAGATATCACTTCCTAATTTTACTTTTCCTACCTTTTGTGCTGTCATTCTTTTTCTTTTTATAGATCAACCACGCTATCCCAATGATGATGATTATCCCTTCGATCATTTTAATGGTAGCATACAATGGCACCTTAGAATAGAATGGCATGGAAGCAGAGGCTAAAAAGAGGACCTGGGTTAGTTAATCTCGAAAATGTTATCCAGATGGTGAACAAAACACTTTACCATCATATCTCCATTATACAGATAGCACTTTTTAAGTGATCAAACAATGTTTAACAATTATGTGGATATACACATTCAGCAATCCCTTAATGTGGATTATTCCTGATTAAAGTATTCAAGGATTGGTAACAATAACAGCAGATAAATTAGCTTACAGAAATCAAGTTATCTTATGAGAAAATACAGCAGTATTCTACTGTAATGAGACAATACAATATATTTTACAGTAGCTATACTGCAGTATCTTGCAGATTACTATAGAATACTCTAGTATTTGATTGGGTTAATGTAGCACTACTGTAAAACAAATAAATACCAAGGGCTTCGAACCAGCCTCCATTTTCATGCCTGTAGTCATTTGTAGGTACAAATGTTCGACTCTAATGTGTTTTGCCCTGAGCTCTCAGAAAGCCACTGTCTGCATCCAGGTCTCCCACAAGCCTTGCAATAAGCATCTACCTGCTGCAGTGTTTTGCTTGCAGCTCCCTGTTTGGCATGGCTAGCCAATGTGCTGGGCAGGCAGAGCCAAATACCTGTCCATTTCCATTCACCTGCTTACGGCGAGAGAACTGGGTCGGGATTGGGAGGGGGGAAAGTGTAGAAGCTCTGCAGAGCTTTCTGCTGTCCCCACACTGCAATCCTTGCTATTCCTCAAATTCCTTCACTGCTGTGCAAACCTCGATTTTGTCCTGTAGTAATTATGGGTGACATCCGGTCTCAGTTGAAGTCAATGGGATATTTGCCATTAACTCAAAGGAGATAGGATTTCATGATCTCTGGCTATGTGTTATGCTGGCACAAGTAGGTAAGACCCCAAACTACTGTTGTTGGTTCCCACAGTTAATCAGATTAATCCCCCAAACCAAGTCATTTTAAAAAAATGAAATCTAGATTGTAAACTCATTTGGCCAAAGGAGAAACCAAGGCCAGAGAGATTAAGGGCTAAAATCCATTCATTTTGCATTCCCCATTTGAGATGTCTAGGACCTGCTATTCCATAGAATTTACCATTCTTCAGCACTTTGTGTGTTCACTCCCATTGACTGAAGTTGCAGCTGCTAGTACTCGGCACTTTTGTAAACGAGACCCCAGGGTTTCAAGTCAGGCAAACTTAGTACTGGTATCTCCTAACTTTGGAGTGCTTGATTTTGCAACCTTAATGCTCTTTTAACATGCCGGTGCGGGATGGGGGGTGGGGGAGATATTTTACTGCTTTCTTAACAAAGTAAACTGAAAAAAACCTCAGAAATTCTATTGTGAGTCTTTATATTGATACCCACTGTGTCATTGCCAGGGTTGGGACATTTAGATCCATCATAAAGATTTCTGCCATGTAAGCCAACAGTCATGGTGGCAGTAGTAGTAGGTTGCCAAGAGGATTAGCACTAGAGGAGGACAGGACACCTTTCCTATGAGATATTTGCTGACAGTGGAGGTATGGTGGGATGACACAGGAATCTTGAGTTCCATGTCAGGCACTGGAGAGAGTGATTCTAGATAGCCTGGCCTCTGCCCAAACCCTCCAGCCTAAACCCCCATTGCCCCATCCTCTCAAACCTGCCCTGGTCCCAGTCCTGTCTCTTCCTAATCCCAGCCCTATTCACAGAATCTTAGAACTGGAAGGGACCTCAGGAGGTTGAGTCCAGTCCCCTGCTCTCATGGCAGGACCAAGCACTGACTATATTATCCCTGATAGATGTCTATCTAACCTGCTCTTAAATATCTCCAGAGATGGAGATTGCACAACCTCCCTAGGCAGTTTATTCCAGTGTTTAACCACCCCGACCGTTAGGAAGCTTTTCTTAATGTCCAATCTAAACCTCTCTTACTGCAATTTAAGCCCATTGCTTCTTGACCAATCCTCAGAGGCCAAGAAGAACAATTTTTCTCCCTCCTTGTAACACCCTTTTAGATACTTGAAAACCACTATCATGTCCCCCTTCAGTCTTCTCTTTTCTAAACTAAACAAGCCCAATTCTTTCAGTCTTCCCTTATAGGTCATGTTTATTTTTTCCAAAGTGCATTACTTTACACTTATCCATATTAAATTTCATTTGCCATTTTCTTGCCCTATCACTCAGTTTGGTAAGATCTTTTTGAAGTTCTTCACAGTCTGCTTTGCTCTTGACTATCTTGAACAGTTTAGTATCGTCCACAAACTTTGCTACCTCATTGCTTACCTCTTTCTCCAGATCATTTAAGTTGAATAGTATTGGTCCTAGGACTGACCCTTGGGGAACATTACTAGTTACCCATCTCCACTCTGAGAATTTACCATTTATTCCTACCCTTCAATTCCTGTCTTTTAACCAGTTCTCAATCCATGAAAGGATCTTCCCTCTTATCCCATGACAACCTAATTTACACAAGAGTCTTTGGTGAGGGACCTTATCAAAGACTTTCTGGAAATTTAATTATACTGTATCTACTGGATCCCTCTTGTCCTCATGTTTGTTAACCCCTTCAAAGAACTCTAATAGATTAGTAAGACATGATTTACCTTTACAGAAACCATGTTGACTTTTGCCCAACAAATTATATTCTTCTACTTGAAAATCACTATCATGTTCTCCCTCAGTCTTCTCTTTTATAAACTAAACAAGCCCAATTCTTTCAGTCTTCCCTTATAGGTCGTGTTTTCTAGACTTTTAATCATTTTTGTTGCTTTTCTCTGAACCGTCTCCAGTTTCTCCACATCTTTCTTGAAATGTGGTGCCCAGAACTGGACACAATACACCAACTGGGGCTTAATCAGCACAGAGTAGAGTCGAAGAATAACTTCTCGTGTCTTGCTCAGAGCACTCCAATTAATGCATCCCAGAATCGTGTTTGCTTTTTTTGGAAAAGTGTCACACTGTTGACTAATGTTTAACTTGTGGTTCACTATGACCCCGAGATCCCTTTCTGCAGTACTCCTTCCTAGACAGTCGCTTCCCATTCTGTATGTGTGAAACCGATTGTTCCTTCCTGCCTTCCTTCCTATTCTCCTGGCTTAGCTAACTGCAGTCACCAGTCCCCAAGCTTCTCTCAGTCCCAGTCTCCTTGTCTCATCCCCTCCAAACATCCAGTCCTAGACCCAATCTCCCCTTCACTCCCATTTCCAGCTTTTTTGCCAAACAATTCCCAGTTCCTCCCTTTTCTGGCTCCTCATCCATCCTGTCTCTCTTCCAAACCTTATGCTCTGGTCTCCCCTACTGCACTCATCTTCTCCATCTTCATTGGTTCCCTGGCCCACTCTCCATCCCGAGGCTCCCTGGCCAAACTCAACACTTTCTTCCACCCCATCCCAGCTCCTTTTTGTCCAGCCATTCCCAGCTCTCCCCCACCCCCCATCCTGCCTCTTCAGATCTCTGCCGCTCCCCTTTTCTCCTCTTCCCAGGCTCCTGTCTTTTTCGCTGTGTCTAGACTTCACCCCTCTGTCGACAGAGGGATGTAGATGAGGCATGTTGAAATTGCTAATGAAGCGGGGATTTAAATATCCCGTGCTTCATTAGCATAGACATGGCTACTGCTTTTTTTCGAAATGGAGCTTTTTAAAAAAAAACGGCAGTATAGGTGCGGATCTTTCGAAAAATAAACCCTTTTTCAAAAGATCCTGTAAACCTCCTTTTACTGTACATGTACACCACAGCACTATTTCAAAATAACTAGCACTATTCCAAAATAACTTAGTCCACATCTACACAGCAGGCAATTACTTCGAAATAGCATCAAAATATTGTGAAGTTGGAGGACTTCTTACTCCAACTCCTGTAACCATCCTTGTACCAGGAATAAGAGAAGTCAGAAGAGTGCTCTGTTTCCAAATAAGTGCTGTGTAGACGCTCCCTATTTCAGAATAAGATATTTCATAAGAAGCTGTGCAATTGACGTAGCTCAATTTGTGGAGCCTATTTTGAGTTAAGCACTTCAGGGTAGCCACACCCTTAATCCCAGGCACCTTCCCAGCCAATCCCAGTCTCTTCTCAGTTCCTCATCTGTTGTATCTCCCCCAACTTCCTGGCTTCTACTGTCCTTCCTCCCCCCCAGACACACATGTCTGTCTCCAGCTCTACATCACACTCCCCCACCCCAGCTTCCAACCCGAGTTCCCCTCTTCTGCCTCCCGCGTCCGCTAGCCACCTGCATTCTGCCTTGCCCACCAAACTCCTTGTCACACTTTGCTCTCTTCTTCCTCCCCACAACTGGCTCCTATCACCTCCTATCAGTGGAACATTGGGGAAGCAGTTGCTGAAATCTAAGAAATCTTTACTGAGCATCTATAAACTGTGATTTTTAAAAGCTTTTAACCTGGCTAAATCTGGGCACATTTTCATGGGAGTGTTAAAAAATACTCGGCTAACATGAAGGCTACTCTCCTATCAAATGTCAAACCCCTATTCCTAAGCACTGGGAACCAGATTTGTTCAAAGAAAATGTCACCAGTATTTTTAACATGGCAAAACATGTTAAGCATATTTTCCCACAGGCTCTTCTCTAAAATGACTGAATCATTTTCACTGAAACTTCCCAGAAAAATTCATCCTGTAGTAGAAACCCAGCAAGGAAAAATTAATCCTAAATAACTAAAGTTTGGAAAAATTATAAGCCACTTTGGTACCAACCCCAGCTTCAAAATTTCAGACTTACATGGAATTTGATTCCTCACTTCTATAGAAAGATTATTTGCAATCTTCCAAACATGTTTCCCATTGGACCAGGTATTTACAACACATAAATAAGTTCCACTATCAGAGTAAGTAACATTCAAGATGGTCATATTATGGACTACATGTTTGTTGTTTGATTCTAAGCTTGTATGATTCAATAGTCGTCCTTTGATCATCTCATCAATACAGCAGTGTTGATTATATGTAAGTTTAATCCCTTTCTGAAGAGAAGACAGGCATTTGCTTATTTCTGTATATGCGATCCAATATAGAACAACGTTGTTTCCATGGCTCTTTGTTCGAAATTCACAAGAAAGAGTGATGTTACCACCTTCTTGCACTAAACAATTATCATATGATTTTGCATAACTGTTCTCAAACATCTGGTTCTCTGCAATACAGAAAAAACAGAAAAGATATGAAAAACATGCACGGTTACATGTTGTAACGTATTGCCTTTAAAAGAAGTCTTAGAAGTAGGAAAATTTTGCAATGTAAACACCACCTCCAATACAGAATTCAGTGCAAAAACATTGTTTTATTCCTATTTAAAGTAGGGCCGGGGGAGTTTTATTTTAATAAACTATTTACATGGCATTTTTACATTAACAGGTGCAAATACCTGTACTATTGGCTAGAAGTCAGCTCCAACTAGCCATTTGGAGCCCAATCCTGTGAAGTCTGAGTACCTTCTACAAAGTTCCCTTCACCCTCACTTTCTACTGAAGCCAGGGACAGCTGAAGGTGCTCAGTTCAGCACTGCATGTTCCGTCTCTCGGTGGTTAGCAAAATAATAATTCATGGACCAGACCAGGGTGAAAAGTGGGTGGGGGCAGGTGGGTCATGAACTGCCCAAATATCATGGGGGCAGTGGCAATAGGCCAGCAACCAGCATGCAGAACCATCCCATTCATTGGACAATTTGGGGAACCGCCCCTGGCTCCAGACTTTGGTGGGGAGGCCTGCAGGGCCCAGAGCAACCTGGGGGATTAGCAGGGGGCCTGGCATTGGTAGCAGGGCTCAAGCCTGCTCCCGCACTCACCAGTGGGAAGAAACAGAACAACTCAGCCCTAGCCCGCTATGCTCCCCCAGCTCCCAGCTGTATTGAAGAGGTTTGCGGGAACGGGGAAAGCCACCCCCCACACTCACTGGCAGCAGGAAGCAGAGCCAGGGGAGCAGAGGAGACTGGGGTCGGGCTGTTCTGCTTTCCACCACCAGTGAACATAGGGACACCTCTGACTCCAGCTGCTCCCGTTTGTTCTGCAGGCTATGTCGCTCGGGGGAGGCAGCTTGGGAGAAGGGGTGGAGTGGGATGGGTGAGAGCAGGAGTAGGAAGAGCTGGGGAGGTGACAGAGCAGGGACGGGAAAAGGAAGAGCCTGGACTGAAGGGAAGGTTGCCTTGGGCCCCCACCTCCTAGGAATGACCCTCCCCCGGGTAATAGGTGTTGTGGGCAAGAGTCACGTGGGGAGGGTGATCATGTGGCCAGTGACACATTCATACACGGTGTCCTACCCCAGCAGTTCACTGGACCAGCTGTCTACTGGCACTAGAAAAGTGGGGCATGCTTTTAGAGGTACTAACTATGCTACTCCTCCTGCAGATGTATGTCCAGTCCCACTGAAGGACTTAGGAACATATGAAGTACCCTTCCACTCTGCTCTGCACAGATCAGGCCTCAACTGGAGTATCACATCCAGTTGTGGAGGCTGCATATCAGGAAAGATGAGGATAAATTAAAAAAAGGCCAGAAAACAGCAACAAAAAATATTAGAAACATGGCAATACGAAGGAGCATTTAAAAAAATGGTTTTATTTAGTTTAAAGAGAAGAAGACTAAAGAGGACATGATAATAGTTATTAGAGAAATGCCTGAACAAATGTGAAATTGTGAAACAGCTATCAAAGATTAATGTTTTCTGGATAAAGCAGTTGAATTGCGGTGTACGTTTAACAGGACATGCAAAGATCAGTCATTTTTGATTGTGCATGAATACATTTAAAAACAACAATGGCCGGTAGGGTGAGATTCTGCAGCATTTTAAATGTCAAATTTTCAAGTACAGGTTGGAGCTTCCAAAACTGGGACTCCCTCATCCGGCAACATCCATGGGTGTTCCTGGACAGAGAGTCCTGGCTGGGAGTCCCAATGGGAAGAGGGCTGGTGGCTTGGAGCCTGGCGGGGCTGGGGCTGAAACCAGTGCCGGAGCCCCAGTAGCGCAGCAGGGGCCGTAGCAACCCCAGTACCAGGCCCGGGGCTGTGGCAATCATGGCAGCCATAGTAGTAGTGCCAGGGCCAGAGACACGGAAGCCCTGATAGTGGGCCTGGTGCCGGAGATGCGGCAGACGCGGCAACCCCAGTAGTGGGCCCGGAGCCAGGGATGTGGCAGCTCCAATAGCAGGGCTCGGGCCCGGGCAAGCTGGGCTGCTGGGGCTGCAGCAGCACGGCAGCCTGGCCGGAAGGTGGCTGGGGCCAGCAGCGGGAAGGGAAAGGAAGGTGGTCTGGAGAACAGATAGTGGGGGACCTCCTCTGGTCCAGAAATTTCCCTTGTTCCAGACCAGTCAGGTCCCATGGGTACCAGACCAGAGAGGTCCAACCTGTAGTTTTAAATCAGGCTCCAAACTGCAGACACAGAATGTAGCAGGTACCTGTTGTGTATACCTGTTGTGGGTGCTTGACAAGTATTTCCATCCAAGTATTAGGGGTCTTGTCTGTACAAATAGTTATTTGCATGTCCATAAGAGGCACTAAATCAATTTTGTGAATACAATCAATCGAAAGCTTCGAACACTATCGGGAAGATTCTGTGCTGTGTCTCTAGAAGCACAGAACAAAAATTCACAAGGCAGGCAGAGAGGGGTTAAGGTGGATTTACGCAGCCCACAGGATGAATTTAGGCAGCCCTGAGAGACAACTGCCCTGAATTTCAGCAGTGCTGCATTTGGCAGCTTCCCGCAAGCCATACTTGCTGTGCCAGGATTTGCAAGAGTGCTACTGAAAGGACTGCTATTTGCGAGACTGCAGCTGTAGATCCTGGGCCAAGGGGAGGAGGTATTCTACCCAGACCACATCCAGATGTTAGAGACCCTTTAGCCCATTTACCCAGCCAGTACATGGCTTCAAATCTAACTCTAGGGGCTCCTAACTTGAGGAGCAAGGCAGAAAACTGGGTATTAGTCTGTGAGCCAGATCCTCAGCTTGCATGAATCAGTGTAGGCCCAGAGACCACCATGAACAAAGATCCCTTCACCTTCCAACTTTCAAGAACAAAGGTGGCGGTTACACTGCCCCAGCATCTTTACAAAAGAGTGTATCCAGTGGGAAGAAAAAAGCAACTTCTTCTTCTGAAATAAGTGGGAGAATACCCCCCAAAAAAGGTTCAGCAAAACTGAATAAAGACTTCCTGAGTAGGCCTCTGAGTTGGAATGTATCTAGATATCAGGGCAAGTAGACTTAGTATGGCAAAAACTATCACTAGTCAATGACAAGATATTTGTTTTCATTTATTTTCTTTTTTCGAAAATTGTACTTTGGCTCACTACTTTCCTCAGTCTTGTTCAGATACTTCATTCATTGAAAGCCAAATTCAGTCACCCTCACTCATATAATACCTCCTCCATAAGCGTTCCTTATTTAAGTCTTGGGAACGCCGGTGGCCTATCGTATTATTCATTGTAAGGTAAAAGGGGCAGAACCTGGTCCTCAGTCCTGAATTATCTGAATAAGCTCCTCTTAACCTCACTAACTCCCTTTCTGGTGTCTGGAATTTACAGATAAAAATAACCCCCCTACCCGCCACGAAAGGCACTCACCTGCAGCCATGTTTATTATCATCACAATAAAAAAGTTATAATCTCTACAGTTAGTCTCATCGGTAAAAAGTGGGAGAGTCTTTGATGTTCGTGTATTTGTAAGTTGTTCACATGCAAATACTCCACCTCTTCGGGAAGTAGAAATTGATAACTGGTTTGTACACGTTGCATTATCAGGCTGATTGTTTTTCTTTTGGTATATGGGACTGCAGGTGTGTTCTTCGAATATTTCAAGTTTTTCATCAGTTTCATACCAAACTGTTTTGCTGCTCCCATTAGCCAGGGTTTCATTGCACGTAAGTGTGAAATTTTCATTTTCATAACGATGAAAGAAAGTCTCTCCTGTTAAAAATAGGTAAATGATTAATGTTACAAAATGATTCAGAAATCATCACCTGCCACCTTTTCTTTACAGTGTTATAGGCAGCCTTAAGGGCCCAATCCACCTTGTCTGCTTCTGGGACACTGCTGTGTTCCCCCTGGGGCATGATGAACATCCTCTCATTGTCATCAGCAGAAACTCTGTGCTCTGAGCACCTCTAATAACAATCACAGCACTTTCTCAGATCTCGCTGTCACGTTACTGGATTTTGAGGGGAGCAGCCAGATCACTGCTGTACCCATGGGGGGGGGGTTGCCCCAAAAGTTGGTTACAAAGGGGGCCATGTAAGGTGTCAGACAAAAGCTTACTTTCTACTAATTCTGTATATGCTCTTCATATATCTGTATAATGTCCAGGGTTTGACAAACCCCGGCGAGAGCTACTCGCCAGCCCCGCACAGCACATGCACGAGACCGGCACTGCGCATGCGTGAAGCGCCGGTGAATGGGGTGCATGGAGAGATCGGCTGCAATCTACTCGCCATAGGCGAGTAGATTCAGCGATTTCTCGAGCCCTGATAATGTCTGTGTGTGGAATTATGAATATGTACTCTGTATGGATACTGGAAGTTTCTCTGTATGTGGCTGAGCAATAGGCGAGAAAAGTTCAGCCTATGGACATGCTAATTAGCAAGCCACCAGGAACAATAGGTCTCTTAAGTACAGAGACCCACCTGGGAAGGAATCTAGGTGCCTGGCCAGAGACCATGTGACTCTCTCCAGCTTGGAAGAAGCCAGGGAGGGATATAAATAGGCCATGCGGCCGACACCATCTTGGTGCTCAGCTCAGCTCTTCATCCCAGAGGCAAGAGGGCAGGGATCGATGAGCCAGAAAGAACTGTGGACCCATCCTGACATAGGATGTACACCAAAGACTTTTAAGCCAGCAGTTATAACAGCAAGCCTGCATCAAGAACTGGGAGATTCAATGCATGTAATATATGATACTTTAACAACCTTACTCTCATGCTTTTCTTTCTTTTAATAATAAACCTTTAGATTGTAGATTCTAAAGGATTGGCTCAGCGTGATCTTGTGGGTAAGGTCCAGAGTGTAAACTGACCTGGGATCAGTGGCTGGTTTCTTGGAACCGGACAGAACTTGTTCGGGGAAGGTGAGATTGGGTTCTAAAACCCCTCACCTGTGTATGAGGCCCGGGGCCATCTGGGGCACGGATATTGCTGGGGTGTAGAGGGGTTTTGCTCGTGAGGCTTCTGGCTGGCCAGGCAGGCAGCTGAAGCGCTCTGTGGGACTGGTTTGTGGCCTGTTTGGGAAGGTCTCCAGTATGGGGGCTGTAAGGAGCCCCGAATTTGAGCAATTCACCCTGAGCAGACGCCCTCAGCTGTGCCCAGACCCAGCCTGGTCCATCATACTAGCACTAAGAGTTCAGACCTGGAATTGTATATTTGGACCTTGTGGAATGAGCAGGACATTGCACAGATGATCGTGAATACTGATCAAATTACATAGTTTAAGCCTGGACATTTGCTTTCTTTTAAAGGATGTTTTTGTCCAGGAGAATGACACCAGAGAGAGTTCGAAGGAGGAAAACAGGCTACACAAACATCTCTATTTTTGTATGAATAATTACCATATTTATTAATCCCTTGGTCAATGGCCAATTACAAGCAGCCACGATACGGAAAAAAATGGTTACTTGCTTTCGTAACTGTTGTTCTTTGAGATGTGTTGTTCATGTCCATTCCAATCAGATATGTGTGCGTCCATGTGCACAGTAGCCGGAAGATTTTCTCCCTAGCAGTTAGCCATAGGGTTGGGCTGGGCACTCCCTGGAATGGCACCCAATATAGGGCACTGTCAACCCACCCGCTCCTCAATTCCTTCTTGCCAGCTACACTGACAGAGAACAAGGAGGGTGGGTATTGGAACGGACATGAACACCACATCTCAAAGAACAACAGTTACGAAAGGGGAATACAGTAGAGTCTCGATTATCCGACCTAAATGGGACCGGAGGATGGTCGGATAAAGGAAATGTCGGATAATATGGAAAATTCTTTTAATATAGTAATTAATTTTATAAATTTGAACTTTGTAATACCTTGTGAGGTCCAGTTCTAAACCTCCTGAATCTGCTGCCTTGACCAGCCCTTGTATTTCTCCCCAAATGGGAGCAAGATCCAGGTCTCTGCCTTGCGGCGGAAGCACAGCCCTCGCCCTGCACCACTCCATGTCCCCTGGTGATGACGTGACGCAGGGGAAGGTGCTCGCCGCTTTCCCCAGAAACAGTTAACAGGAAAAACAGGGAAAAAAAGCTACTTTGCTGATGGTGAATTCTTCAGCCACAAGAGGGAGCTGCAGACCTGCCAACCAGAGCTCCCACCCAGCCCTGGAACAGGGAAAAGGGAAAGGGAAAGCAAGGCCATTGTCCGGTGTCCCTGGAGCCCCTTGCCATGACGTGACGAGCGGCACGTCGGATAACACGGAATGTCGGATTAACAAAGGTCGGATAATCGAGACTTTACTGTAACCATTTTTTCTTCTTCGGGTGCTTGTTTACGTTTATTCCAATCAGGTGACTCACAGCCCAAGTCCAGGAGGTGGGGTCAGTGTTCTGCACTGGTTGGAGCACTGTCCTCCCAGAGGTTGCATTGTCTCTAGATTGCTGTATAATTACATAGTACACAACAAAGGTATGTAGTGAGGACTAGGCCGCAGCCCTAGAGAGCTCCTGGCTGGGGATCTGGGTGAAAAATACTATGGAGCGAGTGTGAGCCCTAGTAGAGTGTGCTGTGAGCAGAGGCAGTTATACCGCAAGTCCATGGCCTTCATGGATACAGGACACTATCCATGAAGAGGTGAATGGAGAATAATGGATGGCCCTTCATTCCGTCTGCCACCGCTACTACTAAGGGTGTGCCTAGACTACAGGGTTTTTTAAAAAAAAAAGTGGCCTTTTTTCAAAAAAACTTCCCATGCGTCTAGACTGCTGCTGCATTCTTTCAAAAGTAAATCAAAAGTACGTGGCAGCTTCCAGGCCATAAGGTGCAGTGATTGAAGGTGACTTCAGTTCCAGCGTCTTGATGGATTTGTTGTGGGAACCGCTGTTGAGCCTGTGATCAGAAGTATGTCCCTGGATCTTAGAAGGAGTACTAAGGTCCAGGGACCTGAGTCCTTTAGGCTGTTGAGAGAACAGTGAGCCACCTTCAAATGGCAAGTCTTGAATCGTCTGTTGGACTTTGTAGGAGAGGCCTGAGACTTGCAACCGAGACCCACTATGCATGGGAATTCCATTGGCCGTCACCCTAACAGTAGCATTGGCAGAATCTAACACTGCCTGCAGTTATGGAGATGAGTCTCCCAGACCCAAAAACTCAGATTTGGGGTCTGATGGAAGGAGTTCCATAATCTTGGCCATTGCCAAGAGGGTGTTGTGTGAATACCTGCTGACAATGGCCTGCTGGCTTACAATGAGTAACTGTAAGCCCCAGGTAGAGGAGAGCTTCCAACCAAAGAGGTCTAGGCGTTTAGCCTCTCTGTTCTTAGGAGTGGAACCTTGAAAGCTCTCTCTCGCCCTCTGGTAAGCAGCATCTACAGGTTGGGCCTACCTTGTCTGGCACCCTTGGTACCTGACTCGTTCTAGATGAGGAATTTTGCTGGGCCAAGGAGGCTTTTTCTGGACACTCTGCTGTTAGCTGCCCCAGCTCTGGCCTGGCTGCCAACTTCACAGACAGCTTCCCCCTGACACTGGCCCTGCTGCCTTCTTGGCCCCACCTGGCTTCCTGGGCCTACTGTGCAGTCCTGCTGCCATGTGCCAGTTTCCTGGCCCTGCTGGCCGCTGCCCTGCTGGCCCGCAGGGCTCCCAGGCTCATGCCCTCCATAGAGACTCTCTGGTCTTGGAACATCTGCAGACCTGGCATACCACAGATATTGCCAGTCCAGAGATCCTGGTTTAGAGAGGTACAGTCTGTATTACGAGAGAATGCAGGGGCAGGTGGGAATAGAGGCACTCATACCCCTTGGAGGGGACAAAGTACCATCTCTCAATGTGTTTGGCCATAGGGTGCAATGAAACCAGGCTCTTGCCACAAGTTTTTTGTGACCATTTTGATGAGTTGGCAATGCAATCCTAGATAGACCCGATGGGGCCAGTATGTTGACCATTGGGGGCAGCATTGTCGACCACGTCTGTGCAATAGCTGCTGCGGAACTCGGGGGGTCCTCAAGGGCGCTAGCTACAGACAAGCCTCACTGGGGCTCGTCAGGTGAGGAGGAGGATGACACTAGTAATGAAGGAGGCTGCTCCCTCCCATTGCCACCAGCATGGTCTCTAGAACTCAGCAGTACAGGCAACGCATAGAGCAGTGGTCAACAACTACTAGATCGAGATCTACCGGTAGATCTTGGAGCCTCTGACAGATGATCCTGCTTGATTTGGCCGGGAAGCATCAAGTGCTGCACTTCATCTGCCTCTGCACCCACTGACATGCTGCTCCTGCCCTCTGCCTTGGAGCTGCCCTCCAGGGAGCCTCCTGCTTGCTGTGCAGGGTGGGGGAGGGAGAAGAGGGGGGGACTGATGTCAGGGTATCCCTTCTGCCTCCACTTGTGTACCTTGTCTCCACACAGCGAGAAGGGGATGGAGGGAGCTTGGCAATGCAAATCTCTGTCACTCTCACACACTGTGTGTCTCTGTCATTCTCACAAACACACGCTGTCCTTCACTCGCGTCTCCCGACCAAATACATACGTGGGGGGTGGTTGTTACTTCTGTTACTGCTTGCAAAGTGGATTATTTTAGGATTTTGACTGGTCTGTGCATTTCATAATTTAATTTTTCTGGAGTGCAACCCCTGGCTTCTGCCCTGACCCTGCTGGAAGGCCCAGGGGGTCCAAAAGGGCCATTGTTTGGGGTTCTGCTGTTGCAGTTGCCACTGGGAATAGTTGGGCTTCCCTCAGTGCCAGGATGATGATGCCCTGCTGCCACTGTACCCTAATCTGTAGGAGTCAGAATCCAATTCATGGGGGAGGGGCTGCACCTCTCAATGCCGAGCTAACCAAGGTGGGAGATCTGTTGCAGTTCCTCAAAGGGTGGGGACAGAGACATGTAGGCACCGTCATTGCTGGTTTCCTTTGGACTGGAACGGTGGTCTCATTGGATGTTGCAGTGCCGGTGCAGCATCCTGCCTGGGCAGTGAACATGGTTCCATAAGGCACATCAAGTTCTGTGACACATTAAGGGTATGTCTAGACTACATGCCTCTGTTGTCAGAGGCATGTAAATTAGACTACCTGACATAGTCAATGAACCCAGGATTTAAATATCCCCGGCTTCATTAAAATAAAAATGACCACCGTGCTGTGCCGGCTCAGCTGATTGTCGGCACCACGCGCGAGTCAAGATGTGGACCAGTCAACAAGGGAAGCCTTTGTCGACGGCTCCTGTAAACCTTGTTTCACGAGGCATAAGGGAGCAGTCGACAAAGGCTTCCCTTGTCGACCAATCTGTGTCTTGACTCACGCGCTGTGCCAACAATCAGCTGAGCCAGCAAAGTGCAGCGGCCATTTTTATTTTAATGAAGCCGGGGATATTTAAATCTCGACTTCATTGACTATGTCGGGTAGTCTAATTTACATGCCTCTGGTGACAGAGGCATGTAGTCTAGACATACCCTAAATGCTCTGATGTGGAGGGCATGGATAGTCGTTCAGAAAGCACCAGGGACACAACTGCAGTAGTCAACCCCCCTTCCCCAGCAAACTTATCCCAACTTTAAAAAACAACAAGTAGTCATGTAGCACAAATGGGTACGTCTACACTACATGTTTCTTCTTTCGGAATAAGCTTTTCTGGAAGATAGCTTCCGCAAAATCATATTTCAAAATAGAGCATCCACACTACAGGGAAGCCTCAAAATTAGTCTGAGGCTGGCTCCCCTAATGTGGATGCGCTATCTTTATTTAGAGCCCCAGGAGGCATTGGGGAGGAATAAGTTTAGAATGGCCCTGATGAAGAGCTATTTTGACATAGCAGCAGTGGAGCGTCCATGTACACCCTCTTCCGAAAAAGCTTTTTCAGAAGAGGCGTTATTCCCCGTAGAATGAGGTTTACCAACGTTGGAAAAAGCCCTCTATTATTTCAATTTTCTTTCAAAATAATGGAATTGCTGTGTGGACGCTAGTATTGTTTTTCCAGAATAACAGCCGTTATTCTGGAAAAATAGTGCACTGTAGATAAACCCAGAGGCTGTGTCTAGACTACAGGGTTTTTTCAAAAACAGTGGCCTTTTTTTAACAAAAACTTCCCCTGCGTCTAGACTGCTGCCGTGTTCTTTCGAAAGTAAATCGAAAGAATGCAGCAGTTTTTTTCGACCGCGGAAAACATCCTTTTATGAGGAATAATGCCTTTTTTCGAAAGTGCTCTTTCAAAAAAAGGCGCTATGTAATGTAAACTGTGCTTTTTCGAAAGAGAGCATCCAGACTGCCTGCGTGCTCTCTTTCGAAAAAGCGGCTTGCTTTTTCAAAAGTACTGGTTGTAGTCTAGACGCTCTTTTTCGAAAGAGGCTTTTCCAAAAGTATCTTTCGAAAAAGCCTCTTTCGAAAGAGGCTTGCAGTCTAGACGTAGCCTTAGAGACGAACAAAAATAGATGTATATTATCATGAGCTTTCATGAGCAAAACGCACTTCTTCAGATGAGCAGAGGGGAGAGGAAGAGGAGGGACTCTCAACTTAAATCAGAAAAAGAAGGGGGGAATTGTAGTGCTGGTGCTAATGAGGCTAATTGAGTGGGGTGGAAGTGTCCCATACTTATCAGAAATGGTAATACACAAAAACCTGTCAAAGCATATTTTAACTTACTTGGGCACTCATTAATGGATTTAAAAGTAGCCATTCTTCTGCAAAGGAATTTCAAAAACCAACTACAGAGAGAGAGAGAGCAGAATTGACCTTCATATGCAAATTTGATACTTCCAGCACAGTCAATTAGCCTCAATAGCACCGGTACTACAACTGACAGTTACTCCCCCCCTTCTTTTTCTGTTATAAATTGTGAGGATCCCCCCTTTCCATTCCACTCTGCTCATCTGAGGAAATGGGTTTTGGCCACAAAAAGCTCAAAATAGAAAGAATGCTTACTGCTTGTGAGGCAAGAAACGAGCAAGGGGAAGTTGTAGATACTGTCACTGGCAGTAAGAAGGAACTGAAGGGGGGAAGGGATTGGCAGGGCCCTATATTGGGTGTCATATCAGCACCACTCCAAGGGTATTCTTTTTGAATAAGTGGGGCAAGATCTGGCCACAAATATAAAGCCAATCATTTCCCTAAAAAGTTACTTTGTTTTGCTTAGTTCGGTATTCTATAAAATTCACAGCATTGTACAACACTACAACATGTGCAATATAATTGCCACTTGGTAAAATTGAAGGAAGAGCTCATGCTGATACCTTTGCTCTTGTGGCAAAAGCATTCCCATAGCCTCTGGGGCCATAGAACCATTGCACCCCAGCGCTGTTCCTGGATCCATTGCTTGGGAAGAGAGATTTGGGAACCACCAGTATAAACTTCCTTTTCCCAGTTAGCTTTGCCAACAGCTACATACACTTTTGAAACATTCCCCTACATCTCTCCCTCTGTATTTCACACAAAATCAATTTCCTGACATCACTACTGCCCTTTCCCACACCCAAGTCCATGTATTGGTTGAGAGAATAACCTTTTATGACTTTTTTAAAGTCAGTAAATGTAGCTTGCAATCAGGAATAATATAGAAATAATATGGGAGACCACCAAACACTATTTTAACCATAAATTCCTAAAGTCCAAAGGCCAAATGGTATTTTGTACAATTGATCTAAGCATTCCTGTTAGCCTTGAAATAAGCAGCCGCTATGCCCAATACAGTAACAAAGTACTCATAGCCATGGGATCAGTATACTTACAAATAGTCCTGACTTAGAGAAAACCATCTAGTCTGGTGTGCACAAGCAGGTAGGCTTTGACAAAGAACACTTACCTTCATAACTCCTTTTATTTCCTTCAAAAAAAATGATGCTATAGCCACTTACCACATTAGCTAATGGCTAATTTGAGACAGTTCACCTTAATTTTCAGTTTTAATCCGAGTAAGATTTACAACCTGCTTTCTCCCAAGCGCTTTGCTCCTTATCACTTCTCTTCCTCCCTACTGACTGACAGCATTCTCCTTGCACTTGGGTTCACACAGGCTTTACATTAAGATACTACAGGTATCTGTGGCCAATGGATAGCTCCAAGCTGGCTTCTTTTAACACTAATTCTCTTTGCTTTATTTTAAACCATCTGCAGTCAACTGTCGGTCAGAGGCCTTCTTTTTAGAAACTCCCGACTCTCATTTTTTAATTAGACATCCTCCCTATTCCATTCCTTCTGGTCTTATTATTTTTCAAGGCCTTCCCCGTACTTGCTGGTCAAGCCCTTTTTTTATACAACGTATATATTCTTAAACTTAAACCAACTCTGATTTTTAATTTCATATTATTCTACACTTCCATACTAGTTTGAATTAAATATCCCAGAAAATGAATTTCAACCCAAAATACTCCTATGAACTAAGAAAGTGATAGGAGTAGGAATGAGCAACTTATCTTAATAGGAAACAAACATACCAGTAGTTTGTCCTAGAAAAGCCAAGATCACCAAGAAATGCATTCTTCTGCCAGGAAGAGTTGCAAAGATCTTCTCTTCTTGGTGTGTCTCTAATTCTAAAAACTGTCTTGTGGAGAGAGAGGAAAGCAGAAGTTCAGTGAGTGCCACAAAAAGTAACAGAAAACAGATCATGAAAATTACAATTCTGCCACTTCTGCTGTTTATTTTAGAATGGGAGACACTTCCACTACACAGAAGCTTACTGTCATTCACTGATAACAGAGGTAATTTATACCTTGGCAAATAAAGTTCCAAAACTAGAGGCTCTTAGGCAGGAGGAGAAGGAATTCCACAGAATAGCCCAGGGGTAGGCAATAATTTTTGCAGGGGGGGCCATTTAATGAATTTTGGTGCATGGTTATGGGCTGGCTGAAAGCCCCCCGGAAGGGGCGGGGTCTCATGTGGATGGGATGGGGTTAAGAGAGAGAGAAAGAAAGAGGGTATGTCTACACAGCAAAGTTATTTCGAAATAATAGCCATTATTTCGAAATAACTTTACCAGCGCCTACACAGCCAAACCGCTATTTCGAAATTAAATCAAAATAGCGGAGGGCTTATTCCGAAATTGGTAAACCTCATTCCATGAGGAATAGCACCAATTTCGAAATTGCTCTTTGGAAATAAGCGTTGTACAGACGCTTATTTTGAAATAGGGGGCCTCCAACCCTTCCCAGGGTGACCTGGTGGCCACTCTGGGCACAACCAAGAAAACTCCTCTCCCTCCCCCCATCCCCAGAGACCTTAAAGGGGTACACTCTGGCCACAGTGCCTGTGCCAGCTCCAAGCCTGCCAGCCCAGAGCCAGCAGTCACTGCCCCTGACCCAGTGGCCCCAGCATGAGCCAGGCAGCCAGTGCCAGCCAGCCCTCCACCGCTACCCAGGACCAGTCTGCCAGCTCTCAGGAGCCTGCCAGGGGCTGGAAAAGGCGGGCGCCTGCCTGGTCCAGTGCAGAGATCAGGGACCTAATTCAGGTTTGGGGGGATGCCTACAACATCCATGATCTCCACACTAAATGGAGGAACGCAACCATCTACAGGCAGATGGCTGCCAGCCTGGCCACCAAAGGCCACATGAGAACCCAGGAGCAGGTTTGCATGAAAATAAAGGAGCTGTGGCAGGAAAATAAAGGAGCTGTGGCAGGAGTATGCCAGGGCCACAGGGGGCAGCTCCCAACCAGGGGCAGACCCAGACCTCTGCCCCTATTTTGATGCCGGGGACCGCATCCTGGGGGGCAGGACGGTCTGTGCACCCCAGGTGGTCATCAACCTTGGGGCAGAGCTTGCTGCCTCGTGCTGCTCCAGCCCCTGCTGCCTCCCCAGCTACCGCTCCTCCTCCCACTCCTTCTCCACCTCCTGCTTCTTCCTCCCCACCCTCCCCACACCCCCAGAGATGCCGAGGCCCCGGCACCCATGGTGCTGGGAGGCAGTTTGGCCAGCAAGACCCCCAACCCTGAGCCCTGAGCTTCTTCTCCCCCTTCCTCCCCTTGCTTCCCCCTACCAGCTCCCTCCTCCCAGGTTTCCCCCTCCCCTCTCCCACCCTCCCTCCTCCCCTCTCTCACCTTCTTTCCCCAGTCTCACCTCAGTTTCATCCTCCCCCACCACACCAGTTCAATAAAGAGGCTTTTTCATAGAATCATAGAACCATAGAGCTGGAAGAGACCTCAGAAGGCCATCAAGTCCAGCCCTCTGCTCTAGGCAGGACCAATCCAAACTAAATCAACCCAGCCAGGGCTTTGTCAAGCTGAGACTTAAACACTGCTAGGGATGGAGACTCCACTACTTCCCTAGGTAACCCATTCCAGTACTTCACCACTCTCCTAGTGAAATAGTTTTTCCTAATATCTAACCTGGACCTCTCCCACCCCAACTTGAGACCATTGCTCCTTGCTCTGCCATCTGTCACAACTGAGAACAGCCTTTCCCCATCCTCTTTGGAACCTCCCTTCAGGAAGTTGAAGGCTACTATCAAATTCCCCCTCACTCTTCGCTTCTGCAGACTAAATAGACCCAACTCCCTCAGCCTCTCCTCGTAGGTCATATGCTCCAGCCCCCTAATCATTTTGGTTGCCCTCCGCTGGACCCGCTCCAATGCGTCCACATCCTTTTTGTAGCGGGGGGCCCAGAACTGGACACAATACTCCAGATGTGGCCTCACCAGAGCCGAATAAAGGGGAATAATGACATCTCTGGATCTGCTGGCAATGCTCCTCTTAATGCAACCTAATATGCCATTAGCCTTCTTGGCTACAAGGGCACGCTGTTGACTCATATCCAGCTTCTCATCCACTGTAACCCCCAGGTCCTTTTCTGCAGAACTACTACTTAGCTGGTTGGAATGGAATGAGGGGTAACGGTAGTTCGAATTAGGATCTTTAATTCGAACTACCTAGTCCTTGCCACGTGTAGCCACGGGCACGGAGTTCGGACTAAGGGGGATTTAAAAATGGCGGCACCCAGGAACATGCAAATGAAGCCCGGGATATTTAAATCCCGGGCTTCATTTGCAACCCCGGTTGCCCTCATTACCCTACCTAGCTCGAACTAACGAGCTACTGTAGACGTACCCCCAGTGTGTGTGTCTGAGAGGGAGAGAACAAGCACTGAAATCCTGGAAACAGGGCACTGCCTATTAAGACAGGCACTCCACTGAGTCACTCACCATCCATGCTTCAGATTGAAGTACTTCCACTGTGTGTCACCTTCTCTCTGACCCCAGCTTTCCAGAGATGGGGCACAGGGGCAGGGGGACACCCTGACTTCGCATTTCATAGAATCATAGAATCCCAGGGCTGGAAGAGACCTCAGGAGTCATCGAGTCCAACTCCCTGCCCAAAGCAGGACCAACCCCAACTAAATCATCCCAGCCAGGGCTTTGTCAAGCCAAGACTTAAAAACCTCTAGTACAGCAACTCCACCACCTCCCTAGGTAACCCATTCCAGTGCTTCACCACCCTCCTAGTGAAATAGTTTTTCCTAATATCCAACCTAGACCTCTCCCACTGTAACTTGAGACCCTTACTCCTTGTTCTGCCATCTTGTACTGAGAACAGCCTCTCTCCATATTCTTTGGAACTTCTTTTCAGGATGTTGAAGGCTGTTATCAAATCTCTCCCCCCCCCCACTCTTCTCTTCTGCAGACTAAATAAGCTCAAATCCTTCAGCCTCTCCTCATAGGTCATGTGCTCCAGTCCCCTAATTGTTTTGGTTGCCCTCCACTGGACCCTCTCCAATGTGTCCACATCTTTTCTGTAGTGGGGAACCCTGAACTGGACACTGTACTCTAGATGTTGCTTCACCAGTGTAAGCGGGGTCAGGATAAGCTCTACCCTGACAACTGGTGGTGAACTGGGGTGAGTGGTGCAAAGAGACTTCAGAGGCTGATCTTATTTGCATAGACACACACAATTTGCATAGACACACCCACCCCGCCTAGTAGGTGCTCACAGCGGCCCAAATAGTCACTTTGGCCACTGTGGGATCCCCAGTCTCTCTGTTATTGAGGCAGGGGGGATAAAAGTGTTGTTACCCTGATTATGTGAATCAAGTGCAATGGAATGGTGGAACTGTTTAGGACAGAGGGATTCGCCATAAACTAAGTAGCACTCGCTAGACAAGGGGCATGGGTTCCAAACCCAGTCAAGTTGAGAGTGGCTGGGGACAGGTTTTTGTGCCTGGTGGGATGGCACTATCTGAGGGGCTAAACAACAGTGATTACACCCCCTTCCTCTCTCCACTGTTGAGTATTAGAGCTAATTTGGATTGTATTAGGAGTCTAGTTGTGAGCTGCTGAGTTGACTTCACTGTGGGCTAGTGGAACACTAGCCCTGAGGCTTCTTTATTATGAGATGAAATCACTGTGTGCTGTGAGGAGCCTGGTGCTATACTGTGGAAGAGCTGAAATCACTATTGCTGTAGGGAGCCTGGTGCTATGCTGAGCTACTAGCAGAGTGGCTTGTAGGGACAACCAGCAGGCAGACAGCAGAGCGGTTTGCGGGGACGACTGGCGGGTGCAGGCAGACAGCAGAGCAGTTTGTGGGGATGACCGGCGCCCGGTAGGAGCGGCAGCAGACAGCCAGTGGAGCAGCTGCAGGAGCAACCAGCTGGCGGCCAGGGGCGTGGACCGAGACGGCTGGTGGAGCCGGACAGTTCGAGGGACAGCTGAGGCGGCTCACTGGACAACAGGTGGAGTGTGGCGGAGTGACTCGCGTTGATGGCGGCAGCAGCACCCTACGGAGAGGCGGAGCCATTGGCGGACCACATAAGGTGTATCAATCCCCGGCCCCTCCAGGTTGGGAGGGTAAAACCCTGCCGGGTGAACTTTTGAACCCTGGGGCGGCACTGACCCAGGGCAGAGACTCTTGGGGTGTTGGACTTTTGGGACTTTGGGTGATTCGTGGCTGGGGGGTGGGTCTTTGCTCATGTTTGGTCTATGAATCTGAGTTGTGGTGTTTTCCCAATTTAATGCTGATGTCGGTTACCTCATGTTATTAAAGGTTTGCTGCTATACTGAGGCTCCGTGCTTGCGAGAGGGGAAGAATTGCCTCTTTGAGGCACCCAGAGGTGTATGTAAGATTTCCCAGGTCACTGGGTGGGGGCTCGAGCCGGTGTTGTATTACCTTGTTGGGAGGAGACCCCTAGATACTGAACCCGGCCCTTGCTGCTATTAACTCAGCCTGGCAGAAGGATTACACCAGTGCCAAATAAAGGGAAATAGTCACTTCTCTAGATCTGCTGAAAATGCTCCTCCTAATGCAACCTAATATTCCATTTGCCTTCTTGGCTACAAGGGCACACTGTTGACTCATATCCAGCTTCTCATCCACTGTAATCCCCAGGTCCTTTTCTGCTGAACTGCTACTTAACCAGTCAGTCCCCAGCCTGTAACAATGCTTGGGATTCTTCCGTCCTAAGTGCAGGACCCTGCACTTGTCCTTGTTGAACCTCATCAGATTTCTTTTGGCCCAATCCTCTAATCCAGGGGTTCCCAAACTTTTTGACACGGGGACCAGTAAATCCATTCATGAACTTTTGGAGGACTGGTAATGTTCATTTGCATATTCATTAATCAAATGATGAATATTCAAATAAGTTGTTTCTGGTCCTCCCAAAACCCCCAGTGCCAGCTTTAGCAAAGCTTTTGATATGGTCACCCACAATATTCTTGCCAGCAAGTTAAGGAATATGGATTGGATAAATGGACTGTAAGACAGACAGAAAGCTGGTTAGACCAGGGTTTCCCAAACTTTTTACTTTAGTTGGAACCCTTTTTTTTCAGTACTGCTTTTTGCAGCCCAAAAATATAAACACATAAAAAACAAACTGAGAAAATACCAGACATATAACATGTCTGGTATTTTCTCATTAGGTACGTTGTATTATTAGTAGACGTATCAGTTTGTAGTTTCGAGCTGCCTGGCTGGTAAATGTGCTCAGGCTGCATGAGTGTGTCTACCAGCCAGACAGTTCGCAACTACTCGGGGGGGGGTGTATGGGGGGGACAATAGAATCCCCAGGCCAGACTAACGCATGCTTTGTGCTTTGTGGGGGAGAGGGGGGGAACGGGGGCAGCGCCCCAAGATCTACATATGGCCGGGTCAGTCCCACTCCCCACAGGCTGATTCATTCCTCCCCACTGCTCCCCCCGCTGCTCCTCTGGCCAGCCCCACTTCCCCCAACCCCCTCCCGGGCAGCCAGTTCTCCCCCGCTTCTCCTCCCAATCTCCCTTGGCCAGCCCCAGTACCCGCGTCCAGCCCTCCTTCCGGCAGCCACTTCTTCCCCGGCCAGCTCCCTGCCCCCAACCTCGCACCCCCCAGCAGCCCTGCTTCCACCGGCCCCCCAATCTCCCCAGCCTGTCCCGATTCCCCTATCCAGTGCTGCTTCCGGTGGCCAGCTCTCCCCTCCCCCTCACCCCAGAATCCCCTGGCACCTGCACCTTCCCTTAGCCCTGCACCCTCCTGGTGCCTCCCTCTTCCCTTACTGCCCCTGCCCCCTTTGCCCTCTTTTTCCCTGATACCCACCCCCTCACCACTCTCTGCCCCATTCCCCTCATGCCCCTGTGCCCGCACATATGACTTGCTCCATCCTGGCCTTCCTCATGCCCACCCCTTCTTTCAAGCCTTCTCCCAGCACCTCCTTCTCCAGCCCCCAATGCCCTTCCCCTCTCCTCTCCTTTCCTCTCCCAGCATCACCCTGTCCCCCCTCCCACTGACACCTCCCCTCCTGCCCTTTCCCTCATTGTCTGCACTTGGCCGCCTGGCATTTGTCTCTCTCCTGCACCTCTGTCCCTTGGTGCCTTCCCCTCCCCCGGCCCAAGCCCCTTCTCCTTCCACCCCTCCCCCTCTGCCGCCGCTGCTGCCGCTGCCGCTTCCTCGCCTCCGCCCAAGCCCACCGCCGCCGCCACCCAAGCCTGTTCCCTACCTTTTGCCTTCCACATTGTGGGGCCGGAGGCTGCGCTCAGGCCCCGGAGGCCGAACCCAGAGCCAGCGTGGCCCTGCCACGTGCCTCCAAAGAGTTTTAAAATCCCGGGCTGTGACGTCACGTCACGCCCGGGCATCCTCCCCGCCCACGTGCAACGCCGTACATGGGCAGCAGCAGGTGGTGAGGAGGAGCCGCGCACGGCAGGGACGCTCTGGGGGCGGGGTGGGAGGAGGTGTGGGGGGGCCGGGGCCCGGGCCCGCTCCAGGCAGAGCTGGGGGAGAGACCCAGCTCCACATATTGGTGGAGCAGGGCCCCCGGCTCTGTAACTCGCCGGCACTTCCGGGTTCAGGGATGCGGAGCCCGATTCAACCAAATCAGCCTAAGGCTGGCCCTGCCAGCAGCCACCAGGCATGCTGAGGCCTGGTATTTTTTTCCCGCGGCCCAGTACCGGGCCGCGGCCCATAGTTTGGGAAATGCTGCTCTAATCTGTTCAGGTCACTCTGGACCCTATCCCTTCCCTCCAGCATATCTACCTCTCCCCCTAGCTTAGTGTCATCTGCAAACATGCTGAGGGTGCAATCCATCCCCTCATCCAGGTCATTGATAAAGATGTTGAACAAAACCGGCCCTAGAATCGATCCTTGGGGCCAGTACCCCACGGCCTGGATATGTCCCAGGCATCATCCGAGGCCAGGGAAGGAACATCGAGTGAGTGACCTTAGTTACCAAACATAGACAGGCTGGAGGTGGTGAGCAGCAAGGGGCTGAGCCGTGCTCCTCACACCGTCTTCTCAGCCCGGGGGTTGTGCTGCAGTCCATGCACGTGGATGCATATGCAGCGGCAGTCTGGGCCGCACAGCCCCAGGAGGCTGCACCAGAGCACCCTTGGGCTCTTGCTCACAGGGTCTTGGGAAGTCGGCCACACTTCTGACACCCTCCCACCACAAGCCACCACTAGAAGGAAGCCGGGGACATGGCCACACATACACGCGCGCGCACACACACACACACAGACACACACACACACACAGACACTCAGAAGTGCCGCACATGGGCACCCTCTCCTCCAGTGGCCAGAGATACAAGTCCTCTCCTCTTGGGATGCCACCACTGCTGGACCCAGCATGTGCACGGCACCGAGGCAAGCCCAGCTGGCCCGATGCCCCCCACCCACCTGCAGGATCCCAGTGTGGCCAGCAGCTTCCCATGCCTGCTTGTCCCCGGGATGTGGGGGTGGTGAGGCTGCTCCCCTGGGGACATCTGGGACTCTGTAGGAAAGGGTCCACTGTCCAGACCTCAGATAGGCCTGCTCCCAGTACATCACCTTCACCTGACCCAAGAACTGTTGGTCTCGGCTCACAGATGAGGGCAAGTCTTCAGGGACAGTGTCCCCAGGGATGACTGACCATCTCTCTTTTCTCCTCAGCTGGACCAGCTGCGAGAGGGGGGCCAGGTGACACTTCCCAGTGCAGCTGCCTAACACCGGGGGACCTGCAGGTGCTCGAGAACACAGGAGGAACTGCTGTGGGAGCAGATGTCCGTGTTCTGGGCCCAGGAAGACACGCAATTGCGGAGAGAGACCTGGAGGGAGTTGCTGCAACAGGGCCACACCATGTGCACGGCTGTCCAGTCTCTCCTCGCTGGCACAGAGCCAGCTCCTGCTCCTGCTACCGCTCCTGCCCAGCCCCAGCCCCAGCCCCAGCCCCAGCCCCAGCCCCTGGTCCTGCCCCACCTTCTATGCCAGCCCCTGCTCCAGCTCCTATGCCTGACCCTGTTCCAGCTCCTCTTCCTGCTTCTCCCCGTAGCCTCCCCCATCCTCTGTGGTCACCGAGGTCCCTGCACATGAGGTAGTGGAACCAACTGAGCCAGGCACCAATTCCACTCCCAGCCATGAGCCTCTCCTCCCCACTCCTCCCCCGTCCAAGGTTCTCATCCCCCCCTCTATCCCCACTCTCCCCTCCCAGGTTCTTTCCCCAGTCCCTCCTTAGTTACTCTGACCCCAAAGAAAACCACACACAGTTTATTGTTTCCAAAAAATAGCATCTGTTTTATTGCCTCTGCGGAGAAGGAAGGGGTGAGGGAGGAAAGGAAAAGAGGGGCAAGGCACAGGCCCCTAGTGAGGAAGCCCAGGGGAGTGTCACTGGGGTCCTTGTGAGAGACTCTCCCTCAGGGTTTCCCAGATGCGCACACCCCCTCGATGGACCTGCTGGATCGCAGCTGTGCGCGGCTGCTCGAAAGCCCTAACAACCCAGCCAGCCTCTGCCCCCCACCCAGGGAGGAACGTCTCCTCCTTCCTCTCACAAATATTGTGGAACAAACAACACACAGCCACCACTTGCAGGATGTTCCACTCTCCAACATCCAGCCAGGTGAGGAAGCATCTGAATCACACCTTGAGATGCCTGAAGTCGCCCTTCACCACCATGCAGGCCCTGATGAGCCTGGCACTGAGCATTCCAAGGAAAACTTCAAAGTGGCTGGTCTAGGGCTTTATGAGCCAGGGTATCAGAGGATAGGACGCATCCCGCACAATACAGAGTGGCATGTCCATGTCCCCAACCCTAATGGTGTGGTCAGAGAAGAAAGTGCCAGCTTTCTTCTGGAACACATTCAAGTTTTGGAACACACGGGCATTGTGCGCCTTCCCTGACCATCTGACATACATGTCAGTGAACTGCCCGCAGTGGTCGACGAGGGCCTGCAGGACCACTGAGAAGTACCCCTTGCAGTTGATAGAGTCAGATGCCTGGTGGTCAGGGGACTGGATGGGGATGCCGTCAATAGCCCTCCCACAGTTGGGGAAGCCCATGTTGGCAAAGCCAGCGATGACGGGGTCCTCATCGCCAAAGTTGATGACTCTGTGCAGCAGGATGGTGTTGATGGCCTGCACCACCTGTAGAAGCAGACAAACAGAGAATCACTGGGGTGCTCGAGCCCTTGGGAGGTCCCTGAGCCCACCCTTCTCCCTACACCCCCCTCCCACACACACACCAGGAGCAACCCCCTACATAGCCCATCCCCCGGAAAGGCTGTGTGAGGGCAGGATTGAAAAATCACCCAGGAAGGGGGCTTTCCCCACCCCCACCCCCACCTCCATTTCCCAAGGGTTCCCCATTCCAGCACTTCACTCCCCCACTGGGACTTTAGCCTGAGAAAACCATACCTGCATGACGAGGGCCCTGATGGTCAACTTCCCCACACCAAACTGGTTGCCGATGAATCGGTAGCTGTCGGATGTGTCGAGCTTCCACACAGTGATGGCTAACCACTTGTCCAGGGGACGGCTGGTATCACGTGTTTGTCCCATCACGGGAGGGCAGGGGCGAGCTAGGCATACAGCTCCAGAAAGGTCTCCTTCCACCTGCAGAAATTCTGGAGCCAGTGCTGGTCGTCCCACCGCTCCATGATGATCCGGTCCCACCAGTCGGAACTGGTGTCCAGCCACCAGAAGCAGTGGTGCATGGTGGGGTGCAGCTGGAAGAAAGAAGGAGGAAACTGGCCTGCAGAAACTGCAGTATGACAGATGAGGGCCATTGACTGCCCAGAGGCAGCTCCGGCTCCATGACTAGGGCGCTGAGGTCTCCCCAAGGACAACCACAGCAGTCAGAGCAAAGGCTTTGCTGTCTCTCAATGAGGTAGGCAAATGTGAAGAACCTGAGAAATGGCTGTACACGAGGGGTCTCTTTAAGCACAAGCCTCAGATAGTCTCATGTAGCAGCTCCAAGAAGTAACTGCATCCTGATGCCCTGTCTGAAGTGGTTCCAGATGGCCATAAATGCGAGTTAGTGTCCAATCAGTGTGGATGCTCTGTTTAGAAATAGCTAAGCTCTATTTTGATGAGATTTTTGTGTTTAGACAAGCTATTTTGAAATAAGCTATTTCAGAATATTACTTCAAAAATTGCTTATTCTGAAATACGCATGCAGTATAGACATACCCATAGGGAGATCCACGGTAGGGGGAAAGCTGGGGAGGAATCTTTCTTGGAAGATCCTAGACTTGAGCCACTGTAGAAGCTACTCCCTAGAAACCCTACAGTTCAACCCTAACCCATCTCACTCCCTGCTCTATTCCTAACTCCAAAAACCCTGATGGGGCTCTATGGCTCATGGAAGGAATAGTCCCCAATTCCTGAAATTTGCACTCAACAGAGGAGCCACATTATTTCAACTGTCAGAACCTCTCTGCAGCTACAGAGATGTCCCCAGCTGAGCAAAAGGAAGGGATGCTACCTTATTGATAATACATGATGGCAGCATGTTACTAAATACACGAGGGGTGTTCCATTGTATAATGACTGAGGTCTCCGCCTCTTGGTTCTACAGAGACTGTGTCAAGTCAATTTAGGAGCAAAATTTAGTTTTGCAAAAGTGAGTGTTTTACAAAACCTAGCATCAATAGAAATATCCCTCCCTGTGTCTATATGTTTATTTCAGTGGAGATAGGTTGTTGAGATTTTCAGAGCAGTGGATTTTACCACACATCTTCAGTTGAAATGAACAGACGTGCCTCCCAAATACATAGCTTTGAAAAATCTCAAACTTTATTTGCAAACAAGATGTTTAGTACCTGCTTGTCTGTGCAGGAGAACCAGAAAGGGAAACTAGGGGGAAAATGAAAACAACTCCTCTATTTCTCCTCAAACATGAATTGGAGAACAAACAAGGAATATAAAATGATGACAAGTGTATCAGATGTGTACATTTTTCTGTGTTAGTAATCCAACCCTGAGTTCCCATCTATTTTTTTGTTCAAACACCTGTTGTGATGCTTCAGGAGATCCCCCTCCGTGAGTCCTCCCATCATCCCTAAAACCGTTGCCATTGTATAGCCTTAATCTGTTCACTGACCCTTTCCCTGCTATCATTTCAGTCAGTTCTTTCTCCTCTCCTCCAGTCTTGTTTTCTTCCCCCTTTTAGCGTTTTTTTGTTTTTTGTTTTTTTTTTTTTGCCACACACACACAGCCCTGCAGGCTCTTCCTCTCCACTCACATTCTAACAACAGACCACATCCTGCCTCAGGCTTGAAAAGGATATCCATGGTAGGTGGCATGTCTTGCGAAACTGAACTACACATGTTCTTATGGCTGAGTGGAGCACCATGCAGAAGGCAGGCGAAACATGGATCAGTGGATTACTGACTGAACCTGTAACCCTATACACATCTGCTGCTTCTAGAACTGGTTGCATTAGGGGTCACTGTAGATCAGCAGTTCCCAACCTTTTCCAGATGGGGACCCATTTTGACAATTCAGAAAGACTTGGTGACCCAGGGCAATTCAAAAATGGGGGGAGGAGGGAGGGCAGAGCCACCTGGGGAGACACTTGGCGACCCTTTTGAAATGTAATGGCGACCCATATTTGGGTCCCGACCCATAGGTGGGGAAACCTTGCTGTAGATGAAGGAAATAAAGGTGGGGGAGAGTTTTACATGCCTGTTTTCAGAGAGCAATGTAGATCCAAGTCAGGTAACTTTCACTCTCTGCCCACATAGCTCTTGTTCTCTCATTCATGTCCTCCCCCACTTGGCATGCACCCCTGAAGTACAGAGACACTGGTCTAATGTTATTTAGTGACATGGATATTATTTTAGAAAGATATGATTTTTGACTTGACAATGTCCCTTTACTCACCTTCAGGGGAAAAACCTGTTTTCAAAGGCAAGAGTCAAGTTATCAGCTAGCATTTCCTGTGTTGGTTTATATATGGGCGGGATCACACAAGATTTTACAAGAGAAACGCTTTTATTAAAATCATATATAAATTGTTTCTCTGACTTACTGTATGCTTGTTCATTTCCTGTAAGATTCACTTTATTACAGATTTGCTATTAAGGAGAAATTTTTCTCTGGGGTGGGGGGGAGAGTTACAAAACCCCAATGAATTCTTCTCCACCGCACATGACTAAATATTTTCTAGACAAGTAGACGGACATCAAGAAAAGGTATTTTTAAAAGAACTGTTAAGAAATACCTGTAACTGTTTCAACCATCTCCTTCCAGTGAACAGGAGTCATATCTGTAGCTGCCATTTTAATTATATTTCACAGCAGGTAATTGGGTGATACAAAGTGATACAAAGTGGGACTAAAAGAGTCATTTATGCCATTAGAGAGCATTGGAAATCAAAGTTGTAAAGTTTTACGGTAAGCATTAAAATATGTTTAAAACACTTTTGTGTATACTGGCGGCAAATACTAATTTAGCCCTTGATCCAGCAAAGACTTATGCATTTGCTTAATGTTACACATGGTTCATTGTCCCACTATAATAAATGAGTTTAAGACCTTGCAGGATTGGGGCCTTAACTGTTGTACTATTTGTTTCATGGCTCTGGCACACAGGAGTGATTGAGAGTTTGCTACTGACAATTCAATGGCACCAACATTTGGCGATATGGACCTGAGCAAACAATGAAGCCATTGCAGACTCCTATTGACTTCAATGGATTTTGGATCAGGCCATATATTCTGAGTAGTGGCTTGATCCTGCACCATGTGATGATAATGGGAGCAGGATTAGGCCCTGAGTGAATATATAAAATATTTATCTTCTCATCTAGATTACTACACAGTGTTGGTGCTAATTTTCATTCTTCATAATTTTCAATAAGCACCAGTGTAATATAAAGTACATTAAGAAATAAAAATATTCTTTGGAAATTTTGTAAATGCAATACCAATTCAAATCTACTTATCCATGCTAAATTATTAAAACCTACTTAAATAAATTGAATTTGAAAAGTCAGTTGTCTTACATCAGCTATAAAAATTCCAAGTGGATCATTAAAATGCATCCTATTTTTACATCATGTTCTCCAGAATTACTTGAATGATCACTTTCCCCACTGACACCAAAACCCTCAAAGTTTACACTGACATAATGAAACAATGCACAAGTACACAATTCATAGTAAAACTTATAATAAAATACTGTATATATTATCCTTCACTCCATCTCAGCTCTACCTGGATATTAATTAGAAGTCACAATACTTAGGAACGTTGAACAACATGTTAAGTTGCTTGTGTTGCTCAAATGGATTATTGTTAGCCTGTAACTACAAAATATAATACTATATAGTAAACACACACACACACACACACATGCGCGCACATAATACTTTTCTAAATGAAGCAAAGGTGTCATTCTCTGAAGGTATTTGAATTTTTAAAAACTGGTCTGTTAGGGTCCATCTACACTGTCATGTGTAGCTTGAAATTTGGCATTTCAAAATAGAGCACTATCCTGGCATTTTCCTTATTTTCATGCAATGAGATTTACAGGAAGCCAGAATAAGATGCCCATTATTTTGAATGTATTTCAAAATAACAGGAATGCTGTTAAGACACAGAGAATGCTATTTCGGGATAATGGACGTTAACCCAAAATAGTGCCGCTGTGTAGACATACCCTCAGAAGCCAGTTCTGCACTAACTGAAATTAATGGGAACATTTCCAGTGACTTCAATGGGAACAAGATCTTACAAGGTGGTGAATTGCCAACTGATATTGACCTGTTAAGGCTTGACTTTTAAACAAAGCAATTAACTATGGGTAAGGTTAAGTTTTAGTCATGGGTATTTTTAGTAAAAGTCATGGACAGGTCACAGGCAGTAAACAAAATTTGTAGTCCATGATTGTCTGTGACTTCTACTATGCACCCCTGACTAAAACTTGGAGAGAGAGTGGCCCTAAGGCATCCCACAGCTCCCATTGACTGGGAAATGCAGCCAATGGGAGCTGTGGAGAAGGTGCCTGCAGGCAGAACCCACAGAGGTAGAAGCTGAGTTCCCTGGGTAAGCACTGTCCCGCACTGAAACCCTGATTCCCACCCACCCGCCCAGCCAAATTCCTACTGCTGCCCGAGGCCACTCCAGCAGCAACCAATGCACCTGGCCTGGGGGTTGCCTGAGCTGCTCAGGAGGCCCCCTGGGGCAGGTGCACCAGCCACCTTAAAAGTTATGGAGATCAAAAAAAGTCACAGAACCTGTGACTTCCATGACCTCTGTAACAAACACAGAATTTTATCTATGGGTACAAGTACTAATATTTCAAGGCCGACAAGAGTGGAGGTAGCACTCTGAGGCTCCTTTAACATAATTTGACATCACATTCACTGAAGTGTTACTCCACTTTTAAACAGCTGTAACTCCACTGAAATAAACTGGAGTAAAAGAATAGTGAACTAGGGCTTTGCCCCATAAAAACTATGTATCAACTTAGCTTTTAAAACTTGCATTTACCACTTACAGTAAACATACACACCTGAAAAACAGAAGCATGTTATTTGGTACATGCACTTATTACAAATTGGACTGAGTTTATAGCCTACTTAGACACATAAACACTCTTCTCTCTGAATAAATCTTGTGATCAGTCATGGTCTTGACTCTCCCTATGTTGAAACTTCCTGCTTCATTTGATGAATCTGCTTCTGGAGCTCATCCTTGTCAAGTTTCATTTTAGCTTCTAGAACTTCCCGTAGAGACCCAATGCTCTCGTAGATAGCTGCGAACCCTAATTACAGATAGAAATTTAATTAGTTTTATTATTAAACATAAAGACCTTCTCCAATTTCTCTACCTCTTTCTTGAAATGTGGTGCCCAGAACTGGACTCCAATTGAGGCCTAATTAGCACAGAGTAGAGAGGAGGAATGACTTCTCATTTCTTGCTCACAACACTCCTGTTAATGCATCCCAGAATCATGTTTGCTTTTTTCACAACTGCATCACACTGTTGACTCATATTTAGCTTGTGGTCCACAATAACCCCTAGATCCCTTTCTGTAGTACTCCTTCCTAGACAGTCACTTACCATTCTGTACATGTGAAACTGATTGTTTCTTCCTAAGTGGAGTACTTTGCATTTCTCCTTGTTAAACTTCATCCTATTTACCTCAGACCACTTCTCCAGTTTGTCCAGACCATTTTGAATTATGACCCTATCCTCCAGTGCAGTTGCAACCCCTCCCAGCTTGGTATCATCTGCAAATTTAATAAGCGTACTCTCCATGCCATCATCTAAATCATTGATGAAGATATTGAACAGAATAGGTCCCAAAACAGACCCCAAGGAACCCCACATGTTATGCCTTTCCAGCATGATTGTGAACCATTAATAACTACACTCTGGCTTTGTCTACACTGCAGGGTTTTTGTGCAAGAAAACTTCTTGTGCAAAAGCGCATCCACACCTCAAAAGTGCATGACAAAAGCGATGTGCTTTTGCGCAAGAGCGCGTCTACACTGCACGGACACTCTTGTGCCAGAAAGTTCTGATGGCCATTCACAGCCATTTTGCGGAACCCTGTTGAGCATCCACACACACCTTTTTGTGCAAGAACTCTTGCACAAAAAGGAGTTATTCCTCGTAGAAAGAGGTATACCTACACCGCAAAAAGCCCTCTGTTCTGCCGGTTTACTGTAAATTTTCTTGTGCAGAAAATGTGGTTGAGATATGGATGCTCCATGGGTTTTTGTGCAAAAACAGTTGTTTTTGCGCAAAAACTCTGTAGTGTAGAGAGAACGGTTATCCAGCCAGTTATGTGCCCACCTTACAGTAGCCCCATTTAAGTTGTATTTGCCTAGTTTATTGATAAGATCATGCAAGACCATATCAAATGCCTTACTAAAGTCTAGGTATACCGTGTCCACCGCTTCTCCCTTATCCACAAGACTTGTTATCCTATCAAAGAAAGCTATCAGATTGAGTTGACATGATTTGTTCTTTACAAATCCATGCTGGCTGTTCCCTATCACCTTATTTTCTTTCAGATATTTGCAGATTAATTACTTGCTCCATTATCATTCCTGGCACAGACTGACTGGGCTGTTCTTATTTCCCTTTTTTGGGCACTATATTTGCCCTTTTCCAGTCTTCAGGTATCTCTCCTGTCTTCCATGATTTTTCAAAGATGATTGCTAAAGGCTTGTATACCTCCTCTATCAGCTCCTTAAGTATTCTTGGATGCATTTCATCAGGCCCTGGTGACTTGCAGACATCTAACTTTTCAGAGTAATTTTTAACTTGTTCTTTTTTCATTTTATCTTCTAAATCTCCCCCATTTCCATGAGCATTCACTATGTTAGGCATTCCTTCATCATCAGACTTCTTGATGAAGACAGAAACAAAGAAGTCATTAAGCACCTCTGCCATTTCCAAGTTTCCTGTTATTGTTTCTCCCTCTCCACTGAGCAATGGGCCTACCCTGTCCTTGGTCTTCCTCTTGCTTCTAATATATTTATAGAATGTCTTCTTGTTACCCTTTATGTCTCTAGGTAGTTTGAAAGCAAAACTCAAGATTAGAACATATAATACTGCATTTTCATGATCAGTAAGGCAAATGTTCCTAATAAAGTCAGGCACTGCACCAAATTCTTTGCTGGTATAGATGTGTGAAACTCCAGTGAAGTCAATGGAGCTGTGCCCATATGCACATTATGGCAGCCAGACACTGTTGGCAAGCACAAGTCCACACCCTCTTGCGTGGCTACTCCCTTAACAGACTATTGAATTCTGTTTTCTACAGACAAGGAAAACAATAAGAAAAAATCTAAAGCTAATTGTGTTTCACTCACTGCTTTGTAGGAATATGACCCTCTGTGGATACAATAGGTAGGTACATGATTTTGTGGGTGTATCCATTATGCACCCAGTTGAAAAATCTGTCCCAATGTTGGAAAGAGCTTTCAGACCCTCAGATGATACATTAATGAAAATAAAGATAATAAGTTTATCATAGTTAAATTACAGTAGCAGAATTCAGAGTATAGAGCTCAACAGCAATGGTCCTACCAGCATTAACTTCAGCTTTCATTTCTTTTATATCTTCATTAATTTCCATATGAAGCTTGCTGATTCGAACATTTATCTTCTCTTCAGCCTGTTTTGTTCCATGTTCTTCCATGGTTATTTTCTGTATTTCTTCTATTTTATCAAGTTTCTCTGACATCTGGCTGAATCTTATCTCTATGGCCCTTTCACTCATTTCCTGGAATCAGTGAAAATAATTACATTCAGTTATTTTGTGGGCTATAAATTCCACTGTTCGTTCTCTAGATATGTGACAAGTGCCAATGCTTACTTATCATTTCCTATACAAGATTTAAATGTTTAATCAGTTCTGAAATATAGTTAATAAAAAATCTCAAATTAGATGCTTCTGCTTCATTTTGTTTAGGATAAAATATTTCTAATTTTAAAAGCAATGTTCAGTTCTATCTATTACTATAGGGTGGATTTTCAAAAGCTCCCAGTAGATGGAAATTTTATCATTGCATTAAGTGGAGCATACTTATGCCAATATTGAGCATTTCTGAAAAATCCTACCAAAATGCCAACTCAGCAATATTTGTTTGTATTCATCTCCAGCGTCCTGCAAATTCTCAGCGAGCCGCTTTATATCTGCAGGTACCTACATCTGCGGATATGGATGTGGATGTGGATAAAAATTTTGTATCTAGAACCCTGAAAATTTGTGGATTTTCACTTTATATCTGTGGGTATCTGCATGCACAGATGTCAATGAGGAGATCCGAAGCTCATTTTTGTGGATTCAGATGTAAATGCGGATATAAATATACAGGGAACTACACATCTGTAGAAGTACTTTCTTTTATTACAGAAACCTACAGTGTTTTCCTTAAGGGCCAAGGACATCTGATCAATTTTCTGTAGAAGCTCTTTTTCAATCCGTTCCTGTTCCTGTTCCAACCAGCTGCGTGCAGACAATATCTGGCTGCTGAGTTCCTCTACTGCACCTTTTAATCTAAGAGAATAAAATAAATTAGCATGTTTGGAAATATACAAGAGCATTTCAGGTTCTTCAATCACTTGGCTGTGGCATTTTTATGATAATCATCATAATAATCCTCTTTTTCCTCTTTAGTATGTTTGACAGCATATTCATGCAATGTTTTGAAATTTCAGGCTGCTAGGCTTGCTTTATGTTCATTGTTTCAAATAATCAAGGATGAGAGAATGTGATACAACAGCAACTATCTGCATAAAATATGGTTGCAGCATTCTGAGGCATGTACAATGCAAATCCTTCAAAAAGCAGTTTGCCATATGCTAGAAATAAATATGACATCCCATTCACTTTATAGTGTTTGAAGCCCAGAAGAGTTTGGACTAGAAAGGACAAGTAAGGGTTTTAGTATTTGGATGGACATGTATACATTTAAATGTTCTAGTATTTGAAATTCTATGCATTTACCTCCCTCATTTTGGCATGGTGCTGAGATAGTTGTAGTAATTGTGTGTGCACATGTATATTTGAAGCGAGATTGAAAATGTTACACCTGTTGAATTTCATGTCTGTCTGTACATGTGTTTACAGTATATGTTCTTTGCCAGGTCTTAATACTTACATCTGGCACACAATGTTTTACAAATTTATTTCCAAGTGGTTTGTGACCAGATTTACAGAAGTATTTAGGTGCCTAAAAATGCAGAAAGCTGCATAGTGGGGTTTACAAATGCACCTAAACAAGTTAGGAGCCAAACTTCCACTGCAAGCCAATAAGAGTGAAATGCTGAATAACTTAGCTGCATCTATAAAATCCACTAGGTACCTGTCTGCATTTTTAGGTACCTAATTATCTTTTTAAATCTAGCTCTTACTGAGTACTATTACAGCTGTGAGTATACGTACAAATTAATGTACCTTCATTTGGGTCCCAGTCCTTCAATTCCTCACTCATTCAAAGATCCTCAGTCTCACAGGGTATGTCTATACCAGCGGTTCTCAAACTTTTTGGGCTCCAGAGCCCTTTACATGCGTAAAAATTTATGTGGCACCCCAGCGGTCCACTGATTATATGTATTGTACCTATCGATGCTTCCAGTTTGTCAACCTCGCAGAGCCCCTGGAGATGTCTCGCGGAGCCCTTGGGACTCCGCAGAGCACAATTTGAGAAACACTGGTCTATACAGTAGGGTTATTATCCATATCTACACACAAGCAGTTATTTCAACATATTGTCAAAATAATGTCGAGCTGAAGGACTGCTTACTTCGACTCCTGTAACCCTCATTGTATGAGGAGTAAGGGAAGTTGGAGGAAGAGTGCTCTATTTTGAAATAAACGCTGTGTAGATATTCCCAAATTCAAAATAAGCTATTTCGACTTAAGCTACACAGCGTAGCTCAAGTTGTGTAGCTTATTTCGAGTTTAGCCCTGCTATATAGACATACCCCTAATGTCGTGGTCACCAACCCATCAATCGCAATTGACTGGTCTATTGCGAGGTCTTCGAGCACCCCCATATTTCCTCCACCCCCAAGAAGAAGCCCCTGCTGATCCTACCTCCAGCAACAATTGAGGTAGCGCCGGCTTCCTGCAGGGGGAGGGAGAGGAGTCCCACAGTTGCATGCCATGTTTGGGGTTTCAGGAAGTGCACGGGCTGCTCTCCCCTCCCCCAAACAGCTGGCGCATTTCCTGAAACGCCAGGTCTGTCGCGTGCCAGCAACTTCCTTCCCCTGCTGCCTTCCTGTGCATGGGGGGAGTAGGAATCCTGGGACAGTGCCAGCTCCAACTGCTCAGGAAGTGCGCAACTGCTGTGGGGAGCAGAGGAGCATGGCACACACACTTCCTGAGCAGTTGGAGCTGGCGCAGTCTGGGACTTTTACTCCCACCCCCCCCCCGACTCACCCCGCCCCGTGCAGGATGGCAGCAGGGGAAGGAAGTCGCCAGTGCATGACAGACCAGGCTCTTGAGGAAAGGCGCCAGCTGTTTGGGGAGGGGGAAGCAGCGCACATGCTTCCTGAAATCCGGGCCTGGTGTGCAGCTGTAGGATCCCCAGGTACTGGCCCCAGCTGTCCCTGTCCCCTCCCCCTGGCCAGATCCCCCCACGAGTACCCTGCCCCAGCCCCAACCAGCACCCTGTCCACTGCCCCAGCACCCACCAGCACCCTGCCCCCCTTCCCCAGCATCCTGTACCCTGCCCCAGCACCTTGTCCCCTGCCCCAGCACCCATCAGCACCCGGTCCCTTGCCCCAACACCTCGCCACCTGACCCAGCACCCACCAGCACCCTGTCCCCTACCTCAGCACCCACTAGCACCCTGTCCCCTGCCCCAGCACCCTGTCCCCTGCCCACACCAGTACCATGTTCCCTGAACCAGCACCCTGCCCCAGAACCCTGTTCCCTGCCCCAGAACCCTGTCCCCTGCCCCCACCAAAACATTTGGGGCCACATTAGTGAGGCTTGGGAGGTTTTGGAGGGGTTGTTTTTTTGCATCTCACTTGTGTGGTCCTGACTGACTTTTCTGTGGGTCAGTGACCCCTGACTTAAAACAGGTTCCCTGCCCCTCTCAGAAATAAAGACAATGCTGAAACTTTTTGTGTTTGACATAATATTTTATTTAAAAATGAAGCCTGGCCAACAAGCCCCCAATTGCGGCCAAGCCCCCATCTGGCCACAGCATCATAACACTCCTGCACCCCCCTCAACACCAAAACTAAGCCTATCATACACTGGAACCCCCTGTCCTGAGCCTCTCACATCCCCAAACTCCTGCACCCCCACATCCTTAGTCTTCTGCCACAACACTCCTGCACCGTCCACACACTGCAGATCTGTGTCCTGAGCCCATCATACTCCCAACCTTCCTGCCCTGAGCCCCTCACATACCCAACCCAAACTCCTGCACCCTCACATCCACAAGCCTGTGGCTTGCTCAGCACCCCAACCCTCCATCTGACCCCAACACTCCCCAGCCTAGAGCCCCCTCCCCGAGCCAGCATCCCTTTCTCCACCTCCTCCTACATCCAAATTCCCTTGCACCTCTCACACCTTCCCACACCCAAATCCTTCATTCCCACTCCAGAGCCTGCACCTACTATCTCAATCCAGTGAGAGTGGGTAAGCAAGTGATGGAGAGATAGCAAGTGATGGAGAGGAGGGGAAGAGAGAAGGCGGGACCTCAAGGAAGGGGTGGGGTTTTGGGAAAGGGATGAAGTAGATCTTGGCTTATCCTGACATTTAAAAAGTGGTCTTGAGTGTAAAAAGGTTGGAGACCATTGCCCTACTGATTACTCAGGGTTTGCAAGAGTAGACTCTTGATTTGTAAATGGCATGATTTTCCAATATGGTGAATACTCACTTAACATCCAGAAGGTGGAGCTGTTGGTTGCTCTCTTTGTAGGCAATCTTCAGTTTTGCTTCTTGTTGCATTATTGACTGCTCTACTCTGCTCAAAAGGTATGAAATCTGAAATGGGAATTCTGAGTTTACTATTTTCTCTTCAAACTCATCACACATTGTGTCTGGAACATACTTATGATTGAAGATTTTAAAGGAACGCTGCTCTAATTAATAGGCCCAAACTTTAACCTACTTGCAAATTTTCCTTCTATTAACCCACCAGCTGAAGTGGCAGCATTACTAAGATGACAATTTCTCAACAACAACTAGAGGGAGCTGTGTTACCTTGCAGTAAGAGCATCTACCTGGTCCTTTTTTTAGTGAATAGGTGAGGAATATTACCTACCTGCACCCCACCTCCAAAACCTCCCTGTGTGAAGTAGCTCTCAGGAGTACTGTCCATGATACACACGTCTTGGGAAGGCCCTTATTCTTCCTATTGTTGCCCACTGGACTTTCAAAACCCATTGACAATTTATGGGAAAGGGTGGGAGGAAATAAGATTTCTCCCAAATGCACACACTAATTCCTATTACTGGCTATGATGAGTATACATGAGGTCATGATTGTTACAACCTCACTCCAATACCTAATTCTCATTAACCACAATGATATTTATTCACAAAGACTGAAGATAAAATATGGCCCATCAAGAAAACAGACATGCTAGCAGTCAGCGTGCTGGCAATCTTTGTGAAATTGATATTTTAAAAGTTGCTACTTAAGAGCTGTACACCTCACTATCAGATCTTTATTCCAAAATATAATGATCTGATGCATTACTCAACACATCGGAAAACCGATTTTATAAATTGCAGGCATATTTTAATTATAGAAATGTAGAAAATGCCTCTTAAACCAGTTGGTTTCTATACATCAGCTTCATTATTTGAGGCATTCATTAAATGGAACAGATTGTTTTAAAAGCTAGTAAGAAAAAAAAGTGAATTATCAGCCTGCTCTTGTGGGCTAAGCTTTAGATAAGCGTGAAATTTTTTGGCATACAGTGGAAATGCTAATGTTCAACTACAGGCTGGACCTCTCTGGTCCAGCACCCTCAGGATCTGACCAGTCCCGAATGAGGGAATCTGCTGGACCAGAAGAGATCCCTTGCTACCAGCTCCCCAGACCACTTTCCCTCCGCGCTGCCAGACCCAGCCACCACCGCTCTCCGCCAGACTGCCAGGCTGCTGCAGTCCTGGCCACCCAGACTATCCTGGCTCTAGCCCCATTATTGGGGCTGCAGTGTCCCTGGTCCCAACTCCGCCACTGGGCCTGCCACCTCTGCGGCCCCGGCCCAGCTATCAGGGCTGCCACATCTCTGGCCCCGACCCCACTATCAGGGCTGCTGCAGCTGCCACATCTCCAGCCCCAGTCCCACTACCATGACTGCCACGGCCCTGGTACGGGGACTGCCGCAGCCCCTGCTGCGATACCGGGGCTCTGGAGCCAGTCCCAGCCCCACCCCTGCCAGGCTCCAAGCCACTACCCCCCTTGCCACTGGGGCTCCCAGCCAGGACTCCCTGGTCCAGGAACACCTGTAGTCCTGCCGAACCATGGATGTTGCTGGATGAGGGAGTCCCAGTTTTGGGTGGTTAATAGGTTATGGAATATAGATTTTCCATGTTTTAAAATTGTGTTACCTACTTGAATCATGGAAAATGTATTTGTTGAGCTTTTTTCTCACCAGGGTTCAAATACAGAAGTTGGAACTATCATGGAATTGATTTTCCCTTTTGACTAATACACCTACAGTACCACTGGCTAGCTCAGTAAGATTGCTTGACGTGTTTGACCCAATTATTACTGCACAGACATAGGTCTAGATTGTGCGTGACTTATGTGAGGTCATGCTGGAGCACAGGAGCAGGCAAGAAGTGTCCCTCTCCTACATGCTTGCTGTTAAACTGAAACAGGAAAAGCCCTGGCATCCCCCCTTCATACTCACCCATAGAATCAGGCTGGTGCACCATAGTATTCTGTATAACTATTCTTGTATGGAGCATTCTGTATAACCCAAACAGCTTGTGAAAAATGCACAAGCACTAGCAACTATGGAAACTGCTGCATGGTGCAAAATGTTACTGGTGCTCTTGAGGGGGCTCCACATCTCCCATGCCACACACTAACCCACGGGGAACCACTACTGAAATTCAGCCATTGCTGGCCTTGCTCACAGAAGCCATTAGGACAACACTGGCAACTACTAAATAATACTAAATAATATTTTAGGAACAGGAAATTATGAATACTTTATCCAGCTAGAGCAGTAGAAGAGTATAAACAGGTGAAATGAAAGTACCAACTCAGATTTGGTCCAATTCTACAGCAGACATTTCTACATTTGCACATAGGGTTGCCAGATGGTTTCAGAAAAGATACCGAACAACAACAAAAAACATGCCAGGAAAAAGTTTGTTGAGCACCCCGAGAGTTGTCAAGCAAAAAAAGCCAAAAAAACAAAAAAAACCCCACACAGTGGCCCCTTTAAAAACCGTGTGGTGAGGCTTTTTTACCCTAACAGGCAGCCGGTGGCCGCCTGCCATCTTGCCTCCCTGCACCAGGCCGGACAGCTCCCCGGTAAGCACTAGGGTTGCCAGGCTGCCTCCGTATTGAGCCGGACAGCCTGGGATTTTCGCCTCCTGGCCGGGAAAAAATCTGAAAGTACCGGACCTTTTAGGTGTCCGGTATTTTCTGAATTTTTTTACTGGACAGGAGGCGAAAATAACGGACTGTCCAGTTCAATACCGGACACCTGGCAACCCTATTTGCACACAGTGTCATGGGACATTTAATGAGTAAAATTGGTGAGGGCCTGTTTATGTCTCTTCTGAAAGCCAGCAACTCCATTGGCATTAACAATATAGTGTTTTTGTGAATGAAATTAAATTCTCCCTCTTATGGAGGTCACTTGTTTTATACAACATACCTGTATTTCTGCCTCTTTGACTTTAGATTCCAAGATCATTTTAGAAGCTTGTTGGTCTTTGCTTAAGCTTTGAAGTCTTTCATACGTAATTTTGTGTTCTGCAGACAATCTGGCTAATCCGGCATCGCACCTGTTTGGATAAATAAATACCAAAGCAATGGGTAACTGTAGCTGAATGCAATATATAGGCCAACATTTAAAAAAATGTATCTACTTAAGAATGGACTTCCCGCTGGCCCTGGGCTCAATGCTTCATTCCAACTTTGAAATGCACAAGAGCCCCCACTGGGGCTCTTGTACATTTCAAAGGCAGAACGCGGAAGTGTCTATCGACTAGTCAAGTAGTTGATGGAAATTCCATTGACTACTCAACTAGTAAATTAATTGCTAGTTAACATCCCTAATCCAAATTAGAATAAAAACAGAATCTTTTTAAGGTTTGAATTTTACTCTGTAACAAAACCCTAATGACATACAAATCTAACCCCATTCTAGTCAGACTCCTCTGAAATCTGTATGAGTTCAGGTTTCAGGTTCTTTTTTGACCAATCTCTAATATGACTATAAAGTTATTTGAAATAAAATTTTTTTCAAAGTCTAACGTACAGTATTAATTAATTTCTTGTGCTGTTATCTGTAACAAAATCATATTGTCAAGCCCACATGCCTAGCCAAAACCATGTTAGTTGTTTGTGGGACATAATGAAAAAAGAGAGAAAAAAGTCACTTTTTTGTACCCTAACAGATTTTTCAAAAGCCAAATAAAGAGACTTGGCACATATTTACCTGAAGTGAGATAATTTAAAAAAATATGAAGATACTGAGGGATTAGTAGTCCCTGAAGAAATTTTGTTACTTGAAATCTAAGGGTATGTCTACACTGCAGCGTTTTTCCAGAAAAACAGCAATTATTTCCGGAAAAACTATACTTATGTCTACAGTGCTATTGCGTTCTTTCGACGGAAAGTTGAAAGAACAGAGTGGTTTTTCTGACAGCAGTAAACCTCTTTCTACGAGGAAGAAGCCTTTTTCCGAAAAAGCTTTTGGAAAAAGGCGTGTGTGGACACAGAAGAGGGAGTTCTTTGGAAAGAAGAGGCCTCCAGGAAATAACACAGGTGTCTTGGTGGCCACTCCGTCCATACTAATCACAACTTAAATGCAAGATAGCGTTCAATAAATGTGGACGCTATCTTTTGAAAAAGCACATAGCTTTTTCCTTGTGATTTTGCTGTGTGGACACTCTCTTTCGAAATAAGCTTTTCCGGAAGATCTCTTCCGGAAAAGCTTCTTCCAAAAGAAGCTTGTAGTCTAGACATAGCCTAAGTGCTGAGCTTATTAGACATAATAAGAAATTGATTTTCAAAAATATAGATGCAAAAATACACATCCAATTGCCCATCTAATTTGTTTGTGTAGTTACTAGGATTGTACATAAAATTAGAATTTTGTGAAAGCAAAAATGTAAATACATAATTATACATTTGCATGCTTAATATGCCTGTAGTAAGATGAAGGCCTAAAACATTAGCCAATGCAGCACAGGCCTGGTCTGAGGCCTGAGGCCTAGCTAACAATGGACAAAACGTGGCTAACATATGTAGTCCCCTTACTAAAGGTGCCTCTGCTTATTTTCTGGGAAGACCCTGTGTGCTGCAATCCAGCCTCACAGACTACAATTTCCATGAGTCCTTGGGAAAAACAGGAAGGAAGTTACTCTTGTGTGGGAGATCTGAGTCTCTCCACATGTGTAGAGGAAGACTCAGCAGTCTGTGGACTCATCCCTCTGTTTTTGGAGCAGAAAGGGGGCTAGGCTGCTGTGGAAGAGTTTGATCCAGTTCGGGAGCTGTTATGTGGCAGTTACAGACTGGGACAGTGAGCCTTTGGAACTGGGATCTAGCAGGCTGCTTCTGATTGCCCTAGAGGGGAGGGACACCACGCGCGAATCAAGACGTGGACTGATCGACAAGGGAAGCCTTTATCAACAGCTCCTGTAAACCTACTGATGTCTACATGCGTCAGTGAAACGGGAGTTTGAAGTAAACCCCTAACTCGAATTAGCTGTTACTCCTCGTGGAATGAGGTTTAACAGCTAATTCGAGTTAAGGGGTTTACTTCGAACTCCCGTTTCATTGCCACGTGTAGACGCAGGCAGTTATTCTGGGCTAGTCAGTTTCCAAAAGTTCTTCAAGCGCACCCACACAAGCAAGAGTCTGGGACTCTGAGTCCAGGAGTGTGCACACTGGGGTGGGATAAATATTGGCAGCTAGATAAGTTCCTTTTACTTCTGTGTACTTTGTTAATTGATGTTATTCACTGTTAATTTGTTAAAGCCTGTTTCTTTAAGTTAAGTAAAGGTTGTTCATTCTAATGCAATCTATTAGATGTATATTATTTATGATTTGTAATTGTTGTTCTGGAGTTATATCCAGTTTATTGCTGGAATAAGTTTATTCCTGGAGGCTCCCAAGGCACACCAGTGTGTACAGGGCCAGCCAGGTGGAGGCACCGCCATTGTACATTCTTTATGAGCAAGGGACTGCAGCAAGGGGGTAGATAGGTTTTCCCCAACCAAACAACATCACCACTGGGGTACTCAGGATCTCCTTTTTATGTCAAGACCATCAGGCCCCCCGGCACACCTGTGAGTGTGACCTGATCCCGAGTAACCCGGGGAGGAAAAAAAAGGGGGTTACACATAAAGCAAAGCTAAGCTGTGAGGAAGAGGCATATCCCAGCCCACAGACCTTGGCACAAACAGGGCTGAGAGTGCAAAACACTAATTGGTAATAGGCCCAGGTGCAGAACAATAATTGGTACCGGTCATAAGTTGAAATCACATGGTACCACCAGCTCATTAAAAAAGACCTTGGTACCCTCTCCTCACAGAGCTTGTAAACCTCATTTTTTGAGGAATAAGGGATCTTGTGCAAAAGGGTTTTTTTCCAACAAATGGTCCCCTCTACATAGAGCTTTTTATCGCAAAGACCTCTTCCGCAAAAAAGATCAGAAGAAGATATGCAAATGAGAGCACGAGATATGCAAATGAGCGCTCCATTTGCATTTCTTCTTCTGCAAAAAAACCCGCAGTGTAGACGTAGCCTGAACCTTCTAATAACATAGAAAGTTAAAAGACATTGGTCAAGCCAGAAACAAAAGCGAATCACAAATTGCATTTCCAAGTACCAGATCAAAAGAAGACCAAGATTTTTTTAAATTTTAAAATAGTTTTAAATAATAATCATCCACCTGCTAGATGCAAGATACAACCCCCACTCTGAATCATGCTGCACTTCCAGGCTTTTGCCTTTGTGTCTCCTGTGTCCTTTGTGTCTTATGACACAAATCTCAAGATGCTGTTGGAATTACATCCACAATTCACCAAGGAGCAAACATTGTAGGAACAAAAGAAAAATATTCAAGAGCAGCTAGTTATAATAAGGATAAAAAGCATTCCAGTCCACTCAGGATGGTTTATCATGAGTTCTACGCTTTTGTGAAAAAACATAATGAACACAATTCACCATGCACAGCAGTTTTAACAGCTGATCTGTTCATATTGCAAGGAAATGCACCCCAGTGCAGAACGCCAATGCAAGGCACAACTTAAAACATTTATGCATAATTTAAAACTACTGAAGCCCTAGTGTGTGGGGCCTTGAATGTACCGTCTGAACAAGTGTGCTATAGCATATCAGTTTACTGCAAAGCACTCCAGTGTTGTAATATCAAATTTAAAAAAAATAATTTTGGAAGAAATACAATCCCTCATATTCTTCATCTCTCATTGCAGAAGATAAAGAAGAAATTTTCCCTGCAGGCATATTATTCCCTATACATACCTTCTGCTGGGCTTCTTTTGACCAGCTACTTCAGAGACAAAATGCTGGATTAGATGGAGAACTAGTCTGATCCAGTACGACAATGCTCATGTTCCTAAATCTTTCATACAAGTTTCACTTCACTTAATGATGGGGATTATTTATCAATGATATCAATAATGTGTAGAATCTTCCAAGCTGAACAATTTCAAAGTATTTTACATAAGAACATAAGGACAGCCATACTGGGTCAAACCAAAGGTCCATCTAGCCCAGTATCCTGTCTTCTGACGGTGGCCAATGCTCCAGAGAGAGTGAACAGAACAGGGAATCATCAAATGATCCCTCTCCTGTCAGCCATTTCCAATCTCTGACAAACAGAGGCTAGGAACACCATTCCTACCCATCCTGGCTAATAGCCATTGATGGACCTAACCTCCATTAATTTATCTAGTTCTTTTTTGAACCCTGTTAAAGTCCTGGTCTTCACAATATCTTCTGGCAAGAAGTTCCACAGGTTGACTCTGTGGTGCATGAAGAAAAACTTACCTTTGTTTGTTTTAAACCTGATACCTATTACTTTCATTTTGTGACCCCTAGTTCTTATGTTTTGGGAACAAGTCAATAACTTTTTCTTATTCACTTTTTCCACACAAGTCATGAGTTTATAGACCTCCAACATATCCCCCTTAGAGTTCATCTACACTATGCCCATAGTCCAAAATAAGCTACGTAATTTGAGCTACATAAATTGGGCAGCTTATTTCGAGTGTATTTTGAAATAGCTTATTTTGAAATCTGGCGATGTCTACACAGCACCAAATTTCGAATTAGAGTGCTATTCCAGAACATCCCTTAATTCTCATGGGACAAGGTTTATTGGGATGTTGAAACAGCACACCCATTATTTGGAAAGATATTTCAACATAATGGGCACACTGTCAAGATGCAAAAAATGCTATTTCGGGATACTAGAAGTATAGTATACCAGAAGTAACCTGAAATAGCGCTTAGAAAATCTCTTTTCTAAGATGAAAAGTCCCAGTCTTTTTAAATCTCTCTTCATAAGGGACCCATTCCAAACCCTTAATCATTTTTGTTGCCCTTTTCTGAACCTTTTCCACTGCCAATATATCTTTTTTTAGATGAGACCACATCTGTATACAGTATTCAAGATGTGGGCATACCACAGTTTTATATACAGGCAATAAGATATTCTCTGTCTTATTCTATATCCCTCTATCCTTTTTTTTTTAACAAAATGATCAGAAATTATACATAAGTAGAAAAGGGCATGAGACACAAGTTAAAATCCAAACTTAAACTTGCCCAGAGCTTGTAGGGTATTGCACTGTCAGGATTTAAATCATCCCTTTAGATAAATGAGACCAGCTATGAAGTTCAGATTCAGGTCTGAACTTCTCCAGAATTTGGGGGAATTTGGATTTGGTGTTATGCTTCAAAATCATCTGTCTACATACACTGAGACCATGTCTACACAATGGAGAAGAGCAACACTACCACAGTAGATCTTCCAGGGTTCAGGTTAGCAGGTCTAGTGAAGACCCATTAATTAGAACTGAGAAATTGCCCCCATGGACCTCCTGCTGTGGGGAGGCGCTAAAACGCGATTAAGATACTTCAACTTCAGTTCTGTAATTAATGTAGCTGGAGTTGCATAATTTTAAGTCCACTTTTCCCTTTAGTGTAGACCAGGCATGAGAAATGCAGCTTCTTGGAAGAAGAAATAGGATAGCTGTTCAACATTATACAGATGAGATGAACTACAGCAGGGGTGGCCAATCCATGGCTCACGAGCTGCATGCGGCTCTTCAAAGAAAAAATTGCGGCTCCTGCACCCTCGGCTCACAGCTCTGAAAGGGGCAGCGTGTTTCTGTCTGAGAGACAGAGCCGGAGTCGCGGCATCCCATGCAGAGTTCAAAAATGGCCCCCTTCAAAATGGCCACCTCGGTTCTTTGTGCTTTTTCCCCTTGGCTCTTTGCATTGTATCCACCACTATTTCGGCTCTTTGTCTGTAACAGGCTGGCCACCCCTGAACTACAGAATGGTTTATGAGAGGAAGGAAATAATACCAAATCCATTTGACATGGCAAGCGGAATTTAGGTAGGCAGAATGCAATTACCCAAGGTGATAATTGGCCAGAACTCTGGATTAATGCTCATTTTTTTCCAGAAGCTGGTCAAAAGCTAACTCATAGATATAGCCCGATAGCCAGCAAGCCAGACTCACCCTTTGCATTCTTTTTGGAACAGATTGGATGAAATAGTGAGTTCATTTCAAATTATTGATGAAATAATCACAAGCAATTTAGGACTGTCTCCCACTCTGTATTTGTATAGCACCTAGCACAACGGGGCTATAGTTTCAGTGGGGGTAATTATGCACTACTGTAATGCAAATGATAATTATAACCAGGAGTTATGGGAATTTTTATAGCAAAATATACTTTTAATTGAAGGCAGATAATTCACTCTCACAGAACATTGTCCTAATTGAATTCAGCATTTTACAACTAAAACAAGTTTTTTCCCCTCCCAAGAGAAGATTTTAACAAAATGCTCGATGGGGAAACACAAAACAGGAGATAACAAGAGAAAATAAATGGGTTCTGTCTCAATAATGAGCAAGAATTTCTAGCCCTAGGCACTCTGATGACTGACCTTGAGCACTGCACTTTGTGTAATCAAAATTATGTAGTTATAATTATTAGAGGAGAAGTAAAAAAAGTGAACTTTCCCAAGCAAACATATCAAGAAGAAATATTGGTCTAAGTGCGGATAGCTCCCCATTACCTCCCCCCCCATCTTAAGTTCTCTGACATTTAGAGCCAGATTGTGGGACACATTTTAGCAAGTTCTCATTCAGGTAAGCACACTCATTGAATTCAATGGCACTACTGGCATGAATGAGCACTCACCAATGTAAATAAAAGCTGCACAACCTGGCACTAATTGTGTTGCTCCGAACATGAGATCTTGTAGAATCTCATTGTGAATTCTTTATATAAAGAGGGCTATGCAGGAAGACCCATGGTGATAAATTTGGCAGGAACACTTCAGTGATCAATAAATATTGTTCAATAGTTTGTCTGACTGAAAGACAACAAAGCAAGAGTTGATTTGTCCTTTCCTGATGTACTTAGAAGGAATTGTCTGAATGTCTGAAAAAATCAATCATCTGTAATCACTGCTCTAGCCCCTATTTAAACTACTCTTTTGGAAATTGGGATAACAAGTCAATGTGGAAACTATATGCTGCCCAAGATAGACAGCAGGAAATCTTACAGAAACTTTTAACCTTCCACCTTCCTTAGCTAAGTTTTTCCAGCCTGTTGACAGTATCAGTAAATCATTTCTGATGAACTGCAGTCAACTAACAAAACTGGTGCAGTTAAAAGGAATGGGATGTCTTAACAAATCCAGATAATTGGCCAAATTCATCTCTGGTGTAATTCAGCAAATGCCATCAACCATAAAGATTCTGCATGACAAATTAAGTCCTCATCTACATCCATGCAACCCTATTACCTTAAGATTATATTTTCATTGTCATCAGTGCCAACTGTAAGTTGGTTTGCCCAGGTGTCATTGAGTGAATTATCTAAAAATAACAAAGCTGCGCATGTGTAAGGGCTTGTCTTCACTTACAGTGCTGCAGCTGGTAAGCTGCACTGATGCCAGTTTCAGCAAAGAGTCTACCTACACTGTTGGTAGAGCTTCTCCCATTGGCTTAAGTACTCCACCTCCCTGAGATGGTTGCTGGATCAAGAGGAGAAGCTCTCCCATTGACATAGCGCTGTCTACACCAGGAGTTATGTCCACACCTCTGAGCAACATTGTGGCTTGCGTAGTCCATGCCTGAGGGCTTAATTTGGCTTATAGAACCTCTATGATGCTATGGTTACTTCCACTCCCCTTTCTTTTAAACCGTGGAAATAACATGCAGTTTATCTAATTTTAATAAGATTAACCAGTTTATTTTTACTTCTTAAAATACATTAAAAAACAATATGTAATTTTATGTTGCTCCCTGGGAACACAAAGTTTTCAATGGTATCTTTTTCAATAATTAATGGCCATGTAACTAATTTTAATATTGATACTGAAATGTAGGAGATTATTGTTCACTGCCATGAAAACATTGAGCCAAATTCATTCTGGGACTTAGACCAAGGTTAAATTTGGACCACTGTCATTAAATATAAAAGGCATACTTCAAGATTAATAGAAAATAAGATGATTGCAAAAAACACTCCCAAAAGTGACACTTGCCTTGCAACTCTCCCCCGAAGATCTCCCAAACCAGATAGCTGCCGCAGTTCCAGAGTCTTTAAGGTAGAATTAGTTCCATAACTGAGGTTATCCCTGACACGTATCTGTTCCTGTAGTGTCTATAAGGCATTAATATTCAAACAGGAGTTCAACAAGTCACTATACATTCAATAGGCCATTTATTATATTTTGCTATATCCAAATAAAATATCAAATCTATTTTTAATTTAATAGCAACTGTTTTTATAGGCATGCAGAAAATGGTGCATCCAATCCCTTGCACTCATGGCAGAACCAAGTACCACCTACGGTAGACAATCCCTGACAGGTGTATGTTTAACCTGCTCCTAAAAATCTCCAGTTATGGACATTCCACAACCTCCTAGGCAATTTATTATAGTGGTTAATCACCCAGATAGTTAGGAAGTTTTTCTTAATGTCCAGCCTAAACCTCTCATGCTGCACTTTAAGCCCATTGCTTCTTATCCTTTCATCAGAGTTTAAGAAGAATATTTTTTCTCCCTCCTCCTTGGAACACTCTTTTAGGTACTTGAAAACAAGTATCATGGCCCCTCCAGGCTTTTCTTTTCCAGATCGAATACACCCAGTTCTTTCAATCTTCCCTCATAAGTTATGTTTTCTAGACTTTTAATCATTGTTATTGTTCTTCTCTGGACTTTCTCCAATTTCTCCACATCTTTCCTGAAATCTGACACCTAGAACTGGACACAGTACTACAGTTGAGGCCTAATCAGCATGGAGTAGAGAGGAATAATTACTTCTTGTGTCTTGCTTATACCACTCCTGCTAATAAATCACAGAATGACAAGAACATTGGAACATGAGAATAGCCATACTGGTTCAGACCAAAGGTCCAGTTAGCCCAGTATTTTATCTTCCTAAAGTGGCCAATGCTAGGTGCCCCCTAAGGGAATGAACAGGACTGGTAATCATGAAGTGATCCCACCCCTGTTGTCTATTCTCAGCTTCTCATAAACAGAGGCTTGGGAAACCATTCCTTCCCATTCTAGCTAATAGCCATTAATGAACCTATCCTCCATGAATTTATTTAGCTCTTTTTTGAACCCTGTATGTCTAGACAGCATGGCTAAATTCAAAATAAGGTATGCAACTTGAGCTACGTCAATTGCATAGCTTAAGCAGAAATAGCTTATTTTGAATCTGGGCACACCGACACAGCACTCATTTAGAAATGGAGCACTCTTCCTCTGACTTCCTTTACTGCTCATACAATGAAGTTCACAGAAGTTGGAGTAAGAAGCCCATTATTTCAAATTTATTTCGAAATAATGGGCTTGCTGTGTAGATGCGCACTACTTTATTTCGGAATAACTGATGTTATAACCGATGTCCCTTAGGATACATCTACACAGTAACATTATTTTGAAATAACTAGTGTTATTTCAAAATAACTTAGTCTGCATCTACACAGCAGGCAGTTATTTCAAAATAATGTCAAAATACTGTCAAGCTGGAGGACTTACTCTGACTCCTGTAACCCTCATTGTACAAAGAGAAAGGGAAATTGGAGGAAGAGTGCTCTGTTTTGAAATAAGTGCTGTGCAAATGCTTCCAATTTCTAAATAAGCTATTTTGAAATAAGCTGAGCAATTGACATAGCTCAATTTGCGTAGCTTATTTCGAGTTAAGCCCTGCTAGATAGACACACCCTTAAAGCCTGGTCTTCACAACATCCTTTGGCAAGGAGTTCCACAGATTGACTGCACATTGCATTAAATAGTACTTCCTTTTGTTTGCTTTAAACCTACTACCTATACATTTCATTTGGTGACCCCTAGTTCTTATGTTATGGGAACAAGTAAATAACTTTTCCTCATTCACTTCCTCCGCACCAGTCATGATTTTATAGACCTATTGTCTTCATATTTAGCTTATGGTTCACTATGATCCCGAGATCCATTTTTGCAGTACTCCTTCCTAAGCAGTAATTTCCCTTTTTGTATGTATGCAACTGATTGTTCCTTCCTAAGTGGAGTACTTTGCAACTGTACTTATTGAATTTCATCCTATTTATACATTTATTTATGGTTTCTCCTGATTTTCAAGTCCAGTCCACTCACAGAACACTCTCTAAAGTCACACTAGCAGCAGAATTGGGTCCTCAAATACTAATCTATATTCGCTCAACTACCACTGCCCTGCTAATTTCTGCAGAGATCAGGTTTAAGGTTGTATATTTGACTAATTGGATAAGTTGGGTGTGTGCATTGTGGGTGACAGATGTGGAAAATGAAAAGGGTGAGGAATCTGTGTATGTTTTCTTATAGGGGAGAGGAGTCTGTGTATGTTTAGGTAGTAGGGCCTTTCAACTGAGGTTGACGTGCATGTTAGTGTTGCACCTTAGAGCCACAGGACTACTCGTTGTTTTTAAAGTTACAGACCAACATGGCTATCCCTCGGTGATGATTTTCTAGGTTTTCTAGTTTTGTCTTTTGTGTCAGATTAGCAGCACAAAACTGTGTAGAATTTATATGTAAATTCCTCCCAGTGGCCCATATTTTTTATAGCCACCAAAAGAACTACATATTCTGGCAAGCATATACCTACACTTTATAAATGCTTTAGCTCTTATACTTACACCATATATTAAATCTTACTAATTTTTCTTATTAAACTCAGTCAATAGCAGAAATGGTGCCAGCCCCGGGAAAGAACCAGTACATACCTCAATGTCCCGGTTAAGCTGCCTCACTATTGCTGTTATGTTTCGGATGTGTTCTTCTAAGAGTTGCCTAGCCAACCGATCTCCTCCCCCTTTGTTCTGCATTCTATGCAAAGTAGAAACAATGTCCTCCTTAATGCGAAAAGCGTGTTCCACAAGAGCAGCAGTTGTTTTTTCATGGCTTAGAATTCTGTCTTCTAGCTGATCCACTAGACTTGCAGATGCTAATGGGACTGCGGTCAAAGCTTGGCTGTGTAGTGGTATATTTCGAATCCGTCTAACAAAAGAAATATATTCAAACAAGTGTATTATTAATGTGTTTGCCTTACTCAAAACTCTACTGTAGCTTTTAACCACAGCCATGTATATGAGACTGATACCAGCTTAATAGAAACACTGGGAGGTACAGTGCCTCCAAAAAGAACATTGGCTCCCAAAAATCCTAAACACCTCCAGGAAGAGTTCCCACCATTGTGCATAGGTACAGCATTTGCTGCCATGAGTGGTAGGTGTGAAGGGAGATCAAGGCCTTCTCTCCAGTTCACTTCAGGGTAACTAACCCGGGCATGTGCACTTAGCAAAACAAAGCAGTTAGTCTGGGGACATGAACACAGAATGCTTTTGATTACATTGTGCAAGTATTACTATATGTGTGCAAATTTTGCCTCTTCTTTTTTTCCCATCTTTATTCAAAGCATTAATTGTAATAAAGTTAAATACAAATAAAACTAAGAAGGAATTTTTTTCTCTCCCAGTAAGGCTACTTCTGGAGTATGCATCCAAAAACTTCTCCTCTTGGGTACTGGTTAAATAGATGCTAAAGCTTTGGAAATCCATGAGGGACAAAACGCAAGCTTCTCACAGTCTCTAAGGCAACCTTTCAAAAGAGGTCAGCTCCCATTTAGGCACCAAAATAACTGTACAGATTTTTCAAAAGAGCTCAGCACTGAGCAGCTTGTAATGAAAGCAACAGTTGCTGTTGAGGTGCTGAGAGTTTTGGAAATCTGGCCATCGATGAACACTGTATTTTACAGAGGTTAAGTTTTATAATTCTTTAGAGAAAGATTTTCAAAGGCACAAAGAGAAAATAGGTCTTCAACTCCCATTGAAAGTCAATGAGCATTGGGTGCCTAATTTTCCTTTGTGCCTTTAAATACCTTAAACACCTTTCTTATTTCTTTTTTTCTTGTATGCTGTATCTGTTATGTCATATTCATAGGGGCCTAATCAGGAACTGAAGGCTAAATTCTGTTCTCACTTACATTGTGTGATGATTTCACTTAAGTTAATAGAGATACAACAAGGGTGTAAATGAAGGCAGAATTTGGCCTTACATTTTGACATCCATTCCTTAGTCGTGAAAAGCTTCCACTGGGACTAGTCCTAATATCCTGAATTTTCACTCTGGCCATATCTACACTACAAAGAAAAGTCGGAAAAAGATACGCAAATTGCGAATCGCAATTTGCGTATCTTTTTCCGCTTTTCTTCCAAAAGAGGCTTTTCCAACATTTGGCCCATCTACATGGGGTTAAATGTTGGAAAAAACACGCTCTCTGAAAAAAACAGAACGAAGTTTACAGGGATGCCGAAAAAATGTGTCTGCTTTTTTGGACGTGGCAGAGCTCTGCAGTGTAGACATAGACTCAGTCACAGTTGAAGCCAGTAGACGTTTTCCTTGAGAAAGGACTAAATAAAAGCTAAGGACTTCAGAATTTAACTCATGATTTGGATAAGCAGGGTATATGTCTAAAATATTTAATTTAGTTTAGTTATTGCACTAAGTACAAAAGCTATAATGTTAAGCATGATAGTAAATAGAGAATTAAAGGAGAAGCACAAATACTCCTGCACTCTGTAGATTCTAAATTTCTAACATGCCAGACTGTACCTTTCAGTAGGGGCAAGTGTCGGAAAGATTGGGCTTCGCTGTGCCATTTTCTTTTCAATAATTTATGTCTGTTGAAAAAAATACACATTGCATTATTTAACAGGTGTTTATATCTGGCACTGAAATGACTTCATGTATCTGCTTGAAGTGAACCTTAAAACTAGGCTGACAACGGAAAACTTTTGATATATTGCCCATGATTTGGCTTTCAAAATATTGCATACAAAATTTGATATAACACAGCAAAACAAGGAAGAGAATTTGATGACTAAAACAACTAAAACCCTTTTTCAATTGAATGAAGCACACATGAAAGCTGATAGATTGACAGCCTTGGAAGCTGTAGTCCTCAGTTTATTCACAGCACTAATAAAAGTAAACAGGCCTGCTAACAGGTGGGGCAAAGGGGGCAGTTGCCATGGGGCCTACTGATTCAAAGTGGTCTGGGTCTCCCAGCCATTGCTGCTGCTTCTGCTACTGCACTGGGTGACTCTTATGGCTGGGTACAGAGTGGAAGGCTGGCTGCCCCTGGCTTGGCCCCTTCTGCCCCAAGCTCCAAACCCTTCTGGGAGCACTGAGCCGGCCCACCACTCTACCTTGCCCAGGGGCCTGTGGAGGCTGTCAGCACCCCTAATAGTAAAGCCTGTCACTCATATTGAAATTTTTATGAGTCAAACCCAAAGTACTTTACAGTCTCTAATGTGTTAAGCCTCACAACCTGCTCTGAAATAGGGTAGCATTATTATCCCCATTTTTTACAAATGGAGAACTGAGGCACAGAAAGGTTAAATAACTTGTCCAGGGTCACACAGGGGCCATAATAAAGCAATGAACTGTATCTGGCTCCCCGTGTCTTAAGCCAATGTTTCTCAACCAGTGGTACGAGTACCCTTGTTACCAACTTTAGCAGAATTGTGTGGATGCTGAGGGCCTCTGTTGTGGTTGTGTTCACCTGGGTGCAATCTGCTTGAAATGTATTGTTAATTGTCATGCTTGTGGATTGATGTGGTGGATTTCATTTGGGTGTGTGTGGAATTCAGTGGTCCATGTATATATATATATACCCGTCAATCAAGTTAAGAAACCATCATGTTATTGTTAGTTAGCACGTAGCACACGTATCTGTAAACAGATCTGTTAAGGTTTAAAATTCTATAAATATGTATTAAGAGACCAGTACCTCATGAATATTAATATGTTATGATTCTCCATCCAATCAGTTTAAAGTCATGTAAATTAGCATCTTTTTCTATCCAATCAATTTAAACTTAGAACCTCATGCATATGCATGAGCGCAACCTATTTAAGGGCCCGCAACGCCAGTTACAGGTGTTGCATCGGGTTCGTCGGGTTGCGTCGGGTCCCTCGTCGTGTAGGAGTTAAGACTGGAATGAGTGAGGTCGTGTAAAGCTCTTTCCTGAGGAGTGGCTGGACGGAAGGTTCATGCCTCTTATCTCAGTTTAGTTTAGTTTAGTTAGCTTAGGTAGGTTTAGATAGGGTAGAGATAGCCGTGTTCATGTCAGGTTTGCGTCGAGCACCGCTTATCGGCCGTCATCGAGCTTGTACGTCGGGCGCGTTGCGATCTTAGATAGGATTTTTATTTAGTTTAGAATAGATAGTTCTAGCTTCCATCGCCAGTTCCAGCTGCGCCGAAGAGCAGGAAGAGGACCGAGGACCAGACGATTTCATGGAAGGTGAAGCGGCCGTCTTCACACTCGACCAGCCTTCGAGGGATCGCCCTGGCTGTTCCTCTCTGAGGGCCCGGAAGGACCTAAGGATTGAGGTCGCCAGACTTCGGCCTTCCTCCGTGGGACTCCTGGCTGTTCCTCGCTTAAGGCCCGAAAGGACCAAGAGCTTATAGGTCGCCGGCATCTCCTCAATCGCTGCCGCGCCACTGGACTATGTAAGTGATTGCAAGGGGACGGCCCTCTTTCAATTATAGTTAAGATAGTGTAAAAGGGGACTGCCCCCTACTAACTTTGGTTGTTCGTTAGATGTCTACAATATAGTCTTGTGGTCTAAATTTTATCAAATTGTTCAGTTTTTATTTCGAGCGCCGTATTGTGCCACATGCCTTTTATTGTAAAGAAACCCAATGATGGATGTGGGTGAGTGTCCGCATTTGCTTTCTTCTTGAAATTAATAATTAGGCTAATCATTAGACTTATACTACGTTGGCTCTCCAGAGTTGACAGACTTCATACATTACTTAAATTAGCCGGGTAACACCCTTACAGGTACTCGAGAGAAGTCTGGGGGGTATGTCAACACAATTGAAATTTGGAGAAAACTGAATTTTTGTTTTAAGTTTTACAACGCTTTATTATTTTTGTACTTTTTACACCCCAAAATTTAATATCCCGCCCGGCTATGATTAAGTTGTTTAAACACATGTGTTGCAATGATAGAAAAAAAATTGTGTGTCTGAAAACTGTAGGTACTGGGGGTACTTATGAATTTTTTTTAAAGAGGTACTTTATAAAAAAAGTTGAGAAACACTGTCTTAAGCCAATATCCTTGCCATTGGACCATCCTTCCTCCCGGATCAAGGTTATCACAAACAGTGGCAAAGTGAACTTTCTAATACCAGTCTGTGAACAGAACCACCAGTAGGGGTGAGAGAATATTAGGCCAGGTGAAATTTGCTCCGTGCACGGCCTATATTTTTTTAAAAATATATTATTGGGACTATGGGGAGATTGTCCAAAAACACAAAGGACAGTTAGGCATCCAAATCCTGCTGACAATGAATGGAAGTTGGGGACCAATTCCACTGATGCCTTTGAAAATTTTCTCCGATATTATTGCTCCTATTATGAATAGTCCAATTAACTTCAACAGTTTGGGTATTTTACACTCAGTGTTATTTCCAAATATCTTATTTCAAAATAGCTATTTCGAAATAGATTATTTCGAAATAACACGTCCAGACACAAAATGCATTTTGAACTAGCGTTTTGCTATTTCGAAATAGCACGTCCACACTGATAGGACGCTGAATCACATTTAAGGCTGGCCAGAACCGGTTCTGGCAGGGCATCAGCTCAGGAGTTACCTTGTGTGGCTGCTGCCTGAGGCTATCTGAGACCTGTGCTTAAAGGGACCCCCCCGGACAGCCGGTTCTAACGTTTCCCTGCTTGCTTGCCTACCTTGCTGAGGGACACCAAAGCATTTTTTTCTCTGCGTGCTCTGGTTGCCCTCACTCAAGACACCACAGCACTCTGAAGCATGGAGCCAGAGCCACCCCTGGGCACTATGGTGCTTCTCCTGGATGCGTTGCTTCGAGCCTGGCAGCACGTTCTGCAGGCAGTAACAGGCTCCCTGGTGTGCCCCACTGGGGGCCTGTGCCTCATTCCTCCCTCACGTCCTTCCACTTATCCCTCCCTAACCCCCATTCCTGCTGTACAATAAAAGATACATGTGTTCATTACAACAAAGCCTCTTTATTGAACAAAACTGGGGTGGGGGGGAATGAAACTGAGGTGAGACTGAGGAAAGAAGGTGGGAGACGGAAGGAGGGTGGGTGGGAGAGGGGAGGGGGAAATCTGGGAGGAGGGAGCTGGCAGGGGGAGGCAAGGGGAGGAAGGGGGAAGAGAAGCTCAGGACTCAGGGTTGGGGGGTCTCGCCAGCCCAACTGTCTCCCAGCACCGCAAGTGCGGGGGCCTCGGCGTCCCTGGGGGTGTGGGGAGGGTGGGGAGGAAGAAGCAGGAGGGGGAGAAGGAGTGGGAGGAGGAGCGGTAGCTGGGGAGGCAGCAGGGGTTGGAGCAGCACGAGGCAGCAAGCTCTGCCCCAGGGTCGATGACCACCTGGGGGGCACGGACCGTCCTGCCCCCCAGGATGCGGTCCACGGCATCAAAATAGGGGCAGAGGTCTGGGTCTGCCCCTGATTGGGAGCTGCCCCCTGTGGCCCTGGCGTACGCCTGCCGCAGCTCCTTTATTTTCATGCAAACCTGCTCCTGGGTTCGCATGTGGCCTTTGGTGGCCAGGCTGGCAGCCATCTGCCTGTAGATGGTTGCATTCCTTTGTTTAGTGTGGAGATCATGGACATTGGAGGCATCCCCCCAAACCTGAATTAGGTCCCTGATCTACGCACTGGACCAGGCAGGCGCCCGCCTTTTCCGGCCCCTGGCAGGCTCCTGGGAGCTGGCAGACTGGTCCTGGGTAGCGGTGGAGGGCTGGCTGGCACTGGCTGCCTGGCTCATGCTGGGGCCACTGGTTCAGGTGCAGTGACTGCTGGCTCTGGGCTGGCAGGCTTGGAGCTGGCACAGGCACTGTGGCCAGAGTCTACCCCTTTAAGGGCTCTGGGGAGGGGGGGAGGAAGAGGAGTTTTTTTGGTTATGCCCAGAGTGGCCACCAGGGCACCCTGGGAAGGGCTGGAGGCCCCCTATTTTGAAATAAGCATCTACACAGCGCTTATTTCGAAATAGCAATTTCAAAATTGGCTCTGTTCCTCATGGAATGAGGTTTACCAATTTTGAAATAAGCCCTCTGCTATTTCGATTTAATTTTGAAATAGCGGTTTGGCTGTGTAGACGCTGGTAAAGTTATTTTGAAATAACTTTGCTGTGTAGACATACCCTATGTGTTTGCAGAGTTGGCTCGAAGTGATGACAATATACACTAGCTAAAGATCTGTCCCTATGATTCTAAGGTCTTGTCTCTATGACTATTTAGTTCACAGCAAGCAAGAGTGTAACTCTACCTCACTCTAGCCTTCAGTGGAGTAAGTGTGGATCCTGCTGCCATGCATTAAAATTTCATAAGGTGCTTTGATCTACTCCTGTTTTGAAAGAGTGTAATTTAAGTGCACTTTGGAACTTTCAGTGTGCAGCAGCAGGGTCCACACAGCAGGCTAGTGTGGGGTAGATTTACATTGCAGTTCGCCATGTGCTAAATGTTCCTATGGACAGTCCCTAAACATTGACGTCTGCAGTCATCTAAACAAATTCAGTACTCAAAGGCACCTGCAACTTTCTAAATCTCTATGCCTTTCTGATCCAACCTTGATGTGATATACAAAAATTACATAGAAATAATTCTAAACTGTGATTTTAAACATCAGTAAAAGCAAGAAAATTCAGCGAAAGCTGACACTCCCTCCTCCGTTATGATTAACTTCTGTATGAAACAATTAATAGTGAGTTTCTGATTGTTAACATCTACAATTGTACTCCGGAATTACCAACTCCCAGAAAAATTTAAAATATCCCAAGTTAAGAGACATATTCCAGTATGAACAAGTTAGGCAAATCATCACAAGAAAGATGCATATAGTTAGTCAAATGAACTCCACCAACTTCAAAGCTTGGCGGTGATACTCTTGCTCCTACAGGGTAGTATCATTACAGAGTAGTATCACTATTTACTCCCCAAATAACTCCATTGATTTTAATAGCAGTATTCATGTTGTAATGCACTATTCAACTCAGTTAAGAGTATCACAATGTGGCCATTAGGCTTTTCAATATAATAATGAAAATCTTAACCCTAGTTAATGGGGTCAGGAGCCAGCCATGTTTTAATTAGGTCCCCTGACTCAATTGTAGCTGGGCAGAGCAGCCTTAAGAAAGAGAGAAAAACGGACACAAAAATAAACCAAGTATATTGGCTCATGCATCTCCAGCAACAGGAATTGGGAAATCACCAACTACCATTAACACTGCTAACTTAAGGCACTGAAGGCAAACAATAGAGTATTCCTAGTAATAGGAAATGTTTTAGCATCAGTGGTTAATACAAAACACATATAAGAGGATACATAATGGCAAGGGTGTGTTCGCTGAAGAATGGAACAAAAACATTTAAGAGACAGTACATTAGATGGGATAATACATTGTGGAGGTTCAAATTTTGGCAGTTAGACAGCTAACTAACTTGAGCCTGTAGCAACTGAGATCACTGAAAACTGGTCAGAATTTAGTCTTTTAACAATTGGTTTTCTAATACGAACAGCCATACATATAGCAGCAACCACACAAATCTTATTTATTAATTTTTCAGTACAATTACCCAGATTCTGACATCACTTGTACCCATGTAACTTATTAACTTCAATGCAGCAACTTATACCAGTGTAAATGAGATCAGAATTTGCGTCAGTAGGTTATTTGCAAAAAGGAGTTATAGCCATATCAAAATCCATCTACTCTGCACCATCTAAAAACAAATATGTTTTTGACATTTTAATGGAATATAAAACCCCCGCACTGGGCTGGAAGGGCAGTACTGGGACCAATTAGCCCCACCTTTCAACCCTCCAGAGCATGTTCCAACTGGAGACAGGGTTGAAAAGGGAACCACCTAGATCAGAAGAGGAAAACTGGGGAGGAGTGCAGATCAATCCTGATGGCTCCTGCCATAAGGGTCTGGAGAAGGAACAGGAATGTTTGCAGAGCCCAGCTAGGCTAGCAGTTGGGTGTCCTTTTCCTTTTTCTTCTCTTCTTATCTGGGACCAAAAGCTGAGGGACTGAAGCAGGGGTAGGCAATGACCCAGGGAAAGTAGCTCCGAGGGCCCCTTCCCATAGGCAAACACTCCTGATCCTCCTAGGGTCCTGGATCAGAGCCCAGTGGAGTGGGTGGGTCCAGGCTACCCTACCACTGCCCCTTGAATGAGTGGACACTAACCACTCGGCCCTTCGGTCCACTGAAGACCCTCTTACAGACAGAATAATGATCACTCTTTTTTCACATTGGGCCTGATCCTGAATTCCATGTGAAGTCAGAATTGCTACTGAAAACTAAGAGATATGATATATGAAAACAGTTTTGCAACTGCTGATGAAATTTGGTGCAATATGGTGCACAGATGGAAGTAGAAAACAGGTTATTTTAATACAAGTGTTGACTTTTGAAGTTCAAAAAGCCTGCAAGGGAGATCCTGCAAAAGCATCAAAATACACAGCATGCTGATGCTTTAGAACATGTTTCAAAGCACCGCTTAGACAACAGAGAACATTTTTGTAGCTGTATGTGTGTTCCACTTACAGCACAGTATTCTATGAATGATTTTTTTAAAATAGCCTCATTTTAATGAGAAGCAGTGTAGCAATTAATGGTCAGGGGATTCTGACTGGGATTGAGGATACCTGACTTCAATTCCTTGCTCTGCTTCTGCTTTGCTGGGTAACCCTGGGCATACCTCCTTTATGTCTCAGTTTCTCCATCTCTAAAATGGAGATAATGATGCTGAATTATATGTAAGATAGGTATTATTATTTACACTGTACAGATACTAAAGGCCAAATTCTACAAACCGTTCCTCACACAAGTGGTCTCCACTAAGTGCCATTAAGACAATGGATTACTTATCTGAGGGATCTCCCCACTACAGTCTGTGAGGTAGGTTTGGTTAACACTATTATCACATTTCACAATTTGGGAAATTTAGCCAGTGATGTTAAATGACTTGCTCAAAGAGATTATACAGTGAACCAGTGGCAGAGCCTGGATCTATGCTTATTCCACTAGATTGCACTGCATGTTAGAGGCCCTGATGCAACAGACCAGTTATGTACAGTTTAGTTTTAAATATGTGAATAGTCTCATTGAATTCATTGGAATTATCCTGATCTGGATATTGTCCCAAGGACACAAGACAAAATATTAAACTATTTAAAAATGTATAACTGACAGTATATCTTAAATGTGGTTGATTTTTTTACCTCATCTTGCAATGGCTTCATCCTGCCACATTTGTGCAGCTGAGACTCCCACTGGAGACAATGTCTGGGTGCAGAAAGACTGCAGGATTAGTCACAGATGTACATTCAAATACAAATTTTCCTAAAAGCCACCAGAGGCACTGATTTGTCTAAAGCAATATTTCCAAATATTAAATATTCAGCTTTTTGTTATTTTTAAATTAAACAATCACTCTGTACACCAGGGCAGGTACTAGCCCATTGCAAACCCTATGCAGAAATATTTCTTCCTCTCCCTCACAATACATACTAATAATTAATAGGAGCCCCCTTGAGATGCTTGGGCACGAAGCAATTGTATATTCTGATTATACCTAGCACTGGTTCTGCATATACACTCAGATCTCTCTTATGCTGAGACTTTGCATTCTACAATGATATCCCGAGGTGACTTAAAAAACAACTAATGGTCCTGCAGCACCTTAGAGACTAACAAAAAATGTAGATAGCATCATGAGTTTTCTTGGCACAACCCACCTCTTCAAATGAATGGAGTAAGGGGTCCAGAGGTACAAATAAATAGCAGAAACAGAAGGGAAATGGGAAGGGCAAGGAGGAAAAAAAACCCATGTCAATGAAAGTGTCCGTGCTAAATGAGGCTAATTGAGCAGCTGGGCTGTAAGTGCCTGATACTTAGCTCTTGATTTCATTTGGGTGTTAAATATAACAGCCCATCCAGTTTGTGTCTTTGTTCAAACCATAGTTGAATGTGTCAAATTTGTATATGAAGGCAAGTTCCACAGTTTCTCTCACTAGCTGGTTTCTGAAATTGCTTTGTAAGGGGACAGTCACTTTTAGATCATTAATGAGTGATCCTGAGGCAGTTATCTCATCCTGAGTGACACTGGGGGCATCTCTACATTGCTTCACAGTTTGGACTAAGAGACTCTGAATGGCAGGTGAGCACCAAAATGCTGTACTTTAACTCCCCGGTTTGGATGCTGTAGGTGTGAGCTTAAAAGGTCCCCAGAGGGAATGTGCCTGTTAGATCTGGCATGTAACTATTACTTACAGGAGCTTCAGGGGGTAGCCAAGTTAGTCTGTTACAGAAAAAAACAACAAATGGTCTGATAGTACTTTATAGACTAACGAAACATGTAGATGGTATCATGAGCTTTCGTGGGCACAGTCCACTTCTTCAGATGACCGGTCATCTGAAGAAGTGGGCTGTGCCCATGAAAGCTCATGATACCATCTACATGTTTCGTTAGTCTATAAAGTGCTACCAGACCATTTGTTGTTGTTTTTTTATTGCTTACAGAGAACTCACAACCTGTAACATCTTACCCAGAGCACCCACAAGGGGGAGCCCAGAGCTGTGCACATCCCCTTAGTCCTGTGCTCTCCAACTTTTTTAAGCACAAGATCACTTTTTGAATTTAAGTACAATCTGCAATCTACCTCAAACCCATATATACTGCCCTGCCTCCTTCGTGCCCCTTCTGTGAGGCCCTGCCTCTGGTCACACTGTCCTCTCTCCCTTTCCCATTCTCCCTCCCTTTCACTAGGCAGGAGCAGAGGTTTGGGGCACAGGACCTGGTCTTGGGCTAAGGGATTTGGAGTGTGAGAGGGGCTCTGAGCTGAGCCTGGGGCAAAGAGTTGAGGAGCAGGAGGGGGCTCAGGGTACAGGCTCTGTAAGGGAGTTTGGGTCCAGGGGGCTCAGGGCTGGGGCAGCAGCTTAGGGTGCCAGAGGGGGATCATGACTGGGACAGAGGTTTGGAGCTGGCTCCAGCTGGGCAATGCTTACCTTAGGTGGCTCTTGGTGGTGGTGCAATGGGGCTAAGGCAGGCTCACCCCTGCCCTGACCCTGCACCACTCCCAAAAGCAGCCAGCAAACTCCCTTCACCCCAAGCCCTGTTGTGCCCCCCCGCTCCATTCTGTGGAGACAAAATACAGGGTGGGGGGCACCTTGACATAAGCACCCCCTCCTCTTCCGCCCCTGCCCTGCACAGCAAGCAGGAGGCTGGGTGGAGGGGGGGCCAGGGCAAGGAGGAGGCAGCTCTAAGGCAAAGGGCAGGAGGTGTGTCACAGTGGGGGGAAAAGGCAGCTGAAGTGCCAGTGCTTGGTAGCCCCTAGGCCAAACCTGTCAGGATCACCTGTCAGAGGCTCCAAGATCTACCAGAAGATCCCGATCTACTGGCTGGTGACCACTGCCTTAGTCCAAACTGTGTGGCAATGTAGACATACCCTTAGTTCTCACCAGCTTCTTCATTGCCAGTCTTGCAATCAGTTGTCAGCTGTAAGCTCCATGATATAATTTATTTACTAGCACTCCATTATGAGCCAAGTTCTAAAAGCCTTTCCAGGCCATAGCCCATGATAAAGCAATGGGGGGGTATGTCTACACTGCAGTTAAACATCCACGATTGGCCCATGTCAGCTGACACAGAGTCATGGGACTCAGGTTACAGGGCTGTGAAACTGCTGTGTGGACGTTCACAGGACCCCAGAAGAGGGGGAAGGTCCTAGAACACGGGCTCCAGCCTGAGCCCAAACATCTACATTGTAATTTTAGAATCCTGCAGCCTGAGCCCTATGAGCCCAAGCCAGCAGGATTTGGCTCTGTATGCCTAACAAGCAAGCCTCAATTAAGGTCTGATCCAAAGCCCCAGGTCAATAGACAAACTCCCACTAACTTGATCAAACCCTAAATTCAGCACTTTTTCAGGGACCAGGGCAGGAGCATCTTATCCAGCAGCACTCAAATTCCATCCAGCTCTCTGTAGTTCTAGAAGTGTATGTCCTGTAATTAATAACTACTACATTTCAGAACTAATAGTCATGTTCCCTCTCAATGTATATATGTAACACTCAGCATGGCTGATAGCCACCATGGGCCTTCAGACAAAGTTGGAGGGTGGCCAGCTCCGTGCCCCCAGAAGGGGAGGGGCCAAAGGCAGAAGGGGCAGGGCATAGGGTAGTCAGCCCTAGCATCACCCAGAATGAGGATCTGCCATCCCCCAGCCCTCAAAGATGAATGGAGCAGAGCTCCCATGGCAGTTCAAAGGTACCTGGGGCTCCGGCTGCTGCCAAAATGGAATCACCTGTGGCCAGGAACTCTGGGCCCCTTTGAAACACCAGGCCTTGGGCCAATTGCCCCCTTCACCGCTACTGCTGTCAGTGGGCCTGGCAATACCTATTAATGTTCACAGGCGTGCCTCAAAAGAAAAAATGTTACTCTCAAGGTGAGCTCCTGAGCTAGTATAAATTGGCATAGTTCCACTGAACCTAATAAAAGTCCAGGCCCCAGGTGTTTAACCTTTTAAGTCAAGAGTTCTTTGAAATTAATTTTATTGCTGTTTGATATAACACAGTAATTTAAAGCACAAGATAGTAAGTCAATATTATCAGATCTATGAGAGTATTATCTCTTTAGGTTTTTTTCTTTCTGAATATTCTGTTTGTTTTATTGCAGATACATAAGCTATCTCACAGCTGCAAGTTTCATACCTGACTGCAAAGATACCCACTCACTTGAGGCCTATCACAACTTCTGTCTCACATGAACCTGGAATACCTCACTGTTATTCCTGTAAATCATTGACGTCAGAAATGCAAAACTTGAAACTAAAGATAAAGCTGCATGCAAGATTAAAGAAACAGATCAGTTCACGGTTGCTCTTGTTTTGTTGCATCCCTCTCCCTCTGCCACAGCTTGAAAGCAACCATTGCCCTACACATTTGATTTTTTGGCGGATGAAAAGAAAGATGTTCCAATGATTTAGGCACTAGCTTAGGACTTGGGAGACTGCACTCAACTCCCTGCTCTGCCATAGTTTTCCTGTGTGACCTTAAGCAAGCCACTTAGTTCTCTATAGAATGGGAACAATAGGACTTATCTATCTCACTGGGGTGTTGTGAGGATAAACAAATTGCAGATTCTGAGGTACTCAGAGTCTATGACAATGAGGGCCATATAAGTACCATACATAGTCTTCCACTTGCCCCTTTTTTAAGTCACAGTTCTGTTTTATAAGTTTCATAACATTGAAAGCTACTTAAGGTATATACAATAGGATCTGGGCACCTCATGGTCTGTAATGGATTTATCTTCACAAGTGCTATTATCCCTGTTTTAGACCCAAGGATTTTAGGCACAGAGAAACTAAGTGACTTCTGTCTTAAATCCAAACAAGAAGTTGACAATAGAGCAAGGACTTGAAGGGACCACTGGACCATCCTTCTGGTCTCAGAACAAACCAGAAATAGCTTTGTAGGTGACACAATGTTGTGAGAAGGGGTTCTCTGAGAGTGCGTGGCAGGGACAAACTCAGGAATCACTATGTTGCACTGGAGCACTAAAACATGATGGTGATTTGGAATGACTAGAAATGTTATTGTGTCATGACTATGAGGAGGGGTCAAAAAATGAAAAGCCCATCACTTTGCTACATCAAACAAGCCCTTACACTATATATACTGCATTGCCACATTATGAAGTTTCACGGGTCCCCTAAAATGACTGCAGCACGGGTCCCCTAAAATGACTCCCTGAGGGAGCATCTGAGAATATGGGGATGATTGTGAAAATGCTATAACACGGGGAATTGACATAACAGTACAACACAAACATCAGCATATTGTCATGCGACAGAGAGGGGCAAAGTTCAGACACTTAGTCATATTAAAGCTGCTGTATTCACTCACCAATGTTGGATTAGGGCAGGACATGGCTGCCCATCCTTCCTGTGCATCCTAGCAATCTCTCTGCTGGCTGTCTCTGCTCGGCTTTTTAATATGATTTTACTGCTGGGATAGCTGTATGCAAAAGATTCATAGAGTGCAGCTAGACAGCCTGGATGTCCATCCGTCCCTTCCTGCTGCTAGTGGAAGCCAGGTCCTCTCCCTCTCCGTTGGGCCTGCTGCCACTAGGCCTGGTAGATGGGAAGAAAACGGCTGCTGAGAGTTGTTGCCAGGACGCTGTCTCCATAGAAACCTGCAGCTCAATCTGAGGGAGCCAAGATTCTCCTAATAAACAGAAAGTGAGAGAGAGAGAGACTTATTTATAGGAGGCAAATATTCATACACCCTCCAGCAACCAGAACAAATCCCCTCTTATCATTGTTTCCTCACAATCTATTTCATGGCAGTGTCAACGCCTTGAAGAACAGGGAGGGGAAAGACCCAGCAAATAAAAACCTTATTCCATATGTTACAGCATGAATGACTAACAGTGACGGATTTTAGACACAGTATTGGGCCAACTATAAATACAGTGGCTGTGGCGAGCCTGCATTCTGTTCAATACAATCTGCTGAGTTCCTGCTCTAATCAATCCTTTGCTTGAGAAAGGTGATCGATTTAATTGGAATTACTCCAAGTTCCTAATGGTGTAAATGAGATGAGAATCGAGATGACAATGGGGATTTTTCCCTGAGTGTATGGAAAATCTAGGTTGAATATAGGGCTGTCAAACTGCCAGTCTGAATCAGTGAGAAGTTTGAAAATTACCTACATTTTCAGTTGTTCTCAAAGCTAGTGTATTGTTTTTGTGCCTGTAAAACTGCATGTGCCTGTACCTGTGTGTGTGTGTGTGTGTGTGTGTGTGTGTATTAGAGCCCACAAAGTATACATGTACCTACATTTGCATGCACTAATCAGCTATATAAGCTATGGGAAAGAATAGCCAGCAAAAATTAACTTTGGGTCTGCTTCTGCCCTCACTCTGGTTTAATGTTGATGTCATTCTGCTGATTTCATCACAGTTGTAATGGTGCAAACCAAAAGCAAGTAAAATCAGATCTGATTCAGCAATCCCAAAAGTAAATCTTAAACATTTGCTTTTGGCTGAAATCGATATAAAATCCCACTACTGCTGCCAACAGAAATCATCACAATTCTAACCATCTGGTGTGTCTGAAGGTTAAATAGCATCCTGACAGGCACATACTTTTATATAAGAAGTAACTAAGCCTCTGAACCTAAAGGGCATTCATTGCCCTCTACTTATATTAAAAGTAAACTACACCTCAAAGTATCAAGTCTGAAGGAAATAGTAATTCATGTTTGACAATCATTGAACCTAATTACAAATTTATTGCCTGATCCTGCAAACACAATAGAACATGCTTACTTTATGCACATAAGGAGCCCCCTTGCTTTCTAAGGCTACGTCTATACTGCTTCCTTCTTGTGCAAAAACCTATGCAAATGAAGCATGGATTAGCATATTGCTGCACTTCATTTACATAATTAATTAGGGGTCATTTTTGCGCCAGAGGCTTTTACACAAAAAGGAGCTGTGTAGATGGGTTCTTTTTGCGCAAAAACCCCCTCTTGTGCAAGAGCTGTTCTTCCTGAAAAAAAGCCTCCTTTTTTGCGCAAAAGCCTCTTGCGCAACTAAATCTACACTGCACCCTTAGCTCGAAATAAGCTACGCAATGTGAGTTACGCAAATTGCATAGCTTATTTTGAGTTAAATTCAAAATAGCTTATTTCATAATTTGTCGCTGTTTACACAGCGCCAAATTTTGAAATAAACCACTATTTTGAAATGTCCCTTAATCCTTGTGGAATGAGGTTTACAGGGACGTCAGAACAGTGAGCCCAATATATTTCAAAATAACGGGCTTGTTCAAAAGCTGTGGAATAGCTATTTTGGGATTCCAAAATACCTACTTAGGTGCCTAAAGTTACGCATGTATATCAATGTTTCCAAAAATGATGTGTAAGGTGTCAAACTCAGAAGTAAAATTGACTTGTTTATATCTTCTTCTTAAAAGGAATTTGTGTATGTGCGCACGCACCTGTTTGCATCTGTGAACAAAACTAAGGGGCAAATTTTGCATCCTTTGTGCAACCACCATTTCCATTTATTTGATGAGTCCACCACTCATTTTGATGAGTTCTCTGGCATGCAGAGAACTATAGTTATAGCAATACACACACAATATCTTTAGCCTCTAATTAGCTGATCAGATTTGTGAAAGAACTGTGGGTTTTATTATAAAGGTATGAAATTTTCCAGTCTTGGGACATGACCTAATATAGATGTTCAGATATGGGACCATCACTAAATCATGCCATGTTGGCTGTGGCAGCAATTTTAAATTCTGATTACATTTTTTCTACTAAATGTTTTTCTGATACAGGTTGTAGTTCCTGGTCCAGCACCTCAGGACCTGACTGATCCCAGACAAGGGAGTTTGTTGGACTAGATCGGGGGGAACGCCAGCATCCCTGCTCGGCTCCTCACCCCAGATACTGAGCTTTAGCACCCCGTGGACTTTGCTGCCATGACAGAATCAAGCAGCCCAGATGGCTTTGCTACCCCATTGGGCTCCAGCAGCTCCATGGGCTCCAGCAGCCCCGACAGCTTCACTGTCAACCACCAGCCACCAGCAACCTCTGCTAATGGGGTTCCCTGGTCCAGCAACATCTGTGGTCCTGCTGAACCACAGATGTTGCTGGACCAGAAAGTCCCAAACCACAGAGGTTCAACCTGTACTGAGCTTTTTGGTATTAATCCATCCCAGTGGGCATTTATTTTTGTATTTTTATATTTCTATTGCCCTGCATGTCCTAAAAACTAAAATAATAAATTATGGTGACTTGAGACTACACCAAAAAAATTAAGAATTAACCTGTTCTGTAACATGTCACCAGGGAATATTTGCTAAAATGTTAATTATATAGAATAATACAATAAGTTTAGAAGTTTATATTCATGAACAGAAAGGTACATTTGTCTGTGTTTATAGTGATATTATAAGCTTGATCTATGCATAACTAGTTATTGCTGTGTCTCTAAAAGACTGTAAAGACAGCTTACATAATTGTGACACTTATAACAATTAAGAAACAAGACTTTCCCAGTCTTCAATATACTGAAACATCACATTCTCCACCATTTTTCAAGGAGAGCTGCAATTTTGTCATGGAGATCATCCTTTCAGAAGACCTGCTGAACAAGTGTAGTTTATTTTGCTTGATAGGCTCTATTAATGACTTGGTTCTTTCTTGCATTCTCCCTGTTACAAACGTGGTATACTGCAGCTCTTCTCATCTTCACAACTTCCCTAACAGAAACAATCACAATAGGATCTGCAATGTTTTTGGTGCTCAGAAACTTTAACTAAATCTGTGCTCTCTCTAAGATAGAGTAGCTTGTCTCTTCAGTGACCTCAACAAGTGTCTTGACAAATGCAAAAGAAGCTTAGACAACTTTCACATATTGATGGTGCTTTGGGTAAGGTCCTTCTTTGGGTGATTCCTTCCTTTGCTACAGTTTCAAATTGTCCTATCAACATGACCATCTCTGGTCCCACCACCATGCAACAGCTTCACCATCCCCACTTTGATTATGGTATGATTTTGTTCATAAGCTTGGTCAAGAATGATTGGTGTTCCATCCTGCAAGCCGAGACATTTCCTTTTAGGAACTCTCTAGCTGTGTCTGAATGCACTGTGTAAAGGCTTACCTTATCTCAGACATGTAAGACTATCAGAATATAAATGTTCAAAAATAAAGACCTGCTGAAATGGTTTAACAACAAAAAAACTCAGTATTATAAAAACATTATTAGAAACAATGCATTCAGAATCCCACAGCCAACATGGTATGATTTGGTGATGGTCCCGTATCTGAAAATCTGTATTAGACTCCGGCAAATTTCATGCTTTTATTATAAAATTCACAGCCAGGTCCACTGTATCTTTTTGGTTATGATGCCAAGGGTCTCGGTCCACCATGGTCACTGGAATTTGTCATGGATTTAGGCATGGCATGGCATGGAGTACAGCATTCCTTATCACTTTCATGACATGAACAACCATTGCCACAGATCTAGAGTCATCTGGAAAGAGGGAAAGAAGTCCATTGATGACTAGCACTCGATGTTTGCTGGCATGGTAAGCTGCCTAAGAAATGTATTCATCTCCACTGAAGATATCCAGACTTGTTGCTTGCCTAACTTGTTCTAGCCACCTGCATTCTTCTTGCAGGGCTTGGGTAATCAGCTGGCAGCCAGTCTTGATTTCAACATTTGCAGCAGGGAAGGGAGTATTCATTTTCTTAAGCTCACTGGTGGGACAATGACGCAGAAAGTAATGATAAAATCTTCTTCACTGATACTACTGTTTCACAGTCTGGAGTGGGAATTCCATGGACAACTCCCTGAACTTAAGTACAGAGAGACTGAAAAAATTATATCGTCACTTTGTGGAAAGAGCCTATTGCTGTGGTTGGGCTGAGATTTAGGTCTATGATGTCTACAGCCACAGCAGTTAGCAAAACATCACAAAGCTTTAGCAAACAGACCACATTCTCATCCTCAAAGTGTTGGCAAGCACTGTTTGCCATGCTGGCAGAAATGGCCAACACAGTCATAGGCAATGGTCAATCCAAGCTTAAAGAAGGTATCTGCTAGCTCACTTTATCATGCCTGTACATGAAGTATCAAACCAATGTAGATAGGTAAATGCATTTCTCATGCTTTGTTGTGGTATAAACTTTGTATTCCTTCATGATTACAGATACTGCCATTGTACTGCAACAGTTGTGCAAACGTAACGGTAGCTGGATAAATGGAAACTTGCTCTGAGTGAGTTTTAATGTTTGGACCATACAGTAACATGGACATCTGCGACAACAGTGACTTGGGAACTGATTTTTCTTGGAGTCCTACGTCATATGATCAAGGAAATTCTGTTTTCATTTGAAACATGCCTCTTTGAATAATTGTTGCTAGTTGGGACAGATTAAGACCGTCTTCCTCACAATATTCCTCATGTGCTTTTTGGAGTGCATGTCCGATATCCTGGTTGAAGGCAAGGACACATCACGTGTGCTTTGCGATCTGAAAAATGTGTAATGATATGGGATGCTGTGAATGAGTGCTGCCAGCGTCACCCTTAACTGTTCTCATCTAGTTGTATAGAGACAGGTGAGATCTGCCAGTTTAAAGAACGAGGTCACGTCTTCATTCAGTTTTGTGTCTTCAGTGTATGCTATCAGTTCAACAAAGGCCACCTTATGTAACATCTTCTCAGTATTGCTTTGATCAGTTTTCTTCTCTCAGGCTTTGTTGTAGTGAGACAGCAAACATCTTGCATGATACTTTGCCTCCTGGACCACTAAATCCACTCTACTTTTGTAAACATGTGCTGTTCTTGTGGTCTATCAGTACAGAGTACCAACGCTCCATGGAGGTCTTCTGAGGGTAAATTCATTTCACAAATAAAGCACATTTCTTTTTCTGGAGGCCCTTTGTGTTCATCTCTTAAATGTGTGAATTTCCTCTGCAGTTCATGAAAGTAATGCACAGCCTTCTGAGGTCTTTTTTTTTCTCCTTGGTCCTTTCAAGTTTGGTCCTATAGAATTTAATTTAGCAAGATTTGCGCTGTCCATTGTTCTTGTTCAAAGTCTTTTCAATACCATCACCATGAGCATCCAGTAGCCTAGGCAGTGGAAGGTCCCAAACCACCAGGCATGGCCCTGCCCACACTGCGCCCCCAGAACTCCTACTGTAGGCACTCTGGGGACAGAGTGTTGCTGTCCCCAGTATCCGCCCTCCTTGTGCTCCGGGGCCAGGGAGGCTGGAGCTACGCAGCCTCCTCCTTTCACCGTGCTCTGGGGGGCTGGGAGGCTGGAGCCACACGGCCTCTTTCCTTCCCAGTGCTCAGGGCTGGGGAGGCTGGAGCGTGTGTGCTTGCATCCCCTTTCTTCCCCTCCCCATGGGCGGGGGGAAAGCTCGGCATGCTGCCCTGCCTCCTCCCCTTCCAAGGTGGGGGATGGGGCCTCAGCCGAGGGGGCGGGGCTGAAGGTGGAGCTAATACAAAGTTTATACCTCCCACAGCTCTAGCTGCATAGACCACCCATGACCATCACCATCATCTAATCTGCATTTGTTTATGAATATGGGAAGTGCATTGACTTTATGGAAATGTCTGATATTTTCTGCTAAAGTTCAATAGCCAGATTCCTCATGTTCTCTTTTCAATTCTGCTGGATTAACTAACTCTGCACCTGTGTTTTCCTGACAAAGTACACACTCCAATCAGTAGAGGAATGGCATGTCAGTAGATAGCTCTGGAACAAGTTTGTATCTTTTTGATAAGGGTGAGGCACTAGCAGTTGTCAATAGTAATCTAATATTTTTTGTTATTGTGTACAGCTAATATTACTCAATCACTAACCAGCTTTCATATAACCAAAGTAGTATCTGAAAGAAAAAGAGAAAAAGATTAAATTCTGCAAAGGATACACTGGCAATCAAAATTAGTACAAAATGTCTCCTTACACCAAGCGTATTTAAAACTAATGTATATTCAAGACATTTTTGTTTAAAAGAAAACTCTTTATTTTTGTACTCTTCTTAGCATCATGACTTACCATTAAAATCTATTTCCATATTGGTTTTCTTATACTCTTTCTGACACACAATGTTTTGCTCTCCCCAATCTTTGTAACAGAATTTAAACTTAACATGGTTATTTAATTCACTTATTCTTTAGTGCACCAACATTTTCAAAGCATATGGTGTTTGTTAATTAACTGCTGCTTAAGAGGGCGCACAAGAGGACAAACTGTTTTTACGGAAGACCAATTAAAATGTTGCACATTTTAAATTGTGTATTAGTTAGTTAGTTATCCTATTTTTGACTAATAAAGTTCATGGTCCTATAGTCCTGACTTAGGAGAATATCTTATGCAGTTCAGTTAAGAGTTTCCCCAAGTATCAGGCCCAAAGAAGTAGTTTGTGGGAGTTAGGTTAAAATTATTCTAAGATGGTGGAGAACTTCCTCTTCGTTTTTCCTCTAAAATAAACAAACTGTGTCAGTGTTGAAACATACACAACGATATTACTTTTAAAAGTGGTTAAATAACTAGAAAGCAATTGACCACATTTAAAGATTATTTTCAAGTATTTGGTTGGGGTTTTAATTATTGTTGATCATATCATTAGAAATTAGAAAGACTGTTGTTTTCCTTTCACACTGTGAAAATATTGATTGATTTGTTTGAGTGAAAATAATCTCATTAAACAACTCCACTTTATAAAGAATGCTACCTTGCCAACCATCATTGTTGTTTTACCTAAACAATACTTATTTGATATTGCCAACAGAGAACATGAATGTATTTCTGTGTGCTCCTACAATAATTCTATTTTTGGATAATGAAGAGATAGATTGCAGTCTTAAAAGACAAATTTAGGCAACTTTCCCTGACAAGATTAACAACATAAACAATAATAACCATTAATGAAATAGGACTGACCAAATAATCCAGTCAGAAGTGAAGACTCATTTTACACAGCGACAATATAGGTAACATTTTTAACTTAATATCTTTGAATTGGTATTTATGAATGTTTCCAGGGAGGACAAAAGGGCAAATTGTATTTGTATTTACACTGAAATGACTCAAGGTTCAGACACTATGGAAATCAACGGAATTTCTTGAGTTTTATGCCACTGGAAGTGAAAGCACAATTTTGTATAAATTGAATTCTGCAACTAAGTTCAATGGGAGCAGGAAAGAGTCCTCTGGATATCCCTTAATCAAGTCCAAAGTCTCTTTAAGTGAAGAGCCACATGATTATGCGCTCAATTATATAGTGTAGAACCAGAAGAACTCCATTGACTTTGATATTTTCAGGGGAGCTGACAAACTTGCCGGGCCCCTGGGCAAGGTAGAGGTGGAGAAGGTGGTTCCATGCTTCCATAAGGGGCGGGGTTAAGGGAGCCAGCCTTCAGTGCCACCCAGAGTGCAATGCAATGTGCCTCTCTTCCCCCAAGCAGCCTTCTGAGCTGCCCGGAGTACACAGTGTGGTTAGGATTGCCAGATGGTTTCAACAAAAATACCGGACGTACTTGACATTACATCACAATCTACATTACATCTTGTTTAGAAAATTCTGGACATTTATATTTTCTCAATTTGTTTCCCGAACAGACAGCTTAAATACTGGACTCTCCGGTTCAAAACTGGACACTTGGCAACCCAGAGGCTACATCTACACTGGCATGATTTTGTGCAAATACTTTCAACACCAGAGTTTTTGCGTTAAAGTATTTGCGCAAGAGAGCGTCTACACTGGCATGTGCTTTTGCACAAGAGATGTGCTTTTGTGCAAAAGTATCCGTGCCAGTGTAGACGCTCTCTTGCACAAGAAAGCTCCGATGGCCATTTTAGCCATCAGGCTTTCTTGCGCAAGAAATTAATGATTGCCTGTCTACACTGGCCTCTTGCACAAGAATAGTTGCGCAAGAGGGCTTATCCCTGAGCGGGAGTGTCAGAGTATTTGTGCAAGAAGCACTGATTTCCTACATTAGAACGTCAGTGTTCTTGCGCAAATACTCACGGCCAGTGTAGAAAGGTGGCAAGATTTTGCGCAAAAGCGGCTGCTTTTGCGCAAAATCTTGCCAATGTAGACACAGCCTAAGTGTGGTGCTCCAGCAGCAATTTAAAGGGCCCAGGGATTCTGGCTGCCACCACTGCAGCCAAAGCCTCAGGCCTTTTTGAACCTCCGCGCCTCAGGACAATTGCCCCCTTTCCACCCCTTTCCTCCCTGCTGTCAACATGCCCGGATATTATTATTATTACCTATTGTTCCAGTAACATCCAAAGACCCTGTTTTGCTATGCACTATATAAATGCATATGGAGCAGTCTTAAAGCTAAACTTGTGTTTAAATATGTTTCCTGAATAGGTGTGCTTTCCTTCAAGGCCAATAGTAGGCAATAGGGGAGGAATTCAGAGGATGTCAGAAATAAGGTCACATGATTACACTGAGTTACAATGTGGAAAACCTGATTGTTCCAATCATTGACATGTTTTTAAAATGTACTACATTTACATCTATACTTCATTTGTGTTGTGAGCAAGACATGAGAAGTCATTCTTCCGTTCTACTCTGCGCTGATTAGGCCTCAGTTGGAGTAATGTGTCCAGTCCTGGGCACCACATTTCAAGAAAGATGTGGAGAAATTGGAGAAGGTCCAGAGAAGAGCAACAAGAATGATTAAAGGTCTAGAGAACATGACCTATGAGGGAAGACTGAAAGAATTGGACTTGTTTAGTTTGGAAAAGAGAAGATTGAGAGGGGACATGATAGCGGTTTTCAGGTATCTAAAAGGGTGTCACAAGGAGGAGAGAGAAAAAATTTTCTTCCTGGCCTCTGAGGATAGAACAAGAAGCAATGGGCTTAAACTGCAGCAAGGGAGGTTTAGGTTGGACATTAGGAAAAACTTTCTAACTGTCAGGGTGGTTAAACAGTGGAATAAATTGCCTAAGGAGGTTGTTAGATAAATGTCTATCAGGGATGGTCTAGACAGTACTGGGTCCTGCCGTGAGGGCAGGGCACTTGGACTCAATGACCTCTCTCTCAAGGTCCCTTCCAGTCCTAGTATTCTATGATTCATTTATTCCTATGTAACTGAAAACAGCATTTAGCCATCTGTTTTTAGGAAAAAAAGTTGAAGGGTATTAAAATATACAATTATTCTTTGAAAAGCAAAATCAAGGCAAAATACCCTCTAAAGTTTGCTTAATTTATACCATTTGATTTTTCTATGATATAACTTATATCTCTCTAAAAAATAACAAAATGTGTGGTTTGCAAACTGAAAATCTTACATTTTTGTTAATTATTAGAAGTCCTACTTTAGCATTTTTCAATCATTTCAATATTAATAAAATGATTCTAATTAATAAAACACAAAAGTGTGGTTTGCATAGTGGAAAATTTGTTCTAAATATATTTCAAGAACTTTTAACAAGAAAGCATAAGTGCATATTTTAAACTGTCAGCTTTAACTAATTAAAAAGCAGACAGGGCAGTGCCTATTACATGAAAACTTCAAATCTTTTCCAGATTCAGAGTTCCTATAAGTATACGTTTAGATTGAAAGTAAAGCGAAAGTTGTATTCTGTAATATTTTCAAAAGTTTAGAAATACGTTCTTGGCAAAAATATTTAAAACCCTAAATATTTCAGGGCTCAGTCCTGCTAGATGTTAACCATCCTGGCCCTTTTCCAGCAAAGCAGTTAAACATATGCTTAACATTAAGTCAATGAGATGATTCATTCGCTTAAAGTTAAGATCATGTTTAAGTGTTTTGTTTTGAATCAGGGTAACTGCACTCAGCACCTGGCTGGACAAAGTACATGGTGTTTAAGTGAAGAAAATGTCTCTTGTGTGGTCAGATCATGTTATTTCATGGGGGAGGGGACCGGAAATACAAATGAAAAGATCTCAGATTTGTATGATAATGAATAGGGATGTAAATTCTCATTTTAAATCCTGGTTTCACTTGTTTATTGGAGTAGGAAAACATTCCTTTCCTCCAAGGCAGTGGTTCCCAATCTTTTTGATACTGGGGACCAGTAAATCCATTCACAAGCTTTTGAAGAACTAGTAACATTTATTTGCATATTTGCATATTTATTAAGCAAATGATGAATATGCAAATAAATTGTGTCGCTGGCCCTACCTCTCCGGTGGGTTGTTCTGTCCCCCTCCTCCTGGCCCCAATCCCGGCCGCTTTATTGGCCAGTGCCAGCTTCCCCGGCTCCGTCCAACACTGGGCGTTCTGCATTTGTGCATACGGCACACGACGCATTGTTCCGCCCCCCTTCCTGGCCCCAATCCCGGCCGATTTATCGGCCAGCGCCGGCTCCCTCGGCTGCATCTGGAGCCAGGTGTTCTGCGTCGGTGCACACGGCACCCGGCCTTCTCCCTGGGTCGTAGCGCCCGCCAGATCTAGCCCTGCCGCCTGGGAGCATGCCTGGCAGAGTGGTGGCAGGCCCTCTCCCAAGAGGGCCGCGCTCGGCAGTGCAGAGTGCTGCTACCCCATCACAGAAGTTAATAGACTCGTGCGCGATTTTTCTAAGGACCGGTATTTTTTTTCTAAGGACTGGTACTAGGCCACGAACCACACTTTGGGAAACACTGCTCCAGGGTGTTATGGTCAGTGTGGTAAAGACACTATCAACTATCTTTTGTTTTTTTCATTGATCAACATTTTTTAAAAAATCAAGTGTGTGACAGAGCACCTTTAAAGAAGTGTATCCTGTAATATTTATTTTAATTTTCCTTGTAACCTGCTGCCCTGTAGATCATTCTGAAGACTTTATGATAACAGTTGCCCTGTGCTCTGAAACTCATTGCTGCAGTTTTCTTTTTCTTTGCAATGAAAGCCCAGGGTTAGTGGGCTCGAATCTCTGGATCCTGGGTTTGTAAGCCCGTGGCTTGAGCATCCACACTCAATGGTGATTAGAGGTTTAGAATATCTGGACCTGAGCCCCAAACCTAGGCTCCAGCATCCACACTGCAGTACTCAGATCCAAATCAAAATCACCATATTACAGGATTCCTTGTACCCTCCTCAATTGTCATTACTCTGTTTCATTGTGCAGTGTAAGAAAATTTGACTATCCACTCCCCACATCACAGACAGTTGTCACAGTCTCCCAATATATTCTGCCAAGTCATCTTAGGTCTGCATGCAGCCAGCATCCAGAGCCAGCAACGTGGAAGAGTCATCATTTGAAGAACTTCTCTTGCATAGGTTTTCATGAAATAGGCCAACCATCTATGAGACACCAGTGGACATTCCAACAGTGTTTTCTCATGCACTAAAGACCTACTGAATACTCAAATTGGCTGATACTGCTCATGGCTCTTGGGATAGCTGCTTATATGCCCTATGTAGACAGGTGCTTCTGAAGCAGGGCCACAAGCAAAGACTAGTGAAGTATTTCTCAACCATTTTTTTTTATAATTTAAAAAAAAAATTATAAGTACCCCCAGAACCTACAGTTTTCAGACACACAAAATTTTTTTCTACCATTGCAACACATTTGTTTAAACAACTAAATCGTAGCCGGGTGGGCGAAGAAATTTTTGGGTATAAAAAGTACAAAAATAATAGAGTGCTGTAAAACTTAAAACAAAAATTCAGTTTTCTCCAAATTGCTATTATGTTAACGTACCCCCCAGACTTCTCTCAAGTACCCCTAAGGGTACTCATACCATTGGTTGAGAAACACTGGTAGTGGATCACATTGTCATGGTTAAGCACTGGAATAAATTGCCTAAGGAAGTTGAGGAATCTCCATCACGGGAGATTTTTAAGAGCAGATTAGACATTAGTCTAGATGGTGCTTGGCCCTGCTGTGAGCAGAGGGGACTGGACTTGATGACCTCTCCAGGTTCCTTTCAGTTCTATGATTCTATTATGACCCAGGATGATCAGCAGTGAATCCAGAATTTTCACATGAAGGCTGTGTCTACACTGCCGGGGGGAAGGGGGGTCTGAAAACAGATATGCAAATTGCGAACCACAATTTGCATATCTTTTTCAGTTTGTTTTTTCGGAAGAGGCTTTTCCGACATTTGGCCCATCTACACAGGGCCAAATGTCAGAAAAACCTCCTCTTTTGGAATATCCCTTATTCCTCATAAACTCTGCAGTCTAGACATAGCTGAAGAAAGCTACATTTCTGAAGCTTTCAGAGCAACTTACATTGAGAAAGTATGCCTAGCACAGCTCAGGCAGACTGCACCTGGGCAACACAAATTAGGGTGCCCTGTGCTTCCATATTATGGACTTGCATGGGCCAATCGAAGAGAGATAATAGTATGTTTATGAATGTATTTGTACAATACTTACACTCAACCGTGGTAAACCGGTACGGTTGTTGGTCGGGTACACCCTATCATTGAGACATTTGTTGGTACATTGTACCGGAAATACACATTTTCAAGAATGAATAATAAACAGAGTGCTGAACTGATACAAATTTATACCCACAGATGTGGATATCCACATACAAAAATCGGTATCGCAAAATGGTTGGGTTCTCCCAGGTACTGCAGCAGTGAAAAGAGCAGAACATGAGGCCACTGCTCCCAGGAGCTAGTGCCATACACCAGCAACTTCTCTGGCATGATTGTACTACTTCCAGCCCTGCCCCTAACACTTCCATACAACTGGATCTCCTATCTGGGGTCTATATAGCCCATCCAGAGGACAGGGCTGGGGGTATGGTTGAGGGTGGCACTGCTTCACTGGAGGAGCTGCCTGGTTCCTTGGAAGAGGTGGCCCCATGATCTGCTCCTTTCACTGCTGTGGTTCCAAGGAGAGCCTTGCGGTTCAGCGGATACCAATTTATATTTGCATCTGTGGTATACATCTATATCCATGCAGAGCTCTAGTCATGGAACATTTTTTGTGAGGAGGATGGGTAGAACTGTAGAAGTAAGAGTTAAAATCTACCTATACCAGTGACAGTAAATAGCGTGTCTACTACCCCATGCAGTGATTGCCAGAACTGTACTTATGGGTGATCTGACTGATTATGACCTGTAGGAGCACTGATTGCTGACTACGGTACTTATGAGTGAGATAACTGATCATGAACAAGGGAGATTGTTTGCTGTGCATTGTACTTATGGGTACACTGACTGGTTACAAGCTAGAGAGAAGAGTGTCAGGCATGAACTGTGGATTTACTGTATGGACTGATGTAGAAACAATCTTGACTAATTGTGTTTTAATACGACATCCTAGTTGTCCCTTATTATGTGTTTATCTTTATTATTTGAACTCTACATTATATAATGTGATACAGTAATAGTACCCAACATGCTTACTAAAATAAAAGCCTTTTTGTGAATAAATAAAACAAATTATTAAATCATTGCCAGGAAGGGCAGCTATCTAACTGCATACCAACATACGAGCAATAAACAAAAATCAAATTAAATATTTGCAAATTGAACAAAGTACATAAAACAAATATTGAACAGAACAAACAGCAAACATACGACCAATAAATAAATCCCCTAAGTTTCCATGTTCTCTGCCCACCCCCCCTTTCTGCTTCCCCTTTCTTCCACAGTTAGCATGCATTTGGTGCCAACGCATTAGGCTGCAGGCCTTCACGGGGTGGAACACCTGCAGGGAGAGGGAGTCATCATGGGAGTGAAAACTTGCAGGGGGAAGGTGTCAACACATGGGTGGGCATATACAGCAGAGAGGTGACCTGCATGAGGGTGGAGGACTGCATGGGGTAGATTTGCCATGTCCAGTTGCTGTTAAGTCCTAGTTGAGGGGTGGGAAAGACCAGCCCGCCAAGCCAGTTGATGTGGTCTTTGTCCCCCCTATCACTCCCCCACCCAGGGCCAGATTAAGGGGGGGGCTAGCCAGGCAGCTGCCCGGGGCGCCAACCCATGGGGGGCGCCTGATGGCAGCTGTAAGAGGCGCCATGCGCCTGGGGCCGGGGGCCACGTGGCGCCCTTTAGGGCTGCCATCAGGCACCATGCAGCCCCCTGCCCCGGGCACACGGTGCCCCTTAGAGCTGAAATCAGGTGCCGCACGCCTGATTGCAGCTGTAAGGTGCGCCGCGCGCCGGGGGGGGGTGGGGCTGCACGTGCGCCGTGCACCCAGGGGCGGAGCCACGCATGCGTCACGCGCCCGCTGCCCAGGCCGCATGAATGGTTTGAGCCGGCCCTGCCCCCACCCCCAAGCCAATCAAGATCTGGGGACAGGGGAGCACGTGAAGTGCGGATTTACAGAGGCATGCAGCACCAGAGGGAATAGTCAGCTGTTAAAACAGCTAGCAGTTCCTTCCAGGCACCGTGCGCCCCTGGCAGGGCACGGGCAGAAGGCGGAGGACAAGACACTTTGAGTGCTCCCATGTCCCCAGACCCTGACTGGCCTGGGGGTGAGGGGAGTGCACTAAGTCTCCTCCTGCTGACAGGGGCACACGGTGCCTAGAGGGAACCGCCAGCTGTTCAAAACAGCTGGCAGTTTTCTCTAGGTGCTGAGAGTGGGGAGCAAAGACTTCACGCACTCCCTCACCCCCAGGCTAATCAGGGTCTGTGGGTGGGAGAAACACAGGAAGTCTCCCAACCCCACCCTTTCTGCCTGAGGCCATGCCCCTTCCAGAGCAGCTCATGACCACTTCAGAAATTTTTGCAGTGGCCCCTGTCCTAGTTGTATGGGCTACCCAAGTACTGTTCCTGGTCTGCAATGTACTCTTAAGTGGACTCAGGATGTGCTGGGAATACAGCTGTAGCCTGTACTCTGGTGGCATAAACCTAAGCCGCTTTTCGAACAGATCTTTCTGCTGTGCTTTATCTTCCTTGCTCAGCTGACATTCCTAATTTAGAAACTGTGCTGCAAGACTCTCCTTGCACACTGCAATTCTGTCCTCTCACTCTGCTGCCTGTCTGTGCCATTTCACTTGCTGTGAATCCTTCTTCCTGTTATTGCACCCCATGGGACTTAGGCTCAAGCCTGCCCTCTCTTCCCTGCGGGAGCCTGGCCCCAGAGGGCAGGCTGGCAAGCCAAAGTCAGAACAGAACTACGTGTACAGATGTGGGAGGCTAGGGTGGTCTGGAATCAACCATGAGTCTGACTCTAACCTTACACTGCAGTATACGCATACCTATGATTTTCAAATTTACAGAATTATTATAAATGTACCCAGATTCCATTGTATTGTGCTAGTGATTCACAGACATCTTGCTCATACCATATTATTAGAGAATCTCAAGTGTGTGTAATTTTCACACACTGCAGTGAACTACCATTTGAAATGAAGTATCATTCTTGTATCCCTGCACAGTCACTGAATAAGTATCAGTTAATACAATCAGCTGGGGAATTATGTGTTTATCTGTAATGTCAGCTAAATTAAACCATTGTGTTTAAATGCATGAAAAGGACTATGCATGAAAACTGTGCTTAGTGCACAAGCCCCACAGCAAGCAGCCATGCAGAGCCACACTGCTCTGAAGGAAAACCAGGAGCCATTTGTCCCAGAGGAGAGAATGATAGAGTGCAGGAAACTGAGTGGCTACTATTGAACGCCCTTGTGAGGTGCAACTTGCTGCCCTCTATACAACTATGTCACTAGTATGTCACTGAACTAGCTAGTGTATTGGTGGGGCCAAAGGCATACTCCTACTTCCTTCCTATATTGCCTTACTCCCTTTGGGATGCTATCTGCACTCCTCAGAAGCTGCAATTCTGCCTGGCCGTTACATGAGCTAAGCAATAAGGTACAGGGGACAGTCCTTGTACTTTTCATTCCCGCTGTGCACAGTGTAGGGATGAGGCAGAATCTGCCCCTGTGTGACTTAGGCACTGTGTACAGAGGGAAGTTTCATCATTTATACCCAAGGCAATACTTGAATTGATTTTCCATGATTTTCCGCTCTTGGCCACCTGGGGCTCCCTCTGTCAAAACTGTGGTGGAAGCCTGATATTGTGGACTCTGCAATTTCCACAATATCATAAGCTAAGCAGGGCCTTAATTATATGTGTATATACTTAATTACACTAGGGCTGTCAAATGATTTTAAAAATTGCAATTAACCACGAGATTTAAAAAATTAGTTGTGATTAACCCCAGTTTAGTTTACTTTTATGGGAGATAATGCTGCCTGATTCTTATTAACAATAGCAGCTTAAAATGAGAACAGAAGTTTGCATGGCACTGTTGAATCCGGTATTGCAAGGTATTTACATGCAAGCTATGCTAAACATACATATGTCCATTCATGCTTCGACTTATGCAGTCTAAAGCTTTACATTGATTTGTTTGTGAATGCAATTATGTAAAAAAAATCTACATTTGTAAGGCACACTTTCATGATAAAGATAATGCACTACAAGTAATACAGTACTTGTATCAGATGAATTGAAAAATGTTATCTTTTATCTTTTTACAGTGCAAATATTTCTAATAAAAATAAGAACATAAAATGAGCACGTACACTTAGTATTCACAGTTGTAATTTAAATTAACATATTTAAAAATGTAGAAAACATCCAAAAATATTTATAAGTAATTTAAAATGGCATTCTATTATTGTGTAAGAGTGCAATTAAATCTGCAATTATTAGTGACTTTTTAAATCTAATTTGTTTTGTGTTAATCGTACACATTAACTCTGATTAACTGACAGCCCTAAGTTATCCCAAAATACTTTGTAACATTTCCTGTGTAGAAAAGACCTTAGCTAATGCAGGTAACAGCTTCATTGCATGACAATTTGATTGGCTCTGATTCTCATTAACAGTAAGGTCCCCTTTACATCACACTGGGAGTGTACAGGGACTCTAGGGCTATGTCTACACTCGCGGCTTCTTGTGCAAGTATGGCCATTCTTGCGCAAGAACCCGCAGAGCGTCCACACTGCCTGCCTGCTCTTGCACAAGGAAATTTACAGTACGGCGTGGTAAGACAGGGCTTCTTGCACAAGAGCTATGCTCTTTTTTAACAAGTGTAAGCCCTCTTGCGCAGGAGCTCCTGCTCAAGAGGGCAGTGTGGATGCTCAGCAGGGATTTCTTGCGCAAGAAAGCCCTATGGCTAAAATGGCCATCAGAGCTTTCTTGCACAAGAGAACGTCCACACTGCCATGGGCACTCTTGCGCAAAAGCACAGCTCGCACATGGCAGTGTGGACATTTTCTTGCACAAGACTTCTTGCACAAGAACTCTTGCGCAAGATGTTCTTGTGCAAGAAGACGCCAGCGTAGACATAGCCTAGGGGTACGGCTAGACTGCGGGGTTTTTTCAGGATACAAAACTCTGCCGTGTCCAGGGAATGCATTTGCTCTTCCGCTTTTTTTGCGGAAGAGCAAACTCGCTCTTTTGGAAGCCCCTGTATTCCTCATTCCACGAGGAAGAAGGGGGCTTTCGAAAGAGGTTTTTTTCTGAAATTTGGCCCAGTCTAGACAGGCCAAATTTCGGAAAAGCCTCTTCCGACAAAAGTATTGGAAAAAGCTATGCAAAATGCGAAGCACATTTTGCATATCTTTTTCCAATGGATCCTCGCAGTCTAGCTGTACACTAAGGTCGACACAATGTAAAGGATATTTATGTAAAGGGCCCACTCTAAGGTCCCTTTACACTGGTAGAATAGTGTAAAGCAGATTTTGGCCTTCTCTATGTGGGAAAGATTTTATGGTATAAACTAAAGAGTGAATTTAAACTAATATAACCTTTTAAAAAACAAGTAGTCCTGTAGTACCACAGGGACTAACAAAAACATATGTATAGTATCATGAGCAAAAAAGTTACAGACTAATATGGCTACCCCTTTGAGACTTTTAACTTAATATAGTTTAATAGGGCGGCACTCACCTCCCTTGAGCACCCCCTTTGACCGAGTGCATGTGCCTGCACTCTAGTTAAAAGCCTCTTTGGCAATTCAGTCCTCTGGCCAAGTCACACACATCCTGTGTGAAATCAAACAAAATCCTGTCCGGGATACACATCTACCAGAGGTCCATCTTGATGTTCTCTGTAGTGTCCCTCCCAGGCTATGTCTACACTACAGCAGGTTTTATTTCGGAAAAACAGCCATTTTTCCAAAAAAAAACTTCACTTATGTCCACACTGCAACTGCATTCTTTCGGAAAAAAATTGAAAGGACAGAGGGGTTTTTCCAACATTAGTAATCCTCTTTCTACAAGGAAGAAGCCTTTTTCTGAAAAAGGTTTTTCAGAAAAAGGCCTGTATGGACAGGGAAGAGGGAGTTTTTTCAAAAGAAGAGGAAAGAGGAAAAAGCACAAGTGCCCTGGTGGCCACTCTATCCATAGTAATCACAGTTTAAATGCGAGATAGCGTCCATTCAGTGTGGACACTATCTTTCAAAAAAGCAGATTGTTTTTTCGATGTACTTTGGCAGTGTGGACGCTCTTTTTTGGAAGAAGTTTTTTCAGAAGATCTCTTCCGGAAAAGCTTCTTCCGAAAGAAGCCTGCAGTCTAGACGTAGCCTTGAGTCTGTTGTCCACACTGGCAAAGAGTGGTGCCTCCAGGGCTTCCCCTCCTGGAGCCAGCACCCTGGCCCTTACCTAAGGGCTTTATCTCAGAGTCCCAACATAGTCCAGCTAACTCAAATAAGCTCTCCACAAAGAGCTATCCAGGGTGCAGTTGCTCTCCCAGCCAGTCTAACAATCTGCACATGTTGAGCTCTCCAGAGGAAACTGACTGCTGCTCTATTCCCCAACTCCTTTTATAGGGCCTTCCTGGAGCCTGACTGGTTAATTCTCTTGCAGCCACTTTAGCCTGCTGGGAGGACTTCTCTATTGTCTTTCAGGGAAGGCCCACACAGGGCCTCCAGCATGGGGCGTCAGCACCTAGTTCACCCCATCACCTACAGTTATACAGCTCTAACCCACTTGAGTGGACACTCTTAGTCCAGTATAAGGGTACGTCTAGACTACATGGGTCCGTCGACGGAGCCATGTAGATGAGGCAGGACGACAAAGGGAAATGGCATAAAGGATCTGCCAACAAAGCATTCTGGGGTCGGCAGATCCCCGTCTAGACTGCCACGCTGTGCCGACAAACAGCTGATCGGCACAGCACGGTGGCCATTTTGATTTAAATGAAGCGGCGATTATTTAAATCGCCGCTTCATTTCCCTGTCATCCTGCCTCATCTACATGGCTCCATCGACGGAGCCATGTAGTCTAGACACACCCTAAGAGTGTCTATTTCACTTTAGTTTGTGTCACATGGGAAAGATTTTCATCTGAACCCATAAAAAGGCCATTCTTACACCAGAATATGAAAATCCAGATGGGTCACTATGCCTGCATAGTTATAACACAGAAAGGTAAGTGGTATAACTGGTAAAACTTTGCCACGTAGAAACATCCATTTGGTAAATAAGAATCAGGCCCACTGTGTATAAAATGCCTAGGTATATTCCAGACAATGATATCCCTTCTATTCACATTGCTCACAAAGTATTGATTTTCATAAGATCCACACTTCTCTTGTGCCTGCATTATTTTTTCATTAAGTATAGGACGTGACCACTATAAGTCACCCTGTTCCTCACTCAAGTCGTTGACACTTGTAAGAACTGATGTGTTATAAGTCCTCCCAGTCCCAACTCTTACGTCGTTTAAAAAACCCACCAATTTGCACAAATGGAAGTGAGCTGAGGGCAAAAAATTATCAACTTTAAGTTGTTTTGCTATAAGTCCAAGTTTTTTGGAATGTATCTTGGACTTATAGAGAGGATGGCCTGTACTAAGAAAAGAAATAAAAAGAAATTTTCCTTGCTGCAAAACAGTATCCCTCCCCCCCCAATTGGCTGGTTATAATTATGCTTTCATACTTACATAAGTAAGTCTAAAAGAAAATATGTTCACAAACTCTAAAGACTATTCATGTTTATTGTTAAACAATTTTTTTTCTTTTTTTCTCACTCTGTAATTTTGCTCTACTGGTCTCTTTTTCTGACTTGAATGTCTGCAGCAAATCTTGCTGTATGTTTCAATGTTCAATCTATTAGCTCTGGTCTACACTACAGAGTTATTTTGAAATAACTCCTCTTATTTCAAAATAACAAGCGGTGTGTCCACACTATCAAGCCCATTATTTCAAAGTAATGGACTGGTTATTTTGAAATAATAACTCCTGGTTTCCACAAGGAATAATGCTATTTTTGAAACAGTTATTTCGAAATAGCAGTAGTGTGGATGCTCCAGTGCTGCTATTTCAAAATAATTACTTCCTGGTGTAATTCAAACTAATTACTCCCCAGTCCTTCTGGGGCTCTACGTTGAGGTATCGCAGCCACATTAACGGAGCCTACCTCAGACTAATTTCAAGGCTTCCCCACAGTGTGGGCATGCTATTTTGAAATTATTATTTCGGGTTATAATTTTGAAATAACTTATTTCAAAATAATTTCCTACCTTATATATAAGATCATCTCACATTTTTATTTATTTATTTATTTAAACATTTTTTACCCCGCCTTTCTATTTAAAATATTCAAGGCGGCTAAATCTTTACATTTCCTCTGTAAAGATTAGAAATTTCTGTTTGACAATGTAACTATCTTCCTAGAGGTTTAATATGCAATATTTTGCTCTAATATCTAAGGCCATGTTAGCATTTGAATCTTAAACAGACTTTCATCAGTTAGAAATCTGTCAATTCCTTCTGTGAGATTTGTTTTATCTGTACTGATTTGTTTTCCCTATACATCTCAACATGAAGAAAAGAAATACAGTTGTCTTGTGGATTCAAAAGCTGTTTTTTACTCAGCCTAAAATACCCATTTAATGAAATAACTGGCAAGATGCACACCACCTATTCACTTGAATTTGAGGGTAATATTAAAAATAACAGAACTATTTCACTGTGTGGGGTATGCGTGCCCCGTCACAACCTCCCTTACGCTAGATAGCCCAAACCACCATCCGTGTTGATGGGGCTCAAATGTTTTCAATGTCATTATGAAACTGAATTGACCAACAGTCTGGAGCTGTTGCTTTATGGTGGTCAAAGGCATGGAGAAACTTCCATATAGGCGAGACTGAAAAGGGATGTTTAATTTAATGTGGGGACATATAAATAAGGACATGCAAGCTGTATCTTGCCCACTCCAGTGTAGATGGATCCAAAAAGTACAGATAAAACAGAATTGAGCACAACAGGCCTGAGTAGTCCCTCAAATTTAATGTCCTGGGTTTTCCTTATTGTCCTTCCCCAACCCAGTCTCTCTTATTTATGTAATTTATATTAAGATTATTTTAAGGAAATAAGCTTTAATATTAACACAAAGTACAAAGTAGACAAAGAAACATGTAAATATAAAACCTAAATAAATGACAGATATATATTTATTGCTTACATTCATAAGTATAATATATCCATAACAGGTTCCCTTTCTGGATTGATTTCTGTTTTTTCTTTTCTTTAAGCTTTTTATCTCTGTTTTACAAGGTTTACATTACTTTCTCCAAGTTCAAGATAAACACTGAATAAACTATTTTTCCAGTTCCAGTAAAACTGCAGCTATTCACCTTCTGCTGGAGAATTAAGCATAAAGCTCAGCTCTTACAAACTCCAGCTCACACTTAGCACTGTCAGATATATTTGTATTAATAATAGTTTGTGCTTGTAGTTACTATCCAACTTATTTTTCAATTAAAACTGTTTTCCCCAAAATAACTATCAAATAATGCCCAGGCCTCCAGTGCAAACGACATTTTACTTGTTCAGTAATGTAAGCAGAATTGAGCTGAGGAAGCAATGTTTTGATTTTTCAAAACCAAAACCAAGCATGGCTCAAATCCAAGGGAGCTGTTCTATTTTATGCAAACCACTAAAGTTTGTGGGACTAAAAGGAAGGCCATTAAATAGTTTTTGTTCCTTTTCTATAATGAATAAACCAGGGTGGTCTGGATATTGCAATACTTCATCAGTCAGGTTTTATTTTTGCAAATCAAACCAGGTCTCGTTCTTCAGATACAGTCTGAGACCAAAGCAGGAATGGTTTAGAGCCACATTGCAAATCAGCACCCCAAGTCTGCTTTCAAGTCCATGAAGGCAGGCCCATTTACCTCTAGGGAGCTCCATGGAGTTTTATCTACCCACACAAGTCTGACTGCAGAACCAGGACACATCCCAGAAATAGTTCACACCTCAGTTTTATTTTATTCAGACTACCAAAGATTCAGGAAGGCAGGATGGATAAAAAGATAAGGATCTTGTCCAAAACGGGGGTTTTGAGAAAAAAAAAAGAAAGGTCCACACTGCTTCTTTTTGCGCAAAAAAGAAACGGCAGAAAATATGCTAATGAGATCATAATTTATGCTAATGAGTCCCTCATTAGCATATTTTCTGCCAGAAGAACTCGCAGTGAAGCCGAAGCCTGACTGTTAAGGACAATGATTAACTGGAAAAAATTGTAAAAAATATAATGTGGAGTGGTTAACAAATAAATAATAGCCATGAGCAATGTTTTTTAATTTTTTTTGAGGGAACACAATCATATGATTATATATCTAACTGTAAGATTATTATTTATTTTTGTTTCCTATAATATATTCTATGGCGCCTATTTGCCCCGGTTGGAATCTCACTGAAGCCAACGTAATTACTACGAAGTGTAAAGCAAATTCAGAAGTATTTTCAAGAAATCTTAAACTTTTGGGGACCGAGACTGTCTTCTTAGAGTTTAAATACGTAACCATTCTTCCAGTAGCAGTTGGCAGCAACAAGGGTCAGGATCAATATCTAGGGGGTTCTTTCAATAATGTAGCCAGCTGGCTTGAGCCCCTACTCAGTAAACTGGGAAAATTCCAACCTACCCACTGGGCACCTTTAGAAGCAATTCTTCCCCTCTTGCAAACACAGAATCTGAGATAGAAACAGTCTGTTAAATAACAGTAACCTAGCAATAGCCTAAGAAATCAACACATAAACAAAGAAAAACTCATAAGCAAGACACCCATCCCCGGAGCCCATTGGGCAGAGTCCTTTGCTTCAAGATTTTTAGTCCAACATCCCAACTCACATAGTGTGCCCTCCACTTCAACACCCCACTCACAGCTCTGTCGAGTCAGTGCAGACCCAGAATTCATAAGTATATCATCATGAAGTCTCTCCTCATTGTGAACAGGAGCAATGCCACATATTCACTGCTCCCGCTGGCTGTCCACTCTCTGCTCCTGCCATCTGCTCACTGCTTCCACTGGCTTGTGGTGGATTTGGCTCTGGGCAAAACACAGCGATTTCAGCTCTTGGGTCAAAGTACAATCCAACGACAAGAAATTTCAACATCAACTGGAGTAAATTTAAAAGAATACTAGGGGGCGGCACCCTTTGCTCTCTATGCTCGCCAACTCCCCTCTGGTCCGGGTAGAGCCCGGGACCGGGGCCACCTGGCCTGGACTCTTCTCCCCCCCCACACACACACAGCCAGGGTGGGTCAGAGGCCACCCTGGCCCCTGGGGAGGGTCCAGCCCCAAGGCTGCTCCACCCGCCCCAGCTCTTGGACCCTCCCAGTCGCCGGGAGGGGCCAGGTTGAGGTTCTTCACCTCCCCCCAGCCACCAGGAAGGGTCTGAGGCCACCCCTGCCCCAGATCTTCTTCCCACCCCTGCTGCTGGGGAGCGCACAGCCCCAAAGCCTCCCCAGCCCTGAGGCCATGTTGGCTCTTGGCCACCAGGGAGGGGGGCTAAAGCCATGCTGGGCTCCCCCCTCCCCAGAGATATGGGCCAGACCCAGCTGGAGGCCACATGGCTCCCCCTCCCCACCTCCCCAGCACCAGGGATGTGGGAGGCCATGCATACCCCAGTCATCCCTCAGGAAAAGTTTTGAGAGAGAGAGAGAGAGAGAGAGAGAGAGAGAGAGAGAAAGCGAAACAGAGAGAGAGAGAGAGAGAGAGAGAGAGAGAGAGAAAGAGGAGACTCCTTATGGAGCCTATTTTAGCTCTATCATTAAAACAGTAGAGAGAAACAGGTTGAACCAGTCATACAGCTCACACCTGAAGGGCATATAAACTGCTGATTCAGTGTCCTGCGCTCTCCATTTAACCTCACAGAGCTCTGGCAGTAGAGCCCTTGTCCATCAGAAGTTCTTTACACTGATAGTATCTCTCTCCTTTTAAAATGGGTTAAACACTTGTCTGTATTCCCACAATAATTGCAAGCATGGGTGATCATATTTCACAATTCCTGTATTTAGTGTTAACATAATTTGTGACCCCACAACAGCCAAATTGGTTGCAATGGGCAAAACACCACTGTATCATAAGAACATAAGAACGGCCATAATGGGTCAGACCAAAGGTCCATCTAGCCCAGTGTCCTGTCTGCCGACAGTGGCCAATACCAGATGCCCCAGAGGTAAGGAACACAACAGGTAATCCTCAAGTGATTCCTCTCCTGTCACCCATTTCCAGACAAACAAAGTCTAGGGACACCATTCCTACCCATCCTGGCTAATAGCCACTGATGGACCTAACCTGCATGAATCTATCTAGCTCTATTTTGAACACTGCTAAAGTCCTAGTCTTCACCACATCCTCTGGCAAGGAGGTTGCTGTGTGCTGAGTGAAGAAAAATTTCCTTTTGTTTGTTTTAAACCTGCTGCCTGTTAATTTCATTTGGTGACCCCTAGTTCTTATATTGTGGTAATAAAGTAAATAACTTTTCCTTATTCACTTTTTCCACACAAGTCATGATTTTATAGACCTCTATCATATCCCCCTTAGTCTCCTCTTTACTAAGATGAAAAGTCCAAGTCTTTTTACCTCTCTTCATATGGGACCTGTTCCAAACCCCTAATCTTTTTTGTTGTCTTTTCCTGAACCTTTTCCAATGCCAAAATATCTTTTTTGAGATGAGGCAACCACATCTGTATGCAGTATTCAAGATGTGGGCATACCAGGGTTTTATATAGAGGCAATAAGACGTTCTCAGTCTTATTCTCTATCCCTTTTTTAATGAGTCCTAACATTCTATTTGCTTTTTTGACTGCCACTGAACATTGAGCGGATGTTTTCAGAGAACTATCCACAATGATTCCAAGATCTCTCTCTTGAGTAGCTGTAGCTGAATTAGTCCCCATCCTATTGTATGTATAGTTGGGATTATTTTTTCCAATGTGCATTACTTTACATTTATCAACATTAAATTTCATTTGCCATTTTGTTGCCCAATCACTTAGTTTGCTGAGATCTTTTTGAAGCTCTTCACTGTCTGCTTTGGTCTTAACTATCTTGAGCAGTTTAGTATCATCTGCAAATTATGCCACCTCACTCTTTACCCCTTTCTCTAGATCATTTATAAATAAGTTGGACAGGATTCAATTGAATATCTAGCAGATCTAAGCAAACAGAAGCAAATTGTATTTACCTGGGCACACCCAGAATCTCATTCTTTAAACTGAGAGTGTTTCTCTTCTTTGCGCCAGGTTAAGCACAGACTTTTTCTTTTATAGTCCCACAATAATAAGAACATAAGAACGGCCATACTGGGTCAGACCAAAGGTCCATCTAGCCCAGCATGCTGTCTGCCAACAGTGGCCAATACCAGCTGCCCCAGAGGGAAGGAATACAACAGGTAATCCTCACTTGATCCCTCTCCTGTCACCTACCTCCAGAGAAACAGAGGCTAGGGACACCATTCCTACCCATCTTGGCTAATAGCCATTGATGGACCTAACCTCCATGAATCTATCTAGCTCATACAATAATAATATACATTGCAATCATTATTAACACAATTGTAACCCAACACCAGCCAAGTTTATTACAATTACTCCATCAGCTAAATATCTAATACATCTAAGCAAAGCAGGAGCAAGCTGTATTTACATAGACACACCGAGGATTTCTCTCCCACTCCAGCTACCTATAATGGAAGCATTCATTCAGATCCTGCTTACAAATACTTAGAAAAGCTTTTAGAGAGGTAACTTTGTTAGTCTTTTTCAGCAAAAAAACAGAGTCCTGTGGCACCTTAAAGAATAACCAGCACCTAAGGCAGATACTGATATAATGATGCTGTGTCCTCTCCCCGAGCACTATAAAAGTGCTTTATATTGCCATCACTATTCTCGTACAGGAAGAAAGAATGACCTTTTGTGTGGCCAAGCCTACACTACAAAGTTTTGTCAGCATAGCTACATAAGCATGGATGTGAAAAAATTACATACACCCTAGCAGCCCACATAGTTATGCAAACAATACCCCAGTGTAGTGCAAAAAAAAAAAAATGCTTGAGGGAAGTAGTGCAGCCCATGCCAGTGGAAGAACAGCTGTCAGCATATCCTGCATCTACACTAGGGAGCTCTGCTGGCATAGCTATGCTGACAAAGCCTCCCTAGCGCAGACCAGGCCTGAGTAACACCGTTCAAGCTGTTGGTCATGGCTGCTATAGAGCAAGTGCTCTGGCTGTGGCTGGTTCTGGAGGAGAGGGCTGGGACATCGCCAAGGGAGCACGCCCAGGCACAAAAAAACAAATTCAAGAAGTTGCAGGGGGCAGACAAAGACTACACAACCCAGAGGCCCTTGTGGCTGCTCCAGCAGCAGCTTCAGCTCCACGCGGCCAGCTGCTAGGATCTCCCTCAGGAATGACGCTATGAAAACAAACCGTGATTGGCCAGGTCCGAGCTGAATTTTCCATTTATGGACAGAGCGGCTGGCGCTGGAGTGCGGGACATTGGCTGCACAGGCGGAGCGGCGGCGGCAGCAGCGAGCGCCGAGTCCCCCGTCAGAGCATGAGAGGAGCCTCCCGCCTGCTCGGCTGCTGACACTCGCCCGCCCGCATGGGGTCCGCGCTGGCCTCCCCTCAGCGCCGCTGAACTCGGGTCCCTCACTCCCCCGTTGGCGGACTTTGGACGCTGACCCAGGGGGCGGAAACGAGCCCGGTCCCCGGCTCCACCGGCAGGAAGCCTGTGCGGAGCAGCAGCGGCAGACAGAGCAGTCGCCGCGGCAGCGAGATGGTGAGTGACCGAGGCGGGCTGGCGGGGGATGGGACCAAGCATCCCTCCTCAGGACTGGAGTGCCTCAGCCCGCCGCAGCGGCGGAGGCCGTGGGGAGAGGGAACCGGACTCCCTGTGCCCGCTGTGGGGCACGGCGGGAAGAGTGGCGGGGGCTGTTCCAAGCTGCTTACCCCGTGCCGGGGACCTGTGGGGATGCAGCCCCTCTCTTGCCGTGCCCGTCCTGTCAGCGTGTGCTGAGGGGGCTCTCAGGGCTCGCTCCGGGGGGCGCCGGCTCCAGCCGCGGGGCCCCTGCGCTGTCCCGGGAGCCGCCTCTGTCCAACTCCCGGGTACAGCAAGTTACTGCGGGGCCTGTTTCTTGTCCCTGGGGCAGCAGTTATCGTCCCCCCGAGCCAGCCGCTCTTCGCGCCCTTTGCCCAGCGGCCGGTGGCTGGGTGCCCCGAAAGCGGGTCTGGTTTGCCAGGTGCCAGCGCTAAGCCGGGCACGGACAGGTAGCGCGGAGCGCGGGCACGGTTCACCGCGGGCAGGCTTCAGGAGAACGCGCCGGGGTAGGGGGAGCTGGCGGGGTTCCCTCAGTCAAATACATGCCCCCCCCCCTTAGCATTGGGTGCCCCAGCAAGGTGAGCCTCACTGCCCACTTTGGAGCAGGCGGGATTGAGAGTGATGGCACAAGGGGAATGAAAACCTTCTTCCTGGTGTGTGGGAGCGGTGCCTCTTGCACTCTTTTCTCCCCACATCGGGCTGCCCACCGAATGTTAACATTCAGCACAATATGTGTACACCGAAGGTAACCACAGGGTTTGAGGAAAAGTAAGGGAGTCGAACCACACCAGAAAACGACGCAGGCTCTTTTGCTGTAAACTATGGCTGATAGTTTTGTTTTTTTTTTTTCAATTAGGAAATAGGGTGTTTCCCAGTTTCATCAAGATTAAGATTTTCATGGGAGTTACCTGGTTTTGATTTTTTTTCTACAATAACGGCCATTTTTCTGATCTTGTTTTAATTTTTGATAAATAGTTGGACCTTTCCATTGGAAAAAATAATTTCCAACAACCTCTATTGTAAACATTAATCTGGGAGCTATATGCAGGTACTGAGCTAGGGATATAGTATTATACTGTCTTTTACTTGATTTTAAAGATATGTAAAGGATCAGTCAAAGTCAGAAAAACAATGGGCCTTCTTCCTTAGAAAGTTATTCCTTTGAGGTGAATATAGCCCCATACATTTCAGGTAAACAATAAAAGGTGTGAATTCCACAATGGTTTCTCAGAAACAACATTAGATTTTGTTTGTTGTTCACAACAACTATGTAATTTTCGACTTTGTTACAAGTGCAGGAACACAACTCCAGAACAAGAATATATATTTTATGATTGTTAAGAAAATTACATGTAGCTATTAGCACTTAACTCCGTATTGTTCTTGTGAGGATCCAAAGTCACATAGAATTGCTGCCACAGATTTGAGCCTTCTAAGCAACCCGCTCAAGCAGAATGTAACAATTAATCACATCTCCTCAGACTACCACTGCTATTTTTATAGCTCTGTCATTGTGCACACAGCAACACAGAAGATGATGACACTGTTCCTGCACCAAAAATTTTATGGCCTGAATTAGTCATACTGAAGAAAGATTTATTCCATCTGATCTAAGATTCTATCCTTCAAATTGCTGGACACGGTGCTGATGAAGCAAAGAACTTAACTTTAAACATGTGCTTTGTCCCACAAAGTGTATTTGAGGACACTATTGTCTTTTTCTGTCATATATTTTGCCACCCAACTTTGTCACCATGAGTTTCACATGCCTGTTACACTATAATCTATTTTGGTGGCAGTCAGAATTGCTTAGCATTGTCCCTTTCTATTCTCCATTTTATATTTATTTATTGCATCTCCGTGTATGATGAGATCCAAAATGCTTTTGGAATGTAGTCATATGGTAATGATGTCACACAATAGATGGTACTTGCAATGTTCTCCAGGTTACATCTCTAAACCCATCATTGTCTAGCATCCATGTCTTAGGGTACATCTACGCTGAACAGAAGAAATACTCCAAAATAGCTTATTTCAAAATAGGCATCTACACTACAGGGAAGCCTCAAAATTAGTGTGAGGCAGGCTCCCCTAGGACGCACTACCTCAATTTAGAGCCACAGGAAGCACTAGGGAGTAATTATGTAGTATGGCCCTGGGAGGAGCTATTTTGAAATAGCAGCTGTGGAGCATACACACTACAGCTATTTTGAAATAGCAATTTTGGAAGAAGCATTATTCCTCATGGAATGAGGTTTACAGAAATTGGAATAAGCTGTCCATTATTTCACATTTATTTTGAAATAACAGAATTGCGGTGTAGATGCTTGCATTGTTATTTCGGAATAATGGCTGTTATTCCGAAATAATGCTGCTTTTGGGCAAATGAACATGATGAAAGGAAGCCAAAAGACTATGTATTTGCAGCATATGTGATTGTTAAAGCAAAGATTCTTCTTCGCTAAGAACTTTGAAACAGCTGGATCTTTTGAAGGTCCATTTTGAATAGGGAGATGCACCACAACTAAACATGTTCTGAGTTGGATTAACTATGAAAAAACTAAGGGTTCTGCAGCTAGATTTTTGGCTGTACTGAACTGTGTTGGCATTAATTACAAAGAAGTCTCCTGCTGAATAGCAGTAGCTTAAGTTTATATAGCATCTTTGATGCCAAGGCATGGCAGGTAATTATTTCAGCCACCTGTGGTGAGGAATACTGTAACATTACTCAGTAGTTTAGGATAGGAAATTAAACATATTCTATATCCTAGGAGAATGGGAGAAAACCTGTAACTCCTGCATCCAAAAAAATTAGCTGGCTTGGCAAAAATATATTTCTGAAATACAGTGGGCAAAACCCCTTCACTTATGAATTCCAATATGTTTTTATTTTCCAAGGATTCATTCTGAAACTTGTTTTGATTTTGAGATTCTTAGTTTGTGCAAAACCTGGGATCATAACAATCAAAACTTCTGAAGATTTCAGTGGAAAGTTTGTGTGCAAGGAATATAAGATTCGGCTGTTTCACTTCAAAGGATATCCATTTTGATTCTGATTCTAAGCCCCTATTACATACAAGATATGTGAGAGGTCTTTTTAAGAAGATATAAGGCCAGCATCCAGTAGCTGTAACTATTGCAAATCTTTATTAGAGGATTGAATAGAATCAGAGTTATTCAACTTCCAATAGCCACCTGCAGTTCACATAGTATTGATTAACATAAATATATATGTTCTAAATATCAGAAGCTTGTGAAGCTTGTTCTGCTCACTTCAGAATGATTAGAGACATTTTTAATAAAAAAATTGTGAAAGGACTTTTCATTAGAATACCAGTTTTGATCCCAGCTATGAACATTTTGCTACTTTCCAAGAATCATAGAACACTAGAACTGGAAGGGACCTTGAGAGGCCATTGAGTCCCTGCCCTCAGAGCAGGACCAAGCACCATCTAAACCACCATCTAGACACCATCTAGATGTCTATCTAACCTGCTCTTAAAAATATCTCCAGAGATGGAGATTCCACAACCTCCCTAGGCAACTTATTCCAGTGCTTAGCCACCCTGACAGGAAGTTTTTCCTAATGTCCAACCTAAACCGCCCTTGCTGCAATTTAAGCCCATTGCTTCTTGTCCTATCCTCAGAGGCCAAGGAGAACAATTTTTCTCCCTCCTCCTTGTAACACCCTTTTAGATTCCCGAAGACCGCTATCATGTCCCCTCTTAGTCGTCTCCTTTCCAAACTAAACAAGCCGAATTCTTTCCGTCTTCCTTCATAGGTCATGTTCTCTAGACCTTTAATCATTCTTGTTGCTCTTCTCTGAACTTTCTCCAATTTCTCCACATCTTTCTTGAAATGGGGTACCCAGAACTGGACACAATACTTTAACTGAGGCCTAATCAGCACAGAGTAGAGCGGAAGAATAACTTCTTGTGTCTTGCTCACAGCACTCCTGTTAATGCATCCCAGAATCATGTTTGCTCTTTTTGCAACAGCATCACACTGTTGGCTCATATTTAGCTTGTGGTCCACTATGACCCCTAGATCCCTTTCTGCAGTACTCCTTCCTAGACAGTCGCTTCCCATTCTGTATGTGTGCAACTGATTGTTCCTTCCTAAGTGGAGTACTTTGCATTTGTCCTTATTAAACTTCATCCTATTTACCTCAGACCATTTCTCAAGTTTGTGTAGATCATTTTGAATTACGATCCTATCCTCCAAAGCAGTTGCAACCCCTCCCAGCTTGGTATCATAAAGAATCTGTTATCATTACAGTATCTTTCATTTTGGCTATTAATGCTTTCTTTGCGAGTTACCTTTTTGAATATTGTTTTAGTTATTTTATTAATTTTGATGACAGAGTTTTGAAACTTACATAACACAGTGTGTTATTGTAAAGGTTAAATGTCTTAGAAATTGTAAAATTAAAGATTTTAGAAGATAAACATAATCAATATTTCAACCAAATTCTCTTTTTAGATTAAAGTTCTAATGAATGCTTTTTTCAGTTAAAGGCTCTGACATTTTGAAAGCAAACTTAAATAAAATAGTTTCTGAAAGCTCTTCAATAGAAAATTGAGAAACCTTATTGAAGAGCATTGTAGTTACTAAAAACTGAGCAGTACTTCTAATATAGTGTCATTTCTTTGTCTTGTTACAAACTTCATTGGTTACTTGCAAAGAATGGATGCCATGTATCTCTGCCTACATATTGTTGCTTTAAAATTCTATTGGTTTACATACATAAATCTGAAATTACTTATTTCCTGTGTAATGACCATTATGCCAATAATTTATACTATGTAGCCAACATGAAATTTATATATTAAATATGCCTAGGGTCTATTTGTTTTCAAATCTTAAATGGATCCCTCCTCCTTCTGTCTTGAATTCATTACTCTTTAGAAGAGAGAAAAAAAAAGGATTTGTTTTATAAAGTTATTCTAATTGTAATGAATGGCATTTTTACATAAATCACCATAGATTTACATGGTAATACATTTTTCATCATACATTTAATACCTGCTTTTAAAGCTTGCAGTTATATATATGGATGGAACACATTGGGCACATACCATTCTTGTCATAGACGTGGTCATCATTCTATTAAGTTATCTAAAAAACTAAATTTTAATATTTTGTGGTAAAGAACAAGAACCCAGTCCTGTTCATGTTCTTAAAGAGACGAATATATCACCATATATAGATGGAGGAGAATCTTATCTGCATCTCTTCTTTTCTGGAAGGAGAGTTTCCATCCTCAAAGTATGCGGATGATCAGGATTTAAGATCATGTGACCCCATTGGTTTTACTTTGATTTTGCTCTAATGTTTTTGTGGACTGTTTTAAAGGCCCCTGAATCAATGGGAGTTTTCTCATTAGCTTGAATGGGCTTTGTTTCAACCTCTTGATGAGGCTACAGTATTTGCCATGTATCAGTGAATGTTTTCTTCAATTGTATGTCATTCAAATGCTTTTTTTGTACCTTGTAACATGTGTTTATTGTAGAACTTTATTTTTATTTAGAAACAGAAATGATAGCCCTAGAATATGTCAATGGAAGTTGATGACCCTGAATTCCTTTTCTGGTACTTTGCTTTTAAACCAATGGAAAGCTGAGTCATTGTTTAAGAGGGAAGTGTAGAGAACCAGTGTAGCCTCTCTCTACTCCTTGTTCCTCCCGTACAAAAGACTCTAACAAAAAATGTTTCCCCCATAGAAGCATTTAAATAGTTGTAGTCTAAATAGCCTGTGATTTGTTGTTAGTAAATATTTTTTTTTTAATTACTAGCTCAGTGGAGCATGACTTTTAAAAACTTATTTCCAAATAGCACCACAAGAAACTTCTGTTTTGTCTGTCTTATTTCCTTGAGTAAAATCATTTTAAGCTCCCATCTATGAGATGTGATAATTTTAAGATGGTCTACATTCAGATATACAGACTATATAGGACCTGACTCGGTAAAGTGGTGAGATTTCAATTACAGCAGAGATACCTCTCATGAAGCACTCAGCAACTTTTAAGGATTATCCAAGAAACTGATGATAAATTAAATGTTAAATAAGAATGCAGGACAAAAGTGTGTTGCAATGTTTGTTGCACACATTTCTTGACCATAACTGTTTATCAAGTTAGGGTATAATATATTTTAAACAGCTCCAACAGCAATAAGAGTGCATTCATTTTCTTTGCTATCTTTTGTCTGTGTGTGTGTGAATGAAGTAAAGGCTACAAAAATTTAGTGAAACATTCAGAGGGAGAAATCAAGTCTTATAAAACCTTTATTTGTGTGAATGGTGCTTTATCACAGGGAGATCCATTTTCTACTCTTTTGATTCAATTCAGTAGATTTGTTTTCCCAGCTTTCTGTTTTAAAAATTTTCCTTCAAAATGGATGAAAACGTCAAGAAATTTCAGCCGCAGCTGTAAAGTCTATATGGCTTCATTACAAAAGCTTAAAGTTAGGATTGTTAGATATTGGGTAATAGAATAGTCGAGTAACCACATGAATTCTTATCAGTTAGTTAACTATTCTATAGTCCCTGGGAGTGAGGCCAGCAGCTAGTGCAACCTGGTCCCACTCCCGTGGAGCTTCCTGCCACCCTGCACTGCTGCCTCTTTATTAGAGGCAGCAGCACATGATGGCAGGCAGGAGCCAGTCCATGAGGGGAGCCAGTTTAAAAACCACGTGGGGTGGCAGCAGCCCCTGTCCACGTGGGTCTGAGCTCCCCACGGACAGAGGCTGCTATGGGGGGGACAGGCTGGTGCGAAGTGGCCTCTGTCCACGGTGACCCGGGATGGCCATGGACAGAGGGTGTTTCGGCAGCAGCCCCTGCCTGTGGGGAGCTGGGACCCCCCCACACACACACAGACAGGGACTGCTGCCAGACTACTGTCTGTCTGTGGGGAGCTCAGACTCCCCTCCCCCCGCAGACAGGGGCTGCTGCCGCAAAGCCTGGGCCCACTGCAGACAGCGGCTGCTTCGCGGCAGCCTCCCCTGTCTCTCCCCCATTGTTGCCTCTGATACAGAGGCAGGAAGGAGAGCGGGAGTACAATTAATCAGAAAGGCTAGGCTTATTGGTTAATCGTATACTCAATTACTCATTTACATCCCAACTTAAAGTGGCCCAGCAAAGCTACAACTAAGGTTGCCAAGTGTCCGGTTTTGAACCAGAGAGTCCAGTATTTGAGCTTTCTGTTCGGGAAACAAATTGAGAAAATATACTTGAGAAAATATAAATGTCCAGTATTTTCTAAATAAGATGTAATGTAGATTGTGATGTAATGTGAAGCGTGTCTGGTATTTTTGTTGAAACCATCCGGAAACCTTAGCTACAACAAAACTAGGCCGAGGTTTTTCTGTAAACAAAAAACACTAAGTCCAGGTAAGCTTTGTGTGGAGTTCTGGTTTCGTAATGAAAATTTTGCATAATTCTAGATTCAGACCTGGTCTTTGTGGTGCAACAAAACTGGCCTGCATAATCACAATGCAGACTTCCATAGCCTTGCCAGTTTTGGGGGTCAGATAGGGTACGTCTACACTTGCACCCTAGTTCGAACGAGGGAAGCAAATGTAGGCGACTGAAATAGTAAATGAAGTAGGGATTTAAATATCTCACACTTCATTAGCATAATCTCGCCCGCACGCTGTTTCGGAACTCAGCTGTTTCGAACCAGGAAGTGCGCTCCAGGCCGCGTTAGTTCGAATCAAATCCATTGGTTCAAATTAACGTTACTCCATTTTTTAAATCCCCACTTCATTTTTAATCCCCAAATATTTAAATCCCCACTTCATTTACTATTTCGATCGCCTACATTTGCATCCCTCGTTCGAACTAGGGTGCAAGTGTACACGTACCCATACAGAGCCTGTTGATTCATGTGCTGTAAAAGGAAATCTTTTTGAATTAATGTGCTGTCTTTCACCCCTTACTTGTAGTAGTGCCATAGTCTTAAACAGCTTTAAATGGAAGATTGCTCCCATGAGTATGGTAAACTGGATTGCCTCTGTATAATATGAGCGTAACATATTTGACATTCACAGGCAGATGCAGTCCAACTGTAATAGAAACATTTTTTATTTTAGTCTTTCAAAAAAAAAAATCCCAAAGATGCCAACTAGTGTCTTCCTTGCCTCCTCTGGCATTTTCTATTTTAGATTCTTTCTGCTGAAATTATTGTACCTCACTCTTTTCATCTGGTGGTGTCTTTTGTGTGTTTTCCCACAGCAAATTGACAGAATAAATATTTTGCTTTTTATCTACAATCAATTACAAATCCTGGAACCAGCCAAAGTCAAGTTCGCTCATATCAAATTAAAACATCTGTGTTTTGGCATGATTTTTGTTAGCTAGATGTCCAGGTATCATAGGTGTGACCACATTTCCTTCGGTCCCCCTACAGTTTGTTTACAGCCACCAGTCCTGGCTGTCAGTGTTCTGTGCTGTTGTTGTTTAGTTCTAATTTACCCCAAATATCTTCTGAGAGCCCAGTAAGCAGTGGAAGTGTTGGTAATGCTGCTAGACAATATTGACGTCCTGTGGTTCAGCAGATTTTCTGGTTCAGCAACAGTCAGGTCCCAAGAGTGCCATGCTAAAGAGGTCCCTGTACTGCCATTCTTAAACCAAGATTGCAATGCTAATCATTGTATCTTACTGTAAATGCCAGTATTTGCCTCTCCTGTTGGCATTGCTATCTTCCCCCCTTTCCTTTTTTTTTTTTTTTTCTCTCCCTTAACATTGATATGGGTGGACTGGTTTGGATTTATAAAAAGTAAAAAATAACACCTTTTCTGCACAGAGATTGAACTGTATTTGGTGGCAATAATACTAAATGCTTGGGGCCCAATCCTGAAACATTCTGAGACAGTCCTGAATGGAATGCCTTCAGTCTCCAAAGAAGACAATGAGTCTCAATGAACTTCTGAAGGTGTTTCACATTTTGCAAGAGTGGACCCTCAAGTAGCTAATGTATGAAGAAAATTGTGACATTGTACCATAACTCTAAATTTCTCCCTTTCCTGTAAAAAAATTTACAAGCAAGATATTTTTTGCTTTTGCACTTGACGGGTACTTTTCCGTTTGTAGACAGTAGTATTAGCCATAACTCTGTCCTCTGCCAAATGTGGAATAGTAGAGCAGAAAAACAGCATGTGCTTTGCATTATGTGAACTTTGTGTCTAGAGGTGCATGCATGGAAAAATTTCCTGGCTACATGGTGTTCAAGTCTGGCTGATGCATAAGACTGAAGTACAGTAGTGTATTCAACAGTGAAACTAATGATTTATAATTCATGTATGGGTTTTGTTTTTATTTATTTTCTTTCTGGTACAGGTTTTACTCTCCTGTGTAACTTTTTCTTTACCTCTTTCTGAAGCAGTGATTTTAGCCTTTTAAAAAGTGATTTTTGTAGATACATTGTGTTATGGATCATTTTCTTTTTAAAATAGAGGTTCACTTTCAACTCCAAACAATGCACATAGAATTGCAGTTGCGGTTGCATTTGCATGTTCAGTTGCCACAACTGTACATACAAATCAGGAAATGCATGTGCAGTTTGGATGTGTCATACCTGATTTATATGTTAGTTAGTTTTGCACATGCATTAGTACACGGGTCATTGCCCTCCAATTGTTGGTTGGTTGGGTTTTTTTCATATATGTCTAATCTGCTAAATCTTCAGTGCAGAAGGACATGTCGTAGAGCAAAAATGTCAGTGAATTTTGTGGTCAATCATTCCACAGATAGCTTTCACTAGAGAGTAATCAAGTCAAGGGATAATTTACAGTGGTGTTAAACCATTGGGTATGCAGAAAAACCTCTTTAAATAAAGCTCCCCTGAAGCAAAAAAGTTGTACAGTAAAATGTCAAGCCAAGATAATAATCTGATCCCATATAAGTAACAGTATCCTCAAAGGAAACAATGTGTTGCCCAACTCTTAACAGTAGTTCTAGTAAAGTAAATTAGACATGAGTGTATTTTCTTTCAGAAATATAATTTAAATTATTTTCCCTAGAAATAAGTCATATCGAAAGCAGACTGTAAAAAGTGTTGTAGTTTTTTTTGTTAAAGTTGGGACTAGACAATACCAAGGAATCAGGAGTACATTAAAATAAACGTATATAGACTTTGCAGAATTTCATTTTCCTTTTATGTATATAACTTACAAATAATATTGATGTTTGTTTTTAAGCTTTTAAAAATATTTTTATTAAAGGTTCACACTTCTGAAAATATGGGGGGCAGGGTTAGATAATTTTTTAATGAGTGGACATTGAGATTCAAAAAGTTAAAGCATCACAGCTATAAATTGCAAATAGTTGACCTAATGTCAAAATATACAAAGTAAATATCATTAAATCAAACAGTAAGTTCTGAAGCAGCATTTTTGTTGCTTACCTATCTGTACATTTTTATTATTGTCAATAGAAATAGTTTTCAATGGTTTGAGGATATATGGTGAAATTGATATTCATTGTCATTTAGTGGTAAAAATCCAATCCTTCCAACCTGACTTTTGTACAGGATTATGAATGGATTTCCTTTACTGTATCTTCAATATTATAATAAATTGTCATATGTGGAGATGGCATTCCTATGTATATATGCAGCAAATATGTAAGTATATTTTTAAAATTTACAAAGTTAATCCTATGTAATGCAGCAACATTTTTGGGGGTATTTGTGTTTTTTGTTTTGCGTTTTTAGTTTTGTGGGGGGTTTTTTGGTTGGTTTTTTTTTGTATCAGCTAACTTTAATTACAATCCCAATCATTGCCTTTGATTGATAAACCTAGAAGAAGGGTGGAAAAGTTTGCTGGAAACAGTGTTATGGTCACTTAATATAGTTTTCTTCATCTTTTCTCATCAGGGAGGAAGAATATCTGGCTTTCATATCTTGCTTTGCATATGACCATGGATAAGTTTCTGAACTTAAATGGAAATATCCTGATTCTTGACTTTGATGGATCATCAGCTGGTGTCAATCAGTATAGCTATGTTGAACTCAGTAGTGATGATTTAAATGGAACTATTCTGATTTACATCAGCATATGATCCAGTTCAGTGTCAGCCATATAATATCACTTCATTGTTTTTACCTCTACCTTGCATTCTGGTTGATGCCACACTGGTAAATATCAATATTGTGGCTTTAAGTCAGTCTGAAGCCATAAAAGAAACCCAGAGTAATAATTCTCAGTCTTGAGGAGAGAGAGTGTTTGCTTTAACAGGCTATGGCTTTGGCAAACAGAATATTATCTTACCTTATACCTAACTTTTTCAAATGGAATCATTTGAGTTATTGGAATAGCCAATTAAAATCTTATTTTGAAATATATAATACAGAGTGTGGTTATTGGAATTGTGGCTTTACAACAGCGCAGAACTAAATAATCTTTTAGAGAAAAATCATATTAAGGTAGTCTTTTAAAAATAACATAAATAAAGCCTAATTAGTATTTTTTTCTTGGGATTTTAAAGCTTTAAGGGGGAGATTTTCATAGGCAAAAATGTAAATTGACATCAAACTTCCATTGAAAATTTCTGGGCTTTGGGTGTGTAACTGTCCTTTGTGCCTTTAAAAGTCCCCCCTTAATGACAGTTATGTTCTCATAATCAGGTTTGTAATGACAGCTACACGTGCATGGTTTGTTTCCATAGAACAATTCTACATTACAGAAAAAACTAAGTCCTATAAATAACAAATTACACGCAAAAATTATGTTAAAAGAGCATTAAGGTTGCAAAGTTAAGCGTTCCAAAGTAAGGGAAATTACAGAATTGATTCCCTGTGCATACACATTATGATAGCCTTTTTTAAGCACGAGATCACCTTTTTGAATTCAGGTGCAAGCTAGGATCTACATCAAACCCAAACACAGTTGCCCCGACTCCTTCCCATCCCTTCTCTGAGGGCCCACCCCTGCTCACTCCATCCTCCCTCCCTCCCCCATCCTCACTCACTTTTATGAGGCTGGGGGCAGAGGGCTGAGGTGTGGGGGAGGGGGGTGCAGGCTCTGGTCTTGGCTTAAAGGATTTGGACTGTGGGAGGGGCTCTGAGCTGAGCCTGGGGCAGGGAACTGAGGTGCAGGAGGGGTTTCAGGGTACAGGCTCTAGGAGGCAGTTTGGGTTCAGGGGGACTCAGGGCTAGGGCAGGGGTCTGGGGTGCAGAAGGAGTTCAGGACTGGGGCTGGGGTTCGGAATGCAGGTTCCAGCTTACCACAGGCTTACCATAGGTGGCTTTTGGGTGGTGATGCAGGGGGTTAAGGCACACTTACTCCTACCCTGCCCCTGCACTGCTTGCAAAAGCAGCCAGTAAACTCTCCATCCCTACCCCAACCTCTGGTCTGTGGTGATGGGTACAGGGTGGAGGGAGGGACATCCCTCCTCTTCTTCCTGATCTACTGGTTGGTGACCACTGTGTAATCAGTGGAGTTAGTCTGCATTTACTTTGGAGTAATTGTAATGACAACTTAGCTCTTGTCATATGAAGATCTCAAAATGCTTTTAAAAAGTAGGGATGCATCATTATCCCCTTTTCACAGATTAGGGAATTTGAGGAACAGAGAGAGTAAGTGATTTGCCTAAGGTCAGAAAGCGACTGGCAGAACTGAAAATGGAACTTAGGTTAGTAGCAAAAAGAATATAGGCTACTAACAGCAACCATTCAGCGGGAGCATCTTTGCTAAAACTGATGATACAAGTTGAACCTCTCTAGTTCGGCACCCTTGGGACCCAACGGGTGCCGGAATACTGAAATTGCCAGACCACAGAAGGTCAGCATTGTCTAGCAGATTACCAACATTTTCACTGCTTTTTGGACTCTTAGAAGACATTTAGGGTTAAATTAGAAGCTAAATAACACACATCACTCAGAGCTAGAACTGGTGGCTATAAACAAGTTTGTGGGACCTTGGGAAACTTGGCTGCACCCATGATAAGTGGACTTCCAAGCTAACTAAAATCATGCCAGATCAGAGAGTGCTGGATTAGAGGTTCAACCTGTACTACTTATCAGAAAGCTCATAACACTAAAAATGTTGCTAGATGGCTGGTAAATTTATAAATCTTTCTCCCTTAAACTGCATGTATTAGCTGAGTGTAAATCTTCCAGACTGGTGCAAAGTGGCCAGATCATGAGCCAAGATCTGGACATATATTATCAAGTGCAGCAGTGCATACTAAAGGAGTGTAAATTCTAAAATGCACCAGTGCATAACATCGTCTCCTACTGCTGTTAGAAACAGGTGCAAGTTAGAGCAGCTCCACTGCTGCTGTAATTTGCACCACAGCCAGGAGTGGCATCTTGGCAGCTCACAGGATTGAAAAAATGAAAAGACTGCCACCTTTTTTCCACTCCATCATGGTTCCATGCTGAATGGAGTTCAGTAATACCCAAGAATTGGTGCCTTAGGTTACGTCTACACTGCAGGGCAAAAGTCAAATTAAGATGTGGAATAGGTACATCAATTGCATAGTTGAAGTCGAAATACCTTAAATGCGGTTTTTGGCGCTGTCTACACAGCAGGAAGTTGAAGAACGAACACTCCCTTCGACTTCCCTTACTCATTAAATGAAGGTTACAGGAGTCGGAGTAAGAAGTCCTCCATCTCAAAATTATTTTGAAATAACAGGCTTGCTGTGTAGATGTGCACTTTGTTATTTTGAAATAATGCTGCTGTTTAGACATACCCTTAGTGACCATAATACACCCTCATAAAATTGGCATGTTATACAGAGCTCACTGTAGGCTCATATAAATGTGGTTATTTTAACCTAGTGTCTCACTAGCAGAATTGGAAAGGGATGATTTAAGTAAAACTAAGCATCTCCAGAAGTTATTTTGATGTTTTGTTCAACAGTCTGAAGTCTAAATCAAACATTTTGGCATCCTGTATGTAGGACTTACAGCCTCATAATGATTAGCTGCATGCATTCCTACACAGGAAGTGTGAGGGCAGCTTTTTGTAGCCAGCTCAGAGTCACTCGCTGAATCACCTTATTCAGTTGAGCTCAAATCTATAAATTGTTTGCTATTGTCATCCTTGTGGTTAAGTATCCAAGCCTGTTCAAGTCACAACAGTTTAGCCTGATTTATGACTGTAACAAAGCATGGCCTCTCCATTTTTGGCACGTGTTCTTCACACTCAGTTTAATCTTTTAAAAAGCATCTCTCAGTATGTGCTGCCAGATTTCTGAGCTAGCATCTTTGCAGGTTAAATGCGTGAATGTTGATTGATTCCATTTTATTCACAAGACTTACGATTCTTTGCAGTTTGGCAATATTATTTATAATTATTATTATCTTTGACTCCATGACTTTTCAGAGTTTCATATTATTAGCAGAAATATAGAAAAATGGAGATTGGGATTATTTTGTTATCAGTACTTTTTGTGGGTGTGTGCAATGCCAAGCAGTAGACTAGTATTTTATTTATTTTTACTTGGATAACAAATTTATAGAAATCTTCAGAGCTTCTAAATTTTGCTGTAACAGTACCTCACAATTCTACTGTTGTCTTAAAAAACATTATTTAAGAACTCAATTCTCCCTGCATTAACAGAGTTCTGAACAACTGTGCTAACAAAATATTTGAACTTCATGTAGATTAATATTGCTGACAAATTTTAAATCTCATAAATATAGTCTATTGGATTAAAAGGCCTGTTCATTTTATTGGGTACATATTGCATATTCAAAAATAAAAGTTGTTTTAGTATGAAATTACCACCATTATTTTTCTGTAATAATATCCTATAGCAAAAACTGGCATATAAAAGAATATATTTTTCTTTCTGGATGTTTCACAACATTAATATTTCATTAATTCTGTGGTCTTTGAGCTGTGATGGTTCTTTTGGTATCTCATGGATATATGATTATCTCTACAATAACCCTTCTGCTATCTTTCTGCCCATCAAAGGTAGATGTGTTAGGAAGAAAGATGGACAATATTTTGGCATTTAATCCATAAACTAGAAGCCGTGTGATCCTTTCAGTATGAACCCAAGCAAAAAAAAAATAAGATACATTTCTAGAAACCTAATCTCAAAAGCCATTTTGTGGAACTTAAAATCCAGTATTAGTATGTGAATATCTTTTTTATTTTTAGAGAAGAATGATTTAATAAACAGTATAAATGAACTTTAAAAACAGCCATACTGGCTCAGACCAAAGGACCATCTAGCATTCTAGCAGCTCATTATCCTGTCTTTTGACAGTGGTCATTGTCAGGTGCCCCAAAGGGAATGAACAGAATAGGCAATCATGAAGTGATGCGTCTCCTGTTGCCTATTTACAGCTTCTGGCAAACACTGGCTAGGGACACCATTCCTGCCCATTGTGGCTAATAGCCATTGATGGATCTTTTCCTCAATGAATTTATCTAGATCTTTTTTGAAATATATTATCATTTTGGCATTCAGACCATTCTCATACAAGGAGTTCCACAGTTTGCGAGTTGTGTGTGGGGGGGAAAATGGAATATAGACTTCATATGTTTAATTAAAAAAGAAGGCACCCTAGAATAAGTCTGTTTTAATGCACAACTGCCAAAGGGAAAAAAATGTGCCATAAAATTATATAAGAATGATTTGTAAGACACAATTCTTTCTAAATGTTTTTCTACTAGATACGTCCTCTTCTAAAATCATGGGAGTTTATTTTTGTTAATTACAGCACAATCAACTTGATTTTGTTGTTCAGGGAAAAATACAGAATAAAAATCCCCAAATTACGTATTATCCCTTGCTTTTTAAATCCTTGATTTCCCAAATACTTGCTACTACACATACAAGATCTGAATTATAAAACTGTTACACACCATTTGTACATTTCCTGTGGGTTTATTTCCCAAAAGATTGCATGAGGCAGAGTTGCATCAGATAAATGCCTTGGTTTTGCTATTTATTAACTTCCTTTTTGTTTGGACATAAATCAGAATTTCTATGTTAATCAAAGGACTTTGAAAAGCTAAAGACGGGGGGCAAAGTCAGCAAGACAACATGTGCAAATTGTCCATCAAGAAAACATTACCAGGCATAAACCAATGCAACAACTCGAGATGTATTCCCATTGACTTCAGAGGGAGTAGAATTGTGCCTTCTGCTTTGCAGTATTTCCAGAATTGGGCTCTATTGTGATGATTCCAGAGCAATTTATCAAAAATTGAAATGGCGTGAGAGAGAGAATAAAACAGTATGTACTTGTTACTGCTTAAGCTGTTAAAATCTTAATAAACATTGTTTGTGGTATTTGAAGAATAAAACAAAACTAACATTAGTCAATGACCAAATTTTTTTTTTTTTTTTGAAAATCACAGTGCAGTTGACTTGTGCATGTTCACAAAAGAAGTCTATGGCAGAACCAGAAATTGAACCCAGATCCAGTACCTTAAACACTGGATTACCTTTCCTCTCATTATTACAATGATACATTATTAATAACATCACAAATTTGTTTTTTACTGAAATTTGTTATGGGAAAATGTTTTTCAGGATATACCGCTGTTGAACTACATGACCAACGAAGTCTGTTTTGCCCTGTAAAATATCCATTAGGAGCTACTATGTTAGTCAAAGACTATTGGATTCAGCAAACAGAAGACTCTTACAAAAAAAATCTATTGAGCTTTGTGGTACAAAATAAAATAAAATTAGTTTTTCATTACAGAGTCAGTATGATAATTTTTCAGTTCTTAAAAGTTTTTTGGTTGTTTTTTTTTTTTTTTTTTTTTTTTTTTTTTTGGCCTATCTTATATTGAATTAGAAATTGCTTTCACCTACATATGATTGTTTGGAATAAGTTTGTTTTTGTAAGATTTGTGAGATAGTGGGAATAAATGTGGTCATAGTAACAGCTTGAATTACAGCTATGCTTTAGGAGAAGAAGGTAGGACTATGTAGGAGAGGTGAAAGAATCAATACCCAAATTCTGTCCTAAGCAACAACTACAATGTAGAACTCTCATCAGGGTCATGCCACTGCTAGGCTCCACAGCCTGGAATACATAAGCAGAAAACAGTTACCATCTCATAACTGATGTTCTTTGAGATGTGTTACTCATGTTCATTGCAATTAGGTGTGTGAGCACTGTGTACACAGTTGTCAGAAAGCTTTTTTCCTAGCAGCCATCGGTTTGGCTGTGGAGCCCCCTTGAGTGGCGCCTTCATAGCGCTCAGTATATGACCCTGCCAACCTGGAGCCTCCTCAGTTTCTTCTTGTTGGCTGCTCTGACAGAGGAAGGTTGATGGGTTTGATATGGACCCCTGACCCTGGTTGGAAGAGGGCTGGGACAGCTTGCACCTACTATTCCTGCCACGCTTCCTAGAGAAGTCCTTTCTAGCATATGACATGCAGGTAAACTGAGAGGGTTGTGGCTTGAAATGCTTACACTGCATAGCCAGAGCATACATGCCCGGAGATTTCAATGTAGCCATCAAATCCTTGAGGCTTTGCAGCCTGGAGACAGTTTGCTTCATGAACAGGCTGGCTTCATCAATGCACAGGTCTGGCAGAGTCTCTGGGAATTTGGGTGGAAGGCCTGAGGCCAGCAGCCATGAGCTGTGTTTCATAGTGATTCCAGAAGACAAGGTACATGCTACTGTCTCTGCAGAATCCAATGAGATCTGTAAAGAGGTCCATGGTGCTGCCTTGCCCTCCTCTACAGTAGCACCAAACTTGTCCCTGGACACTGCTGGCTCCAGTAGGGATGTAAGCAACTAGTCGAATAGCTGACTATCCGATAAGCCTAGGCTTATCAGATAGTCGAGTCACTACTTGACTACTCGCTTCCCCCTCCTTGCTACCTCTGTATCAAAGGCAGCAAGGGGGGGAGGGGCAGAAGTTTAAAAGCCGGTTTCCCCCAGCACTGTCTCCGCGGGGGGAGATGCAAAGAGGGCAGAGGCACAGCGCGGGATCAGGCGCAAGCCAGAACTGAGCAGTTCCGGCTCATGCTAGTCCCAGTCCACTGGGCCTCTGCCTTTTAAATGTAGTAAGATCCTGGCATCTCCTACTACACTTAAAAAGCAGAACCACAGCAGTCCCAGAGCCAGCGCAACCTGGAACTGCTCAGTCCTGGATCATGCTGCCCTCAGGAACTAACCCCCTTATTGACTAATCCGATCGACTACTCGATTAGCTTATTAACCACTACTTAACATCCATTGGCTCCCACTCCTTAAATTTTAACATGCAGTTCCAGGAACTGAAACAATATCTATTCAGGATTGCCTTCAGACCCCAATTGAGTATACCTGATGCCTGAACAGATCTAGTGCAGGGATTGCCTTGATTTTAGGTGTGAGACCTTGCTACCTCTGCATCTCCGGTTTGTTCATCGCAGCCACCATCAGTGAGCAAGGCTGCAGATGCATGTAGGAAGTATTTGATTTCCTGGGAGGGATGGAGGCTGGGGTCTGCCAAAGGGTCTTTGCATTGGCCTCGATAGTTTTAAATGAGGGGTAGGGCCATCCTAGATGGACCTTCTGTGGCCTAAATATCTACAATAGGGTTCTCTGGCCCTACCACCTCCTTGGCTTGCAGACCCATGTTTTGTGCCACTCTGCACATCCTGGTGGGCACAGCTGTCTATAGGAGGTGGCCCGGAGGTGGATCCCCATGACTATCTTGTCCAGGAAGGATAATGAGGAAGCTAAAGGGGAATAGGGTCCTCCTGTCATGCCTCCTCCTCTGAACCAAGTACCGTAGGGTCTGGCCTGGGAGCGGAGGTCATTTCTAGGGGAGGAAGGGTGGCTGGTGTAACCTCAGCATTGTTAGGAATGGGGCAACTGGCTGATGCTGCCAGCACTCTGGGCTCTGATACTGCCTACTGGGAGCCCTTAGATGCAGTGCCCTATGCCTGGTGGTATGCCCATGGGATCCAGACTGGCCAATACATTGGTCCCTGCCAGGGATGTAAGCAAGTAGTTGGGTAGTTGACTATTCGCTTCCCCCCTGCCCTGCTGTCTCTGTATCACTGCCACAGTATCACTCTCCCCTCCCCCCACTGCCTTGCACTGGCCCCAAGAGCTAACCCAATAGCTCTTACTACATTTAAAATGCAGAGCTGCAGCGGTGGTAGCGAGCACCTTTCCTTATTGAGTAGTTGATGGGAAACCCCATTGACTACTCGATTAGCTAATTAACCGTTACTTAACTTCCCTAGTCCTTACCAATGCACAGGACATGCCCCTGCACCCAAATCAGGCCATCTATGAGTCAGCCTATGCTGGCTCCTCTCAGAGTATTTAGGTTCCGCTGCTGAGGCCATCGTATTTGCTCAGTGGTGGTGATATAATCATGTGGAGATCTAGGCTGACCTTCTTTATCCTTGGTATGAAGACTAATTATGCAAAATGACAAAGTGTAACAAATTCTCTGTTTGTTTTTTACTAAGGGATAAGTCCTACTCTCTCCTCTCTTTTGCAGGTGAACAAGGCCCAAATAACTGGGAGCACCATATTTCTAATGTCTGGGTGGGGACAAAGAGTTGCTTCACCAACATCTTCCTGAAGAGCAGAGCACAGCAGCCATGCTTCACTGTCAGTGGTGCCTGAGCTGCATTACCAGTTGTAGAGTGACTGCAGGTTCCCCAGGATTTAGAGTTCTCCTCCCTTTGACTCTCTTGGAGAGATCTTGTGGGTGAGGCAGGCTAAGAAGGCCAGAATTTAGCTCTCTGGTGTAAAGCCATCCCACAGCTGTATTTTATTCTAATTCAATCCTTTATTTTTAATGGGGCTATGGAAATTAAATGGAAAGGAAGATTTAGATTTTTTGCAAAACCGATGGCTAGACACTCCTACTTTTCATGGACAGGACTATGTTTCATCTGGAAATCTATTAAACAATAGTATTTCTGAAATACAGGAATTAACTAGCCACTGCTCTTCAGTTCTCCCTCCAGTGTTCCTATAATCAACTAGGGATAAAAAAACACAAAGCAAGCCATTACCATTCTCACTTCCAAGAAACTGCTGTTTGAAATGATCCAATTCAGCACATTGAGATCAAGTCTCTATGGACTGGGTGTGCTGGTATTTTAGACATTAAAAGCCCTGGCACTCGGATTCCTATTTAACCACTAGGAAAACTTTAAAGGTTAGTGTTCATGGGAACAGCTTTAAGATTTCTGGAAAAGTCAGATGAGTAACTGACACTTAAAATTGGAAGGCTAAATATTTCTTTAATACTAAATCTGTCTGTTAATGTGGCAGTACTGCATACATGAGGTCACTCTTAATTCATCCTCTACTACTGTATGCTACTTTAGCCACTCTGTGGCCTGAGTATAGGTTCCTTCACTTTGCTAAATTAATACATATTCCTGACGCCAAGGTCAGGATCAATGAAAACCACAGCAAATTCCTCAGAGGAAATAATACATATTCCATATGTCTAGAGATAGCTTAAACTTGGAAAATGAATTCATCTCCACTATCACTAATGAAAAAATTTCACATATTTTTTTAAATAAAAAAAAATTAGAACCACATGCCAAGCTGCAGCATTAATTGCAAATTTTACACATATGTAGACTTAATATTCAGAGTATAGTATCAAGCTAGGAAAAGCCCTCAGTCCTCTGACATCAGGGAATCAGTGCCAATGAATCTAACATCACAATTGACAGCTGTTCTGGGAAGAGTCTCACTTAATGTGGAAAAAAGACAAAAGCTTAAGTAGTTTGAACGCACATTCAGACTGCTGATGTACACTTTATGTAAACATACTTCATAGACCTACTGCAGTCATTAATGACATTTTAATGAATATGTTTTGAATGCAGTAGCTTAAATGTAATACAGAGAAGTGTTTTTTTTCACAACTAATGACCTCAGTGATCACAGAAAAGCTATTTACTCCAACACACCTATGGGCTACGTCTACACTGGCAGGTCTTGCGCAAGAACATATGCAAATGAGGCACGGCGATGAACATTGCCATGCCTCATTTGCATACTTAATGAGCCGCTATTTTGTGCAAAACTCCCCTCTTGCGCAAGAGCCGTTCTGCTGCTTATTTTCAGGCAGAACGGCTCTTGCGCAAGAGGGGGGTTTTGCACAAGAAGGAGCAGTGTAGACTGCTCCTTCTTGCGCAAAAGCCCCTTGTGCAAAATGGCAGCTCAGTAAGTATGCAAATGAGGCACAGCAATATTCATTGACACGCCTCATTTGCATATGTTCTTGCAAGAAAGCACAATGTAGATTTAGCCTTAGGGTGTTCACCTGTGTCTGAAATCAGTTTGTATTTCCTTTTATCTAGTTAATTTGCTAATAAAAGAAACTGACACATTGCTTCTCATACCTGTCCATTATGCAGTTCATCACTTGTCATATTCACTCTCCCACTATATCAATCTATAAACAACATGGTGTGTGTTTAAAAAACGCAGAACAAGAATCTGGCCTACACATGCCATTAGCACAGAATGAAATTTTTATATATTTATATTTTAGCTGGGGCAGTGTGATTCAGACACTTAGGTAAACCAAATACAATCAGTTATCCTCCCTCATGTAAAAACATTAGCAACAACAGTAGGCTGAAGGTGTTATTTACACCTAGCTGATAGTGGGTAACTGTGGAGGAGAGTTGGTCTTTTTGATTGAGGACTTCATGTGCTCTGTACAAAGAGATATGTGCCCAAGTTGTGTCAATATTTAATTTATCAGTCATCTGTCAATAAATGTTCCAATCACTTCACATGACATGAAACATCTGATATTTTAATCAGAAGCATAACATTTAATCAGAGCGCTAGGCTTTAAGATCTTTTGAAGTAAGGGCTTTACAGACAGTTAAAGTTCTTACTCCAAAGTTCTTAATGGGGAGACTGAAAGACTGGTATACAGTATAATTTCCAGTACCGTATCCAGAAGTTCAGCAAGTTACTTGGGATCCAGTCCATTAAATACTGAAATTATAGATGATCCTGCACCAGAATTGTGGCTCCAAACTCCAGATGTGGGTCAAGGTCTGAGTCTGCCGCTCAGATTTACACTTATATATTAGTATGAATTTTAAGAGACCTCAACCAACCTGGGATTTGGGGCAGTTTGCATCTAGACTTTCTTCTGTCCCATCATTTTTTTTCTAGAGCTTTTCACAACCATAATTCCCCATTTATTAGTTTCACTATATTCATACTCCTCTGGGTTTTCATTCCCCCTGACAGTGTCTTTGGTTACCTTTTCCCCTCTTAACATATGCCCTACTTTCAGAGGTCTCCTGGGAAAGGGACAAAGCATAGAAAACTATCCAGAGAATGTGAAATTCCTTGAGCCACAGCATCTATCACACAAAAGCATTCCTTCCTAATATTTGTAGAGCAGGTTTTTAGCTGGCTACAGTCCAGTCTGAAAAACTGTAAGGAACAAAGCAAGTTAGAGCGTCCTAGTCAGCCTGGGTGTAACCCAACTATTATGATTTCTACTGGATCTCTAATATACAGGAACAATTAAGTCACTCATAATTTAGTGTGGTACAGAAAGTCTTCAGCCAAAAATACCATTGGCAACTTCATATTTTTAGAATTCTATGCAAATGACAGATCTCTTTTCCCCAGTCTCCTTATGTTCCTTTTTTAAACATAATTGAAGACGGACTGAATCCATAGTAATCAGATATTTAAAAGTAGAAATGTGAAAGTATAACCGTGCACCTGGTTAACCAATGAGCCTGGGCTCATTGGATAATGTTCACAGCTACATGCAGGCTCCCAGTACGCGCGGGGAGCTGGCTGCCGATCCATTTGTAACTGCTAAAATTTCAGCAGTTACACATTTACTTAATTAAACACATTTTAATATCCCTATTTAAAAGTGATGCTCTCAAGTCAATAAGGTCCCAGTATTTATTTTAGCTTGAAATGGCCATCCCCTGGTACTAAAATATCCTCCAGACTTAATTTTTTATATAAGAAATACAGATTAGAATGAAAAATCCACTGTCACTGAAAAAATGTGTAACAATAAAAAACAAAGCAACTGCTACTTCCCCAGGCTTAAAAAAATCAACCTAAAACAATGCCCTCTTCTTTTATCTTCCTCCTTTCTTTGGATTTATGGTAGCAAGTAAAGTAATAAACACTATTCCTGTAGTTGTCTGTCATCATTGAGAATACAGGTGCACAAATAAGGAAGAAAACAAAAGGGAAGTTAATATCAGCTTGTTGCATTTGCCAAACAAAACATCACAAAATTAGTAGCTAAAGAAATGTTACATTCATGCTGTTAACAGGATATTGCAAACAATGTAAATGTTAAGTATTTGGATGAATTTGTCCTTATAAGGGTTTCTTTGTGGCTTACAATAAGCCAATTGAAATGCTGTGAGAAAAAGGAAGTTCTGCCTCATTATAGTGGAGCCGTGAGCTTTTATGGGCTTAGACCTTTGGCAAGATTTTACCATGGAAATCTTGTAACAATTAAAGTCATATTTCAGCCCAAACACTTCCACACTTTTCTCAGAGATTAAAAGGGAGAGAGTGGTTTCATTTGGATCAGTAAGGGCAAGTTCAGGATTTAAGTGTATCGTAACTACACTGGTGTGTGAATTAGACGGATATTTTCTTTTTCTTTTAATCCATTTACTATAGCTGTAGCTATAACACCACAAAAATCTCCCTTTTCCCCATATCCTGTCCCCTTTTTCCAATCAGTAATTTGTCACTGAAAAGCTGCTGTGGCAAGAGTCACAGAAAGATTTCACACACAGGTAGTGGAGTAGCAGCAGAGCCACTCTGGGGCTGTGTCTACACTGGCGTGATCTTGCGCCAGAGCTATGCAAATGAGGCTCAGCATGGAATATCGCCAAGCCTCATTTGCATAACCAATGAGCCGCCATTTTTGCAGAAGAGGCTCTTGCGCAAGACGGAGCTGTCTACACTGCCCCGTCTTGCGCAAGAAAAACCCTCTTGCGCAAAGCCGTTATGCCTGAAAATAATCAGCATAACGGCTTTGCGCAAGAGGGTTTTTCTTGCGCAAGACGGGGCAGTGTAGACAGCTCCGTCTTGCGCAAAAGCCTCTTCCGCAAAAATGGCGGCTCATTAGTTATGCAAATAAGGCTCGGCGATATTCCACGCTGAGCCTCATTTGCATAGCTCTGGCGCAAGATCGCGCCAGTCTAGACACAGCCTGGAGGTCTACACAGCAGTTTAAGCCCAGGCTCAAGCCAAACCTTCCTTGCATCTGCACTGCAAATGTGCAAACCTATGAGAAACCCAGGGTCCATCTGAGCCCTATTGGTTTCCCATGTACACACAGTCCCAGCCTGACTCAGGTCCTGGAAGTCCTCCAGATGTATCCCAGAGTTTCTGGCAACAGCATTGCTGGCAGCCATCACAGCAGCTGAAAGTGCCATTATTGTTTGGCTGAGCACACTCCCTCTTCCTGTACCTCTTGTTGCAGTGATGGTGGAGGGTACAACTCAACCTTGCTACTGCACAGAGCCTGCAGAGAATAAAGTTGACTAGTGGGAGGTGGCTCCTAGCTGCCAGCATGATGAGGGTCATCCCTTCCTGGGCCATACTGAGCCAGGATCTCTGCTGATCCTCCTGCCTACATAGCAGCCAGTTGGTCCTGCTCCATTCTCTGGCCTTGCTCTCCTCCCTGCAGCTGTGTCTATAGAGATGTCCAGGCAGCATGCACTGAGAGGATGGTAAGTAAGAGCCAGTCCCCAAAATTCCCTGCAGCAGGTAGGGATACGGATGTCCCAGGGGTGCTGGAGCACACTGCACCTCAAGTTCTACTTTATAGCCAGCAGCAGCCAGATTAGAATAAGAGGCGATTTTCCTCTGATACCTTCACTTTGTCAAATTTCAAAACAAATATACAAAAGTAAACAAATAAAACAGGTACCCACACCTTCACTGCACATCCCATTTTAAATATTAAGAATTGCAAAGTTTCATTTTAATAGTTCACCAGCCCTAGAGACTCATGACTCTAACTATTCTCAGAGCAGGTGCACATGGGCATTTTCTTGCCAATCAATGTGATTCCACCTCGAGCTGGAGAGCCCAGTTCTCAGATTAGATGGCAGTTCAGCATAAACCCTTCTCCAACTGCAGTCATTCTACTGAGATCAAAAGAGCTAATTATGCAGTTTATGTACTCACCTGCTCTTTATGGGCATATGAGTCCCATCAATAGCGCTGCCACAGTTAGGAAACAGGGTGGGCAGTACTGATCCAAATGAAACCACTTCCCTCAGTGCACCACATTCTTAGGGCTACAGCAGTGTGTCTCAACCTTTCTAAACTACTGTGTTTGTACCCCTTTCAGGAGTATGATTTGCCTTGCATAACCCCAAAATACACATCACTTAAAAATGACTTGTTTGCTAAAAATCAGACATCAAAATAAAAAAAAAGTGTCAGTGAAAACTAAAAATTGCTTAGTTTCTCATTTTTACCATGTAATTATAAAATTAAACAATTTGAATACAAATACTGTATTTACATTTCAGAGCATAGTATATAGGGCAGTATAAACTGCACTAATGCTTCTTCTGTAGCTTATTGTAAAACTAGGCAAATAGCTAGATGAGTTTATGTACCCCTGGAAGATCCCTGTGCATCCCTTTTTGAGAACCACTGGACTAAAGTAGTGACATGGGGGTGGAGGGTGATAGGTGCTTTGGGATAGGGTTACTTTGACTAAGGTCTATGCACTGCAGTGTGGCTGCCAGAGTCCTAGGTTTGAACATGAGTTGAAAATTCTTAACCTATGGTTAAAATGTAGATGGTCAAGTCCAGAGTTCTCTTTCACAGGTCAGCTGACTCCACGTCCCACTAACTCTAGGCTTAAACTGCTTTGTGGTCATAGCCTCTGTGGCCACTACACCACCACAACCCCTGTATTGCCCAGTGCTCTCCTGCCAGAGGAAGGACTAGAGGGTATGCATAGCAACAGACCCTCTGGACCTGCCACAGCCCACGTCCCAAGATGTGGAGCTGTACTAGGAGACTTTCTAAGCTGGGCGGTACAATGTGAAATAGGTTGAGATCTTCTGTTCATTCCAGCAACTTTCCAGACACCATTGCCCCTATGGCATATCTGAACTGTAGCAACTCCTGCAGGTTTGGCAGATAGGATTTGGACTTCAGTCTCCATACTGTGTTCAGTACTTGGACTAAATGACACTGTGTGTGTATCACTCTCAAACAGGAAGGGAAACAAGGATAAAGTAAATGTTTTCATAAGAAACAAAGGTCAAATAACCTAGACTGAACTTTAGGGTGAGAGGACAAAGCAGGACTAAGTAGTGGTTAGAGTGCTAGCCTGATATTTGGATTCAATTCTTCACACACTTGTTCTTCACACATTGTCTGTGTGACCTTTGGCATGACTCTTTGGCCTTGCTTCACTAGAAAGAAGGTGTTTATCACTACGGGTGTGCTTAGACTACACCTCTCTGTCGACAGAGAGATGTAGATTAGGCATGTTGAAATTGCTAATGAAGCAGGGATGTAAATATCCCACACTTCATTAGCATAAACATGGCCGTCGCTTTTTTTTTTAAATGGAGCTTTTTCGAAAAAAAAAGTCAGTCTAGACGCGGATCTTACAAAAAATAAACCCTTTTTCAAAAGATCCTGTAAACCTCATTTTATGAGGGATAAGGGATCTTTTGAAAAGGGTTTATTTTCAAAAGATCCGTGTCTAGACTGCTGGTTTTTTTTAAAAAGCTCCATTTTGAAAAAAAGCAGCGGCCATGTTTATGCTAATGAAGCATGGGATGTTTACATCCCCGCTTCATTAGCAATTTCGACGTGCCTAATCTACATCTCTCTGTCAACAGAGAGGTGTAGTCTAGACACACCCTACATGTTCACTAATATGTGTTAAAACTACGTAGCAACCTAAACCTTACCTAGTCCAGCAAGGTGTTAAAACTACACCTCTAAAATCTAAGGGCTGAATAATTTACAGTAAGTTTCTTTAGTCTTACATAAAACTGCCGTGAGGTGAGAGGGAAAGGAGTGACATGTATAATCACATTCAGTTTCCATTACTTTACCCAACAAGGAAGCACATGAGTCATGTTAATCTTTCAGATGACTGCATGCTCAAGCAAGAAACACCTGTAATATTACTCCCATTCAGTGACTTTGCAATGGAGTCAAGAGATTTTACTTTTGCATTATTTACTTGTCATTGGCCAGTAGAGCAGGAATTTCAAGTATTGCAGTCAAGTGTAATGTGCTGCTAGAGCAGTGTATCACCACAGAATTGGCAAAATGCACCATTACTCTTGCAAATTAGATGCACGGTAAGTTACAGATAAGAAAATTGCAATTACAAAATTGGAAGTCAGAAAATGGGTCAGAAAGCAGTTGATCCTATGTGGATGCACTAAAGGAGGCCACAGGAAATCCTTTCCTCTCTACCAGACCTACACATAAGGCATTCTTAGTGTGGCATCAGATAAAGAATACCTTTTGAAGCCACAGAGAATATTTTAAATCAGAAGAATATAATCACTCTTGTACTTGACTCTGGATTTAAAACTCCTACTGTTGCAAACATTTGGTTGGGATCTTGAATGACCACGAGTGGTCAGGACCTCTGTGTTACATTTTAGTTAAAAAACCCTACCCCATAGTGATACATTGCTGGATCATTGGCTCAGTACTGACTCAAAGGAAGAGCACCAATTATTCACTTATCAACATCACTTCCTGCAGAATCCTAGGTTTTTCTATGTATTCTCCCATGTACATTCTGACCAGGTTCAGTCCTGCTCACCTTTATGAGATCAGACAAGAACAGAGCCTGAAGTGGAAGGGCTTCACATACTGATTATAAAGTTGTTTCTTATCCCTTTTTAATGTGAATGAAGTGTAGCTAAGTGAACATGGCACTCAGAGATTGCATAAAGGAGCATGCCAAATGCACCTTGCAACCCTCATGTGTTAAATATACATATTTTTAGAGTCTCCTGTTAACCAGATGAGATGCACACAGCAACATAATACAGATTTTCACACACATGACTCTTTGCATTTACATGCTTTACAGGAAAAGTAATGAGTTATTACCAGATGGGTGGAATGGTTAAAAATGGAGTGCTCAGGGAATATATTCCCCACCATATCTCATAAGATACAATAATGAGATTATAAAACAGAACATTGCATGTTCAAGAAACTCTTTAGTAAAGGTTTATTATTATGTTTGTTTAATGAATAAAGGTATAAAATGGCTCAGAACAAAGACAGAAAAGAATGAATAGCATTAGTAGAGATGAAGACTAATCCAAGGGCCATTGAAATGAACAGAAAAGATGTCAGTTAATTTAACGGGGCTTTACATCAGGTATGTGCAGCACAGTAGGCACTAAAATTGCATTTGAGCATAGTGTGACTGGGCCTCAACCATACCTTATTTTTCTCCTCTTTCCTGATGTGACTCAACTACATTCATTAGAGCCGTCCTAGCGTGGTAAAGTGTTGAGGAAAGGTTCTGTCTTGACAGTCTAGTCAACATTTCCTTCCCTCAACTCTGTTCTCCTCCCCATCACCGACACAGAAGTTTTTCTTCTGCTCTCTTCACTTACGCTAGTGAATATTTCTCATTTTCTGATCTCCCTCACACTCAGGGCACGTCTACACAGCAGGGCTAAAGCCAAAATAAGCTATGCAACTTGAGCTATGTCAATTGTGTAGCTTAAGTCGAAATAGCTTATTTTGGCTTTTCGCAATGTCTAAACAGCAGGAAGTCTGAGTTAGAGCACTCTTCCTCTGACTTTCCTTACTCCTCATAAAATGAGGGTTACAGGAGTTGGAGTAAGAATTCCTCCAGCTCGACATTATGTTGAAATAACATAGTTCACGTCTACACAGCAAGCAGTTATTTCAGAATAATGTCAGTTATTATGAAATAATGCTGCCGTGTGGACATAGCCTCAGTCTTATCCCCTCCTTGACCGCTCACTCTCCTATGGCTCTTTCCCCTCACATTACCTTGCAATCACTAACAAGCATGAGCTATCCTGTCTCTCACAGTGAAGATCAAGCATTTTAGTTTTTCTTCTTGATAAAACTAAATATGAAAAGTTAGATTATTTAGAAGTTGATAACACCTCAAGCTCACCAGAAAATGCCACTCACTAGCTTATGGTGATATTTTCCCAAGCCCTGGACTAACAATGTAGTTCTCTGAGACTAAAATGCATCCATATTTCATTGGTACTGAGCACATCAATAATTTTGTTGTAATTTGTATAAACAAGTGCTTCCAGTAGCCCATATAACACAACAGGAACTCTAACCCCAGTACAACATGCAGAGGAGAAGGCTATGAATGCCCTCAAAAAATCAAAATAGGTAATATAAATCACCTATCAAATAAAACACATCTGAAACTCTGGCCTTGTTGAATGAAGACATCAGAATTGTGTTGCAGCTGTAATGTCATTATTTGAGAACTCACAGCATTATATGTCATAATTATTTGAGAACTCACAGCATTGCTGTGAGCATTCTTTGCTCTAAATGGCTTATCAAAAGACTGGATGATCTTCAGTCCACTTTTAAAAAGTGGACTAAATAGTTTAAGTTAGATAATGCCATGTAAAAAGTTATTAAAAAACCCTCACACTGGATACTTTAACACTAATGTTAAAATGCCTAGTGATATTTGAATACTTATGGGGAAAAACTGTTTATCATCACTGCCATCTTTGCTGTGAATAAACTTACTATTATATGTTCAGGTTAAACACAGCTCATTTTGTATTGTTTGTACTTCGTAATAATGTTCACTCCAAAATGAAACCAAAGAAAGTACCTTTGTAAAAACTAAGAGCCAGATCAGAAGCAAATTAAAAAAAAATATTTGGAACATTTATTTTTCACGAAATATAAAAGGGAATAATACAGGAAGAGAGAGAGAGGTTCAGGGGGCCCTTGAAATATAATACCAACACCAGGCATAGCGCCAGTCCTCAAGTAAACGTAGGAAAAATTTTGCCCAGAAGGCATTTGTGGCTAATCCTACTCATTAACAAACAGTATAAGCTGTCAATAAAGTAGTGTGGTCTATAAGTCGTCTTTTTTATCATTCGTTTATATTTCTTTAGTGGCATAAGCAATAAATAAATCTGAATGTGAATAATGCAATAGCTAGAATGATTTTTAATTTTTTGTAATTATGAGGATAGAAAGACACCATGAGATGTCCAGATATTTGGAACACCACCAATATTTTTTGCCACTTTTATGTATGCCTGATTAGGTTTCACCAAAATGCAAGTCTGTTCCTTTCACTCATTTCAAAGAATTTGGCTGCTTATGGAAGAGTAAACAGTTGTCAGTTAGCCTCACTTTTTAAACTAAGGATTAAGTGTCCTGCCCAAGAAATATCTTCCCAATACATGAATCATGCATTTTTCTTTGTACACATGTCCTAGGCAAACTAGTGAAAATTTAAATTGAGGTTTCTATTTTAGTTGAATATAGAATGAAATATGTTAATTGCATTAACACTGACATGAAATCTTCACATAGCCTCATTGGTACCATTAGGAAGGGAATATGGGACATGTGGGAAAGACACTGACATCCCTTGGGACATGATCTGCTCAGAGTCTTACTTTAGAAAACCATAGGGATCAGTTTACTGTTGAGATAAAGGTTCATTTATAAGAGAGCAGTTTACTATAAAGAAAGGCAACCTTTGTCATAATTATTGATTTATAATATAATTATTATTGATATTTTTTTAACATTGTGAAATTCCCAAAACATTTTAGCACTGTAAGGGTACGGCTAGACTGTGGGTTTTTTTCGGGATGCAGCATCCAGGGAACGCGTTTGCTCTTCTGCTTTTTTTTGCGGAACAGCAAACACGGTCTTTCAGAAGCCCCTGTATTCCTCGTTTTACGAGGAAGAAGGGGGCTTCCAAAAGAGGGTTTTTTCCCAAAATTTGGCCCAGTCTAGAATCATAGAATCATAGAACTGGATGGGACCTCGAGAGGTCATGGAGTCCAGTCCCCTGCCCTCATGGCAGAACCCAGTACTGTCTAAACCATCTCTGATAGATGTCTATCTAACCTGCTCCTAAATATCTCCAGAGATGGAGATTCCACAACCTCCCTAGGCAACTTATTCCAGTGTTTAACCACCCTGACAGTTAGGAACTTTTTCCTAATGTCCAGCCTAAACCTCCCTTGCTGCAGTTTAAGCTCACTGCTTCGTGTCCTATCCTCAGAGGCTAAGGAGAACAATTTTTCTCCCTCCTCCTTGTGACACCCTTTTAGATACCTGAAGACTGCTATCATGTCCCCTCTCAGTCTTCTCCTTTCCAAACTAAACAAGCCCAATTCTTTGAGTCTTCCTTCATAGGTCATGTTCTCTAGACCTTTAATCATTCTTGTTGCTCTTCTCTGGACCTTCTCCAGTTTCTCTACATCTTTCTTGAAATGGGGTGTCAAGGACTGGACACAATATTCCAACTGAGGCCTAATCAGCGCAGAGTATAGCGGAAGAATTACTTCTTGTGTCTTGCTCACAACACACCTTTAATGCATCCCAGAATCATGTTTGCTTTTTTTGCAACAGCATCACACTGTGACTCATATTTAGGTTGTGGTCCACTATGACCCCTAGATCCCTTTCTGTAGTACTCCTCCCTAAATAGTCGCTTCCCATTCTGTATGTGTGAGACTGATTGTTCCTTCCTAAGTGGAGTACTTTGCATTTGTCCTTATCAAATTTCATCCTGTTTACCTCAGACCATTTCTCCAGTTTGTCCAGATCATTTTGAATCATGACCCTATCCTCCAAAGCAGTTGCAACCCCTCTCAGCTTTGTATCATCTGCAAACTTAATAAGCATACTCTCTATGCCAATCTAAATAGCTGATGAAGATCTTGAACAGAACCAGTCCCAAAACAGACCTCTGCAAACCCCATTTGTTATGCCTTTCCAGCAGTATTGTGAACCATTAATAACTACTCTCTGAGAATGGTTATCCAGCCAGTTATGCACCTACCTTATAGTAGCCCAATAGAACTCACAGCTCTTCATAACTTGGGGCAGCTGTTTGGTCACTAATGCGGCTCATCTTTTCAGCTGCTGGGTATTGCTGCAGCTTCCATGGCTCCCTTTGGGACAAATCCTCAAGTAGGTTCAGTGCTTTTTTTGTGACAGCGTACCGGCACCTATTTTCCCTGCATAACTTAAATGAATCACATTCCCTTCAGGCGTACCGGCACCTCTTCCTGGGGCAGCTGGGCTCCCAAAGGAAGTCTGCTCAGGCCATGCAGCTCTTTTTTTCCCTCCCTTTTTCTCAATAACTTTCCCCCTGGAGTACCAGCATCTTTTATCTTACAAAAAAAAGCACTGAGTAGGTTGAACACATTTTAAATGTACTAGTTGTTTTCAGCAACCAGTGGAATCAGTGGCCACATTTATGGCACACTTGGAGCACCTGACCCAACCGTAGACTAGGAGTCCTGTGGCACCTTAGGGTGTGTCTAGATTACATGGCTCCGTCAACGAACCAGTTCCAGCAGGGCACCACGTCAGGACTTACTGTGTGGGGCTGCTGCCTGAGGCTATCTGAGGTCTGTGCTTAAAGGGACCCCCCTCCCCCCAGACAGCCAGTTCTCAGGTTTCCCTGTTTGCTTGCCTACCTCGATGAGGGACAGCAAAGCATTTTGTCTCTGCGTGCTCTGGTTGCCCTCACTCAGGACACCAAATCACTCTGCAACATGGAGCCAGAGCTGCCCCTGGGCACTCTGGTGCTTCTCTTGGATGCGTTGCTGCAAGCCTGGCTGCATTTTCTGCAGGCTGCCATCTGGGAGGTCCATCGGGGGGGCTGTCAGTATCCAGGAGGCCCTGCAGGAGAGCTTCCACCCTGAGGAGCGCTAAGAGCCTCCCTGGTCTGCCCCACTGGGGGCTTGTACTTCATTCCTCTCTCACGTCCTTCCACTTACCCCTCCCTAACCCCCCTTCCTGATGTCAAATAAAATACACGTATTTTCATGAACACAAACTCTCTTTATTTAACAAAACGGGGGGAGGAATGAACCTCTGGTGAGACTGGGGAAAGGAGGCGGGAGAGGGGAGAAGAGAGGGTGGGAGAGGGGAGGGGGAAACCTGGGAGGAGGGAGCTGGAAGGGGGAAGCAAGGGGAAGAAGGGGGAGGGGAAGCTCAGGGCTCAGGGTTGGGGGTCTCGCCAGACCAACTTGATTGTCATGCAAACCTGCTCCTGGGTTCGCACGTGGCCTTTGGTGGCCAGGCTGGCAGCTATCCTGCCATAGATGGCCACATTCCTCTGTCTAGTGTGGAGATCATGGACGTTGGGGGCATCCCCCCCAAACCTGAATAAGGTCCATGATCTCCACCCTGGACCAGGAAGGCGCCCGCCTTCTCCGGGCCCTGGCAGGCTCCTGGGAGCTGGCAGACTGCTCCTGGGGAGCGGTGGATGGCTGGCTGCCAGTGGCTTGCTGGCTCAAGTTTTGGGGCCACTGGGTCAGGGGCAGTGACTGCTGGCTCTGGGCTGGCAGGCTTGGAGCTGGCACAGGCACTGTGGCCAGAATTTACCCCTTTAAGGGCTCCGGGGGGGGGGGGAGGGAGAGAAGTGTTCCTGGTTGAGGCTGGAGTGGCCACCAGGGCACCCTGGGAAGGCTGGAGGCCCCCTATTTCTAAATAAGTGTCTACACAGCACTTATTTTGAAATAGCTATTTCCAATTTGGCGTTATTCCTCGTAGAATGAGGTTTACCAAATTCGAAATAAGCACAATTTCGAATTTATTTCGAAATAGCAGTTTGGCTGTGTAGACTCTAGGAAAGTTATTTCGAAATAAGGGCTGTTATTTTGAAATAACTTTGCTGTGTAGACTTACCCTGAGTCTATAAGGTGCCACAGGACTCCTCGTCACTTTTGCAGGTTCATACTAACACGGCTACCCCTCTGATACTTCAACCCTAGACTGACGTGAGTTTACAGGACATGAGTTTACAGGAGAGTGAATGCAGTGCAGATTATTGATAGAGCCAACACTTGATTTTTAAGAGGGCCACAAATCTTGTCTTAAGAATAGAACCCAAAACAAAAATCTGTACGATTTCTGAGAGCTTTAGTACAGTGCAGTGTAATGTTACAGCTACAAATAAAAAACAGATGCAAATAAAACCAAACACCTGCCTCATTTCTGGTGTGTCAGCTGGTGGGTGAGGAAAGCAAAATTATTCTCCCAACAGCTGCTCATTTTTTTTCCTACATGCAGAATGCAAATCCTACATGAAAAGTGGGTTAGTTACCTGAGGGTATTGTAGTAAAGTTTATAGAGCTGTGTGAAATTCATCTAGTTTTGGTTTGTAGTCCCCTAATTTTCACAATTAGGTTTGGGCTTGAATTAATCCAAAAGCTAAAACAATATTTAGCCAAAGCCAACTATATGTGGTTGTACATATGCTCCAACCCCTCAGACAGAGACCTACACCTACAAGATCTTCAACAAGCATTCTGGAAACTACGATACCCACACGAGGAAGTGAGGAGACAGATTAACAGAGCCAGACGTGTACCCAGAAGCCTCCTGCTACGGGACAAGCCCAAGAAAGAAACCAACAGAACACCACTGGCCATCACCTACAATCCTCAGCTAAAACCTCTCCAACATATCATTAGTGATCTACAACCCATCCTGGACAATGATCCCTCACTTTCACAGGCCTTGGGAGGCAGGCCAGTCCTCGCCCACAGACAACCCGCCAACCTGAAGCAAATTCTCACCAGCAACTATACACCGCACCATAATAACTCCAACTCAGGAACCAATCCATGCAACAAACCTCGGTGCCAACTCTGACCACATATATACACCAGCAACACCATCACAGGACCTAACCAGATCAGCTATACCGTCACTGGTTCATTCTCCTGCACATCTACTAACGTAATATATGCCATCATGTGCCAACAATGCCCCTCTGCTATATACATCGGCCAAACTGGACAGTCCCTACATAAAAGAATAAATGGGCACAAATCAGATATTAGGAATGGCAACATACAAAAACCTGTAGGGGAACACTTAAATCTCCCTGGACACACTATTGCAGATCTAAAGGTAGCCATCCTGCAGCAAAAAAACTTCAGGACCAGACTTCAAAGAGAAACTGCTGAGCCAAAGTTCATCTTCAAGTTTGACTCAATCAACTCAGGATTAAACAAAGACTGTGAATGGCTAGCTAACTACAAAAGCAGCTTCTCCTCTCTTGGTATTCACACCTCCAGATCAGCTACTAGAAGTGGGCCTCATCCTCCCTGATTGGATCTACCTCGTCATCTCTAGCCTGATTCTGGCCTGCATATTTATACCTGCCTCTGGAAATTTCCACTACATGCATCTGACGAAGTGGGTCTTTGCCCACGAAAGCTTATGCTCCAACACTTCGGTTAGTCTATAAGGTGCCACAGGACTCCTCGCCGCTTTTACAAGCTTTCAAGATGCACAGATCTCTTGTCTCTCTCACCAATAAAAGTTGTTCCAATAAAAGATATCTTACCCATCTTGTTTCCTTATAAATCATTTGAATGCCAGTATTGTGACCTTTGGGATCAAATTAATCCCAAGAGATGAATTTAGCACTTTATAGTCCCAGTAATGTCTCCTATTATTTTGGGTGTTTTTATTGTGGACCACAGTTTCAGTAGCAAGATGTAGTGAACTGTGTTTACCACATGCAGAGCCAGTTGAGATTAGGCATATTTATTTTTGTTTTACTTTTTGTATTGTATGATTAATGTGCGAAATGTGAAACTCTTTGGAGTACAGATATGATCTAACCAATATAAATTAGAGTAAATTCTTTGAGATAGAGGATCTGACAGGAAGAAAATACCTCAACAGGTTTACAAAATTTCAGGTAGGCAGAGCTATATTGTAAAGTGTTCATGAAATAGCATATCATTGTAAATATGACTGGGAAGGTACTGTAATATTAAACAGTGAAGTAAAACATTCCTGCATTCGTTTGTCAGAATCATATAAACTATGTAAATACTTCTATAAAATTAAAATCCTCTTGTATTCTGCAATTCTGCTGCTGTATGATTTGCTTCTGATACTTCATTTGCTACAGAGTTTTACTCCAAAACCAACTGTGTTTCAAATGTTACCTAGTGTAAAATGATGCAGAATTGATTTTCTGTGTATGCAGATAGCTTGAAAGATAGCACCAAGGAAGATTAATATCCTCATTCACCCATATGGGTGTTAACTCATTGTCAGTTCAAATGTCAATGTTTCTAACTATTTCAACACTAATTAGTTCAACAAAAACCTTCCAGATGATGTGCTTATCCCTTGTCCCATAATTCCAAAGTATCTTCTGCACCTTTCTAGGTTCTAGAACAGGGGTGGGCAATAATTTTTGCCCAGGGGCCACTTCAAAAATTTTTTAAGTAGCCCTGAGCCACCCTGGAAGGGACAGGGCCTAAACGGGAAGGGGCAGGGCTACCCCACCCCCAGACCATGATTGGCAGGGCCTCGAGGCGGGGGAGCACCGGAAGCCTCCTCCCGCCCTCCGAGGTGCCGCGAGCTCCTCACAGGGCTTGGGGATGGCGAAGGAAGTTTCATGCAGCTCCCCCGCCCCCAGACCCTGATTGACCTGGGGGCGGGCGAGTGCGTGAAGCGTCCTCCACTCTCCCCCCACCCTGCGAGCAGTGCGTGGCGCTTCAAAGTGCCCCATGCTGCTGGCAGGGCGGGAGGAGGCTTCGTGCGCTCTCCTGCCCCCACACTCTGATTGTCCTGGGGATGGGCAAGCCGCAGGGCCTCCGCAGGCCGGATCCACCCACTTGGCAGGCTGGATCCGGCCCGTGGGAGCCCTTTTGCCCACCCCTGTTTTAGAAGAATGCACTGTTCCCTGTCCTACTGCTGAAATGAAACACCAATTATGTGTCAAGGTAAAATTTTGTGACAGGTTGAAAACTTAAGATGTAGGGACAAAAGGCAACTGAAATGTAAATAAACCTAATTAGCAAGAATAACACAGCGTCTTGCAGTTATGAATGTCTGGAACAACATGTCACATACTCCATGTGGGGTTTCCTCCTGCATATGTGCATATCTGCTGGTCACCCTGCTCTGTTACATTGTGCAGAGGCACTATAGGAGAGGTTCAGTCAAGAAAAGGTGTAGGCCCCTCTTTCATCAACTAACCATTGCCTCTCCCGGCACTGAAGGAGAAATAATATGTTACAGCTGCATTTTGTGGGATTATATGACTAGAGCCCTGTGCAGATAAAAGTTTTTTTTACCCATATCTGATCCGCATCTGTATCTGCATCTGCAAACACAGTCCACAAATAAAATCAGACTAGAAAACTTCCAGCACTGTTTGGGTCCTTCAGGGCAGGGACGTATTGGTGTGGGGCATACAGGAGTCAGGGCAGGGCCTTTGAAATGTGTGGGAGGGGCAAATACAGGAGGCTGGAGAGGTGTGGGGTGAGAGAGTGAGGGTTGGGGGGCAAGGAGGGACTTAGGGTGAGGGATCCCATCTGACACAGGCCTTTTCTCTCCCCTTGGCTGCCAAGGATTCCCCCCAACAGCCACCAGGGGCCTTTTCTCTGGCCCCTAGCTCCTCCTCTGTTTCCAGGGCCCTTTTCTCTGCCCCTCCTCTGGCATTGCAGTCAAGGAACAGAAGTGGAGAAAGAGTTTGAGGCAGGGGGCCTATTTACCTCTTGTGCTGGCAGGCATGATGGCAGAACTCCAGCCCAGCTGATCACTCCTTGGTGGTAAGGCTGCCTCCAGTGGATACTCTGCAAGATAGCTCTCCCCTGTGGACTTGTTGCCCCCAGTGGCCATTCTCAGTAATGCAGCCTTCTGAACAGCCCCTCCCTTTCCATGTTATGGAAAACAATCTCTTTCCTGGTGCTTCCAGTTGTTCTGGCACAACCAAAACCTGACCTTGCTTTAAGTTAGGATAAGAAGAAGCTGCATATCACATTTGATGGTCCTAGCGCTTACCTTTTAGGAGGAGTTCTTGAACAGACTTGCAAACAGACACACAAACAGATAGGCGCACAAATCTCTTATATAGAGAGATATATGCAGATTTGCAAGGCTCCATATATGACAACTAAGGATTTCTCCCTTAAGAAATATTTATGTATCCAGTAAATATTTAATTTTTGAAATGGAAGGCATTTGCAAAGACCTACAGTTGCACATTGTATAATACCCTATATAACTGGCTGGTGTACCAGTGCTGGCTTGACCCACTGTGTGAGGCAGGGCCAAGATCCTCAAAGGTATTCAGGTACATGATTTCAAAAGCCTGATCCTGGATCTCACATCATGGTAAAACTAATGCAGTAACTCAATTAACTTCAGGGGAATCACTCCTGATTTGCAGCGTAGATTAGACCCAAAACAATCGCTGCATCTTTACCCTAGCATGCTGATTCAGTACTAGAGAGTAGTTCTGACGAATTTAGAGTGCATTTGTTCAGCGTTTTGTGACATTAAACAAATAAAAAACTACATTAAAACTTCCCCCACTAAGCCAGGAAACTCCCCTGCCCCAACTGAGTAATGAAGAAACATCTCCATGAGAGGAGTCACTAACAGACTCTGTAGATATGGAATGCTGATTTTACAGAAACCTCCTGTCTGACAAGAAAAAAAAAGCTACATTTGCATTTTACTTTGCCTTTGTCACTCCATTGCTGTTATACTGAGTTATACTTCCTGGTACAAGTGCTGAAGGAACCAACCGGGGGCCATGCGCAGCTTGACTTGCTGCTCACAGACAGGGAGGGACTAATAGGGGAAGTAGATGTGGGTGGCAACCTGGGCAGCAGGGATCATGAGATGGTAGATTTCAGAATCCTGACCAAAGGAAGAAAGAAGAGCAGCAAAATACACACCCTGGACTTCAGAAAAGCAAACTTTGACTCCCTCAGAGAACTGATGGGCAGGATCCCCTGGGATGCTAATGTGAAGGGGAAAGAAGTCCAGGAGAGCTGACTGTATTTTAAAGATGCCTTACTGAAGGCACAGGAACAAACCATCCCGATGCACAGTAAGAAAAGCAAATATGGTAGGCGACCAGATTGGCTTACTGGGGAAATGCTTAGTGAGCTTAAACACAAAAAGGAAGCTTATAAGAAGTGGAAACTTGGATAGATGACTAGGGAGGAGTATAAATGTATTGCTCGAGAACGCAGGGGAGTTATCAGGAAGATGAAAGCACAATTGGAATTGCAGCTAGCAAAGCTTATGAAGCGTAACAAGAAAGGTTTCTACAGGCATGTTAGCAATAAGAGGATGATCAGAGAGGGTGTGGGGCACTTACTGGATTGAGGGAGGTAACCTAGTGACAGATGATATGGGAAAAGCTGAAGTACTCAATGCTTTTTTTGACTCTGTCTTCACAGACAAGGTCAGCTTCTAGACTACTGCACTAGGCAATGCAATATTGGAGGGGGTTACGCTTCCCATAGGCAGCCCTCGATGGAGAAAGAACAGGTTAGGAACTATTTAGAAAAGCTAGACATACACAAATCCATGGGTCCGGATTTAATGCACCCGAGGGTACTGAGAGAGTTTGGCGAATTTCATTTCAGAGCCTTTGGCCATTATCTTTGAAAACTTGTGGAGATCGGGAGGGATCGCGGATGATTGGAAAAGGGCAAATATAGTGCCCATCTTTTAAAAAGGGAAGAAGGACAATCCCGGGAACTACAGACCAGTCAGTCTTACCTCATTCCCCGGAAAAATCATGGAGGGGATCCTCAAGGGATCCATTTTGAAGCACTTGGAAGAGAGGAAAGTGATCAGGAATAGTCAACATGGATTCACCAATGGCAAGTCATGCCTGACCAATCTGATTAGCTTCTATGATGAGGTAACTGGTTCTGGACACGGGGAAGTCAGTGGATGTGATATACTTTGACTTTAGCAAAGCTTTTGATACGGTCTCCCACAATATTCTTGCCAGTAAGATAAGGAAATATGGATTAGATAAATTAACTGCAAGGTGGATAGAAAGCTTGCTTGATTGTCGGGCCCCACAGGAAGTGATCAATGGCTCGATGTCTGGTTGGCGGTCGGTTTCAAGTGGAGTGCCCCAAAGATCGGTTCTAGGGCTGGTTTTATTCAATATCTTCATTAATGACCTGGATGAGGGGATGGATTGTACCCTCAGCAAGTTTGCAGATGACACTAAGCTAGGGGGAGAGGTAGATACATTGGAGGGCAGGAATAGGGTCCAGAGTGACTTGGACAGATTAGAGGATTGGGCCAAAAGAAATCTCACGAGGTTCAGCAAGGACAAGTACAGAGTCCTGCACTTGGGACGGAAGAAACCCAAGCATTGTGAGAGGCTGGGGACCGACTGTCTAAGAAGCAGTTCAGCAGAAAAGGACCTGGGGATTACAGTGGATGAGAAGATGGATATGAGTCAACAGTGTGCCCTTGTAGCCCAGAAGGCTAATGGCATATTAGGGGTGAACTAGGAGAAGCACTGCCAGCAGATCTAGAGAAGTGATTATTCCCCTTTATTCAGCACTGGTGAGACCATATCTGGAGTACTGCCTCTAGTTCTGGGCCCCTCACTACAAAAAGGATGTGGATGCATTGGAGAGGTTCCAGCGTAGGGCAACCAAAATGATTAGGGGGCTGGAGCACTTGACCTACGAGGAGAGGCTGAGGGATTTGGCTTATTTAGTCTGCGGAAGAGAAGAGTGAGGGGGGATTTAATAGCAGCCTTCAACTTCCTGAAGGGAGGTTCCAAAGAGGATGGAGAGAGGCTGTTCGCAGTAGTGACCAGTGGCAGAACAAGGAGTAATGGTCTCAAGTTACAGTGGGAGAGGTCTAGGTTGGATATTAGGAAAAATTACTTCACTAGGAGGGTGGTGAAGTACTGGAATGGGTTACCTAGGGAGGTGGTGGAATCTCCACCCCTAGAGGTTTTTAAGTCTTCGCTTGACAAAGCCCTGGCTGGGATGATTTAGTTGGGGTTGGTCCTGCTTCGGACAGGGGGCTGGACTCAATGACCTCCTGAGGTCTCTTCCAGCCCTATGATTCTGTGATTCAATGAGAGATTTGACTACTGGTACTTTCTTTTGAGGCTCTCCTATAATGGGAACATTTTTATTCCCTGGGAGTAGTAAAATGAAAAATGAAAAGCAAAATATTAATGCTTTAACATTGATGAAGATACCTCAGTTTTATCCTCTGATGCTTGGGTCTCATTTTGCTGATCTACCAATTTAAGTCCCAGTTGTAATCAATCCCTATAGAAATATTGCCAGCTTCTGCTCTCACGTTCTGTGTAAGTAAAAGGAAGCTGAACTTGCAACTGAAATGATGTTTTAAATAAAAAGTCAGTGGATATACATTCTCCCTTTGGAGCATTCTGCTGTGCATAATTCCCACTAACTTTTATGGGAAAATTACACACCTGCAGCAAAGGAAGAAAGTGGTAAAAAGAAACAAAAAATTGTTAGCATTGGGTCCAGGTAGAGGTCATGCCCTTAACAGCACACATCAGCTGCTGTCCAGGCAGCAGTGGCCACCCACTCACCAAATGAATTACTACTGGTGCTGTGTGCAGGCAACAGCAGAATGACTGCCTAATATAAATCAAGTTGTAACCATTGACAATTGATCTTTTTGGAGCAATATTAGCAGCATGATTTGTCATAAAAGAAGACCCAAAGAGTTATGTGGATACCCCTATCTTAATATTCAAGCCTGTAACAGGGATTCAGAGGAGTTAGCCATGGCATTTGGCAGCCACCCAAAGGGTGGCAGCTGATTTAGGAGGATGTTGTAGGTATCCATTAGCCACCTCCAAGAGGAGGTCTACAACCAGCTGTGCTGCTGCAAAGTAAGGCAGCACTGACTAGGGAGGTGGTATGGGCAGAATAGCCAGGGATGAGCTGATTCAGATTACTAAATAGCCATCTCCAGACTACTACCATGGTCCACACTTCATTGTAGAGATGCTGTTATCCAGGGGTGGGTCTGTTTCTATGAAGAGCCACCAGCCAAACCCTATAGAAGGGAGATTAACAGCCAGGGTGACTACAGTAATAGCCTAGAGCAGTGTTTCTCAACCAGTGGTACAAATACCCTTATGAGTACTCGGGAGAAGTTTGGGGGGGGTACATCAACACAACTGACATTTGGAGAAAACTGAATTTTTGTTTTAAGTTTTGCAGCACTTTATTATTTTTGTACTTTTTACACCCAAAAATTTCATCGCCTGCCTGGCTACCATTAAGTTGTTTAAACAAATGTGTTGCAATAGTAGAAAAAACATTTGTGTGTCTGAAAACTGTCGGTACTGGGAAAAAAGGGGTACTTTATTAAAAAAAAAGGTTGAGAAACACTGGCCGAGAGGCAGCAAACAGAGAGCCTATGTCTAGACTGTCCCCTCTTGCTCAAGAAAATATGCAAATGAGGCAAAGCGGTGAATATCACCACGCCTCATTTGCATACTTAATGAGCTGCCCTTTTGCGCAAGAGCCAATCTTCCTGAAAAAAAGCAGCAGAACGGCTCTTGCGCAAAAGTCCCTTGCACAAAATGGCAGCTCATTAAGTATGCAAATGAGGCACAGAGATATTCACCGCTTCGCTTCATTTGCAGATTTTCTTGTGCAAGAGGGGGCAGTCTAGACGTAGCCAGAGGAATTCAGTCCCTGTGGTAGTCTTCAATGCATAGTTGTCTACTTGAGATGGGTACTGGAAAAAGAATTTGTGATGCATCTCTAGCTGTGAGCCTCAGTTTTGTGAGAAAACAAATACCTTAGTATCATCAAAGAAAAGATTAATGTCAGTTGGCAAAAAGAATAACTTGCAATTGAGGTTTATTTTCAGCAATGCAAACAGGGCAATGACTGAAGAGAAAGGAATTTACTAGGGGAAATTTTGGCCTGGTTTGGTGCTAAAAATTCCTGAGATTCCAAAGTCCTGAAAGATAGGGACAGCCAGGTAAAGGAGGGAATTAAATTAGGAAATGGCTGCACACTTAAGTATTGTAATATTTCACTGATTTTGCTTTCAGCTGGCATCAGAGTAGCTCTCTAGTGAAGATTAAGTTGAAATTCACACTTCAGGTATATTAAATTCTCACAATATTGCATTCTTTTGGAATAGTATTCTTTGGAACCTTTCTAAATAGTCTCAGCTAAAAAAATCTAAAGATTCCAAACAATGCAACATGTAATCCCTGAAGTCACCTGGCAGAAACAGTGAGGCAGCCATTTATTTTGGTTAATACATACATTTTTTTCACTTTGGCAATATTTTATTTATTTATTTATTTTACCTTATAAGAATTCCTGCTGGTTTTGGTATTTTTTTCTGACTTGCTGAATTGAGGTGTAGCACATGCATTCTATGAATGTCTCACACTCACAAACCAAGATTAGAGAAACAACCTTCACAAAGTAAAAGTACGCTTCAAAACAGCAGTTGCCTCAATGCACGAAGATAACTTCACCCATCACAGAAATTTCCTTTTTTCTATTTTACATCCGTAATTGTAATTTTTAGTGTGTGAGATTTCTGTCTTCTTTTTTCTTAAGGGTTTTATTTTCCTTTTTTTGTTCAAGCTGCCTGACCTACAACTAAAAACTGCATACATTTTTGTTGTCATTTTCTCAGATCTTCAGCACTGCTTTTTGTCTTCCTTGCTTAATGTTTCCCTCATGTTTAATTTAAAGCATTTGCCTTTTATCTTGGTTAGTCTCTTTAGCTGCTTTTGCTCTCCTTCCTTTCATTTCCTCTTTCAAATATTCTGCTTACTGTGTCTTTTGCAGCAATATTCCTATTTTTTTCTTCTGAAAGTACATATATATCTGCTGTTTTAGGCACTTTTCTGTCTTCCTATGCTTGCTGCCTTTTGATTTTTTGATCACCATTACCTGAGGTTGAAAATCATATTAAAGTTTCTAGAATATTTTTCTACTGACAATAACATATTTCATGCTGGAAAGTAAATTATAAGTATTTTTATAGATGTTACTGGGGAGCAGCTGCGTGCTTATTTTGGTCCCAAGATAATTCCTTAAGGCATGTCTACACAGCAGGGCTAAAGCTGAAATAAGCTACACAACTTGAGCTATGTCAATTGCATAGCTTAAGTTGAAATAGCTTATTTTGGCTTTTGGTGCTGTCTATGCAGCAGAAAGTCTGAGAAAGCACACTCTTCCTCCGATTTCCCTTGCTCCTCATAAAATTAAGGTTACAGGAGGAGAGGAGTAAGAAGTCCTCCAACTCGACATTATTTTGACATTATGTTGAAATAACTGCTTGTAGTGTTGATGCAAACTATGTTATTTCAGAATAACATCAGTTACCAGTAGACAAGGCCTCACATCAGTTATTCCGAAATAACACTGCTGTGTAGATGTAACCTTAGATTTAAAAAAAAAAAGTCTGGAAATCACAAATAAGGTTAGATTTTTTTTAGAGGATAGAAAAATTAGTACAAACCCACATTTATTCATCATGGATCAGTAGTATACAGGGATGATTTTAAATGACAATTTCATAGAGAATGGTTCTAAATAAAGATTGGGTTTGTCAGGGACTCGAACCCAGACGGCTTCCGTTCATTGTCTGACCGCGAAGAGACAGGCAACACCAGCAAGGTTCAATCACAAGCTCTTTATTGAAGAGTGCACACAACAATAGAGAGCGGCCCATCTCCTAAGAGAACCAGCCCTGATCACAGTTACCAGTAGGTTTATATAGACAGTTCCGTCGTGTCACAGACTACTTGATTAAGCAGCCCACCCCCCTTTATCGGTTAGAAGCTTCCAGTATTCATGCTTACCTAGCCAACTATACAATATGGCCTTAAACAACTCATAATGCATCAGCAACTCTCTGATCAATCACAGAAGACAAGTACCAGGAACAAACTGAGGGCAAAACAGGGAGTTAAGATCAGAGGGAGAATAGAAACAGGGAGTTACTTGATCAGTTCTCAGAACAAGCTGTTCCGCTCCACCTCAAGTACAAGAATGTAATTTTTCACCTAGTTTACTTCTTCAACTTAAGCAAGTATGTAGGGAGCGCCCCTGCGTGACCCATGTTTCCAGCTCTGCTCAGGGACTACCCAAAAACCTTTGTTAGCTTCTTTTTGGTTTTCCTTAGGCCCTCTTTTCTAGGGCCTAACAGGTTGAAGGGAGCACTGATAATCAAAACTCCTTTTTGGTTTAGGTTTTGAGGCCAATTATATTATTAATTGTGAGCCTAACTGTGGGATAGTGGCTAAATGAAACTTTTTGAGGCATCTTTTGGGGGTTACTGTGTTTCTTATCCCCCTGTCCTTCTCAGAAGCACATCCTAAGGCCATGTCTACACTAGGAGATTAATCTAAATTTACTAAATTTGACTTCTGGGCACCCGATTTTACAAATGCCAAGTTCTGTGTCCTCACGGGGAAGATTTGAATGTAGTCTGAGGCAGGCTCCATTAATGTGGATGTGCTACCTTGGACTCAGAACCCCAGGACCACTCTGGGGAGCTGCGGGAGGCCTCCCAGTGGCCAATGAGTTTGAATTAGCAGCACCAAAGCGTCCACACTAAACTTTATTTCAGACTTATAAGTTCAAGAATAGTGTTATTCCTCATGAAAAGCAGAACTACAGAGTTCGAATTTCTCAGCCCCTTATTCTGGAATAATGAGTTTGGTAGTACGAACGCATAGCTTACAAATTCAATCTTGGGGGCAAATTTTGGACTAAGGTCCTAGTGTAGACCAGGCATAAAAGACTTTATATATGCCGGGGGAAAATGAGATGCATGATTTCCCACTGGTGTATCTCTGCTGGGTTAGAAGTATTGGAAACTGTAGTGCAGACAGGATGCAGGCGTTTTTACCCTCATCTCATCTTGTGTTAACCCTAAGATCATATTTCTGTTCTGGTTGGGACGAGAGCACAGATGCTGCACCTGCAAGCATTTGTTGTGGCTAGAAAAAAAAAGTTGGGCCATGCCTTTAATTGGGGTAAAGTAAATATCTTGTACCAGCTAAGGAGCTGTGAATCACCTTTTGCTGGAGAGGAGGTTGCCATGATTCGGAGCTGCTCTGATGGTGGATTACAGGTCCATTTCCACCATTGCAGGTGCAGCCAAAGGCTCTGATGATAATCCTTCAAAGGTCTTACAAATTCTGCTCATTCAGATGCTAGAGAGAGTTACTTCAGAGAGACATTAGGCATGCCTAGCCTTTCCTTGGGGACTGAGTATGCAGCCTCTTTAGGTTTCTTGTTTTAAGTGTTATATTTTTAGACAAAGGACCTAAAAACTGTCAGAACTACAAAATATTTGCTTTCTTCAGTTATATAAAACCCTGTTGTGTATCCCAGCATGACCCAACCTTTTTATAGCTACATCAAACACTTGCAGCATAGGATGTTGTCGTTCCTTGTTCTTTTTCACAATAGGGACAGAAATAAAAACACAGACTGTTGCCATTGTAACACAAGGAGGAATCTGACATCCAAACTTCTGTAAATAAAAATCCAGCTGCAGCATTTGATTCATCTGCTTACATTATGAAGAAAACAATAAAAATGTGCTTGTAGCCCTGTCGTAATATATAGAATTCTGTAATAAGGGAATTTATCTTACATAATCAGTATTTCAGTTATGCTGTACAAGTGACAAAATTTTGGACTTCAGTGCTTTACTATCTTTGCCACCTTCTGTCACTTTCAAGATTCAAATAGCCTTATCTGAAGTAACTTAAAAAACAACAAATAGTCTGGTAGCCCTTTAAAGACTAATAAAACATGTAGATGGTATCATGAACTTTCATGGGCACAGCTCACTGCTGTTAGAGGTACTGCACGTTAGTTGGTCTGGTAGCACTTTATAGACTAACATGTTTTGTTAGTCTATAAAGTGCTACCAGACCATTTGTTGTTTTTTAAGTTTATCCTGTACAGACTAACTTGGCTACTTCCTGAAGCTTCCGCTTTAGATATTTAGGTATTCCTAAAGTGGAGTACCTCTAACAGCCGCTCATCTGAAGAAGTGAGCTGTGCCCACGAAAGTGCATGATACCATCTACATGTTTTGTTAGTCTTTAAAGTGCTACCATACTATTTGTTGTTTTTTAAGTTTATCCTGTACAGACTAACTCGGCTACCCCCTGAAGCTTATCTGAAGTGTCTGTAGAATAATCTTATTGTCTGTCGCTTGAGAGATCAGAAAAATGAAAACTGCATCTTAATCTTAATTTATATCTTGTTTACAGGCTTGATTGTTTCAGAGCATTTGTAACAGGAATAACAATAAAATTGAGCAGAAGGCTATCATCACTAATGTCTGCTGTTGTTGTCAGATTTCAGTCTAACAATTGCGTTCAATGTGCTAGCTATTACATTGGTATTCCTAAAGTGGAGTACCTCTAACAGCAGACCATTAGCATACAGGAAGTTGTTATATCACCCTCAAATATTCTTGTGAGAATGCAAAGAAGGTCTGATCATAAGCCTGGAACAGCAACAAAATGAAAAATAAAAGCTGACAACAATGCAGTACACATCGTTTATTCCTGTTTCCTTGCCCAATCTCAGTTCCTAATTCTACTTCAAGCATTGTTTTCGGAAAACATCTTTCAAAGTTGCTGAGAGGCCCCCAGGTAGCCAGGTAATTAAACTCTGGTGTCTCCTGGGGCTCGCTTCCAGCCTGTGATTTTGAAAACTGAGTGCAGGCTGAGGTTTGTTTAAATCTGCCAAGCTCCCGCTTTAACAGCTACTTGTCTTCACTGATGCAAAGATGTTATCACTGTAAAGTCCTAAGTGGAGACAAAGTGCTTACTGCAAGTTAGCTAAGTGAGGTCATACCCACTCCCACAGGATGATTGCCTTTGTTACCTCTCACGAAAACAGATATGTCTTGTCTCCATTGTGTTTTGTGACAGGTTAGCTAACTCAGTGGCTCCCAAACTTATACTGATTCATGTACAACATGCTTAAAAATCGTTGTGAAGTGAATGGATGGAGCACCAAGCCCACATAGCACAGTTTGGGAACTCCGTACTAGTCTTATAAGAACTGGTGGATATTACTTAGAATGTGTGCATGGAGGTCTATGGTAAAACTGGGCTAACAAACTTACCTTAATTGTGAGCCTATGGGAAAGTGGATAAAAGTTTATCAAGTGTTACAATAAATCTATAATAGTAAATGTTGCTACAAAAAGATGCAAAAGGCAGACACACCCTAAATGGATGCATAGGGTTAGTCAAGTGTTCAGTAATACCAGTTGTACCTGGTTGTATACAATTCAAGTCAAGTTGTAATATAAGGGCCATATTGTGAGTACTCCTGCATGGCTGAGCAATAATGATGGAACCAGGGCACAAGGAAGCTCACAGATCTTGTGCCCTAGTGGCCTGATGTAGCTAGGAACAGCATCGCTGTGCTACTGGAGCTAGCATTCTCAGGAAGGATGGGGTTAGGGCAGGGCTGTGGCTCCATCTCTCTGGCCCAAGCTGACCAGGTACAGGGAGAGAATGTTAGATATGGCATCCATTTATTTTGGCAGAGCTGCTGGTAAGCTTGGGCTGTGACCTGCTGGATTTTCCGATCATGCTGGCACTCCTCCTGATGGCTTTGAAGTGCAGTTTCAATGATACTGGTGAATACCCCAATTTAAATGTGATACAATATTAATCTGAAGCAAATTATTTTATCCTGCTATAATATCTTGCACTCTTGTGCTTTTGTTTCTAATTACATTTTGTCATTAGGTTATTTCTAAACATGCATGCTCTCATTCTTGTGTGCTCCTTCTTCTGTTTGCTTGTAATTGTCCTTTTTGGATCCAAACTGAGACATCCTAATCTAATCTGAATGCATATTTGTAAGTAATGTGGAAAGTGGTTTTAAATTATAAGATGATCTTTCCAAGTTCTGCTTATCCTGCTTTCTTGCTGTTTTGTGTTGCTTTTGTGAAAAAATGTTCTGGCCTCCCAATATACATGACCAAAATGTATTCAGCAACAGTTTCAGGCTCATGTAAAATCTTCCAGTATTTTACTCATTTTCCATCTGTGTTGGCTTCCTGGACCCGATCCTGCTCTCACTGAATTCAGTGTGAGTTTTATTATTGACTTCAATGAAAGCATAATTGTTCCTTCTGTGTCTAATATTAAACCACAATCTGAATAGTTTTGAAATGACTGCCATTCTCTTGTATTTATCTTGATTCTGTACCTCTTTGTGTATCTACCCTGCCAGTCTAGTTTTCCAAAGATAATATCCCAAATAGCTGATGAATATGCTGAGGGAAATTACGCTTTTTTGTTGGACTTCTGGTTCAGTTCATCTCATGTTCTCAAATATCCTGACCCTCAATTGATCTTTTAGTCATATGGTTTAAAATATCTTCCAAAAATTAATTGGTTCCTTCATTTTTAAAATGCTTCCAAAATCACTCTTTTCCAAAAGCACTGTGTAAAGGCAAAGCATCAGTCACATGCAAGAAGATTTTTCACATATGAGGACTACATAGTTGGCCTATGGCTTGCATATGCCTCTTTCTTTACAAATCTAAATTAAAGAATTCATAGATTTTAAGATGAGGAAGGATTATGATTAAACCATCTGACTTCCTGCATTACACAATCCATAAAACTTCACCCAATAATTTCTGCAAATTAATAACTTCTGTTTGAATTTAATTCATTTAGAAAAATATCTAGTCTTGACTTAAAGTAATGGAGAATCTACTGTATCGCTTAGTTAATCATTCCAATGGTTAATTAGTGTCATTGTTAAATATTTGCACCTTATTTATTGCATGGTTTTGGCTTTATTTTATTTTATTTTTGAACTTCTGTTTTCAATCATTGACTCCCATTATGCCTTTCTTAGCTCGATTAAAGAGCTGTGTGTTACTGGAAATCTCTTCCCAGTATAGATTCATGTAGACTATGATCAAATAACCTCTTAACCTTCTCTTTATCAGCTTAAATAGATTGATGAGTGCTTGAATTATTTACTGAAAATTTTGAAGTTAACACGTGCAGAGAGATGCCTTTTTACTTGTCTCTGACTCTCAGATGTGGATGATTTTTTAATGTGAGAAAATATTTTGGGGTCAGCATGTGAATGAACTGACTTCAATTTTTGAAGCTAATGAGAAATCTGTATCTTTTCAATCCATGTTAAATTATTTTACAGGGGAGCAAGGGGCACTACCGGTATCATTGGCAGAGTCACAATGTCAAGCACAGTGGAGTGGATGATATGGTTCTTCTCTCCAAAATCACAGAGGATTCTATAGTGGAGAATCTAAAGAAACGATACATGGATGATTATATCTTTGTATCCTTTATGGGCATGTTTTTACTGGGGCAATGTGGGCTTGCAGACACAGAGTATAAGACTACTATATATACATATGTATGTATCTCCATGAATGAAGATCGCTCAAAGATGCTGAGCATTTCATATGAAAAGTTATGTGGTACTCATAGACTCATAGACTCTAAGGTCAGAAGGGACCATTATGATCATCTAGTCTGACCCCCCGCACAATGCAGGCCATAGAATCTCACCCACCCTCTCCTAGAATAATCTTTTCACCTATATCTCAGATATTGAAGTCCTCAAATGGTTTAAGGACCCCAAGATGCAGAGAATCCTCCAGCAAGTGATCCGTGCCCCATGCTACAGAGGAAGGCGAAAAACCTCCAGAGCCTCTGCCAATCTACCCTGGAGGAAAATTCCTTCCCGACCCCAAATATGGCGATCAGCTGAACCCTGAGCATGTGGGCAAGACTCACCAGCTAGACAACCAGGACCAATCCCAACTAGATCAACCCAGTCAGGGCTTTGTCAAGCCGAGACTTAAATACCTCTAGGGATGGAGACTCCACTACTTCCCTAGGTAACCCATTCCAGTGTTTCACCACTCTCCTAGTGAAATAGTTTTTCCTAATATCCAACCTGGACCTCTCCCACCACAACTAAACTAGGGTAATCATCTGTCCCAATTTTACCAGGACAATCCCTTATTTAAGGCCTCCTCCTGGTGTCCTGACTTTTTTTTTTAAAAAATGGGCACATTGTCCCTTATTTCCCCTGCAGGGGACGGGGGAGGAGCTGCCAGCGCTCAGGGCTTCAGCTGCTGAAGTCCCAAGCACCGGTGGCTCCTCTCCCCTCCCCACTCTGCATGCTGTGGGGGAAAACTTAATCCCTGCAGTGGGGTAGGATGGGCAGGGAATCGCCATTACTCTGAGTTTCAGCCACAGGAGCCCCAAGTGCTGGCACCTCCTCCCCTTGCCCCCTGCAGGGCTGAAGCCCTGCACACTGGTGGCTCCCCTCTTCCTCATGGGGATGAAGCCCTGAGTGCTGGTGGATCCCCTTCCCCCCACTGTGGGGCTGAAGCCCTGCGCACTGGCGGCCCTTATCCTCTCCCTCTCCTGCAGACCTGAAGCCCTGAGCACTGGCAGCTCCCCTCCCACTCTGTAGGGCTGAAGCCCTGAGTGCTGGCAGCTCCCCCCGCCCATGGGACTTAAGCCCTGAGAGCCAGCAGCCCCCCCGTTGGTGTCCTGTATTCCATATTTCCCTATGCGGTTACCTTATACTAAGCAAAATGCTTTACACTCTGAGCAAAACGTTACAGCCAAGAGATAGTATTCTTCCAGTTAATAGCAAACAACATTTTGTTTATCTTGGGTTACACTTGCTAATTTTTTAGTTCTGTGTTTTGCGCTGATGAAAGCACATCTGATACTTCATTTTCTTCTTAGAAAAATATAGCATTTGTATCAAAATTATCCAACAAAGAGCATTATTAAGTGTTTTTCAGAAGGGTTCAGACCCATTCGATTTCAGATTCTTGTAGTAAATACTGTTGTCCCTTTTTATTCCGCTCCAATTTATATAGGCTTTTATTTATTTATTTATTTATTTATTTATTTATTTTTAAACTAGTGATCAATTGTTAATGTGTCCCTCCGTGAATGAACATTAGGTCTGTGCCACTGAAGGCAGATATTACTGAATCTTTCCACTAAATGCTGACATTGTTTGTCAGCAGAAAACTATCGTTACGTATGTTTATGCTGACACAATGAATGCGTGGTTTACCATATTGGTGCCCTGGATGTTGTCATTCTTCTTTGAATTAAATTCATAAATGTAAGAGGAGAGTGTTGCAAATTCACAATACAGAAATTATGTTCATTGGCTTTTATTTCCTTGCTGCCTAACATGACATCATTTGCAGCTATTATTCCATAACAATAGATTTTTATGTAGCACATTAAATGCTAATTCTACAATTCTGGGGTATGGAGTGTTTAAATAGTAGATCGTTTACCCATGGACAGTTCCAAATTGCTAAATAGAATCTGAAATCCTTAATGTACTGGGTTCTTACACTTAGAGAGCTAAATCCAACGCAAATAAACTAGGTCTGATTGTAAAATAATATCAGTCACCCCTTATAAATAGATAACACTTTTCATTCCAAAGGATCCTAAAATGTTTTACAAGCCACATAGATGTGTGCATAATAAATGTCTACATACATTACACACGCACAGAGGAATTGATTCATCCATTTGTTAGATTCTCTACAGTAAAACACTGCAGCTATGTAAGAGCATACAGCACAATTGTGTAACAGTTGAGGAGAGGAAGTGAAGTAGAGGCAACTAATCCCATCCCATTAAACGTCATTGTTTCTGGGATTAGGATATTAGTAATATTATGTGTCTTATTACTACCTCCTGGCTCTATCTACAGACAGCTTGCGAAGCTGCTGCCTGAGAAGGAAGAAGCACTGAGATGTTGCGTGCCCCCTGCAGGCAGTTTTTTGGGGCTGCAAGTAAAGAAGGATGTGTTGAAACTTGCCTTCTCTGGCTGCAGTCCAACAAACCAAGCTGGAGCCAGCACTTAGCATGTCCCAGTGCTTCCTTCTGGAGATGTGGGTCTGCAAGGGGAGGCTGTGGGCCAAGCAGTAGCCAGGAGAGAAGTTGCAGCCTAGATGCTGTAGCTGCACAGTAACTCTCCCTGCCTGCGCTACGCTGCACCTGCTCTGGGACCGTGCACAAGGAAGGAAGCACTAGGATGTATTCAGCCCCAATTTGTGGAAAGCGTGGGGAAAGGTTTGCAACTCTGTAGGGTCCAGCACCCTCACTCACCATAGAAAGCCTTTGTGTGTGGACTGCAGATATACTGCCACCCTGCACTCAGGCAGGTTTGTAGGGATGCAGCCAGGGAAAACACATCTTCCTTCCCAGGCTGTTGCCCCACAAACCGACCTTCTGCTTATTAGGACTTGGATATCTGCCTAAATAAAATCATGCCAGACCACAGGTGTTGCCGGACCCAAGAGTGCCAGACTAGAGAGGTTCACCTGTAGCTATTTAATGGCTTCGATGGCAAAACCCAATTGTTTTCTTAAAGCTTTGTTTTGATAGGTATTTATAGATCAAAATATTATGCAATACATCCCCATTGATGAGGTAATGCTTTAGTAAATATTAGCTACTGAGGTGTCTCATAAACCTTAACTGCTCGAATACAGACATATATTGGATCTGTGTTAATCTCTGTGAATCCTTTCAAACAGATGCCATACTTTGGAGAAAAGGAAATTGAAATGTACCAAGGAGCTGTAAGTAAAGTTTCCTATAAAATATTGCAGATATTCAGTTGTATGTAAAGGTTCTCCTCACTTTGTTTGGACTAATGAGAATAGATGTTGACTGCTTTGGGTGGTAATGAAACTTACTAGCTCAGAGTAACTGAGTTTGCATGCAGCATCTAATTTTAATAAGATGCTGCATCTGCTTTGTCCTCCATTTACATGCTGGATTCACCGAGACAGAGTTAAGCTGGCACAAATGATTCATTTATTGATTTAAGTTTGATCAAAATCAGATTTCCCCCAGCAGAGAGTTCCTCTTCAAAAGGGGAATTTGTCACCAGCTATCTATACCTTAGATCTCTAATGCTGGGCACCAAAACACATAGGCAACCAAACTTAGAGGCCAGTTTTGAAAATTGGACTGTGAGTATGGGACAGAAGGAGGGCACTAGAACATATGTAATTCAGTCTCCTGCTGCAGTGGAATCTGGGATGTCGATAGACAGAAAACTACATATACTATTCAGTCTGAATGGGGTGGAAGAGGCAGATGTAGCCAATCAGTGAGAGGCTCTGTGCAGTGGTGTAGCCTGTTTATTTGTTAGCTTAAGGCCACTTCTGAAAAGGGCATAAATTATGTGAGTTTCTCTTCAACAAAATACATATTTACATTTTCTACATTTTTAAAATAGGGTTTTTACATATCTCAGCCAGAACAAAAATTATGATTGAGGGATCAATAACAAATATCAACAGTGACAATGACTATTGATTTGGGTGAATTTAACATGCAGAATTTTCTATTGTAGCAAGAAACTCTTCCATACTAAATACTTATAATATTTTTCCCTGTGGTATTTAATATTTTATCTGTAATGTACATTATATTTTCCCCAAATACCCACAGGCTCAGTATGAAAATCCACCTCATATCTATGCTCTAGCAGACAACATGTACAGAAACATGATTATTGACAGAGAAAACCAGTGTGTCATTATCAGGTAAGAAACAGCTGTTCACCTATTTTTCTGTAAGTTTCAAGCTTTCTCAGAAGGAGGCTGGATCTCATTTTAGTACTAGATTCCCATAATTATGTAGAATTATCCATTTGTATGAGTGTGTGTGTTTTTTGCGGGGATATGTGATATAGATGATGTATTATTTATTTTGGAATTACTTTAGAACTCTGGAAACATCATGAAGCTTTCTAATTGGCTACAAGTGATATCATAACCATATTTATGAATACCCAGTAAATATACAAGCTTACTGCTTTCCCACGTTTTTATATATAAAAATTCAGTTTCAGAAAAACAGCAAGACATTCCAGCAAGGAATGTTTGTATTTCTCGTGTAGTTAAAGTCACTTGGTCTTTAGCCTTTTACCTTGTAATACCACCAAGATATATTGTAATCACCCACAAATAGGCTTCCTGTCATTTCTCACTGCAAAATTATAATGCACTGTACCCTTGCAATCAACTGCATTCAAGAACAAAGGACCTTTGAACACATTTTAACACTTTTTGGATCTTCATTTTTGTAGTTTAACAAAAAGAATCTTCCCGTTCTCAATGCCTGACTCATGGTAAGGTTCCCCTTACCAAAACCGCAATGTCTCTGGAGAACATATGTTTATACAAAAGAGACAGAGTTACAAATAAAACCATGCTGGGTCATTTTAAAAATGGCTTTTCATAATTTTCTGATCTGCTCTATTCAGGACTTCCTTTCTACTTCATTCCCAGAGGGGTTTTGTTATATATGAGGTCATTATTAGTGTGTTATGCTGTGTGAAGTTGCTACTCGGATGTTACTTTTTAAAAATGCCCTGAACCTTACTTGGTTTGTTATAAAGTCATCATTAATCAAACAATGCATCTAAACTTTTGCTCTGAACCAAAAAAAATTTGGTCTGACTGCTCAACTGTGCCCAGGAAGTCTTTCACTCTCCTTTTCTTGTTGCCACCTTAGTTTAGATCAGCAGAAAGGTACTTAGGTTTGTAATAACTCCAAAGAGCCATCTGGCTTGTAGGGATCACCAAGGTCCAGTATACTTTGGCCACCCCCTCTTATGACAGGGGCCCTTAGATGTGGCAAAGAACTACCAGTGTCAGCCACGGATTCCTCAGACCAAGAAAATTATGGGAACTTTTTTGGCTTCTTGGGTCACTGGAGTGGTTCAAAGGAGCCAGAGCAGGGGCCAGCAGCTGAGTGTTTATATATATGAAGCTGTGCCTCATACAAGGTTTTCTGCCATCTTATTGCATGCCATAGTGTGAAACAGAGATCATCTTAACATATGTCATAGATGAGCTGCTCTTGAAAGCCTACAAGGAGGAGTTGTGTGAAAATTCTTCATACTTCTTTTGGAACTCTGATTCACAGTCCCCTGGCTGAGCTCCAGCAGAAAAGTGTTTGAGTGCTTCTGAGTACCAGAAAACAAGAATATGTCACTCCTTGGAAGTAATTGAATATATATGTGCAAAGATACCGTCAGTTCATCCTCCCCCACAATCGTCAGCCTTCTTTTTAGCAATCCTAGGTTTATTTGGTCTCATTTCTGAGTTCCTAGGTGTTAGAAACAGGCAAATTTAGAGTTGGTTTTGCTGTAAGCTTTGGTCTTGCAAAACCCAGAGCTTGGAGTGGTTCATAGGCAGGTCCAATTTATCTGAATTCCCAAAAGTTGAGGGTTCACGAGCATTAAATCTAAATAAGGGCCAGATTTTTAAACTTCCCTATCACCCAGAACGTCAAGGACTTTGGAAATTCCAGACAGTTATTTAGGTGCCTGAATTGTGAGAGCTAAGGTTTTTTTAATAAAAGTCAGACTCTGATTGTGGATAATTAGCTCTTTGGAAAGTCTGGCCCATACTGTAAAGGGCTGTTTGTGTTCCCTTAGCATGTGTACAGCCTCATCACACTCTTCCTGTGTTGTGCTTGATACATTTGAAGGGTCTAACAAGAATTAAAGAAGAAAATAATTTTCATTGTTATTATATACAATGTGTTCCTTTTCCTTGATGCATGTTTATTTTTCCTAAGATTTTTTGTGTGAGAGATTAACACAGGAAAAGCAGGGAACTAGGTTTTCAAATGCTTTTTATGTTGGTGTTTGATTTTGGGGACAAATGAATGGTTCACTGCTGGATTATTACATTTGTCAAATTGAGAACTCAGCCAGTTGTACTGTTTGTTAGCTCATTTTTGTATTTTTGTCATCCTGATCAAATTCTATTTATATTGCCTTGGATTATTCAAAGATTCTTCTGATTATGACATTTCAGCTCCTAATGTTATATCGTTACAAGGTGCAGAGCTGATCCACCTCTCATTCACCAGTCTAAATGTAGTCTGACATCACTGATGTCAGTGATGCTAGAATAGTATAAAAGCACACCGACCTCTTGCTCTGGCATTGCCAAAGAAATGCTTCTGTAGATAGCCTATTAGTCAGTATTCTGAAAAGATATCCAAAATAGGTCCATGTCTGCTTCCCTGCTACTTTTATTGGACCTTCCCTTCTGCAGCTAAAATCTCAAGCTATTCATTTACGGTTTTGAAAAAGTGTTCTCTTGTCTCCTTATCACTGATGCCATTTCTGCTTTCAGTACCTTTTCTGTCTTTTTATCCTTCTTGGCTCATAGAAAGGTGAAACAGACAATTTCATCTACAGTATTGTCATATATCTTTCAAGGGACAGACAAGCCTGTTTTATTTGTGGAATAATTACCATGTGTGTGAAGAAAACTGTGTGTACATGTTTCTAATTATAGCTGAAAACACTGAGCTATTATGAATGATTGTGAACAATGTAAACAATGAGGCTATTCAAGGGCTGGATTCTTCCTGATCCAAATGCAGGTGCACAGCATATGGGCAGGTGGAAGGATGCAGGGAGCCTTCCTCAGCACCATTTGTATGGAACACATAGGTGCTAGTCAGAGTCGCTCAGTCCCTCTGCTCAAGAGAACACAAGGATTACACTGTCTCTCTTTTCCCAGGGCTGCAAAGTGCTCCAAAGAGAACAGGAAGAATTGCATCTTCATTTAAGGAGAGAATAATGTTGAACCAGTTTCACAAACATATGTTTCCATTGGAATATTAATTTATAAGCATGAGACAGCTCTCTATTTTTTGAGCCTTTGCTTGTCCATGGCAATTGAATGGTTAAGGAGCTTGAGCATTTGACAGTTTTAGTTACTTGCTATGCATCTGAAATTCACAAAAGGTAGCAATCTGTCTGTGCACTTGTTCCCATATATGAAGGACAGTGCAGTTTGAAATGATTTGCTATGCAGTCATAGTGGCCAAAATGTTATTCACATTAAGCAGTTTAGGCTTCAGCAGCAGTTTGACATTTCATTTCTCTGAATTTTGCTAAGGAATACACATGGTGGTTTACTTAAGTGTATATTATTGGATCTTACTTCTGTATTCCACTCTACCAACCTGCTGAGCTGTTCCACCCACCCACCCCCAAAGAAAAAAATGGCTGCCCTTCAATGGATACCGAAAAACTGCCAAAAAACTATTCACTCAGCTGATATTTGAACTATGAAGGGTTGTCTGGAGACTTGTTTTTAATTCCCTCTACAACATCATTGTCTTGTGATCATGACTGTGGATGTTAGGATTAGTAGTTTCCTATTTTGTGTGAGATAATAGATGTTTTCTTCAGATTATCCTTAAAGTGGTATGTTTCTGTAAAAGTGGAAGCTTAATTTTCTCTTTTTATCAGCTTTAATAACTTCTTCCAGACATTTTTCAATTCAAGTCTCTTCCTGTTTTTAATATTTTAGTTTTCATCTGCATCTGGTAATATTTACTTACAAGATAACTACCTATCTTAACCTTAGGCTGGAACAACAACTTTCATAAAGTACATTAATATCAGTGGACACCTCTTTCCAGCTTACCCCTCTCAGTAAAACAATCTGAATAACCCTTAGTCTTAAATCACTTAAGGCCAAAAGTCAATAAAAATAATCTTGTCCTGCTGCAGCCTTGCAATCCCATACAAGCCTCAAACAATTGATTTTTCAAAAATTTCTGCAGCAGAGAATCCTGTTGGAGATATGATTGAATCTCACTGATAGCAACCACTTAGGAAAAGGCATTCACAACAAATCTTTAACATTTTAAGGAACTGTGAGGCAAAAGTCACCAGCCATACGGGGGGGAGAAGGGGGAAATATTTCTACCAATGCAAAACTGATTTGTTTGTTTTGAACAAAACTAAAGAAATGAACTTTTCACTGGAAATATTCTCCAAACACAGCAGATTAATATTTTACATCTGCTTTGTCCTTTGTCAGTAGATCTAAGAGCATTTTGTATACATTAAATAATAAAGTTTCTCAATCCCAATCCATGCAGAGAAGTATTATCCCTCCCGTTCTGCAGATGGGGAAAATGGTGCCCAGGGTTTTAAGAGACTTTGCTTAAGTCAGAAACAGATTAGAGTCAGAATGGGGCATGGGAATTGGAAGTCTTGACTCCTAATCCTCTATTTTAGTCTCTAAATTACCTGTCCTCTCAATCCAGTTCTTCCTTTTTTCTTTTTGAATTTATACCAAATTTTCCAATTTTATAACATCTGGGTATGGAAACATTTGCTACTATAACATGAGGTTATTTTAAATGAAATGGATCATTTTTATGTTTCCCTAATGAACCTGAACCATTATAGCCACTTTTTGCTAAATTTTAAAAACATGCACTTTTAAACTATATCTATATATAGAGAGAGAGATATAGAGACATATAAAATAGACCTTGTATTATTTTATAATCACTAAATCTGTGGAAAAACTCTTCTAGGTGAATCATTTGCTGGAATTACCACAATTCTCTTGAAGCAGTTGACTAATTTTGTGCTTTGCTCATGAGAAGGCAAGATATACTATCAAAGTGCATCAGATATAGTTGTTGCAGCATATAAATAATGTACCATCATCCTATCATGGTTCTAGTTTAATTCTGGCAGTTTACTAGTCTGTGATCAACTGCAAAACCAGGAAAAGTATCTGCATGTGGAAATCTAAAGTAAAATGTGAAAAGGCAAGCTTGAAGCCAGTCATATTATTAAAAGTATCACTTAAATCCAGAAACTTCAAATAAAATGGAACTACATTCCTCCGGATTAGTATTCATGGCTGCCGCTATTTAACGAACAATACAAACCACATATAATTTAAAGAAAGGGGAGAAGGATAACTTATTCAGTAAGGAAATCTTTTGTTTAAAGTGATTTATGACACTATTTTAAAATGATTAAGGGCTGCATTATTTGTCTTAGCATTTCTTTTCCCCTTTTTTGTGTAATTTAGCCTTAAGATTACTACAGCAGATCAGTCTATGCACTTCTGCATGTAAAGATGGTTCTAAATTATAGCATGCTAATGTTGTCTTGAGCCATGTGTGCACTAAGGAAACTATTTTGAAATTACTAAGTTGACTTAAGAACTCCCAATTTAACAAAATCAAACTAGTGTGTCCTCACTATAGGGAAGCATCGAAATTAGTCCAAGACAGGCTCCGTTAATGTGGACATGCTACCACAGACTTAGAGCTTCAGGAAGCATTGTGGGGAGCTGCGGGAGGCCTCCCAGAGGCCAATACGTTCAGATTAGTGGCACCACTGTTATTTCAAAATTACTATTTCAGAATTAGCGTTACTCCTTGTGAAAAGCAGTACAGAGTTCAAATTCCACAGCCTGTTATTTTGAAATAATGGGTTTGGCAATGTGGCTGCACCGCTTATAAATTCAAACTTGGGGAGGTTATTTTTGGAAAAAGATCCTTGGGTAAGACAAGGGCTTGTGGAGTTATGCACCTGCATCCACCGACTTTCAACTGGACTTCCTTTGAAGTTCCCAGCTTTGTGTTGAGCTGCTATGGTTAGATACAGATAAAAATCTAGCCGTTCAAAGCCTATTGATAAATGTCAGTAAACATAGATTTCACCACACATGCATAAACCAATAAAAATATTTATATCATAATCATCAACATTAACAGAGAAACAAAGGAAGAAAAATACTGCTTGAGAACTTACTAGCATCAAAACCCAATAATTTAGATATTTGAATTAGACTTGTTACAAAAGGACTAATGAACAAATGGTAAAAACTGGTATGATTTGTTGATTTAAGGATATTTAGTTTATTCATTTTGACATGGGATATTGACAGTTTGTGTTAACCGTTTTCAACGCTTTAACTTTTTGAATTGTATTGTCTTTTGGCAGCAAATAATTCTGAGCCCCCATAATTTTGTACAACAGAAAATATAAATAGCTGAAAATCTAAAAAAAAAGCTTAAAAATTAACATGGATACTGTCAGTTATTAAAAATAAAATTCATTCTGCCTAGATATAGGTCTTGATTTACTAAATCACTCAGGAAATGTCCTTGAAAATTATTGGTTGCCAATGAGCAGAACTGTTGTGGGATTGAGAGTATCCCAGGGGACATAGCAGGAAGTAAATAACATCTCTTCTTGGTCACAGTACTTAAAGTGTGACTCTACCTAGGGGATGATGTATTTTAAAAGCAAAAGTGTAACTAGTGGTTCATTTTGGACTGCCACTTCAGAAAGTCTTTTTGCTTTTTCACTTGTTTCACTGAACTACTTTTAAAGAGTGAGATATAGTATGAGTCTATATACAGTTATTAACAATATAATGCAAGCCTGTAGGGAATGGTTTTCATTCTCCCCATCTCTCCATACATACTGCTTTCTTTCTGCCTGCAAACTCAGCCACTGTCCCTCATTTGAAGCCCAGAATTACCTGTGGTCCACACAAAATTGGAGCCTCCTCACTCTTATTGTTGAGGTTTGCTAGTAACTGAGGCTACAGAAGCAGTATGAATTATTTTTTTAATCCCTCATTTTGAATATTGTTCCTCACTGAGGCTCTGGTATGTTGAGATCTATAACTCCTAATAATGTCCTAGCTAGGTAACAACAGTAACAACAAGCTCAGCTGTTACTGGAGAAAACAGCACTGCAGAAATGCCTGCACTACAGAAATAAGTAACCACATTTTAGGTCACATTGCAAAAACTTCCCTCTTTGATAAAGTTTTTCCACCATAATCAGAATATTCCCCTGTTTAAAGGAAAAAAATAAAATTTTCTTTAATCTAAAAACAGGCCAGAGCAGAAGATTTTGTTAAGTTCACTAGGGATCTGGCTTTGCTAAACAGTTTAACATGACACCTTGGTGATGGATGCAGTTATAAAACCCAAGATAGATAAAATATTCATAATGGGAAAAATTCAGCCTTAGCGGAACTGAACTGACCTAAGGGAAGTTAAACCAGAGATGAATTTGAGTCCATATTAGGCTCTGGTGAGGCCACATCTGGAGTATTGTGTCCAGTTCTGGGCCCCCCTCTATGGAAAGGATGTAGACGCATTGGAGAGGATCCAGCGGAGGGCAACCAAAATGATTAGGGGGCTGGAGCATATGACCTATGAGGAGAGACTTAGGGATTTGGGTTTGTTTAGTTTGCAGAAGAGAAGAGTGAGGGGGGATTTAATAGCAGCCTTCAACTTCCTGAAGGAAGGTTCCAGAGAGGATGGAGAAAGGCTGTTCACAGTAGTGACAGATGGCAGAACAAGGAGCAATGGTCTCAAGTTACAGTGGGAGAGGTCTAGGTCGGATATTAGGAAAAACTATTTCACTAGGAGGGTGGTGAAGCACTGGAATGGGTTACCTAGGGAGGTGGTGGAATCTCCATCCCTAGAGGTTTTTAAGTCTCAGCTTGACAAAGCCCTGGCTGGGTTGATTTAGTTGGGATTGGTCCTGCAGGGGGCTGGACTTGATGACCTCCTGAGGTCTCTTCCAGCTCTATGATTCTATGATATTTGTTTTCTTTAGCTCCCACAATGTATTAGGTACTACACCAAGAAAAAAAATAAAAGGACTGACCATCCCTGCCTCTATGTCAGGGGTTCCCAACCTTTTTCGGTCCCCGTACTCCCTTGGCTTTTAGTAAACCTTCCCGTACCCCCTATTCAATATGAAAGGAAATAAATTCTAGACTCTAGAATCCACAACTTTTTTCACTAACACTACTACTTTTGGAATATTTCAATTAGGATAATCTAGTTATTTACCAAATATTCCCCATGCCCCCTTGACAAGCTTCTCGTACCCCCTGGGGGTACGTGTACCCCAGGTTGGGAACCCCTGCTCTATGTGTTTAGATCACCAGTCTGCTTTTCCAACCCCCTTCAATCTATTTCTGGATTTCTCTCAGTCTCCAAAGGAGAGCTGTACCCGTTATGTGCAACACCACAAAATGGAGGCTCACACAGTGAAAGGCTGTTAGCCTACTGCTAGAAGCAATCCTGATGCTGAAAAGTGACTTTGAGCTCAGTCCTGCAGTCCATACCAAAGAGCTTTCATTTGCTCAAATCCTGATCTCAATTAAAACATCAGGGATGCTCTAAAGCAGTGTTTCTCAACCAGTGGTACAAGTATCCTTAGGGGTACTCGAGAGAAGTCTGGGGGGTACATCAATACAACTGAAATTTGGAGAAAACTGAATTTTTGTTTTAAGTTTTACAGCGCTTTATTATTTTTGTAATTTTTACACCCCAAAATTTCATTGCTCGCCCGGCTACGATTAAGTTGTTTAAACAAATGTGTTGCAATGGTAGAAAAAAATTGTGTGTGTCTGAAAACTGTAGGTACTGGGGGTACTTATAATTTTTTTTAAAGGGTACTTTATAAAAAAAAAGGTTGAAAAACACTGCTCCAAAGTGCACCCAGCAGCAATGGTCCTCAGGAACTATTCTGAGGAATAGAAATCATTGGAATGTCAATATTCTCTTGCCACAACCCATGCCCTAAAACTGACAGGGAATGTGGTGTCAGGGACATGAAGGAAAGATTCCTTATATCTCAAAATCCCAATAGCCAGTTATTCTGTCTGCTGGCTATTTTGTACCAATAAAGCAATGTAAAGGATTTGGTGGGTTGGGAAAGACTGTGACAACACAAATTGGGCCCCTAAATTAGGAGGAAATATTACCAGCCTATAAAACATTTACCCTTTCATGGTAATATAACAAAGAGATGTTTTAAGAGATGTTTAACTAATGTTTGATTAGTTTGGAAACTGGTATCGCTAGGGAAAGCTGATGCTGCAATTAATTAATTCCAATTGCTTGTGACTGTGCTTTGAAATGGTGTGACGATTTGAATACCATATTATGGACATGAGGTTTCTCCTTAGATTTTACTAATGTTACAGTAATTTTCTGTGTGTCAGTTCTCTCAAGAGTTAGTTTCACATTAAAAATATTTAGTAGAAACCTATCGAAATCTGTTACTACTCTCGCCAGTGAGAAATAGGGTTGCCAGATGGTCTCCCAAAAAATACCAGACACGCGGTATTTTTTGGTCGAGAAAAAAAAAAAAGGAACACGGGATAATAAGCCCCCTCCCCCGTTCAGAGCGGCGATCTCAACCACGCCTCCCAGCTGGGACTCCCAGGCTGGGAGGCGGGGCCACGATCGGCGCTGGAAGACTGTGATTGCACAGAAGCCTTGCGGGGGCGAGGGGAGTGGCTGGGACTGCCAGCCACTCCCCCCGTCCTGGTGAGGCTTCTGAAGCACCCAGAGCGGCGATCGTGGCCCCTCCTACCAGCTTGGACTCCCCACCTGGGAGGCGGGGCCGCAATCGCCGCTCTGGGCGTTTCAGAAGCCTTGCAGGGGCGGGGGGAGTGGCTGGGACTCCCAGGCTGGGAGGTGGGGCTGCCATCGGCGCTGGGAGCCTGTGATTGCGCAGAAGCCTGGCAGGGGCGGGAGTGGCTGGGACTCCCAGCCACTCCCCCCGCCCCCGCCAGGCTTCTGCACAATCACAGGCTCCTAGCACCAATCGTGGCCCCACCTTCAGCCGCTCCCCCCCACCCATGCCAGGCTTCCGTCCAGTGCGCAGCTGGAAAAATCAGAGAATACCGGACATTGCACATGTCCGGTATTCTCTGATTTTTTTTACCAGACAAAGAGCGCAAATACTGGACTGTCCGGTAGAATACCGGACACCTGGCAACCCTAGTGAGAAAATGGGAAAGGAAAAGTATAAATCAGTGGTGTTCACTTCGATTTTAACATTCAGTTTCCTTTTATATTTGCTTGAACTTTGCATTAGACACTAGCACAGATATCTGATTCAGCTTTGAATGGATTTATCCTTCCTGCTTTTAAAATTTATGGTTGTGGAGTATCCACTTTGGCCAGACATTGCTTTGAAGAACTGCACTTCTGCTATTTTTAGTTTTCAGATTGCCTGTTGATGTATACTTCTAAATACAGAGATTACCCTCTGTCCTGTAGCAAATGTAGCTGTAATTCAGATTTTTCCAGAGGCTAAACAAAATGGCTGCATTCTCTCTCTCATGCTGGTTCGGTGACGTGGTTCAAATAAGAAAATAACTTACCCAAATGTTCACCCAGACGTCTAACTGAATTCAGAAAAAAAAATGAGAAGTTCAAAAAATTATTCAGCTTTTAAACATTGTTTAATATTTGATCTGTGTTTCCTGGTTGTAATCAGGATGAGGAGCCAATGTGGTGAAATTTCTAATGACTTGTTTGCAGTATTTCTGCATTGACTGGAAACACAAAGGATGAGGCATCTTGTGAGTATTCCAGTCTGGTTTTACAGGAGATCTGGATAAGCATCTGTATTGTTGAGTGTTTATCAGAACTGATGGGAATTTGGACATTGCTGATGCTAATGGGAAGTTACAAACTGACATCAACTGGCAAATCCATTCCTCTTGCCAACAGAGACAGAGGCAGGATTTAAGAAGGGCATGCAGTTGGTCCTCAGCCAGGCGCAACTGAATATAGTCTAGCCCATGATGTCAAAATGTGTTGAATTGGTTTAGAAACTGGAGGATCACTCAGGCTTTTATTCATGAGGACAAAAGATTTCAAAATACAACATTATGACTTCTCGCCATTATCTGTGTGGGACCTGATTTGTCTAATCAAAAGTGGCGTAAGCCAGGTTAACTGCACTAAATATGAGAATTGATGTGACTTGTATCAGCACCAGTGTAAATTAGGACTAATCCCATTGAAATCATGATTTCTAAGTGTGAGATCATAATCATGCCCCATGTGTGGTATCATCATAACCCTTTCCAGTTCATCACAGGACTTCTTTTCTCCATTGAGAGGTCCTCTGATTTTTGTTCAATAGCTATCAGTAGATGTATCCAAATGTCACTACTGAAGTGAAATATTTTGAAGCAAGGAAGGAATTGTGAAAAGTTAAAGTGGAAGATTAAGTCTTTTCCTAGACTGTGTCAAGAGGCATAAGACAGAAAGATAGTTCTCCGTCATTCAGGATGTTATTAATAATGACTCACTATTTCATTCAGGAATGCCTAAAAGAATAGACTCTGTACTGAATCTAGGCAGATGGCTTGCCTTAAAACGTAAGGCTGGATTTTTTTCAAAGGAACCTAAATCAGTTAGGCACACAAATCCCACTAAAATCCAATTGGCCCTCTTACGCACTTGAAAAATCTTAACATAAGGGCTATGTCTAGACTACATGGCTCCGTAGAGGGAGCCATGTAAAACAGTTTATTCGGCATAGGCAAAGAAGCGGGGATTTAAATAATCCCTGCTTCATTAAAATAAACATGGCCGCTGCGCTGTGCCGACGATCAGCTGATCTGGCACAGCGGGGCAGTCTAGACGCGCCACGGTCGACAAGGGAAGCCTTTGTCGACCGCTCTGGTAAATCTCGTTTCACGAGGCATACCGGAGCGGTCGACAAAGGCTTCCCTTGTCAGCCGCGGCGCGTCTAGACTGCCCCGCTGTGCCGGATCAGCTGATCGTCGACACAGCGCGGCAGCCATGTTTATTTTAATGAAGCGGGGATTATTTAAATCCCCGCTTCTTTGCCTATGCCGAATAAACTATTTTACATGGCTCCGTCGACGGAGCCATGTAGTCTAGACATAGCCAAGTGTATTAATTTCTAAGTTTTAATACTTTCCTTTTTTATAATCTGGTGCAGATTTTGTGTATATATGTGTAATATTATTTATTTTATGTCAGTGACAGATATGCCACGTTAGAATGTTATATGTCATATTCTATTAGAATATTTTATGTCATATTCTATATGCTGTCAAATCACCTGATTTAAATTTGGGGTTTCTTGTGGTTGCTGTTCTTGGCTAAACAAAATAAATCTCAAGCAACTCCAGTGGAAACCTGAGTTGCTCTGTATTTATTCTGATCTTCACAAGAGTTTATTCTTCTTTGAGTGATTGCTCATGTGCATTCCAATTAGGTGTATATGCGCAGCATGCACGCGCCATCGGAAGTTTTTCCCCCAACAGTACCCTTAGGGCCAGCAGGGAGCCCCCTGGAGTGGCGCCGGTATACCGGCCCATATATACCCCTGCTGGCCCCCTCACCCACTGAGTTCCTTCTTACCGCCGTGACAGTCGTTGGAACAACCCTCAGCTCTTTACAGCGATCGTTGTCTTCAGCATTGTTCTTCTCATTCTTTCAATTAGTCTCCAGCTAAGTAGCTGCAAATTAAGTTAAAGACTCTCTTGTTATTTTCTGTTTAGTTACTCCCCACCGCGGCACGCTGTGTGCCCGCGGCAGGGCTTGCCCAAGCCGCAAGGCTTTAATCCCTGCAAAAAGTGTCACAGGCCTATGCCCTGTGGCGATCCCCATTCATCCTGTTTAAAGTGTCTGGGGGAGGCTCACCCCACAGAAGCCTACAAGATCTGTAAGGCCTTAAAACCCCATACTAAGCGTGAGAGGGAATCGCGCCTCAAAATCCTGCTAATGGAGGCAGCTCTCAGGCTGGCACCGGCATCGGACCCGGCACCAGCCTCTCAAAGTGCACCGGCGTCGGTGCGGGACAGTTCTGCGCACAGCGCCTCTCCGGCACCGTAGAGGCCCCGGCACCGGTCCCAATCTCTGGCACCTCAGAAAAAGAGGAGACCTAACAGGGGCCGGTCCCTGTACAGACATGCGCCCTCCGTGCGCCCTCCAGCGGGGCACGTGGCGCCAATGAGTCCGGAGCCTGGGCCTTCCAGGTTGGGTGGACCTTCCTCCCAGCTCAGGGAGATCAGTTCCGTGGAGGACTTCCCTGAGCCATACATGCCGGAGGCCTTAGAGGCAGCGAGGGTCCTCATTAACTCCTCTCACTCTCCTCCTCCCACCCGGACACCCTCCAGGCGGCACAGGGAGAATCGGCACCGGCCCTGTTCCAGGGCATCTGAAGGTCCGGTGCAGGAGATTGGAGGCCACCCCTACTGACCCCGGTGGCACCGCACACGGCACCTGCCACTGAGACGCCCTTACTCTCACTGCCGCCCCAGGACACGGCACCGGACTCAGTGTGGCACCACCGTTCAGCATCGCTACCGGTCCAGGGGGCCCCGGCACCTACCTCTGTGTGGGACGCCCGCACCGCCATGCCACCGCCTCCCCCTCAGCACCATGGCAAGCCGGAATCCATGGCCAGACATGCGATAGCTTCGTCGGACTCACGTTGGCTCCACCTTGGTCCGCCTTGGGGTATTCGTCCGACTCCAAGGCAGAATCCACCTGGTCATCAAGGGGTTCCCGGCCCCGTTCACGGCGGCGCTCCCACTCTCGGCACCATTCCTGGCACCGCAGCCCTCCTCACCTATATCAACAACAGTGGGCACAGCCAGTTCCAGTGCCGATGTTTCAGCAAACGTGGCCCCCACAACCTTCGGGCCAGTGGCCGTTCTGGACACCGTGGACATACCAACAAAACCAGGGCATAGATCCACCCAGACCAGGTTCCGTCTCCTCAGGTCCACGAGCTCCTCCTTTGGCGACACCTCTGGCCAGGTCCCCTATTTCGGGCCAGTCGCTACCTCCTGGTCAGTCGTCTCCAGGCCCCGGGGGGAGCATGGCTGTGGTGAGCCAATCTCCCCCATCCTCGTCCCTGGGTTCCTCGCAAGATCCACCGCACATGGATGCCCCTGTAGGAGAGGTCCAGAAGGGGTCATCGTCCTCGTCTCCGGATGAGGCCTTACGTGATTCCGCACCACCCATGCCCCCCATGGATGCTGGGGCCCACCAGGACCTTCTCCGCCACCTGGCCCAAAGTCTGGGGGTCCAGGCGGAGAAGGTGTCCAAAGACTCGGACCCTATGGTAGACATCCTACACTCCGATGCTCCCTCCAGAGTGGCTCTTCTGGTTAATAAAACTGTAGCCAAAATTTCTAAGGCCTTGTGGCAAACACCTGCATCTATCCCCCCAACTGATAAGTGGGCTGAAAGGAAGTACTTTGTTCCCCAAGAGGGCAACAAGCATCTGTTTTCTTACCCTCCCCCGGGCTCCCTGGTGGTACAAGCCATCAACCACAGGGAAAGACAAGGCCAGCCTGCTGCCACTCCTAAGAACAGGGAGGCCAAAAAGACTGACCTGCTAAGCAGGAAAGTCTAGGCAACCGGGGGTATCCAGTACCGCATTGCCAATCAGCAGGTCCTCTTGTCGCACTACACCTATAACACCTGGGCATCCATGGACAAGTTCATGGACCTGCTCCCCAGGGACTCCCGCTCGGAGTTGAAGGCGAAGAGGGGCAAGCAAGCTCCAGAGCAGCACTCCACGCGGCTCTTGACATGGCGGATGCCGCTGCCCGGGTGATGGCTACTGGTGTGGTCCTATGCTGTAGTTCCTGACTCCAGGGTTCTGGGGTTCCCCCAGAGCTCCAAAACACCATCCAAGACCTCCCATTTGAGGGCCCTTTGCTCTTCTCTGAGCAGACCGATCAGAGGCTCCATGGCCTCAAGGATACCCGGGCTACCCTAAAATCCTTGGGCATGCACACTCTTGCTACCCAGAGGCGCACTTTCGCAAATAGGAATGTTCCTAGTACGCCCCCTCAGACCCCAAGTCCTGACTTCTCCCATCGTAGGAGCAGAAGTGGTAATGGCAGGAACAACAGGCGCCAACCGCGCCCAGCTCCAGGCAACAACCAGGGGCCCCGCAACAAATCCTCGGGCCCCTGTCAGGGGTTTTGACGGGACCCTTGAGGGCATTTTACCAGTCTCCCTACTAACTTCCCGGGACCGTTTAATCCCACTTACACCAAGCCTGGCGGTCTGTTACGCCGGACCAATGGGTGCTGGAGATAGTGGAAAGGGGTTACGTAATTGCTTTCCACTTGCCCCCTCCTTCCCAACCCCCTATCCCGTCCCTTTTCAGGGACCCCTCTCACGAGCCTCTGCTTCAAGAGGAGGTCCAACATCTTATGATAGGGGTGGTAGAGCATGTTCCGCCCCCTCCGGAGTTTCAGGGCAGGGGGTTCTATTCCCGCTACTTTCTGGTCCCAAAGGCCAAAGGGGGCCTCGGTCCCATCCTAGACCTCAGAACCCTCAATTCCTTCATCGCCAAAGCAAAATTCAAAATGGTGACACTGACATCCATAATTTCCTCGTTAGCCCCCGGAGATTGGTACGCTGCCTTCGACTTAAAAGGTGCTTATTTTCACATCTCAGTCACCTCCCACCACCGGAGGTTCCTTCATTTTACTGTGGGCCCGGACCACTACCAATTCACGGCCCTCCCCTTTGGCATCTCGACAGCCCCTCGAGTCTTCATCAAATGCCTGGCGGTGGTGGCCGCCACCCTCAGGAAAAGGGGCATTCAGGTGTTTCCCTACCTCGACGACTGGCTCCTGAGGAGGGATTCTGAGTCACAGGTGAGAGCCCACATCGCCTTAGCCTGCGGGTTCTTCAAAGACTTAGATCTTCTTCTAAACCTGGACAAATCAACCATAACTCCCACCCCGATGATAGAATTTGTGGGTGCCACTCTGGATTCTTCATCGGCGAGAGCCTCTCTATCCAGCTCCAGGTTCCTCGCAATAGAGACGGCGGTCAGGGCACTCCAGAACTTTCCAGTGACTACCGTCTGGACCTTCATGCGTCTCCTGGGTCTCATGGCTGCCTGCACTTATGAGGTGCAGCATGCCAGACCGCGTATGCACCTGTTACAGATGTGGCTATCGCGAGTCCACAACCCGGTCGTCCACTCATGGGACAGGATGGTGACGGTTCCTGCCCCCGTCCTCCTTGCGTTGGACTGGTGGGCCCACCAGGCAGTGGTCTGCGCAGAGGTTCCGTTCTCCAGACCAGTGCCCTCCATCCACCTTGTCACAGACGTGTTGGACACCGACTGGGGAGCCTACCTGGAGGACCTGTACACACAAGGTATGTGGTCTGCGGACGAGATCTCCCTGCATATCAACATCAGGGAGCTCCGGGCAGTCCGACTAGCCTGTGCAGTTTCTTTCCCACCTCAAGGGCAAGTCTGTCCTTACTCTGTCAGACAACACGACAGCGGTGGCGTATATAAACAAGCAGGGAGGGGCACGTTCCCCTCACCTGTGCTCGAGGAGATCCACCTTTGGGACCTCTGCATCGGGGCAGATATCCACCAAATGGCCTCATATCTCTTGGGCTCCCAAAATGTCCTTGCAGACAGGCTGAGCCGGTCCTTTGCGGGTCACGAATGGTCTCTAAGGTGGGATGTTGCCCACTCTATTTTCTGTGCGTGGTGTTTTCCCCATCTACACCTATTCGCCACAGGGCACAACAAGAAGTGCCCAAGGTTCTGCTCCCTCATGGGACGGGGAGGGGTTCCCTAGGAGACGCCCTCCTTTTTCCATGGCCGGAGTGCTTACTGTTTGCCTTCCCACCATTCCCACTCATTCACAGAGTCCTCCTGAGAGTGCGGGAGTTCAGGGCGTCCCTGATCCTAATCGCCCCTGCATGGCCCAGACAGCATTGGTTCTCCACCCTCCTCAGTCTGTCTTGTGAGAGACCCATGGCCCTCCCGCTGGTCCCGGACCTGATATCTCAGGACTCGGGCAGGTTCCGCCACCTGGATCTGCAATCGCTGCACTTGACAGCATGGAAGCTCCGTGGCTGATGGCGGAGGAGCTTCAGTGCTCAGAGTGGGTTCAGGAAGTCCTGCTGGGTAGCAGGAAACCCTCCACTAGGGCCACATATCTCGCCACATGGAAGTGGTTCTACATCTGGGCTTCCCAGAAGGGGGTGCACCCAAGGCGGGCTACGGTCCCCCTGATCCTGGATTGCCTGTTGGACCTCAGGTTCCAGGGCCTCTCTTCCTCCTCCATTAAGGTTCATTTGGCGGCCGTCTCGGCCTTCCACCTGGAGGAAGGGGAGAAAACCTTGTTTGCCAACCCTATGGTTAACAGGCTTTGGAAAGGCATGAACAAGCTCTACCCACATGTCCGCCAACCCGTTCCCCAGTGGGACCTAAACCTGGTCCTTTCTAAGCTCATGGGGCCCCTGTTTGAGCCATTAGCGATGTGTTCCCTCCTGTACCTATCATACAAGGTGTCCCTCTTGGTAGCACTTACGTCGGCCAGGTGGGTATCCGAACTCAGGATGCTCATCTCGGATCCCCCCTACACGGTGTTTTTCAAAGATAAGGTCAGGCTCTGCCTACACCCAGCTTTTTTGCCCAAGGTGGTGTCTGCCTTCCACACCTCCCGAGATATCTTCTTGCCAGTGTTTTACCCTAAGCTGCACGCGTCTGGGAAAGAACAGGCTTTACACACTTTAGACGTGCGTAGGGCGTTAGCCTTTTATTTAGACAGGACAAAACCATTCCGAAAATCACCACAACTTTTTGTGGCCATTGCGGAACGGGTGAGGGGTCAGCCCGTGTCCTCTCAGTGGATCTCCTCCTGGATTACCGCGTGCATCAAGGAGTGCTACGCCCTGCTGGGGGTGCCGGCCCCTCCCCTTAGAGCGCACTCCACGAGGGCTTGGCCACCTCCACCACTTTCGTGGCACAGGTTCCCATCCTGGACATCTGCAGAGCCGCCACGTGGTCCTCGGTCCATACCTTTGCCAATCACTATGTGCTAACGCATCAAGCCAGAGAGGACGCCGCCCTGGGTAGGGCGGTTCTCCACTCCTCGGTAGCTTCAGCACCCGGCCCTCCTCCATAGGTTCTGCTTTGGAGTCACCTAATTGGAATGCACATGAACAATCACTCGAAGAAGAAAGAACAGTTACTTACCTCGTAACTGTTGTTCTTTGAGATGTGTTGCTCATGTCCATTCCAAATCCCCACCCGCTGCCCTATCTCCGGAGTATTCCAGTAAGAAGAAACTTGAGTGGGTGAGGGGGCCAGTAGGGGTATATATGGGCCGGTATACCGGCGCCACTCCAGGGGGCTCCCCTTCTGGCCCTAAGGGTACTGCTGAGGGAAAAACTTCTGACGGTGTGTGCACGCTGTGCGTACACACCTAATTGGAATGGACATGAGCAACACATCTCGAAGAACAACAGTTACGAGGTAAGTAACCGTGCTTTCTTGATTTAGTGTATCAGAATGTAAAATTTGGGCATGTGTTGGAAAACTTATTGATAGGACTGACAATTTATCTTTCTTCTTTCAGTTACATTTTCTCTGTGTTTTCTTGGAAAACTAAATCACGAAGATCTAATTGCCAGTAGACTTTATTTTGATGTAATCTTTTTATCTACATAGTTTTAGTGCTACTGAGTATGGCGGCATTACACATTTTATTGAGTTCCAGGTTGTTTTCAGTCCTGAACCATTAAGAGATGTGTATTTCTGTTTCTCTCTTCCTAGTGGTGAAAGTGGCGCTGGAAAGACTGTAGCTGCTAAATATATCATGAGTTACATCTCAAAAATATCAGGAGGTGGTCCCAAGGTTCAGGTGAGTTGATATAGTGAAATGTTATTGTAAGGAAACCATGTCAAATCTTATTGTATAGCCACAGAACAAGAGAGGTCTCTTATGAGGTAAACAGCTGACCACACATATATAGCCAACATAGACCACCTGGCATAAAACTGGAGTAGCTGTACAGCAAAGGCATCTGTGAATTGTACTCTGTAGGGGTCAGCTGAGTTGGGGCCAGGCATTCACCTCTTCACAGATCTGGTGGTCCTCCACCTATGGATGGGGAGTCCGTAAAATGGAAATCCTCTACAAGTTGAATCTCTCTAGTTTGGCACTCTCAGGACCTGATCAGTGCGAAACCAGAAAATTTGCCGAACCACAGGATGTCAATATTGGCTAGTACAATGTTTACTTACCAGCTCCGCAGCCATGGAGCCTTGCGGCCCTCACTGGTTTTCTGCAGCTCACTTTGGCTGCAAATGGCGAACTGGAGCCAGTGGGAGCCGCAACGCTCCGTGGCAGCAGAGCCGGTAAGTGAACAAACTGGAGCGGCCCATTAGCATCTTTCTCAAAGTGGGTCCGGGGCCCTTTTTGAAAAACTCTAGTTTAGTAGCATTATCAACACTTCTACTGCTTACTGGGCTCTTAGAAGACATTTAAGGGTTAATGAGCTACCTAACTGCACAGAACATTGAGAGCCAGGTCTGGTGGCTGTAAACAAACCTTATGGGACCATCAGAAACTTGGACATACCTGTAAGTGAACATTTGACTAATTAAAATCATGGATGTTGCCGGATCAGAGAGTGCCAGAGATTCAACTTGTAATTTGAACTGACCCCTGTGGAATAGCTTCACAGCATTGGTGCTGAATTATTTAAAGTTTAGAAGATTTTTTTTAGGAGAAAGAGTTTTTTAATGCAATTTGTGCCCTCAAGTTGTAAGGAGAGAAGCGTAATTGATGGCAACCAAACGTTATTTAATAAAACCTCAGAAAATCTCCTTTTTCTACAATGTCAAATATGAATTTTTACTAGATCTTTCCGTTCTAGAGAGAATTGAACTGTCTCAGTGATTCACATCTCCATTTAAATTTGTGTTCACACATTAGTAAATTGTCCTTCTCTTTTCCCTCTAAACATTATTTTAAACAAATTATCTAACAGGAAGTATAATTTCTGAGCACTAGTTGGAGCCATGAATTGTGTATTGTTAATTCTGCAACCACTGTCTGAACTGTCTACATAAGCATATTAACTAAAGCTAATGAATTAAATTAGCCATAAAATTCCACTGATGGAATTATATGAGATCATCATCTGATTGATAGACAACTATTCTAGGTAAGTAGCGGCTACTATTTACCATGTGGGATTTGTGTGTGTGTGTGTATATGCACACTTTGGATAATACATTGGCCTTAGTACAAACTCCAACGATGATTATATTCTTCCTGTTTAGTTTTGGGAGACAATGATACAGGGAACACTGCATAGTCATTCAACAGCAAAGGGAAATGTACATTGTGTTATTTTTAGAGTGGACTTAATCATATTATAAATAATTGTTTCAGTTATTTTAAGTAAATCCCAGCTCTTTGTACAAGATGTAAAATAAATTCAATGGTTACAAGTTGATTAAACTGATAAGTTTCTCTGGGTAATGTATTATTTTTGCATGACATTCAACTTGCCCTACACAAACTTGAGTATACGCTAGTTTTGAGGAAGAAACTAACAGCTGAGCCTGCTCCCACTAAAGCAAATGGCTCTCCCACAGCCAATGGTTCAACTTCTGGGCTGATCAGCTAGGCTGAGTTTTATGGTCATTGGATCTGGTTAAGTGAGAATCCCGTGCTCCCAGCACTTCTTTCCATCCTGTCTGATTTTAAACTGTCACAGCGCCAACCACTTTCCCACCTGTGGTCTTGTGCTAGTATTCCTTTTGCAGGCAAAACTTTCAGGGTACATCTACACTCCGAGGTTAGGTCGAATCCTGTGGTCGATTTCTTACCACCCCATCTTTAATAGTCAAAGGCCTATGTCTTCACTACGGGGAAGAATCGAACGCAGTCCAAAGCAGTGCATCCTCATTAGGAAGCTTACCGTCAATTCAAAGAGCATGCACCGTGGGTAGCTTTGCATTCTGGGCTATGCACACAGTGCCCATTGGGACCAAAACTGTACAGCAGGTAGTTATGGGCTTATGTCGCCAGCATCCCATAATGCACTCATCTAGTCCCACTCCCCCCCCCACATGAGATAAAGGGGAGGGAGTGTGATTGCTCTTTTTGTGCTCTGGTCACCCACGCAGATGCCATAGCAATGCAAACATGGAGTCCGGTTTGCAGCAAACCACTGTGATTGTGACGTGTGTCATGGTGCACCTAAAGCTGCAGTACTCGGAGGGCGTATGCATGAGGATATGGAAGAGGATGAGGATGAAGCTTGGCACAGCATGGAAGCATTGCTCATGCAAGGCCTGGCACTGATGCTAGCACAGCTGCCAGTCAATCCTCTGGACACAGAGCAATGCCAGTTCTGGCGCCATGTGGTCCTACCAGTCCTACAAGCTCAGACTGGTAGGACCACATTCTGATGCAGAGATGGAATGATCAGCAGTGGCTGCAAAACTTCCAAATGCGCAAGGCCACGTTCCTGGAACTTTGCAAATGGCTTGCCCCTGCGCTGAGGCGCAAGAATACGTAAATGAGACCCACTCATGGGCTGTGTCTAGACTGCATCGCTCTGCCGACAGAGGGATGCAAATCAAGCACTTCGGAAGTGCAAATGAGCCCGGGATTTAAATATCCCGGGCTTCATTTGCATACTCACGTTCCGACACTGTGCCGATCAGGCTCAGTGTCGAAAGTGAAAGTAAAGTGTAGCTGCGGCTCTGCTGCGTTTCTGCCGACAGCGGGGGCTTTTTCGGCAGAGGATGCAGTCTAGACACATTTGGATCTGCCACGGCTACACTTTACTTTCACTTTCGACACTGAGCCTGATTGGCACAGCGTCGGAACGTGAGTATGCAAATGGAGCCCGGGATATTTAAATCCTGGGCTCATTTGCACTTCCGAAGTGCTTGATTTGCATCCCTCTGTCGGCAGAGGGATGCAGTCTAGACACAGCTTTACTGTGCAGAAGCACGTGGCAGTTACCCTATGGAAGCTTGCAACTCCTGACAGCTACTATTCAGAGGGGAATCAGTTCCAAGTGGGGAAATCTATAATGGGGGCTGCTGTTATATAAGTAGCCAAGGCAGTTAATACCATTCTGCTATGAAGGGCTGTGACTCTGGGAAACATGAATACCATAGCGGATGGCTTTCCCACGATGGGGTTCCCTAACTGCGGGGGCACAGTAGACAGAATGCGCATCCCCATCTTGGCCCCGACCACCTTGCCATGGAGTACATCAACCTCAAGGGGTACTTCTCCATGGTGCTGCAGGTGCTGTTGGATCACATGGGCCATTTCACTGACATCAGTGTGGGATGGTCAGGAAAGGTGCATGACGCCCGCATCTTTAGGAACTCCTCCTTCTTTGGAAAGATGTAGAATGGCACTTTTTTTTCTCAGACGGGAAAATCATTTGGAGAGGTGAAAATGTTTTTCTTCACATGGTCCATGGTCATCTTGTGGAACTCCTTGCCAGAGGATGTTGTGAAGACCAGGACTTTATTAGGGTTCAAAAAAGAACTAGATAACTTCATGGAGGTTACGTCCATCAATACTCATTAGACAGGACAGGTAGGAATGGTGTCCTCTGTTTGTCAGAGGCTGGAAATGGATGACAGTAGAAGGAGTACTTGATGATTACCTGTTCTGTTCACTCTTTCTGGGGCATGTGGCATTGGCCACCTTTGGAAGAAAGGATTATTGCTGTTCTTATGTACAATCATACATAGTATGGAAACTGAAAACTGATTTTTTTTAAAACATAGCTTACATTCTTCAGACAACATGATGGTGCCAGATTCCCCTTCACCTGACCAAATGAATATTCTAATGCTTGCCTGTAGAGACAGGCATACTTGCTCCTTATACATATCAAAGTTACAAGTCATGGTTTTGTATGAATGTTCCAAAACCTTCATAAAGATCCCAAAGATGATTTTTTTGTGTTTAAAAATATTTCAGCATGTGAAGGACATTATTCTGCAGTCAAACCCTTTACTGGAAGCCTTCGGGAATGCGAAGACTGTACGGAACAATAACTCCAGCAGATTTGTAAGTTCCTCTCTCTAAAAGATTGCTTTTGCTCCCAATATGTGTGGGTTTGTTTTGTGCATCTTTGTGAAGGAAAATGTTGGTTTTCATATTAACTGAGAGGCACACATTTCAAGGTCTCCTAGATGTTATTGCAAATGTTTGTTTCTATTACTATTTGGGACAAGCTATTTGCAAGCAGTCTGATGTATAAACAAGACAATTAGCAACTTAATTGGCACTGAACTGGAAGGGATGAACATATCTATTTTCCAGCCCATGTAATAATTAGCTGTGATTTTTTTAAATGTATGAAACAATTGCTAGCCTTCAATTGTGCCCAACAATTGCTGGGCACAAAGGTTTATTCATCTTTCCAAAGAGTAACAAGGAGTTGTTTTCAGCACTTGATTATAAATGTTACACATACCAATGGGAACTAATAGCTGCATATACTGGAAAATGGCCTGATGACATACCCTTAATTCAGTTGTAAATAATGTAGCCCTTACACTATTTAATTGGAAAGGACCATGTACTTATAAAGTATGGTGTAGAAAGAAAGGGCGCAAAATTGTTGCATATGTTACATTGTTACATACGTGGGATCAAATACCCTAGTGGTGTAAATGGGCATAGCTCTATTAAATTAAAATGGTTTTACCCTTTTACACCAGCATGGATTTTGACCTGTGTTTTTCAAATGTTAGGCTGTTGTTGAAAACATATCCAATAGAATACAATATGAATGTCTTGATAGACATTCAGATATGAAGCAAACTAAAATATACAGCTAGGTTATCTGACACATCCTTCAAGGGGGAAAATACAAAACTGTAGTTATCTTTATTGTTTTTCAATGTATTTCCCCTGCTGGACTATATTAGCAATGAGCCATGCTTGACAAGCTTCTTTCCCTTTTGCTCCCCCCTAGTTATGTCCCTCACAGAATAAAAGTAAAGGGCTGCGTCTAGACTGGCATGATTTTCTTCAAATGCTTTTAACGGAAAAGTTTTTCCATTAAAAGCATTTGCGGAAAAAAGCGTCTAGATTGGCACAGATGCTTTTGCGCAAAAGCGCTTTTGCGCAAAAGCATCCGTGGCCAATCTAGATGCGGTTTTGCGCAAAAAAGCCCCGATCGCCATTTTCGCCATCGGGGCTTTTTTGCGCAAAACGGTTCTCAGTTGTCTACACTGGCCCTCTTGCAGAGGGCTTTTTCCCGAGCGGGAGAGTCATTGTATTTGCGCAAGAACACTGACGATCATACATTAGATCATCAGTGTTCTTGCGCAAATTCAAGCGGCCAGTGTAGACAGCTGGCAAGTTTTTGCGCCAAAGCGGTCGCTTGGGCGCAAAAACTTGCCAGTCTAGATGCAGCCAAGGGGTATATGTCCATTGACATGGGGTTACTAATGCAATTCCTCAGCCTGCCAAGATAAAAGGATCATTGATATACATCACCTGGAAACAGAAGGCCATATTAAGTACTGATTTATGGGGTTTTAAATCTGCTACACTGGAGTAGTTCCCAAATGCATCAGCAATACATTTAGCCATAAGTGTTTCCTTTCTGCAATCTTCCTAATTTACACCAACTAAATAAGGCAGAAGAAACAAATCCCCCAGTTAGTCCTTACTTATGGGTTAGTATATATCTTTGTTCTGATGTACTACAGAATTATTATGTTGAGTTTAGAATTAGGTAACTAGACATGGAAAAATGGGGAAGAATATTTCTTAATAGTCTAGGCCTACTTTAACCTTGAAATATTGAAGCGATACAAAATAAATATTCTAGTTATTTTCCTGCTTTAAGCCTCATTTTTGTTAATCATTTAAAAAACACTGCACTTATTTATTACAGGGAAAATATTTTGAAATCCAGTTTAGCCCAGGTGGGGAGCCAGATGGTGGAAAGATCTCCAATTTTCTCCTGGAAAAGTCTCGGGTGGTAATGAGGAATCCCGGAGAGAGGAGTTTTCACATTTTTTATCAGGTCAGAAATGAATAGTTCCTTTTTCAGTTACTAAAAATAATTCTTCCATTTCCAGTTTTTCCTTTATATTGGTACATCTCTCAGTGAAAATCATGCTATTCATTATATGTTTTTAAAGGAAGTCAGAATATTGCTTGGTATCTTCAGATCACATTGCCTAATGTAGAAGCATTCAGTGGCTTGAGTCTCTTTCCAAATCCAGAAAACAGTAGACTCTCAGGCTTTGTCTACACTGTTGGCTTTTGCCAGCAGAGAGTATGCAAATTAAGCACTGATTAGCATTTTGTCACATTTCATTGCATAATCTAGTCGAGCTGTTTTTGCACAAGGGGTTTTTGCGCAAAAATAAGCAGTGTGGACATTTCCTTTTTGTGCAAAAACCCCTTTTTGCGTAAGATCCTTATACCTCTCCGGGAGAGGCAAAAGCCGGCAGTGTAGACATAGCTAGGGTTGCCAAGTGTCTGGTATTGGCCCAGACAGTCCGGTATTTGCGGCCTCTGTCCAGTAAAAAAAAACCAGAAAATACTGGACATGTAAAATGTTTGGTTTTTTTCTGTTTTTCTCGGACCGAAGGCCTCTTGGGACATTTCCCCCCTGCCAAGTCTGGCGGGGGTAGGGAGAGCAGTGAGCGTGGGGATTTAAAGGTGCAGTGCCTCTTTCTTTTGTGTTGGTTTTTTTTTTTTGCTCAACCAAATTTTTTCCCTCCATGTTCGGTATTTTTTTTAAGTATCTGGCAACCCTAGTAGCCTCAATGAATAATAACATGATGCATTTCTCAGGGCCAGCTTGAAAATTCTTTGTTGGCTCCCACATGGAAGAGTTCAACAGAATATAATAGATATTTTCCCTGTAGACTTTTAAAAACTGTCCTATAGAATGTAACAGAAAATTATCCCTTCTGTCCTAGGATTCTACTGAAAAAGAGAAACAACAGATGCTGTTCTCTATTAAACTCTATAAAATGTTAGGATTATTTCTATAGTACCCTCTATATTTCATTGCTATTACAGAACCTTTTTTTAAGGAGTGTTCTTCTTTGAGGGTGCGACTACACAGCACCCTTAGCTGGAAATAAGCTACGCAATTTGCACTATGCAAATTATGCAGCTTATTTTGAGTATATTTTGAAATAGTTTATTTTGTAATTTGGCACTGTCTACACAGCGCCAAATTTCGAAATAACTCACTATTCCGAAATTCCCCTTAAACCTTGTGGGGAATAAGCTGCCCATTATTTCGAAATCTATTTCAAAATAACAGGCTGCTTCAGTAGATGCAGAATAGCTATTTCAGGATACTTCCAGTATCCCAAAATAGCTCTGCTGTGTAGACCTACCCTGAGTGCCTTTTGATGGGAAAGTTTCTTTAAGCTAAATACTGGTTAACTTCCATTAATAGAGACAGTGTCAATACAGTTGATTGTGGACCAGCATCATGGACATGAAATATCACTGCCAGGCAGAAAAAGCAGAATTGGAGGAAAGTGTTTCAGGGACCAACTCATTCTCTTCTTTGAGGGATGTGAATGCATTGTTCTTCTGCATCCCACTCCTTCCAGTTTAGAAAGGGTTTTGACAAACTCTGCGGGTAGCCCATCTTCTCCTCACAGAGAAGGGTGGCTACAAAATAGGCCATGAAGATAGATGAGAAGGATGGGGGAATAGGTTTCTAACAGCAATTACACAAGTTCCACTGGGGATTTGTTGTTACAGGTCTATGTACATATATCTGCGGCAGTGTGGCGGCTCAGTTCATACACTCTGGTGATACAAAGAGGTCAAAGAGCTTCTTTAATTGCCCTGTCCCAGCCCTGTGCCATTTATTTCCAGCCCTGTTTAGTATAAGAGGTGTGAAGTGGCATGACTGAAACACACTTTGCTTGAGTGATTCACAGCTGCCATAACAGGCCCTTGGGGAGAGTGACAAGCCTGTGTTGTTCAGAGCAGCCAAAAGCCACTTTCAACTATGCTGCGGGGGGGGGGGGGGGGGGGGGAGTGTGTGAGTGAAAAACTGGCCTCAGGATCAGGAAGTCACAAATTAGCACAGTTGAAGAATCCACCTGAGGAATCCTGCCTGGAGATTTAATTCATGTTTTCCCCACATCTCCACTGTGAGGGAGCTCTTATCAGAGAGGCATTGCAAACTGTGAGGCTTGTTCAAAAATCCAGTCCTGAACACAAAAGTTAAGAAAAACATTCCTGGCAGTGGGAAGGAGTGTCTGCTCTTCAGGCCAAGTGATCAGAGAAACAGGAGAAAAGTACACTGCTGGCACTGCATTCACCTGGCAAATAAAGAGACTGTCTTCTCTGACATTACAGCCTCAGTTGCCTATTCAAGAGCTGTCCTTCCCCAGTTCAAGAGTGTTAGTGGAATGATATCTGATTCTTCTGTTTTTCTTTTGCAGCTTATTGAAGGCGCCTCCTCCGAGCAAAAACACAGTCTGGGCATTACCAGTATGGATTACTATTACTATCTGAGCCTCTCTGGATCCTACAAAGTAGATGACATAAATGACAAATCTGATTTTCAGGAAACTCTGGTGTGTTTTTAAAATAAGGGAGAGAGAAAGAGAGAGTGTGTATTTGTGTGTAAGAATGGGAATATGTGTGTATCCGTCTGTCCAGATATACTTTTTAAGACAAACAGGTTAATCCTTCATATTTACAGGAATGACAGGAAATGTGCAAAGGAAAACCACATGCTGCAAATTCTTGTAGATAAAATCTCACCCATATAATTTTAATTACCCCTTTATTATGAATGAGTATTCTTTCTGGGTAGCACTCTGATAATTCTGCTAAGGTAGCCACATTGTAGACAGTATTTTTTTTTTTGGTCAGGGATTTGCGGAAATTTATTTTAGAGGTACAGATTCAATATAAAAGGACATCAGCCAGTCAGCAACATGAGAAGAAAGTGCATTATGAAAAATATTAAAATACAGCACAAGAATTAGCTTCCACTGAAAAGTGAAAATTAAAAAAAAGAAAGCCCTCTACTGTTTATAGTTGCATGGACCGCAGGGAGGAAAATGGACTAGGGAGCCTCTCTCTATGTGCAGTGCAGAGTAGGGCTTTAGTGAAGATACTATTACACCTCTCCTGTCGGCGTAGTTAATCCATCTCTGTGAGAGATGGTAACTGTGTCAATGAAAGATGCTCTGCTGTTGCCATAGCACTGTCCACACTAGGAACTGGGTCTGTATAACTGCCTTGCTCAGGGATATGGATTTTTGACTGGCTGTAGAGTCCGGAGACTCTGCATCTAGCTCTGATACTGACTTGCTGAGTGTGACCTTTGGCAAGTGATGTGGCCACCTCTGCCTCTTCCAATGCAAAACGTGATGTAAGTGCCAAGAACCATCATTACTCCTGTACCAGCTTATGTGGAACATTGGGAAGCGTTACAGATTAGGAACCAGATTTGTGTAAGAACCATTCACTGCACTTCCTAAAAAATAATTCTGCAGATAATAGTTTTTGTGACTTGCAGAAGTGCACAGCCTAAACCAGCCAAAATGTAACTATTATAGAAGCATGCAGTGTGCAGCTTTCACTTGGGTTAGGTCTAAGTCATCTATTTGTAAAACAGGAGTAATGTATTTTATAACACAAATACATTGTCTTGGTATCTGCATCTCTTTTAGCATCTCAGTTATCTTTTGCCATATATAATGAACTGAGCTAGATCTCATCGTCCTGTATTGATAAAGTTCTCTGGAAAATTTAATGGAATTTGGATGCCTGATTGCTTTAAATTCTTTTGAAAATCCCAGATATAATTTTTTATTTCAATCAATTATTCATAGTTTGTGAAAAATATAGAGTGAACTTGTTAGATACTTGTTAGTAACTTGGTGTCTTTTTATTCCCAGCATGCAATGAATGTGATTGGGATCTTTGCAGAGGAACAGACCTTGGTACTACAGATCGTGGCAGGAGTGCTGCACTTGGGAAATATCAGCTTTAAAGAAGTTGGCAACTATGCTGCTGTGGAGAGTGAGGAGTGTAGGTAGCTCTGGAAACAATTACAGAATTAATGATGATGCAACAGGCTAAGGCCCAGATGTTGCAAGGTGAACTGAGTAGTGAGCTGCTTATCCAAATACACTGCATAATTTCTCATGTTCTAGGCTTGCTAATTCAGTTTCTCTTCCAAAAACTATATGGGGCCATAGCCCCTAGTTACACTCCATGCAATCTCATTGACTTAAAGAAAGGTAGAGCAGCAACTCCCTCCAGAGCTGGCCTTTGTAGCCAGAGCATAGATGCTGGTGAACATTGTCCATATTCCCATCCTATCCAGGCATTAAATCAGGGGTCTCCCAATCTATAGGCCATGCCCGACTGGAGCAATTGCACAATCTAGCCTGGGTCTCCTGGCAGAATGGAGTGCCACGGGGACAAGGGGAGTGATGGCAGGAAGGGGTAGATATTGGGAGCCAGTAATAGACACCCTCTCCCCCCCCCCACACACACACACAGCATGCTGGGAGTCCCAGTCTTCATTGCACAATCAGTCTAGCCAGGGATGGCTCATGGTCCGAGAGTTTGAGACCTCTGCACTAGATAAAAACAACTGCTGTCTTTTGAAAACATGTGGATGGTAAGGCAATCCTACCATAGCTTCCTGTCGAACCCTGAACAAGTACAGATAGGAGAATAGGAAATATTAAGAGCTGGATAACCGTGTCCTTCCTTGTCGTGCTTTGTAACTTGATGCTTTTATACAAGAACCTTTTAGGATATTCATTTCACTTAGTTTTTTTTGGTCTGAGCTCAGTGCTTACATTTTCATCTCTCTTCCACAGAGTGGTTTGCTTATATTCAAATCACTGGTGGAAGCTGTGTACACATTCTAAGGTCTGAAGTAAAGAAATAGCTGAAGACCTGTCTTTGGAATGGGGTGCAAGTTATGTAAAATCCACCTGAGTGTAAAGACTTCAATCATTTATTGGAAAATTTAGAGAAGATTTTGAGCCATAAGTTTCATTTTTATCACATCCCACTAGGTTTATTTCTTCTAACTGCTGCTTGAGATACTTGTAGGTTATCTTGTTTTATAAGGGCTTTTTGTTGTTGTTGTTTTGGTTTAATCTTTAAATCACCATCCATTGGTTTAGTTAAAATACAATCCTAGTTGTTCTTGCAGTTTTGGCTTTCCCTGCTTTCCTCCTGGGAATTAACCAGAGCCGCTTGAAAGAGAAACTGACCAGCAGACAGATGGACAGTAAGTGGGGAGGCAAATCAGAGTCCATTAACGTGACGCTCAATGTGGAACAGGCCTGCTACACCAGAGATGCTCTAGCCAAAGCACTTCATGCCCGCATCTTTGACTACCTGGTGGAGGTAAGATGAATGTTTCCTGATTATGTCACTAGGGTTAAATGTCGAAGGGGATAAATATCCCATGTGGGCTTTCCCCACAGTTCTCTGCTTTTTGGCCATTGTTTCCTTCCCCCACTGAACTACATTTCCCCAAGCCTTAAACAGCTTTTCTAACTTATTGCTAACCCGCTGTTGTACTGCCCTCTCAGTGCTCTCTCTCGCTTACACACAAGAATCCCCCCTCCCGCTGTTCTAAAGCAGGTATGCTAAGGACAGAAGAAAGGGATGTAGAGGGGCTCTTCCAAGCATTTTTTCAAAAGATTTAAGTGGCTGCTTAGTGTGCCATCTCTAGTACCCTTAGCATTATGCCTCCTCTCAGCCTCCAGTCACTGCTGCCCATGTGGTGTACCACCTTCTCCTACTTCATCCCCAAAATATGGCTCAAGCTTTCAGGGCCCTAATGTGACCTAGACTGGGGGCACTCTCAGGAAGGAAGAACAGTCAGGTAATAAAATTCCCAGGAAAAGTTATGACAGCCTCCCTTCATTGTCCCATTCTTGCTGCTTTCCAGATGTCATTCTACTCCCTCTCCCTACCTCACGTGCAAGGTAGTCTCTTTTCAGGATGAATCTCTAGGCTGAAATGGGAAGGGAGAAACATCAGATATTGGACAACAAACTGGGCTTGCTGGAGCAAAGGTTTGTTCCAGGGTGGCATTCCTGTTTTCTTATAACTGCCTCACCATGGCAGCTTCCACTGCCTATAGCAGGTGTCACTGCTGCCAGCATCTAAAAAAAGCAAAATGAGGAAAACCAGAAATTTTATTTAAAAAGTGAATGGGAAGAATGAGGTTGCGTATCAGCAGAACTCTATTGAGCTGTTATAAAAGTTCCTTTTATTTCTTGTTTGCTTCTTTTATTTCTCTTTTTAACTGGTCCAGTTACTCTTCCTAAGGAAAAAAAGTTTTGTAGCTCTGAAGGCTTGCTTGTTTGGATAATAGTATAATAGAATAGACATTGGCTAGCTGACAGAGTTTACCTTTTTAAATAAAGTCAAATACACTTGATGGGAGGAAAGGGAATTTCATGCTACCTTGCATACAAAGTGGGGTTTTTTTTTTACAACCTAATTTTTTTCAGTTCAAAGTTACTTAAGGGTTTAAACTGCAGTTTGTTTTAGGTAAACATGTTTTCTCTGTTTTCTATTAGTCCATCAATAAGGCTATGGAGAAAGACTATGAAGAGTATAACATTGGTGTCTTGGATATTTATGGCTTTGAAATATTCCAGGTAAGACTGTGCAAAATTCAAGATTTTTGAGATTTAAATTGACCTGATCGGGAGAGAAGGCTGTTTTTTTAACTGTTGAGAAGAAAGGAAAATGCCAGCTTCCTGGGCCTTCATACAACTACAGTGCTCAGTGGTAATAACTTATGTAATAAAAATGAAGTACTGAAAACAGCTTCAGAGAATCTAGGTCACTAACCTTTACACTGAGATTCTGACAATAAACAGAATAGCTGTAAAATCAGCTTCCAGTGCATCATTGAAAATGTTCATTAAAATCTCTCCTCAAGTGCTTGTTATAAAAAAATCAAAAGCTGTTGAATGTGGCACATGAGTCTAACCTTGTTCATTTTTTAATTTATTATAGAAAAATGGTTTTGAACAGTTCTGCATCAACTTTGTTAATGAAAAACTGCAGCAGATTTTTATTGAACTAACGTTGAAGGCAGAACAGGTAACTACACATTGATAATTTCTGAATTAAAAATTCACAGTGCTAGCTGTCACCCTTATGTTTGGTGCGAGACTGAGGTTTCAGCTAGTGACTGTAACATTTCCCTTTTTTATAAAGGAAGATAAAAAAAAATCATTGCAGTTGGCTAGTCTTGAAAATGTAAATAGCATCAGTTACTGACACATGTATCTTCCAGTAAAGTTATATAAAGGTGAGTCTCTTGTACAGTGTATTTATGCAGCCATATGATTTTCTGACCATTTGTGCAGTGTGCGCAGACTCAGTGAATTGAAGTGGAAAATTGCAGCTTCCATCCCTCCAATTTATTTGACAAAGCACTAAAAGTTAAACGCACCTCAAAGAGATGAATTTGCCTCAGAATTCCACTATGTTCACTTAGGACACCATTCCATGAATCCACCACATGATCCCATAGAAATTATCCAGAAGGAATTATTGTCTTTTGACAAGATCACCTAAAAGAAGCTCCCACTCATCTTTATAGACAGGTCATTCAATACGCATTTGAATGTGCGTGGGCTATCCTAAATCCACTACTAAACCTACAATGTGAATGAATATTTGGGTCTTTCTGTCTCACAGGAAGAATATGTGCAAGAAGGAATTAGGTGGACACCCATAGATTATTTCAACAACAAAATAGTATGTGACCTCATTGAGAACAAAGTGGTAAGTTTTTGTCACAAATATAAATGCATGAAATTGAGACATTTTCGCCAAACTAATTGTTAGGACTCTGGCCCAGGGTTGGACAGCAAGCGGACCACCCTAATCCCATGTAGGTGGCATGTATTAGAAATAGACTGAAAGCAGAACCCTATACTAGTGCTGGTGAAAAGGAAAAACACCCAACCTATTTCTGCTGGAAAACTGAGTTAATCAAAATCTAAGTTTCCCATGAACTCCAAACTATACTGAGAAGGCTCAGTCACAGGGCGAGACTACACTGAATCATGGGAAGCTGGGTCCATAGTGGAGAATGGGACATGAGGGATCCAGAACTGCAACTGCCATGATGCACTGTGGCAGCTCCAGAAAAACAGATTGATGTTGACCCAAAACAAGGAATTTTAATGTTTCCAGGTAGAATTTTTTTCAGAACTTTTTCTTTCCATGAAAACTTTTACTGTTCAGACTTATCATCCTGATCTAGGATAATTTTTGTTCGAGTAGCTTTACTATTTACCCACACACAAAATCCCAAAGTTTGGACTGGGTTCCAAAGGGAGTGCATAGCATTCCCAATGTTGCCTTTCTTATCTGCATGCAAAGAGACATATGGGTAGGATAATGTTATGCATGTCATACTACAGTTCTACAGATTTAACTCACATTTGTTAAATTGCAGGAAGAGAGATTAATAATAATTATCTGAAATGTAGGTTAGTTTTTGGTGGTGGGAAAAGAAAATAGTCTAAATATTTGTGATAACTTTAAGCTAAAAGAAATAGATTTTTCTGGACCCATTCACTTTTCTCCCTTTCTTTAGGGCTATCTAATCTAGTCAATCCTGGGACTTCCAGCTCTTCCTTATTGTTGCTAATGGATAAATTAATCCCCGATATAACTCCATTGGCTGTGGGGAAATTACTTCTGAAATTAATTTGCTGTAGCGTTTTCCTCTGATATTAAGACATTTCTCTTTTCTGGAAAGACCCTGATACCGTATCACATTTCTTTTCTTTTCTTTCCCTACTTTCCCATTTACTTTTGCCCATCAGAATCCCCCTGGAATTATGAGCATTCTGGATGATGTGTGCGCCACAATGCATGCAGTGGGAGAGGGAGCTGACCAGACGCTGCTCCAGAAGCTTCAGATGCAGATTGGGACTCATGAACATTTCAACAGCTGGAACCAGGGATTTATCATCCACCATTATGCAGGAAAGGTGCTACAGAAAATCCTTTTTTAAAAGGAAAAAACCCTATTTTAAATGCTGTCTAATTTCTTTTAAAATAAAGGACAGTGACCAAATGAAGGGAAAATAGTTATAATCCTTGATTAAAACTAAATGATCAGTTGTAGAACTTTATCCAATTTAGAGAATATGACCCTCCTCTGAATGCCATTCGTTTTCCACTGATATAATTCCATTGGCTTCAAAGGAATTACCCTCATTTTACTCGTGGTAAGTGAGAGGAGAGTCAGGCCCTTGCTCTCAGAGGGCTGGTCTACACAAAAACTTTTGCCAGGATTGTAATGTATGAGGATTGTGGACTTTTTAATGGCATTTTTTATATAGGGAAAAGCTCTAGTGCAGCTGCAGTTGTACTTGCAAAATAGGGCTTTTGCCCATATTGCTTATTTCATTTGGAAAAATCAAATTATGATGGCAGAAATACTCATTTTCTGCTATAAAATCCATCCACTAGTAAAGGTTTTTTTTTTAAGTGAAATAAAGAAACTTAGTGAACTTGAAATCTACTCAGTTTTAAAAAATAAAAGCACTTTTGGGTATTGTATCTGTCCCCTAGTCTCTCTGCGAGTTTTTTTGGTTTTTACAAATGACATTATCTATGACAGTGAGAGATACCCATTGAAACCAGAGGGGAAGTGATTTACACAGGAGAAACAGTGAAACTGACTGCATACAAAGTACTGTCAAATGTACTATCTCCCTCTGTTCCATCAGTTATATTAATTTTAAACCTTGGTTGTCACAGCAGTAGTAAAACATTTTCAGAAAGATGGTGTCCCCTTTAAATTTGGAATAAATATGCAGGTATTCTGTTTATTATTTTGTACTAAGTCCTGCTATATTTCTCCTATTTGTTCATGATATTTTTAATATTGTAGTATTTATTGATCTTATTCAATTACCAGAAACCCTGATTTTACTGAACATTTGTTTTTTCCTATATGAGATTAAATTTCTTCCCATGCTGTTGCTGGTATGCCAGCTATATGATATTATTTTGCAAATTCTAAATACATACCTGATATCAGCTATCTTGCATGACAAACTCATGAGACAAATTATACACAGGGATTTATTGGTTGCCATGAAATCAGAAAAACAGAAAAATCTCTAAACATCTACTAAATCTCTACTAAACATCTGTTTTATTTCCTCCTGGACCCAGGTATCCTATGATATGGATGGATTCTGTGAGAGGAATCGGGATGTTCTTTTCATGGACTTGATTGAACTCATGCAGAGCAGTGAGCTGTATGTAAACAAAACTGGTTTAATACATACACTTTTGGTAATTAGTGTGTTAGTTCAGGTAGATGCCAGGATCCTTATTCTCCAGTGTCTTGTAGCATGAGTAGTCATTTACACCTATGCAAAGAGGGTATAAAACAGGGCCAGTCAGAAAATGGAGTATTTTGTAGCCAGTTTGCACTCACTTTGCACAGATGTGAATGATTATACAATGTGCAAGATGCAGTGGGGATCAGGCCAATGGTAGACTAAATATCAGTGGGAAGGTCAGATTTTAGCCCTGAATAAAGGCATCAGGGTTCTAGTCCAGTGACTTAATCATAGATAGATATGGCCATGTTCACAAATTCCTGTAAATAATAATGCATATTCTACTAAACCACAAGTTTCTACCACATATCCCTTGATATTCTTGAGTGTGCCCAGTACATGGCTGTCCTGTCCTCATACACCCAGTACATCTTGCTAATTCTTTTCCAGACCTTTTATAAAGGCTCTGTTTCCTGAAAACCTTCAAGCAGACAAGAAGGGCCGCCCAACCACTGCTGGCAGTAAAATTAAGGTATGTTCAGTTTATGTCTCTTGCGTATAACTGGGAGACAAGGCAGGACTTTTTTTTCTTGGAGTTGGTATTATTTTTATCCTTGAAGACTTTTTTTTAATACTAACAGATCAGCTCAAAGGGGTCTGATGCCCTAGCCTAGATAGAGGGACCAAAATAAAAGGTTCCCATCTTGTGGCTCCTATACAAATAGTTATTGAACATTTTCTATGTGTGTGACATCTGTTTTAACTGAATTGATAAGTTAGACCTTGTGACCTCTCCATGCTTAATATTTGCATAGCTTTTGAAAAATACATTAGCTGCATGCATGGTAAATATTTTATTATGGTTATTTAATAAATGTATCTGGTGAAAACAAATCTGGCTACACTATCAAAAATAAGAAATGTGCCTGGGCTTCAAAGTTAACAGGCCAAATTCCTTACGTGGTAAATTGTTACGGCTTTATTGACATCAATGGAGGTACACCATTTTACGCCAGCCACACATCAGGATCGGAGTGTTCTTTTGAAAGGTGAATACTGTACTGCATTTGGAAAATATATACAGGTTTTTGCATTGTAACCATTTTGGAATAAAGTGAAAATTCAATCAATTTTATTTCATTAAAAGTAAAGAAACCCAACAGACTGCACAACAGGCAAGGCAGTAACTTCAAATTAGCAATAGCAAATTTTCTAAGTTTTGTATGGATAAAAAAGGAGTGCTGGAATTTCATATACACATACATACATACTATATACAAAGTTACTTTACAATCATGCCAGCTTTGTAATTTTCCTTATAACCAAAACAGGACAGTGAAAAACACTTGTTTTCATTAAATACATACATACCCACACGTGCTTGTATATTGTATTTGGGACATATATTTTCCCCCAATTACATATATATAATTTTTTCCCAAATACATAATGTAATATGGGTGGACGGGTGTATTTAATGAAAAAAATAGTTCACTGTTTTTCTTTGTTTTTCTTCTATTTTGATGAAGAAGAAAATTACAAAGCTGGCAGAGGTGTAAAGTACTTTTGTTTCAACCGCTACAACATTATATTTTCTTCTGTTGACCCAGCGCAGTGTAGACCCTGCTACTAATGTAACAAATTAGATCGACTTCTCCCCATAATGTAGACCTGCTGAGTTTCATTATAGTGGGAGCTGGTGGAATTTTTCAGTGGATGTAAAGTCAGTCTTGTTGTATTAAGTTGTGTATTCAAGGTGTACGTGTGCCTCTATTACAGTGGGTGTAGTTTACAAATCAATAAGATGGAAGTTTCCTTTTTTTAATGGAGCAAAATTGAATTATACAACACAAGAGCAAGAAATAGATAAATGTCTACAATGTAAAAGTAACTGATAGCTGGCCTTCAATTTTTGAGATTTTTAATTAAAACGCCTTGTAAATGGTAACAGTGGCTACTTGATGATGCATGCTGCATATTATTCAATGGTTCTGTAGTGGTCAGTGGAGCAGCAGATGACTGACACTTTGAAGAAATGTCCATATAACTTACCTGAATGAGCTCATACCTAAGTTTTGTTCCTCATTTCACAGAAGCAAGCAAATGATCTTGTTGGTACCCTGATGAAATGTACACCTCACTATATCCGCTGCATCAAGCCCAATGAAACCAAGAAGCCTCGAGATTGGGAGGAGAGCAGGTATGAGTTAGCAAATATGGGTGTGCAAAACCAAAGTAATAATCCAAAGCAGCAGAAACTGCGCATGCCAACAAATAGAACTGGGTACTCTAGACACAGTACTCAAGAAAATCCTTCAGAAATAAGACCTGGTATATAACAACTTACTCTATGGCCTCTACTAAACTCTGAGGAAAACAGTAGTCTTGTCTGATTTAGCATTAGCCATTACTATGGTTAATCTTAGTCTTTCCCTAGCCAGTTACGGGTAATCACAATTTACAGAATGTATTTAAATAACTCAGTAATTAAGGGTTAAATTTTCAGAACAGTACAATAGGATTGACACTACCAAATCCTGTTATACACAAATGGGATGCAGCTTGTAGCTTTTGCTTGTTGCTTTGAAAAACAGCTTTTAGTAGGTAGTTAAAAACCAGCACAATGTTTACTGTCATTTTTATTAATTAAATTTTGAATTTAATATATAAGAAAATGCCGTAAAAATAAAGTATGAAGACATTTTGACTTCTGCTCAGACTGCTAGCTAATAAAAATTTAAATCAAAGGAGAGAAGTCACTCCGGATATGTCTCCACTGCAATAAAAGGCCTGTGGCACAGCCATAACTGCCTGGGTCAACGGGCGCAGGCTACAGGACTATAAAATTGCAGCCTAGACATTGGGCTCAGGATCTGAGACCTCATTTTCCAAAAATGTATGTTGTTTTGTCATTGTTGAAGTAATTGGCAAATAGGTAAATATAATACAACACTCTATCTGATACCATCCCCAGAAGTAAATTGATATCATCTAGCCATATAACTATGAGCACTTTTCCCTAGTTTTTAAAAAGAAATGGTCTCTCATTCATTAAACTGGATTTTTTTTATATTTATATTCTACTCAGAACACCCAGAAAATCTTCATAGTTGTTAGTGATGTTCCCAAGGAAAGGCACATCTTCTCATATACATATTTCCAAGCAAAACTCTAGTCTGCAGTTTGTTTATGTAGTGAGGATTCATGGAACTGACCAAAGGGATTTTTTTTGTTTTGCTGTTTTCCTTACATAGTTTTGTGATCTCCCTGCTGTGGAAAAGTTGCGTGAGACAACATCTAACTGGGTTGAAAGAACCACAGTAGTATTTTGCTGAACAATGTTTTAGCTTTTGAATGGAGTATCTTCCTGGGGTTATTTAGTCTCATGCACCACACAATGCATATACCTATTAGAAAAATTGTTGTGGCTGCATATCTGATCTGTTTACCTTTAGCATGTTACTGGACTTCAAAAATATTGTCTTGCTAAAGAAAGAACTTTGTCGAGGGAAATCTGTGTTACCTTGTGCTGTACAAACCCATGATACTCCTGGTTTGTACTTCGATCAAATAGTTTCTGAAATTGCATCACTCTTTTTAAGATAGATTTTATATCAAATCTAAGCTTTAGCAGGATTAGTTGCTTATTTCAAAATGTGGGGGGTATTTTTTGCTTCAATTCTGATACAGCTGCTTGGCCTAAAATTCAAAATTTCTGTATTAGCAGAATTCCTAGACTCTGATCCAGCTTGAGATTGGTACCTAAAGGAAGATTTTTAAGAATGGCTTTTTTTTTCCCAGAAGAAAAAAGGACAAAAAAGAAATGTTTCAGAAATGTGTTGCTAGACACTGGTATTGGCAGAGTAGTAAGAAAAGGGGCGTTGTGATGTTGTTCCACTGCATTATTCCAGATGTTAACAGGAGAGAAAGCTATAAACAGGAAAGTGTATTTTTCACCATCATCTCTCCTCTTACTGCACCAGAAGCGTACAAAACCTACCTTGGTTCTTTGAATACTGCAAGATGAAATATGCAACATTTTTCCTGTCAATTAGAAGTCCAAAAAGCAACTTATATTGCTTAATTTTTGTAAAGTTTCATTAAAAATAAGAAGTAACCAGAGGGTTTGTCATTGACAACGTGGGATTTTAAAAATGAAAAATTATCCTTCTTTATACTGTGAGTCATGTAAAAGGAATGTCTTGATTTAAAAAAAAATCAACGGGCAAAACATCCTGTACTTTAGAGGTTTGGAATGAAGCTAAACTTAGAAAATAGCTCCAATGAAGCAACAACTGAGAGCAGTTTTTAATTTGTGCCTGGACTGAGCCTCGGCACTTCTAGTCTTGGCTTTTCATAGCCCAGGAACCTATTGGCTTGTTATATTACTTATGGTTGTAAAAAAATTTGAGCACCAGCGCCTCTTTCTTTACATATTAAACACTAATTTAGAGGCACCAGATTTTGAAATAGTTCTTTGTAAAGAATGGAGAGATGGCAAGCAAAACATTTTTTTAAATTATACACAATTTAAAGAAGGAATTTTTATGCAGTGATTTGTTAAATTCACAATAAAAACTTTAGCAGTCCTGTTGTTTCTTGTTGCTATTGAGATTTGGACCTTTAAAAAATTCAGTCATTTTAATATACATACCGTCCAGCTCTCCAGTGTGAATTACAAACATTCAGGAATTTACGGAAATGCAGAGCAGTAAAGCACAACTCATACAACAGCAACAAAAGTTCATGGAAAAATAGTCCCTCATTCTGCGTTAATGTCTAAGCTTTAAAAAGTGGCCTAGCAGGATATATACTTTTTAAATAAAAATTAGAAAAATATCAGATATGCTCCCAGGGTCCAGAAAGGGAGAATGAAGTCCCAAAGAAGCCTTGTCTTTAATGTTTCTCCCTCTTTGAGATTTAAGATGCAATCCTCAGCTCCTGTGCAGAACTGAAGTAAAAGGGCTTTTCACAGAGGAACTATAGAGCTGTGAGAGGAATGGAATCTTCCCCTTCAGCCCATACACAAGATACAGAGCACCTCCACATCCTGCCTATAGCCTGTGGGACTGGTGCCAGCCTACAGGGCTTGTGGCCATTAGAACTATGTAGCGTGTGGATTGCTAAGCATGCTCCTTCCACAAATCCCTTGGTAATATGACAGAGATAGGAGCCATAGTACTCAGACACACACTGTCCAGCCTCTGCTTTCCAGTCCCTCGTACTCTAAAAGTGTGGTATTTTGGATCATTGGCATCAAACTTGGCCCCTTCTCACACAGTGTTGAGCCTGAATAGCCAAAAATAAGATATTATGTCTATTTTTGAGCTATGTAAAGAGAAGGTGAAAGTTAATAATTTACTGTAAAAGAAAACAAGTTAATCTCTCATTCTACCTTCCAATGTCATCTCAGTATTTCGAGCATTTGTGCAGATCAGCATATACTTGGCTTTTTGTGTAGCCAAGTTTTAAAGCCAAGAACTGTGGACTAATCAAATCCAGAATTATATCTTAGTATTTTAATTTAAACAGAAGGGAAAAAAGAATGCCAAAATAAAATTGGAAAGTTAAAGTTCTGGTTAAGGGACCTCTACATGAGAATAGGCTTAATCAAGTGCTCATCTTTCCCTAAATGGGGAAAAACTATAATGAGATAAATTTACAAGGAAGAGGAACAGAATAGATATAACAACTCCATCCCTGTCTTGCTTGCCTCCACATGTTCATCCCACCATATAGTGACATACAGTTTGGGGATGAACATGAACTGTAGTGACATACAGTTTGAATATTATTCTTCTTGTACTCAGCGTGAGTGAACGCAACACACACACATAGGTATGCAGTTCAGAATAGTGACTTTAAACAAAATATAAAATTGTAACGATACATAAATTCACAAACAGGCTGAAAAGAAAAGGATTATAAATCTCACTGTATTTTTCCCCACAGGGTAAAGCATCAAGTGGAATACCTAGGCCTGAAAGAAAATATTCGAGTAAGGAGAGCAGGCTATGCCTACAGACGGGTATTCAAAAAGTTTTTACAGAGGTATAGTATTATAGATAGTTTCAGTACTACTGTACAGTAGTTTGCTAGAGAGATGGGGAAATGCTTCTAGTTCTCTCCCATTAGCTTTTACTGTGCAGTATGCTGTTTATACAGAAACTTAAAGAAACAAAGGCTTTTAAAACCAACCTTTTGCCATTGAGAATTATCATGTTCTTCTCTTAACCTACCTAAAATATCTATTCTTACTGCAATGCTGTGGACCCCTCAGTGGTTAAAGTCTCTAGAAAATTAGGAAAGTGTTCAGTAGAGTGTGCTCCAGTCTATGAAACCCACACTTCTTTGAGTGCCCTATTGTGGGACTAGCACTGTATTTGTAGATTAATGTGTATCTCTTTGCTGGCCGAGACACTCTTAAATGAAAGTAATTTCAACCAAATAATATGTATTCCAGCCTTTGTTGGAATAATTGACCCTGGATAGCTGTGCGTCAAACAGACATCTTATGGTAGATCAGCAAGCTGGTACTTAAAAAAACCCAACTTTCCTCTTGTATTTGAGAATCTAAGCTTTAATATATATATATATATATATATATATATATATATGTGTGTGTGTGTGTGTGTGTGTGTATATATATATATATATAGTTATTATTGCAAAGGATGAGATAAGAAGATCACCCAACATCTCCCTCTGTGTCCCTCACAGAGAAAGAAACAGAATCACTCAAGATAGTGGATAGATCTAAAATAATAAGGCATGGACATCTTATTTTCATTCCTCATCATGAAAGCCTCCACCTGGAAGAACCATTCAATCTCAATACCATACTCTTGTGTTAAGCCAGATGTGCTGGGATCAAGAAAAGCTAAGGAATGACACACCAAGATACAAAACACTGCTTCCTTTTTGGAAGCAACAATCTTAGGACATGTCATACTTACTGGTGGATAGATGCTCTGGAGGTCAATCTTCTAGTGTTTGATTTACGGGTTTATACTGCCGTTGGCCTGCCGCACTGTGGATGTCACCACACCTACATATTCTACATAGCTGCAGTTGGGTATCTTAAGCCAACCTTTCAGGTCCAGTGTAGACCTGACCTTAGTGATGGGGCACATGGCATAAAGCAGAGTCTTGATTAGAAACCTCATTTTTTTTAGCATGTCCCCCTGTTTGGTAATATAGCTGCAGAAAAGCCATTAGAGTATTTCCAGGAATTAATTTGTTCCCTGCTCTGGGATAATTCATTGTGGAACAGTTATTCACATGATTTATTCTCCTCTCAGTAAAATATGAATGTAATGTGTGAGTCAACCTCAGAATGTTATGCTTAAGAAATACAGGTTGGAGAATGAAGCATTTTGTTTGGCAGATAGGATAAGTAACTAATACTACATGTTAAAGCTAGTCTCAGCGAGATAATAGCTGAACATTGACCACATATTGGGGCCATGCAGATCCAAAAATTTCTCAGAATGAGAGATCTGCATAGTGAGTCACACAACACTTAGAAAAGAAGGAAAATAGAGTTCTTCCCTTAAAGGCAGAGATCCACATCATCCATGAAACCCCTTGCCGTAGGATTTATTTCTTTGTGTCAGTACCATTTGGTAAAGTGTAACTTCTTGTTATGAGTAAAACTCTTCCTGCACCCTTTCCATTCACAGTTACTTAACATCCAGAACAAGCTCTGTTCTGACAACATGAGTCAGTGTGAGTAAAATGGGCTGAGGCATGGGATGGACAGGAAATGCATGTTTGTGCAGTTGTTTTCATTGGGAGCGCCTTGGCAGCTCTGTGTAAGTGGAGATTTCTGGGCTGAATGGACTTTTGTGTCTGCAGTTTATATTTGCATGCAAAAAGCCAAAGTCACTGAAAAGGCCTATGTGTTTTAAAGCATAACCAATCTGAGACTTAAACCCCATATTTAGACGTATGACCTAAGTGCTTAGTGTGTATTTATAATATTTTTTGGGGGGAGTCATGATTTGGCATTTTTTCAAAGGCATTTTAATCACAGGCTCAGCACTTGTGCCTCAGTCACTCTGCCATCTCATATTGCATGAGCTCGAAAAGCCCAGATAGAGGCACATTAATACTACTAATTGAAATGAACAGCATTATCAAATACACAAAGAGATGTTTGAGAGGAGTGCTATGCCACATGGCAGAGCACAAATACCACCATATATTATTACATATTATATAATAATTTAGCTGCCCTGAAACTTAAATACTTCACAGCATGCAGTGTGTTGAAGCAATCGTGGTGTATGTAACTGTGAGGGAAAAAAGTTTCAAAGTATTTTTATAGCTTTATAAAAATACTTTATTCTCTGATTTCCACATCTATATCTCCTCCCAAAAATGGCTAGAATTTGTGATTTGGAACATATATAAAGTCAAATTCAGAGGGAATATGCAAGATAGTATAACTTAACCTTTCTTAAACTGACTTAGAGTCCCCATTAAGATTCCCTAGATCTACTTAAACCCACTATACTGATGTGTTTACGTGCTGACCAGCCAGAAGAAATCGTAATTAAGTAGAGTAGGAATCTCTTTCATTAACAGCTTCTTCTTGCTCCTCCACATAAATTATACTAACTTTAGACTCCCTGCTGCATCAGTATGAGTTTACCTACGTCTAAGATAATTTTAGAGGGCCCTACTGCTGTCCATGTTACACCATCTTGCATATTACTTCAGCCTTTGAACTTTAACATGTATAAATAGATTTGGTCAAGAGAGTCATTACTGATGTAATTCCTCTTGTTAATTACTGAATTGTTCACAAATTCTCCCTAATACGTTTGCTGTTCATGAGTTTTTGCAGAAGTTTGGACAAGTTATTTGCATACTTTGGGTTGTTCACAGCCTGTTGCCTGTCACTGTTATTTGTGTTGTATGGTTTGTCATCTACATCTCATGGCATATGATCCCCAATTGGGAAATGTGTTAGACAGAAGAACAATGAAAAATGAACTTTCCCACTGTTAATTTTCTAATAAATAACCATTTGTGCAGTTTCAGGGTCTGGAAACATTGTCACTAACACCCAGGAGCTGCCTCAGTCCTCAAGAATAGAAGGAGCTCAGAAATCATAGTGAACCAAACAACACTTTATCACTGATTTTCTTCCCCCACTATTCAAATAGTTCCACTAATAAACATGATTTACACTGTACCCCAGGATGCCTGGCAGGGCTCAGGAAAACAAAGTGTGATAAGATTGTCTGAAATGGAGATGAATATAAGATTGATTTTGTGAGGCAGATTTCTGCAGCTCTGTTTTCAGTCTAGTTCATAAAGCAGCCCAGAGTTCTGCAAAAATTACTTATCCCCAGGCACACTGAGACATATAAAACCTAGCCCATTGGTGGGCAGTGAAACAAGAAAGCATTGTAACCAGTGTTCCCTCTAATTTTTTCCATTTATGGGTGGATTGAATTTTGGTATGTGCACCAATATTGAGATAATGTGCGGATATGTGCCACCAATACAAACAAAAAACCTAGATGTATATTTTTAAAGTTCATAGTTATGGAAAATAATATTAAAACAATGCATAATTAACAAGATCACTGCTTAAGTATTTAATATAAATCAAATAAAAATAAAATTAACACTATGCTTGGAATACAAGTATTTTATCATTTATTCTAACAACTCAAGATAATAAATACACCAAAATGTGGTATCCTCAAAACAGCTACATAAAGAAAGGCATGGCCATTAAGTGAAAGCATAAAAATATGCATCAGAGACCCAGTTTAATAACCTACTCCTCCTACCATAGACAGACTACTAAATCTTCAGGGAAAGCTTCTCTCAAAAAATGAAGCATCTGCTAAAACACTGCTATGCCATCAACTTTTGCAGTTCACAAAACCATTCTTGTTGCATGCATATCATCTGCATGCATAGCTCAGTTTTAAGATGCTAAATAAATCTATGAAACATCTAGAAATAATCATTCCTTCTTCACAAATATTAATACAAAATTTTCTGATAACTGGAAAGAGTGTCAAAGGCATTCCACTCAGGCTGAATTGTACACAATTTCTAAGGCATATTAATTCAATTAATACTTCACACACAGAAAACAGTAAACATAAATAATAAAGGAACACAGAGCAAATAAAACTGCAATCAAACAAATGACAACACTGAAATACAAGGGAACATAAAACAAGTAGTTGGTTATGTGTATTTTAAATGAGCATTTTAGGACCCACAAACTGTGCAAATGCAATAGAGCCCTGTAGAAAAAAGGAAAAGTTTTCCTGGTTTCACACTGTGTTTCACCAACTTAAGAAAACAGAGTAGGCTCATTAACTTTTGACACACCTTAAGGAAATGGAGCACATGGCTTTAGAGTTTGCATCCCTGCTTCAAAGAGCTTGCAGATAAGGTCTTCATCCTACAAGTATAACACTAAAGCTAGTGCTTGTTACTTATGAGTCACTGAAGTACTCTGAGGAGCCAGAACTACACTAAATAACAAAGATCTGCCTTAATGGTTTTCAATACCTACCCCCAAACATGTTCTAAAACCTAATGGACAATCACTTGTCTAGAAACCAAGCAATTTCAATTAAGTTTTAGAAATTGTTTGGAAAGAGGCATCTCTCCTGGCCAGTGCCGCTGTAGCCCCTGAGCTGGGTTTGGATTCCTTAAAAAAAAAACCCACAGTTATTGGAGTTATTTGCCATCCAGAATTTCTCTCTCTCCTCCCATCCCCCACAGCCCAGCTGAGGCTCAAAGGAAATCCCATTCCCCTCTGCAGGCTGCTCAAGTGCAGCTAGACCTCAGTCTCTCCCAGCCCAGCTGGGGTTGAAAGGGAGGCAGCCCCAGCACAGCTGGAGGAGCAGGCACTTTCAGTGTCTCCCAGTTCTCCAAGCAGCTCAGCTGGGGCTGAAATGGAGTCAGATGCTGCTCTGCCTGCTGCTGCAGTGGGAACTTTCCCTGGCTCACACAGGTAGCCCGGCTGGGTGTAGGATGCCCGAAACTTAGTCCCGAACGCCCCCTGACCCTCATCCACCCCTGTATTCCACCACGCCACTAGCTCATCTTCCACATCTTCTTCAGGGTCCAGGAGGTACCTAATTAGTGGAACCACTGCCATGCCTGTGTAGCTCCACTAATTAGATGCATAGCCCTTTATTCCTTCCTATGGGGGCATGCAAGCACACACCCTCCAGAGAGCTGTGACTAACTCTGGGCCAATCAGTTCCAAACCCCATGTTTCTATCTAGTTAACCCTAAGAAATTTGAGCAGCTCCCAAGCAGTTGTAAGGTAGAAGTCAGCTTCACTCTCCCAGTCCAACTGTTGTCCACAGCTGGCCTGCTCTTCAGCAGATAGCCATTCTGGCATCTGTACGAGGAGGCCCTTGGCTTGGTCTTTCCTAAAGGGGGAAGGGGAAGGAATGGATTGGCGTGATGGCCACTTCTGTGGCTGGTTCTCTCAGGTGGGAGCTGCCTGTCCTTGTCACTGGGTTCCATCTTCTCCCTCATGCTGCAGAACAGCAGAGTAGTACTGAATACTCATCCAAGGATCGTCTTTCAGCACATGCCAAATGCCTGTCCTGTTCCCTATTACAGTTACTTCCCTCCCTGCTCAAATTCTTGATGTGGCCAGTTACCAAGCACCCAAGTCTTGAGCAGGTGGCCATCATGCCAATCCCTCCCCTTCCTCCTGCAGGAGAGACCAAACCAAGGGCCTCCTGGTACAGATGCCAGAATGACTCTCTGAGCAGGCCAGCTGCAGACAACAGCTGGACTGGGAGAGTGAAGCTGACTGCTAGCTTAGATATTAGAGGTACTTCACAAACGGCCATAGCAAAGATTAGAGAAGGGTTGGAATTGGAACAGGCCGTGTGTTTTGGGAGGAATCAGCGAGGTGCCAAAGATGATTTACTGATTGTCTCACTATAAATACTGCTGATGAACCTATTTGTCACAAGATTGTCAAGGATTAAGGAAGCAAAGATTTTGGTGCGTGTTTTGTCACCTACCCTTGGCCTAGGCAGACTGGAAAGGTTAGGATCAAAGATATTCACACTGAACACCACCACTTTGGTTAAAGTGAAAACACATACATTTGTGTGTTCTTTCACAATCCCTTTCCTACACAGTGTGATAACACAGAACAGAGGGACTAATCCCAGGGGCTATACTGGCTGGGAGCCAGTGGCATTCTTCACCTGCTATGTGCATGATGCCAAGTCTTAATATTTTTCCTCTCTCTCACTACGGTCTCAGATATGCCATTCTGACCAAAGCAACCTGGCCTTCCTGGAAAGGAGATGAGAAACAAGGGATTCTCCACCTGCTCCACTCAGTCAATATGGACCCTGATCAGTACCAGCTTGGGAAAACTAAGATCTTCATCAAAGCTCCAGAGTCTGTAAGTATGACTTATCCTGAGTCTTTTGCACATGGCACAATTTGGTTGGGACAAGTACAATTCTGCCTTCTCCTGCTATGCAAGAAGCCTCCGTGGGCAGGACCTGAGAAGGATAGAATATCATCTTTCTAGCCAGGCTCAACAAGTCACTGACAAGACTGCTCTTAGGATGGAGGGAAGACTCACAAGTACTTTTATAATGGGTCCATGGAACATTGCTTGCACATAGCTGTAAGAAATTGTAATATGCGGAGGAGTCAAGCAATGAAAGCATATGTGTAACTATTAGAACAAGAAATAAAACAAGTATTATTTGATCAGTCACAAACATAACAGATGAGCGATAGTGTCTATGAAGAGAAAATGCCCTAAATATTATGGAGCATAAATTGTTTTCTATTTATTAGACCCGCATCAAATTTTCTGGCATGACTGAGATTTAAGAGATGACACCACGTGAACATTATTGTACTGGACTGAATATTTATCCCAATACTTGCTGAACTCACATTGAAAAAATTCAGATTCAACAACTATTAATTTTTTCTTTTTCTTTTTTTTTTTTTTAACATTTGTTATTGAAAAAATGTCCTTCTTAGTGGGAAAACAGCGCATTCAGCATTGCATAGTCCTTCTCAGTCCCAAGACAATCAGACTTTTGGAACAGAGTAGTGGTGGAAAAAGGCCTATTACCTCACTTAGGGTATGACTACGCTACAAAGAAGATCAAAGCTGCTGCTATCAATCTTCCAAGGTTCGAATTAGCGGGTCTAGTGAAGACACGCTAATTCAAACTGAGAGGGGCACTATGGTTGATGCCAGTGGTCTTGCTTCCATGAGGAGTAAGGGAGGTCAAAAGGAGAGTGTTCTCCCTTTGACTTCCTGTAGTGTGGACAGCGCCAAAAGTCAAGTTAAGGTACTTTGACTTCAGCTACGCAATTATCATAGCTGAGGTTGTGTATCTTAATTCGACTTACTCCGTAGTGTAGACATACCCCTAGAACCTGATCCAGCCCCCATGGAAGTCATCAGAAGTCTTTCAATGGACAGAATATCAGGGCCTGAGTCAGTGGAGGGCTGTTCCCTTGCTGGTACATTTTTCTGCCTTATCCTGTTTAGTTTTAAATGTCATCTGATGGTGCTTCCACAATTTCCCTTGAAAGCATTTTTCACAGTCCCACCATGAAGGTTGATTGGAAAATGTTATGTCAAAACTTGTTTTCTACTGAGAATTAGGTTTTTAACAATTAAAATATTCACAGGAAGTATTCACTTTCCCAAAATTTTCAGTTTTTTCATTGGAAAAATCAAACCTGCTTTTTGGGGGATTTTGGAGAGCTTTGGCTGAGAACCAAAAAAATTTCTGTTTTGACAAAAAGATGAAATTTTCCACTGACAGAAGAAAATGCATATTTTCTGGTCAGCTCCTAGATCGCATATCTTCCCAGAAAAAAATACCCAACCACTGGTATCAAACCGTTGTCTTATTAAATTATCCAAACTATTAAAAGGGTTGCATTAATTTTGAGAGACATGAAGCTTTAGATGACTCATGTAGATTTATATTTTGTTTCTGTCAAAATAAAAGGAGGCATGTGATTGTTATAGGTGGGGAGACCTTTGATTTGTAGAGCCTTGCACAGATACAAAATTTGTATCTGCATCCGCATTGGTATCCACAAAATGAGCCACGGATATCTGCATTGACATCTACGGATGCAGATATCCATGGATACAAAGTGGATAGCTGCAAAATTGCAGAGTTTTAGATGCAAAATTTGTATCCCCATTGATATCTGCAAAAATGAGCTGCGGATATCTGCATCCACATCTTTGAATATCCACCTCCATATCCACATCTGCGGATGCAGATACCCACATATATAAAATGGATATCCACAGATTTGCAGGGCTCAGTCAGTTTGCTATGAGGGAGTGTAAAAGGAACTGACCATGTAATGACTACATTTGTTTTTTATTAAAGAATTTCTCCAGTATTTTTGTTTCACAACATCTTACTGTGAACAGCACTTTTTTTTAATCAATCTTTTTATTAGATGAGGGAGAGTATGACTTTGTAATGGCCTTAAATTACAGCTGATAAAATGCTTTGCTTTGCTAGACTGCTTATAGTATGACAGATAGAAAAAAATGGTATGTGCTGACGGGACACAACATCAGTAATGTTGCTATAACCTAAAGTACACTGATTTAGGGTGTGACCATGCCCCCACTGAAGCTGACTGAAGGACTGGAGTTTGTGTGCCGAAATCCTATCTACTGCTTGCATCATTCTGAAGGGAATTTTACAAGCTTTCTATAGATGATGGAGAGTTGCCAACTAACTGTGAAGTAAGGTTTTATGAATGGCAGACAGGAGGCCATTTCCAATACACACCTGAGTAAATAATTCTGCCTTCACATACAAGGGAAAGTGAGACCCAGTGAAAATGGTTTGTACTAGATTGTGGGGTTTTTTTGTCTTTAATATCAATATGACACCCTATTTTTATAGCATTTCTAAGTCTTTGCAAGATTTCAGGAGCTAAACTGAGCAAAGGGTTTTTAAATGTCTGAGTTTGCTGTTTGATGATTTTCACTGTTTTTCGGGGGAGTCTATTGCTGGCTACTTGAAACAAACTACTTATGGCAATTTAACAAACAACAACAAGAGATAGCACGGACCAATCCAGACAACATTTTTGTGATTTAACCATGATACAGTAAGCTGGGTGATCGTGCTGATGATAAAAGCAGCATTAAGAAGGAGAAATTTTCCCTACAATAAAACTCAGCCTACTAACAAAAAAATGTACAGTGCCATAAATGGATACAGTCCAAGATGTTCTATTCCTTTGCAATTATGAAAATTGCTCTACTGAAAATTTCTAATAAACCAAGTCTGTATATCTGGCTGGATTAAAACAAATACTCTTTCAGTTTCTTATGACAATTATTCAGAATCTCATTAACTGACTAAAAAAAAAGATACTTCTGAGCCTAGGATCTGTGTTTTCTCAGACTAGCTCCACTTAAAAAAAAAAAAAGGAATCATTCCAAGGGTTTTGGTTTAGGTCCATTTCCCTTATATGTTTATATGTCAGAAGTTGGGGAGGGGGAGATTTTATTTTGTATTCTTCTCGGTCCTGGAGCAGTCAATCTAAAACATGCCATAAGCATCTGATTTAGTGTGTGACTGGTACATGGTTATTTCCAGGTTTTGCACTTACATACGGGATAGCGTGACCAGATAGCAAGTAAAAAATCAGGACAGGGTGGGGCAGGAGGTACTGTGTTCCTATAAAAGACAAAGTCTCTAGTAACAGGATGGTCCCAATAATATCGGAACATCTGATCACCCTAGTAAGAGGACATATTTCTGACAGGATAGCAACCAAGGTGCTAATGATGACATCTTCTCTAATTATTTTTGTAGTATTACTTCTTGTACTACATTATGCCTTGAAAGGTTTGCAACATTGCACTGATATTTAAGGCTGTAATATAGGAGGCTGCATTAGGTTCTGCTCACATCATACATGGAGAGAGCAAAAAAAGGGAGAAACTATAATTCCTCATAATATGCATCAAAATGTAAAATTACAGTCAGCTTTTATATCCTTGTCTATTTATAGATCTATGTAATAGAGTTGAGGAGGGTTTTTTTTATGTTTATGAGTCTGATACAATGCAGAATGATCAATCACAGGGACTATCTGTTCTTTATTGAAACTATCAGGTTAACGCATTTTAGTGAGAATTCATTGTTTGGGTTGTGATTTTTTTTATTCCACACAAGCTTTGAGATACTAAATAAGACATATACAGGAGTAAAACACACTTCTAAAAGGAGTGTAGTAGTATTTCTGTGTTTTTGTATTGAAGTGCCACATTAGCATTACCTCATTTCTATATATAAAATGAAACATTTCCTGTTCTGTCCATGTCATTTCAGTATCCACAAAACAAATACTGATCTCAGTCTCTGAAAAAGATTTAGTGTTTATATCTTTAAAGCACAGCACTCCTTGTGTTACATGTCAGAAGTTGGGGAGGGGAAAATTTTATTTTATATGCCTCTTTAGAATTTTACTAACTTCAATCACTGAGGTTGTGACCACCACAAGAACCTCCTGTCATTATCTTGGTGGGTCCATAATGGTCCCAAATGCAAAATTCAATCAGGTTTGCATCTAATCTATAATATGGGCTCACACAATTGCATTCTATCTTAGCATGTGTGCCATTGTCTGTATCTCTGCTGGAAGTAAAAATCAGGTCTTGCTTTATGTCAACAACAATGGTACTAAGTCGGTTATTAATTCTGACAATCAAAATATTAAACATGCACTGCTATTATCGGTCATGTCTGGTTTTTTTATCAGTTATGAAACTCCTTAAACTGGCAAGGCCTATTTTTAACCCTAAGATGAGTAGCAAAGCTTATGTTACAAAAAATGTGAAGAGCAGAAGTGACCATTATGATCTAAGTCTGACCTCCTGAATAACACAGGCCATAGAATTTCACCCAGTAATTTCTGCACCAAGCTGTGTTTGAACCAAGTATCTCTTTTAGGAAGAGTTCAGGATTGTATGTTGTTTCTGCAACACAGCTGATATCACAAGTCCTAATCTTTTTTTCCCCTCAGATATTTTACTTTAGAGGGAAACAAAACTGAAAATCACGCTTCGGTGTGAAACTTTTGAGCTACTATTTTTAAATATTGCTCTTCAGGTGATAAAATTTATACATTTGGAAACATTTTGTGTAGAGTTGATTTTTATGATTTTCTTGATGTTCAGTTCCATTTCCTGCTTATGGCAATGTCACTCCTGTGTATTATTCAACACCCAGAACACCCGGGCAGGTCTGAGGAGTTTAGACACCGGGAGGACTTATCTTAGTGCTGCTACTAAAGAAGTGTACAAAGGGGTGGCAGTGATGCTCTTAGACCTTCCCATTGTCCCTTGCAGAAAAGCACTTTATAACAGAAGAAAGTAAGCTTAAAACACTCCTCAAATATAATGAGTCTTCCCACTTGTATGACTGGTATCATTTTAAAATTTGCTCCATTGTCAGTGGATTTCTCTTTAAGACCAACTTCCCATCTTCACTTTTGTGTAAAAGCTTTATGTTTACCATATGATTTCACTTTGGTAGCTCTAGTTACTTTGCTGAACATGCAGAAAAGATCTGTTTGCTTTAAAACCCACAGTGGATAGACATGACATTATTTTTCTTTCCGTAGCATCCACAGTTTCAAACTTCACGGCTTTGAAAGACATTCACACAAGACAGCTAACTCTTTTAAAATAGTATATTTTATGCTTACACTTTAATACTTACATTTTATATTTATGCTTATTTTTTAACCATTTTTATGAAATACCCTAATTAGCTAAGAGGAAATTTAGTATCTTTGATTTTCTCTCTCAGAAAACAACAGAAATTCCTGCAGCCTTTTCTCAGAGACATCCTGCAAAGATATACAAAACCCAAAACCCCTAGCTGGCATAAATGATTTTAAAATGAAAAGAGAATAATCTAGTTTTAGGAGTTTCCCTTTTCATATGGAGTAAGCATCAGACTTCATCACCTTGCTGGATTAATTTGTGAAACTCCCATGGAATTTTTGAAACAGTCAAGCCTGTGCCTACATTATAACTTTTAATTGGCTTAGTGTCCAGTTAGTGCTGTGATTGGCTCTAAGCATGATTTTGCCCATGTACAGCACTGTCGAGATTTTAAAATTGCTACTCACAGTTCCATGTGTTATAAAGTTTTATGGTCTGTCTGTATTCCTAGTATAACACATTGACATGCCTCTCTCTCAGCTGAAATCTAGCAACCAAATGTAGGAGTGTGTGACCCTGAAAAACAATAGACATGGTATCTTCATGAAGGACTTTCCTCTGATTTCTATAGGATCTTCACACATTTGCAGATATACTGGATATTACATTTTTGTAGAGGAAAAGCATACATATTGTTTGGCAACAGCCCTCAAAATAGTTATGGTTAAAAATATCAGCATCTATCAGTCTACCTAATGCCTCAAAAATATGTGTTCATTTCTATAGATGATAACTCAGCAGTCTAGAAAGAAACATTTAAGTATGCAGACACTTTACTCATGCCATGTATTTCTTCTTCTTACATCTTCCCATCCAATTTAGCTGTGCCTCTCTATTTGTACATATACACACACAGTAAAGAATTACTAGGATATTAAAAAATCCTGTGTCCTTATATAAGGTTTGCCTTCAAGTGTGCTTTAGCTAACATACAGAATGCTGTTACAGGTACTCTGCAAACATCTGACTTACAAGCATCCACACATACAAACAAAAGCTCACCTGCAGCCTCAGAGGAGCAGGCAAGAGGCACAGTTGGTGGTGAGCTGTGCAAGTACTGGCAGGAGGACTCCAGAGGAGCAGGGTCACATAATCAGCGGCTGGAGAGAAGCAGTGCTTTTAAAGGGAAATCACTGCTTATCTCCAACTGCCAACAACACCGCCACCCCTTATTCCTCCGGAGTCCTCCAGCCTGTCTTTGCCACGTCCTGGTGTGAATGGGGGCTGGGTGCAGCCCGTGGGAGGCAGGGGCACAGGATGCGTCTGGCCGCAGGGGCCAGTGCAGACTCTGTGGTGAGGGGATGGTTGGGAGATTCCCAGAAGTCCCCTTCAGAATCTCCCCCTACCTCCTCCTCAGCCTTCTCTAATTACATCTGCCTTTCCTCAAGCACCAGCATTCAAGGTTAAATAAAAAACTATTTCTACTATTTTGCATTGCAAATATACAGTATTTCAGCTATTTTATGGGTTAAATAGGCGTTTTTGGGCTAGCCTGGGACTCTTAACTATCATTTATAACACTGTTTCTATGGGAAAATGTGTTCCGAGTTCCAAACAACTGAATTTAAAATGAACTTTTGGAACCAAACCCATTTGTAAATTGGGGACTTTCTGTAATTATTACCAGAACCACACCCCCCCCCCATACACACACACACACAAAGCAGTACAGTTGTTAGTGAACACTATAGGCATACCTGCCATCCGCTTAGGTCATCATATACTTATATGGAGTTAAGATATCATTCCATAAATCCAAGGTTTTGCTTTCTATTTCTAAGAACAACTGAACTCCTCAAACACATCCCACAAACTGAAAGCTTACTGATCTCTGATGTGGTAATGCATCTTGGTACTAACTAAACTGTAACTAAATCTTTAGTTATAATTATATAAGTGGCATATAATTTCTTATGTTTGGATTGCCAAGAAAACAGTATTTCAGAACACAATGGGGACCATCCTCAAGAATTCTGGATATAGCCTACAGGGAAGTTTCCCAGAGATGCCCTAAAACCTTGCCAGAAAACAGCATATTAGGCACAGATTAATTGAACCAGGATCCACACCATGTCTATCAGGGAACCCAGAGCCCTGAGTAAGTTGGACCTACAGAATCATCTAGGGGACTTCCACTACTGAAAAAGAGGCACAACGACTTTGAAATTCAGAAGACTTGGACAGGGCAGGAGCTAGAGTCACCCTCTGGTCTGAAATGAGAGGGCAGGATCAAGTTAAGCATCCTTGATTACATGTTATCTAAGATAAGACCAGTCCTCTTCTGTACCCTGGTAATGCCATGCCCAGATTCAGTCAAGAAGCAGCAAATGGCAGGAGGGCAGGTCACATAGTACAGCTGAGATGGATCCACTAGAAAATCACAGTCAAAGTTGTGATAGGGCTGCAGGGAGAAAGATTGTCCCTATTCACTGTCCTCCAGACTTTGACAGCTGCAGTAGGGAGTAGATTCAATATGAATCATCATTTCCCCCATCACCATCAGAGGACACTTCCTTTCTCTGAGAGGTCTTTCTTTCCCAGTCTGATGCTGGGATCACTGACACTGCTTGTAAGAGACTCTTGATTCTGAAGTGTAACCAATAGGTGGCATCCATCGAGGTTGAAACTGAAATGTGTATTTTTCCAACTTTACTTAGTCCTCACCTGAAGTGTTTGACCCATTTTTCCTCTTTATGTGTAGCTGTTTTTGCTTGAAGAGATGAGAGAACGGAAGTATGATGGATATGCTAGGGCAATCCAGAAAGCATGGAGGAAATACGTGGCCAGGAAGAAGTATGTACAAATGAGAGAAGAAGGTATGTCTACTTATGCTGTAGGCGCTATATGAATGATTCAAGAGCCAGAAACAGAGCATGATTCAAACAAGCAAAGTAGTATCTCCCATCTTGCAGTGCAAACTGTTGCATTGCTTTGTTTGAAGTTGAATGCATTTTGCTAATAATTCAAAGTAGTGGGGATTGAGGTTATCTAGGATTTTGAAAAAGTTGTGAGGGAGAGAGCTTCCCATTGCTGAACAGAAGGTGGCACTAATACAAATTCAGTCCTAGATTTGTCATGCTATATTGCCTTCCTGGACAATAGCAAAATACTCCCACAAGCTCTTAGCTTTAAACAAAAGTGAGGAATGAATATTTTGAAAAAAGTATGATGCTTATTACAGCACAAATCTGTTATGATGGCAGATGATTTTGAGTAATACTTCAGATTTTGAGTATTGATACTAAATATGTATGCTCTTTCATTGCCAGAAATAGAATCATAGGGTTGGAAGAGACCTTAGGAGGTCATCGAGTCCAACCCCCTGCCTAAAGCAGAACCACTCTAACTAAGTCATCCTAGCCAAGGCTTTGCCAAGCCAGGATTTAAAAACCTCTAGGGATGGAGATTCTACCACTGCCCTAGGGAACCCATTCCAGTGCTTCACCACCCTCCTAGTAAAATAGTTTTTCCTAATATCCAACCTAGACCTCCCCCACTGCAACTTGTCATTTGAATGAACTCAATCTGAAACTTCAGGGAAAGGGGAAGATGATTTGTGATATGGCCCAGCACATTTGGGAGTTCATGTCTAAGCTACAGCTATTCATCATTCAAATGAAGGCAGGAGAATTGACCCACTTCCCAAATTTGCAGAAAATTGCTGGAGACAGTGAATTTGAGTGTGATGACCTTGATTGTCAGCGTTATGTGAGATGGCTGGAACACCTGGCAATGAAATTCAGCCAGCCTTTTGCAGATTTTGAAAGCTTAATGTTGGCATTTCGATTCATGGAAAACCCATCTCAGTTTGACATTGCTAATTCTCAAGACCTTTTCAATTTGCTTTGCCTGGACAAATGTTTCTTTGAAGAAGATATGCTCACACTTCAAAGACAGTTTGGTCGGTCAAAAAATGAATAGTTTTTGACAATCTTGGTAGGCACAAGTTCGACAACACTGAAGCTTTTTGTGGGGAGGGATTAATAGTTGCTCTTAGAGATAGTTCGAAGCCACAGAGATCAGGTTTGCATCAGAACCACCCCAAATTCTGGAGGTGGTTCTTCATTCTGGGCAAATACTTAAATAGGGATGGCTTTCAAAGCACACATTGGCTGTCAGAAGGATTGTCAGCTTAATCAGTGCCTTTTTTACCTTTTAGACAAATATATTTGCCTACATTTTTTCCTAACATTAAGCTCCTCTTGAAGCCCTATGAGCTTTTACTGTTCATGCATTTAGAAACGTCTCTGGTAAGCAGTATTTATTGATGTACACTTTTGGTGTTCAAGCCTCAGATCTGTTGCTGAACAAGAAAGAGAGAAGACGAAACAGCATCAACAGGAACTTTATTGGGGACTACATAGGCATGGAGGAGCATCCAGAGCTACGTCAGTTTGTAGGGAAACGGGAGAAGATTGATTTTGCAGACATTATTACTAAATATGACAGGCGGTTTAAGGTATGATTACAAAAAACTTCATGGTCCTCAGTCCATGGTGTCTATATTTTGGATCAAAGCTTTTTAGGAACTACCCTATAAAGGAAACTCCACCAAACTTGGAAAACCCCAGTTCCTGACTGTAGAAAGGGTATAGGGCAGTTCCATTCACCCAAGGATTCCAAATCTGAAGGAAAATTATTACTTTTGGGACAGATGGATGCATATGATTTCTGGTAAAGGATGCTGTCACATTTTTTAGCCATGATCCAGGTCATTTTCAAGCTTTTTGTCCCAAGGATAGGGTGGGCTGTGGCAGATGCTGAGTAGAAAATGGAGTAAGAAATAGAGAGTAGTGAGCAAAGTTATATTTTTATCTAAATGCAATCCAAGCTGAGGAACATTCACCCTCTTCTCCTGTCCCTCCCCCAAACAAAATAGAGCTGGTGCATTATGTATCTGTAGCTTATTCATGTGCTTCTTATTTAGCAAATTTCAGGTGCCTGTGGATTTTGATGATGCTGTACATTTGTATTTTTTCAAATCATTTCACATTTCAGGGTGTGAAGCGAGACCTTGTCCTCACCCCAAAGTGCATATATCTGATTGGGCGTGAAAAGGTGAAGCAAGGTCCAGAAAAAGGTCTGGTGAAGGAGGTGTTAAAGCGGAGGATTGAGGTGGAAAGAATTCTTTCTGTTTCCCTAAGGTCAGTGCCTGGCTAGGTTCTTTTCACTGGCAGAGAAAAATCATGTAGGAGCAGGAGAGGGGAGGTTGTTTATGAGAGCTGGCAATATTTGGTGAATTTGAAAACTCATGACAGCAATGAGATGCATTTCTGGAAACCAAACTGCTTTTCCATTCTTACCAAAATGCCAGATACAGGAGTACACAAACTTACATTTACACAAACACATGCCGATTTCTGAGTACCTAGTAAAGTGGTGCAGTCAGTAGTTCTTAGTTTGACCCATGTCTTCACCTGCATTATCAATTGTAATTAACATTAAGAATTGGTAATTGCTTTTGATCCAAATGTCTTATCTTAGAACGATTCCTAATGCTTTTTGAGTATATCTTATGTCAGTCCTTCTTGGTGGAGTTCTGCCAGTAAAACTTGCTAAATGTTCTCTCCAGCCATTCTGCATTAGGCCTTTTGTGCTGGTTAGCCTGCTAAGTACTTCTGCTGACTCAGGGCCAGACAAATTCCCAATTACAGGAAATAGCTTCTGTGGTCACATAATGCTTAGGAACCCACTTCCAGGTGATTCAGAACAAAACAACAAGAAACTGCACATTAGACAGATTCCCATCTAAAACACATTCTCCCTCACAAAAGGAGAAAACAAAGTTTCCTGCCATCTTTGTACTTGTCACATTTTGCCAGTGCTGACATTTGATTGATACACAGTGATAACTGAACCACCTGTTTAGATCAGTAAGTGGAGTTAAATATTAAAGTAACATTTTTTTTTAAATTCCCAACCTCAGTATTATGGGTTTGTAACTAAAAGTAAACTTTTGAAGTACGTGTTTATAAATATCTACCTCAAATTAGCCCAGTCTAAAATTCTGTCAGACAAATTATCAGAACATCAGGTGCTTAGTAAATGCCAAATTTCATATTTCTGTGTGGTTTTTACTTCACATCTGTTCCTAATTTTCATGGATAAGGAAAAGCGGTGTAAAATGTGCCAGTTCAATCTAAATATTTCTAAGCAGATATCTTAACACATTCCTGGTCTTGTTCTTTTCCACTTCATTTTCAAAGCAGGCCTGTGTTGTTTTGTTTGACACACATTTATAACAAAAATTGCAACCAGGAACAGCTACAGTTATAGGTGTTGGTTGGATGTTAGAGCGAAGTCTCCCATTCTGGTGCTTGAAAACTAAACTGTTTGAGTGTGGATCTTGAAAATTACTACAACCAGACACTCAGACTAGGACCTTAGTACTCTGTATATACAGCTGTACTGAGTAAGCTAAAAGGAAGCCTGCCTCCAGATTGCCAACTCAGTAAGAGCAGTTACAATCTTGGAAGCATAATTCATCAGATTTTGTTTAGCTACAAAAAGTAAGAACTCTATGTGTATTATATTGATTTTATATTTAATCAGCTTTGTCTAGAAGTTGTCAATGTGCTGTTGTCATCATAAACCAATGAGGGTATGTCTACACTAGCCCCCTAGTTCGAACTAGGGAGGCTAATGTAGGCATTCGAACTTGCAAATGAAGCCTGGGATTTAAATATCCTGGGCTTCATTTGCATGTTCCCGGGCGCCGCCATTTTTAAATGTCCCCTAGTCCGAACTCCGTGCCCGCGGCTACACGTGGCACGGAGTAGGTAGTTCGAATTAGGATCTCTAATTCGAACTACCGTTACTCCTCATGGAACAAGGTGTACCGGTAGTTCGAATTAGAGATCCTAATTTGAACTACCTACTCCATGCCACGTGTAGCCGCGGGCACGGAGTTCGGACTAGGGGACATTTAAAAATGGCGGCACCCGGGAACATGCAAATGAAGCCCAGGATATTTAAATCCCGGGCTTCATTTGCAAGTTCGAATGCCTACATTAGCCTCTCTAGTTCGAACTAGGGGGCTAGTGTAGACATACCCTGATTGTGGCTTCCAAAAATTTCAGAAGTTAGAATAATAGAATCATAGAATACTAGGACTGGAAGGGACCTCGAGAGGTCATCGAGTCCGGTCCCCTGCCCTCATGGCAGGACCAAATACTGTCTAGACCATCCCTGATAGACATTTGTCTAACCTACTCTTAAATATCTCCAGAGATGGAGATTCCACAACCTCCCTGGGCAATATATTCCAGTGTTTGACTACCCTGACAGTTAGGAACTTTTTCCTAATGTCCAACCTAAACCTCCCTTGCTGCAGTTTAAGCCCATTGCTTCTTGTGCTATCCTCAGAGACCAAGATGAACAAGTTTTCTCCCTCCTCCTTATGACACCCTTTTAGATACCTGAAACTGCTATCCTGTTCCCCCTCAATCTTCTCTTTTCTAAACTAAACAAACCCAATTCTTTCAGCCTTCCTTCGTAGGTCATGTTCTCTAGACCTTTAATCATTCTTGTTGCTCTTCTCTGGGCCCTCTCCAATTTCTCCACATCTTTCTTGAAATGCGGTGCCCTGAACTGGACACAAGTTACATTACATAAGACTGTCTCCAGACTTAAAATAAAAATATGAGGTTTTTAGTGTGGGCTGAATGCAGAATGAATATTACAGGTTACATAGGTTCTTGTTCTCTATTCAGGTTCTTCTCTATTCGGTTAGGGTAGCTGTGCTAAATAAAGTAGGAAGCAGGATACAAAAGTTACTATCTGTAATAGGACCAGACTTTATGAGGAATCTGAGATACTGCTGTCTTTAACAATGGCAAAAATTAAAAGGTTTCATTACCTATTTTAATAGATTTTTAATGAATTACTGGAACAGTAGAGTCCTTCCTGTTGTACACTTAATGTATGTTACTCAAAGATAAAATATTCTTGTGTAAAAAGTATCTGCCTTATTCTTCAAACATGTGGTGTTCCAAGCCTTATGGAGTTTTATTTGTATAAAAATTCTTCATGCCTTTTAGTGTCTCATGAGCAAATCAGTCTGCACTTTTCAACACAGTCTTTCAGCCTGGAAAATTCTGCATGTTTTAAATATAGTTACAATAATTGAATTGCTGAACAAACCTGGAAATGAATCTGGAAATTAATCCAGAAGGAAAATATGTTAAATTAGCTTCTCCTGAGCTCATCTAGAATGGATTACAATTATACATATATAACAGACATTTCAAAGCATTAAATTCTTTTCTAGACTATTATTTTCAACCTGTTTTAATTTAACAAGAGCACTCAGAATAGAATAAAGCATATTTTTAAATAGGGATGTGGGAGGTAGAGAGTGTGATTATTTCTCAGAGGGATAGAGAGGTTCAACTTTTCCTCTCAGTGTTCTGTTTGGGAGTAACATGAGATGGAATTGCTGTCGTTTGATAATATTGAAGAGGAGTGATTGTAGGCACTTTTATTTTAAGCTACCTTGAGGGCATCTAGAGCAGGTATTCTTTTTATTCTATATACAATATATATACACACTTACAATCTGAAATGGAGAGGCTTGCATTCTGCAGCAATCTAAGACAAAGTGAGTATCAAAAGGCTGCTGCTGGTTGCCACTCCCAGATTTAAAGTGCCAGCTATAAACAAGGCATGCTGGGAAAGGAGTATTCTGAAAGGGTGTGCCTAAAAGGGGAGGGTAATTAATAGCCAGGTAATCAAAAAGTAGGTAATTGAAAGAGTGAGCAAACTGAATTCTGTGTCAGACAAAAGGGTGAAAGAGCCTTGTGTGCTTGACCTAATTGGTCCTCTTTTGTTTTGTTGTAATGTGTTGAAGCTATACATTTTAGATTTCTGTTAGCCATCAGTGACTTCTTTTGCTTGGTTTAACACCATAGGTACTTTTTTGAGAAATGAAGCCATCACCTGCTGGCCACCATATAATCTGGGCTTCCCTTCCACCTGGCTACAAAGAGGCATGGTTTGCCACAGCTTTCACTAGATTAGGTGGATATTGACACTGAATAGTGTTGCAGCAACAACTTCTAATAAATTGCTATTTAAAAAGAGCCTTTCTAAATAAATGTTATTTCTAAATCTCAAAGGGTATAAAATGCTGAAATACAAAATCATTTCTTTTCAGAGAGAAATGCAGACTCCAGGTTCTCTTTTGCTTAGTATGTTACAGCCAACAGTAACCCAATATTTGCTAACGTGTTAGCAGTCAGAAGAGAAGATGAAAGGGAGACCTAAAAAAGTGTCACCGTGGCTTAACCACCATGTAAAAAAAGCAGTGAGGGACAAAAAGGCATCTTTTAAGAAGTGGAAGTCCAATCCTAGTGAGATAAATAGAAAGGAACACAAACACTGTCAAATCAAGTGTAAAAATGTAATAAGAAAAGCAAAAAAAGATTTTGAGGAACAGCTAGCCAAAAACTCAAAAAGAAATAACAAAATGTTTTTTAAGTACATTAAAAGCAGGAAGCCTGCTAAAAAACCTGTGGGTCCCCTAGACGATCGAACAATAAAAGGCGCAATCAAGGACGATAAAGCCATTGCGGGGAAACTAAATGATTTCTTTGCTTCAGTCTTCACTGCTGAGGACGTTGGGGAGATTCCCAAATCTGCACCGTCCTTTGTGGGTGATGAATCTGAGGAACTGTCCCGGATTGAAGTGTCATTAGAGGAGGTTTTGGAACAAATAGAAAAACTTAATGTTAACAAATCTCTGGGACCGGATGGCATTCATCCAAGGGTTCTAAAAGAACTCAAATGGGAAATTGCTGAACTATTATCTGTGGTTTGTAACCTATCCCTTAAATCGGCTTCTGTACCTAATGACTGGAAGGTAGCCAACGTGACACCAATATTTAAAAAGGGCTCTAGAGGCGATCCGGGCAATTACAGACCGGTAAGTCTAACTTCAGTACCGGGCAAATTAGTCGAAACAATAGTAAAGAATAAAATTGTGAAGCATGTAGAAGAACATAATTTGTTGGACAAAAGTCAACATGGTTTCTGTAAAGGGAAATCCTGTCTTACTAATCTATTAGAGTTCTTTGAAGGGGTTAACAAACATGCGGACAAGGGGGATCCAGTAGATATAGTATACTTAGATTTTCAGAAAGCCTTTGACAAGGTCCCTCACCAAAGGCTCTTGTGTAAATTACATGGCCATGGGATAAGAGGGAAGGTCCTTTCTTGGATTGAGAACTGGTTAAAAGACAGGAAACAAAGGGTAGGAATAAATGGTAAATTTTCAGAATGGAGAGGGGTAACTAGTGGTGTTCCCCAAGGGTCAGTCCTAGGACCAATCCTGTTCAACTTATTCATAAATGATCTGGAGAAGGGGGTAAGCAGTGAGGTGGTAAAGTTTGCAGATGATACCAAACTGTTTAGGATAGTCAAGACAGAAGCAGACTGTGAGGGACTCCAAGAAGATCTCACCAAACTGAGTGATTGGGCAACAAAATGGCAAATGAAATTTAATGTGGATAAGTGTAAAGTAATGCACATCGGGAAAAATAACCCCAACTATACGTACAGTATGATGGGGGCTAATTTGGCTACGACAAATCAGGAAAGAGATCTTGGAGTTATCGTGGACAGTTCTCTGAAAACTTCCACACAGTGTGCAGCGGCGGTCAAAAAGGCCAATAGGATGTTAGGAATTATTAAGAAAGGGATAGAAAATAAGACCCAGAATAGCTTACTGCCCCTGTATAAAACTATGGTATGCCCACATCTTGAATACTGTGTACAGATGTGGTCTCCTCACCTCAAAAAAGATATTTTGGCCTTGGAAAGGGTTCAGAAAAGGGCAACTAAAATGATTAGGGGTTTGGAACGGGTCCCATATGAGGGGAGGTTAAAGCGACTGGGACTTTTCAGTTTAGAAAAGAGGAGACTGAGGGGGGATATGATAGAGGTATATAAAATCATGAGTGGTGTGGAGAGGGCCGATAAAGAGAAGTTATTTATTAGTTCCCTAAATAGAAGAACTAGAGGACACCAAATGAAATTAATGGGTAGCAGGTTTAAAACTAATAAAAGAAAGTTCTTCTTCACACAGCGTGTAGTCAACCTGTGGAACTCCTTGCCAGAGGAGGCTGTGAAGGCTAGGACTATAATAGAGTTTAAAGAGAAGCTGGATGATTTCATGGAGGTTAGGTCCATAAAAGGCTATTAGCCAGGGGATAAAATGGTGTCCTTGGCCTCTGTTTGTCAGAGGCTGGAGAGGGATGGCAGGAGACAAATCGCTTGATCACTGTCTTCGGTCCACCCTCTCTGGGGCACCTGGTGCTGGCCACTGTCGGCAGACAGGATACTGGGCTAGATGGACCTTTGGTCTGACCCAGTACGGCCATTCTTATGTTCTTATGTTCTTATGATGCGGAGTAAGAGAATTATAAAGTATGCAACAAAGCCTTACACTGGTATGGGTGCCTGTAAAAGCTGTGTGCAGAGTTTAACATCTGTAAGAAATGGCAGCCTAAACACGTGAATAAGGCAGTAGGCCTTTTGGGATGCCGAAATAGCGTGCCCCTTATTTCAAAAAATATTTCAAAATAACGGGCAGTTTATGTAGACGCGGGGTAGCTATTTCAGGATACCAGTGCTACCTGTGGTATCCTGAAATAGCTATGCAGTGTAGATGTACCCTGAAAAAAAAAGAATTCTATATAAACAAGAACTATTTAAAACATTAAGGCTGAAGCAAAGGTAAACCTGGCTTGGTGTCTTAAGGTGCATCTACACTGCAAGGCTTAACTCAAAATAAGCTACGCAAATTGAGCTACGTCAATTGCATTAACTTATTTCGAAATAGCTTGTTTTGAAATAGAGAGCATCTACACAGCACTTATTTTGAAACAGAGCACTCTTCCTCCGACTTGCCTTGTTCCTCGTACAATGAGGGTTACCAGCTGAACAGTATTTTGACACTATTTCGAAATAACTGCCTGCTGTGTAGATGTGGACTAAGTTATTTTGGAATTGCGCTAGTTATTTCGAAATAGTGTTGCAGGGTAGACATACCCTTAGTATCACAAGGGAGAACTTTTTATCTTGGGGATTCCAGAAGTGTGCAGAATCAACCATGTCCCAGTCCTTTAGCAGAACTCCATGTGGCCTTGGGATTCTGCTTATATGAGATTGTAGGATCTTCAACTGAAGTAAATTGGAATCACTCCAGTGAGGTCAGTGGCATGATGCTGACTTACCCCAGCTAAGGATCTTACCTAGGGTCTATGATTGCTTCACTGTCTAAGTTTGGTGAGTCCAAGTTAAAGGTGATGCAGCATGGGATATTGCTTGCATTTGTTCGTTTGAGTTTGTCTCATTTTAAATAGTAATTCTTTTTCAGCTTCTCTTAACGTCACACAACGTTCTACAAATGTAACCTTAATGACTAGTTTTGCTGTTGTTAAGGATATGAGCTTATAATCATAGCACATATTCCCATTTTATAATAACAATAATTAACTTAAAATGACTAATTTGTATTCAGCTATCACATAGGAAGATTGTTTGGGGAATTCCATTACCAGCAGCTGAAACAAAGAACCATTATCTAAAAGCAAAATTCAGCTATTCTTCACCATGATTGCTTTCAAATGCTATTAAAAATGCAGGGTTATTTGTTTCACTTTGGATTCAAGTCTGAATGATGCATAGTCTGATTTGTTTACAGCACAATGCAAGATGACATTTTCATTCTACATGAGCAGGAATATGATAGTTTGCTTGAATCAGTCTTCAAAACGGAATTTTTAAGCCTTTTATCTAAGCGATATGAAGAGAAAACACAAAGAAAACTACCTCTGAAATTTAGCAATACGTGAGTAATTGCTTTCCCAACAGATTTTTGTTTTTAATTAAACTGTTTCTTCTGGCTATCTGGGTTAAGGTGCAAAAACAGGATAGTGTGAGTACTGTATTCTCATATTGATACTCCATGCTCTTTTACAGAACTATGGTGAGGTGTGCTATGTGAATGCCTGCATAGTCATGTGCTTAGAAAGCTAGAAAACTTTCTTGCATTGCCTGTGTAATACCACAGGGTAAAATCCTAGCCACTTCCCACTTCTGATTCTCTGCGTGCAGTGTGACCTTCGTGCAGCAGGACTGCCTTTGCTTCGCTGAATGGGGAATCAGGTTATAGAGAGGCCACACAAGGGACATTCTTCACCATTGGTGTTCAACATAACAGTTCTCTGTGTCAGTTCTCCCAACTGCAAGAGGCCAGCCACATAGATTCACAGTCCAAACCCTACCCCTGTTAGAGGAGGACAGGGCAATAGCAGCTGCAGAGAGGCTGTTCTGGTATGGCATGCCCTAAGAAGGAAAAATTCTCTTCAGTCCCATTGTGTACTCCTTGACCTTACCCTGAAGATGCTGAAGTACTACACTGACGCGTGTAATATATGGGCTTAGACACATAATGGGGAGACAAGGCTGGAGTGATGGGTGGCTATTTGAAAATGGGTCCTTATTTAGGGTAGGTGTTTGGATTTTTGGGACCAGAGACTTGCAGGGATCAGTGGGCATAGTGTGGATAAGTATCAGAACTTCTAGCTAGATGCTTGTCCAAAGAGCCCCCCAGATATTAGAGAACTTAAATTTGTAGGATTTTGTTTGGATATTGGGAGTGATTTTTGCTATAACAGCAGCATCCTGGATACCATAGCAATAACACTGCATTCTTGGTAATACTGCTAGGCTGTGTCTACATTGGCGCGATCTTGCGCAAAAGCGGCTGCTTTTGTGCAAAAACTTGCTACCTGTCTACACTGGCTGCGAGTTCTTGCACAAGAACACTGACATTCTAATGTATGAAATCAGTGCTTCTTGCTCAAGAACTCTGATGCTCCCGCTCAGGAATAAGCCCTCTTGCACAACTGTTCTTGCGCAAGAGGCCAGTGTAAACAGGCAACACGAATTTCTTGCGCAAGAAAGCCCTATGGTTAAAATGGCCATCAGAGCTTTCTTTCGCAAGAGAGTGTCTACACTGGCATGGATGCTCTTGCGCAAAAGCACATGCCAGTGTAGACGCTCTCTTCTGGAAGAGTTTTTGCACAAGAACTCTTCCACAAAAGAGTTCTTCTGCAAGATCATGCCAGTGTAGACGTAGCCCTATGTAGTAAGTAAAATAATGACATTGAGCCTGAAGTTTGCACATCTGTTTTATTCCAGTCAAAGAAGTGTAAGAATTATTTAAGGGAGAGTATTACTTTAGCTTGATAATGACATGGGTGAATAGGAAAAAGTGTAAAAGGTTCCATATAGTCATGTAGACTGGGAATCCAAAACCAGATTACTATTGTAAAAACAATGCCTAACTGAGGTTTTGTTTACCATGGCTGCCTGAGCCCATCTCTAGCTACAGTACCTTGCTTATATCCTCAGCAAGTGGATATTGCTTTCAGTGAATGAGACTATTTGAATTTTGATAGAGGCCTGTATCATTAAAGGAGGGCATAAACACACCTGCAAAAATGTACACATTCCCATAGCACCCACAAGGAAGTGTATTTGAATGCATGTGTCAGGCAATGGCATATGCTAATGAATATTTTGGTATGTGACACCCACTAGCATATGCGGGGTTCTGCATGTACAGTGGATGATCTGTTCAAACCTGCTAAAAAACCTGTGGGTCCCCTAGACGGTCGAACTATAAAAGGCGCAATCAAGGACGATAAAGCCATTGCAGAGAAACTAAATGATTTCTTTGCTTCAGTCTTCACGGCTGAGGACGTTGGGGAGATTCCCAAATCTGCACCGTCCTTTGTGGGTGATGAATCTGAGGAACTGTCTCGGATTGAAGTGTCATTAGAGGAGGTTTTGGAACAAATAGAAAAACTTAATGTTAACAAATCTCCGGGACCGGATGGCATTCATCCAAGGGTTCTAAAAGAACTCAAATGGGAAATTGCTGAACTATTAGCTGTGGTTTGTAACCTATCCCTTAAATCGGCTTCTGTACCTAATGACTGGAAGGTAGCCAACGTGACACCAATATTTAAAAAGGGCTCTAGAGGCGATCCGGGCAATTACAGACCGGTAAGTCTAACTTCAGTACCGGGCAAATTAGTCGAAACAATAGTAAAGAATAAAATTGTGAAGCATGTAGAAGAACATAATTTGTTGGACAAAAGTCAACATGGTTTCTGTAAAGGGAAATCCTGTCTTACTAATCTATTAGAGTTCTTTGAAGGGGTTAAACAAACATGCGGACAAGGGGGATCCAGTAGATACAGTATACTTAGATTTTCAGAAAGCCTTTGACAAGGTCCCTCACCAAAGGCTCTTGTGTAAATTACATGGCCATGGGATAAGAGGGAAGGTCCTTTCTTGGATTGAGAACTGGTTAAAAGACAGGAAACAAAGGGTAGGAATAAATGGTAAATTTTCAGAATGGAGAGGGGTAACTAGTGGTGTCCCCCAAGGGTCAGTCCTAGGACCAATCCCGTTCAACTTATTCATAAATGATCTGGAAAAAGGGGTAAGCAGTGAGGTGGTAAAGTTTGCAGATGATACCAAACTGTTTAGGATAGTCAAGACAGAAGCAGACTGTGAGGGACTCCAAGAAGATCTCACCAAACTGAGTGATTGGGCAACAAAATGGCAAATGAAATTTAATGTGGATAAGTGTAAAGTAATGCACATCGGGAAAAATAACCCCAACTATATGTACAGTATGATGGGGGCTAATTTGGCTACGACAAATCAGGAAAGAGATCTTGGAGTTATCGTGGACAGTTCTCTGAAAACTTCCACACAGTGTGCAGCGGCGGTCAAAAAGGCAAATAGGATGCTCGGAATTATTAAGAAAGGGATAGAAAATAAGACCCAGAATATCTTACTGCCCCTGTATAAAACTATGGTACGCCCACATCTTGAATACTGAGTACAGATGTGGTCTCCTCACCTCAAAAAAGATATTTTGGCCTTGGAAAGGGTTCAGAAAAGGGCAACTAAAATGATTAGGGGTTTGGAACGGGTCCCATATGAGGGGAGGTTAAAGCGACTGGGACTTTTCAGTTTAGAAAAGAGGAGACTGAGGGGGGATATGATAGAGGTATATAAAATCATGAGTGGTGTGGAGAGGGCCGATAAAGAGAAGTTATTTATTAGTTCCCTAAATAGAAGAACTAGAGGACACCAAATGAAATTAATGGGTAGCAGGTTTAAAACTAATAATAGAAAGTTCTTCTTCACACAGCGTGTAGTCAGCCTGTGGAACTCCTTGCCAGAGGAGGCTGTGAAGGCTAGGACTATAATAGAGTTTAAAGAGAAGCTAGATAATTTCATGGAGGTTAGGTCCATAAAAGGCTATTAGCCAGGGGATAAAATGGTGTCCTTGGCCTCTGTTTGTCAGAGGCTGGAGAGGGATGGCAGGAGACAAATTGCTTGATCATTGTCTTCGGTCCACCCTCTCTGGGGCACCTGGTGCTGGCCACTGTCGGCAGACAGGATACTGGGCTAGATGGACCTTTGGTCTGACCCAGTACGGCCATTCTTATGTTCTCTAAAGTTGAAACTCCACTGAGAGCATCTTCTACTTTGTTTAGGTCTCCTAAGAACAGTTAATCAAACCATGTTTTGTTCAGTTTAAAATACTCAAGATGCACTCTCTCAGCTACAGCTATCAGCATGGTCCTGTTTATTTTTCTCCAGTTTATTTTTCTCAGTTGGTTAATGATGTTCCCTTGGCCTTGGACATGAATGCTTCTCTTTTTGTCTGCATGTGTGTATATGTGCTTGCATTAGACTTGAAATGAAGCTGAAGAAGGAGAATTGGGGACCATGGAGTGCAGGTGGTTCTCGCCAAGTGCAATTTATGCAAGGCCAAGGAGATTTAGCCATCTTCAAGCCAAGTAACAAGGTGCTGCAGGTCAGCATTGGACCAGGACTACCAAAGAATTCCCGTAAGTATGAATTTCCCCTTGACTGTCCTTCTCAATGGATTACAGGCTTGATATTGTCTGTTCATTTTACCTTTATTTCTCAGTCTCTTCCCTATCCACCACAGGCCTTATGTGTTTCACAATTTCTCTCTGGCATTCACAGGAAGAGTGAATTGCAAACTGTAACATTGCAATAGACTTGCCTCGCCTTGTACAGCATTTGTGTGATTCACTGTTAATTCAGCAGTGCACAGTGACTGTTCATGGAAGACTCTGAAGCTCATGAGCCTGGGACATAAGAAATCTGGTCTTGTAGCATGGGACAGAGTACAAGGTGCAGATCAGACATAGTCTGTCCACAAAGGGCACTATCTTCTACAGAGAACCCTTCTCTGGTTTGGGGATCCACATGTGAGGAGGGGGCAGGCTGGGTGAGGAGGAAAAGGTGCCAATATCCAATTATGGAGTGATACAACAGCAAGTTTAATAGTACCTAAGAATGCATTAGCTTTGCCACAGAGCACCTCTGCTGTGTAGCCTTCCCACCTCATGTAACGGGGTTCTGAGGACTACCCTATTTGCATATTTCCGTGCTCCTTTGGGGTATGTCTACACTCAGCAACAAAGTCGAATTAAGATACACAACTTCATCTATGTTAATTGCGTAGCTGAAGTCAAAGTAGCTTACTCGGCTTTTGGTGCTGTCTACGCTGCAGGAAGTCAAAGGAAGAACACTCTCCCTTCGACTTCCCTTACTCCTTGTGAAAGCAGGGTTACTGGCATCAACCAGAGTGCCCCTCTCACTTCAAATTAGCTGTCTTAGACTGCTAATTCAAACCCTGGAAGATCGACAGCAGCAGCTTCAATCTTCCTCTGTAGTGTAGACATACCCCGTAGTAGGACTCCAAGGGTAAGGAAGAGCCACAGATGTAACAGACCTTGTAATAACCTGTTGTTAAATATTAAAGCCTCTCAAACATGAGCTAAGTCTTGTACATATCATAAGTTGTGTTCAAACCATATTTAGCCAATTTTGTTCCTTTGTTCTTTCACCTGTGGATACAGAGGTCTACCTCTCATGCCCCCCTTACACGCACACACACTTCTCTACAGCCCTTTAATTCAAAAATAGAAGGTATGTTCTCAGCCACAGTGTGGCCAGTTTGTGCCACTCCAGTGGTTCAAAGGATCCACAGAGCCAGCTGGTGAAGGATTCTGACATGAGGGAATATTCTGATGGAGCTTCAGTAATATTTGACATAGTGGACTTACAGTATAAAGAAATTACTGGACAAAGAATGTGTTTGCAGCACCATTAGACCAACTTTCCCTGGCTTCTGGAACATTCCTTGGGGCTAATGGCACTTGGGTTCCATTTAAACCAGCTATAAGATCGCAGTAGGGAGCAAACCCAAACCCCAGCTGGCCCTAGGACTGGGTGGGTTTGTTAAAATGGCATTAAGTTACCTTTCATCCCTTAGCCCTTCAGGTGATATGCTAAGCTTGGCCAAACCTGAGTTTCAAATGCCTTGTTCTGATCAAGAATGATAAGTTGACATTCAATGGAAGAACTTGTTTACTGAATGCTACACAGAGGGCATCAATCTGACAGAGCTTAGTGTGCTTATTTTAGGCCCCACGAGACAGAACATGACTCAAAGCAGAGGGTATTCCCACAGGACTCAAACTCAGAATTACCCCATGAGGGCTGCTCCACCTCCCCCAGGTAAGTTATCTTGCTCTTTTTGCATTCCAGACTCAGTTTCTGTCTTTGGTGTGATAGCTGGGTGAAGCATTCTGGAGTTTGTTTTATCCCCCAGTTCTAAAAGTATGGGCTCTTGTACATTTCAAAGGAGGAATGTGGAACTTCATGTGCAGCCCGGGGCCAATGGGAAGTCCCGCTGACCCCGGGCTACATGCTACGCTGCTGCTTTGAAATGCCATATGGAGCCCGGGATCAGCTGGGGACTCCCCAGCTAACCCCAGGTTCCACACGGCATTTCTCCAGAACCCGGGGTCAGCTGGGGACTTCCCAGCTGACCCCAGGCTCTGCACAGTTTGAAATGCCACACCGGAACCCGGGATTAGCTGGTGAGTCCCCAGCCGACCCTGGGCTCCACGTGGCGCTGCCACTTTGAAACGCCGTGGTAGTGTTTCAAAGGGTGGTGCTGCGTAGCTGATCCCAGGCTCAACTTTGTGTGGCGCTGCTCCTTTGAAAAGGGGGTACTTCAAAGGGGCAGTGCTGCACTGAGCCCAATCTCAGCTGTGCAGCGCTGCCCCTTTGAAATGCCGCCTCAGGATATCAAAGCAGCAGCACCACATGGAGCTCAGTACAGGCTCTGTGCGGCACTGCCGCTTTGAAGTACCCCCCTTTCGTCCCCCTTTGCTGCCTCTATCTGATAAAGGTAGTGGAGGTGGGAGGGGGGAAATCAACTAGTCAACTAGTACACACAGCACAGGGCTAGATAATACTCAGCCATGTCACTGTGCTCTCACTGCCACACAAAGAAACTTGACTTGTGCCTCATTACGCTCCTGGTATGCAACAGCTTTCAGAAGTGTTGATGAGTATGAGTTGCACCAGTACATATGTGCAGAAGAGGCAGTCTCTCTATGAGATGTTCTCTCCTTGGAGTTGAATAAACTAGTAACCTGGATGGTAGCTTCTCTTTTAAGTTGTGGGCAGAATTGAATCTAGAATGATGTCCTTAGGCTTGGGTCTATTATTTTCACTTTTGCCCTTAAGTTATAATTTAGTTTACAGAAAAGAACACTAATTTACTTAGCACATTTTGGAAAGTCTTAGAAATTTTCTCAATAAGAAGCAGCCACTTATTTTAGAAAAGTAGTACAGTGCAAGGAGAAAACTTCATGCTGATGCTCTTTGCCAGATAAAATAATATAAAAGTCTAAATTTATACAGTACTGACTCAGGCAGGACAAAGTTCAGCGTGAATTTCAGAGAAAAAGAATTGCATGGAATTATTTTTCAAGATGCGAAGCCTGTTTGCAACAATTAAGCAATAGGATGCTTTCACTGCAGTAAAGATTGGATCAACATTTCTTCTGCAAAACACTAGGGCTACGTCTATACTGCAGGCTTCTTCCGCAAAAACTGTTTTGCGCAAGAGTTTCTGCACACAAGTTCTTGCGCAAGAGTGCGTCCACACTGCCATGTGCTTTTGCGCAAGAGTGTTCATGGCAGTATGGATGCTCTCTTGCACAAGAAACCCCTGTTGCCCATCCACACTGCCTTCTTGCGCAAGAGCTCTCGCGCAAGAGGGCTTATTCCTTGTGGGGAGAGGAATAACTCTTGCGCAAGAAGCCCTCTGTTCCAACGCTTTACTGTAAATTTACTTGCGCAAGAACACACTTGCAGTGTAGACGCCCCCAAGTTTTTGCACAAGAACAGCTGTTCTTGTGCAAAAAGCCTGCAGTGTAGACGTAGCCTAGTTCTGAATGTTCATAATTAGGCAGTAAATATTTGTTTAGAGTTAAATGAAACATGAAAAGTCACCCCAGCAGCAGCTTGTTTATTTTTAACAGTATTTGCAAACACTCTTGTCAGTGTTTGAGAATCAGGCCTGCAAAAGGCAGCCACATTGAGTTTTGATGTTGTAAAGGCCCTTATGTTCAACAGCAAATGTGGGTATAATGGGGAACCTCACACAGGGCCAATCCCAGGTAGCCTACCATTGCAGCTCTGCGTCAGTTTCCCTGAATGAGCTTTTTAATAAGGCCACAACAGTTTGTATCTTTGAATATCATGGAATGAAAATTCTAAAGGAACGATCTGCCTCAGCTTGAGACATGAACTTTATTATTAGAATTGTTGGGGGTTTTCCCTGAAATACTAAGTGGCTTTTCCTCATTTAAAGTGAGCATTTTGGAAACAAATTTTGGAAAGTGTTACATCAACAAAACATTGTTCTGTCCTGCGAGTTCAGTACAAATAAGATTACTTCAGAGTAGGAGTATAAGTGAAAATAAGACTCTCCTGATATCCATGTTGGGCTCAACTCTGCACACTACTGACTAGCACAGCAAACATGCAGGGATCTAGTTTATTCAACCCGAAAAGCAGAACATCACATGAAGAGTCCTCCCACTCTGTAGCTAGCGGGAAGATGGACTGAATCAACCTTAATCTTAATCAAACTTAACCCCCACTTACATCCAAGATTCTCACCAGCAGCAAAGTCTTCATGACCCAGAATCCCTTCTGGAGTCAGGGCTCCTCTTGGCAATAACTGGGGAACAGATCTCTTCTTAAGCCAAGGCCCTCCCATGAAGGCTAACCAGAAGGACCCTTCTTCAGGACATCTTATAATTTCCTGCTGAAAACTCTCCCACCCAGAAGCATTCTCCTGGGTTTCCATTGCTAGTATACCCCCCTCATCAGGTTCCCCAGAAGCCTCTTTGAAGGAGACTGCTCTTCCTACACTCCAGGGATCTCTGTTCTCCTAATCTCCCCATACCTTCCATTTTTATCATGCCCAGGTGCTTCCTTACCTAATTAATTCCTGATTACTCAGTGATTTCATTAGTCCCAGGTTAACTCAGTTGCCTCATTCTCCCTTGTGAAGCTTGTTGGGGCAGACTGAGCCCCAGTCCTCTACTCGGGGCCAGCTGTCCTCTGACATCCCTTCAGATCTGTACTACGTCACTTTTTTAAGAGTTTTTGTTTAAAAAATTAAAGAGATTTTTAAATAGACATTTAACATCCCAAAGCTGTCTCTGCTCATGCAGTGTGTTCTTTCTCCATTCACCTGTGCAAGAAACCACCCTTATTAGGCAATCTTCAGAGAACATCCCAGAGTATTCTAAACAGATGGACTGGGATTTTCAAAGGAAATTAGGCACCATGTGATTTGGGGATCTAAATTCTTAGGCTCTGATGAAAATCCCAGCAACCAAGAACAGTTATTTTCCCCCTTGTCCCAGGGTGGGAGAGAGGGGCACAGTCTGTGTTTGTCAGCCTCTTGAGTAGCCACACAAGAGATTCCAATGTATTCATGACCATTTTAAAGTCATAATGTGACTACAGATGCACACAGTACTGTGTATGCATTTACTTTAATATAGATGTCCATAAAAGATAATTAGATTTTATCTAATAAATAGTCTAGATTGACACAGGTTGGTTCTAGCATTTATAATATAGGGTCCTGAATAAAGGATGGAACCCCAACTTCTCCAATTAGAGGAGCTGTCAGGAATTGAAGGTCATGCAATTTCTGTGGGTGGTCAGTGTATCCTAGATTTGCAGTAACTCCATCTAGGACCCAGTGTCATGAGGAAATGCTAATGAATGAACTCCTATTTCCCCATTATGACTCTTCAGTGTGATAGCTGACAATTTTATCCTGCCCATGGACGGAAAAAAAATCTGCAAATGGATAGAAAAGATTAAAGGGAACATTGGTTGCAGTCATGTGTGAAAATGCACCACCAGTAGAAACACAAAACCTATCTGAGGGTACTCTGCTAATCATCTGGGCAGCAGTTAATCTCTCAATGGTGGCTGCACAAGTGTACATCTTATAGGGAACACTGGTTACTACATAGTGGTGCATTTATTGTGCCCTATCCTGCTTTACTTGAATTTAGTGGGAGTTTGGGGCACACAAATGTAACCCACACACCTATTGGGTGTGGTGTACTATCACTGTACAGCCTTAGCTGAGAACCAGATGACTTTTAGCTCAGGCTGTAGAGGCTCATGCAGTAAGCTCCAGAGGTCCCAAGTTCGGTTCCATCTTTTGACATTTCACGAGGAATGCAGGCTTGAGCTCATATATCCTGATTCTCCTTTGAGTGATGGTCCCCATATGGGTTCCAAAATGGGCACATACGCGTGCCATGTGCACCCAGGGCTGGCCTTACCATGAGGCGAACTGAGGGGGGCGCCACTAGGACCCAGAGTGTAGAAAATTGTGTCTGCTGCTGGTACATATGTATTCTCTCTGCTCTAGATGCACAGAGATGGTGGAGTGCTGTGCTGGAGGAAGGAGGGCACAAGAGACATAACAGGCAGGCAGGAGAAAAGGTGAGAAGGAATAACAGAAAGCAGCAGGAGCTGCAGGGAGAGAGAGAGAGGAGGAGGAGCCTCTTATGTACCTCTCTAGCACCCCCAGGAGCCTGGACTGATTAACACCAGCTTCTCAGGGAGCTTCCTGTTTCCTGCTGCTTCCCTGAACCCACTTGAGGAGAACAGGCAGTCAACTGAAGTAGTAGGAACCAGTTAGGCCCTTAAGATGCTGACATTTTCCCTCACTCAGGCCCTGCTAGCAGCCTGCTTATTTGTCCCCTTCAATTGAGTATTGAGAGCCACTATAGCTGGCACAGAACAGCAGTCATGAGTGAAAGAAGAAAACGCCCCTCTGGGGCAGCATTCAGAAAAAGAAAGAAAGCAAAGGAAGCTTTTCTACCTAATCAGGAAGGAGCTCTCCTGAGATACATAGACACAAATGTTCATGGTGAGCCTTCTGGCCCCAGTGAGGATGTGAGTGGTGAGGAGATGCCTGATCTTCCAGTTAGTCAGAGTGCAGGTGACCTGGCAGCTACTGGAGCATCCATATCTCCATCTCAAATGGATGTAACCATGCACATTCCTGAAGAAAAGTGTAGATCAGAGAAGAGTGTGGTGAAGGCGCAAGAAACAGCTGCTGCTGAGTTTAGTTCCTTAAGTCTAGATGATCCAGGACTGTGGACCCACTTGAGCAGTAGCCTGAGGGACTTCCTTGTACTGCATGGGCCACAGCAAGTGAAAAATTTCATGTTCCCCAAAGACAATGAAAATAGAAGTTTCCATCCACACATTACTGGCGTGAAATCCCCAATGGTGACAAAGTGGAGAGGCCATAGCTTATGTACTCAAAAACCCAGAATGCTGCATACTGTTTTTGTTGCAAACTCTTCCAGTCTAATTTTCCAGCCACATTGGGTTCTACAGGAACAAAAGACTGGAAAAATCTGGCTAGAAATCTGGCATGCCATGAGAAGGCAGCAAATCACCAGAGCATTCCATAGGTGGAAAGAGCTTGAGATGAGACTAAGGTTTAAGGCCACCATAGATGATCAGCATCAAGGGTACGTCTAGACTACAGGCTTTTGTCGACAGAGGCTTTGTCGACAGATACTGTCGACAAAGCTTCTGTCGACAAAGAGCGTCTAGACTACATCCAGTTCTGTCGACAAAGCAAACCGCTTTGTCGCCATGAGAGTGTAGACGCAAAGGACAGTGCAGATGCAATAACGCCTTCTGTTGACAGGACTCTGTCAACAAAAGGCGTTATTCCTCATAGAATGAGGTTTACCACCGTCAACAAAACTGCCGAGCTCTGTCGACATTATGTCGACAGAACTCGGCGGTAGTGTAGATGCAGGTATAGTTTTGTCAACAAAAGGCCACTTTTGTCGACAAAACCCTGTAGTCTAGACACACCCCAAGAGAAGATTGCATCAGAGTCTCTTTACTGGCAAAATGTTCTGAAAAGGCTCATTGCCATTGTGAGAATGCTTGCTACCTAAAATCTAGCACTGCGTGGCACTTCAGATCAGCTGTATGTGCCAAACAATGGGAACTTCCTTAAAATTGTGGCGCTGATGGCTGAGTTTGATGGTGTACTCCAGGAGCATCTAAGAAGATTCACCACCCAAGAAATGTACACATACCACTACCTTGGAAAAACAATTCAAAATGAGATCATACAGTTACTGGCAACAGAAGTCAAACAGAAGATTGTAGCAGATCTGAAGTCAGCAAGATATTACTCTGTTATTCTGGACTGCACACCTGACATCAGCCATATGGAACAAATGACTTTAATGGTGTGTTTTGTAACAACAACAGAACCTAGTGAAAATGTTCCTGCAATGATGACTGTCAGAGAGCATTTTCTAGAATTTATTGACATTGATGATACTACAGGAGCTGGTATGACAAATGTGCTTCTTAAAAAGCTGGAAGATACGGGAATTGCGATAGCTGACATGAGAGGTCAGGGCTACAATAATGGTGCCAGCATAAGAGGAAAGAACAGAGGCGTGCAGACATGGATCTGAGAGTTAAACCCTTGAGCTTTTTTTGTCCCATGCAATTCTCATTCATTGAACGTGGTGGTCAGTGATGCAGCATCAGCTTCTAGTGAGGCTGCTGAATTTTTTAATGTAATTCAAAGCATCTATGTATTTTTCTCTGCATCAACTCATCGATGGCAAATTTTGAAGCAACATCTGGGAACATCCTCTCTGACACTGAGTGCCACATGATGGGAAAGTGGAGTGGAGGCGATAAAGCCTATCAAACACCAAATTGGGAAGATAGATGATGTTATAGTTGCCATTATGAAGGATAATGCTATGACAGGAACTGTTAGTGGGAGAACAGTGGCAGAGGGAAATGGAATCACCAGAAATATACATAACTTCAAATTTCTGTGTGGCTTAGTATTGTGGCATGACATACTGTTTGAAATAAATGTTGTAAGCAAGAGACTCCAAGGTGTTGACCTTGATATATCTGGAGCAATGGAACAACTGGACAAAGCAAAGTCATACCTACAGTCTTACCGGTCAGATGAGGGATTTCAAAACGTTCTGAAGAGTGCACAGAAGTTGGCAGAGGAACTTCACACTGAAGCTATTTCCCACCCATTCAAGAATACAAGAGTCACCGAAGAAGAAGACATTTTGATTACAAGGCACGGGATAATCCCATAATAGACCCAAAAAAACAATTCAAAGTTGAATTCTTTAACCAGGTGCTAGATTGTGCAATACAGTCAGTTGAAGAACATTTCATGCAGCTCAAGGAACACAGCAGTATATTTGGGATGTTGTATGCTATCCAAAACTCCTCACTATACCTGAAGACCTATACCAGCAATGCAGGGCACTAGAGACAGTATTGACACATGATGGCATGCGCAATATTGATGCGAGTGATTTAGGTGATGAACTGAAAGCCCTTTCAAGATACATTTCAGCAGGATCAACTCCAAAGGCTGTTCTGGAATATATGTGCACAAATAAGATGACCACCCTCTTTCCAAATGCTTTTGTTGCTCTGTGCATACTTCTAACACTTCCTGTAACAGTTGCAAGTGGAAAACGCAGCTTCTTCAAGCTGCGGTTAATAAAAACACATCTATGCTCCACAGTGACACAGGAGAGGATGGTTGGCCTTGCAACCATCTCAGTAAGCATGAGCTGGCCCAGACTGTGGACCTTCAGGAAGCAGTTCAAATCTTTGCAACCAAGAAGGCATGGAAAGCACCACTTTGATTATTCAAACAGATAAAAATGCCAGTGTTTACTATGCAGACGAGAAAAGTTACATTTGCTGTTCAGGCATTTGAAAGTAAAGTGTTACAGCCACTCCCTGAGTTACGAACAAGTTACAGACCAACACTTGGTCCGTAACTCGAAGTGTTTGTAACTCGGATCCCATAGAGTTACATGGCGACCGCGCTGTTCGTAAGCGCGGATCGCCGTTTGTAACTCAGATCCGCATTTACGACTGCTTTGGTCGTAAGTGCGGATGGTCATAAGTGGAGGTGGTTGTAACTCGGGGAGCGGCTGTACTTAAAAATTTTGAACAAGGCATTTTAAGTTGTTAGTTCTCCTTTATTGGAGTAGGTAGCAGAGCAGTGCCATGAGAGTAGTAGAACAGGAAGAAGGCAGAATCGAGACCTTTCAAAGTTTTGGCCCAAGCGAGGGTGTATGGGGGGTGTCATTTGAGCTCCCTGCCAAAATGTTGTTGGCCGGCCCTGTGTGCACCCACATTTGGAATCCAAGTAGGGACCACACATCTTGAGGAACCCCCAGTTCTGGTAAGCCCCTTCTGCAACGAGCTCTGAAGTCGGTAGATGTTTGTTTGAAAGTCTGTTTTAGAGGCAAGGTTTCTGGACGGGCATGTGAAGTGCTGCACTATGGTTTGAGGACAGCTGAAGGCAGTACATCTGCTGCAGTGCACTGTGGAGACTGCGTTGTCCTGCAATGTGCTTAAGACAAAGCACTGCCTTTACCTTTGTGCCTCATGCTCTGTAGTGTGACATCAATGGATGATGTTACATGTGAATGACTGGTTAAATATTGTGAGAGGTTACACACATTTGCAGTGGACAATTTTCAAAAGTCTCTACTGATTGTAAGTGAACTAGGGATGTAAAATCCTATTTAATTGGCTAATGGTTTAAACCCATTGCTTAACTGGTTAACTGATTAAAGAGGGATGAGCAGGTAGAAGTCGCTTCAGCTCAACCGACCCACCACTGGGCTCCCCCTCCTTCCTGAAGACAGGTATTGCTCCAACCCAGCCACCAGCCTCTGCCTCCACCGTGGGCCCCCTGCAGAGCTGGTGCAGCCCCTGCCCACGGCAGGCAGGGAGCTGCTCCAGCCCCACCGGTTAACCCGTTAAACCTTCATATCTCTACAGTGAACTCCAGATTACGGTTAATAAGAGCCACTGTTCGATCCATGGGAGAGCCAGAAAGCATCTGAATATGTCTTTTCCATTCTCTTAGTACTTCTTTTACATGGGCAAACATTTACATAATTTATTTTAAATAGAAACCCTTGTAAGGTAAAATAAGGTCATTTTTCAGAGAGCTCTATAGGGCAGGGCTACTCGGCCTGCGGACCGTTTGCAGTCTGCGGTGTGGTTTGGGTTTACGCAGGGCTTACCACACAGCCCGCGAGTGGGAGCCAGAACAAAAAAGGAGTCAATATAATGGTCTTCTGTTGATATGCATTTTAGTAGTTAAATTCCTGGACTGTCATTGCTCATTAAAAGTGTTATCATATTGGTGGAAATCGGGTAAATATTGCATTTTATTAATATCAGCAGAACTGACTTAAATGGGGCCTGTGTGCTGTATAGTCTTGCCTTAAACTTTGTATTCATGCCCATCAGTGTGAAAGAAGCTATTTGCATATATATGCAACCATACTTAATTTGTACCTCTCAGCATGTGCTGGGAGTATCATTGTGGCCCCCCAAGGCTTTCAAAGTTGAGTAGCCCTGCTATACTGTTTTCCTCATATGATTCCCTTTAACATTAGGAAAATCAAGTGCCTCTCCCAAAGTTCATTGAAGTCAATGGGAGTTCATTGCCTTTATTTGGAATTGGATCAAGTCCCACATAGCTAAAACCCCGTGCAAGGGTTTCAAAACACAAGGGCTAAAGTTAAAGATCAGCCAACATAAAAAATGTAAGGTTTTGCGAAAGCAAGAGCTGTGCAAATCCCAGTGGTCCTTTTATCACATATCTGAAACTTAAACAAGGGTCTTGAATGCATGAATCTGGGATGAGTTTTCAATAACCCTGGCCTATGTACAGAGCCAAATTGGAGTTTTTGCTGATTTTGCTTTGAGTTTTCAAATTCCTTGAAAGTTGAATCCCAAGTGGCAATTCACAGTTGAACCGCAGACAGAGCGAAGCACTGCAGAAAGGAGATCACCTTTTTGAAAGCCTTTTATCACATTACATTTGTTCTGCATGCGCTCATATTTTTAAATACTTCTAGGTCACCATCAAAATGGAGTGATAAAAAGCCCGCAATTTGCGTCACGTCCCCACATGCCAAGAAACCAAGGAGCCAGTCAGAAGAACCTGTATACAACTATGATGCGCCCGCCATTACCACAGCAACTCTCAGCAGGATCGGACAAGATTTCACACCAACCACAAAGTCTGGACTTCCTCAAGGTTCCTGACCAAGGGGCTGCTGGGTAAGCTTTTATGTGGAAACTCTTTCAAAGAGAGAAGGGGCTAATCTTTATAAATAGGTTCCTGGACTCAAATGATGCACCCTGGTGAAATGGTATTACGCGTGCACATGGCCAAATCATGGCATTAAGCTGTGCTCAGGAGTCCTATTGACTTCTGTAGGATTTCTGTCTGCAGAGTGATGGTGAGCTTAGGACCACACCACTCACTGTGCAGTCAGTGTGAACCAGTTCCAGTATTCCAAATGCTAAGATCAGGTACTTGCACAGTACCTACAACTTAAGACTCTTTGGCTACGTCTACACTGGCGGCTTCTTGTGCAAGAACAGCTGTTCTTGCGCAAAAACTTGCCAGGTGTCTACACTGCACGCACGTTCTTGCGCAAGTAAATTTACAGTCTAGTGTTGGAAAACAGGACTTCTTCCAGAAGAGTTATTCCTCTCCCCATGAGGAATAAGCCCTCTTGCGCAAGAGCTCTTCCACAAGAGGGCAGTATAGACAGGCAACATGAATTTCTTGCACAAGAAACCCCTATGGCTAAAATGGCCATCAGAGCTTTCTTGCACAAGAGAGCATCCACACTGCCATAGACGCTCTTGCGCAAAAGCACATCTCTTGTGCAAAAGCACGTGCCAGTGTAGATGCGTTCTTGTGGACGACTTTTTGTGCAAGAACTCTTCTGCAAAACAGTTCTTGCGCAAGAAGCTGTCAGTGTAGACGTAGCCTTATAGCATTTTAGAGACTTTGAGTCTCACATCCCCTCTGTGAGAGGTATTTTCATATCCATTTGATGGATGGGCAAAGAGTGAGAATACCTCACTTGGCTTCTGTCTCCCAACAACTGTCAGAACCCAGGAATTCTTACTACCAGTCCCCTGTTCTAACCATGGGACAGTACTCCCTTGCTAATACTGTCTTATCATTACAAGAAGATGACAATTATTCCAGATGAGATTGATGTTTTTTGATTGGGGGGAGAATGGCAGGATAATTCAATGGCAGGAAGTTGATTTTATTGGTGAAATTAGGGGCCATATTAATTCCACTCCGATTTGTCTCCTTTGTACTCAGGAAGTGCAATGTAAAGAGCTTGAATATTGGTCATATCTGGACAGCTGAGAGGAAGGGCAAGGGGCATGGCTTGGCAATTCCCAGGTAGCACACAGTCCCTTGGTCACCTTTGACAGCTGGTGTAGATCATTAGAATATACTCAATTCCAACACCAGGATTAGAGCTGCAGAAGGAAGAGAATTGGTGAGATTATATCCAGGTCCATGACATCTTGCCCCCATCTCCTGCATGAAGCAATTCTGAGTGCTGGATTGAAACTGTATTAGGCAATCATCTATGGATGGACACAGCTACGTATATTAGATCATGATCATAGTCACGTCGAATGTGTAATTTCAGTTACTTTGGGAAAGTAACATGTTACTGACTCAGAAATGTAAACTGGTGATGTACACATTCCTGATTACTTCAGGGAATTACTAGAATACTGGAGAGCTGTACATCATGCGAATGATATAGTACCGAAATACCTTGGCTCACAGTTGACATGGAAATCACTTGGTTACCAAAGAGGAGTAACAGGAAGTGATGTCCAGGTTACATTTTTTGGAGTCAACAATAAGAGAAATCTCAGAATTACTTTAAAAAAAAAACACTTCCTATAATCTGTTACTATGACAACAATACATGCACTAAGGAAAAAATTCTCTGGCTTGACAGCGGTGTTGAGGTTGATCAGCTGAAATCAGTAATATAGATTTCTGTTGTTTTTAATTATGAATAAGCTATTCTAAACAATTGCAAAAGATTATAGCACAGTCAACTTGTTGGCCCAGATTCATTGCCAGATGCCCTGTGGTGTCCATGCATTTCCCAATGGACAGGTGTTCCCATCACCAAAATCATTGTTACCATCACCACCACAGTTGAAAATAAGAAGTTCAGAGTGACCATGAGTTAAATCGACAATGGAGACTGAACTAACCACTCAAGCTTAGCTTTCCCCTCAGTGGTCTTGTGTGAGGAAAGCTTGTATAACTGCTGTCAATATTGTCACTGTTATGTGGATAAACAGAAGTCTTCAGTCTCTGGGATAACAATTTGGCACCTTTCCCAAGCCCTGGAATCACATTAAATATTTAAACACAATATACTTACAGTCTTTATTACAGTGACTAAACAATTTCTCCTCTGAGATCCTTCTACTCTGCTTTCGTGCACATTTACTGGAGCTTTGCTTTAGTGGGAATTTTAATGCCAGCTAATTGTCAGATTCAAAGGTTCTTGCCTGTTTGGTTATTGTAGAACATAATCTGATCTGGAATAATCACTTTGCATATTTCCATACACACAGTTCTCTATTCCTTATAATGAGATAATTGTGAAGTGACCAAGATCCAAATGTCCCAGAGTAGATTCAAATACCAAATAGTTATAACTCGTGCATATAAAACACAAATCTGATGTCAATAAGTATTAATAATTGTGCTGGGTGACAGTTTATACAAGTTCCCTTCTGTTAGCTGCAGCCTATCAAATAAGCATGTATTGACTATTGTAAGCAGCGGAGTGACAGTCCTGTCCTGTCAGGTAAGTACTGAGTCCCCCCTTACTTGCGCTTCCCCAACCCGGGGTTAAGTTCTGAGAAGCTTTCGGGTGCACTGGCCCGTGATTCCGGGCTTTGTCTGCCTGCTGCTGCTAGGAGGGTGGGGTAGGGGGGCCTGGGCCCGCCCTCTCTCACGGGCCCCAGCCCAGAGCCCTAAGGACAGGTTCGGTGGGACCCGTCCAGCCGGAGGGGCTAACGCCCGCCACGCACCGGCTCACCGGCTCCACGCCCCGCCCTGGGCTACTTCCTACCCCACCGTCACCCCCTGGATCCCTTTTCTTGACCCCCTTCTCTTCCCCCACGGGTGCATCCGCCACTCAGGTGCCCACTCTCCCTCCTCCTTCTCCTCCGGTGTCTTCCCTTTACTCCCTCTCCTCTCTCGGCGTCCTCCCCTTTCCTCCTTCCCTCCTTCGGCGTCCTCCCCTTTTCTCCGGCGTCCTCCCCTTTCCTCCTTCGGCATCCTCCCCTTTTCTCCTGCGTCCTCCCCTTTCCTCCTCCCCTCCTTCGGCGTCCTCCCCTTTTCTCCTGCGTCCTCCCCTTTCCTCCTCCCCTCCTTCAGCATCCTCCCCTTTTCTCCGGCGTCCTCCCCTTTCCTCCGGTTTCCTCCCCTTTCCTCCTTCCCTCCTTTGGCGTCCTCCCACCGTGACGTCAGCCAGCGCGCACGTCACGGCCCACGTGGCGTGCCCCGGCTCCCGTACGCCGGCCGGCATGCCCCTCCAGCGCCGCCCCCGCCTCTCAGCTGAGTGGCAGCGGCCGTACAGGGGCCGCACGCCACCCGCTCTCTCCGCCCCGCTCCCAGGAGCGCGAGTGCGACTGCGGGGTCAGTGCGGGGCGGGTCTGCCTCCGCGGGGAGGAGGCCGCCCGTCCCATCACAACTATTCATCAATAGCTCACTGCTGACTGGGGGTGTGGGGAAGGGTTTCCTTCCACACTCTTAACCTGTGTTGTTACTTCAGTGTTTAAAATGGAATTGTCCAGGATGCATACTGTTATTCTAAAGCCTCCATGCTGATTTTGGTCTTTTGTGAGACATGGTATTCCCTTAGAATAGATGAGACGAAGCAGGGATACAAACTTTGTTCAGGAGAGGGGACATGGTAAAGTTTTCAGGAGTCCAAATTGTACAAAATGGAGTATTTTATAGGCATTTTATTCTTCAATAAATAGAAATGTGATTCAAACATTACAATATTGGAGATGATCACAGATCAAGATGAGCATCACATTATGAGGCGTAGTTTCATTGGTTCCAACTTTCATATTAAAAATGGGGGTCAGCCCCAGGATGTATCTGGCTGCACACTGCACATCACACACTGGTGATTTTTACACCTGTAACAAGCACTCTTGCATTATGTCTTCTGAGAATTACAGCACTTGCAAGCAATCTACAATGCTCCATGTTATACTCTGAGTGCTTGCTTAGGTTTCCATTGGAGGCTAGTGTAAAACAACACAGCATGTTTAGGATGATAATAGCCAGAATCTTCTAGCCCACCATTTTACAGAAATCCCAACATGATCACTTCCTACCAGCAAATAGGAGATGTTGCGTACCTTGGGTCTTCTGGAGGAAAAATGCAGAGGGCACAGAACAGCAGTTGTTTTGGAATAGAGCTGTCTGTTGCTTCAGTGACTGTCACTTTGGTTAGGGAACAATGAGTCAAGTCTGTTAGTATATTTTAATATAATTAGAGCTCAGGTTTTCTCATTGAAAGCAGTTTTTCAAACATTTTACGTAGCTGTACATCACCAACTGACTCTGCAGTACCTTGGAATGATGGGTGCTGTGTTAGTTTAAGTTTGTATTACTATAGGAGGAGTAGATGGAGTGAATTCCACTTTAATAGGGACCACTATAATCCAAATTCATTCCCTTTCACACCACCAACACCAGACTCCTTCTTCCCAGACTCTTGTCCTCCAAACAGTCTCTCTTCCCCTAACCCCTTGCAATAGATTCTTGGTCATTTATCCCAGCCTACCACAGCAAGTGGCCAGCTGGAAGCAGTAAATCATGTGCTGCATAGTTGTTCTGACTGATTCATTGCAGGGTTTGAGCTCCCAATGACCCTAGCAGCTGGGTCCCAAGTGTTCTCTGAAGGTAGAACAGGAGGTTAAAGTTAAAACAAAGAGCCTGTCATACTGGGAATTTTGCTACAGAAGAGTATGAATTTCTCAAACTAAGAGACTCAGAAGGGCCTGCTTTAGTAGCAGTCTTCCTACCCTATCTCATCCCAGCTGTTCTGGTGTAATCACGCTGCTTTATTCAAGGTCACTTCAGCTTTTTCCATTACCACTTTCTATTTATAGACATTTAAAACTAGGTCATAACAATTTTGCCCTGGTTTGTAAATTGTTATCGAAGGTCTCAGCCTGACGAGGAATCATTCTGTCAAATGTATAGTTTGTACTAGGGATGGACTGAGTCAGGGGTGGGCAATAATTTTTGATGGGGGACCACTCCAAGAATTTGGTAAGTGGTCGAGCACCGCACTCTTCCATTATATTAATGGAGGAGGTGGGGGGTGTCTGGGATGGAGGTTGGTTGCAGAAGGGAGCTTGGGGAGGGAGTTTGGAGGGGATTGTGACCTCATGAATTCTTATCAGTAACTCTACTATTATATAGTCCCCGGGGATGGGGCTAGCAGCCAGTGCAATCTGTCCTCACTCCCAAGGAGTCCCCTGCCACTCCACACTGTTGCCTCTGTATCAGAGGCAGCAGCACAGGGTGCCAAATGGGAGTTGGTCGACGAGGGGAGCCACTTTAAAAAACAGCTCCCCTCATGGACAGGCTGCCTGTCGCCCCGTGCTACTGCCTCTGATACAGGGGTGGCAGCAGCATGTCTGAGGGTGGGAGATCTGAGCTCCTGGACCTGGTGTGAGCTTGAACTGAACCAGACTGCCTGCCTGCCTACCTCCTAATAATAAACACCTCAAATGCAGAGCCGCAGCGGGGTTGTATGTGCTCAGGGCAGCTGCAGGGACCCTGTGTACTGCTCTGAACTGAATGCTGTAAGCCCGGGGAATGAGGGAGGAGGGGCACTTCACATGCTGCCTGTCCTGCAAACAGGCAGGTGCTAATGGCTGTAAACCAGCCAGTGGGAACTACTGGTGGATGGGGCAGCACGAGAAGCCTCTGTCCCCACTCCCAGGCTCTCAGCATTCAAAAACACTCACATGGCCCTGCAGCCAGCTTTCCTGAGTGCCAAGCAGGTGCAGGGCAGGCAGGGAGCTGTCTGAGGCTCTTGTGGGCTGGATCTGGCAGCTTGATGGGCTGGATCCAGCCTGCGGATCATATTTTGCCCAGCCCTGGTTTGAGTTGAATTTTTATTCCGCTTCTAACCTGGCCACTCCTGTTCTACAGGACCTCTCATGGTCTTCAGAGGGCAGGCAGGGTCCCAGAGTTCAGGATGCTGTCCAACACCAGAAGTCAACACAGGAGCCCTACAGGCAGAGCCCCGTGAGCCAGAGTTGGCTGGCATAGGCCAGTCATGCCTGTGTAGTTGCTGTGTAGACATACCCTTAGTGCAATGTTCCCTGTAAACTATCCACTTGTACTTCTCAGGAGCAGGGCTGGATTAAGACCTTTAGAGGTTCTAAGCGCTGAAAAGATTGTGGTGCCCCCCCCCCATATGTAATTCAAAATGAAAACAATACCGTAAAATCTTTTTTTTTTTTTTTTTGGTGCCCCTGCTTTGCTGGTGCCCTAAGCACGTGCTTAGTCTGCCTATTGGGTAATCCAGCCCTGCTCAGGAGAGATTCACTGTTGCCCAGCTGATTAGCGGAGTGCCCACAGCTAGGTATTTTGTTTTTGCCGGTGGTGCACATTTGAACATGCCTCAGTGCACATAAACATTATTCCACACTGGATAGAAAAGATTAGAGAGGACATTGCCTTGTCAGTCAAACATCCCTCCTTGGACTCTTGTAGTGGTGGAACAGCTCACTCACTCACCTGGTACATTTCAGCCTTATAGATAAGCTGCCATGCCCCAGTACAGGGAAGCTTTTAGAGTGTGTCCAGGTGACCTGAATTACACCCTCCAGTTTAAGTCTTCAGGTGAGGGCTAGCCACCTCTCTTACTCTGTTCAATGCAGTTCTATTTGCCTTAAAACAGTACTTAACACAGTACATTGTATAGCTCTTTTCTTTGTCCAGATAAGTTACAAAATAATTAGTGCTCACCATATATGAGAGAGGACATGTAAATGTACATAGAGCCAAAGGCCTTTCTATGCCAAGAGAAGTTCAGTTGAATTCTCACTGCACTGGAGACTGTTGTTGAAGTGCCAAGTAGGGGATTTCTGGACCTACCTGCAAATATAATATGTATTCATATGTCCCTGTTGATCAGCAGAGGGCAATAATTTTCACAGGCAGGCCACTTAGGGTACATCTACACTGCAGTGCTATTTCAGATACTTCTGGTATCCCAAAATAGGTGTTCCACGTCTTTGAAACAAGCCCATTATTTTGAAATATAATGGGCTCGCTATTCTGACATCCCTGTAAACCTCGTTCCACGAGGATTAAGGGACATTTCGGAATAGCAGTTTATTTTTAAATTTGGCGCTGTGTAGACAGCGCCAAATTACAAAATAATCTATTTTGCAATTAACTCAAAATAAGCTACGCAATTTGTGTAGCTCAAATTGCATAGCTGATTTCAAACTAAGGGTGCAGTGTAGACACACCCTGCTATAGATTATATTAAATCATCTGTTCTAGATTTCTGCTCCACTACTGTCCAACACATTTTCCTATATGTTCACCTTTTCTTACCAGCTTTAGCCCCCCCCAAAAAAACCTTTAAACTTTAGAACTTTCTTTTGATTTGCATGTTTTATGACCCATACCTAAGAAACAAATGATAGACACTGTTAATTTGTCATCTTATCAAATCCTCAAGTAAACTACAACATTTATAGTAAGAACAGCATTCTTTGTTAATTTGCGTAATGATCCTCTCTACTTCATGTCAATTTATTCTTGGTAAATCTGTTCCTCTATAGTATTCATCCTAGTCAGGCTGCATCAAATGGGATGTGAGTTAAAAAATTTGAAATGTGTGAAGATGAAATGCATGTGCAATACAGCATAGTGTCCATCCACCTCTTTGTGAATTATATGTCTATTGTTGGTCTCTTGTGAAAGGCAGGCTGATATGGAATTTCAAAAGGAGGAGGGGAGAATGCCTGGAAGAAGCACTCTTGGTGAGGGTAAAGTGTGCTCAGACCTTGGGATTAAAAATTCCGGTAATTATTGTAGAGACTTCACCAGAAAGAGCTGGGGAGGGAAGGGGCAGGGTACGGCACAAAGGTAATGATTTTGGCAAGCTGAACAGGGCAGAATGAGAGAGTAAACAGCACTGCATTAACCAGCTGGTAGTTATAAAGGGAGGACAGGGGCATCATAAGAATGGCCGTACTGGGTCAGACCAAAGGTCCATCTAGCCCAGTAGCCTGTCTGCCGACAGTGGCCAGCACCAGGTGCCCCAGAGAGGGTGGACCGAAGACAATGATCAAGCGATTTGTCTCCTGCCATCCTTCTCCAGCCTCTGACAAACAGAGGCCAGGGACACCATTTCTATCCCCTGGCTAATAGCCTTTTATGGACCTAACCTCCATGAAATTATCTAGCTTCTCTTTAAACTCTGTTATAGTCCTAGCCTTCACAGCCTCCTCTGGCAAGGAGTTCCACAGGTTGACTACACGCTGTGTGAAGAAGAACTTTCTTTTATTAGTTTTAAACCTGCTACCCATTAACTTCATTTGGTGTCCTCTAGTTCTTCCATTATGGGAACTAATAAATAACTTTTCTTTATTCGCCCTCTCCACACCACTCATGATTTTATATACCTCTATCATATCCCCCCTCAGTCTCCTCTTTTCTAAACTGAAAAGTTCCAGTCGTTTTAACCTCTCTTCATATGGGACCCGTTCCAAACCCTAATCATTTTAGTTGCCCTTTTCTGAACCCTTTCCAAGGCCAAAATATCAACAGACTCAAACGTCTGCAAGCAAGCAACCGGCAAAAGACCAAAATTTACACCTACTTCTAGTTCAACATAACTACCTCCCATCCCTATTACAATGACTTACTGAGCAGTATATCTTTCCAGATCACATTGTATAACCTAATCTCATCACTAAGAGTACTGCTTTGCAGCTGCCCTAGACACATTCTGTCACGCTGTTCATGAACACACAAATGGAATGCAAGGGGTGGAGAGTAATTCCCCCAGTACAGGCACAGCAAAGGACCGCAGAATATGTCTCTTGGGTTGCATCATCTAATCTGCATCTCCTGGAGCTTCAGCACATGTTTAGTCCATATTCAAACAATGGAGTTGAATTTTTGCCAAAGTATGGCAATTTAATTTCTGATCAAGATCAGTCAATATGCAATCTAGTTATAATCTATGTTGCAAATCACTAGAAAAGTCTGTGCAGACTGTGTGTTCCCCATGCTAGAGAAAAATAAGTCTTATATGATGACAAGCAGCCCCATCTACTGGTTTCCAGGCCAGCCTTTTACAGACTGTGGCATCCTTAGGGTGACATGGTTAGCTCTGTATTGTCACTTACTATTTTTGCAGCTTGTGTTTTTGATGTAAAAACTGTTTGAATGAAAACTGTAGTATTGGCTCAATCAAATCATACAGGTTTTTTTCCCCATTGGCTTGATTTACTTTTTTAAATGAAAAGAGCACATATTTGCTTCTCTTACCAAATCAAAGGTGAAGTAAAGGAAAATCAGCTCTCAGAACTACTCATTAAGTCACATGCACTGTCCAAGTGTCTAATCAGAATTATCTCCAAAGTATATGGTGTCTTACCTATATTTGGAAACATAAATTGGGCTGCTTGCCTCCCCTCAGAGGAAAAGCTATGAGAGGGAGGTAAAGAAGGGAGAATACCAGAGGCTTTCCCTGAAAGCCTTCCTCGCCATTCCCTCTAGTAGGGCTGTCCTCTTGTAGAAATGGGACCTTGCATTGCTTGGAAACTGCACAGATTCCCTGGAAAATGCATGCACAAATTAGTATTTAGCCATCCAGGGCTGAACAGGGAGATCTGCCTCAGCTTTGAACCAAATCTTTCAAGCCCCACAATGCAAAACACACTGCTTGTAACAGAAACAGTCGCTCTTTGGAAAGGCTTCCAAAGCACTATGGCCCTCTTTATCATCCAGCATTTTTCTGCTTATTTTCCTGAAGCATGTGTTGAGATTTGTCTTCAAAAGAGTGATCCCAATGAATGGTGTGTGAATTGCTATGCTGAAGTTTAACTCTTCAAATGCAATAAGCTACTTGGATATCTTGCCATGCATCAAATAATTACAGACTCTCATTCTGGCTATTAAAAAGGAAAATCTTCTGTTGTACTTGAGGGTTGAAACAGATGGCACTTCACTTGACATTTACAGCTCTGGAAATAAAACCTCTCACAGGCATTTGAATCCAGGTGGTTATTGCTGGTCATCAAGTTTCTGAATTCTTATTCTCTTTTACCAATCAGAAGTGTCTCCCTCCTTACTCTCTCATTAGCATAGCCCTACACCTGTGGTTGCCTGAAAAGCTAGGAGTAATGTCTGCATGTCAGCCACCAGGTACCCACAAAGCTTTTGCTCTCCCTGGGAGTCTGTAATTACTCTCCCTGTGGGGTTGCCAGGTAGCCTGATTTTGTGGGGCTGGTGTAAGACTTGCAGAATCTGAAGGCCTCTCACAAATACATTCCGGATTCAGCAGCAATATAAAAAAAGCTTTTGTTACCTGCCTTTGTAATTGACTCTTGGTTTTTCCATACAAGAGTTTTCTTCTGAAACTTCTGCAGAGTTCTCTCACAACAGGTGCAGCTAACAAGCCCCTGCTGGTGTTTTCATCAGTTCCTCTGCCCATTTGATGTTTTGACTCAAAGTTCATTGCTTCCCTCTTTCTTGATTGTTGGGCCATGTACTGTATATTTCAGACACAGAGGAATATCTTTATAATATATTAAATATACACACAATGCTAACTACGGAACTACCATTCATTTCCAGGGTTTCCTGCTTGGTCTCAGAATAAAAGCAAAAGTTCAGGAGGAAAATGAAAGTCCTTCTGGTGCAGTTTAATTTAAATGTTAGATCCCAGAAGGCCTTTACTCTGTACAGGTGTTCAACATAATATGAAAAAACACCATACAAATAAAAGCACCTAAGTGCTTTTTTCATTTTTAACCTTGATTAACAAATTCAGTCCGCAGTACACCTACTGCAGCAATTGCAAGCATTCATTCATGGGAGAGCGCTGGTTCACCAGAGAGATAATAAATATAAAATTAAAGGAAAAATACTCCCAGACTGAAAAATTTGATCCAATAAAAGACATTATTACTTCTTCCACCTTATAACTTGGGACAAAGACTGCTACAACACTGCATATAAGGGGGGAAAACTGACCAATAAGTGGTATTATAGCTCTTTATCTCATGGTGATAAGTCCAAGGGAAAGGGCCACAGAGAGTGGTATCAAGGCTACAGGAATCTTTTCCTGAACGCCATCATACTGATTCAGTAACTTTTTTTGAAATCCCACTGTTCCTTTACAGTAAGTTGTTAGTCACTGGCATAGGTTCTTGGAGGATTGTTCATCACAAATAATACATTCCTGAGGCAGAGATGCAGTTTCTGTTCCTAGCAGACAAGGGACAAGCCAGAGTGGCGTGGATTTTGGTTTTTCAAATCTCAACTGACATATGGTGTTTTGTAGGTAGTGGTGGTTTGCGTGTTTGTTGTTTGAGGGGAGGGTTTTTTCCCCGCAAGAATGAGGTTCCATTTTATATGAACCACCAAAAGCTGTAGGTGGAGAAGGAAAAGTTACAGTTTTTAATCACGTCTTTAATTTCTTGGGCTGTTGCTGGCAATTTAAGGTATATATCCATTTATTCTATAGAACTGGCCTCCTAACTTCTTACCTGCAAGCACAATATCATAGCTGAAGTAAGCCTCCTCTGAACACACAGATGAAAATGGAAGAGTGAATGATTGTTATTAATTTGCTCCAAATGGTATCATCTGTCCAGAGCAAACAATAAACATGTTCAGAGCAAATACAAAAATTCCAGGCCAATAGCAGATACCCCTTAGTAAATAAACATGCTGAGTGCGTCTAGACTGGCAAGATTTTGCGCAGAAGTGGCCACTTTTGCGCAAAAACTTGCCGCCTGTGTACACTGGCCGCAAGAATTTGCGCAAGAACACTGACTTTGTAATGTACAAAATCAGTGCTTCTTGCGCAAATATTTTGATGCTCCCGCTCAGGCATAAGCCCTCTTGCGCAAGAAAGCCCAATGGCTAAAATGGCCATCGGAGCTTTCTTGTGCAAGAGAGCATCTATACTGGGCACGGATGCTTTTGCGCAAAAGCAAATCTTTTGCGCAAAGGCACATGCCAGTATAGACGCTCTCTTGCGCAAATACTTTTAACGGAAAAACTTTTCCGTTAAAAGTATTTGCGCGAAATCATGCCAGTCTAGACGCAGCCACTAGGAAAAACTCTTTCTGGCCATTGATAATGCTTCAAGATTTTTAACATGCCCTACGTACTTTCTTTCCAAGAAGCACATTACAAAGTTTAAAAGCATCATGTAGGGCCACACCCCTACTGATGTTGCACTTAAGAAAGGCAGAAGCTCTTTTCAAGCAAACACACGCAGAACTGCACAACATAAGCCCAGCATGACACTACCCTAACACAACTCATCTGCCTCACATATCAGTGGATTCTGCAGGGGCTGTTTGTGGTTCTCACACACCACACATGCTTTCTTCCACTGTTTCCTGCTTGCTGAGATGAAAAGGAGCCATTCCTCTTACTCCTCCTCCCTTGCTTAGCCTTGGATACTTGGAAGGACTGTAGCCACTCCAGTAAAGTCACATCACCCACTGCTTCACATCTAGCACACTCAACTCTCGACATTCCCCCGCCTCCAGGAGCTGATGCAATGATAGTATTGGAACAGCAAGCTTTTGTGCAAGAAAGGAATTTTATATGTGGTAGAATCTTTGGCAAATGGTACTGTCACGGCTCAATCCCCCAACTTGACACTATGCATGCAGAGATGGGGGGGCCGGCTAACCGAAAAACTCTGCAAAACCTGTCTCTGTGATTCCCAGAGACAAACTTATTCAATCTCAGTCCTTCTGAGATTTAAAACAAACAAAAAACACCCAAGACTGGTTCCTTGCTGCTACCACCCAAGTGATCCCAAGAAAAGATAAAAATAAACTCTTTTCCAGGGAAGAGGTCACTTGGGAAATCCCCTCCCTAAGGTAAAGCTCTCCTCCCTGCCCCAAACTCCGTTTAGCTTGGATTGGGAAAACGGGGAATCCACAGACAACGATGGACTTTGCCCTTGTAACTAGGCACTTAGTCTTAAGGAAACAACAATCACCGGTTAATTAGCATAAAAAGAAAACTCTTTTATTATCAAAACAAAACTACTGTTCTTCTTAGAACGATGTCCCCGTGGGTGCTCCACTGTTGGTGTCGGGTTCATCCTGGCGCCACAGATCAGAGACTTTCAAGCAGTCATGAAGCAGGCTGCACATGTGCGAGTGGAGAGCAGCATTCCCACCTTTGAAGAAGCATGCGCAGCCCGCTTTTCCCTCAATTCCTTCTTTGCCGCCCTCGGCTATGGACAGAGCTTAACCCTCTCCTCCTCAGCGTGCACACAGGTGTTTCCTACGATTCGTGGTAGCTTCACATCACTTCCAGTACAGAGTCCTCCCATTCGGGGAGTACATCACTTCCAGTACAGAGTCCCTTCCCCCTCAGAGTCTTTTCCAAGACCTTCGCAGCGGCAGCAGCAGCACATCTCAGATGCAATGGCTGACTTATCAAGGGCCCCTCACAACACACCACAACAGGCATGATCAGGTTTACAAAAAGACCTTTCTTCAATCACTAGGCTTCATTATCAACTAGCAGAAATCCACACTATGTCCTATGCAATCCCTGAAGTTCATAGGCTCTCGCATAGATTCCATAACAGCACGAGCCTATCTCCCCAATCACCGTTTCAACAACATAAAAAGCCTTGTCACTATCATGACCACCAGCCTAATCGTACCCATCCTAAATTGCCTCAAGCTTATGGGACAAATGGCAGCCACCACGTACATAGTTCCGCACGCCAGGCTTCACTTCGGTGTTTCCAGCACTGGATTTCTTCAGTGTACACGCCTGCCAGCTGCCACGTCCACAGCCATGTCTTGCCTCCTCATTCTCCCTGGGGCCTTACCTCCCTCCCAGTGGGGTGAACCCAAGCGCAGAACCTATGCAAAGGGGTGCCTTTCTACCGCGAGCAGCCGTCCAAACAGATTACTACGGATGCCTCGCCGATGGGCTGGGGTGCACACTTCCAACAGCAAATTGTGCAAGAGAAGTGGTCCAAAAACGAGTCCAAACGCCACATAAACCTGCTCTAGCTTCAAGCAGTTCACAACATGTGCAAGCACTTCCTCCCACACATCCAGGGCTCTTCAGTGCGTATCCTCACCGACAACATGACTACTATGTTCTACATCAATTGCCAAGAGGGTGCAAGATCCCAGTTGATATGCGCAGAGGCAACCAAGCTGTGGAATTGGTGTATCGGCCACAACATAGCCATAATAGCAGCATACTTACCTGGGGACAAGAATATTATGGCAGATACCTTCAGTCACAACTTCCTCAAAGAGCACAAGTGGGAGCTGCACAATCAGATCACCCACAAGCTCCTCCAGCATTGGGGTGTACCACAGATAGACCTCTTTGTGACCAGACAGAACTCCAAATGCCCCCAGTACTGTTCAAGAGTGGGCATAGGATACGGCTCCTTGGGAGATGCAATGCTCCTTCCTTGGGGGACCCATTTACTATATGCCTTTCCTCCTATCCCCCTCATTCCCAGAGTCCTCCAAAAGAACCAGGAAGACAGGGTCCAAGTAATTCTAATAGCCCCAGTGTGGCCTCAACAGACATGGTTCCCATGTCTTTATCAACTGTCTCTATGACCTCCCTGCCCGTTTCCGAACTGCCCGGACGATCACTGCTTCACAAGTCTCCGATCTGTGATGCCAGGACGAGCTTGACACCAACACTGGAGCACCCATGGGGACACACATCTCGAAGAACAATCATTACTGCTCAAAGTGAGTAACTTCTCTTTCCAAGCATAGTAAATTAGCTAGGTGGTAAATAGCCACAATTTGATATATATATATACTCAGGTAAAGTCCCTGGGCTGTAATCCTTAGTTACAAAAGAGAAAAATTAGCCAGCTCAAACATGATTTCCAAACCCCCAAAAAAGGAAATGAACCCTGACAGATTATCTGAACTTTTCCCTACTTACACATTTCAAGAAGTCCATTCTTGGAGAGAGAAAGCATCTCCCTCAATACCTGGGAGAAACTGCTCTGCTCTCAAACAAAGAAGAGAAAAACCCCTCAGTTTGAAATTCCTACCTGCATTGTTATTAGCTGATTGCCCGACCCTCCCACTCCCAGCCAAAACCTTTACTAGTTATCTGAGTTAACCCCTTAGTCACCAGGTGCTGGTCAGCACTCCTCCTTATCATGACAGGTACCCTGAAGCGTAAGCTTCCAAAGTATTTTGTTTGGGGGCAGGGAAAGGCAAACCACAAACCCTCTATGCTTTTTTATCACCCATGCTATGTAAGAAGCTCTAAAAGAGCAGAAATGGGCAAGTTCTATCTCAAGGCAAGGGTTACTAATGTAGATAAAGCTGCACCGAATGACATGACATGGTTACTCCTATAAATAGGTATTTGGGCAACTGAAATCTCCTACTTCTTTGTCTACAGTTTGTCATAGAAGATGAGAATGTAATGTCCATTACAGCCCCTCCAGGAGACCTAGTGGGGGAGAAAAGACTATGAAACCTCCATGTACATGGATGCATCAATAATCTAACAAGTCTTTTTTTCTGTAAGGCCTGTGATATTTACAGGAAATCTTCATGAGTGGGCTTGGCCTCCCAATCCATGGAGTGCTTCCATTGGCTGAGCTGGTGATATAATGGAGCAAAATGCAGTAAGGTTGGTTGAGTTTAAAGACTTAGAGCATTTTCCCTGTTAATTACTTGTTTTCCCTCCCTTGTAGTGTTCGCAGGCAGACAACAAATCGGCCCCCACCAGCTGGAGGGAGACCTAAACCACAGCCAAAACCCAAGCCTCAGGTACCACAGTGCCGGGCACTGTATGCATATGATGCTCAGGACACAGATGAACTTAGCTTTAATGCCAATGACATAATTGATATCATCAAAGAAGGTAAGTAAAGAAGTTGGTGGTGTAGAGTTTTTCTGTTTTAAATTTCCTTTATTCACAAATTCCTCCACAGTCCCGAGTGCACGCTCATTGTTACTATAGGATCTTGCAGCTAACCAACACTATGAACATTTTCCTGAAGACACATTCCTGCATTTCTTGACATAATAGAAGGCCTGCTTCTGGCATAGGCAGGATAAAGAAGAATCTTCACACTTACATCTATTAGGCTTGTTCATTTATAAGCAGGGCTGTGCCTGCCCTAGGCTGCTCAGTTGAACATAATGAATTCCCAACTGTAGAGTTCCATATCTTGTGCTCCACCACAGCCTCTGGCTGCATGTATAAGACCATAGCAAAAGCTAAAGCACAGCAGCTGAAAAGCAATTAATAATGCAGTTCCAACTCCAATACTCCCCCAGTGGAAAAGCTTTGCAGTGTGTCTAGAAGGCTCGAAAATCTGGCTCTCATAGCCCTTTGTACATGGTCTCTACAGAGTAGGCTGCTGATTTGTGTGTGGAAGGATTTGCCAGTCTGCACAAAATGCACATAAAGCAAAGACAGCTAAAATGCAGGGGAACTGAAAATGAAGTAAGGATTCATAAAACCCTATTGCTCACTCTGCTCTTTGTCTATCACAGATCCCTCAGGTTGGTGGACAGGCAGATTACGAGGGAAGCAAGGACTGTTCCCCAACAACTATGTGACCAAGATTTAACAAAATACTAAGAAGGTTTTGTTAAATGAAGAATATGATGCTTTCCCTTCCCTCTCTTTTCTATGAAGTTAAACAGCAATTCTTCTCAGAGGCCTGCAATTCTTAGCAGCATCTTCACCGGCAAAGTTGTATACAAGCAAGAAAGCGTCACTCAGTTTACTGCCCATAAAGCAAATGTGCAAATCTGTGCCTCAGACACACATGGAAGTACTGAAAAGGATTTATTTATTATATTTAAACCTGTTTCTAGAGCAGAGTGAATGAAGGGGTGTTTAGTTCTTACAGTTTTCCTGAAACTGCACAGTGCTTTGCAATCTGGGACCAAGGACTTTGGAAAGGTTGTATTTAATAAGTACCTTTAGTTTTTTTTAATATATATATATAAAAAATGAAGATGGCATTAAATGCACATTTCCTCTGATACAGATCACTCTGGGGAATATGTTAAGAATGCTGCTACATGTCACAAAGATTTAGGATTGGTGATGGTATATTTAAATAATTCTGTACAGATGTGTAATGGAGCTGGTTTATTGTTTGCTAGTAAAGTTTAGGGATTCCAAAAGGCACTGCAAAAAAAAAAAAAAAGTACTGTATACTATGCAATGATGCCTTCTCCATGATTTTTATTAGAATATGGCTGGCCCATGTTGGATTTATGTTTAATGCTGTACCTTTTACAAGAAGCAACTCTTTCCCCTGAGCTGTACATTTACAGGAATAGATTATACTGTATATAAAAAAATCTAATATGGTAGACTCATGTATAATGTAGTATTCACTGTACTTATCCATAAGGTAGTTTTATTAGGTGTGTCATGCCAGGTACATACAAATATGCACTATTCCTGATCAAATCAGTGTTAATGCTTTAAGCCCAGTTGCCTCCCCCACCCTATAAAATGGCTGCAGCTATCAGTATCCATTTTTCCCCCTGACCCTCCCTCAATAAAACACAAGCACCAAAGAGCTGAAATGGTTTGATAAATTTGTAGTATTTGTTTTCCAGTCAGTCATTCATGAAGCAACTCATTCCAGAATGGATAACCAAGCTTCCCGAGCACAGCTGTAGTAGGGGCTGCAAGTAGGTAAAGAGGCTCGCTCTTCAAGAGGGATGTACTGCATATTTGTAATCTCCACCTAGAGTGGTTTGAGGAAAGTACTGCAAAATCTAGCATTAAGTGCATTTTAAAATGCAATCTTCTGAAGTTTAAATTTGGTTTGGAGCCAGCAATGAACCTAAACCACCCTGACACCACAATCCCTCCACAGACTCCTGGGCTGCATCTAGAGGGCCATGATTTTCCACAAATGCTTTTAATGGAAAAGTTCTGTTAAAAGCATTTGCGGAAAAGAGCAGCTAGATTGGCACGGATGCTTTTCTGCAAAAGCACTTTTTGCAGAAAAGCATCCCTGGCCACTCGAGACGCGCTTTTGTGCAAGAAAGCCCTGATCGCCATTTAGCCAGGGGGGCTTTTTTGCGCAAAACAATACCACATCGGGCAAAAGCCCTCTTGCGCAAATGCTTTTGCGCAAGAGGGCCAGTGTAGACAAACAGGAGCAGCATAGGATTTCCGCAAGAACACAGATGATCATACATGATATTGTCACTGTTCTTGCGGAAATTCAAGTGGCCAGTGTAGGCAGCTGGCAAGTTTTTCCAGAAAAGCAGCTGATTTTCCGGAAAAACTGGCCAGTATAGACACAGTCCTGGGTTGTAGATTAAGAGCCCAAAAGGGAAGGTAGAGTACTATACAGAAACAACCCAGTGGAAGCAGACAAACAATAACACTATCAGTTTAAATCCAAAGGCAAATATGATGCACCAACTGAATACAGTGACAGAGGCAAGATGGAGAACTGACATGGATTATAAAAGCACTTGAAGATAGAATTTTTAAAGTTCTATGTGAAAGAAGAAGGTATAGCCTGTGCTTTGATTACATATCACTTACTGCTCATAGGTAACATTAGTTTTAAGAGGAAGCTGGGGGAGAGGACACTGTTTTGGTGAACAAGTTTTAGGAGTGTGTTCCTTGTATCAGCTCAAAACAGAGTTCTGAGTAGCAGGGGACAGGGTGAGGTTACACAAGCACAGGAACAGCAATATAGGGGAGAAATATCTGTCAATAAGCAGCAGGTGAAATGCAAAAAGGGATTACAAGTTAAAAATTAAGAGAACATGTAGTAGAGAAATCTGCCTATGGCTCTTTCACACTTATAATTAGCCTGTATTACACCTTAACACCCAGTAAAGGGGGTCTGGCTAGGGCTTAGTGTACACACACTGAACCCCTCTGGATGTTGCTGGACCACATTGGACGCAAAGCCGGTCTGGTAGCAAGCAACGTACAGGGCCAGTGGCCCAGTACCTGAGCCTTGCAAGCTAGCAGCAGCACAATGTGGAAGTCTGGCCAGGGCTCAGGAAGGAAGCCCCTAGAGCGCCCAGACCTCCTCTGGTCCAGCAAACTCTTCTTGTTGGGACTGCTCAGGTCCTGAGGGTGCTAAACCAGGGAGGTGAGTTCAGACAACCAGAATAAAACTGCAGCATGAAGTAGAATAGTTGTCACCAAAACATTTCTCTTTAGCAGCATTGCTGCATTAGATGAGACAAATACTGATTTTATTAACCACACAAACCCATTTTTATCACCATGTTGGTTGGAGACCAGCCCAGGCAATTCACTTAGCTGTACGTGATAGTTTAAGCCTGGGGGTTGCTTAAGTGCCTGGTCAGCTCACCATTTACCATTTTCATTGTTTATTTGTGCATGCACATGTGAGTATGCAATACAGATTTAGTCTCACTAGGATCCATGACATGCTGTAGCCTGAGACCTAAAGAGTGTCCCTCCTATAGAGGAAGAAGGGTCCAATTCCTGGTACAGAGATATGTTTTGCTAATGTACTTTATGCTAGACAGCAATTTATGAACACTAGCAAGCACTGCTAGCTTAGGACTTGCTTATATGGAAAGGTGGTTCTGATTAAGATAAGGAATCTATTAAATGTCTGTTTAACTGCTATTCATGACTAAAACCCTGTTCTCAGACAGCATTAAGTGCTCCTGCCTTTGACCAGATTTAAATATACCTCTACTCATGGCAAGCCACTGAAGGCAGATGTTGTAATGCTATGCCACAGCCCTATATGGCTACTGCAGGAGACTTGTAGCAACTCTACTTAGGATTGGTAGGAGCACAAGTAGAAATTTGAACATGAAACATTCCTGTTGACATGAATCACTGCTGTGGTACAAGTTACAGCTTATACTCTAATCAGTTAACCAGGCCTGGTACATATCACAAATGTAGATTCTGATTACTGGCCTATGACAGAGGTCATCAAGTCAACACTAAGTGCAAATACAGTTGGGCCATGTACTATCTACACAAGTAATGCCCAATGAGGTTGTTTTTTTTTTTTTAAAAAAAAGGAGCTTTATTTCTAGGTATAGAAGAGTAGAGGTCAAGTTTTAAAAAGTTTGCTTTCACAGTCTGAGGTGTCTGTGCTAAGATTGGAAGGCTATGTACAAGAAGCAGCAGTTCTGCCTCAATAGGCATATGTTGACAAAGTGCATTGAGCAGGAATTGTCTACCTAGGATTATCCCATGAGTGATGAAGCTAGGTCTCTGACTGTTTTGGAGTTCAGCTGAGGAATTGTGCTGATCCTCATGAGCTTGCTGCTTGCATACTTGTTCCTTATGGCCTGTAGGAATTAGAGACTGTTAAAACCAAGTACACAAGTTTACAGTTTGTGCCACACTAGAGAAATCAGACTACTTACTAGTAAGTGGTTAAGCGCCCTGCCTATTTCCACTGAAGCACTTTGAAAGAGTCCAGAAAATTTAATATTGAAAAGAAACTTAGGCAATTACTTAATTTCAAGTATAGAAATTTAGCCTTACCATATACTTACAGTGTATTTTGTTAAATTCTCGTTTACTTTTACTACATTCTTGGCCATATGTTGCATTATTAGTGTAAGACTATCTTCTGCATATCCAGTGTAGAACTGCTGCTTTACACCCTGCAATACAAGACTAGTCAAACAAGTTTACTTCAAGTTCCCTGAGAGCCACAGGTTGACCCCTACTTTTGACTGTTCATCCCAGTAAAATGTTCACTACATTGCCTACTGTGCTATCTTTACACTATTGCCTTGACACAGTCCTTCCTCACCAAGGGGGAAAGAGGTGATTGGCTTACATTTTTGCCTACAATCTAAGATGTTAGTGTAGACAGAAGTTCAGTAACAGTCATTGGAATTTGCTCTCATGCAGTCACTATTCTTTGTGGTACCAGACTGCATTGCTTCCTGAAGTGGAATTCTGATACTGACCAAAAAGCCTTTACTGACTGAAAGTTATTGGGTCTAACTATTTCAGAATGCCCCCACACTATAGTCTTATGAAGCAGATAAGGACCTTCCATTACAAAGAAAAATACTCAAGGCATGTGACCTAAATGGCTAAGCTGGCTTTTCCCACCATTATTATTTCTGAGGATAAATTTAGTAGCTTAGTATGGGCCTTTGTGCCAAGTAGCACTGTGATAGTGTTCCAGCCCTCCAACTACTAACAAGCACTGAACTGGTCAGGCCTAAGGGCAACAAAATACAAAGTGTTTCATTAGTACCAGAAACTTCTTAGTAATACCAGCTATGTTTTGCATAGGTAACTTGCACAGCCCACAAGTTAAGCTGAAGTCTGTGTCCCTGTTCAAATAAAAAAAAAGCAACTCACCCATTTGCCTTGCCCCAGAACCTTTTGAGACAAACATAAGGCAGCAGCTGCTATCTCTGAAGGATGATGGTGTGCCATATCATAGTCTATGAGCGTCAGCTCCATCAGGTATTTTGCTAATGTATGTTGCTCAGCATCAGCCTGCCAAGATCAATAGTTTGTTAAGTCAACATTTGCCACTCCATTTCATAGTACCACCATTAAGGTGGTCCAGATTTGCAGCTACTTCATGTTCTTCCTCCTGCTTGGAATAGAGTTGTTGCTAACCCTGTTGCCCTCTGTCATACAAGTCTTTGCAACTTGTTAAGTGGGAGTTTGGTCTTTTTCTCTTGAAGATGCAATAGAACCTTGGCCTCAGAGCAGGTTAGCAAGACTTACTAGGCTTTTGGTTAGACCAAATGCCTAATGGGTATGGGTCACTATTCACCTCACAATGAAAAGCTAGACTCCCTGCAGTGCTTTTTGTAAATACTACAGCATACTTTTAACACAGCAGACCTAGAGAATGAGGAGTCCTACTCTTGTGTCTCACCCCAGAGAGGCAATGGATAACTTAATTTTGATTAAGGTATTGCAGCCAATGGTTTCACCTAATAAGGCTTCCTTTCTGTGACTGGGTGAGCAAAGCTTTTGCTCTTAGATTTTAATCTTTGTCTCCTTCAATCTACTGCACAACTAGGGATGTTAAAACGCATGTAATCAAACACAACTCCTGAAATTCTCAGGGGTTACACGAGGCAGCTCCCGCCTGCCACCCTGCTCCTGGTTACTGCCTCATGCTGTTTAAACAACTAATCAGCTGTATCAGACAGCTACACTCTTACATCTGTAGTTACAGCCATATTTTTAACATCCTTATGAGAACAAAAGCTTCAAGAGGAGAATAACTGTTGTAACACTGTCAAGTTGTCAGTCTGTGGCAATTCATAAATTACTTTGTAGTCCGAGTAAAGTGACTCACTACTGCCTAGTCCTTTCTGTAAGGAAGGACTGTTTGTTGGGTGGGCCATATAAATAGGGATGTTAGATTGCAATTTAGCTGATCAACTAGTCAATAGTTGACTAGCTACCTGCTGCGGTTCTGCAGTTTAAATGTAGTAGGGGCCAGGCATGCAGAAGCCCAGCTCCTACTACATTTAAACTGCAGAGCTGCTGCAGGGTTAACCCCCTGGGGCAGCACAAGCTGGGGCTAAGCACTCCTGGCTCACACTGGCCCCAGCTTGCTAACCCCACTGTGGCTCTGCCTTTTAAATGAAGAGGCAGGCAGCTTTTACTACATTAAGAGGCAGAGCTGCAGCACCCCCATCTCCCCTGCCCTCTCTGCCCCCCTCCTTCCCCCAGCACTACAGAGATAGTGCTCAGGGGAAGCCTCTCTTTAAGTGGCAGCCCCTGCCTCGGGGGGGGGGGGGGGGAGGAGAACTGGCAGCACCATGGAGACAGTGCTGGGGGAAAACCAGTTTTAAAGCCAGCTCCTCAGCACTGGCTCCTGCCTCTGACATCCCTATCCCACACCCCAGTTTGTTCTGTTTAAGTGAGCTTCCCTTAGCACAGCAGTTGCCAACCTTTTCCAGATGGGGACCCATTTTGACAATTTAGGAAGACTTGGTGACCCAAGGCAATTCAAAAATGGGGGAGGGAGAAGGGGAGGCAGAGCCACCTGGGGAGATACTTGGCTATCCTTTTGCAATGTAATGGCGACCCATATTTAGGTCCCAACCCATAGGTTGGGAAACCCTGCCTTAGCATATCCTGCTTTAAACCAGGAGGCAAAAAAATCACACTGGCTAAATGGGCATCCCAACTTCCCTTACCACCACTAATTGTGTCTCATTAGCAGGAGGATTGAGACAAAAGTACATACTTCTCCAGCTTTTGATGCTCTTCTTAAGAAGTGAAGTGGTAGAGGGCGTCCCAAATCAAAGTTCAGCTCCTTAAGAATCATCATTTCCATCTCTCTGATCTGAGCACTAGAGTACGCATTGTCAGTGACGTAGACAAAATCCGCAATATCAGGGGAGAATATCTCCTCATACTTTGAGGCAAGAAGCAATGCTGTAACACCAGCCAGCTGAAGCTTCTTACGTGATACAGGATGAATCTGTATTAACAGGTTGAGAACTATTTAATTAAAAAGGTCTGTTTCTGCTTAGCAAGTCAGTTTTATTTAAATTTCAGCATGCAGTATGTCTAGATTTAACTTTGGGATCCATCTGTCCCCAAGTTGAGTTGGAATAGCCAGAACACCCCTTCCAGAGCTAAACTGGGAGGTAGAAAGTAACATTAAGTTTGCATGGAATATCTATAACCCAAAGTCCAAAAGCATCAGACAAGAGTCACTTTAGAGTGTATTTAGTGAGTCTCCTAATGCAAGACCATGTTGTACAGCAAGGGCGGGCAGTTACAAAATCTTGGCGGGCCCCCATCAAGTGCCAAGGGCTAGACTGGCCTATGGAGTAGGTTTGCAGTCTAGGATGGAGGTTGGGTGTAGAAAGCTCAAGGTAGGGGACTAGGATGAAGGAGGATGCAGTGACCTGGGGCAAGGGATGGGGTGCAGGGTCCAGGAGGAGGTATGGATGCAGAAGAGGATTCTGACCTGGGGAGGAGTTGAGGGATGCAAGGTCTGGGAAAGCTGTGACCTGGGTGCATGTGTGAAGGAGATTTGAGTTGTGCTCTAGGGCAGGAAAGGGTGGTGACCTGGGGCTGAGAGTTGGAGTGTGGAAGGGGTTTTGGTGCCAGAGGGCAAGCTCTGATGGGAGGCACTTGCTTAGGTGGCTCCCAGACAGCAGGACCCTACAGCTGGCTGCTCTGTGTGCCTGTGCTATGGAGGAAGGATTCATGCACTGCCCCAGAATACTCAGCTCCCATTGGTCAGTTTGCATTCACTGCACCCAGCATAATCAGCTCCCATTGGCTGCTTTCAATTGTGCTGGGAGTAGGGGCAGCCAATGGGAGCTGAGTGATTATGCTAGATATGGACAGCACATGAAGCTTCCCTCTCCTGCTTGCACAGATAGGTAGATGGAACAGCCACTCTGAGCCCTGGGATTGCTCCCTGCCTGAGAGTTGGCAGGGCGGCCACAGTCCAAAGTGAAAGGCTTACAGACTGGATCCAGCCCATGGGCTGCATCTTGCCCATCTCTGTGGGACAGGCTTATTTCAGATACTTACTTGTAAGAAACGATCCATAACAGCAACACACATGTACAGTGTTTCCTGCAAGAGCTGAAATCTTGAGTGGACCTGAACCAGCCAGTCAACTAGAATTGCACGCATACGCCCATTAATCTCCTTCCCGTTGAGATAGTGTGGGTGTACTGATTGCTGCAGCTGTTAAACAGAGACCCATATGAAATAGACTGGAAGTTTAATTTCACTTGAATTTAATTTCACTTAAGCATTCATACCTCAAGCTGCCTCAGATACAGATAAATATCCTTTACATAATCACTGCAGAGTTGAGGGTTTTCCCAATCGTCAGCATCGATATCCTCTATGTTGTTAAGCAGAACATCAGAGAAAGCTTGGCATAGGTCCTCTTCTTTCATGGACACATCCATAGGGGTTGGAGACAGAAGCTAGTGGAGAGATTAGAGTCCCTGACGCCTGTACATTAGGTCTACCATCTCATTTTAAAATATTTTGCCCTTCCCACTCCATGCCCCAAGTTGTTTGTATGGCAAGTAAGCTAGGCAGCCAGCCACCAAAATGGCATCTCCTAGCTTTAAGACACCTACAATATTTGAGCCTGTAAGGCCTTTACACAGTTATAGATCTCTTTCATGATCTGACCAGTGTTTTTTCCTCCAAGTCTAACAGGGTAGTGTTAACTGTCTCATCCCAAGACAGTTGCTACTCTCAGCTAATAGTTTGAAGCCAGGAATAATATCCATAAGATTGATCTGATCTTTTTCTGAAGTGTTAAAGCTCTTGCCTTAGAAAGGCCTAGAGTGAAGGACCAGAGGTTAAGAACTATAATGTAGGAATTCACAATTTCCTACCTTTGGAAAAGGATCTTCTTTGAGTGTTAAATTCACTGCAACTGGAGGTTTAGGTTGTACAGTTACATTTACTGGCTTAGTAGCTCCTTTTGTAGTTTTTATAGGTACTTTGAAGCCATCTGTTTTCTACCAGAGGAAAGAAGAACAGTTAACAGAGCTAGCAAATTGCTTTTCTGCCTGCTAAAGTGGAACAAAACCTTTACCTTGGCTACATATGTTCCTCTGGTTGTAACTCTATTTCCAATCTCTTCCAAAGCAGCCCTTTTGTTAGTCACTTGACTTTTGCCTTTGTTGTTAAGTCCTGTCCCAGCATTCTCCACCCCTCTAGTAATCTGCAAGGGGAAAAAAATTGTAAGCAAGGTTTAAAAAGAGCTAAATCAACTCCAAGTAGAATTACTTTCAGATTACCAAGCTTAAAGTCAGCCACCAGTCTCCAGGCACACTCACTAGTCCTGTATGCTACTGCACTGTGTTTTGTTTCCTAGCACACAACTGTGCACAGCAGGACAGGGAGTTCAATAAAAGGATTAGGTTAAATGCATTATGGAGAGTGCTATTAAAACTGTTTACAGAAGTCAGAAATGAAGTCACCCAAATCTTGTCCTTCCTCACTAGAAACAAATGCTTTTTTAGCTTCAATTTTAGAATACTCACCTGTGGTTTAACTACTTAGTGTGCCCACCCAATTGTATTTAAAGGTGCATTTCTATGGAGGTGATCCAGTGACCAGATTAGGTGGTGACAAAAGAAACCCAAAGAGTATTTTATGCATTTTATGCCTTATGCATTTTACACTTCATGGTAAGGCATTGTTACCAGTTCTTTTGCACACTTTGTATGTCAGAGCATCAAAGTACTCTACTCAGTTTCAGATAGAGCAGAGCCCTGAACTGCCTTACTGAAACCCATCTATTACTGTGAAGTTAGAAATCTTTCATAAGGGTGGTAGCTTTCAACAAAGTGAGACAGATTACTAAAAAAAATGGGAAGCGCTACATGAGAACAAGCCTTTGAGAAGACTCACTTTGCTGTAAGAATATTTTAGTGGTCATAGGGTAGAAATTAAATTTGTTATCCCTTGTGTCTGAGCAATTAGTCCATATTTCAGGCTTTGCAACATTGTTTCCAATAGAAGAGTGTTACTCAACTTTTTTTTAAAATAAGATCCCCCCCAACCAATACCTACAGTTTAGACAATTTTCTTCTACCATTGCAACACATTTGTTTTAACAACTTATTGGTAGCTGGGCAATGAAATTTGAGGGTGCAAGAAGTGCAAAAACAACAAAGCACTGTAAAACATAACAAAAATTCAGTTCTCTACACAGACAAAGAGCTGTTGGCACCTTCATTGAATGTTAGGTTGATAAGGTCTCAGCCATCCATTATCTCCACTGAAGGTGCCAACAGCTCTTTGTATAGATTCTTGCCTTAGTACTCTTCCTCTGTAATTGCTATCCTACCATCTTAACAACCCAATTTTTAGGCACTCTTAAGCTACCAGCTCTGCCTACTTGTTTTTCCCCCTTTGATATTTTCATACCAGCTGCTCCTTGTCTCCCACCCCCATTTTTTCCTTCCCCCTATTTATTTTGTGTCCACACATCTTAAAGAAGTGGGCTGTGCCCACAAAAGCGCGTGAAACCAGCTATGTGTTGTTAGTCTAAGTGCTACTAGACTTTTTTTTTGGGGGGGAGATCACCACAGTCAGCTGTATAGCAGCCTTACTGATGAAGAGCTCCCCAAGCACAGGAGAAATGCTAGGCATTCTTCTTGTTCTGGAAAAGTTATGGGGATTTTCCCAGAACAAGTTCCCTTCCCAAGCAGCTCTGTCTCCATTCCCATAGAGCAGCAGTTCCCAACCTTTTCCAGATGGGGACCCATTTTGACAATTCAGGAAGACTTGGTGACCCAAGGCAATTAAAAATTGGGAAAGGAGAGGAGGCAGAGCCACCTGGGGAAGATACTTGGTGACCCTTTTGAAGTGTAACAGCGACCCATATTTGGGTCCCAACCCACAGGCCGGGAAACCCTGCCATAGACAAAGCTCATAAGAGCCGCTCTTGCCATCTGCTGAGTGTCCTGCCCGACGGACACAGCTGAGATCAATACCTGAGCCCTACGTGTTGCACCGCCCCAGGAAACCGCTCAGGCCCTTGGTGTGCGGCCTTGCCTGCAGCGGAAGTTAGTTACAGCAGCGTGAGAAGAGTCTCCACGTGAGGAGAGGCAGTGGAGCCAAGCGCCCCCCGACCCAACAGTCACCCCTGGGCAGAGGTGACCGCTATCCCACCGGCCCGGCCACAGCTGCCGGGGCAGTTGCTGCGACCCGCCCGGGGGCGCAGCCAGCGTGACCGCTCCGGGTGCAGAGCAGGCTGGGGCCGGGGTCGCAAACCCAGCCCTGCCCGGGCTTCCCGGGGCCGAAGCCCCGCTGGCTCCCAGGGCCACGCAGAGGGACATGTAACTGTCCCGTCCGGGAACCCGCCTGCAGGGGACCCCGCGGCCGCCCCAAAGCACCGCCCAGGCCCGCACTCACCGCAGCGCGCCGGGCCAGCGCCATGAGGGCGGCAGCTCTGCACGCGACACGGGCTGGCTGCGAGAGCGACTCCCCCGCCCGCCGCCTGACACAGCTACTACCCCACCGCGCCGCCCGCCGCTTCAAATAGCGCCCCGTCTGTGCCCCCATTGGGCAGCTTCGTACAATGCTCTCCTCTGATTGGCCCGGCCATCGGGCTCCGCCCCATGCGTTGCCGTGACGATGCCCCTTGGCGGGGGAAAGGGAAATCGGCTTCGAAGCGCTTTCGCGGGAACTCAGACCTCAGCCCCACCAGCGGCTCCCGGAAGCCGGTCTGGATCTCGGCCACGAGCGGCAGTTCTCGCGAGCCCGGCCTCGCGCAAAGGCGCGTGGGACACGTAGTCAGCTCGGCTGAAGGCGGAGCTCGGGGCTGGTGCCAGAGCGGAGCGGAGCGGGCGGGCGCGACGGGAGGGGCTGCTCTGCGCGCGTGAGGGAGCGGGTAGCCTGGCATGGAGGCGGCCGCTTTGAGGCGGGGAAAGGGGCAGAGGGCGGGGTCCCGTTGGGATGCCAGTTTGAGAAGGGCGAGGGGAGTCTGAGAGGGGGCAGGAGAGGGGCTGAGGACACGCAAGGAGGCTGGAAAGAGGGACGGGGGGGAGCCATGCAGCGAGGGGGGGGGTCTCTGGTACCCCCCCATTCGGCCATGTTGTGAGCTGCTCCGAAGGCTGCCGGGCCTCCCCTCCGTGATGCCTCCGGGGTGGCCGGGTGGCAGCAGCGGTTTCCACCGGGGCGGCTTGGCCCTGGTGCGGCCCAGCAGAGGACGGGGCGGTGGGGGGCGGAGCACAGAACCGGTCTCCCGTCCGGATGCTTCCCAGGGGTATCGGGTCATCTGAAGACGCGGGCTGTGCCCACGAAAGCGCGCGATCCCATCTACGGGTCCTGTGAGTCTGTAAAGTGCTACCAGACAATCGGTTGGTTTTTACGTTTATCTAGTCCCAGTGCAAGGGGCCTGGGCCTCGCCCCAGCAGAAGTATCCCCCTGGGCCGGGAGGCTGAGCGCCCCCACTTGGGTGGAGCACAGCTTTGTGGTCCCCGTCCCTGGGCAGCAAGCCAAAGCTGAGCCCACCCCATCCACGGAGTCGCACACCACGGGTAGCCACCAGACGGGGAAGTAGTGCAGTGGTTGCTTCCCCCAAGCAGGGGGCCTCCAGGGCTGGCCCAGCACACAGCCAGCGCCTCCCCTCAGCCACCAGGCCCCACACCGCTTCCCCTATGGGGCTGCTCTTGCACTGCACCTCAGGGAGTGCCTTCAACGTCCCCAGGTCCCACCACCTCGGAGTCTCTACCTGCGCTCTTCCCCTGTAAGCAATGGTGGCTGCATTGCTGCAGCTCCATTCCCTGCAACAAGCTGATCCCGAGCAGTCCAGGCTCTGGATGGAGTCGATCCTTCCCCAGACACTGTTCACGTCAGAGCTGCCTGGTAAACTGACCTGAGCAGATTCCACCTCCAAAGGGTCCTGCCCACTCAGCTCTGGCCATGGCTTTTCGGGAGGCAGAATCTGTCCAGTCTGGGCTGCCAGGCGGCTTTGCCATCCCCAAACAGTGTCTGAGGCAAGGAGGCTGTGGAAGGGCAGAGCCTGCGGGACACAGAGTGACGTGATAACTTCACTCTGTTGTCCCACAGGAAAAACTTTTTTTTATATAGAGAGAGATAAAAAGTAGGATTTAAGTGGTCATAAGAGCAGACAGAACAAAGCAGATTACTATACTATGAACAATAGCCAAACACACAAACTAATCTTAATACACTAAAGAAAGTTGTTACGTGTAATATCTCACCCTAATTATGGATGTTAGATAGTGGGTTATAGAATAGTTGACTAACTGCATGAATTCTTAGCAGTTAGTCAACTATTCTATAGTTCCCAGGGGCTGGGCTGACAGACAGCCCATCTACCAGTCTTAAAAGCCAGTTCTCCCTCAGCACCAGCTCTATGGTGCCGCCCCCTCCTACTTCTGCACAGTGCGGGGTGGGGCCAGGGGAGGCTGCTGCCAAGGGCACCATTTATGGGGGGCTAGAGGGGGCAGTAGCCCCCACTCCCGTGTTTGAACCCATTGGATTTCATACTTGTCTGCTTAAAGAGATGTCCTGGGTTCTAGAGGCAGTTCTTAAATGCAACAGAGTTTGAGCTGCTTGCAGCTTTGCCTTTGGGGCAGGGAGCTTGTTATAAAAAAGGAAGGCAGGGCCATTAAGAATAACAGAAGGCTGGGCATGCAAGTAATTGAATGATTGTTAGGTCATCATGAAAGCATTGCCACTTAAAAGATGGGGGAGGGGGGAAGAGTAGGAAAAGAGTGTTGTGCTGCTGGGATTTGCATTTGGATCACTGTGTTAAACTTACAAATTTTCTTGAAAGGGGGGTGAACAGGAAATAATCCAAAGCTGATTGCAAAGCGCTACAAAGGGATCTCACAAAATTGGGTGATGGCTCAGGAAGTGGGGGTGGTAAATTCGAGTAGTCAAGAAGATTAACTGATATGCCTAGGCTTATCGGTTGTCTACTCAACTACTCGTTCACGTCCCTAACCCAAAGGCTACATCTACACTGCATGCTTCTTGCGCAAGAACTGTTTTGTGCAAGAGTTCTTGCGCAAAAGTACTTGCTCAAGAGAGCGTCCACACTGGTCACAGTGCATCGTAAAAGCCATGTGCTTTTGTGCAAGAGCGCGTCCACGGTGGTGGGACACTCTTGCGCAAAAACTTCAGCCCGGAACTACTTTGCAGAGGGCAAAAGGGCACCAGGACTTTCCAGGGGCGGGGGCTGGAGCTCCTTTGAGACACGTGCTTAAAGGGATCTCCCTGGACAGCTGCTTCTCTCCTGCTGCGTGCTTTGGGATATTCTGTAGGGATTGACAGCCATAGCAGGTCTAGTTGTGGTTGCCCTCAGCCTCTTTGGACACCACAGCTTCTGCCCTAGTGCCTGTTGTGCCTTTGGAGTTCTCACTGCTGTGCCACAGAGCCAGGGGTGCCCCTGTGCCTACTCTGGCCCCACACAACCATTTTGGAGTGCCTGCAGCTGCTGCTCCATGCTGCTGTGCTACTCCTGCAGGAGCTCGAGGCGGAGCTTGATCTGGACTCCCTCTCCATGGATGCGGTGGCGTCCCTGTGGCATCTCCACCTGACCGTGGAGAGGTGTTATTGGAGACTGGACACCAGTACCGACTGGTAGGACCAGCTGGTCCTGGAGCAATGGGATGACCAGCAGTGGCTCCGGAACTTCAGAATGCGAAAGCAGACGTTCCTGAAGCTGCGTGCCTGGCTCGCCCCTGCGCTCCAGAGATGTACCACCTGGCTGCGGCCTGCCATCCTGGTCAACAAGAGGGTCACCGTTGCCCTCTGGAAGCTGGCCATCCCGGACAGCTACTGCTCAGTGGGACACCAGTTAGGGGTGAGCAGGTCCACAGTCAGTGCTGTTGTGATGCAGGTAAGTCCTAGGGGGGTGTTGCACTCCCTGCCCGGGGGAAGGGAAGACTCCAGGGTGGGGAGAGTGGGGGAAGCCCCATCACCCAGGGGTTTATGCCATCCCTCCCTCACACAGGCCTGCTGATATGGGGGGGGGGGGCGGACTGTGGGGCGAGGGAGCCCTGGTGTGTTTGGGGACAGAGGGCATCGGGGGGGGTGGGCACCCCCCAGGGGATCATGCACCTACCTTGCCTCATTTGGTGCATTCCCTATGTTTCTGTGTGCCCTTCTGCAGGTTGTCCATGCCATGAACAACATCCTGCTCCAGGGAGTCATCCGCCTTCGGGATATGGACACAACAGTGGCTGGCTTCGCTGCTCTGGGGTTCCCCAACTGCGGGGGAGCCATGGATGCAACCCACATCCCATCTGTGCCCCAGAACATCGAGCGACCCATTTTATTAACCGGAAGGGGTACTTCTCCGTCATGCTCCAGGCCCTCATGGACCACCATGGTCGCTTCACAGACATTTATGGGAGGTGGTCCGGCAGGGCACATGACGCCCACGTCCTTCGTAACTCCAGCCTGCATCGCAGGATGGAGTTGGGCACTTTCTTCCCCCAGCGGGAATGTACAGTTGGGGACATCCACATGCCTCTCTGCGTTGTGGGGGACGCAGCTTACCCCCTCATGCCCTGGTTAATGCAGCCCTGCACAGGATGGATGGACCCCGGCTGGGCACATTTCAATGACCACCTGAATCAGGCCTGCAACAAGGTCGAGTGCGCCTTTGGCCGGCTGAAGGTGCACTTCAGTTGTCTGCTCATCCGTCTCAAGATGGGTGAGCAGAACATTCCTGAAGTTGTGGCAGCGTGTTGCGTGCTCCACAACATCGTGGAGTGGAAGGGGAAGGCCTTCCTCCCAGCGTGGATGGCAGCCGAGGGCCGGGCATTTGAACAGCCCTGCATAGCCACCATCCGCCAGGCGCACCACGATGGGGTGCGTATCCGGGAGGCCCTGAAGGACATGTTCTCCCAGGCCCCACAGTAGGGTCGCGTCTGTCTCCCATCTACATCTCCCTCGCATCCCCAACCCTTCCCTCCCCCGCTTCCCCTCACATCCCAATAAACAGAACCATTTTTTCCTTCAAAAAACAGAAAACTTATTTTGATTTACAATAGGGAAGAAGGGTGGGCAGCAGGAGGGGCCTCTCAACTGGGAGGGGGAGGAGGAAGGGGCTCTCCACTGGGAGGGGGAGCTATTGCCGGGAGGGGCGGCTCCTGCTAGTTCCTCCACAGGTGCGGAGGCCTCGCCGTCCTTCAGGCCGGATTGGGACAGGCAGGATGGGGATGTGGGCAGGACAGGGTGCAGCAGGTGGGGGCACGGCAGCGGCTGGAGGGGCAGCAAGGAGGGGGCATGGGCATGGCAGGAAGGGCAGGAGGATGTGGCAAGGCCATGCCATAGTTCATGGCGTGATCGATGTGTGATGTCAGGGTGGTAACGATGTCGCACATGCAGTCACACCTCTGGAGAAACTGCTCCCATGCCTGCTGCCGCCACTCCAGGTCAGCCTCAGTCTTTCGGCTGATCACCGCCTCAATTCGTTTGTCCCGCTGCCTGGCCCACCGGACTGGTGCCTGGGTGGTTGATGGTGCCACCCCCGTAGGGCCGGAGGGTCCCTCGCTCCTGGGTGGTCCTGCTGCAGAGAACAGAGAAAATGATGGGGCAGTCAGGCAGCCCTGCCCACACTGTCCCTGCATCCTATGCCCTCCGCCCTGAGCCCAGGTGACACCACGCTACTGTGGCTTGGGCCTAATCGGTCCCGTGTGTATGGTTGCATACAGCACTCCCCTGGAGTAAAGTGATCCTCCATGGATTGTAACCCTTGGGAGACATCACTGTGAATGAAGACCCCTTTTCTGTGTCTTGGCATGTGGTGTGTCAATGCGTGGAACTCCTTGCCAGGGGAGGCTGTGAAGGCTTAGGACTATAACAGAGTTTAAAGAGGAGCTAGATAAATTCATGGAGGTGAGGTCCATAGCAGGCTATTAGCTAGGGGGTAAGGAATGGTGTCCCTGACCCCTGTTTGTGAAAGGCTGGAGATAGATGGCAGGACACAAATCACTTGATCATTGTCTTCAGTTCACCCCCCTCTGGGGCACCTGGCACTGGCCCTTGTTGGCAGAGAGGATACTGGGCTAGATGGACCTTGGGTCTGACCCAGTCTGGCCATTCTTACATTCTTGTGTTCTTATGTGTGTCTGCATTGCACTGTGCACACTCCCTCCCCAAGTTAGAGCACATGGCTTTGACTGTTGTCACTGTGTGTGAGCAACACACCAGTGATACTATAGTCATGTTTGTGTACACATCGCCACATTGCATGGGAGCAAGTACGGCAGATGGGGTCTGGGTTCTCGGACCCCTGTCAATTGATGTCCTTGGAGATGGAGCCAGGGTGACTGGGGAATGTACCGTCCTTGCAGCTAAACTCAAGTGGCCATAGGCCCAGGCCGACTGCTTCCCTGCTCCCCCTCCTGCTAGCCCTCACACAAGTAGCCCAGGGAAGTGCATGGCCGTAATGAGGGGCATCCCTCGGGGGCAGCCTAAGGGCCGGGAGCAGCTGAGGGGCTCTGTGGGGGCTGTGCTCCAGGGCTGGCTCACTGCGGTTTTCCCAGGAGCAGCTGCTGTGTTGCACGGCCAGTCATGACTGTGTGCAGCACCCTTTGGGAGGTGTGGGGTCTGGCCTGAGCTCTTGGGGTCTTGTCTGCTTCCACCCGGCATACCCCCTCCCCCCCAGGCAGGACGTGTGCGAGCAGCAGGGTCCCAGGCATGTCCTGGAGCTGCCTGCCACGTCCACATGCCACACAGTCAGGCTGCACAAGGTTGCACGTGCTATGTACTGCTGCACAGCGTACACCTCGAACTGCCTGAGTGACGCTTCCTCCCCCTCTCCCCTGGGCACCCAGTTCCCCCACCCTTGTGAGTGAGAAGTGCAACACTCACCAGAGAATCCTTCACCGGCCTCGGATGAAGCCCAGGAAACGTCCTGGCTGCTCACCACTGGCTCCAGGTGGAGGGTGATGGTGCTGCTCTGGTCGTCCTCGTCCTCCTCTGACCCGGACTTGGTGGGCAGGTCACCCTCCTTCACCAACTCGGCTGGCCTGGTGACGGGATGTGCGTGTGTGTGCGCGCGCGCGTGTGCGCGCAGGCCAGTGTCGACGGGCACCAAAGGTCCTTCCACAGCCATGTCCCCCAGGATGGAGAGGAGGCAGTCATAGTGGGGGCAGGTGTCGGCTCCTGCCCTCTGGCTCTTGGTGGCCCGGACATAGCCCAGGCACAGCTCCTTCACCTTAGCTTGGACCTGTTCAAGGGTCTGGCCTGGATGTCCCTGCTGGGAGAGTGCCTGGGCCATGCGGCGAAAAATGTCTGCATTCCGGCGATGGGCAAGGGGTCATGGAGGGCTTCTTCCTTGTCCCACAAGTTGAGAAGGGCCTCGATCTCTGCTTGGGACCAGCAAGGGGCACACCACTTTGTGCCCCTCCAGGCCTGCTGGGAGCCTTGGGGTGGCTGCTGGGAGGAGGGTGCAGGCTCTCGGGATCTCTGTGGCGCAGACATCTCTGGGGGGCTCCTGGGTGCAGCACAGCATAGCTGCGTGGTGGAGCTGCTGGCTGTGCTGCTGCTGCCACACGGACTCTGCAGGCTGTGTGTGACTTTAAGGGGGGGGTCCGTTAACCAAGAAGTAAGGAGCTGTGAGTGTGAGTACGGAGCGTCCAAGTGGCCAGTTGGCTTTTTTCGTGGGAGGCCAGTTCTTGTGCAAAAACTCTTGGCTGCCTGTCTACACTGGCCTCTTGTGCAAGAACACTTGTGTAAGAAGGTTTCTTCCTGATACGGAGCATGAGAGCTGTCGTGCAAGAAGCCCTGTTTTCTGACGCTGTACTGTAAATTTACTTGTGCAAGAACACGCATGCAGTGTAGACAGCCGGCAAGTTTTTGCGCAAGAACAGCCATTCTTGCGCCAGAAGCGTGCAATGTAGACCTAGCCAAACAGTTCTAATCATCACCTTCACAGATTAGACTCGTTTCTAGTCTAGGCTGAGCTCTTTTTCCCTGTCCAGTTTTGGTTGCTTCCAGTAGATATTTTGTGTGGTAAGCAGGGGTGCCCTGACATCTGGAAGTGTCCCTTTTTGTTTGGCTTCCCACCTTTATATAAGTTTTGCAAAAGGCAGGAAACCTTTGTGTTCAGTTTAATCTTTTTCTCACTTCCATTGGAAAAGTACAGCATCTAAGATGGGTCCCAGCATCAGGTGACATGGTCTCATGTGTTGGTAGGACCAAACATAGCCTCTCCTCCCAGTTTACAAGACAAGTCAGTCCATTCACAGAGCATTGTCATAAATTCCTTGAGTAGTTACTAATGGCCTTCATTTAGCATTACTTCATTAGTAACACAGGTTTACACTTTATATTTCTAACTTCAAATACAGGAATAATACATGCACACAAATGGGATAATCACATTCAGTAAATTAAACTTCCAATGATAACTCACGATACGTTTTGCATAAAACATTCCAGTTATGTCATATTAATATGCATATTTTCATAAAGAATATGGAATACCCTGTGACAATCTCATTTTAAATGAAACAGGGGACAAAGACTGCATCTTGTTCTATTTGAACAGACTTAATGTAATGGGATCTTAGTCCCTGATTAGTACTCTGAGGTACTATGGTAATACAAACCAGAAATATAGCAAAATTTGCTCATGAATACTTATGATTATCCATAGCCAATAAAATTTTATAAATACAGATTGAACCTCTCTAAACTGGAACTCTCTGATCTGGCAATTGACCACAGATGTTCCAGGACCAAAGCGTCCTGGTAAAGGGCTGGGAGCTGGGAGCCCTGTGAGCCGGCAGGGCAGTGGGGTGAGCAGGGCCGACAATCAAGCCAAGGCTGAAGGGGCTGGTGACAGGGGGGACAGAAATGACCTCCCTTGACGAGGCAAAAATCCCTCATCTGGGACCAGGGAGGTGCAAACTGTACTGTACTTCCATAGCCCTTCCAGGTAAACCTGGAAAGCAGTAAATATATTCAGGATATTAAAAAATCAAATGCCATAAGTTTACTCCACACTTTCATAGATATAAAATGTTAAGTATTTGAAAACACATTTCTTTGGCAATTGGTTTGGCAATTTTATTGAATAATAAGTAAACTCTGCATGTTCACTCACAACTTTGCTATCCCACAAGTCTTTTTTTCACTTCAATGGCACTTTCCATCCACCTAAAGATTTACAAACAGGAATTGCCAAATCACTATTTTTTCCAGTCACTTGAAGAAAAAACTGCATTTATAAAGTCGGTATCTCATGAAACCACAAAGTAGGAAGGATAAATTCAGCTTTTACTAATAGTACAATAAAGCCTGCCTAGATTGATCACTCACAGGAGTTAGCAAAAGTGGTCACTTGTTTGAGGTGATCTTTAAGACAGGTTTTACTGTATTTGCTTCTAGCCCTAAAAGAACCTGACAGTAATGATTTTTAATATTTTATGTACAGGAAAGCTATCAAAGTTTTAGGTAATTGAGATTAAAATTTATTTGTTATAATTTTCTTCTCCTGTATCTCATAGTACTCAAGGGCTGCGTCTAGATTGGCATGATTTTCCGGAAATGCTTTTAACGGAAAAGTTTTCCATTAAAAGCATTTTCAGAACAGAGCATCTAGATTGACACGGATGCTTTTCCACAAAAGCACTTTTTGCAGAAAAGCGTCCCTGGCCAATCTAGATGCGCTTTTGCACAAGAAAGCCCCGATCGCCATTTTAGCCATCAGGGCTTTTTTGTGCAAAACAATTCTGGGTTGTCTACAGTGGCCCTCTTGCGCAAAAGCATTTGTGCAAGAGGGCTTTTGCCCGAACGGGAGCAGCATAGTATTTGCGCAAGAACACCGACGATCATACATGAGATCGTCAGTGTTCTTGCGGAAATTCAAGCGGCCAGTGTAGACAGCTGGCAAGTTTTTCCGGAAAAGCAGCTGATTTTCCGGAAAAACTGGCCAGTCTAGACACAGCCAAGGAGTCTGGGTTTACAAGTAAAGGGATTTTTTAAAAGCCCAATAAAACTATAAAAAACAATGTTTTTCCTTTAACCTAGTACATACAGAATATGCAGTTGCATGATATACAGGTTTTAATAAGCTTCTGTTTGCAATGACCTGCATCATTAATTAAAATTATGCAGTTTGTGAATGTGATCACCCTACATTCACGCTAATCAAAGCTTTGTATCAATATGTACATACGAAAGGACAGACTGAGTTTTCTAACTCTGCAAGATCACAACATAGTCATTCTCAATGTACAACTGCACTATGTAAAAATAGCCCCAAATACTTTATAGGCCTTGGCTATGCATAATTTTGAGTGTCCATGTTTGTGGTGAAAGATACTTTTCTGCCACATGGTTTTTAAAGTCATTCAGGATTTTGGAATGTTCCAAGTCTAGTCACTTAGTGCCAGGGGCAGCCCATGAGTACAGGCAGACTTGGCGGTTGCCTAGGATGCCGCCTTCAACGGGGCGGCTGGGGCACCCGATGATTACGTCATGCCATTGACGGCCATGCAGGGGGGGCGCCGATCGCGCGTTCCGCCTGGGGTGCCAGCTGCCGGAGCCAGCCTCTAGCCACTCCTGCTTAGTGCACTAGTACGCAGATGGTAGGTGCATGGTAAAGGTACACAATAAATGCAATTTAGCACCAGATATCAGTATATCTGATACGGAAAATGTAATTTTATAAGTATTTGTGACACTACTGTATCCCCTATACAGACACACAGTTTAGTGAGCAGAAACAAGAGAAGTGTTTTTTCCTCATTCATCCAGTTATTTCTCATATTGTATCTGTTATTAATAGCTTTCAAGGTCCTTTATTACCCTGTGAACCAAACCTTTAGGGCTACATTTACAGTGCAGGCTTCTTGCGCAAGAATGGCCATTCTTGTGCAAAAACTTGCAGCGCATCTACACTGCACACACGTTCTTGTGCAAGTAAATTTACAGTAAAGCATCGGAACAGAGGGCTTCCTGCGCAAGAGTTATTCCTTTCTCCACGAGGAATAACCTCTCTTGCGCAAGAAAGCAGTTTGGACGTGCAACAGGAGTTTCTTGCAAAAGAGAGAGTTCACACTACCATGGACACTCTTGCGCAAAAGCACATCTGTAGTGCAAAAGCACATGGCAGCGTGGACGCGCTCTTGCCTAGTAGTATTTGCCAAATCTGACAAAACAGCAAGATTTTAGAAGCTATCAGAAGCTAATCTTGCAGCACAAGCTTACAGAATATGTATTTTATGGTTAAAATCTGTATGCTTAGGCTATGAAGTTGTGTTTAGAATGCATCTGTAAACTTTGATTTTAAAACTAAAAGTGGAAAAATTAGTTATTGAAACCTTAATATGAAGTGATTCAAGGTGATATTTTAGTACAGTTGAGCAAAGTATATCCACCTATTTTTTTCTTGTAATGTAGTCACCTAATTGCAGAGTCAATGACAATGGTTAATAGTCAAGGTCAGAAATAGATGAAAATACAGTTCTAATGCATTTGCTAATAAATAGGACTGTAATAATTTGGAATCCTCCACTGTAAGGAAATATGCAAAATTAACTAAGCTTCATAACATACCTGAGATTTATTACAGGTTAAATTCTATGTACTACTTTTGACCTGAGCACAGCTTTTTTCAGCAAGGTGAAATCTAATGGAAACACTACTCCAATAATGAATTTGACTACTTTGTTAACTGGTGTTCACCTGTACATGCACATAATACTTCTGTTCCTTTTAAAGTTTCTTATTTTTTAATTAAAATGTTTGTGTCCCAGCATTTGGGCGTAAAGGTTTGATTTTCAGTTGTCTAACCTGTCCATGTGTCTTAATTTGATTTTATGTGTCTTATAACTGTTTTAAGGAAGGTCATGTTCTTGGCAATACCATACCAATTTGTTTTGTTTGCTTTAAGGCTCAGTTTCTTCCTTCTTTATCACAACAGTCCCATTTTATGTGATATGCTCCAACACTTCTCCCTTTGTTGTCATCTGTTATCCTGCATCATGTCACTACAAGTGTTCAGATGTAGCCAGTCATGCACATTTAGAACACAGCTTTGCCTAGATGTTCCTCAGTGTTTCAAAGTAAATCCTTTAGTTCTTCAGTCAGTTATGTTTATAGTTCATTACAGTCAGACTAAGACAGTGGTATAATGGGAGGTCTGCCCTTCAGGCGATTTAGAGTATGGACTTTTAACATTCCTTAATATGGAGTTCCACAGCTAGCATTTGTTATAGTACATGCATTTTTGTACTGGCAATACCTCAGCAGTTTGCATGGAAGTAAAAGCCATACAAATATGGTGAGAAAGGCAGTCCTCATATAGTGAAGCTTTTCCCAAATTCAGTGGTACAATGCATTTATGCTGACAAGAGTTAAAAATTTTGCTTACTTGAGGGGAAAAAAATCTCAAGCTATTTCAGGGAAATAGTGGAAGTCAAAGTAAACCATCAAAGGTAAGCACCCAAAACATGGTACTATCACCACTGATTTTGAATCAGCACGAAGCATATGTATTCCCACTTCAGAAGCTACTTTTCAATTCACTCACGTTATTTGTTGTTGAACAATCAACATGAAACCATCGAAAATCCCCCTCCCTCCCAATATTCTAGACTCTATATTGTGGTTCAGTCACTTATGCAGCATGGATATCTAATACCATGCAAGTATTAATTTATGTTCTCTAACCACTGGTTTTACACTTTGAATGCAAAAGATTTCAAAGTGTTCTTATGTACAGAAAAACAATTCTAGTACTAATTTGCATGAATTCTTAGTTGTAAAGAAAACAACAAATGCTAGGAATATAGCATTTCAAACAACCCACTGTTTTAATTAAGATAGTGAATTTTGTGCATAGCTGGAGCTTTATAAAATATTTAATCCTTCACCCTAGGACTGTGATGTTCCAACAGACATCTCCATTGTTAGGATGCAAGTAAACAGCTTATACCAAAGAATTTATTCAGATGAAAAGCTTATAAAGTAGGAGGCAAAAGGGAGGAAAAACACTTTAATGAAAAAACAGACTTCATGTTATCAGTCTAACATTTTATTTATTGCATACAAAAGGATTTGTTTTGACAATGGAATTTTATATGAAAGTAATTTGATGCATACTGTTGAGACTCTTAAGTCAAAGATGCTGCAGGAAACTTAAGGCAATGCATCTAAGCAAGTAAAGCACAGTAAGTGGTGGAAATTTCCAAAACCCATTCATTTTCCTTTCCCTAAATTATATCAGGTCACAACTTTCTGGAATAGGAGTAGCTTGCAGGTTTATTAGTCCCTGCATTAGCACATAGCAGGAACTGTGATTCCTGGCACATAACTGTTAAACAACACTTTACAATATGTTATGTATACATTTAAAAGCAAGACAGTAGCAGTTATAAAATAGGTCAATTCATGGGCCACTAAAATACCTCTAGTACCAGACACCAAAATCTGGTGCATTTTTTTTTTTAAATCTGTGCTTCTTCATTCCTGGAAGGCATGCCAAAGTGGACTCATTGTGCACCATGGGTCTCTATTTCTGTGTCTCTAAGTACCTATGATGTAACTTTAAACAGGAGTGTCTCTAAGTACCTATGATGAAACTTTAAACACTTTCAAGCATCACTTGGGATGCACCCTTTAAAAAAGCTACCTGCTCTCCTTTTCTCTTCATATGCATTGGAGAACAGAAACGAGTTCCTATTTGGTCTTCCCAGTTAATTTTATCCACTACAGCTTCAATTTCATACCCAGACACAGGTCGCTCTAGCCTCATTTTCTAAGAAGCTTCAGTTTAAACCCATGACAGTTTGGAGCAGCCACATCATGTTACCTTTCTCTCTCATCCCCTTCATTCCACCCCACTAAATCAAACACAAAAGTGGTTTAAGTCTCATTTAAGTTTACTTTTAAGAATGCAAGTAGGCTTTAAAATGTCCATTTTAAACTTCTTAAGCAACTATTAGGACAAAACTTCTCCCTGCTTAATGCCTTAGTGCCAGAGGTGTTAAGTCTATTGCCAGCAATGGACATTGAATTGGAAAATGCTACTCCTGACATGAAAGGTTGTGGGGTTTTTTTTTTGTTTTGTTTTTTTTAAAAGGGAAGCTGCTTTTAACCAAACAGGCATCAAATTAGATAAGGTCACACTTATAAATGGAACACAGTTTGTTTAGTGTAAACAAAACATTTTGATTTGTGTTTTACTGTAAACTGTTTTACACTTAACTGATTATGAATGACAAGACAAGGGAAACTGAAGGTTATTTATTATTCAATCCACTTACAAAGCAGGTGGTTTAAAGCAAGCTTATTGACATGTTAATATATGATCCCATAGGAACATCTCTTCCAGGTTTTGACAGTACTACTGTCTTGATGTTCCTGAGCCTCTCTTGAACACATTTTAAATAAACTATACTATACTGTGTGTCGAAGTATTTTGATATGGAACTTGTCCCAAAGTGGATTCAAACTTCCTCCAAAGGAGAAATGTTAGTACATTAATTTAATTCTATATACTATATTATGCAGCAAATCTTAACTATAGAAAATATTTTCAGTGATGGACTGTTGGTAATTTATAAAGAGGGAATCTATGATCAAGGTAAATCACATAATTTGTGTCAGTTTCTACAGAGATTTACAGATTTTCAAGTTACTAGTGACAAAACAAGTGACAGGTGGATTTAGCTGACTTTATTGATTTTAAAACTAAAAAATCCTATGAGAGATCTGGGATCTTTAGAACGTCTAAGAATGCATGGATCCTGCCATAAGAATTCCAATTCTAGGCCCTGATCAAAAGGCTTTACATAACCAATGTGCACAGGTAATTTGATGTACTTAGCAGAAGACTGAACAAAATTCTACATATTTTTGTTTCCCTAAAAATGCATTCAATCTGCAAGTATCTACAATCCAGCTAACTGAAATCAATATTTAGTGTTCATTAAAGCTGTTTCACAGCAACAAATATTAAGTTAGGGATTCAAATTTCTAGACATTGTAAGAAAATGATAAATACAATCTGAACAGCAGTCTAAATGTTAATATTGACATTCAAATATATCTGTATTGTGCTGAGAGTTGAAAAACAAAAATTTGATCAGACAAAACTCTGGTGATGAGTACACCAGCTGTATCAGTCAGACTGAATATACTGTTCCCAGTATTAATGATGGTATTTGATTCAAAACTGATATTGTAAATATACAGCAGCCTTTTTTTCCTAATTAAGGAATGTCTTAATATACAATATTATTCTTTTCTAGATGATCTTTGTACATTAAACTAAAATACATGATTGATTAAATTAAGAAATCCAAGGTTAGTAATAGGTGAAATTATATTCTCAAAGCCTGATACTATGTTTGGGAGGGAAGGGAACAACACACAATTCTACTTACTAAAGCAGCTAATCTTGCCTGCAAGTTTGGGGTCACAAAGCCCATAATATGTGCAAACAAATGCAATACAAGGAACCATGCAAAATACAGTAAAACGAATTAAAAGAAAAAAAATGTAAAACCTAAAAAAGCTTTATAAATACATTGAAACTCAACTGTCTACATAAACTGTAGGTCTAGCATTAGTTGTACCATATAGCAGAGACAGCACTCTAGGATCAATGCTTCCAAATCTGCGCAGGTAAGTCATGCCATCTTTGGTAGACTGCAGTACCAGGAAGGATGGAAGGGAGTGAGAAGGAGAATAAAAGTTCTGGAAAATGGTGTCAACTTTCACTTGGCAGCTGAGCTTCAATGTCCACTCTGCAGATGGGGCACTTCTTATTAGTGATCAACCACTGATCTACACATACTTGGTGGAAAAGGTGCATACATGGAAGACGCCTGTTACCAGAAAAGAAAGTTAATTTTTTAACAGACTAACAACACTGTAAATACTTTCTTGCTGCTGAAATCTCATTTTATATATAAAAATTAGCACCAGACAAAATAAAAGAACAAAGGGATATACCTGATTAAATCAAGTGTCAATGAAATAAAAAATGATAGAACATATTTATGCAGCATATTTTGGGAGAGATTATGCTCTGTTACAGTGATATAAATCTGCTGTATCTGCAGTAGAGTTATTCCAGGCTTGCACCAGCAAAGAAGAACTGGGCTGTGTAGAATTAACCTGTGAAATCCATTGTCCAAGATAGTGAGGCAAATAGCACAGAAAGATTCTAAAAAGGATACTAATAGCACCTGCAATTATTATTTCTATTTTTTATTAGTTTATCAGTCCTAGCTCAAGACACGAGCTGATTAACAATTAACCTGCCATTTGCCTCTCCACCCCTCGTAAGGTACTGTTCAATCAGCTCAGTGTATTAAGAGGACTTTCACTGTCTAGAGCAGGGATGGGGAACCTTTTTTGGGTCAGGGGTTACTGACCCACAGAAAAAATCAGTCAGGCCCTGGCTAGAAGATTTTGTGAGCTCAAACCCCACGGGGGAAGCAGTAGGGGGTGGGAGCTGGAGTGCCAGCACAGGCTCCCCAGTGCTGAGGGGGAGCTCTGAGCCTCAGGGCTGGATCCAGGCAAGCCTTAGGTTCCCCACCTCTGGTCTAGAGGACTAACAGCACTGGCTGTTGGTGGAGAGAGGATATAAGATCCGACATGCCAATGGCACCTAAACACTTTCCATATTATAATTTCTTATTTGTTGTTCCAAAAGTCAATATTATCCAAAGGTATTCTAGCACTAGATTTTATTATTAGGTATTTATTTACCTGACATCTTCACCTTCCTCTAAAATAGACAAACAAATGGTACATTTTTCCTCTGTGTCTTCCTCTGTTCCTTCTTCCCCATCTTGTTTGCAGTGCAGTTTCCTCTGTGAGAACCAATCAGTTGTTACCTTATTAGTAGAGATGACATTATTGACAAACTGAGTAAAATCTGTTTTTATACATATTCAGCACTTCATTTCTAGGAAAACATCTGACAAATTACATTTTACTTTTAAAAATGTAAAGCTTCAACTTGCTTTCTTCTACCAACTAGATATCAAAGATTAAAATATAAAAGTGAGTAGAGATTAGGGTTGCCAGGTGTCTGGTACTGAACCGGACAGTCCGGTATTTTCGCCTCCTGTCTAGTAAAAAAAAAATTCAGAAAATACCGGACACCTAAAATGTCTGGTATTTTCAGATTTTTTCCTGTTTAGGAGGCAAAAATCCCGGGTGCTTAACGGGTTCTGCAGGGGAGCTGTCCGGCCCAGTGCAGGGAGGCAAGATGGCGGGCGGCCGCCAGCAGCCTGTTAGGGCCAAAAAGCTCCAAAAGCATTTCTTAAAGGGGCCACTTTATTTATTTGCTTAACTCCTCTCGAGGGCTCGGGGTCCTTTTTTCCTTTTGCTCAGCAACTTTGGTACCCCCCCCCCCCTTTTTCCCCTCAACAGAATTTTTTCCCGGTGGGTTTTTCTGGGGGGGGGGGGGGGGGAGGAACAGGGGTGTTCGGCATTTTTTGTTAAATCATCTGGCAACCCCAGTAGAGATACAAGAGCATCAAGAATTAATAAGGACTGAAAGATACTTGGGTCTGTGAAGTTAAGATGCTTTTGTCTCTGGGGCTATGTGTAGACTACAAAGATAAGCTGGAAAAAAATTTGCAAACTGTGAACTGCAATTTACAAATCTTTTTCTGCTTTTCAGTCGAAAGAGGCTTTTCCAAAAAATGGCGCATCTACACGGCCAAACAAAAGATCTCTCCCCATTTGCCTCAAACACTTGTCTGGATGCAAAAAGGACAAAATGTTCCCTACTAAGCTGCTTAAGACTTCAGCCTCTTCCCCTTACAACCAAAGTTACTTTGTCAGTACAAAAGTCAGCACCAGGCTGTAAAATTTAGAAGCAGAGTAAAATTAATTGAAAAGAAAAACGAAAGGAATATTGTACTGCTACAAGTGGACAGGAGATATGGCGGGAGGAAAGAACTGGGAGGAGGGCAGTCTACATAGTTCTGGGGTCCCTCTCGAATACTTTGAGTCTAATGTCACACAGGACTGATTTAATCTAAACACAATACACTGGAAGATTTAAAGAGTATGAATTTGACTACAAATCCATTTAGTTTGCCTTCAGAATTTTAGCTCATATAGCGAAAGGGCTGCAATTGGACTAAAAAGTGTACGCTAAAGGTATGTTTTTTTTCTTGAAATTTGTGTTCTAATGTTCCACATAACATAGCAGTGCACTCTTCATTTCTTACATTTTTAATACCTACAGTGATTAGGGACATTCCTTGCTCTATATGCAAATAAGGACAACTTTTGTTCATATGGATGATCATATTTATGAGTTGCCTTTTCATTAACTGGATTAATATTTTTTTCTTTAAAAAAAGCAAGCACCCCCCACATATTCAGGTTTTTTTTATTCTGAGGAATATGGAATGAATATTAAAAGAACAATTAATTTAACAATTTAATTAAATTATACTTGCTACTCATTCAGATGTTAACCAAAATCTGGAGTGGAGAAAAGTCCATAACAAAGGTACAACATCTGGCTGTCATTTTCACAATAGCAGCAATTTGGAGATAATTTTTCTTACAAACCTTTAGATTAGAAATATATAGAAGACAAGTACCTTTTGAAATTGAACAGCTGTGAATGTAAACCAGTAACACTACAAGCTGTAATATTTAATATATCTGCAAATGTAAATATACAAATATAGAGAAATCCTCACCTTTTTGTATTTGTGTGGATACGTGCACCTTTCAATAGTTCCCTGGGAAGCTCCACGATTAACATTGCCTAATCGCTCTTCTAAGTGGATCAGCTCCTAAAGTCAAGTGACAACCATGGTAAGAACTGTGACATATCAGTAGCTACATGGTTGTTAGTGTTATTCTATCCACAGAATGATACACCAGACAATACCCTTTTTTTCCCATGTATTCATTCTCAGACAATTTACCTGAGAATGGCAGGATTACAATTAAATCTATGATGTGCAGGAGAAGTTGGGGTTTTCTGGAAAAAGACAGACAACACTTTCTGATGCTCTAAGAGATAGGAAAATATTGTTTTACGCTTACAATAACTGGGAACTGTTTTTATAATCTGGAAATGACTGATTAATATGTTCATGAATTCTCATGTCTCTAGGGAGGAGAATGTAATTAAAGTGGTAGGCAAATATATTTTCTTTCTAACAGTTATTGAGGCTTGACAGAAAAAAGATAGCTTTATGATGGATATACAGTGACTGATTTCTTATTCTCCAGCAATAAGAAATTTATCAGAACCATGAGCTCTCAATGAAGGGTTTTTTCCCCCCAGTGGACTAGTTCATTAACTCTCTGCATCTGATACCATATTTACAGTTTCCATTCCTGTACTACATGATAAATTGAAGACAGCACTGTCAAAGTTGCCAAGTTTCACTCTCATGAGGTGGATCTCAGTTGTTTAGAGGCACCAGTTCCTTTCACCACTGTCTTGGAAAGTATGACATCCTATTTATTGTAACAACTAGATTCAGTGTCAGCCACCTACTGCTAACTTGTCCAGGAAAAGGGCATCTTTTATTGACTAACTTTTTTCAGATACAGTTCACTTACTTTTAGTATCCATTCTGCTCCTAGACTGTGATAACATCCAAAAGTCATTCATTCTAAAAATGAAGGGCATTTTCTATACATTTATTTCTTTTATATCCATATGCAGGGCTAATCCTGCAGCATACCCTCCCCTCAACACACAGATCTATGTTTATTCTATTACAAACCTCAAAATTGCCCCTGAAAGGGCCTCTGAATGATGTTCCATCCAATCCCGATGAAATGTAACGGATGTGAGGGTAGCCCGCCATGTCTGGAACCTATTCAAATAGCAGACGTAAGTTAAACCTATTCAGAACAGTTTCAGTATTTTACTGTTCATGTTGCAAAATATAAGATCCTTTTGCTTTTATTGAAGTCACTCTGTCTCATCATTTATGCTGCTCAACTTGAACTAGCACATACAATTCCAGCTAATAAGTACTAAAACACCACACTGAGTTTCCTTATTTTAGCGCTTTCTAATATAACCAAAAGCAAGAACCCTTCCGGGAGGCTAGATACTCTTCTATTATGATTCTCCACTTTCTGTATAATGTTTCAAATATTTTAAAACTCACCACTTCTCTCACACAATCTCAACTTGAGCTGTATAAACACAAACATTTTTGAATTTTGGTAAACCTAAAGCCTCAAACTGATGTGTGAAATCACTATCAAACCTGCTCAAACATTAAACTTTTGATATTATATAATAATCAAGATACATACTCAGTCCATAACAATGGTCAACATTCTTATCTCATCCAAGCAACCTAACCAAGATTCCCTCTAAGCTGCGTAGTAGCACAGCCCCTCAGCTGCTTAATGAACCCTGTCCAGCCAGGACTTCAGGGCTCCACTCCCTGCTAAGGCCATTAGGAAGGGGGCTGGAAGAGATTCCATGCTCTGTCCTCAGCTAGGAGCTGCTCCTGTAGCTGAGGGAGAAGTGCCCCTCCCCCAAGTAGGCAGCTCCATGTGTTGAGCCCTGAGGCCCTAGCTGGATGAGGCTCATTAAGCAGCTACGGGCCGTGCTGCTGCACAGCTTAGCAGGAACCTTGAACCTAATAAGTTTTTGCATACCTAAAATTGACAAAGACAAATCCAATATATAACACCCAAAGTTTAGGTAACCCTTTAAAATGCAACTCTAATAACCTAAATTGTGAACTCTTTGGAGCAGAAATTATAACAACATTAATACAGCACCTAGCACAATGGGGACTAATCCAATTGGTCTCCTTATATACTACTGTACTATGACTAAATAACCATCCGGACCTTATTGTGAAAGCACATCCCTAACCCTCCATATAAAATCTTCTCTTGTTATGGCTTGTTACTAAAAAATAAAATAAAATAAAATAAAATAAAATAAAATAAAAATCTTTCATTTTGCTTTAAAAAGTTAGCAGCCAAGCTAAAATAAAAACTGAGTTAAAACCCCCAAATGCGCAATATCCACCTACAGAACTTGAGGAGTAAGAACAGAAATTACAGAAGGAAAGCAGTATTTCCAAAAGCCAGCTAGCACCTTCCAGACTGCTGTAAGGAATGGCTCTGAATGCTACATCCCAGGATGTCTTCGGCAAATCAAAGCACAACACGATATCAAGGGGAAATTAAACTTCCACTTCTGTGATGAACACTTCCATGTCCTGACTTTGTTTTTATGAGAGAGATGTATATTCAAGCAAGGTTTAACTAATATTTAATTCCATCAATTCTGTTCAAACTTGTAAACTATGTAAAGCAACGAAGTGGAACAAAGCAGCTTCACCTTTAAGATGGTTTTGGCATGGATAATATGCCATGACAAATCAATAAACTGCCTCTTTCTATCCACAATGATCCAAAATATTTTGTTGTATGAACTGCATAAAGAAAAACTTTATGGTTAGGTAGGGCTCTACCAAATTCAAGACTATGAAAAACATATCATGGACCGTGAAATCTGGTCTCCCCGTGAAATTTGATCTTTTGTGTGCTTTTACCCTGTACTAAACCGATTTCACAGGGGAGACCAGAGTTTTCTCATGTAAGTCCTGAGCCTCAAGGGAGTTGCAGAGGGCTTGCAAGGTTATTTTAGGGGGAAATCACACTCTTATTTCTGTGCTATCTTCAGAAATGGGAATCTGGAGAGAGGCAGCTATTGGCCTGCCACCCAGCTTTGAAAGCAGTGCCCTGTCAGAAGCTGTGCAGAATTAAGGGCGACAATGCCATGCCATGCCACCCTTACTTATGTGCTGCTGCCATTAGAGATTGTTGGCTGGAGAGTGATGGTTGCTAACCTGAGGGCCCAGCTCTACATTCACAGCTGGGCTCCAATTCAGCAGACTCCACATTCCAGCTGCCCAACTCTGAAAGCAGAGCTGCCACCAGCAGCAGTGCAGAAGTAAGGACTGTGGTACCGCAACAGCCATACAATAACCTTGTGATCCCCACAATGCCTTTTTGGGTGAGGAACCCGACAATTACAACACCATGACATTTCAGATTTAAATGGCTGAAATCATGAACTGTACTATTTTTAAAATCCTATGACTGTGAAACTGACCAAAACGGACCATGAATTAGGTAGAGCCCTATGGATAGGACTGCCAAGGTAGATATCCTTCCAATATTTAATTTAATATTACTTTGGCAGTAGCACCAATGATTTTATTTGTGCCAGTTCACTGAGAAATTTTGTTCAAATATTTTACAGTGTGCTTATCAAGTAATGAGATAGTTGTCGCCAATGCAAAACACACAGACTCACACTCTTAAAATGGTACACTGTATTATTTACTATAAACAATGAAAATATGAGACAAGAATCCCAGGGCCAGGTTTCCAGTGCAGCACTGCATAGGAGGAGATTTCTCTGTAAATATGAAACTGAACAGGAATCTTTGACTAGCAGATATTTGAAAACAAATACAAAGGTAACACGTGCATATCCCCATCTGCAGTTCTTAAGGTAACCCAAGAGTAGGAGGTATGACTAGTACAGATCAGTTCAAACGTACACAGCCCCACTGTTATACAACATTGATGATGGATTGTTCACAAAGGTTACTTACCAGTAAATATAACTCGGTATGATTGTCAGTATAAAGCTACATTGGTTCAATGTGCATACATCTACCTGCAGAACTGATCCCTTTCTCCTGGTCACAAAAACAGAGCCACACATACATTCCCCTCACAGATCTGACAGTTTGAACATGACAATATAAATAGTTTGGCTGTGACTTAAGGGGGAAGTTTGGTGGTAGGAATGTCTGTGGGGAATTATTTGGAAAGACCACAGATACTGGTCATCTGTAGGGATGTGAAGGTTTAACCCGTTAACCAATAAGCCTTACCCTTACTGAGCAGGGTAACCAACTGGGGCTGGAGCAGCTCCCTGTCTGCTGAGGGGAGGGGGCTGTTCCAGCCCCACAGGGTGGCCCCGCTGCAGACACAGGCTGCTCCAGCCCTTCCAGTGCAGCCCCTTCATGTGGCAGAGGGGCTGCTCCAGACCTGACACAGGTGGGGGCACTGCTCCAGCCGGGCTGGAATCCCTCCTCCTCTGTTTCTCTTCCCCCCTTTAATCAGTTAACCAGTTAAACAATATGTTTAACTGGTTAGCCAATGGTTAGCAAACCGCTTCCTGTTGCGTTAGGTCCCTCGGTGTTGCCAGTCACTGATGGCAACTTTTCTGCTCTGTGGCCCTGCCACACAACCGTATTCTCCTGTAGCAGGCCAGATAGCACCCCCTCCAGGTGGAGAGAGATGGGGAGGGAGCAGAGTAAGGAGACTAAACCTGTTATGCCAGTCAGAGCAGGTGTTGAGCCCCAGAGAACCCAGCCTGGCTTTGGGGCAGAGGAGTGAGGGGGTGACACCAAGACCAGTTTGGTTGAAGATGGAGGATACTGATGATAGGGGGCTCATGGGGAGGTGGAGAGGATGAGTTGGGCTGAAGCATATGAAGAGTTAAGGGTGTTTCAGAAGGGGTGGAGTAGCCATGTTGGTGGGGCTGGAATGGGGAAACCCTAAGCTTGGGGGGGACAGGGGCATGGGAACCTGGGTTTGGCATGGGAGCCCCCAGTTGGCCAAATGAGCAAGTCTGGCTATAGGGGATGGTTGAGGATACTCTCTTGGCAGTGAAGGGATGTCTGGTTGGGGAGGGCACCCTGCGCAGACTGCAATGGAGAGGGGGAGGCTCCTAGCATGGATAGTGGATATGGAAGGAGGGAAGGGGACAGGTCAGTGCCTGGGGGAGCTGGGTCCCCTGATTGTCCCACCGCCAAGGTACACACCCACATGCCACTGCCTGTATGTGAGATGGGACGGGGAAGTTCATTGCACTGCTTCTGACTCCAGCTCCTGTCCCTACCACCCAAAAAAGCGCCATTTCCTGGCCCCTCCTCCTACACTCTCCTCTCCATGCAAGTGCAGTCAGATACAGCTGTGTGCGCTGGGGCTGTGCTGAAGCGTCAGTGTCAGGAGAGGAGTGGAAAGATGTGGTTTGGTGGGGCAACATGTCCACCCCATCTCCTCTGTCCCAACCTCTAGCCCTGCTTGAAGGGGTTTGCTCCACTCCTGTGTTTTCTTATCAATAATGTTTTGCTCTAGATTCCTGTTTTCAAATTGGGGGGTGGGATGGGAGAGAAGGTGGGGGAGGTGGAAATGACAACGGAAAGAGCTCCTGCCTGGAAAATAGGAGGTTGCTCTATGGTCTGCCTTCCTCCCTCTTTCATCTCATTATTATGTGTTAGTTATGAAACATGGGTGAAAGTTAGAGGTTATTTAAAATAAAAAGCCTTCATACTTGTAAGTAGAGCCTTGTGCGGATACAAAATTAGCATGCGGATGGAGATACTGGTGGATATATAATGGAAATCTGCAGATTTGCAGGGCTTTTCCTGTAAGATGAAGCAGAATAATGCAGTTTCAGTGGATCACTGATAACTAGGGATATAAAATCCCATTTCACTGGCTAACCAGTTAAACATATTGTTTAACTTTCCAATGTGTCTGGGGGGCAGAAATGAAGGTGAACTTGCTTATGGTGGAGAGGAACATGGAGCTATAGCTTCATTTGGGATGGTGAAGTCAGGGCTTTTGCCCAACTGCTCTGCAAGGGATGGGGACGCTGGCCAGCAATGGGGTGCACTGCTTTTGGTGGGGTAGCACCTGACCTCATACCCAGCACTGACAGGCCAGGGTCAGGAACAGAGCAGAAAGATGCACCCTGTAATTACTTGCCTCTGGGCCCCCCCCTTGCCTGAAGTTGAACTGAAAGATGGTGTCTAGGACCCCCTCAAAGAGGCTAATAAATAAGAGCAGAAAAACCTACAGAGCAGGAAGCCTCACCAACTGCAGGCTGACATAGTAACCAAGTATTTGACTATTTGTTCCAGGAATGGCCATAGCCGGTTCTTGATGTAGTCTGTATCTTGAACCCCTGATTACTTGATGGTTCTACGAGCTTCCCTATAAGGGCAACTCTGACTTTTTCAGTCTTTGAAACTGAAAGCACTTAAATACACCTCCCCCGCCCCCATATGGCTCAGTTTCCCTGTATTTATCAGCTACCACCATATGAGCACACCTTTGAGATTCTGTGCACTAACTATTCTCCTTGCAGCTCTCTCAGATGGGGGTTTCTGCAGCATGGCCTCATCTGTTGGTTAACCCCCCATTACCTTGGCACCCTCAAGTGTGTGAGTGTCAGCATGGGCTAGTCCAGTCTGCTGTCAGCCCTGTTCTGTTTTTTCTTACATTGCAAAATGCAGCACAGAACGATCAAGTCCAAACAGCTAGCCTGGCAGGAAATTTCTAGAACTTGAGTCTGAGAAGCTATATTGCCCACCCCTCTACCAGCAGATATGTTCTTACATCTCTTAAAAGAAAGTGATAACTGCGTAAAGCCTTATAGATGAAAGAGCTCTGGAAAGGGCCTCCTATCAACATCCCAGATGACACTGAGTCCACACTCTGACCAAGGTCTGAGACCTTACAAGCAGATGAACTGGAAGAGATAGGGCAAGTTCCAAGGAGATTTAACCAAGACAAAGGGGAAAAAATAGACATCACAGGGGAGAACAGAATCTACCAAGAACTGCTGCTGACAGCAGGGGGAGAAGAGTTACTAAACAAAGGGTCAGTAGTCACTAAAGTGACTATGCTTCATAAGAATGGCCATACTGTGTCAGACCAAAGGTCCGTCTAGCCCAGTATCCTGTATGCTGCCAGTGGCCATGCCAGATGCCCCAGAGGAAGTGAACAGAACAGGGAATCATCAAGTGATCCCTCTCCAGTTATCCATTTCCAGCCTCTGACAAACAGAGATGAGGGAGAACCTTCCTACCCATCCTGGCAAAAAGCCACTGATGGACCTAACCTCCATGAATTTATCTAGTTCTTTTTGAAACTTGTTAAAGTCCTGGTCTTCACAACATCCTCTGGCAAGGAGTTCCACAGGTTGACTGTGCGCCGCATGAAGAAAAACTTCCTTTTGTTTGTTTTAAACCTGCTACCTCAGGGGTTTGCAACCTATGGCTCTCGAGCCAAATATGGCTTGATATGGAACCAAATATGGCTCTTTTGTCATTCTCAAAATACATGCAACTTTTTAAAGTAAAATAAAAAATTCCAAATTTTAAAAATACGTCATTACTCACGTAGCTTGAATGTGTGCATGAACCTGAATTCGACCAGTTATGATGTAAATTTCAAAGAAATGTGCAAAAAGATGCAGCAGCAGAAGTCCTGTTAAATAAGGTCTGCGTACATTTCATTTATGCCATTATTAATCATCATGTCAATTATCAATAATATTAAGTTGTATATTTTCAGTCATGCACATGGGCATTCTTATATGGCTCTTTTTTGACCACTTGTTATGAATTTTGATGTAGTTTGGCTCTTAGGTTTGAAAAGGTTGCTGTGCTACCTATTAATTTCATTTGGTGACCTCCCCTAGTTCTTATGTTATGGGAACAAGTAAACATCTTTTCCTTATTCACTTTTTCCACACCAGTCATGATTTTATAAACCTCTCTCATATTCCCCCCTCAGTTGCCTCTTTTCTAAGCTGAAAAGTACCAGTCTTTTTACTCTCTCTTCATATGACACCCGTTCCCAATCCTTAATCATTTATGTTGCACTTTTTTGAAACTTTACCAATGCCAATATATCTATTTTGAGACCACCTCTGCACGCAGTATTCAAGACGTGGACATACCATGGATTTATATAGAGGCAATAAGATATTCCTGGCCTTATTCTTTATCCCTTTTTTAATGATTCCTAACATGGTTTGATTTTCTGACTGCTGTTACACATTGAGTGAATGTTCTCAGAACTATTCACAAGGACTCCAACATCACTCTCCTGAGTTAACCCTCATCATTAGTCCCCATCATTTTGTGTGTATAGTTGGGATTATTTTTTCCAACGTGCATTACTTTACATTTAGCAACATGAAATTTAATTTGCCATTGTCACCTAGTAACTTAGTTTTGAGAGATTTTTTTTAAGCCCTTCACAGTCTGCTTTGGTCTTAGCTATCTTGAGCAGTTTGGTGGTATCTGCAAATTTTGCCACCTCCCTGTTTACTCCTTACTCCAGATCATTTATAAATAAGTTGAATAGGACTGGTTCCAGTATGGACCCTTGGGGGACACTATTAAGTTTCCACTCTCCACTCTGAAAACTTACCATTTATTCCTAGTAGGGATGTTAAATATCGGTTAATTGAATAGTCGAGTAACCTCATGAATTCTTATCAGTTAGTCGACTATTCTATAGTCCCTGTGGGCGGAGCCGGCAGCAACACGGGGTGCCAGGTGGGAGCTAGTCCAGAAGGAAAGCCAGTATAAAAACCAGTTCCTTTTGCGGACCAACTGCTTGTTGCCCTGTGCTGCCTCTGATAAAGCCTGCTAAAAAAATCTACTGGTTGGGGATAGGAGGAAGGAAGGAATGTAGTCTACAGCATTAACCTATAAGCTTTTGCTTATCAGTTAATCAACTAGACTACTATATCCCTAATTCCTACCCTTTGCTTCCTGTCTTTTATCCATGAGAGGACCTTCCCTTTTATCCCATGACAAGTAACTTTACTTAAGAGCCTTTGGCGAGGGACCTTGTCAAAGGTTTTCTGGAAATCAAAGTATACTATATCCACTGGATCCCCTATGTCTACATGCTTACTAGTAGATTAGTAAGGCATGATTTCCCTTTACAGAAACCATGTTGACTTTCCACCAACAAATTATGTTCATCTGACCATTTTATTCTTTACTATAATTTCCACTAATTTGCCCAGTACTGACGTTAGACTTACAGTCTGTAATTGTCAGGATCACCTTAGAGCCCTTTTAAAATGTTGGTGTCACATTAGCTATCTTCCAGTCATTAGGTACAGAATCTGATTTAAAGGATAGGTTACAAACCACAGTTAATAGTTCTGCAATTTCACATTTAAGGTCGTTTACAAATCTTGGGTGAATGCCATCTGCTCCCAATGACTCGTCACGGTAAGTTTATCAATTTGTTACAAAACCTCAACTAATGACACCTAAATCTGGGACAATTCCTCAGATTTGTCACGTAAAAAGAATGGCTCATGTTTGGGAATTTCCTAAAATTCTCAGCCATGAAAACTGAGGCAAAGAATTAATTTAGTTCCTCTGCAAGATAAGGTCATTGGAGTACTCCTTCAGCATCTCAATCATCCAGTGGCCCCGTTGGATGTTTAGCAGGCTTCCTGCTTCAGATGTACTAAAAAAATCCCATTTTGCTATTACTTTGAGTTTTTGGCTAGCTGTTCTGCAAACTCCTTTTTTGGCTTTTCTTATAGTTTTACACTTAATTTGGCACAGTTTATGCTCCTTTCTATTTTCCTCACTAGGATTTAACTTCCACTTTTAAAAACAATGCCTTTTTCTCTCTCACTGTTTCTTTTACTTGATTATTAAGCCACTCTTTTTTTTTTTTTGTTCTCTTACTGTGTTTTTTAATTTGGGGTATACATTTAAGTTGAGTCTCTATTATGGGGTCTCTGAAAAGTTTCCATGTAGCTTGCAGGGATTTTACTTTTCGTACTGTACCTTTTAATTTCTGCTTAACTAAATTCCTCATTTTTGTGTAGCTGCCCTTTCTGAAACTCAACTCCACAGTGCTGGGCTGTGGAGATGTTCTTCCCACCACAAGGATGTTAAATTTTATTACATTATGGTCACTATTTCCAAGCAGTCCAGTTATTGTATATTTACCTCTTGGACCAGATCCTACGCTCCACTTAGGATAATATCAAGAATTGCCTCTCCCTTTGTGGGTTCCAGAACCAGCTGCTCCAAGAAGCAGTCATTTAAGGTGTCAAGAAATGTTTTCTCTGCATCCTGTCCTGAGGTGACGTGTACCCAGTCAGTATGGGGATAGCTGAAATCCCCCACTATTATTGATTTTTTTTGTTTTGATAGCCTCTATCTCCCTTAGCATTTCATAGTCACTATCTCGATCTTGATCAGGTGGTCAGAAATATATCCCTACTGCTATATTCTTATCATTAAAGCATGGAATTACTATCCATAGAGATTCTATGGAATATTTTGGTTCATTTAAGAGTTTTACTTCATTTGATTCTATATTTTCTTTTACTATACGTGCCACTTCCCCACCACCACAACCTGTTCTGTCTTTCCAATACATTTTGTACCCTGGTATGACTTTGTACCAATGACTGTCCTCATTCCACCAAGTTTCTGTGATGCCTATCATATCAATATCCTCCTTTAATTCAAAGCACTCTAGTTCACCCATCTTATTATTTAGACTTCTAGCATTGTGTATAAGCACTTTTAAAAATTTGTCACTATTTATCTGTCTGCTTTTTCCTGATATGTTCGACTGTTTTTCATCTGATTGTTTCTCATCTTACCCATATTTTATCATCTTCATCCTCTCTCCTCCTTACTAGAACATAGAGAATCTCTATTAATAGACCCTCCCTAAGAGGTCTCTGTCCAATCCACGTGCTGTTCTGCACCCATCTGCTTTCCCCTCAGCCCTTAGTTAAAAAACTGCTCTATAACTTTTTTAATGTTAAGTGCCAGAAATCTGGTTCCATTTTGGTTTAGGTGGAGCCCACCCTTCCTATATAGACTCCCCCTTTGTTACCCACCACTTCTGTTTTCTTGGGGAACCAGAGCATGGCCACCTGTCAGCCCTGTGCCCTTGGGGAGCCAGGGAATGATACTCATGGAAAACAATCCCCCCGCCCCCAGGCCTGTACTTGAATCACAGAAAAAGCAATGAAAAGGCAGGGGAAGACGCATCTAAACTCCTCCAGACAAGGATGACAGAATTAAGGAAACACCCCAGCCTCATCTGCATTGAAGATAGAACAGAGAGACATCTCCATTAGCACACAGAATGGAGAACTGCTCTTCCAAAGCAGGAACCACACTGAACTATGGGATACCGAAAGCACAGAAGCACTGCCTGATGGGAAATCTCTGCTTCAGATGCTAATGCACCCAGGCCTGCTCATACCCAAATTACTCATTATCAGACCAATTCTAGTAATGGATCCTATTGATATCCAAAATACTGAAACTGACCAGTTGCATTGTGAGCTCATTCAAGGAACATCACCAATAACCAGGTGTGATCAGTCTCTATTGTCTCACCTTTGTTTACCCATAAACAAATCCTGTGTTCGCCTAGAACTATTGTCCTATCCCTATAAAAACTCCTACCCTTGCCCAAGAAAAACTGTTCTGATACCTGGATTTAAACTGCATCCGTTCCATTGAGACTTTTTCATCTCCTTTCTGATCATGCTGGGGGCCTCTGCTCATCTCCTGCCCTCCTGACCCCCAATCAGTGCAAGCTCCAGCGAGTGAGTGAGTCTCCCTCCCTGCCCTATGTAAACTGTTATATGGTTAGCTAGCCCTAATATTTGTAATCAGTTTCAAGTTACATACATACACGCTTATATTCACTACCCAGAAATAAATAACTTTCATTGTTAAGCTGGTTATTTCTCTCTCGCTCATTCTGCTTCCCCATTCACTCTGCAACAACACTTCTTGTACCCAAGCTCTAGATCTCTGTAGTGCCCAAAATCCTGTGGGGTTTGCTCATCGTGTGGTTTACCAGCAAATGATTTGTGCTGTGAAAGTGGGGATAGGGAGGTGCAGAACCTGGGGGCATGAGGATGGCCGCTTAAAGTGCTGTTCAATCCTGCCCACTGAGTCCAAAGGCACATGAGTGTGCAGTATAGCATTGCTGTTAAACCCAGCCTGCTGAGTCCAGGAACATATAGGGGTCAGCTTGTGAGTGCGGATTACCCAGTCCTCTCAGACGTGCTCTGTTAGTGGGTGAGAGTGTCTGTGTCTTTCTAAAGTGGGAAGAACCCCATCCTGAGGAACATAGTTTCTGCAGGAGAACTCCATTGGAAGGGGGAATTGGCAGCAGGGAGAATCAGCTCCATATGAGAGCACAAGTAGCACAAGCAGCACACTGATAGAATTGTTAGCCTCCCCTCCTCCCTCAGAGTATTGGGCAAATCTGGTAACACCTTTCCCAAAAGTTTCTCTAGCTCCTAATAAATTGAAACCTCTCCTCCCTACACCATCGTCTCATATATGCATTGAGACTCTGAAGTTCTGCCTGCCTACCTGGCCCTGTGTGGGGAACTGGAAGCATTTCAGAGAACGTTACCAATTAGGTCCTGGATTTCCATCTCTTTCCCAGCATCCTAAATTTGGTCTCCAGAACCTCTCTCTTACCCTTCCCTATGTCACTGGTACCTACATGCACCATGACCACTGGCTCCCCAGCACTACACATAAGTCTATCTAGATGTCTCGAGAAATCCACAACCTTCGCACCAGGCAGGCAAGTCACCATACGGTTCTCCCAGTCATCACAAATCCAGGTGTCTATGTTTCTAATGATCGAATCCCCCATTACTAACACCTGCCTTTTCCTAATGACTGCCATCTCCCTCCCCCCCCCCCCCACTCCCTCGTGTGAGAGGATACCATAACATCATCTGGAAGGAGGGTCCCAACTACGGGCTGGTTTCCCTCTGCTCCAGTTGTATTGTTCTCTTTCCCTGAGTCTTTCACCCTCCTCAACAGCTCAGGTTCCCTGGATCAGTAAGTGACCATGGTGTCTTTATTACTCAAATCTGGAGAGTGTATTGTCAGGGGTATGGAGTGGAAAGGAATATAGATTAGACAAAGCTTTCAAAGCCAGCCTTCAGCCATACTGGCATCTCAAAGCTGCTCTGCACTTCTGCTTCAGGAACTTCAAAACAGTTTGTGTCAAGCTGGTGCTTGAACTGGGAACCTGAGAAACTGAATACCGAAGCTGTAGGGCCAATTCCAATAGAAAAGCCTTCAAATGGTTCTCAGCCTTTCCTTGGTTTCCATATAAAAGTCCATATACAGCCTTTCTCCAATTTACGAACCAGTTACGGACCAAGCAATTGGTCGTAACTCAGTTCGTTCGTAAATCGGACCCCACTGAGTTACACACTACCACGCTGTTCATAAGCGCGGATCGCGTTTGTAACTCGGGGTCCACCATTTACGACAGCTTTGGTCGTAACTGTGAACGGTCGTAGTCGACCGTTCGCAACTCGGGGACCGGCTGTAAATAGAACAAGCCCAGGGAAGGTTCCTCACAAAGGCGCTTGACCAAGGTATTCACAGACAAACTCTTCTAAGAGGCACGCTATTTGAATCCTGACTGCTTCAATGCCATCAGGGCCTAACAGCTGAAGTGTGTGGAACTAACCAGAACTGCAGTTGCTACTCAGAATGATTTATACCACTGGCCCCACTCTTTTTAAAAATAAACTTACCAACCTTAACTATTATGCCCCTACAAAACAGTGAAAAGCTCCTCATGGTAAAACTGAAGACTCAAATGTTGATGTTTTTTAATCACAATAGACCAGCAGTTCCCAACCTTTTCCAGAAGGGGACCCATTTTGACAATTCAGGAAGACTTGGTGACCCAGGGCAATTCAAAAAAATGTGTGAATGGCTCCTTAAGAGCCACCTGGGGAGACACATGGCGACCCATATTTGGGTCCCAACTCATAGGTTGGGAAACCCTGCAATAGACTGACAGAGACTGGGTGGGGTCAAGGCCATAGCACATATACTGTCAAGTCTGACTGTTCAGACCTACTAGCAAGCATGTGGCCCCAGCAGAGACCAGCTTTTAGCACCTTGGCTTTCCATCGAAAGCAGGGGTGGCCAACCCATTACAGATAAAGAGTCAAAATAGTGGTGGATACGGCGCAAAGAGCCAAGGGAAAAAAATTGCCGAGCCCAAAAAAAAAGGCCCATGCTGCCGCGTTTGGTCGGGGGCGGGGGGGCAGCCACCGCCCTTTTAAGAGCGGAGCAGGCATTGCCCTTTTAAGGCGGCCATTTTGAAGTCTGCACAGGCTGCCGCAACTCCTGCTCTGTCTCTTTCAGACAGAAACACACTACCCCATGTGAGGCTCCATATGCACAGTCCTTTAGAGAAACAAAAAGTTAATTTCAGGTGAAAAATTATGTTGTAGTTTTGAGACAACTCTTTGTGAAAAATCAACCAGCTCTATTACACATTCAGAACAGGTTGTCACCTAACGTAGCATGACATTGTGTGATTATGTTGGTAACTACAGACTGATGAGTTACCAATATCTTTCAAATGCAGCACATTTCCAAAACCAACTGGATAACTTCCATCAAGGCTGCAGTCCAGTGCAAGGATTAGTGCCTGCTAGCTCACTGCCATACAACAGGGATCGGCAACCAACAGCACGCATGCCACTTCTGACCCGCAAGCTGATTTTCAGTGGCACGTGGGAGAGAGTTCAGCCCCACTCCTCTTCCCTCACGCAGCTGCTGGAGAGTGCTCCCTTCTGCTGGCAGCAGGAGCGGCCCTAGACAAGCTGCCGGCAACTGGCGCCCTAGGCGAAACGCACGATCAGCGCCCCCACCTCCAAAGCCTTCAACGGCCGTTTATCTTGGCGCCTTAGGCCACCGTCTAGTTCGCCTGTATTGACAGGCTGCCACTGGCTGGCATCAGTTTAGGCTGTGGCGGGAGGAGGCAGCGCTGGGACTGAGGCTCCTCAGTGGCACCTCAGCTGGGACCAGAGGTGCTGCTGCCGTGGCCATACAATCCAGGGCCAGCCCTGGCCCACCACAGCGGGGCCTCCAGAGCCGGCCCTGGATCACATGAGCTGTGGCAGCTAGGGTTGCCAGATGGTTTAACCAAAAATACCGACCCCCCCCAAAAAAAAGCCCAAAACACTGGGGAAAAAATTCTGTTGGGGGGGGGGGGGGGAGACCAAAGTTGTTGAGCCAAACAAACAAACAAACAAATAAATAAATAAAATAAAAATAAAAAAAGCATTAAAACAGCATGGCCCTTTTAGTGCATGCAGAGTCAGAATAGGGATAGGAACAGGGGAGCGGCTGAGCACTAAGACCCAGGGAAGGCATTGCTTCCCCTTGGTCTTTAGGCATTTGGCCGGCAACCATTTTGTTTTCTTGATCAAGCCAGAATGCAGCTTCCTTGCGGAACCAGGTAAGCAGGGGGTCCAGGGGCGGGGGTGTCCGGGGTGGGGGGGGGGGAGGCCGGGGGCTGGGCCCAGTTGCCGAGTGTGTCGTAGGATTGCCAGGTGTCTGGTATTTTCGCCTCGTGGCGGGGGGGCCAAAAAAACAGAAAATACTGGACATTTTAGGAGAAGCTCATTCAGCTGCCAGTTCCTGGGGCTTTGAAAGAGGAGGGATGCATGCCTGCAGGGCAACAGAGATCAAAACACTGAACAGATCAGGGCAGGCATTGTGGGATACTGAAAAAGCCAGTTCTGTCTACAAGACCAACAGCAGTGTCTAGCAGAGAGAAAGACAACAGGGGAAGAAATTTTTTGTTGCTCAAACTAGGTCTTTTCCCCAACAAAAGTCGCATTGTAATGTGTATGCATCACTGTTTTGTCTCCAAAAGGCAATGGTAGTGTTAACGTAGCCGTCAGCACCAACTACTATAGCTCTAATTTTGACTGCACTGGCATTTCAGCCCTCATCCAAAACCCAATATAGATTAGACACAAAGACTACATCACCTGGACCCAATGAATGTTTTGGAGTTAACTGTTGTCAGAATTCTCCTGGCATTGCAGCCCAAACTACTACACTGTCTCCCGCTCAGAGGCCTCACAGTAAACAGAGGGATTGCAGAAACAAAACTTGCAGCACTCACAAAATACAAACAACAACAACAACAACATCTATTATCACTTACTAAATCCTTCAACCCCCGTAAACCATCCTACTGGAATTAGGTAATAGAACCTACACAGACTTCCCTGTAATTAAACCATGGCTCTATTTCCTTTAACTGTTTCAATGTATGAACGGTCAACTCTTTATAGGTTTAGCAGGTATTTTTCACAAGCCTAGGGAGTGGCAACTGTAGTGTAAGATTTATAGGGTGCTGCTAGAGGTGGTGGTAAATATTAGCTAATGCAACATTTTAGCTAGAACTACAGACCGATGTCGTCTCACTTACGTAAGTAAATAATGAACAAACAATTAATTTATAACATTTGTTAAAATTATACGCCCTATACCGCATGTGATGAAAAGCTGAGGGTCTCTAGAATTCTAACAGATTAGGATGAGTCTCAAAAAGTTTGCCAGTCTCTCTCTCTCTCTCTCTCTCTCTCTCTCTCTCTCTCTCTCTCTCTCTCTCTCTCTCAAACTGGAACAAAGATGCATGAAGAACCTGAATCTTTCCTTTTGATGCCTGTATAGGTAACTGAACTATTACAATAGAGATGTACATTAGCAATTCATGCATTGAAAGTAACTGACATTATTCATATAGGTTACACCTATAAACTGGTATAAAAGAAGGAGGAAAACAATTGTTTTTTGTACTGAAGATCATTAGCCTAATTTAAAAATCACTGATTAAGAATTAGGATGTGTGTAAATCAGGAATGACTACAACGTAGCTTGTGAGCCACATGCAGCGCTTTTTACAGTTACAGTTTAACTACTCATTTACCATGTTAATTAACTAGCATAGCCTTAAGCAATGTAAGAACAAGTTATAAAAGGGAAAAACCATTATTCTAAAAAATTTCAAGTTCTCTGCTCACCCATAGATTTTATTTTTAACTTACAGCAAGAGTGCCTAGGAAACACACTTTTAGAAGATAATAAAATCAATTCAATAAGTAATAGATGTTTTAATGTAGCAAACCAAGGGAATTTTCCAATATCAGTATTTTTACCTCCCCATGACACTGTTCTTATGAAACAGAAATTATGTGCTATATACAGCTTCATTTTAATTATGCCTCTTCACAAGAAATGGTTCACGTGATGTACGAAGTTATTTTGAACTATTGTATAGCTAAATGAAGTTACTCGCCTTGTGCAGTAACAATGGTTCACTGAGATGTGTCTCCCTACGGCTGTTCTCCCCTAGGTGTGTCTGTGTCCCTTTGCTGCTGATCAGAGAACTTTGGTAGCAGTCTGTCCCACCTGTGCACATGCTGGTCCCCTGCTGCCACAAAGCTAACTCATATAACATAAGAGCTAGAGGACAAAAAATTAAATTAATAGGTAGCAGGTTTAACACAAACAAAAGGAAGTTTTTCTTCATGCAGCGCACAGTCAACCTGTGGAATTCATTGCCAGAGGATGTTGTGAAGACCAAGACTTTAACAAGATTCAAAAAAGAACTAGATAAATTCATGGAGGTTAGGGTCCATCAATTACTATTAGCCAGGATGAGTAGGAATGGTGTCCCGAGCCTCTCTCGGGGGCTGGGAATGGGTGACAGGAGAGGGACTGCTTGATGATTTCCTGTTCTGTTCACTCCCTCTGGGGCATTTGGAATTGGCCACTGTTGGAAGACAGGTTTCTGGGCTGGATGGACCTTTGGTCTGACCCAGTATGGCCGTTCTTATGCATGTACAGGTAATCCCTCCTCAGTTCCCTACCACAGAGAGAATTAGTAATAGAGAGGTAGCTGTGTTAGTTTTTCCTTTTGTTTTAGCAAGATCAGACAATGTAGCACTTTAAAGACTAACAAGATGGTATCTGAGGAAGTGGGTCTGGCCCACAAAAGCTCATCACCTATTAAACCATCTTGTTAGTCTTTAAAGTGCTACATAGTTTTTCCTTTTGTTAACAGAGAGAATTAGTATAACTCCAACGTAGTGAGGAGTAGGGTAGGTCACAGAGCACTCATAGGGACACACAATCTCAAAGAACCATTACTGTACAAGGCAAGTAACAACTTCAAGTAGTACCCCTATGAATGCTCCACTGTAGGTAACTCCCAAGCAGTGTTCATCACTAGAGGTTGGAACTTCAGAGAGTCAAGTCTGATATGGATGATAGTACTGCGGCACCAAATTTGGCATCTGCAGCAGAATCCCTTGGATGACAGTGTTCTGCAAAAGGTGTGTGCATCTTTATGTTGCTATTTTGTTGAGACACTTTATGTATGGGTCTCAACAAAGATGCTAATTATCTCACCTATTACAAAGATAGCTTCCCCAATTATCACCCCTAATGTCATTACCTCACAGACACTAACCTTCCCCCCTCGCCCCCCACTCTGTTCTAAAATTTGATTTGTCAATTTTATGTGTGTTCACTTTTTTTGATTGTATCTCTTTGGTATATACGGTCGTGCCAATTTTCTTCCACAAATGGATCTGAGGGAGTGGGTCTGGCCCACGAAAGCTCATCACCTAATAAACCATCTTGTTAGTCTTTAAAGTGCTACATTGTGCTGTCTTTTGTTTCAGTCAGATCTTGTCATACTAGGTTGCAATTACATCGAGACAGGAGAAATCTGGGTTGTGGGAAGAGATTTGCTATGCCTTTGAGAAATTTCTCCATAATCATGAGAGAGAAGACTGAATATCCTTCAACCTGATGGTGGAAGGTGGCAATTGCTTCTAGATGAACCTTTAGTGAACTAATAAAAAGGTCCCCATTTCTTGAGAGTCAACAGGTCCTCTAGAATCACAGGCAGGATGGATAGATTAGGGATGGCACCAGAGCTGGAAACTTCCATTTCTGTAGCTCAGTAGAGCAAGTAGCTCCTTTTCTACTATGGAATAACAATAGCTACTCTACCTCCTCAGAGTCAGTATGTGCTGGAACCAGGAAAGAGCCAGGCTTTGATAGCTGCAGAATTTGCCGATTGGGATGGAGTGCATATTTCTTGTTCTGCAACAGAAGGTAAGGAGTGACTGGAAGAATCACTGGTGGATATAGTGCCAGCTGTGATAGGTAAGGGTACCACATGTGTCTGAGCCAAGTGAGAGCAAACAGTATGATGTCTGCTCTCTGTTTTCACTTTCAGCAGGACTTTCAATATTAAGTGGAACAGGAGAAAGGGTGCCATTTAAGGAGAGCCTCTCTCATGGTGTTGTCCAAACCCCTCTATGGAGATTTTTTGTTCTGGTAAATGAATAGCTCTTCAGTGGACGTCTTCCACTGTCAAAATATGTCATGGAGTACCAACAAATCTCTCCCACATTAGCGATCATGTGGGAATTTACAGTTGAAACTGCTGTGTGGTGTATTCCCGATAAGTAGGCTGCTGATATTCAGGTATTTTAGGAAAATGTACTAGTTCCACAGTCTTAAGAGTGCTTCTACGCAGAAGAAGGTGTAAGACTTGGGGCCTTCCTGATCATTTATGTAATACATGGAGTCTATATTGTCCATTATGACCCTTGTGAGCATGTCTTTCATCAGTGGGAGGAAGTGAGCATACCTGTTTCTGACCCCTGCATTTGAGCAGGTTAATATGGAGGCATGTCTCAGCTGGAGACATCTGCCTGGCATTGTGCAACCACTGAGATGCACCCTCCCCCACTCCCATCTTCTGAGGGATTCATTAGTCATCAGTAGATATGGGCAAGGCTGAACAAATGGATCCTATACAGCAGTGTTTCTCAAACTGTGGGTCCTGACCCCCCGGGGGGTTGCGAGCAACTTAGAGGGAAATTGCAAAGAACTTAGAGGGGGGTCGTGAGCAACTGAGAGGCTGGTTGCAGCAATGTAGAGGGGGGTCGTAAGCAACTGAGAGGGGAGCCGCGGTATCACAAGTTTGAGAACCCCTGCTATACAGACATTTACTGTATCCTCCACCAGTCCAAGGATTTCTTGACCCTGGTGGGCACTGATAGTCATGTATGTTGTCTCTACCCTGTAAACCAAACCATGCCTGGAGACATCTTATGTGTACTCTGCAGAAGCAAATAACCAATGTGACTGAAGTCATTTATCCCAGGAGCTGGAGGCAATGTTTGGCCAAAATCTGGGGTCTGGATTGTTCTGCCTCTATCAATAAGGAGAGACTGAGAAATCTATGATGCGGGAGGAGTACTTTTGCCCAAATGGAGTCAAAGTCAGCCACTTTATACCAGTGTTCATGTTGATTTTCATTCATTGCTCGGTAGGCCCAGATTCTAAAAACAGGTCCAGTGTGGACTGAGTGACTCACTGGTGCTCTACAAAAGACTAAGCCCTGATAAGGCAGTCACCCAAGAAAGGATAAATCATGAGCTCTGAGCATGTAAGTGGGCTGCCACTACCAAGAGGACCTTGGAGGATACATTGGGGGCAATAACAGGTAAAAGGGAGTGCCTCATATTAACAGTGATCTTGACAGATTATGAACCTAAGTGGCCTAGGTACAACTGAGATGTGAAAAATAAGCATCTCTGAAGTAAGAGCCAGTCTTCTTTTTGTAACACTGGAATGATCATGGATAATATGACCATCTTTAACTTCTGAGCAGTGATAAACTTGTTGAGTGCTCTGAGATCCAGCAGGGGTCTCCAGCCCCTCTTTTTCTTCAGGAAGTAACAAGAGTAGAAGTCTCTGTCCCTTAGATGTGCGGGCACTGGATCTGTGGCTCTAACCCTGAAGAAGTGTTTAACTCCTGACATAGCAGGCTCTCCAAAGCAGGAAAAGGAAAAAGAAAATGGGTTTTTACAAGGAAGAGAGAGGCGAAATAGATGTAGGTTTCCTTCTTGGATTATCTCCAACACTAATTTGTTGGGTATTGCATGTTCCCAGGTACTTGCAACAGTGTAAAATAACCTTGAAAGGGATGGGTGGGGTTTTCCAGCATGAAATGAGGGTTTTCTAGAAGCACTTTGACAAACCCATCAAAATCTCTCTCTGGTGGAGATCTAAAAGGAAGTTTGCTGAGATGCCAACATTTTTGATCTGGAGAACCTGGGCATTTTCCTCTGAAATTCATACACTCTGAGTATATTGAAACAGATACTGGAATGAGTATTGAAATGAATATTATGAGCAAGAGTTGAAGGTGGCTGTACTTTCTTTTGTACTCAGGTGTATAGATCCTGAGGGGGTCAAAGAGTGGCTGTTGAATCTTAATCTGTGGAAGGCAACATCAGTCTTGTTTGAACCTCCTTGAAGAAGCTGGAGAGATGAAGCCATGAGGCTCATCTCATCACAATGGCAGTTGAAATAGAATGTGCCCCTGTATCAGCTACATCAAGTGCAGACTGAAGAGTTTCTGCCATCAGTTTTCCCCTTGTTAATCAAGGATTTAAATTGGTCCTTGTGAGAATAGAGGAGTAGTTCATTAAAAGAACTAAGTTTCATATGGGTTTGATAGTCTCATTTAGCCCAGAAGGCTTGATAGTTAGCTACTCTGACTTAAACCGAGGAGTAGGCCTTCTTGCTAAACAAGTTCAGATGCTTCCAATCCCAGTTATAAAGGGTGGAAGTGATGTTGGTGACTTTGAGAATTAATTGCATCCACAATAATCAAACTGAGAGTCAGGTGTGAGAACAGGAATTCCATGTTCCTTGCTTATCCGCCTTCATACGAGTTGGTGGGAGAGACATGGGGGTGGGCAGAACCCAGTAGAGCTTCATTAACAGAAAGCCCCACTCTGAAGAAGGTGGAGGAATGCAAAATGTCCACTAGTTTGTGATCTGACTCAGACACCTCTAGCTAAGGGATTTGGAGTGATTCTGCCACTCTTTGTGCCAAGTCCTGGAACTGTTTACAGTTGTCCATTGATGGCAGAAGGGGTATCGTGTCATCTGGTAATAGTGATGAGAAGGAGGGTGGAAGAGTGTCCTCCCCCAACTTTAGCCTCCAATTCCTCCCTTCCCTGCTCAGCAAATTGAGGCCCTCAAGGCAGCAGCTGAAGGAGGGTACTGTCTTGGCTGCTGGTAGGCCATATCAGCAGAGATGAGGGCCTATTGCCTTTGAGCCTGCAAGCATCGCCATTATCATAGAAAGTGTACCAGTGACTGGCACCATGGTTGGCACCGGTCCAAACCAGGGAGGCTATGGGTCAGAGAGCTGGTATGCCCAGATCCATAATGAAACTGGGCTCTGTATGGCGGGCAAGAAGAGCATTGGGAAGGTAGGTCCTCTTGGCTACTTTCTAACTCTAACAATAAAAAGGGTGATGCATGGCAGGTTGTTGGCAAGCCAATGGCTCTGGGTGAACACAGTACTAGGACCCTAGAACTGAGCAGAGGAGAATCAGTGTCAGAAACACAGACCTGATAGTAGGGCATATTAATTGACAGTACTAATGTTGACAACCATACCAACAGAGCCTTCCCTGGGTAGGATCTTCTCTGTTTCTCACATTCCTGTGGTACCAATGCCTCTTTGCCTGTGTCCATCAGGTCTGTAGGCATTCTGACTTGCCCTCTCAGTTTAATATTGTGTGCGCCCTAGGTACCAGATTTAGATATCATCTGTACTGATGGAACTGAAGCTACCAACCAAGCCAGGGATCATTTTCAGCTTGACCGAGGCTTGCTATGGGGATTCATAGACTTTTTTAAAGATGCTTCAGAGGGTAGCCGAGTTATTCTGTACAGGACAAACTTAAAAAAAAATAAATGGTCTGGTAGCATTTTATAAACTAACAAAACATGTAGGTGGTATCATGAGCTTTCGTGGGCACAGCCCACTTCTTCAGATAACTGGAGTTTTGAGTTTAGGATGTGCATTCCCAAAATAAACAGGGGAGAAAGGAGGAGGGGGAGAAGAAAGAGGGAGGGGGCAGGAAACAAGGAGCAGAGGGCATGAAAATATCAAAGGGAAAAACAGGAAGGCAGAACTGGGAATCAGTGAGCACCTGAAAACTGGGTAGTTAAAACAAAGCAGATAAGAATCAAAGTCAATAGACAGTACCCTTCCTAACAGAAATCTACAGAAAGAGTTGTTTGCACCTTCATTGAATGTTAGGTTGATAGTGTTCCAATCATCCCTCATCAGGATTGAGGCCATTTGCTGTACAAGTGCACAATAGATTCCTTACATCTGAAGCACTTTTTGAAGGGCATACCCTTATCCATGGGAAGGGGCCCACAAAAGACAGACTACTTTTCTCTTTTATTTAACAGGCCAAAATAAAGTATAAAGAAAGCAAAGAAAATAGCCTTCTGGCAGATGAGGAGCAGTGCATACATAGGTGGGGTGGACCGATACTAAAGGTCCCCAATCAGCAGAGCAGTGGAGTGTCCAACAGGACACTACTCGAAGAAGAGCTAAGGTTTAACTCTACTGTGCTGCAAGTTAAACTATAATAGAAGCATAAGTACTAATTCTCATATGCTGTTTAGAAAGTTAAGCACTCTGATCAGTTACAAGAAGATCTGAACTTTTAAATCAGATGCAGAGGGTCAATGCATTATTATCCAAGAGACAATTTCATTCAGATGTCTTATATTTACAAGGCTGAAGTTAGAAATGTTGCTGTCCTAAATGCATTTTAGTCAATTAATATGAGTCTGTTCTAGCTTCTCATCTAATAATAATCATACATTAATGGAATAGATTTTTCTTCATTTGTTCAGTTGAACCACTATTATTTGCAATATTCTATACATATCCAATTTAAATACAACAAACCTTGCACAAAAGAGGAGGAAATTCAAGTCACAGGTAATGATGAACTACCATATGAGTTTCTACAAATTATCTCCTTACCATTAAAGGAAGAGCACCTATTTGCAAGTGATGAAGTCGAGGCGGTGCATGGTAGTGTGCCAAGTGAGGGTGCAATGGGCCTGGTGGATATGTAGCTGCAGCCACTCCAGCTTCGATTCCCAGTTCCCTGTCACATAAGCAAAATTAACATTTTAATCTAGTTATTTTTGCCCTCTAGCTGTATCTCCACTGCTTTGGAAATTTATATCATGGCTTCTAAACACATACACAAAAGGCATTTTATATAAAATATGAATTTTTAAATAAATATTTTCCATTAAATCAGTTCTGTAATCCCATTGTTGATTCAATTAACGTGTTGTGACTAAACAACCGAATTAAAAAAATAAATAAATCAGTAAAAATAAAATTATAAAATATCAGTACAGACTTGACTTAGAAATCATTGTTGTGATGAACAACTATTATGGATTTGGAATCCTATGTTTTCATAAAATATGCCCTCTTCAGTTCATCAAAACATTGTGGTTACAGGAAGTAGCACAATGGACTTGAGCCATTATCTTACATCAAGGTAGTAAAGTTCTAATTCTCAGAGCTATCTAGCCACTGAAAACCACAGGTTCTTAGGAGGAAAATTCATGTAACACCATTAACAGAAAAACCAATTACCAAGTTCCAGGTTTGGTAGTTTGAGTAGACCAAGTTCAGAAGTTAAAAGTTCAGTTAAAGTCTGTTTTACTGTGTCAGATTCAAAGTTTTAAATTAAAAATTCAAATACAGGTAAGAGATTGTCTTTGAACTTAAAGCTCAAAATGTCTGCACTTGAAAATTCAAAAGAATGTTTTCTGTAGAAATTGTTTTTTGACACTACATATGAGTTTTGAACTCGTATTACCTGGAGTAACTGGCACCAAAACATACAACTGTATAAGCACTTAAAATGGTAAATATTTGCTAGCATTTATAAAAGCAAACTGGAAACATTTAAATTGGCTAATAGCAAAAAATGGCATTTTACAGAGCTATCCATCTGAACACATTTTATCCTGCATATGTACTTAGCAATTTGTTAAATCAAATCACAAACATTATCAAGATATTCTTAGGATGAAAGGTCATATAGCAAATGCCAATAAATGGGCACCTACCAAGTCATATGACACTAACGAGGAATTAAGAGTACTGACCAGGCAGACCTCTCTGGAGCTTGTCGAGGATGCGAGGACATTGTCTGAGGCACGTGAATATGGTGCCCGTGACCATAGTTGGGATGCATTCTGTGAGGATGCGGAGGAGGCCGTTCATGTGCACGTCTAAGAGATAGAATACAAAACAGCACCAGTTCAAGCCACAATGATTCAACCTTTATCTGGCAGACATGGACTATAGAAAGAAGTCTTCAACATACGGTTAAACACTTTTGCCTATCTAAAATCCAATTGCATCATTATATGCCAAGACCCAGAGACATTTGCAACCGAAAAATCATCCATACTATTAATCTTCAGCTTCCTGGTAGATTAAGGTACTCAGGTATTCAGATGAAACAATACTTCTGTTTTCTAAAATAAAAGGCAGCAATTCCTATTAATTCTGTGGTGTCCAACCAGTTCCGAAGAAATAGCCACTATAGTGGCTATTGCTATAGCGACCAAATAGCCACATACGGCTAGTGTGTTGGACACCACGGTCTTAAATGATCATTCTGAGCTCATTCTCTCTTAGTCCACATGATAGGAGTTTCTCCATGGAACAGGTAAACAAATAGCACATGAAGTTTTTGTATAATGTATTCTAAGGAACAGTTTGTTGTAATTCATCAGCTGATATTTCCAAAAGTCATGGAAAAATTTTTAAAACTTTAAAAGCTTTGAAGTACACAACTCTATGGAAAGTAGCAAGTATAGGTTTACTCTTCATTTTATTTTTCTGTCAGTTTAGAAACTTGTGTTTTCCCAAAGCAAAACATTGGGTGAATGGCTACATATCCTAATCAACCACTGGCAGCATTCTCTTGACAGATTATGCTTTTTGCAGATGGCTTACCTCTCGGTAGCTGCCTAACTCCATAAATTTCTAGCACAGAGGACTTTCTCCAAGAAGGCTACCACTAACCTGTACTTTATCTCGACAGGTATTGAAAGATTTTTGTACTACTCTAGAAGAATGACACAAGAACACTGCCTAGTCAATAGAAAATTCGGTAAACAACACTGGATTTAACTAAAAGTTCTATTCTCAACCTTCTCACAGAGTGGCACAATCAGACTATCACAATTATTTGATTATTGCTAAAGTAACTGACAATCAGCAGACAAACTGCTCTCTCTAAAAAACAAAACTTGATAATGACTACCAGAATGTCTTTTTATGGTTGTGGCCAAAAATCATCTTTGAGAAACATCATTCAGCGTTTTAAAATAAGATTAGATATATTTTAAAAAGCTATGGTTTAATCCATCTTCTAGGAGAAATTCTATGACCTGTGTGTATGGGGGAAGGTCAGGCTTGATGGTCACTGTGGTCCCCTCTGGCCTTGGAATCTATGAGACCCAATGCTCATTCCCTTCCTTCATGGGCCAAGAAGAGAATGAGATTGCCTGCAGTATCCTCAGAAACACTCATTACCCTTGTAACTCAATCACATAACAGCAGCCCTTGCATCAGGTCTTTAGCCATCTATCTGCACAGGTCAGGAAGGAATTTAATGTCCCCCAACACACTACTGGCCAGATGTATTTTGGATGTTGTGTCAGTTTATATTTTATGGTTTGTTTGGGTTTTGTTTTGTTTTTGTCTTCCTCTAAAGAATCAGAGATTGGCTACAACTGAAAATGGTGGATCAGTGCTCTGAGGTGGTACACAGAATCCCCCTTCTAGATGCTTCACCAGTATGTCTTATTCACATGCTCAAGGTCATACAGATTTGAAGTGGAGAAGGAATTTCCCCACAGATTAGCTAGCCAATGATCTTTGGATTTTTCCACCCTATTCAGGGGGCCTGTTTTGACAGCTAGGACCATATGAACACCCCCTTACCTAACAAATTCCCTACCACTGCAAGGGACTCAAGTATTAATGGCAACTTGGTCTGTCCTGTTCTGTTTCACACAGTTTAGTCTACTCAAAACTGAAATGTTTTAGTCTAAATAGATTAGTCTAATTTCAGCCTAATAAAGTCTCAGTATAATTTAATGGCCTGTGATATACAGGAGATGAAACTAGACAATTTAATGGTCTCTTCTGGCTTTAAAAATTATGGAAAGATGAAACTATGAAAATCTGACAATTGTCTTGTTGCAAGAAGTGATTACATTGGTCAAATTGTTTAACTTTTTACTTTTGTTGCTGGGTGAACAACTGGTTATTGCTAAGAGTTTAGTCAGCTATTTGTACAGGACTTCTTATACTGAACTTTCTGTAAACTGAGGACCAGAAGTGAATTTTCTTTGGTCTCAGGGGTGGGGGAATGTCTTTCAGGCTTTTAGTCTCTGTGGTAAGTAAAATCTTGATTACTTTTTAAAATTGCTGGACTGAACAGGATTTTTCCAGAAGTAAACACTAGCTACAGATTACTTACTTCAAAACTGACTAGGCCAGGTTGCATGTCTACAAGATAGGCCTTAGACCTGATTTATCTTACGACCTTAGAGACATTGGAAGACAGAGCAAGCAAAGACTGCAAACTATAAGAATCAAAAGAGTAAGGTAATGATGCTTTGCCTTTTGAACCAACAAGCCATCTGAGGTACAACAGACATTCTAGAATCCTGAGAGAGAGAGAGAGAGAACACATGGGGGAGAGTAATTCAAACTAACTAATAGATACTTCAGCCTTTGACCAGTTCTCCCCCCCCGCAATTAAAAGAAGTCCACTAGCAAGAAGCACCACGCCAACAGTAAGTGCTGTGCCAGAAACATCACTATCTGGCTCCTTTGCACTGCATTCCATCTCCTATTGCATTAGAGTCCAGAAGACAGACAGCTGTAAAGTTAGCTGTTACTTTTCCTTTTTCTATTTCTCTTTTATTTTTAATTAGCGGAAGGTGTCGCACCCAACCCCCCCCCCCCCCCCACCCAGTGCCAGCCCACTGTCCCATAGAGCCCCTCCATCACTAGACACCGCCTTGTAACAATTTCCTGTTTCCAGAGCCCCACTGCATCCAACCACCCCAGAGCCTCCCCCAGGTCAGTCCCCAGCATTAGCCCCGTCCCCAGAGTCCCCCAGTGCCAGTCCTGGCCGCAGTCTGCCCAGTACCTCAGCCTCTAGAGCCCCCAGCACTAGCTCTGCCCCTGGTGCCTGCCCCACCCCCCTCACCTAGCCCTTTGCTGCTGCTCACATCACAGCAGCTCTGGGGACCAGGGCTGGGGTACACTGCCCAGCTCCTCCCCTCCCACCATGGCTGTTGGGAGAGGGATGTCCTGCCCTGCCTCTCAGCCAACCAGCACCAGGCAGGGGCGGGGTCTCCTCCAGTCACGGAAGAGCACTTCTCTCAGGTACTTCAGGTAGCTAGGAGGTGTTGGCAGGGAGCCAGAAGAGCCAATGGGAGAAGTTGTTGAGATGTGCACTGAAAAGAACCCCGCTTGCTTTTTCTTCTTTGTGTGAGTTTAAGCCAGGAACTGGGGTGAGAAGATGAATTAAAGCAAGTAGGACTAGGAGGGCTACAAAGAATACTAGGCATGGAAATGGACTGGACCTTGAGGCATGGATATGTGAGTAGACAGGAAAAACTTAAATGACGAATAGTCCTGCAGCACCTTAGAGACTAACAAAAAATGTATATGGCATCATGAGCTTTCGTGGGTCCAACCCACTTCTTCAGAGGAAAGAAGTGGGTTCTGCCCATGAAAGTTCATGAGGCCATCTACATTTTTTGTTAGTCTCTAAGGCAGTGGTCATCAACCAGTAGACTGGGATCTACCAGTAGATGTTGGAGCCTCTGACAGGGGATCCTGACTGATTTGGCCAGGAAGCTATCCAAACGCTGGCACTTCCGTTGCCCCTCCACCCACTGTCCTGCTGCTCCTGCCCTCTGCCTTGGAAGTGTCCCCCTGGGAGCCTTCTGCTTGCTGTGAAGGGTGTGGGAGAGAGAAAAGGGGGAATGCTGATGTCAGGGTGTCCCTCCTCTCCCTACTTCTGTACCCTGTCTCCACTCAGAGGGCCTACCTTAACCACTGCTCCACCACACAGAAGCCGTCTCACTGAAACAGTGCCCAGCCAGAGTCTGCTTCCTGAACCCGTCCTAGCCCTGAACCTCCTCCTGCACCCAACCCCTGCCTCAAATGTGAGTCCCCCTGCACCCAAACCCCTTCCTAGAGCTTGCACCCTGAACCCTCTCCTGGACCCCAATACCCTGCCCTGGGCTAAGCCTGAAGCCCCTCCCTCACTCCAAACCCAAGACAAGACCCTGCACCCAACCCCCTACCCCAGCCTGGTGAAAGTGAGTGAAGATGGGGGAAGGAAGGGAGATGGAGTGAGCAGGGGGAGGCCTCAGAGAAGGGGTGGAGCAAGGGTAGGGCCTCAAAGAAGGGGCAGGAAGGAAGTACGGCAAGGGTAGATCTACCGTAAACCCAAAGGATTTGAGGTAGATCTTACATTGCACTTAAACTGAAAAAGTGATCTTGTGGTTAAAAAGGTTGGAGACCACTACTCTAAGGTGCTGCAGGACTATTCATTGCTTTTTAAGGTTTTTCAGTTACAGACTAACATAGCTACCCCTCTGAAACGTTTGAGTAGATAGGAAATATCTATTTAGAAGCAATCAGGTTATTTCTTTGTTTTGAGAGATTGCTCCATAATAATCTTTAAACACAGGTCCTGGTCACAACAAGCCCTTGCTTTTAGGTTATAGTAGTGAACACAATCAACAGGCATGTGCATCTCACCCAGACAGATGAAAAATGAAGAAATTTTAATCAATAATAACTTCCTAAAACAAGATTTAAAAAAAAAAAAAAATCTCACTATTAAAAAACAAGTAGTCCTGTAGCACCGTAGAGACGAACAAATTAATTATTTATATTTATTTGTTTGTGTCTACAGTGCTACAGGACTACTCCTTGTTTTTAAAGTTACAGACTAACACAGCTACCCCTTTGTGTCTCTCTCAATTGTACATTTGTAATAAAATGTCAATTTATTAAAAAACACACAATTGACTTACACAGTCCAAAAAAATTAAAGGATTTGCTTAAAGCTGTATAAACTATTAGGAAAAAAAAGAATGGTGATTTCTATTTATTTATTATTAGTGTGTAACATTAGCTTTCCAATTACCTTTTAGTGGTAATAAAAAGTGAAAACTGCTTGCACCAGAAATTGAACTCTGCTTATTCAAAGTTCAGGTAAAGCATGGGGAAAAGTAAGAGCTACCCCACTAAGGTAGCTCTGATTTTTCCTGGAAGGGCCATCTTAACAAGTGGGAGGGTAGTTCAGCCTCAGCATTCACTCAGTCCTTGGCTTTTCTACTGCAACTGCTAATACAGGCCTGGGCAAAATACACCCCGTGGGCCGCATCCAGCCCGTCAATCCATCGGATCCGGAGCGCAGACACTGCGGGGAGCCCAGGCAGGCTCCCCACTTGCCTCACCCCACCCACACGCCACTCAAACACAGCTGCGGGGCGTTTTTTTTTTAAAACAGAGTCTGGAGAGGTGAGGGGAAAGCTTTAGGAGATGCTACCGCCCCTAGCACAATCCCATTGGCTGGTTTCTGGCCAGAAACCAGCCAATGGGAGTTGCTTGTTTCAATAACAGGCAGCCATGAAGCACAAGCGGTTCCAGAGTACAAGGCTGCAATCCGTGCAGGGGCAGGGCAGGCAGCAGTGTTCCCTCTAAACTGCAGAGCAGCACAGCTTCACAGGCTACTTATCAGCCCCACCCAGAGGCTCAGAGCTGACTGGGCAGGGCTGATTAATCACCTGTGAAGCTGTACTGCCAGGCAGCTTAGAGGGAACACTGGCAGGCAGTGAGGCTGATTCAGGAATGGCTGTTGGCTGGTAAGTCTCCTGGGCAGAGCCTGCCTTTGGCACCCCAGTCCCTCACCCCAACCCTCTGCTCCCCACTCCTGCCCCCTACTTCACTTACGAAAATCCTCTGCCCACCTCCAGTACCTAGATCACAGTCCCCTCCTGCCCCAGTTCACAACCCATATCCTGCAACCCCTCCTGTACCCCCATTCCCTGCCCTAGGTTACAATCCAACCCCCTGTACATCAGTCCAGTGCCCCAGGTCACAACTGCCTCCTTCACCCAAACTCCCTCCCTAACCCCAAGCTCTCTTCTGCACCCAATCTCCATCCCAGACCCCACACCTCCTCCATTAATATCATGGAAGAGTTTGGCTCTCGACCATTTTCCAAATTCTTGGAGTGGCCCCCCATGAAAAATTACTGCTCATCCCTGTGCAAATACAAGAGCTAACTGTGGTGGTAGATAAACTGTGGTGCAATGTGAATCTTATTAATTCTTAGTGTTTTTAACGGTGGTATTACAATTACGAGTCACGTGCAGCATTTGAAAAACCTGAAGATAAAGACTTAAATGTACTCAAAACAGTAACTAAACATTAATGACATACGTTGGATGTTGCATCATTCTTCTTCTCTGGACCTCCATCCTCTGGATCACTTCATGAGGGTGCAACCTCTGTGCTGAAGGTGCAGTCGCAGGAATATGATGGGTAATAGGCTGGTGTGTAGGTGGAAGATGCTGTGGAATTGGAGCAGCTGCACTGGCTAAAGGGTGAGTTGGTGGTGGAGGTGGAGGTGGAACTGGATGAGAAGAGGCATGAGAGGAGATGGAAGGATGGAAAGGATGCACTGGATGAGGGATAACATAATCTACTTGAGGTGGAGGCTGTGGCTGAGGAGGAGGATTTCCATGGGAGTGGGGGCATGCAGAAGACTGATGGAGAGGTCTCGTTAAAGTAGCATCTGGAATGAAAATGCATTTTTAACACATTAAGTAAAGTTTCTCAATCAAATGCATAAAAAACTAAGATAACTTCATGCCAGTGCTGTACTACTCTATCCGAACAGTAGCTTTTGGTAACTAGGGATGTTAAATTGCGGATAATCAGCTAATCAAGTAGTCAATGGAATTTCCATGAACTACTTGATTAGCTGAGGAGGCGGAAGGAGAATGCTTGCTACCCCCGCTGAGGCTCTGCAGTTCAAATGTAGTAGGAACCTGGCAGCAACCTAGCTCCTACTACATTTGAACTGCAGAGCCACAGTGGAGTTAGCACCTGGCTCATGCGGCCCAGGAACTAAGCACTCCCGGCTCACGCCACTCCCTGGAGCTAACCCCACTGCAGCGGCTCTGCCTTTTAAATATTAAGAGCCGCCTGGCTCTTACTACATTTAGAAGACAGTCGCAGTGCAGGACATGGCATAAGCAGGGACTGCTTCTGTCCTGGACTGCACTGGATCCAGCCTGCTGTGGCTGTGCCTTTTAAATGTAGTAAGAGCCACCTGTAGTAAGAGCCACAGCACTTTTAAGCAGGCTCCCCATAGCACCGGCTTGTTTCCTCCCCAACATGCTGCTGGGCGGGGGGGAATGCGTGTAGTGGACTATTCTTTTACATCCCTAACAACATAAGCATTTAACCTTTTACAGTGATTTACAGGCACTGACAAATCAACAACATGTGAAATTCACAAAAAGTGAGTGAAATAAAAGCCAAACCTTCCTATCAGTATTTACATGAGCAGGACAAAATAAACGAACCAGAAAGCCAGTTTTCATAGCATGGTCCTTGATAACTGGAGATAGAAGGATAAACAACCAACAGGCTGCCATTAAAAAGAACTGGTGAGCATGCGAAAAAAATAAAACTTTTCTTTATAGGAAAATCCAACTTGCTAACATTGATTAAAAAAAAAAAATCTATGTAACACACCTGATAAAAACCACCAGGATGATGTCAATCTCTTCTTTTTTAAAACTCAAGGCATTAAAAAAAACAAGAGCAAAAAAATTGTGTTCTGTATTTCTATAGCTGCTACAACAATGGGGCACTGTCCTATGACTAAGCTTGTACGTGTTACAGTAGTAATAGTCATCACTATAAAAAGTCAACACCTCCTTGCAAGTCCACCTTCCTGACTGTTTTCAAAACAAACAATGAGCAATTGGCATTGTTACAAGAAAATAAATCTCTGGCCATCCCAACTGATATTTCATGTTTATTAACACAGCTGTGTAACCGCAGGATTAGCAGAACTCACGTTAGCAAACCCTGGGTTTGTTAATCTAGGTCTTGAGCATCTATGCTTATATGTAACCCCAAATTAGGAGTAGTTGAACCCTGGGTCCCAACATGGGGCTCTACTACCTACACTACATTGTGCGGACGCTAATCCAATTACCCATATCCCAGACCTTCCTAGCCCCTTTCCCCAAAAAATGGCCACCATGACCTTTTTCATGGTGCAGTGTGGGAAACCTTGCCTGTCCACCAAATATGACTGTTCAGAAGACAAAGAAAGACAACCTATGGGATTATGGCACATTTACAGTGGACCCCCAGAACACAAGTCCAATCACAATGTGTCTACACTGCAAAGCAACAGGGCTTGAATCCTGGGTACCAGCTTGACTCAAACTTGGACCCTCAACCCCTGTGGGATCCTGCATTAGCATAATTTGTATGTAGGCAGAAGTGGAGGTCAGGCTACACTGAGTTTGCACTCTGGGTTTATACTACATCGAACACACAGCCTTAAGCAATAAATAGATTTCCCATTTCTGTACAATAGCCCTCACAACAGAGGGTTACTTTTGTATAAATCCTCAAATATTTCAAAGCCATTATTTAAAAATGGATTGTGAGAGGCAAAGAAATGGAGAAGAAAAGCACAGAAGTGCCCCAACCCTACAATTAGCTCTGCACAGGTAGATCCCTATGCTTGAGAGAGGCCACACTGATTTAAAGAGTCTGCCCAAGCAAAGCTCATTGCAAGATGGGGACAAAAGGAAATAAAGAAGTGGCATTTTATTTATTTTAAAAATAAAGTAGAAAATACATCTTTATTTACTGTTCAATCATTTCCTCAGGAAAGGATCTAGACTACCAGTCTCAGATGAGCTGGGGGAGAAGGAAAAAAAAAAAAAAAAGTGAAGTCTGATATTTACTCTATCACAAAATGAGTTATGGTAAATAACAAGGGGGGGGCAGGGAAGAGAGCCTCAAACACTGACATAAGTATAAGTCTGAAAAACGTTTATCTGAGTTCACACACAATGAGTGAGCCTAAAGAGCAGAGTTAGGGATTTTTTTTTTTTTTTTTTTAAATCAGGGGCACTGAACCTCAGGGAAAAAAAGGCAGAGGCCATACACAGTCCTGCAGAAGGAGAAGAGGAGGCACAGAGACTCCTAACTTCCTCTGGAGTGGTGCAAGAAATGAGGAGCTCAGAATGCAGAAGGGGACTCAGGGCTGAGGCAGAGAGTTGAGGGGTGTGTGTGGGGGATGAAAGGGGTGGAGAGAGCTCCAGATCGGAATGTGGGTAAGAGATTCAGGATACAGGAGGCAGCTCTGGACTGGAGCACGGGATAAGGGTGTGGGAGGAGGTTCAGGGTACAGGCTTCTGGGAGGAAGTTTGGGTGTGAGAGGGAACTTGGGGTTGAGATGCAGGAGGGGGTTCAGGATATGGGCTCTGGCTGGACAGCGCTCACCTCCGAGAAAGCAGAAGCACAACAGGGCTAAGACAGGCCACCCATTCTGCCCTGGCTCTACACTACTCCCATAAGCAGCCTCTAGGCCAGGGGTGAACAATAATTTTAAAAAGGAAGCCACTTCACAAATTTCTTAAGTGGCCCCGGGCAGCCCCAGAAGGGGCAGGGCCTTGGGCGGAAGGGGTGGGGCCAGGAGACTTCTTGGGCTCTCCCCGTCCACCCCGACTGGCCTGGGGGTGGGGGAGCGCATAAAGTCTTTATCCCCTGCCACTCGTGATGACTAGACAATCGTCCCTCTGGTACCGCATGCCCCAGCATGGGAGAGAAGACTTGACACACTCTCCCAGCCCCAGGTCTTGATTGGCCTGGGTGCAGGGTAGCAGCAGGGCAGCCATGGGTTGAATTAAAAGGCTTGGTGGGCCGAAGTCTACCCGTGGAGGTTCTCTTGCCCACCCCTGCTCTAGGTGGAAAGGATAGGCAGCTCTGTGCAATGCATATTGACTGCAATTTGCAGGCACCACACCTGCAGCTCTCATTGGCCACAGTTCCTGGCCAACTAGAGCTGTGGAGCCAGCACCGGGAATGACGGCAGCCCGCAGAGCTTCCCTGATTGCCTCTCCACCTAGGGGCCAAAGGGATAAGCTCATCCCCGAGAGGGGTGGGAGTGCTGAAACTTGTGGCTTCTGGCCCTCAATTCAGGGACCTGCCATGGGCCATATTAAATGATACAGCTGGCCAGATCCAACCCATGGGCCACAGGTTCCCCACCACTGCTAAAGAGAAATAACTCCTGGGCGTTAGTTTAGATAATAAAATTTCAGGTCTTACAATCTGTTCAAACAACACTGTGTATAGTGCTAAGTGGGAAACAGTTTATCTAAAAATGCTTTTTAAAAAAAAAGCAAAGCTGTCTTTTAATTAGACCTTAGATGACTTACCCTATAAGGCATTTTTCACTATTACAACCTCAAGGATTTATTTTTATATATAAAGTTGGCACTTTTAGGGCACAGAATTAATTCACAGTAACAAACAAAAAACCTTCATCTTCCCTGTGTCTTAAGCACAGTCCAAAACAGATTATACTGCTTTTTTTGTTTTGAAGTCTTCTCCATGCTGTAAGGATTTGCAGAAGGACCCAGATACTTTTACTGTTGGTAAACTCTCTCTCTCTTATCGTAGGCTTAGGAATGCTGGTTCTAAGGCTCAATCAAGAGGATGGCACAATCGAAGTTGTCAGGGAAATTATGCTTTGTTTTGTATTTCACAAAACTGTATTGAGACGTAGAATAAGTGTACTTACAAGGAGAGTGCATATAATGTCGACATGATGAGAGCGAAGCCTGAGCAGGAGGTTGGGGCTGGGGCTGTGCAACCATGCTTGTTCCATATCCATCTATTGCTATTGGTTGGCTTGGGCCAGCACCAGCCTGGTGCCCATAAATTGCAGTTCGGGATGAAGAACCAGGACAACAAGGGTCAAATGCCGATGCTCCATGGAAAGCACCACTTCCATGACTTCTTATACCATTGTTGCTTAAGTCTACTGGCAGTGCCTGCTGTATAAACAAACTGACTTGTTTTCAAGCATTTCTTCAAATATTTAAAGCTAGGTCACCTTTAAGTGTACTGTAACAATATATATTTACTGCATTGTTTTGTAAGTGAAATATTTAATGAGATAAAATGCTTAAGACCCCCAATTTCAAGAACTCTATGGATATGATTGTTAAAAGTTCATAAGCTTAGTGAACACTGTAAAGGAGGAGGACTGAGTTGAACATAAATGTTTACACTCAAGACTTCTTCAACTTAACTCCATTATTTTCAATTTTATAGACATTTGTTCAAAAAAGAAATCTTAATTCAATGCTCATGGGGGAGCTTCACTGTATATTTCCATAGATACCAACAGTAGCGTTAGTATTCTTCTTAGCTGGACCTGATATAAATTCCATAGTTATAAAAAAAGTTTCAAAAAGTGTATAATTGACAGACCGTGTCAATAGCCAATGAATACATTTGGGTTTTTTTCCTGTTTTGAATACAAAAAACCCATTGCTCAGAATGCACGTTTCAAATTTTCCTCTTTCAAGCCTCTTTCACATCTGCCCCAGATAAGTGAATTCCCAATACAATAGTCTTATTCTATTATACCAACAACATCACTCTACATTTTTAAAAGTGAAAAATCGTCGAAGTTAAACATGCCTGATCATGATAGGTGGTGCCAGTACTGCTGCTTGTTCCACAAGGAGCTGGCACTGGAGGAGGCCTTTCAACAGGGCAACTGGAGTCACTGAACGAAGGAGACAGTGGGACAGTAGAGTGGGGATTATGGTGGTGGTGATGGTGGTGTTGGAAATGGTGGCCATGCTGCTGGAAACAACTTGCGTGAGGGTGTCCTAATACATGATGATTCTGTGAAGATCCTCCACACGGAGAATGCTGGGGGCAGCATGATGGTAACCTTGGCATGGCAGGAGGACCAGTTTCCAGTGCAGTACTAGAGGCAGTTCTCCTTACATCATCTTAAAATGGAGAGAAATTAAACAAATTTTGTGTTGCTTGGGCAAGGAAGTGGACAATGCATTATGAAATGGTGTCTGAAATAGAACAATCTGGATTTAATTGATCATCAACCTATTTAATATCAGTAACTGGCTAGGAAATATGTCCACAGTCAAAATTACAGGAGACTTTACCAAACAATCCTTGAAACTCAAACAGTTGTAAAGAATATGAAAGGTGGCTTCATTTATATGCATCAGAAGTCCTAAAATAATCAGCTAGATCTGTTCATATGAATTGTCAGAAGACTCTTGCATTATTATAGTGCAAGTCTACTCAAACTCAGGTTTTGTTGCAGCTGCTGGCTAGATCCCATGCACATATACTATGGCCAGGGAAGTCCCCCCTCCTGGGTCTAACAGTATTGTAGATAGTACTGAATTACTTCAAGCTCCCCTGAAGTCCAGTGGTAACTGACTCCAACATGTGTGTGTTTGAGGGAGTTTCCTAAGATCTCTCTTCTTGAGAACACTTCCAAAGGGACAGGCACAGTCTGGCCTTAAACTCAAGGGGTCTTTAATTTCTATTGTGTTAAATATTAATGAACTGTTACACTTTGGAAAGTATCTAAATTTGTCATTTTGTAAAACAGTATCTGTAGAGAGCCAATAACTCATTTCAACAAAGTAAAGTCAGGTCTAAACAGATTTCAACAGGTGGCAAAACAATTTAAACATAAAACAGATCTTGAGAAAGTTCTGTTACTCTTTACCTCCCACTGAAGTCCCAGCAGTGCTGCTATTGGGAAGATTAGTCAATATCTCTGGTGCTGTAGAGATCTGGCTATTGGAGACACTTATAGGAGCATCAGAGGCCTGCTCTGAGGTAGATGTATTCGAACTGTTACCAGAAGTAGAACTCACAACCTGGGTTTCAACTCTAACTGAGGTTGTTGGCACAACTGTGGGCTCTGTGGATATTAGAGAGAATCAGTGCAAAGATTACTGCAACAGTACATGCTATTTACGATTTTAAAGTCCCCCCCAAAAAAATCAGTTTTCCTTACAACTGTTTATTTTAAGGAAATTTTGGATTCTATTTCTACCAGATGCTGATAAAAGTCAGAAAAAATGGCTTGATGGGATATAAAAATGGGAATGTTAGCTCTGTTTTCCCCACAAAATGTGAAAAATCCAAAGCATGAAGCATTTTAAAGTGAGTATTCTTTTGCTTTTTTAATGAAGTCAAACTTTTTGAAAAATCACTATAAAAATCATTCTGCAAGACAAACAAGAGAATTTGATTTATTAGGCAATTATACAGAACTAGAATGGAAACGAAGTCATTGTAACATATGATGCAGGTAATAGTTTACTCATTTAACTACTGACATTCACATCTTGTAAAAGCCAGCTCCTCGTGTGCACTGGCTTTTGGGGAACTGCTGTCCCACACCACTTGAATCTTGCTACTATGTACATTTTTCACTTCATCCCAAATTTCACAGCCAAGAGCAACATTCTCATTAAATACAAGTGGACAATAACTTTTATTGAATTAATGTCCATTAGACTAACAGGTTTATTTTAACATAAATGAACTCAGCAATAACATTAAAGATTTAGTTTGAATGGAGCAGTTGATGAGCAGGTTTATTTTGACATACCTTCCTGATTGCAAAACTATCAACCAAATATTCATTTGTTAGTATTAACTCAGCTTTCTGTTCTGGTGACTCAACATCTTGCACTAGGTACATTTTTATTATAGTGGTTTAACTTACCATCTTCATCCACTGTGAGGTCCACCACTTCTGCTGCATTCTGTCTCAGTGGCTGTATGACGGTGGAAATCCTGCTGCGATTCCGTTGTTCTTGGGATCGAGCCGCGTGAGTGCTAGAGTTTTGGCTCCAATGCGATCTTGAGTGTCCAAGTGTCGAACGAGACCTGAAGGGGAAAAAAAAACACAGTTGCCTGGAGAAGTAGCATGTATATTTAGCCTGGGCTTGATACAATTTCTCTTAGTGGGTCAGGCTGTCAGAGATGGAAGTTAAGCCTCCTGCTTACTGCAAGCTAGTTCCAATTGTATTTGTTTGGAATAGTATGATTCTGCCACCACACGCGCACGCACACATACACACATGTAGCCTATTCACTAGTACCACAGCTTTAGGAGTCTTCTGAATAGCTTTGGATGTTCTGGCAAACATCCAAACAGGCAGCACTTGCACCCATGTTAAACTTCATTAGTCTAATATTGTCATCCAGGTTGCCTGGAAAGAGTACCATAGTAAGACTAGCAAACACCAAAGACAACAGTAATGTCTGTAGTATGAAAAGATCTAGAACACTATAGAGGTATTATTCTGTATGTTGCTTTACTCACTTATTAGAAGATTAACCCAGCATTGCCTGGGTCCTTAACTCAAATAAATTTTGTTTTTCTTAATTTAAATCATTGCTCTTGGGTGGGAAGAGGGGTTCAGTATGCAGGCTGTCCCAGGGAGAGAGGACAACTCCAGCCCTCTCACCGCAGCAACTTGGGGTCAGGTGAGAAGAGCCTGCGCATGGCTGCTGCAGCTGCAGTAGACACAGCCGAGGGAAGGCTGCATGTCCGCCGGCTGGGGACAGACACATAGACAGACAGACACACAAACTCTCTGAAATATAGAGTAGATAGCTGTCCCTTTCTTCACCTTTGCCCCCTGCTAGCTTAATGGTATTATAGCTATCCCAATCCCAATCTCTAGTTCCTTTGCTGCCCCCTTGCTACAGTATAATTGTCCCTCCTACCAGACCTCTCCCTTTCCACTGTATGAGGAACAACTGAATTCCAGGCACATTCCACTGTCCCGGTACAACCAATCCCTGACCTTGCTTTACGTTATGATAAGAAGAAGCTGCATACCAAATTTGGTGATCCTAGCTCTTACCCTTTAGGAAGAGTTCTTGAACAAATGGACTCTCAGACAGATGGACACATAGGGTATGTCTACACAGCAAAGTTATTTAGAAATAACTTTACTAGCGTCTACACAGCCAAACCACTATTTCAAAATTAGTTAGAAATAGCAGAGCGCTTATTTCAAAATAAGTGCTATGTAGACACTTATATCGAAATAGGGGGCCTCCAGCCTTCCCAGGGTGCCCTGGTGGCCACTCCAGCCTCAACCAAGAACATTCCTCTCCCTCCCCCATCCCCGGAGCCCTTAAAGGGGTTGACTCTGGCCACGGTGCCTGTGCCAGCTCCAAGCCTGCCAGCCCAGAGCCAGCAGTCACTGCCCCTGACCCAGTGGCCCCAAAACATAAGCCAGCAAGCCCTCCACCGCTCCCCAGGAGCAGTCTGCCAGCTCCCAGGAGCCTGCCAGGGCCCGGAGAAGGCGGGCGTCTTCCTGGTCCAGGGTGGAGATCATAGACCTTATTCAGGTTGGGGGGGGGGAGGGTGCCTCCAACGTCCACGATCTCCGCACTAGACGGGGGAATGCGGCCGTCTATGGCAGGATAGCTGCCAGCCTGGCCACCAAAGGCCACGTGAACCCAGGAGCAGGTTTGCATGAAAATCAAGTTGGTCCGGCAAGACCCCCCAACCCTGAGCTTCCCCTCCCCCTTCCTCCCCTTGCTTCCCCCTTCCAGCTCCCTCCTCCAAGGCTTCCCCCTCCCCTCTCTCACACTCTCTTCTTCCCTCTCCTGCCTCCTTTCCCCCGTCTCACCAGAGTTTCATTCTCCCCCCCCCCCAAGTTTTGTTAAATAAAGAGAGTTTGTGTTCATGAAAATACATGTATTTTATTTGACATCAGGAAGGGGGGGTTAGGGAGGGGTGAGTGGAAGGACGTGAGGGAGGAATGAGGCACAAGCCCCCAGTAGGGCAGACCAGGGAGGCTCTTAGTGCTCTTCAGGGTGGATGCTCTCCTGCAGGGCCCCCTGGATACTGACAGCCCCCCAATGGACCTCCCCGATGGCAGCCTGCAGAAAGTGCAGCCAGGCTCGCAGCAAAGTGTCCACGAAAAGCACCAGAGTGCCCAGGGGCAGCTCTGGGTCCATGTTACAGAGTGCTGTGGTGTCCTGAGTAAGGGCAACCGGAGCACGCAGAGACAAAATGCTTTGCTGTCCCTCACTGAGGTAGGCAAGCAAGCAGGGAAAGCTGAGAACTGGATGTCCGGGGGGGGGGGGGGGGGGAAGGGCCCTTTAAGCACAGGCCTCAGATAGCCTCAGGCAGCAGCCACAGTAACTCCTGACCTGATACCCTGCTGGACCTGGTTCCAGACGGCTTTAAATGCGATTCAGCGTCCACTCAGTGTGGACGTGCTATTTCGAAATAACTTCGTTTGAATTAACTATTTCAAAATAATATATTTTGAAATAACGCTGTAGCGCAGACATACCCATAGACAAAGTTTCTAAAATACATAGTAGAAGATGTCTCAGATTTTGCTTTCAGGTTTTTTCCAACTGTTATATAATGATGTATTTTTAAGAAACTCAGAACATAACCTCTGGATTTATAATTACTTCAAATATATGTTATTATTTCAGAGCCTTGCTTCACATAACTTTGGGAGGGAAGTAGAAGCATGAACCATATCCATGGAAACCACTACAGGTTGGACCTCGTTGGTCCAGCACCAAACGAGGGAAAATTTGCTGGACCATGGGAGGTCTCCTGCCACCGGCCCCGAAGCTCATCACTGGCTGCTGGCAGGCTCTCTCCACAGCCAGCCCCCTGCCAAGGACCCTCCCTCCCCCAGCCTGGCTGGGCTGCTCACCCAACTGCTGCTGGCTCCCTGGGTGCTCCCGGGTGACTGCTGGGGGCTGCTGAGAGGCTCTGACCCAGCTTGCCATAGGCTGGATTTCATTTGCATTTCTATTCTACTTTCAAAAAAGTCATCTTTTAATGTTTTTACCAAATCAATATTCTTTCATGATAGCCAAACAATGTCCAAACAACAAACTGGACTCCACCTTAGCTGCCCTTTTCCTTCTTCCCCTGAGGATACCTCCCCACTCTTTTCACCATTTTGTAGAAAACCTAACAGATACTGGGCGGAACTCAGATCAAGTAACAACAGTTTATTTAAGGGCTGCCTCACCAGTTCTAAGGGGTGGCCCTTCTGAGTGGCACAGCTTGAAGCTGCTGAGAGATGAACATCAGCGCCACGCATGTAGGTCTGGTTGCGGGAGAGTGAGTTTACCTGAACAAAAAGTTCTTGTTACCAGCTGCCATCTCTACTAGCTAAGGACAAACACACATCACAATGATGCAGAGAGGGCGAGAAAGCCATTGTTGGACTCAAATAACGTGTAGATGTACCCTAGGTCAGCACAGCACAGAGCCTGGTAACAGCTCTGGCAACATGTACATCCTCAGTTGACAGCATGCCAGTCAATGTTTCCAGTATAACCTTGGAAAAGCTGCATGATGTCATAGAGGAGTGGCTAAGGTCCCTATCTGCTAGTTTTGCTGCAACAAGGGAGTAATTATACAACCAGTACACCATAGTGTCTGCCGCATCTCTAGCTTCACTCATTGCCTCAATCTGGTTGTGAGCCAGTTTCAGGATAGCAATACAAAGTACAGGACCTGCTGTCAACAGCCAGGACATTCTGCAGCCACTTCTGCTAGTTCAGTTCAGAATATCGCAAACTTAAGAGAGCTGCAGGACTCATTAGAACTGACATGTCACTAAGTGAAGCAGGAGATAGTGACTAGACTGAAGTTCATATTTTACAAACTGTAAATCTGCATGAACAGAGACACAGAGGTAGCATTCTGTGTTCCTGGGCCCGGACAAGCAGAGATAGACACCAATCTCCAACGCAGGAGCTGCTTACAAAAAAAGCTATCAGATTTCCTACAGTACTTTAATGAGACCACAAAGCTGGTCACTGAGAATATGGAAATCAACCAAATACTTCCCTTGTTGTGCCTGCTAGAAACAAAACTGACACAAAGAGCTTTTCAAAGAACAGTGTGACAGTACTGGGGAGGCCCTAGTGAGAGACATCGTGTCTGCTCTTTGGGGAAGTTGCCGTCCCCACAACATCAAATAGGAGTGATATTTGATGGCAAGGTGTTTTCTTTCTTCTTCCCAGGAACAGGGATGCAGGAATACCCCCGCTATGAAATAACAAATACATGGCTGTGACTAAAGTCACTGCCTGAGGTAGTTCACAACCTCATCATCACTAGGAAGCTGCAAATGCTACAGCAGAAGAGGACTACTACTAGGTGCTGACCTTTTGCTAGCCGCATCCTTTCGGAACAGCCTCAAGAACTTTAGGCTGGTCCACGGAGGAGGAGAATGTTGCTGTTGCACTGCAATAGAGGATGATGTAGGAATATTTACAGGATGATATGATGATACCCATGGTGTCATATTATCTTTGTTACTGGCAGCTGAGGAAGAATATTCAGCCAGCATTTAATCAGCTGGCTGTCACCCAACCAGAACATGTGTATTACGAACTAACAAGAGGCGGCTCTCGCTCATCCAAATGAAGAGTCACTGGTTTCTCTAGGAACATACCCTGAATGTGATAAAGGACACCAGCAGCAACCTAGTGGAAAACCTGGGGGCCCAGGCTGGTGAAAGGGAGGATTGCTACCAATGGGGATGTTTTTGCAGTAAGTCAGCTTGGGGAGTAAAGGAATTGTAAGGAAACTCCCACCCCTCTTTCTTTAACTGTGTTTAATTCAAGTAATATGAAAAGTTCAGCTACATGTACTCTCTAATAGTTGTGTTTACTGTTCACAGAATTCATACTGCTGGTGTGCTGGGGATGAAAATGGTGGTAACTTTTCTGGAAATCATTTCCTCTCCCCCCCCACCCCTTAACTTAGATCCAAATAGTGGGGAAGACCAAAAAAAAAAAAATAGAGGTTTCCTGCTGCCAATGCCACTACATTAGAGTGGTTCATTATTCTGTGTGCGCTTCTATGAGCAGCATTCTTAAAAGTTTTTTTTCCCCACAATTTCTGTCACCTCTGTTCTGGTACTAGTTTCAATGTACAAGTCAGTATAGGTTGCATGATGTATAAGGATAAAGCCTAAGGTGGAGCATAGTTGGAAAGAATTGTTCACCTACGCTGCTGAAGGGATGGGTAAAAAAAAAAAAAAAAAATTCCCATATGTTTTACAAAAGTTTTCCAAATAATAATGTTCCTTGAAAATGAGTACTCAAAACTTCAAAAAACAGTTTCTTTAGATTGTCTTTAGGAATATAGTAAAAGGAAACACACACCCCAAAAACAAGAGAAGGAGAAGATGCAAAGCAAGATACTGTTGTGGTGTTTTGGGAATTTACATACAAACTCTCACAAGTGCATAAAATGTGCTCTTGAGAGCCAGCATCATCCACAAATAATAGGGTACCACTTTGCAGAAGGTGGTGCTCAGATGGTAGTTATGAGAGAAGTGGGCCTCGTGAGCTTCCTGATAGCCTGTCTGGGTGCCACCTCTGTGGGTGGAACCAAAGGGTGCTTGTCCCACAGACTGCGTCCACCATGAACACATGGAAGCTGGGAGCCCCCTTCACAGTAGTGGTAAACAGCCATGTCTGACAGCTCTATCACCACAGAAAAGTAATCCCAAACACTGGAGGACACACAATGTAGCAAAAGGCTTCATTTCCTTTCACCTCCCTCCCAGTGCTCATGCTAGCCCATTTGTTTTAAAAAGCCAGTACCCTACTTCTTGGGTACCCCTCTTCCCTGCCCTGACTAAATGACACATTAAAAACTGTCCACAACTTGGTCACTAGTAGGGATGTTAAAATTAGATGAATCATCTAATTGAATAGTAGATGAAATTTCCATCAACTATTCTATTAGTCAATAAGGGTGCTTCTGCTTTGAAATGTAGCAAGAGCCCTCCCAGCTGTTGCTACATTTCAAAGGTAGAAGTGCTGTGCTTCTGCTTTGAAATGTACAAGAGCCTCATTGGGGGCTCTTATACATTTCAAAGATTTAAACACCATGTGGAGCCCAGGACCAGGAGTGGACTCAGAGTCCCGCACTGGCCCCAGACTCCATGCAGTGCTTCCTCTTTGAAATGTACAAGAGCCTCAGCCCAAAGGTGGAATGCAGCCGCTGCGCCCTGTCCTCTCCCCCCAGTACCCTCTCCTCTTCTTCTCCACCCTGCTACCTCTTTCTGATAGAGGCAGCAAGGAGGGAGGAGCGCAACTAGTGTGTCAACTAGTTAGTCAACTAGATAGTCAACTAACTGATTAGTCACTTACATCCCTAGTCACTAGTGGAATTTCTGTTCCAGATCAAAATATTTTGTTGGAACAGCTCCCTGCCTGGCACAGGCAAGGAGCTGCTCCAGCCCTGAAGCCCACTCGGAGCAGCCCCTATTTGTGGTGGGCCTGGCATGACCTCTACTGCTGCAGGCAGGGGCTGCTCCAACTGGCCGGCCAGAGCAGCCCCTACCTATGCCTCGCCTGGCATAACTCTCTCACCGCAGCAGGGACTGCTCCAACCTCCCAGCCAGAGCAGGTTATTCAGAAGAATATCATGAAGTAATTTCAGCAGTACCTGGGAGTCTTCAGGTCACTGTTCTAACAGAAAGTTTGTATGAAGATATTTAAAACCCAAAGGGTGAATAGTCTAAAAGATTTAGATCAGTGTGTCCAACACACTAGCCACTAGCCACATGTGGCTATTTGGCCAGTTGAAAGTGGCTAGTTCAGAACTGGTTGGACACCATGGTTTAGATATACCTTCCATTAATTTTATCAGTAGACATATCTAATATCCCTTGACTTCTTTGAAAAAATTCAAAGGAAGTATTTAAAAAAAATAAAGCTAAGATAGCTTGTCACACTGAACATCATCTCTCAGGGCATGTCTACAATAGGAAATTATTTTGGAATAACTAACTTTGAAATAATAACCCCCAAAATAAGCTTATTCCCCAAGGAAAGCAGGAGTACAGATTTTGAAATAATGCACTTGGTAGTGTGGACACTCCACTTATTTCAAAAGGGGGATTATTTCAAAATAACTCCTTAGTGTAGACCAGGGCTTACGGAATTAAGATACTCAGTTATAAAGAACCCAGTTCCACAATCACACATGTACTTAAGATGTACAGGCATCCACATTACTGAAACAAAGATGACACGCTCGTACACTACACTACAACCAACTGGAGGAGTGGAATCTGAGTACTATCCATTCCTTACACCAAGTTTCATTCAATACATTCTAGATCTGATAGAAAAAACGATATTATAAATTAGAGTGCTATATAATGTATTTTCATGTTTTATTCTGATTTGACCTAGATTTTTTTATTTATTCCAAAACACATTCCTAATTTTTTTAAAATGTAGCTTGCCTCATCTATGCGAGAATTACGTGAAGCTGAAAACAAGACACTTATTTTCCTCTGAACAGTATTCTAAATAGTGGTAAACAACCACCTTCAGAATGTTCAGTTTATTTACAACGTTTGAAACAAACTGAATTAAATTGGAATTAAGACTTCTGATAGGACCTTCTGTTCAGGAGAACTGCAACAGAATTTGTAATTCTGGAAATGCTGTGATGTGCTTGACTCCATCACATGACTTTTGGTCTGCATAGGAAGTACTCAGATAATCTCACCACACTAAGAGAATAGCTGACTCGTAGGGAGGATGCTTTGTGGCATTTAATGACAGCCTGGAAGAATCTAAAGCTCAAAACTGAGTTGAGGACCTCTCTGTCATTAGATGACTGAATCCTGGAGCTGAAGATCAGTGTTCCAATAATAAAACACAATGATATTGGGGGAGGGAGGGCGAGAGAGAGAGAGAAAGAAAGAAATTACATGCACGTATTCAACTGAATGCGGACAAGAACATAGTGCTTTATTTTAGAATGAGGTCTTTTCCTAGCAACTGAAGAGAGTAGTAAAATGGTAAAACAGAATTTTAGACTCGCCACCCCAATCAGTGAAATTAAATTTTTCAGGAGATGGCATATTGAAGGAGTTGGCAAATTCAATAAAAACTGAAACTTATTGGCATGTTTCATCAAAATGCATTGGAGGAAGCCTTTGACCGGATTTGCTACTATTGGCATGATTACCATTGCCATCAATGGAAGCAGGATTCATGTATTTAGGGGAGAAACAGATTTGGCTATTACATAAATCTTTTCTTAATAATGCTGAGCAGAGAAAAAGCTGAATATATAAAAGAATCCCATCTAGTTTTAATCAAGCCTTGAATTAATATTCTATAAATGCAGTCAGCTTAATCTAGGCTCATTTTAACACTTTAAATATTATCTGCAATAAACAAAAAGCTTAAAGGGATAGTTTAAGAGATATCTGAAATATCTTTCCAAGCATAGTTAAAAAATATTGCTACAGTTACTAACAATGTTCATTAAAGGGGACCGATGGTGGGTAAAGGTTAAAAATGTAAAAGACTGAGAAATTAAGCAAGGGCTGAAACTGCAGAACAAACAAGAAACCACACTCCAAAGGAAAATCAGAATTTAAAAAAGAAAATAAGTTAAGATAAAGAGCTACTGGCCAGGCTAAGTACAAAAAACAAAGTTAATTTATCCTAGGTCTCCCCTCTTTCCTGCCATTATGTGTTACCTTATTTTATGTTGCCTACTAGGGATATAAGCTTGTTGATGCACAGATATAATCTTTTCATATGTCGGAAGCAAATATGTTTGAGACCTATAAAATAAATGTATAGAAGCAGAGGTTACCACCAGCTATTTCTGTAAAACATACACACTTCCAAATTAGTTACTAACTACTGTTCTAAGGAACATGTTCAAAGAGGAGAGGATTTTTGTTTAGAATACAGTTTTTCCAAACAAAATCACTGTGATGGAATATCATTTTATCATTCACGTTCAATACTATTATACAAAGATCTGGTGTATTGAGTGATCATAGAGAAACTATAAACAGCCATTGTGATGCAGCTATAGAAAAGGCTAATGCAGGCGTAGGATTCATCAGATGAGCTATTTCCAATAGAGACAGGGAAGACAAGGTACTGGTGAGACCTCATCTGGAATACTGCAGTTCTCGTCTCCCATGTTTAAGAAAGATTAATTCAAATTGGAACTGGTGCAGAGTAGGGATGTAAGTGACTAGTCGACTATCCGATAAGCACAAGCTTATCGGATAGTTGAGTAGTGACTTGACTGGTCACTTCCCCTACCCTTGCTTCCTCTATCAAAGGCACCGGAGGGGGGAGTAGGAGCAACGATGGGGGAGCTGGCTTAAAAGTTGGCTCCCCACAGCACCATCTCCATTGGGGGTGGGGGCAGGGATGCAGCAGGGAAATGGCGCAAGCGGGGACTGAAGCAGCAAGATAAGCAACTATGAGAGGCAGCAAGATGGAAGGGGAGGGGCCGGTGCCGTGGGGAGCCAGCTTAAAAGCCTGTTCCCCCAAGCACCATCTCCAGGGTGCTGCCTGATAGAGACGATGCCTGATAGAGGCAGCAGGGGGAGGGAGGCGGGAATGGGAAGGCTGCTGCGAAGCAGCTGCTGTCCTTGGGGTCCCAGCAGAGAGCTGGGCCCCCATGGATGGAGAGGGGCTGCTGCCGCCAAGCAGCCCCTGTTCGCGGCAGCCAGCCTTGTCCAAGGCGGATGGCTCCCGAAACCAACACAACCAGGACAGCTCAGTGGCTCTGCAGAGTGGTCCTATCGACTAATCATATAGTCAATACAAATTGATAAACACATTCTAACATCCTTAATGCAGAGAAAGGCTATTATGATGACCTGAGAAGAAGAAAACTTACCTTATGAGAGGAGACTCAAAGAGCTTGGCTTGTTCAGCCTACCCAAAAGAAAGGATGTGTACATGCAGCCCTCCCCGGCGCTGCCTCTGTATCACTGTAGCAGTGAAATTCTTGGTAAGCTTAAACACAAAAAGGAAGCTTACATAAAGTGGAAACTTGGACAGATGACTAGGAAGGAGTATAAATATATTGCTTGAACATGCAAGGGAGTAATGAGGTAGGCCAAAGCACAACTGGAATTGCAGCTAGCAAGGGATGTGAAGGGAAACGAGAAAGGTTTCTATAGGCATGTTAACAATAAGAAGGTGGTCAGGGAAGGTGTGGGCCTCTTACTGGATGAGGGAGGTAACAGTGACAGGTGATGTGGGAAAGCTGATGTACCCAATGCTTTCTTTGCGTCTGTCTTCACAGACAAGATGGGGGTGGGGAGGGACAGGGAGTACCGCCTGTCCCCCTGCGCTGCTGCCTCTGATATAGATCAGGGAGGATAAAATGCAGGGGTTTTTAGATAAATGTGTAACTGCTGAAAATTTCACATTTACATGTTCAGGGTGATATCAGAGGCAGCAGTGCAGGCGGGGGGAGCACAGGTGGCTCAGCAGGAGCCAGTACATGTGAGGAGCTGCTTTAAAAGCCATCTCCCTGCATGTACCAGCTCCTGTCTCCCCACTCTGCTGCCTCTGATACAGAGGCAGCTGCATGGGGAGAGAAAGCCATACATGTAATGCCCAGGTTAACCTGCACTTTCACATCCCTAATACAGAGGCAGCAGCACGGGGGAGAGGGAGAGGCAGGAGCCGTTACACATGGGGAGTCGGATTTTAAGATGGTCCCCTGCATCTATCGGCTCCCGAGGAGGCGCCTTCTCCCACTCCTGCTATAGTTCAGTGGCAAGTGGGGGGGGGACACACTCTAGCCAGGCTGAACCAAATCATCCCACCCATGCTCCTCTTTAATTGGTTAACATATTAAACAATGTATTTAACCAGTCATCCAATCAAATGGGACTTTACATCATAAGACAATCTATTTCAGGATCCTGACAAAAAGGAAGAAAGGAGAGCAGCAAAATACACACCCTGAACTTCAGGAAAGCAGACTTGAATCCCTCAGAGAGCTGATGGGCAGGATCCCCTGGGATGCTAACATGAAGGGGAAAGGAATCCAGGAGAGATAGCTGTATTTTAAAGAAGCCTTATTGAAGACACAGAAACAAACCATCCCGATGCACAGGAAAAAAAGCAGATGTGGTAGGCGACCAGCTTGGCTTAGCAGTGAAATTCTTGGTAAGCTTAAACACAAAAAGGAAGCTTACATAAAGTGGAAACTTGGACAGATGACTAGGAAGGAGTATAAATATATTGCTTGAACATGCAAGGGAGTAATGAGGTAGGCCAAAGCACAACTGGAATTGCAGCTAGCAAGGGATGTGAAGGGAAACAAGAAAGGTTTCTATAGGCATGTTAACAATAAGAAGGTGGTCAGGGAAGGTGTGGGCCTCTTACTGGATGAGGGAGGTAACAGTGACAGGTGATGTGGGAAAGCTGATGTACCCAATGCTTTCTTTGCGTCTGTCTTCACAGACAAGATCAGCTCCCAGGCTACTGCACTAGGCACCACAGTACAGGAAGGAGATGGGCAACCCTCGGTGGAGAAACAACAGGTTAAAAATTATTTAGAAAAGTTGGAAATATACAAATCCTTGGGGCTCTAATGCATCCAAAGGTAGTGAGGGAGTTGGTAGATGTCATTGCAGAGCCATTGGCCACTATCTTTGACACCTCCTGGAGATTGGGGGAGGTCCCAGACAACTGAAAAAGGCAAATGTTGTGCTCATCTTTAAAAAAGGGAAGAAGGATAATCCCAGGAACTACAGACTGGTCAGCCTCACTTCCCTTCCATGATTTTTCTGGGGACTGATTTCAAGAATCCATTTTGAAGTACAGGGCAAAGAGAAAGGTGATCAGGAATAGTCAACATGGAATCACCAACAGCAAGTCATGCCTGACCAACCTGATTGCCTGCTATGACAAGGTAACTGGCTCTGTTGACATGGGCAAGTCAGTGGCTGTGATTAACCTTGACTTTTGATACGGTCTCCCACAGTATTCTTGCCAGCAAGTCAAAGTAGTATGGATTGGACAAAGGGACTGTAAGGCAGATAGAAAGCAGGCTAGATTGTCGGGCTCAACGGCTCCATGTCTAGTGATCAACAGCTCCATGTCTAGTTGATGGTCAGCGTGAAGCGGAGTACCCCAGACGTTGATTCTGGGGCCAGTTTTGTTCAACATCTTTATTAATGACCTGGATGAGGGGATGGATTGCACCCTCAGCAAGCTAGCAGATGACACTAAGCTAGGGGGAAGAGGTAGATACATTGGAGGGTAATGATAAGGCCCAGAGCGACTTAGACAAATTGGAGGATTGGGACAAAATAAATCTGATGAAGTTTCAGCAAGGACAAGTGCCAAGTCCTGCACTTGGGACCGAAGAATCCCAAGCACTGTTACACGCTGGGGGCTGAGTGGCTAAGCAGCAGTTTGGCAGAAAAAGACATGGGCTGAAAAGGACAAGAAGCTGGATATGAGTCAATGTGCCCCTGTAGCCAAGAAGGCTAATGGCATAGTAGGGTGTCTTAGGAGAAGCACTGCCAGCAGATCTAGAGAAGTGATTATTCCCCTTTAATTGGTACTGGTGAGGCCACACCTGGAATAGTGAGTCCAGTTCTGGGCCACCCATTACAGAATGCATTGGAGAGGGTCCAGCAGAGGGCAAACAAAATGATTAGGGAGCTGGAGCACATGACCTATGAGGAGAGACTGAGGGATTTGGGTTTGTTTAGTCTGCAAAAGAGAAGAATGAGGGGGGATTTGATAGCAACCTTCAACTTCCTGAAGGGAGGTTCCAAAGAGGATGAAGAGAGGGATGCAGGGGACAGATCTAGGTTGAATATTAAGAAAAACTATGTCACTAGTAGGGTGGTGAAGCACTGGAAGGGGCTGCCTCATGAGGTGGTAGAATCTCCATCCCTCAAGGTTTTTAAATCCTGGCTTGACAAAGCCCTGGCTGGCATGATTGTTCCTGCTTTGGGTAGGGGATTGGACTCGACGACCTCCTGATGTCTCCTCCAGTCCTATGATTCTATGATCCCTAGTAGAGTGAAAGAATTGTGTCTTGCTTCCAACACTCTTGTTAATGCATCCCAAAATGATGTTTGCTTTTTTGCAACAATGTTATGCTGTTGACTCATATTTAGCTTGTCATCCACCATGACCTACATATCCCTTTCCATAGTACTCCTTGCTAGGCTGTCATTTCCCATTTTATATATGGGACCTATTGTTCCTCCCTAAGTGGAGTACTTTGCATTTGTCCTTATTGATTTCATCCTATTTACCTCAGACTATTTCTCCAGTTTGCCCAGATCATTTTGAATATAATCCTATCCTCCAAAGCACTTCCAACTTCCCAGCTTGCAAGTGTCAGAGGCTGCTGATGCAAAAAATAAATAAATAAATAAATAAATAAGTAAAATCAGTCAGGGGCCACACATGAGTGAGAAGCAAAAAAACAAAAAAACCCCAAAAAACCCATCACCCAAACCAACCAGAGTCTAGAGGGGCCCAGCCTAGCAGATTTTTTGTGTGCTCCAGCCCTGCAGTGGGGGCTCCGCAATGCTGGTGAGGGGGGTCTGAGCTCCAGGGTCAGATCCAGGCAAGCCGGGGACCACATCCAGTCCCTGGGCCTGAGCTTCCCCACCCTGATGTAATTGCTGGTTAAGATATTGAACAGAACTAGAAATGTGAAAGGTTAATGGGTAAGCATCACCCTTACCAGTTCCTGTTAAACAATGGGGGCTGGAGCAGCTTCTCACCTGCTGTGGGCAAGAGGTTGCTCCATCCCCACGTCAGAGGCAGGGGCTGCTCTGGGTGTTGCCTGAAGCAGCCCCTGTCCGCGGTAGGACCGGAGGGAGGGGGTTCACAGGCAGGGACTGGAATGCCCCCCTGCCCTTAATTGGTTAACCTCATGTTTAACCAGATAATCAATTACACATGGTTTTATACCCTTAAACAGAATACAACCAAAACTGGTCCCTGCAGAGTCCACTTATTGTGCCTTTCCAATATGACTGTGAACCACTGATATCTATTCTCTGGGAACAGTTATCCAGCCCGTTAGGCACCCACCGTAGAGTAGCCCCATGTAGGTTGTATTTCCCTAGTTTATAGATAAGGTCATGTGAGACCTGTATCAAATGCTTTAATGAAGTCTAGGTATACCATATCTAGGCTTCACCCTTATCCATAAGGCTTGTTATCTTAGCCAAGAAAGCTATCAGGTTGGTATGACATAATTTGTTCTTTGCAAATCCATGCAGACTGTTTTAAATCACCTTATTATCTTCCAGATGTTATGCAAATAGTTTCCTTAATTTTCTCCATTTCTTGGCACAGAAGTTAAGATAACTGGCCTGTAGTTTCCTGGATTGTTCTTCTTTCCCTTTTTATAGATGGGCACTATATTTGCCCTTTTCCAGTCTTCTAGAATCTTTCCTATCTTCCATGACTTTTCAAAGATCATAGCTAATAGTTAGCTATCTCCCCAGTCAGCTTCTTGAGTATTCGAGGATGAATTTCATCAGGCCCTGGTGACTTCAAGATATCTAACTGTTTTAAGTAATTTTAACTTGTTCATTTTCTCCAGCATTTTGCTATGCCAAGCATCTAATAATCATAAACAACCTTCATGGTGAAAACAAACAAAAAAAGACATTAAGCACCTCTGCCATTTCCACATTTTCTGTTACTATTTTTCCTTCTTCATTCAGTAATGGGTATACCATGCCTTTGGTCTCTCTCTTGCTTCTAATATATCTGTAGAATGTTTTTGTTAGCCTTTATTTCTCCAGCTAGTTTGAGCTCATTTTGTGCCTTCACCTTTCTAATTTTGCCCCTCCATAATTGCGCTATTTGTTTATATTCATCCTTTGTAATTTGATCTAGTTTCCACTTTCTATAGGACTCCTTTTTTATTTTAGGTCATTCAAAATCTCCTGGTTAAGTCTCCCCATACTTCCTATCTTTTCTACACAGTGGAATAGTTGGTCTTCAACTGTTTTTCCTCTTGGTCTTGCTTCCCCATGGGATCATATCTACCAACTCCCTGAATTTGCTCAAGTTTGCCTTCTTGAAATCCATTGCTTTTATTTTGCTATGCTCCCTCTGGCTATTCCTTAGAATCATGAACCCTACCATTTTATGATCACTTTCACCCAAGCAGCCTTCCACTTTCAAATTTTCAACCCATTTCTCCCTATTTTTAAAATCAAATCTAGAATAGCCTCCCCCCTAATAGATTTCTCCACCTTCTGAAATAAAAAAAATATATATATATCTCCAATACATTATCCAACAAGTTTTGTAGAATGTATGCTCTGCTATGTTATTTTCCTAACAGATGTCTGGATTATTCAAGTTCTCCATCACCACCAAGTCCTGTGTTTTGGATGATTTTGTTAGTTGTTAAAAAAAAAAAAAAAAAAAAAAAAAAGCGCCTCATCCACTTCCTCCATCTGATTAGTAGACCCACCTCCCCACCATGACATCACCCTTGTCTTTAACCCCTTTTATCCTTACCCAGAGACTAACAAGTCCATCATCTACGTCCATCTCTACCTCAGTCTAAATGTATACAACTTTTATATTTCTCCCCGCCTAACTTTCCTGATCAAGCTGTACCCTTTTTATACCAATATTCCAGTCACTTCCATATCATATTCCAGTAACATGAGTCACTTGCAGATTTAAATTACTGTACATGGTGGATTCTCTGTAACCTCAAGCCTTTCAATCATGATTTAAGGACTTCAGTAACTCAGCCAGAGGTTATGGGTTTATTACAGGAGTAGGTGGGTGAGGTAACCTGCAATGTGAATGTCAGACTAGAAGATAATGATGGTCCTTTCTGGTCTTAAAGGCTGAGTCTACGTAACTCCATTTGTTAATTTTACCAGTCATCATCTTTGATAAAAAGTAACAAACTTGTAAAATTATGTGCAGTTGCACGCACATCCTCAACAACAAACATGTATATCAAGAGGCACGAGTGGCTTTACACATCAATGTCAAGTTTTCCATTTCAAGCAAAGTTGCCGAACAAAGAAGTCTAGCTCTAGTAGGAAGACAGATTCTCAATCTTGAAAATTTGCATTTCACCAAGCATTCTGCGAGGACACAGATCTCCAAAATTTTTGTGGAAGCTTTCTAGTGTCTTCCTAAAACAAAGGATCACTAGTGGAAATGAGAAAAAATGTTGGTATGGATGTCCTCCAGCCATACTAAACATTCTGAACATCACTATTTCGTGCTTATTTTCAGTCCGTTGGTGAAGACTATACAATACACACAAAGTACAACAAGCTTTTGAAACTGATATTCACATTTTTAAGAGTTTAGCCTCCTTTTAAAAAGGTATTTAGAGTAGATAAACCAATCCACCTCAACAGAAATAGGGGCTAATCTCACCGGTAGCTTTCTCCAACTGTTACAATTTCCACTTCACTGTCTGTTGAGGTAACATTTATTTCTTCATTGGCAGTGACCTGGGGAGTGGAGGATGCTTCGATCACTACAACATCTTCATCAATACTTCCTGGAGCAGGGAGAAGGAAAGAAAAAAACAGTTTGGATTATGTACATTTGACACTCCCTTTGTCATGCAAAATTCACAAAATCATGAGTCTGAAAAGGACCTTGAGAGGTAGTCTAGTCCAGCCTTCTGAACTCATGGGCATTAATTTTTTGTTTATAAGTTATTATCTTTACATATTAAAAACACTTTATTAAAGTCCATATGAATTTTATAATATGTATATGCAAGTAAAAGGGATATGAAATAGACAATGTAACAAACCTGTAATGAAAGCAAATCAAGAGCATCTACCAAATCCGATTCAAAATAATTATTCAGAAAAACAGTCCTGCTTTAATACTACCCCTCTGAACCTTCAACAACTACTATTTTAGGTTCATGAGCCACGATCAGGCAACACAGCTCAACTTACTGAGATATTTCAATTTTAGATTCCTCAAGCAATGGGTAAGAGATAACAGATAATCTTGAACAGAATGTCTCTACAGTCAGTGGACATAAGATGAAGTTCAAAGGCCAAAGACAGACAGAAAGCAGATATGCAAGCTTCTACCACAATGATCTAAAACATTTTAGTGTCCACCATACAACTTTATTTCATTTAATGCCCACCTAAAAGGCAAACTAGAAAAGGAGATTAGAAAGAGCTGAAGAGTGCCAAACTTAGATCTAACATTTAAAATGATCCTGCATGAAACTTGCAAGCATTTTTTTTAAAAAAAAACACACAGCCCTTTACCAAGGCTTTTGAGCAAGAGACTGTGGGCTATGTATTTTAGAGGAAACACATACTAAATTGTACAAATCGTCATCTGCAGTTTTGATGAATGGATGCATTTTGTAACTTGCCTGAAGTCCCACCCCCTCCAAAAAAAGTAAGACCAAAAAGATTTGGGGAGAACATTTCATTCAAGTTAAAACTATTTTAATTGCATTAGGTTTTCTATAAATTGTAAGTAAACAGTTAGAGAATTAATGCTCTATTTTTTCCTTTCTTTAGTCATTGCTATTTACATTCAAAAGTTAGTGTGTTGTGAAGTTAAAATAAGAGTTTCTGAATAATAGGAACACTGATTGCAAGGGCATACAAGTGAACTTTCAATTCAGTGCAAAAAAAAAAAAAAAAAAAATCACCTGTCAATATTTTCCAACATGCCAAAAAGGAAAGCTATCTCCTGGTGCTTTTTTATTTTCTAAATACTGAATTACTGTATTTACCCATCCAGTTGAAGAGAAATGCTCAAAATATTAAGACAGCTTTGCAAAGCTGTACTCACACACTCATTTTGCAAGAGTGACATTGTGATAAGCAAGTAACATGGTCCCTTGTCATCAGTTTGCAGAATAGATTTTTGTCTTGAATGGTAATACTACCATGACAATTTTGCCTTCCATGAGTAAACCATGTTGATGGAAAAGGGAAATGGTAAGTTATTTATTTAGTTACATACTGATGGGGATTAACCCTTTATCTAACAGGTAATAAGAATAAGACAATTGTGCACATGTGCTTACCTCCTGTCCTACGGGGTAGGAGTTCCATAAGCATAATTCGGCACCTTGGCCTTATGAGCTGTCTATACCAGTGTTTCTTAAACTGTGTTCCGTGGCACACCGGTGTGCCGTGCAAAACAAAAGAATTCAAAATGGCTACCCTTAAAGGGGGGCAGGAGACTTCTTTTTTTGCTCAATAACTTTCCCCTGACCCCTTTTTCCCCTCCTCAACTTCCCCCTGATCCCCCTTTTTTGGGGGGGGCTCAACAAAAAATCCTTGGTGTTCCTCATTAAAAAAATATTGTTTGGTGTTCCTCAGTCTTAAAAAGTTTAAGTAACACTGGTCTATACTGACCTACCAACATCAACTAGAGAGTTCATAGTGTATTGTCTACAGTACTGATGTGCTGTTGCACTGCCACTATAGCTTTTCAAGTGTCTGAATGTAGGGTAAGTAGCACCTTCCCTTTGCAGTGGGGGAGGAGGGGGGCCAGAACATGTGTTTTAGGGCCATGGAGATCAAAGTAAAGGTTTTATGGAGTGTACTTGAACTCTACTTCCTGGTCTTCTGAAGTTTAAATTTTGCAGAACTCCATGTTCTAGAGGGTTACAAGAGGTTACTGGGAAACTTCAACTCCAAATGAATCATTTTATTATCTGTAGCTAGTGAACTGAATGTTTCTGGTCACCCAGTTCAAAAATACTGAAGAATGAAGATCTCATCCTCTCATGCCTACGTTTACTCAGAGGTTAGAAAAGGGAAAGAAGATTTCCTGCTTTTTCAACTGCAAACTGGTTTCTCAAGTCTGAACTAGGCACTGAAGAGAATGACCTGAACTAAAATTAGGGATGTGAATGGGTAAACAGTTTCCCAGTTCCCTGGGAGCAGACCTCTGCCCACAGCCTGCTCGGATTGGGGGCTCAGAGTTGGCAGAGCCAGCTGGGGGGCTAGAGTAGTGAGATTCCAGTTAACTGACTAACCAGTTAAATGTTAGATTAACCTAATGTTTAAATGGTTAGCTGATTATCTGGGATTTTACATCCCGAGGTTTTTTTCCATTTTAATTATCTCGGCATATACAGAAGAGGCTACTGCTTTAGTACTTCAACACACTCTGGTTCCAGGTGTTTAGCAAGTGACTGTCATCTGTTCAGTGATGTGGCTATTTAAAATAACAGCAAAAATGTAGAAACCGTTCAATACTATTTTTTGTATTTAATTCAAAAGATTTTAATAATTGAAGCTTAGGCCTTAACATAGGTGGTCAATTTCCTATCTAATTTAATTAAGTTTTTATAAAAACCTACATTTAATTTCAAACGTGTTTTTTTTTTTTTTTTAAAAACATCACTGATTCTTATCCATTCTGCCAGTGAGCTGGGAACCATTATCGTATTCCAGTGCAGGATTTAGGGCTAAGGTTACTATAGGAACTTAAAACTCTCAATTTAGTTTATTGCAACTTAACAAAGATGCACCATTATTAAAATAAATATTAACTACTGAAATCTCTTAATATGAGAACCGTAATAGCTTCTTTAGGAGAGAGTATTTCCTTTTTTGACAGAAGAGCACCATTTGAAATGTCTACACAAAAAAGGTAAGGAAAACCATGTACATACTATATATTAGTAATGCATGCAAGTAGTTGACTACTCACATTGCCACCTGCCCCCCTTGCTGCCTCTGTATCAGAGGAGGAGCCAGTGCCAGTTCCCCTCAGCACCATCTCCACAGTGCTGCCTGTGCCTCTCCTGCATCCCACACTGTTGCCTCTATCAGAGGCAGCAGCATGAGTGGGGGCAGGGGAGGCTGCTGCAAAGCAGCCCCTGTCCACGGCAGGTCCAGGCTCGCTGCAGAAAGAGGCTGCTTTGCATCCCACAGAGCAGCCCCTGTCCGGGGGGGGGGGAGGGGGGGGGAGGAGGGGCAGCTCCCTGCTGGGACCCACCGCAAGCCGAGACTGATCAAATCTAGCTTAGCCCCGGCTCACACCAAGTCCAGGAGCTACCCCCACTGCAGCTCTGCAGTTTAAACATAGTAAAAGCCGTGCAAGCAGGCAACCCAGTTGTTACTACATTTAAACTGCAGAGCCGCAGCAGAGGGTAACTCCTGGAGGCTTCCTCCCTTATCAACTAATCATGTAGTGTATAGAAATTCTACCAACTACACGATTAGCTATTTACTTGCTTCTTAACATTCCCTACTACACACACACACACACCCCCACCATAAAATGAACAGATTAATAACCAACTAGATTACTCATTCAATCCCCCCCAAGAATTTCTTTTTACCTGAGGGAACAGTTGTACTGTTTTGGTGGTTGTCACCAGGTGATACAAATAAGTCCTCCTCCCCTTCAGTGGAAGAATTTGAGGAAGAGTCACTGCTGAGGTCATTCTCACTGGAACTGCTAGAGCTGGGTAGCAAAGCATACTTTCTTCGAGCCAATACCTCCCGTTTTTTCCTCTGAATTAAAATTCGTTCTTTTTGGTTTTGCGTTCGCTGTGAGGAACTGGTTTTCACAAACCTCTTTCTATATGGAAGTCTTCTCAGTGAACTGCTATGAAAACACGGTCTTTTCATTAATAGTCCGGGTACAGATTCTGTCTCAGTACGAGGCCACTTTTGTGACCTTGCACTATGAGTTCTACTTGTACTCAACACTGCCTGAGTATGTCTTACAGGGCTTTCTTTTTCCTCATCAGATGTGATTGTATCAGAGTCCCCAAAATGTAGGCTAGATGAAGGTGAAGACACACAGTCACTAAAAGAAGAATCATTGTCTTCACTTTGTGTTTCTAGGTGTTGTCTTAATCCTAAAACCCCCTGGTTTTCTTTACCACCACAGTTTTGAGCATATGAAGGGCCAGCCTGCTGACTCTTGCGTTTTTTCCTCACCCCAATACCTTTGTCTTGTTCTGGATGATTGCCATTCATGTCCTGCTTTTGAGAGTCACCACACAAGTGAGAGAATTCATTCCCTACTTTACTGGCAATCATCTCAACTTCTGCAGGGAAACTTATGGCTGCCCCAATGGGCTCAGGGTTCAAGAGGATCCCCTTCAGGCTCTCCTGTCTCTTTGGTGCATCAGAGGGAACTTCACTCTTCATATCCGCTTTTGTAGTATAGACTATATTACATTCAGGAGTCCATTGAGACATGGAAAACTGCAAGGAAGGCCTGAAAAGAAAATCAGACATGCATCAAGAAAAAAATTAACCTAATGTTGCACTTCAATGGCTATAGATTAGCAACAAACATCCCACATCTTTTAATTGCAATGTGAATGCGCTAGCTATTTTGCTTTTTCTACTAAGCTGACACGAACATGCCAAAATAAAAGTTTATTTTATATACTTTTTTCCTGCTAGAAACATGTTTTGTTTTTATTCCAGATGACAGTTCCTAAAATTTTGTTAGCCAAAATATCTATACTACCTTTGGTCCAGGTGCTTTATATGCAACTCCTATTAGCCTTACCAGTGTATAAATAGGTGAAAGAATAGTTACTCCAAAATACTAAGACAGGACAATGATAATATAGTGGGCTTTCTATGACACAACCTGATGGTGGTCCCAAAGAAGTTTTTACACTACAAGCTAACAACTTATATCCTGGCATCCACCATGTATTTAGATCAATAGGCTACAGCAACGGTTCCTAACCGCTGGGCTGCAGACCTCCAGCTGCCAGGCCGCAGTGGCTGTGGTACACATCTCTCTCAACAGCCATGGTGAGAGCGAAGTCCTGCCCCACCTCTCAGCCAACCAATGCTGGGCAGGAGTCTCCTTTAGACCTCGGAAGAGCGCTTCCCTGTGCACCGGGAGGGCCATGCAGAGCCCTCCCACCATGCAGGGAAGTGCTCTTCCATGCCCGAGAAGAGCCCCCACGCCATGCAGGGAAGTGCTCTTCCGCAGCCAGAGAAGACTCCGCCCCTGCCAGATGCCAGCTGGCTGAGAGGCAGGGCAGAACATGCCTCTCTCAACAGCCATAGTGGAGGCAAGGCACTGGGCTGTATCCCCAGCCCTGGCTCCCAAAGCTGCCACAACATGGGCAACAGCACAGGACTAGGGGGGGGGGGGCAGGGCCTCTGGGAACAGGAATAATATTGGGGGCTGGCAGTAGGGGAGGCTCTGGGGGGGGGGGTGCATTGGGGCTCTGGAAACAGGAGGCTGGTACTGGGATGGTCTGGTGGGGGGGCTTTAAGGGGTGGGAACTGGCACTGGGGGTGCTGGGTGCAGGGGACTCTTGGGTCAGTGGCTGGCACTGGGGGTAGTGGAGCGATGGGGGGCTTTAGAGGTTGGGGCTGGGCTTTTGGTGGATGGTAACATTTTATCTGCATATTTATCATTTGCATAGTGAATATGAAAATATGCAAATAAAATGTTACCAGTCCAACAAAAGTTTGTGAATGAGTTTGCCGGTCCCCAGTATCAAAAAGGTTGGGAACCACTGGGCTGAAGAACAGACACTAATAAGCAACTCAAAAGCAAGTGAGCCTAATGATATAACCATCCAGTACAGATACAGCAGTATTTCCTACCACACCAGAATTTCTGAGCTAAACCAAGCCATTTTAATAATGTCTTCATATACTTCAAATATAACTAATGCAAAACCTCTCCTTTTTTGACCATTACCCTCTTTCACTTAACCACTGGATGCTCTCAGTGTTATAATCTACACAGTGCTCAGAGCTTGTTAATTTCAACATACTTTTAAAGACATTCTAAAACTCTAACAAGCACTTTTTTTATAATCTTAATATTAAATAGGACACTAAAAAGTGGCACAGAATTATAAATTTATATTTAAATCATTATAAATAGTTTTGTGAAAAGATATGAATAATCCAACATTTTAGGAAGTGTTGCTGAGTTATGACAAAGGGAATTATTGCAGCAAGTCAGTCTCAAATCTGCTAGTATATTCTGGGCAGTTACTACATTACTATTCCTCCCATCTGTAGGTTTGCACCAGCTATTTGGAATAAAACAATTCTCCCCGTCCCCGCCTTCTCAGTCCAGCAAGGTCTAGCAAAAATAGTTTGTTAGGTCAGGTCATCTATTTTGACTAGTACTGTTATGCACAAAGATGTCTTGCTTCTTCCCTCAACAAAATGAGGCAATATTATTTAAAGTGTCAGAACATGAACCAAAGAATGTTTAATTAACTCAAGCTGTCAAGTTTGAATTGAAAAATCATTCCTTTTGGAAGAATTACAGATATCTTGCAACACTAGACATGTAACTCAACATGCTGTCAAGGTATTAGTGACTGAGAGGCACAAACTGTTTATTGGTTTCTAAAACATGATCATACTAGACTACTTTTAGGGATAATGCATGTTTTTCATGCAACTAGATACATTCCTATATTTAAAATATATAAATAACTTTCACTTGTCACCATCAGCAACTCCTACAGTTAAAGGGATATTGACACCCAAAAGGTTCAGGTCATCGCCATAAGTGAGTAGCTCATCTCTGACCTTAGAGTTCATGATTCTAAGGTATGGTAGAACGGAGAACAGCAAATTAGAGACAATGGATTTCAGGAAGGCAGATTTTGGTAATCTCAGAGAGCTGGTAGGTAAGGTCCATGGGAAGCAAGACTGAGGGGAAAAACAACTGAAGAGAGTTAGCAGTTTTTCAAAGGGACATTATTAAGGGCCCAAAAGCAAGCTATTCTGCTGCGTAGGAAAGATAGACAGTATGGCAAAACACCGTCTTGGCTTAACCAGGAGATCTTGCATGAGCTAAAAATAAAAAAGGAGTCATATAAAAAGTGGAAACTAGGACAAATGACAAAGGATGAATATAGGCAAACAATACAGGAATGCAGGGGCAAGATTAGAAAGGCAAAAGCACAAATGAGCTCAAACTAGCTACAGGAATAAAGGGAAACAAGACGACATTCTATAAATATATCAGAAGCAAGAGGAAGACCAAGGACAGGGTAAGCCCATTGCTCAGTGAGGAGGAGAAACAGTAACAGGAAACTTGGAAATGGCAGAGACGCTTAATGACTTTTTTGTTTCAGTCTTCACCGAAACAACTGATGAAGGAATGCCTTACATACACTGATGAAACTGATGAAGGAATGCCTTACATAGTGAATGCTAGTGGGAAGGGGGGTAGGTTTAGAAGATAAAATAAAAAAAGAACAAGTCAAAAATCACCTAGAAAAGTTAGATGTCTGCAAGTCACCAGGGCCTCATGAAATGCATCCTAGAATACTCAAGGAACTGATAGAGGAGGTATCTGAGCCTTTAGCTATCATCTTTGGAAAATCATGGAAGACAGGAGAGATTTCAGAAGACTGAAAAAGCGCAAATATAGTGCCCATCTATAAAAAAGGGAAGTAAGAATAACTCAGGAAACTACAGACCAGTCAGTTTAACGTCTGTGCTAGGAAAGATAATGAAGCAAGTAATTAAGGAAATCATCTGCAAACACTTGGAAGGTGGCAAGGTGATAGGGAACAGCCAGCATGGATTTGTAAAGAACAAATCATGTCAAACCAATCTGATAGCTTTCTTTGATAGGATAACGAGTCTTGTGGATAAGGGAGAAGCAGTAGACATGGTATACCTAGACTTTAGGAAGGCATTTGATATGGTGTCGCATGATATTCTTATCAATAAACAAGGCAAATACAACTTAGATGGGGCTACTATAAGGTGGGCACATAACTGGCTGGAAAACTGTTCTCAGAGAGTAGTTATTAACAGTTCACAATCCTGCTGGAAAGGTATAACAAGTGGGGTTCCGCAGGGGTCTGTTTAATATCTTCATCAACGATTTAGATATCAGCACAGAGAGCACGCTTATTAAGTTTGCAGATCATACGAAGCTGGGAGGGGTTGTAACTGCTTTGGAGGATAAGATCATAATTCTAAAAGATCTGGACAAATTGGAGAAATGGTCTCAGGTAAACAGGATCAAGTACAAATGGAAAGTACTCCACTTAGGAAGGAACAATCAGTCTCACACATATAGAATGGGAAGCGACTGTCTAGGAAGGAGGACTGCAGAAAGGGATCTAGGGGTCATAGTGGACCACAAGCTAAATATGAGTGTCAGTGTGACGCTGCTGCAAAAAAAAAGCAAACATGATTCTGGGATGCATTAACAGGTGTTGTGAGCAAGACACAAGAAGTCATTCTTCCGCTATACTCTGTGCTGATTAGGCCTCAGTTGGAGTATTGTGTCGAGTTCTGGGCACCACATTTCAAGAAAGATGTGGAGAAATTGGAGAAGGTCCAGAGAAGAGCAACAAGAATGATTCAAGGTCTAGAGAACATGACCTATGAAGGAAGACTGAAAGAATTGGGCTTGTTTACTTTGGAAAAGAGAAGATTGAGAGGGGACATGATAGCGGTTTTCAGGTATCTAAAAGGATGTCACAAGGGGGAGGAAGAAAAATTGTTCTTCCTGGGCTCTGAGGACAGAACAAGCAGCAATGGGCTTAAACTGCAGCAAGGGAGGTTTAGGTTGGACATAAGGAAAAAGTTCCTGTCAGGATGGTTAAACACTGGAATAAATTGCCTAAGGAGGTTGTAGAATCTCCATCTCTGGAGATATTTAAGAGTAGGTTAGATAAATGTCTATCAGGGATGGTCTAGACAGGGACTTGATGACATCTCGAGGTCCCTTCCAGCCCTAGTGTTCTATGATCTACCACAGCCAGCTGCTAGAAAGACAAGGGTACCACACTTCCTACCACAGCGCTTCCTTGACCATGTTTAGGTGTTCTCTATCTTCTTCTACCTAGAGAATATTTAAGTATGAATCTGGCTGCTGGATGGAGGAAACAGGTTACTTCATTTCATTCGGAGTATCTTTTTTGTTGGTTTCGTTTTATGGGAAGGCCTCCATTATTGTACCTTAGAGTATGGTAGTCCTAATCTACGCTTTCCTAATCCTATGAATGGCTAGCACATCTCTGCCATGCCTGCTCATAGCTTTCGTAATAAGCAGCTAAGTGATGTTAATCTGATTTTCTCAGTTTAACTGCTTTTCCTCAGAGCCCTGGGGGAAATGAAACTGTGGAGCCTTTTCAGTTTCAATCTGCTGCTGCTCTAGCAAACTATGAATATCATCATAAATACTGAAACAGAAAGTTGGAAGAATGAGGAAGATAGTATTGGTTCACTTCACATTTTATATAGTTGCAAAACTAACCCTTCAGGTTTTCATCTGTCTTTAATGGTCAATTAGTTTCTACAAAATTTAACGGCTTAATCCCAGTTTCTCACTCAGGACAGTTTCCTTTCTAAGTGTATTCTTCAAGCACTTGTTTTATAATGGCAGGTGAATTCAAGGTGCACTGGTTAAGATTAACTGTGCAACATCGCTGCTGGTTTTAAGACCAGGCCTATTATTCCCTTGTCCACTGGGACTGCAGATTATCTAAAAAGTAGATTTGGTCATTTAGAAATTGGTCAACTAATTATTGTCACTTCACACCAGACTCCAATATAGACGTTTCCTTGGATAGTCGACTAGTCTTAAACATTCCTCGTCTTACACTGGCAATATAATGCATTTACAAATGAAGCAACTCAACTAATAGTCTTGAGGTAACTGATACATCTTAAAACAGTTAAGGAAAATTTTGCAAACAGTATTAGTTATAAGTTTTTGAATTCCTAATCAATTTGTTGGGTTTCTATTTTGTCTACTACAGTCAGCAGTTTGAGATACTAGTAAAGGTATTAAACAAAAAAACAACACACAACAATCTCCAAAAACTCCCTGAAGTCTACTGCCACTACAGCTAACTGTAACTATGACACAGAAAATCTATGCCTGATATGAAATAATGAAGAATCCATAGTGGGAATACTTTTGAATGTGTTTTTACATATTTGCTTTCCAAAACTAACATGCTTTTGAAACAGTGTATTACCAGGACTGTTTTTGATTATATGAAAAACCTATTCATGTTAATAGAAGTACGACAACTTACACAAATTAATATCTTTTAGTCTTCAAACCAGCATCTTTAGGTTAAGATGAATGCCTAAGTATGCCTTTCCAGATTCTGTCCCCTTACCCTTTAAAATCAGAGACTATGATCCCACAAGCTAGATCGTTACATGGAGCCTATCAAGAAGGATCTCCTGGGATTTTCCATTAAACTTCTAGAACAGAGGTGAGGAACCTTGTGTGTGTCAGGGACCTCTGATCCACAGAAAAATCAGTTGGAGGCTGCACACAAGTGAGAAACAAAAACAAACACTCACTGACATGGCCCCTCAACTGAGAAGCAGAAAGATGCTCTGTATATTCCCTTCACACACCAACGCCTGTGTGTGGGGGTGGGGGTGGGGGGGGAAGGCAGCCTATTAGATTTTGTGTGCTCCAGCCCCAGTGGGGAAGCAGGGGGCTGGAGCACCAGTACAGGCTCCACAATGCTCAGGGGAGCCCTGAACCACTTCAAGGGCTGGATCCAGGCAAGCTGGGGGCCACATCCAACCCCCAGGCCTTAGGTTCCCCACCCCTGTTCTAGAAGCTGAGATTTTTAGTATGTAAACTGTCAAATATTAGATCATAGCCACATAAATTATTTATGCAGCACCTTGGGAATGTGGGGGCCTCAGGGCAGGAGGTCGTGAGCATGGTGCAGGAGTCAGGGTAGGAGATTGAGAAGCAGCTCAGGATAGGGGATGAGGATGTGGAGGGGGTGCAGGAGTGATGGTTGTGGGGTAAGGAAAAGCTCAGGGCAGGGGATGGGGTGCAGGAGTCAGTGCAGCAGGTGAGGAGGAGGGTCAGGGCAGAGGGGGCTCAGGGCAAGAGATGGGCATGGCTGCTGGCTCCTCCCCAGGAGTAACCCCAGGACAATGGAGACTATGCATCCTGCTCACTGGCTTGTCCAGAGAAGAGGGAGCCACATCCTGCCCTCTGAAGGACAGTCTGGTGGGAGCTTTCTCCCTGCCTGCAGCAGAAAGAGCCAGGGTTCAGCCTGCAGCATCTCCCCACCTGCAAACAGCCAGCAGCCTGTTCAGGCCTCTCTTCAGGGGGATGGGCACCTCCACGGTGGGGCGAGAAGTGATGGGGCAGAGACGGTAGGGAGACTTCCCACCCCCTAGCACTGTTTTGGGGCAGAGGAGCCACTTATGCACCCAGCTGCAGATCGCTGTTGCCAGCTGGCCACTCTCTTACTGGTGGTACCAGTGATCACTCTGCATTCACTCCCTGCTTTGGTCAGTGTACCATAGAATCATAGAGCTGGAAGAGACCTCAGGAGGTCATCAAGTCCAGCCCCCTGCCCAAGGCAGGACCAATCCCAACTAAATCAACCCAGCCAGGGCTTTGTCAAGCCGAGACTTAAAAACCTCTAGGGATGGAGATTCCACCACCTCCCTAGGGAACCCATTCCAGTCCTTCACCACCCTCCTAGTGAAATAGTTTTTCCTAATGTCCAACCTAGACGTCTCCCTCTGTAACTTGAGACCTTTGCTCCTTGTTCTGCCACCCGTCACTACTGCGAACAGCCTCTCTCCATCCCCTTTGGAACCTCCCTTCAGGAAATTGAAGGCTGCTATCAAATCCCCCCCCTTGTTCTTCTCTTCCGCAGACTAAACAAACCCAAATCCCTCAGTCTCTCCTCATAGGTCATGCGCTCCAGCCCCCTAATCGTTTTGGCCACCCTCTGCTGGACCCTCTCCAATGCATCCACATCCTTTCTATAGGAGGGGGCCCAGAACTGGACACAATACTCCAGCTGTGGCCTCATCAGAGCCGAATAAAGGGAAATAATCACTTCTCTAGATCTGCTGGCAATGCTCCTCTTAATGCACCCTAATATGCCATTAGCCTTCTTGGCTACAAGGGCACACTGTTGACTCATATCCAGCTTCTCATCCACTATAATCCCCAGGTCCTTTTCTGCAGAACTGCTACCTAGCCATTCAGTTCCCAGCCTGTAACAATGCTTGGGATTCTTCCGTCCCAAGTGCAGGACTCTACACTTGTCCTTACTGAACCTCATTAGATTTCTTTTGGCCCAATCCTCTAATCTGTCTAGGTCACTCTGGACCCTATCCCTGCCCTCCAACGTATCTACCTCTCCCCCTAGCTTAGTGTCATCTGCAAACTTGCTGATGGTACAATCCATTCCCTCATCCAGGTCATTAATAAAAATGTTGAACAAAACCGGCCCCAGAACAGATCCTTGGGGTAGTCTACTAGAAACCAACCGCCAACCTGACATCGAGCTGTTGATGGCTACCCGTTGGGCCTGACAGTCTAGCCAGCTTTCTATCCATCTTACAGTCCATTTATCCAGTCCATACTCCCTTAACTTGCTAGCAAGAATATTGTGGGAGACCGTATCAAAAGCTTTGCTCAAGTCAAGGTTTATCACATCCACTGACTTTCCCATATCCACAGAGCCAGTTACCTCATCATAGAAGCTTATCAGATTGGTCAGGCACGACTTGCCCTTGGTGAATCCACGCTGACTATTCCTGATCACTTTCCTCTCTTCAAAGTGCCTCAAAATGGATTCCTGGACGATCCCCTCCATGATTTTTTTCCGGGGACTGAGGTAAGGCTGACTGGTCTGTAGTTCCCTGGATTGTCCTTCTTCCCTTTTTAAAAGATGGGCACTAAATTTGCCTTTTTCCAATCATCCGGGATCTCTCCCGATCTCCACGAGTTTTCAAAAATAATGGCCAAAGGCTCCACAGTGACATTTGCCAACTCCCTCAGTACCCTTGGATGCATTAAATCTGGACCCATGGATTTGTGTATGTCTAGCTTTTCTAAATAGTTCCTAACTTGTTCTTTCCCCACCAAGGGCTGTCCACCTCTTTCCCCTACTGCATTGTCTAGTGCATTAGTCTGGGAGCTGACCTTGTCCGTGAAGACAGAGGCAAAGACAGCATTGAGTACTTAAGCTTTTCCCATATCATTTGTCACCAGGTTACCTCCCTCATCCAGTAAAAGCCCCACACCCTCTCTGATCACCCTCTTATTGCTAATATGCCTGTAGAAACCTTTCGTGTTATCCTTCACATCCCTTGCTAGCTGCAATTCCAATTGCGCTTTCACCTTCCTGATAACTCCCCTGCATTCTCGAGCAATATATTTACACTCCTCCCTAGTCATTTGTCCAAGTTTCCACTTCTTGTAAGCTTCCTTTTTGTTTTTAAGCTCATCAAGGAATCCCTCGCCTCTCTGCCACCTCTTTTTCCATGTTCTGGAAAACAATCCCATTCTCAAAACTTCCCACTTTTCTGGCACAATCAAAGAGTGACCTTGCTTTAAGTTAGAATAAGAGGAAGCTGCATACCAAATTTGGTGGCCCTAGCTCTTACCTTTTAGGAGGAGTTCTTGGATAGATTAACTCAGACACACAAATGCACATAGATAGATAAGCCTCGTCCACATATATTAGCCTGCATCTAAACTTTAATTGTGCTAAGATAACTACAATTGAGCTAACAATTTTAAAAGCAACCCTTTTTGCCCATCAAGGCAGGGCATAAAGAATTGGTTACATAGGTCTTGTCTTCATTTCAAATACTAAGTGACACATCGCTGTAGTCCTTCAGTGATGTTTCTCAACCTTTTTTTTAATAAAATACCCCTTTAAAAAAAATTAAGTGTCCCCAGTACCTACAGTTTTCAGACACACAAATTTTTTTAATACCGTTGCAACACATTTGTTTAAACAACTTAATGGTAGCCAGGCAGGCGATGAAATTTTTGGGTGTAAAAAGTACAAAAATAATAAAGCGCTCTAAAACTTAAAACAAGAATTCAGTTTTGTCCAAATTTCAGTTGTGTTGACATAACCCCCAGACTTTTCGAGTACCCCTAAGGGTACTCGTACCACTGGTTGAAAAACACTGACCTTTGCCAGCAGAACTAGTTCTCCCATCAGCATAGGTAATCCACCTCTACAAAGGCACAGCTAGGTCTGACAGAAAAAATCTGTCAACCTAGCATTGTCTACATAGACAGTCAGGTCACCTTAAATATATTGTTCAAAGGTGCAGATTTTTCATATGCTGGGTCAGCTTAGCTTGTTAGTGTAGTCCAGGCCTTATACAGTGCTATTGAGTTCTGATTTAACACAAAGAACGTTTACTTTAAAAGAAATGAATGGAAATATTTTAAACTATATCAAGATGTACAATTAGAGTACCCCACACATTTACTATATCATGTTCATTATTAGAACTTTACTTCTTCAGTTTCATTTCCAATATAACTATTAGATCAGAGGAGAAGTCCTAGCAAGAAATACAACAAAAAAGTTAGGACTAAACCAGGAAACAGTATAAAGGTCCTTACCTAAAAAAAACAGGATCAAGAATAAAGTAAGGCTCATCCTACAGTGCCAACATTCTGGAGCTCACACATGCCTCCTAGACTATGTCTACACTCGCTGCACGAGAAATATGCTAATGAGGCTAAGCATGGAATATTGCTGAACCTCATTTGCATACCTAATGAGCTGCCATTTTTGCAGAAGAGACTCTTGCGCCAGAAGGAGCTGTCTACACTGCCCCTTCTTGCACAAGAAAAAACCTCTTGCAGAATGCTGCTATGCCAATTACTTTCAGGAATAACGGCATTTGCGCAAGAGGGTTTTTCTTGCGCAAGAAGGAGCAGTGTAGACAGCTCCTTCTGGCGCAAGAGCCTCTTCTGCAAAAATGGCGGCTCATTAGGTACACAAATGAGGCTCAGCAATATTCCATGCTTAACCTCATTTGCAGATTTCTCACGCAAGAAGCCACGAGTGTAGATATAGCCCTAGAGTAATGGGAAGACTTTACAGCCATTTATGAATACCAACATGCATTCACAATCAGGCAAGTTAAAGATAGTGCCATATTTAAGGTTGAATTCACTTCATTATGGATTTAATTCAAAACAGCATTACTTAAACTCAAAAACTGCTATTGTAATAAATATTGTGAGGTGTAATTGTATTTGTATTTGTAATGGAAAGGTAAGAAAAAAGATACTAGGACACTAACATACTTGTTTTGAAGTTTACATCTTTAACTGGATTCCTCCCTATAATCATGGTAAGTATTCAATGATTATGCATATTTTATTAAATTTAGCTCTAAACCAATTATACAAGCTTAAAACCGAATTTCAGAAATGGCTGTAGAAAGTTCAAGATATGCAAGTAATAGATTCAAGAGTCTGAAAAATTATATTGTATTGCATTTAATTCTTTACCAGATCATCTACTACTTTCTACAGCCAGGTACAGAAGCACACTGTTCCCTAGTAATCTGTGAGTAAGAAGGTAAGGAGAGAGGTATTACAATATTTATTAACTTTAGTAAGAGCAAGTTGTAGGAAGCTGGTAAGACATTTGAACACTATAAAACAGCTAGCCACTTAAGGAATTTTCAAAGTTTGTGACTGTTTCTCCATTAAGCTCACAGGTGCCCAACTGTTACAGAAAAGCGGAAGGAATTATACCTACACAAAGTACAGTACACTAGATGGTAACAATGAGTATAAAATGAGTGACAGAAGATTTATGGAGGTTGTCTTATTGACAGTGACAGAGAAAAGACATTTTCATATACTACAGGTTACCTGAAAGTAAAAGAGGCAATACGATGACATGTGGAGAATGTTTGCAAGCTAAGGAAAGCACACATTTTCACTGGTAGCCAAGTTCTCATAGATATACTTAAAAAAAACAAACAAACAGCGAACTCAAGTCTAAGACCGCATATTTTAATTAACTGACTTGGTAATATGTTTCTTTACATAAATATACACAATCATTTCTACTGTAAGAGTCAACCACATTATTAGCAACAGGAAAAAAATATAACAGGCACTGAAGTTAGTTGTATTTTAGCAATTCAACTGATTTGGCAGAAAACTGCCCAATTATTAATCTCACCTTGTCAATATACTGTTACAAAAACTGCAGTTTTAATTTTTACCCTTACATTTAGTATTCTTAGCTTCAGCCTTGGTTGAAACATACTTGGTTAGCACCATGTAAACCATGGTTTTAAAATGTAAGCATTACTATTTGAAAGCCCAAGAATGATATAGAGCTTCAGTGATCTCCAAGGCAAATAAAACAGTAATGAATCCAGAAGCTACTTTACAACAGAATAAAAAAAAGTTATTGTAACCTTTGGTCAAGCTCTGATTTAAGGCTTCAACATACTAGATGTATATTTCCAGGGAAGTGGGAAGAGGTTTGCCAGAGTTATCACTTACCAGAGCTATCAACTTTGCAAAATCAAGCTTTCATTTAAAATGAAATTATTTAGCTCTTGTGGCTGCCAAAAAAAAAATTCCAAACATAAACCACATATATAGATGTAGTTCCATCACGAATCTGCAGACAACTCACTGCTGCTCATCATATCTTTTCTAAGCAGCAAAATGAAACGAGATTTATCACTACCATAGTTTAAGAGAACTTTGCACATGACAGTGAAACTATCAACAATTAGAACAATTTCATGATGTTGCTTTTGATAGCTACAGGCAGAAGCATACACAAGTTATTCGTCAGAAAGGAATACCTAACTTATGGTTGTTGGGGAAAGTGCATCAGAGACTTCTTCCATTTCTTCCACTACAATATAGCTATGAGACTCTCTGGTAATAGTGGACATTTTTCTGTTGGCAACAATCAGGAAAGACAGAACTAAGAAGGGATGAAGTACCATTAGCCCTTCATTTTTCATCTCTTGCTGATAGGATTAGTAACTGTCCATCTAGTAAGCATCTGGTAGATGATTCAAGACCCAATTTGTGGCTTGTCCTCATGGGGAAATTAAAGTCTACAGTTATACTGCTGTAGCTATAATATGTCTATGTAGACAAGTTCTTAAATAGCTCAGAACACCAGTGGGAGAGAAGAAGAAACTTGAGTTCAAAGAGTCAAAGTGAAAAAAAAATTCTTCGCAGTCCCAAACTAAATATCACAAAATCAATCTGGTTCAATATATAGGTTTGTAAATTTGGGACAAAAGAGTCTAGATTAGAACAAGAATAGCACGTGCACTGCAGATCGGGATTAAGACACATTGGTAGAGCTGTTTGAAAAGCATTTGTGCAGTAACTGCCTGCATCATGGCTGGTTCACCCTGTACTATTAGTCTTGTTTACATCTGAATTAAGTTTCACCCTCTTAAAATTATTGCCATTATCTCATTTATCTGACAATTCAGCTTTTAGGTTCATCTTTCTGTGAAAAAGAAAACCATTAACTGAGCTGTCTAAATAGAAAGTTACTACCAAAGCAGAAGATGTGTAAACTGAAGTATAAAGAATATTCCTCTTTGAAAAAACAGAACAGGTTTTCACTTTTGTACATGAAACCCTGAATACATATTCACAGAGACTAAATTTATTAATATATGTTATTCTTGATCAAAAGACCTCTCCTGCTCTTAAGACTTATCCACAGTAGTGAAAAAGGCTATGTTTTTGTTTAACATGATAGTTAGACCTTAATATAGAGAGGAAAATTGCTGTCTGTGTTGGCTGGCTCTGGTGAACTCTAAGCCCCCCACAAGGAGCCTCAGAAGGTAGTGCAGCATAACCGTGTACAAACAGGCATGGGAAGTCATCTGATGACAGTTTTGACTCTGGATATTCTCAATCAGAAGAGAAGCCAGTTTGCCTCAATCTATCCCTGTGCCTCAGCCACCCCCACCAACTTCCATGCATTTTTCTTCTTTTCCTTCCCTCTCACCCCTCCTATTCCATTTACTCACATAGACACACACAGAGAGAGAGAGAGAGACACACACACACACACACACACACACACACACACACACACACAGTCTTTTGGTTTAGCTAATCCTCTAACATTTTTAATAGACTGTAGTATTAACATGACAAATGCAAGACATCATTCGGCTGGCATATTATAACTTATTCTTACCCTCCTGCCCCCCCACCTACCCACCCTTTTACCTGTTTCCTCTATTCAGACTGTACACTTGTCAGGACAGGGACTGTTTACTACACTGCATACTATCTACTACAGTGGGGCCCTGTTCTCAGCTAGCCCCCAGGCACTAATGTAAACAACAGTCTGCTAGGAAGTCTACCAACAGGCCATTTTTTGAACAGCAAAGCAAATAATTTCTTTCTTTGAACCATCAAATTATAAGATTGTCTTTTATACTAAACAGCTATGCAATTTTACTTGCTAGACAAAAAAAAGAATCAAAAACCCAAAACACATCATTTTAAACACCACCTTCTCGGATTCCTGAGACAAGCCAGACTTCTTTTTTTTCCCCCTAGCATCCACAACAACAAAAAAATTAGTAGAGCAGGAAACACAAATTTTTGAAGGCCTCTATAAAACACTGGAGTAGACCACATTCTCCTAAAATACCCCACTAAAAGAAAATCAATGACAGCCATGAGAAACAGATGCCAAATATACATAGTGGGTACTCTTTCATGGAAATTTAAAATACCCTCATTTTTTGGTCATGAAGGCCTATTACTTCAATGCAGGCATGTATTATAGACACACACCAAAAGCAAATTCAGGAGATTATGTTGGGCTAATTAACAACAAGAGAACACAACACCTTTAACCTCCCTGAGGAGACAAGGTTTTGGCGTCCATGCCAATGAGACGGTTAAAAATAACAGTACGTCTCCATCAGCTGAACTGCCCCCACAGTTTGAGGCAACTCCGTCAGCGGAGCCTACGCTGATTCCCTCTCCCCCACCGTCACTCTAGCATTCACACAGGAAAGGCCTGACCCACCCCACACAACACACGGGCCCGTTCACCCGAGACCCCTTTATCTGCCACCCATCGCACCGTTAGCACCAGCCGCAGCTTCGCACGCACCGACACCTTACGGCGGACAATATAGACTTCCCCCTTCCCCGGCGCCTCCCTCCCCCTCCCCCTCCCCCCATCTACGCTCCACCCCCACCCGGGGACCCCAACGTACCTGGGACATTAAGGCCGAGGGAGGGGGCGCTGGGCGGGGTAACAGCCCCCACCAAGGGGAAGGGAGAACAAGGAAGAGGCGCCGTCAGCCACCGGAAGGACCCTGCTCAGCTCGTCTTGGCCCGGCCCAGCAGGCCCCGGCTTTCTTCTCCGCTACGCCCGCACCCGGGACCCGCCGCCCCTCACACACCGCCCGCAACGCAGCCTTCGCGCCGCTGGCCGAATCCCCGCCCGAAGCCACCCGGGGCCCGGCGAAAGTGCAGCCTAAGGCGGTTGAGGTTTTGTCTGCTGCGCAGCCCCCTGCGCGGACCGCCGCTGCCAAGCCCTCCCTCCCCAGACGCGGCACGACACTTCGTGCTGCTTTCCAGCAGCCTGCAAAGCGCAGCCGCTGCGCCAAACGCCCCTCCTTCCGTGCGGCTCCTCCGCCTGGGCGGGGCTTAGGGTAGCATAGCCTGTGCTGAAGAGCGCCATCTTTTGGGCGGAGGCGGGAATGGCGGCGGCAGCAACCGCGGCACGGCGAAGGGCCGCCGTGCTGAGCCCACGCCTGGCTTGTGGAGGGTGGGAGCGCTCAGGATGGCCGTGAGAAGGGCAGAGTGGCAAGCAGTTTCGCCAGAGCCAAAACACATCAGGCGATTGGCTGAGTCAGAAATCACTAGATATTGTTAAATAAATGCTGGGTTATTTGTATTTGCTTTGTGGTTTCCTAGCCTCTCAGCTGCACTCCCTTCATCTTAAAAAACAACAACTAGTCTGGTATCACTTTAAACACTAACAAAACTTTAAAGTGCTACCAATCAGTTAGTTGTTTTTTAAGTTTTTCCTGTTACAGACTAACTGGGCTACCCTTCTGAATCCCTTCATCTTATTCTGCAACCAGGAAGACTAGGTGCTTACTTTAAAATAGCTCTGAGATCAGTGATGCATACACCTGCAATAAGAAGTCTGCATCATTCTCTTCTTTATTATGAAGGCTCAATCAGTGACGTTTTTGGTGCTGGATTCAGACCTATGCTAAAGCATTTTTCATTAACTGATACAAAACAGTTTTCTCATTGCATAATACAAATAAATAAAGATGTATTATAAAAAGTACAGAAAATCTTGCCAACTTAGTTTTTCTCATATACTCAGTATCACCTAGTTAAAAAGTCAAGAGATTCATCTCTCTATGCTCTGGTAGAGCTCAGATCAACTACCTATGGGATGGATCCTTGTCCCTCATTGGATGATTGATGCCAGTGAAGAATACCTGGGCTCTTTATTATAATGGTACACCAGTTCCACTATGGTTAAGGTTAAGACCAGCTTTCTGGTTAAAGCCTGGCTGTTCTAAGTGCTCTGAAATCTGTAGTGTCTCAGATTGCCTTGAATTTTGGTGTTTCATGGAAGTCCAGAGTTTGACAAGTGATCCAAATTTGTGGACATTTGAACCAAGGGTTCCTAAGATACAACCTCCCACAAAAATAAATCAGCTTTCTTACAGTCCACATGTTCTGCCAGCAACAAATTTTTGCTCACAGATAGAAATCAACTCAGGACTGAAATTATCAGACCATAGGGTTGCCAGATGGTTTCAACAAAAATACCAGACACACTTGACATTACATCATAATCTACATTACATCTTATTTAGAAAATACCGGACATTCATATTTTCTCATTTATATTTTCTCAATTTGTTTCCCGAACAGAAAGCTCAAATACTGGACTGTCCGGTTCAAAACTGGACACCTGGCAATCCTATCAGACCAGAGTCTCACAATTGTACGTTACCCCAATAAATTACAATGCTATTAACCAAAGACTTTAGTCCTCCTGCTAGGAGTAGCACTCCTTGAAATGCTTGGTAATATCTCAAGTGATGGGCAGCCTAAGATAGTGGGCTGCATGAGTGGCTCTCCTTCATCTCAGCAGTCAACAAGAGTGTTGTAACCAAGATAGTCTACTGGGATAGAGTAGATTTGCTAACTGCACTTGCATACCTAGAATTTGCAGGGTGTGTCGATTGAACGGTACCAGCACTTTGATTGGATGCAAAGGGAGCACACAGTTCTCACAGTCAATGGTGGGTGCAGTCAGCATGCATCTCACTTCAAGAGCCCTCACTTTACATGTGTGTCACTTTAATAACCGGGGGGAAAAATGACACAGACAGGAACCAGTGTAATTTGGCAACCGTGCGCATGGGTAACAGTAAACAAAATGTCTCACAGGCCACACATAGAACTCTAATGGGTCACATGCAGACCCCAGGCCACAGATTGCCCACCACTCTCAGAGTCTGAGCATCATCCCAGCTGTTGAGATTTAATCAAACACAGACTCTGCAATAAAGAGAGAGGAGAATCTTGCTCCAAGCTGCATCTATAAGTGAGAGATTTTTATTTGGGGGAAATATAATTGAGTACCACACTATTCAGAAGGTGCTGTAACTATTTTTTTCCAGTCATAAATTATACATGCAAATAGTCATTGGGAAGGAAGGATGATTAGAGGAAGAATTAGTGGGAGCAGGGAGAGAGGTGCAGCAAGTAGAAGAGCAATTATGCAGGGAATAAATGGGAATGGGTGGCTAGGAGAGGAGTTAAGGGTCAGGGAATGGGGCTAGGGAGAGTCAAAGGGGAGGAGGATATATGGGTGAGTGATGGGAGAGAATAGCAGCAGGAGCAGCTGGCAGCTCTCCTTTTCCTCCCTTTCTGTGTACTATGATCTGGGTGCTCCTAGTCGATTTACAGGAGCTATGATTGCCCCACTGCTCCTACTCAGGTAATCAGGAGGTCTTGCCTTTCTCCCTACCCTCCTTGTGACCTGAGATCCAGAAGTCCCCACTCACCTGGTGCCATTTGAGTCCAACTCCCTGCTCCCATGTGAATGTCAGGAGCTAAAGGACCCTGCCATCTATGGCAGTCTGATTCCTGGCTTCAACATCCCAACTTCACTTTGGAGTGTTACGTGGGGCTAGTGACATTTCCTCCCCTTGTCCATCCCCGACTCATCTTCTTGTGTGGTTAGATGGCTTGTCCTCATTTGGAGGAGCCTGCCACAGCAAATATGAGAGCCAATAGGACAGAATGAGGATCCAGCCACAACCACAAAGGACAGAAGCTGCCACTGTGGGGTGAGTGCAGTGTAGGTTCCCTTTCCAAACTATACCTCAAAGCCTTCCCCCTCCACACAAATTTCATAGTTTGTGTCAGGCTGTTTATTCCTCTCCTGTGTATTTTCTTTTAGTTCAGCACATCTCTAAAGTGTTAAATGGACCATTCACCTCTGAGCCTGCTGATGATGATGTGTGGGTGCCAACCCACAACGTAATGAGATGGAGAGGATAAGCTGAAAATATCTGGGGAGGGGAGTAGAAGGCAGAGTACAAGACTCTCAGCAACACTCTGCTCTCTGCCTAAAAAGTTAGTTCAACCACCATGTTATAGGACATTCTAGACTGGTGATCATATGGCATCCATGGATTCTCCCAGGGCCCATTAGCAACTTCACATGGAAAACATTCTTAAGTATGACCATTATCCACCATCCACTATATTAAACTGTACGGGAGGTAGGAGGAGCTATTAGGAATCACAACTATATGGCCCCCTGGAAAGGCCAATGGTTCAGAACTATTCTGAGCTCTACCACTGGCCTGCTGAGTGACCTGGGAAAGTCATTTCATTGCTTTTTTCTGCCTTAGTTTCCCTACCTGTAAAATATGAAGTAATGATGTAAAGTTAGCTCCTGATACGAAGGGCTGTAAAAATGTGGTTGACTATTACCTAACCTCTGCCATGTATCAACTGCAAACCTAGGTGAAAATGAAGCTAAGAAATTAAATGCCAAAAATTTTATTAATGCAGAGTTAAGGTCACCTGATGATACCTTGTGACCTTCCAGAATGGTAAGTTCGGCAAAACAAATTTCTGAAAACCAAGAAATACAGAGTTATGGTATATATCTACACAATCTTAAGACCACTCTTGATGGGCAATGCCCCAAAACACACACATTCTACTTTTTAACTGTAATGGACAGGCACTATGTGCACTTGCCCTATTTCAAACATGGAGGCTATGGCTAGTTTCCCTGTACATACCCACTCCTGCCTGTCCCCCTGAGCTGCTGTCTCTGATACAGAGGCAACAGTGCATGGCAGGATGGGGAGAGAAGGAGGTGTTGACATGGTTACACTTTCATGTCCCTAATGTATACAGACTTCTTCTTGGGCCAATACTGTCCTTTAGCTTCTTCTCCCTCTCTGGTATTTATTCTCTGATGTATTTGTATACACCAATTATATCCCCTCTTCAGCCTTTCCTCCCATAAAACAGGCTAGACTTGGAATAAAAGCTAAGACAATTGGGGGGAAAAAAGCATCCCCTTTTTGCCTGTCAGGACAGGGCCCCACTATAACAGAGAAAGACCTGAAAACAGAAACCCTACAGCAACAAAACCCAAGAGGCAAAAACAAAAAATCCCATGCCTGTTATTTTAAATTCTCATAAATTCTTGGCCAGTCTCATTCTGGGAGGGTATGACTCAGTTTTTGAGGACTTGGGGTTGGCAATGCTGGAGTAACTTCCAGCACAATGTTTTCCTTAGGCTAATGCAGTTTGTTGAGGAAAATCCGACTCTGTGGCCTGGCCATTCCCACACCTGAGAGCCCCCCCGAAAGGCCCTGGGAGCTGGCAGATCAAAGGCTGCGCACAGCGGTTCCTGGGTCTCAGTGGCTGCCCATAACAGCGCCCTGGAGGCCAGGCAGGGAGCCGTGCAGAGAACATGCCCCAGCCCCCCGCCAGAGTCTCTTCTGACACGTTCTCAGGGCTGGAATCAGGGACAAGAGGAGCGCGTCCCTCAGTCCTGCCCTACCCCCACCCGCCGCAGCGCCCACCTCCCAACCCCCCGAGCGGAGCTCAGAGCCGCCGCCCCAGACACGCGCAGGCTGCGCTGTGTGGGAGGGAGACTCAAGCTACGCCTCGATTGGGGAATCCGGTAGCAGGGCAACGCGCATGCCCAGTTCAGCCCAGGCTTTGGCTGCCGCCATCCGGGTCCTGACGGAGGGAGGGAGCAAGCGGCTGAGGGGGTTTCATTGTGCGTGCAGCTGCCGCGCTCACTCGCCCTAAAATGGCCGCCGCTGGTGCCGTTTCGTCTCCCGCTACCGCCGGGGGTGCCGCAGCGCCGCCCGCTGCTTCGGGGGCAACCCAGATGGAGAGCAAGAAGATCACCGAGCTGCGCGTCATCGACCTCAAGTCGGAGCTGAAGCGGCGCAACCTGGACATCACCGGCGTGAAGACCGTGCTCATCTCCCGGCTTAAGCAGGTGAGAGGCCGGCGTAGGCCGCGCGGCCTGGCCAGACCAGGCCAGACCGAACTTTGCTCTCTGGGTGCTGGGGCCTTGTGCGGCGCTGCTGGGCGGCCCGGCTCCGAGCTCCGGCGGCCAGCGAGCCGCTGCCGTTCCCGGCGAAGGAGCCTCTTGGCTTGCGAGGAACGCCGCGAGCGAGCCCTCCTCGCACCTGCTTTAAATCCTTGTGGTTGGGGGTGGCGGCTGGGCGTGGTGCCCGGGCCGCAGGTGCCCTGGGCTAGTGCCATCGGGCCGGCTTCGGCAGAGGTCTGCTTGTGGCTATGGCAGCAGCTTCTTGCATTTGCCAGCTTGCTACCAAAGTCAGGCAGCGACTCCTGCGAGCCGTGTCCTGCGGGACTGAGCCTGGCACACATGGGCAGGCGCCTCTACGGCGCTGGAGCCCCCCTCCCAATGCAAAACAGCCCTAGCCCCTCTTTGGCTACCGCTCAGAATTGGCATAGATGGCTGATGCTATTTGCTTAGCTTGGTACGCTTGGTGGATGTATTGCCTCGGCACCCTTCTCTGTTGGGTCTGTATAGGGTAGATAGCAGAAGTAGGTCTGCTTTTTTCAGCCCTCAGACATCCCTGAGCATCGAGAGGTATGTCTGCCATGAAATTACATGTGGGTGAGGGTTGCCAGCCTGTGCAGATTCAGGAATGTTCTCATAACAGTATTTTTTATGGCTTTGACCTGACCGAAATGGTGTCGTTACATTTAAATTGCCCTGTAGCTTTCCTTTTTGTGTGAGCTGTGCTACATTTTGTAAAAATGTTACTCTAATTATTTAGGTTGCTTCCTCCACCACTCTTTAGCATAGGATCTAATCTGAATTTCAAATACTTTTTATTTTGGAAGAACAAAGAAACAGGCTTTTGTGGATGTGGATTATCAATCTCTAGTTAAACTTGAAAAAACACTGATTATTTTGTCTCATTTAGGCTATTGAAGAAGAAGGAGGAGATCCAGATAATATTGAAATAACTGTTTCAGCTGATACACCTAACAAGAAGCCAACGAAAGGCAAAGGTTAAAACCTGTTAATGTAAATTATATTGTGAAAAATCTATTGAATTGAAATTTAAAAAAAAATTGTCAGTTTTAAAAATAAGATTTCTTCACCTGTTGTGAATTCTGAGAAATAGTCCTTACACATATCTGCTCAAAATTTGAATAGTTGAGCTTGATACAGTTTTGTCCACTTTTCTATAGCTGAAGTCAAATAGGGTTCTCTCTCTTCTCTCCCCTTTCCCAAACCCATCAAACTTGAGGGCTGTCTGTGCAGTATTGACTACTCATACATCCATACAGATATCTGCTACTTACTGTTTTTTTTTCTGGAAATGTTCAGCCTCTGTAAGGTTTTCTTTTGCAAGTTAGATGATAGTGTCATATGGTAGAGGTGACTGTCCACCAATAATAGTAAGCAGCCACTGAATAGCTGAAAACTGCATGTCAATCATATACCAAAATATTTTTGCGCAGAGAATTTTTTAACAAGACTTATCTGTACTGTTTGGGATAAATGCACAAAAGAAACAATGAAAATTGACTTGTAACTTGGTTTTGCTTCTGCTTCTAATAGTCCATTGCACTTTGTCTTGTGAAATTATTGAATTAATAGAGATGTAACTGACTAGTCGACTAGTGATTCGATTAATTGTTCTCCCTCTTTTCTCCCCCCCCCCACCCTCTGCCTCATAGCATAGAGAGGCAGCAAGGGGGGAGCAGGCTTAAAAGCTGGTTTTCCCCCCAGCACGGTCTCCATGGGGAGGGGAGGCAGAGGCACAGCGGGGAACTAGTGGTACTTCTGCCTTTGAAATGTAGCAAGAGCTGGGCTTTTGCTAGATTTCAAAACCAGAAGTGCTGCAGGGAGCAGGGGATACAAGCAGTCCCCCACTGGCCCCATGCTCTCTGCTTTTGAAATGTACAAGAACCCTCTGAGCTCTTGTACATTTCAGAAGCAAAGTCTGGGGAGCATGGGACCAGCACAGGATTGCTTGAGTCTTCTGCTGGCTCTGTGCCCCCTTGGGGCTCTTGCTACATTTCAAAGGCAGAGGCACCCTTATCCACTAATCGAATAGTCGATGAAAATTCCATCGATTCAATTAGTTGATTAATCTAAATTTAACATCCCTGATTATTAAGGAGAAAACTTAAGAAAATTGTATGGAACTTTGAAAATTTAGAAACATATACTGACCTTATCACACAGGATTGTGTTTTTAGCAAAAAGTAAACTGATACCCAAGTTACTCTTGCTGCTCTGATGACTGTTTTGCCTTCTTTCTTCTTCATCTCTCTAAATCATGAGTGATATACACATGCCTTTATTGAACTGGCCTCTAACAGGTTCCTTCTTGGATAGTATTACTACTAGACCTCCAACTTGTCATTCTACCTACTGTGGATGTTACTGTGTGGAACAAGTCTTTGAGAGCTGCTGGTTAAGATGTAGCTCCAGTTTTACTATAGAACAGTGTTTCCCAATTTTATTTGGCCATGGAACCCTTTTAAACTTGAAATAATTTTGCGGAACCCCTAATAACAGTCTAATATGGAGCTGAAAGAGTAGACCACAAATAAGTAAGGATAATAAACAAATGCTAAACAAGGTCATAATTGCACATATTAAAAAACAAAAATCACATTATAGTATTATTTTTGTAATAATAATTTTTTTAAATAATAAAATATTATTATAATGGAATTTTCTTGCGGAACCCTTATTTTCACTTCCTGGGGTTCTGTAGAACACCAGTTGGGAAACACTGCTATACAATATAAATTCCTTTTTTTTTTTTTTTTTTAAGCCATCAATACAGTGTCTTAAGACAAGTTTCAGAGGGGTGGCCCTGTTAGTCTGTTTTAACAAAAACAAGTCTGGTGGTAACTTAAAGACTAAAAAAACTTATTTGGGCAGAAGCTATTGTGGCCTGGAATCCACAGTCACACTTATGCCCAAATAAATTTGTTTGCCTTTAAGGTGTCATAGGACTCCTCATTGTCTTAAGACAAGTTCTCACTTTTTCTTCTTTCCCATTTTGAAAGGTTACAGAAATTGATTATAATGGCATACTTACTGTACTTGATTCAGACTAGGGATGTAATAGTGTAGTCCATTAACCAATTAATTGATAAGCAAAAGCTTATAGGTTAATGCTATAGACTACACACATTTCCCCCCCGCCAGTAATTTTTTAGCAGGCTGGACAACAGCCTGGCTAAGTCCTGTCTTGAGCCATGTGTGGGACCTACCCTGTTGTGGTTCTGCATTTGAAGTGTATTAGGAGCCAGGCAGGCAGGCAGCCCGGCTCAATTCCAGCTCGTGCCAGGTCTGGGAGCTTTTAGTCCTCCTCTCTCCCCACCCCGACAGGGGCTGCTGTCACCCCATGCTGCTGCCTCTGTATCAGAGGCAGCAGTGTGGGGCAACAGGCAGCTAGTCCGCAAGAGGAGTTGGTTTTTAAACTGGCTCCCCTCATGGACCATTCGCTCTCCTCTGGCACCCTGCATTGCTGCCTCTGATACAAGGCAGCTGTGTGGAGTGTCAGGGGGCTCCTTGGTAGTGGGGCCAGAGGGCACTGGAGGCTGGCCCCACACCTGGGGACAATAGAATAGTTGAGTAACGGATAAGAATTCATGAGGTTAATTGACTATTCATTAACCAATATTTAACATCCCTAATTCAGACATATTTCTGTTAACAAGGGTCCTGTGATGAATCTGAATATAATTCACACTGTTCATATTTATGTTTTATAATATTACAAATACACTGCTGGGCTTGCTTTGCATGGAAGAATGACCCTCTTGTACCATATTTGGATATGTTTATCTTCTAAAGTGAATATCCTGGAGAAATGTATTCGATTTGTCAGTATGGTTTGTCAGATTTTCCCAGTCTTTGCTTTCAGTGTACTTACTGTAATACCTTTTCCAAATTGAGAACAAGGTTATTCTTTAGCCACCAGATTATGTTGTTGTTGTTGCTCTGGCTAGGTTTGTATGCACTAATTTAACCTGATGATGATGTTCTGCTCCCCTGCCTGTTTCTCTTCTATTCTGGAGAACTAACTTTTCTGCTAAAATACTATTCCTTTAATCTCTCATAAACCTAGCAGCTGACTTCAATTAGAAATACTAGCACTTGTAAAACTCACTGGTCACTTTGTCCCAGATAGTCTTCCTTAGTAAGCAGGGAAAATTAAGCCATTAATATCCTCAGAAAGACTTTAAGATTTAACCTGTATTGTAGACCTAACCTATGTTGGTATAACTTAACGTTGCTTAGGACTCTGACTAAACCATCCCCAAGTGATGTCTATTGCATTGACATGAGGTCTGGTATGAACAGTGCTATGGACAGCACTTTCCCATCCGCATAGAGCGTCTTTGCTAAACGTGCAGCTGTGCTCCTATCGTGCTATATGTGTAGACAAGCTCCAAGCAATTCTAGTTTCAAAAACAACCCTCCATTATGAACAAAATGTAGTTTTACTTCCCTGATAAACTTTGCAAACAAGCTGCTTTTTAGTGGTCTTGCTGCTGCTCATAGTTTTCTCCAAGCAGCTGCAGGGTGAAGCTAATAAATATAGAATAATAGAACTGGAAAGGACCTCAAGAGCTCATCGAGTCTAGTCCCCTGCCCTCTCAGCAGGACCACTCAACATCTACACCATCCCTGATAGATGACTATCTAACCTGCTCTTAAATATCTCCAGAGATGGAGATTCCACAAACTTCCTAGGCAATTGATGCCATTGTTGAACCACCCTGACAGTTACAGTTTGTTTTCTAGGGTGTGTCTAGACTACATGGCTCCGTTGACGGAGCCATGTAGATGAGTTTACTAGACATAGCAAAATGAAGCAGCGATTTAAATAATTGCCACTTCATTTACATCAAAATGGCCACTGCGCTGTGCCGATCAGCTGATTGTCGTCACAGTGCATTAATCAGCTGATCGGCACAGCGTGGCGGCCACTTTGATGTAAATGAAGTGGCAATTATTTAAATTGCCACTTCATTTTTGCTATGTCTAGTAAACTCATCTACATGGCTCCGTCGGCGGAGCCATGTAGTCTAGACACACCCCTAACGTCCAACCTAAATCTCCCTTTCTGCAGTTTAAGCCCATGGCTTCTCGTTCTATCCTCAGAGGCCAAGGAGAACAATTTTTCTCCCTCCTCTTTGTGACACCCTTTTATGTACCTGAAAACTGCTCTCATGTCCCCTCCCAGTCTTCTCCTTTCCAAACTAAACAAGCCCAATTCTTTCAGTCTTTCCTCTTAGCTCATGTTCTCTAGACCTTTAATTGTTTTTGTTGCTCTTCTCTGGACCTTCTCCAATTTCTCCACATCTTTCTTGAAATGAGGTTCCCAGAACTGGACACAATACTCCAATGAGGCCTAATCAGCGCAGAGGAATGACTGCCGTAGCTTAGCAAATATAACCCGCACCTGTGTATAACCTGTGGCTTTTCTTTTTGTGTAAAAGAACCCTTAGATTTCCTGCGGACGTCCGCGGGTCCTGCATTCATCCACTCCCTGCACTCACGCCCAGGCCCCGCGCAACCGCAGCCAGGCACAACCCACCCTCCTCCGGGCGGGGGAGCAGAGAGTGCAGTGCAGGTGCACTGGCCGGCCTGCGGGAGGGGAGCTACACTCACGCCCAGGCCCCACGCAGCCGCAGCAAGGCACAACCCACCCTCCTGCGGGTGGGGGAATGGAGAGCCCCCAGGCCTCATGAGTAAAAATAAACATGTAAACCCCGGGGGGAGAGGGCAGGGCGGGGTTTGTAAAAACGTGTATAACCCACGAGTTATATACACTAATTTACTTGTGTCTTGCTCACAACACTCCTGTTAATGCATCCCAGAATCATCTTGGCTTTTTTTGCAATAGTGTCATACTGTTGACTCATATTTAGCTTGTGGTCCACTATGACCCCTAGATCCCTTTCTACAGTACTCCTTCCTATGGATGTTAAAGACTAGTTGACTATCCAATAATCATTTGCTTATTCGATAGTAATGTTGACTAGTTGACAAGTCAGTCTGCCCCCCTTCCCCCTCCCCTCCGCCTCTATGAAATAGAGGCAGTAAGGGAGGGGGAAGGGGTACTTTAAAGTGGCAGCGCCACACAGTGGCACTGCCACTTTGAAACCCCAAGGCAGCAGCTGCACAGCTGATCCCGGGATCAGCTGTGTGGCAGGCTGCCCTTTTAAAACAGCGCCTCTGCGGGTATTCAGAGGGGCAGCCCCAGCTGATCCCGGGCTCCCTGCGCCATATCTCCGGGATCTGCTAGGGAGTCCATGCAATTCAAAGGGGTAGGGGAGCCCATAGACTGGAGCCTGGGGTCAGTGGGGGGGCTGTGAGTCCCCCGCTGACCCCGGCCTCCATAGCTTTGAAATGCAAAAGAGCCCAGCTGGGGACTCTTGTGCATTTCAAAGCAGGCACCCAGGTGCAGCCCGGAGTCAGCGGGACTGCCTGCTGGCCCCAGGCTGTACAAAGAGTTCTGCATTCCTCCTTTGTACCTGGGGCTCTTGTACATTTCAAAGGAAGAATGCGGAAGTGCCTATCGACTAGTTGATGGAAATTTCATCGACTAGTCGACTTGTCAGTTAACAGCATTTTAATATCCTTACTCCTTCCTAGACAGTCGCTTCTCATTCTGTATGTGAAACTGATTGTTCCTTCCTAAGTGGAACACTTTGCATTTGTCCTTTTTAAACTTCATCCTATTTACCTCAGACCATTTCTCCAGTTTGTCAAGATCATTTGGAATTATGACCTTGTCCACCAAAGCAGTTGCAACCTCTCCCAGCTTTGTATCATCTGCAGACTTAATAAGCATACTCGCTATGCCATCATCTGAATAATTGATGAAGATATTGAGCAGAACTGGTCCCAAAACAGACCCCTGCAGAACTCCACTTGTTATGCCCTTCCAGCACAATTGTGAATCGTTAATAACTACTCTGTGAGAGCGGTTATCCAGCCAGTTATGCAGCCACCTTATAGTAGCCTCATCAAGTTATATTTGCCTACTTTAATGATAAGAAGATCATGCAAGACCATATAAAATGCCTTACTAAAGTCTAGGTATACCGCGTCCACCACTTCTCCCTCATCCACAAGACTTGTTAGCATATCAAAGAAAGCTAATAGTATCTAATATACTTTACTGATGCTATTCAGAACTTAATGCTAAGGACAGTTTTACTGCTCCCCAATCATTCTACAGCTACTGCTGGGTTGGGGGAAAGCTATGAAGAGCAGAGGCTGCCACTGAAATTGTAAGGGAAGTAGTAGATACTAGGGATGTTACAGTGTAAATAGTTAACCAGTAAGCATGAGCATAACTATTACACACTAGCTCTCATCCCTGTTCCCCGGGGAGCTGGCTGCTACCCTGCACTGCTGGCTCTGTCTCAGAGCCTGCAGTGAGGGGTGGCACCTGGAGTCCCTGAAGCAGGGCTGAAAGCTTGTATGCACCGGGAGCTGGCTTAAAAGCTGCTGATACAGAGGGAACAGCCCAAGGGCGGTAGCTGGTTCCTCAGGAATGAGGCAGCAGGTGGGAGTCAGTGCAGGCGAGTACTTTTAAGCCAGCTCCCAGGGAGCCAGCTGTTGCCCCATGCTGAGGGCTCTGCAGTATAAGCTTTATACTTCAGATCCTGCAGTGCAGCCAGCTCCCCAGGAGTGGGGCCAGGAACTGGCTCCCAGCATGCACTGGCTGCTGGCCCTGCTCCTTGGGAGCCAACTGTGCTGCAGATTCTGCAGTATAAAGCTTATACCGAAGAGCCTGTAGCATGTAACCGCTAAGATTTTAGCGGTTACCTAATTAATATCCCTAGTAGATACAGTAGGGCAGGCCTTTATTAAGGGGGAAGAGTCTATCTAAACTATGCAATTTGAGTTACACTAGTAGTGTAACTCAAATCATTGTAGCTTAGATCTACTTACCATGGAGTCCACACCATGCTGGGTTGATGGGAGAAATTCTCTTGTCAACATCCAAGTGATGAGCAGTTGATCTAGTGGGTCTTCACTAGACCCACTAAATGGACCTCCAGTGGCTCGATCGCTGCAGCATTTCTGGTAGTGGAGACAAGTCCTTAGAAAGAGGCTCAGGAAGGGGTTAGCTAGAGGAGGGCCTCCTTTGGAATATCAGTGAAAAGGGAGACGAAAGCTTTTTCTATTCAAGTAGCAACTTCATACAGAATCCAGTAGACGTTTTCAGAATAAAAAAGTTAATAGGTATCTAAGGTTTCAGGCCCAGATAGGAGTGCTAAATAGAACTTGCTTGAATAACTTCGTTGGGCCTCTTCTTTCCTGATTTTAATAGCTAATTTCTCTTGCGTGCAGGCATATATGCAGTCTTTTTTTAATGTGGTGTTCAGTGGAGAATGCTATGTCACCAAAAATGTTTTGGCTACATGGGAACGATCCTAGTAACTTAGTCCGACATTAGGTCCTAAGAAAATATTACATAATTTCTTGTAGATGTGAACATTTCTTTGATTATTAGATGTGAAGTAACCCAAATGCTGCAGCTTTTTGCTAGTGCTGGGGAACTTGAGATAGAAACCTTTGTCTAGCAGCAGTGGGCAACCAAGAATGGTGAGCGGACTGCATGAGTGGTCCTCCTTCATCTCAATGGGCCATCACAGCCTGAGTCCCAGTGGGGTTCCACAAGTGGTCTTGTGGTCCCCCTGTCTGCCCTCCCCCACCATGTGCCTCTTGTGCACCAAGGTGCCAGAGCCTCACACTTACCTGCTTTTTCCTCCTCCATCCCAGCACTTTGAGTGCACAAATTGCCTTATTTGCATTCTGTACCTATGCCTTTCCCTCCCTCCCAGGGTTAGAATGCCATAAACAGCTTGAGAAGCAGGGGCTCCTTCAAAAGTTCTGTGAGATGGGGGGAGGAACAGGAAGTATGATACCCTGGAACACGAGAAGTTTGGGGGGGAGGTAGCCAGCCAGGGGTTCTGCCAGCCACACACAAAGCCCCAATGGGCTGCAGGTTGCCCGCTGCTGGTCTATAGCCTAAAATAACCAAAACAGGTTGAATGACAAGTAAATGTTAAAACCTTTTTTAATACTAAGATGCTAATACAAGCAAGGATGCTAGTTTAACTTATTTTTAAGTTAGACCTATTGGTGTCATATAAGCTTCCTTTCTTGTCTAATTTCAGACCATAATTTTAGTTTAACAGCAGTGTGTAGGTAGAAGTAACGTGCATATGCCTGTAGATATATCTGACCCTCTTACCAATTGAATTAATTTGGTACCTTTACTTTCTAACCCCATTGTATCACCTAAATATATACAAGATATAGCACATTCTATAGTAATATTGCCTTCATTCCTCCATGCTACTTAGCATACATATCCCTAAATTATAGAGTATCCCCCTGAATGCCAGTCTTACAAAAGTCATGAAATATTTAAGGCTGAGCTACATCTCTGCTTCCAAAAATCCCATAGTTTTCCTGGATGTTCATGACCTCCACCAACACAGTTACATAATTGAAATTTTATTCCATAATCTTCTGTTGTCTTAATCAAACATGATACTTCTCATCAGTACAAAAACTATACACTATATCGCTGTGCAGTAAAACCATAATATCCTATCCCAAGGACATAGTGACATCTGAAGTGACTTTCACAGTCATGCCATTTGCTCCATCAAGTTTCTTGGTATAAACTCTACTGTCTGTACTTGCATACGTTTCCTTGCCACTACTCCCTAGTTAACAATATCTGATAGTTTTCAATGGGAGTCGGACTCTCTCTAGTCGTACCAGATAATCTTTCACCACCATTTCACTCAGTTTGGTTTAGGACACTCTTAAATGCCTCCAGTTTATTAGTGTGATCTTATCTCTCTATAAAAACATTTTTCTTGTTGCACAACAGTGACGTCATCATGTTATTTTGCCTTCACAGTAGGCAAGCCCCCACCCACTCCCAGCATGGCCTTTCCCAGGACCCACCTGAAAGGCTGGTTCTCCCCTCTACTTCCTAGTGGCCGAAGGGGAAAGCTGAGCCTGGCGTGGCTTTGGCCCACTGCTCCCATGCTGGGCAGCCGGGGGGAGAGCTGGGCACCACCCTTGCCCCAGCCCCTCTCCCTGGCAGTCGGGGGGGGGGGGAGATGCAAAGAGCCAGGGTGGTTTTGGGACCATACTCTCCCCAGTGGCAGGAGGTGGGGAGAGGAAAAACCTCGGCCCAGCCCCCCCCCGCCCCCCCCCCCGACAGTTGGCAGGAGAGTGTAGCCTCAGCCAGGCCCCTCCTGGCAGCTGGGGGCGGAGGGGGGGGGAAGAGCTGGGGCTGGGAGGGGCCAGCAGGCCCAAAAGCCAGGGCTGGCTGCGGTGGGGGGGAGACCCAGGGTGGCCTCTGGGCCAGGCCCTTCTCGGTGGGCAAGGGGCAGGGGGGAGCTGGTGTTGGCCATGGGCCCTCCCCAGCTGAGAGGGGACTTAGTGAGCAGGGGACACAAGCCCCTAATCTCTTATCAAGCACTATTCTGGGGCATTAACTCACAATGAGTGGTGTCTCTTCCAGGGCTGACGCTTGCCCTTGATGTCTTTCGGCCTGTCCCTTCCTCACTCTGTGGCCTCCCATTCCAGGGGCTGCATCTTCCTCTTCATTATTTGGTTCTCCAGCCATGTCACTATCAGATTTGCCCTTCTGGGCTATAGAGTCTCGCTAGATTTGTGAACCAGACAATGCCACTCTGTCAGTCCTGGGAGGGGAACCTGGGCCTGCATGCTACTGTGGATTCTAGCTCAAGAATCCTGTAACATGCAGTTATGATCTGGTCTGTCTCCAGCTTTTCTGCTCTCTGGACTGCATCTTACTGCACTTCTCACAGGCTTTCTTCTCTACCCTTTTCTTTTTTGAGGGCTTGTCTACATTTTAAGAGTTGCAATGGCATAGTTGCATCACTGCACTTAGTGAAGAAGCTACCTATGCCAGTGAAGATCTCCTGTTGGTGTAGGTGTTCCATCTTTCTGAGCAGTGCTGTGTCCATGGGGGACGTCCTCCCATCAACATAGCACTATCTACACCAGGCATTGAGTCACTTTGGGGTGCAGATTTTCCAAACCTGTGAAGAGCATAGCTATACTGACGATGTTAGTTGACCAAGGAATATTATTATTTTTCCCTCAGGACCAGTGTCTTACTCTTACCTTGTGTTCCCTCCTTCCCTCTTTAATGAACAGAAGATGGCTGCAAGCTTTTTCACTGCAGGCCTTTCTGTTGCCAGCTTCTGGGCTTTATACGAGCCTAGTCCATACCTGCACAGCGGAGCATCTTCCAGCCATGGATTGCTTTGCCAGCCTAAGCTCCTCATATGTAGCCTGTCACACTAACTGTTCTTGTCTCAGCTTCCTTAACCCTATCATGGCTGGTGTGGGATGAACAACCTATCCTTAAAGCATTCGTATTGGTCTCTGTGACCAACACACAGATTCATCAGTGCTTCTGAAATGTTATGCCATATGGTGAACTGGACAAAGTGTAGGCTAATCACGACCTTTAGTTCAGTCAACAAGCATTTAGCGGTGACCAGAGATTCTGAACTGCATCAAAGAATGCAAGACTGGCATTAGGTTCTCTGTTCACTAACACAAACGACTTGAGTTAATCTTGACGTTCATTTTGAACTGCCTGTGATGCTGTATGGAATATGGGTGACCGTTTATAGTGTTGTTGATCTAGTATCATAAAGCTGCAATGAATCTTACAAAGTATCAGTGGAAATGTTATTGCTTAAATATGATAATGTTTATATGCATGTATCCTCTTTGTGTTGTGAGTTACAAATATATGTAATATATTGTGATGTATTTCTGGGTGCCACTCTAGGACCGATTAGCATAATCACTATACAGCCTGCTTGATTGCCTATCAAAGGTACAGCTAGAAAATGAACCTTTTGAGAGAAGGCTTTAGGGATTTAAATGGTTAACCGATAAGCCGCTTCCCCTAAGCCCCTTCCCCTCGTTGCAGATTACACATTGGCTTCCTGCAGAGCCCTTAGCAAAGCCTCCCTAAAACAAAAGGAAAAACTATGTAGCACTTTAAAGACTAACAAGATGGCTTAATAGGTGATGAGCTATTATTCAACATACAAAGCCTCCCTGGAAGGCTTCATACTGCAGAGCTGACAGTGAAGCTGGCTCCTCAGGAGTGGGGCCTGCAGGGGAGGCTTTGCTCTGGGCTCTGCAGTATGAAGCTTATATAAAAGCTTCATACTGCAGAGCCTGCAGCTTGTGTAACTGCTAGGGTTTTCAGTGGTTACCCGGTTACTTTTTTAAATGACTTTTTACATCTCTAGAAGGCAGGGACTGTACTTAGGACCAGTCAGCAGGATGTTTAAGGGCATGCCTGTTGAAAGCGGACTCCCAAATGCTTTTTCATGCCCATGCTGTCAGTTTGTGTTTGAGGAAAAAAGGAAATACAAGCCACATGGCAAAGGATATAAAAAGGTGGTAGCATCTCTTCTATTTAGTCTTCAGTTCTGCTTCTTACCTCTGGAGCAACTTAACTGCAAATTGATACATTGAAACAAAGGACATCCCAGCTTTGGATGTGTTCCAGAGAGACTACAAGCCAGCAAACTCATCAGTGCCATTTAGAATGTGATATATACATAAGACTTTATAGTCCATATATTTCATTACTTTACCCTTTTAACAACTCTCTTCTTATTCTTTAATAATAACTTTTAGTTTTAGATGCTGAAGGATTGGCTAGCAGAGTGGCATTTTGGGTATGATCCAAACTAGTATTGATCTGGTAACTTAGCTGGTCCTTCGCGAATCAGAAGAAGAATTTTTATATAGTGATAAATAACTCAATGTGCTGATTGGGAGCCAGATAACTGGAATGTGTAAAAGGAGTTGTGGGATCAGGAACACAGTTTGTGACTGGTTGGTGAATCCAACTTCAGTATTAACCACCAGTTTTGGGAGAATTTGTTCTCCTTTTGCAGCCTACCCTAACTCTGGCATTTTCAGTGTAAGAGATCCCAGGCACCACAGGTCACATTGCCAACCAAGTTTTTTCCTAGATACTCATAGTAAATCTTCATACAGACTTTTTTCTTTTAAAATTCCCGCTACAATTGCGTTGACTAGGACAGCCATGGAAGAAGCTAGTTTAAACTCATCAACTATAGTGCAGACTAAGGTTGCTCTTTTTGGTGTATGGCTGTTTTAACAGATTAGTAATAAAGATGAACTCTCTTATGCTCAGCAGTGTGTTCAAAAATCTTACTTGCGGTCCGCTCTCCTGAATATACCCAGTCACCAGGCTAATCACCAAGGCTATTCATGTTGCCTTTAAGCTTGCAAGGAATGTTGCCTCTAAGCTTGTAAGAAAACTCATTTCCTTTAAGCAGTTTAATCTGTTAGTTTGGAGGCTTCTGAGTATTTGATGACTGGCTTCACCAGATAAGTTGCATTCACAGATTTTTATAGAATTCCAATCAACAGGAAACCAACCACTAAGACTGTTTCTCCCTCATGATGAAACTTGTGAGGCATCCTTATCTGATATAAAACAGTAATAAATACAACTCCTTTTTTGGAGAAAGGGGTTGGCAAATACTTTTTTTGCACCTGTATATATGTACCTCCAAACTCAAGACATTTCCATTGCTTAAAAGGGTTTACCACAAATGAGACATTTTTCTAATAATTTTTCATGTGCTTTCTGTTACCTTTTAGTTATCAAATACCTTTAAAACTCCTTCAGGTGAGTATATTTGATCTATATACCTGAAACCACAATAAAATAATTTGGTTATTTTTATGCGGACAAAGGAGGTGCTGTAGTCATCATGAACAGGATAGATTATGAACAGGAGGAATACAGACAACTCACCAGTAGCAGATTCTACAAGCCTCTCTCTATGACCCCACTAAGGAATACCAAAAAACCCTAAAAAAACTGCTGATGAAGCTCCCTGATGCTACTCCGGAACAAATTTACACTAACATGCCCTCCTAATCCCCGACCAGGAACTTTCTATCTGCTATCCAAAATACACAAACCTGGAAATCCCGGATGGCCCATTATGTCAAGCATTGGCGCACTTACCACAGGATTATCTGGCTATATCAACTCCCCCCTCAGACCCTATGCTACCAGCACTCCCAGCTACCTCTGCGACACCACTGACTTCCTGAGGAAACTTCAAAACATCAGTAGTCTACCTGAAAATACCATCCTGGCCACTATGGACGTAGAAGCCCTTTACACCAACTTTCCACATGAAGACAGATTACAAGCCAGCAGGAACACGATAACAGCACTGCACACCTGATTACAGAGCTCTGTGACTTTGTCCTCATCCACAACTACTTCCAATTCGGAGACAATTTGTATCTCCAAGTCAGCGGCAGAGCTATGGGCACCGGCATGGTACCACAATATGCCAACATCTTTATGGCTGACCTTGAACAACGTTTCCTCAGCTCTCGCCCACTAACGTCCCTACTTTACTTACGCTACATCGATGACATCGTTACCATATGGACCCACGGAAAAGAGACTCTTGAAGAATTTCACAAGGATTTCAACAACTTCCACCCCACCATCAAACTCAGCCTGGACCAGTCCACATGAGAAATTTACTTCCTTGACACTACAGTAAAACTAAATAATGGAAAATTTCCCCCACCGGAAACGCACCGACCACTACACTTACCTTCATGCCTCTAGCTTCCATCCCAGATACGTTTCTCAATCCATTGTATACAGTCAAGCCCGAAGATACAACTGGATTTGCTCTGATCCCAGACAGACAAACAAACACCTACAGGATCTTTATAGAGCATTCCTAAAAATACCCACCTGGAGAAGTAAAAAAACAGATTGACAGAGCCAAAAAAGTACCCAGACATGAAATACTTAGACAGACCCAAAGGGAGAATAACAGAATTCCACTTATCACCTACAGTCCACAACTCAAACTCCTGCAACGTATTATACACAATCTGCAACCCATCTTAGAAAATGATCCGTCACTCGCAGAGGCCTTTGGGGAAAAGCCTATTCTTGTTTACAGACAACCCCCCAACCTGAAACAAATTCTTTCTGGTAACCAGGCTACAAAACAACACCATAAGCATCCAAGAACCCAGCCCTGCAATCAGCCGCGGTGCCAACTCTGCCCACATAGCTATACAAGCGAATTCTTTACTGGAGCCAGCAACATAAGCTACCAAATCAGAGGATCATTCAACTGCACATCCAGTAATTTGATCTATGCCATCAAATGCCAGCAATGCCCACTGCTCTGTGTGTGTGTGTGTGTGTGTGAATGTATATATTGGACAAACTGGATAGTCCCTATGGGAAAGAATCAGTGGACACACATCAGATATACGTAAAGGGAACATACAGAAACCTGTTGGAGAGCACTTCAGTCTACCTAATCACTCTTTAAAAGATCTCCAGGTGACTGTCTTATCACAAACCAATTCTACAAGTCAAATACACAGAGAGGTGTTGGAATTACTATTCATCGACAAGTTCAGTTCTCATGCTGATGGCCTCAATCAAGATGAGGGATGGCTGGGATATCATCAACCTAACATTCAATGAAGGTGCAAACAGCTCTTTGTCTATGTAGAGTCTCGCTTTTGCTATCCTTTGATCCTTATCTGCTTCTTTTTAACTATCTATTTTTCAGGTGTTTATAGATTGCCTGTTCTGCCTACTTGTTTTTCCCTTTCATATTTTCATACCCTCTGCTCCTTGTTTCCTGCCCCCCTCCCTTTTTTTTTCTTTCCTTCCCCCATCTCCCTTTTCCCCTATTTATTTTGGGTCTGCACATTCTAAACTCAAAACTCCAGTCATCTGAGGAAGTGGGCTGTGCCCCCGAAAGCTCATGATACCACCTATATGTTTTGTTAGTCTATAAAGTGCTACCAGACCATTTGTTGTCTCGTTTTTTTTTTTTTTTTTTCTTTTTTAAAGTTTATAAACCTATTCTCTGGAGAACTTCAGTGTAGTAACTTGATCATTTCTTACTTGGGTTAGGGTGTGTGTTTTTTTTTTTTTTTTTTTTAATCTAGAATCTTAACAGTAGCATGCTGGGGAAGCTATGACCAATTCTAAAATATCTTCAGAATGTACCATATAGGTTTGCAAACATAAGATAAAACATTCTTTTATTTTAAGTTAATTTTATTTGGGCACATAGTGACACAAGTCAAGTGAGGGTTGCAGGATCAGTGTCATAACAATTAAATACTATTGTAAAGTATTCTTTGTAAAAGAACAATCTTTTTGGGTAAAGAGGCCACCTTGCTGTGTGTGATACTAGGGATGTTAAAATGCAGTTAATTGACTAGTCAATGGAATTTCCATCAATTCTGACCCCGGGTTCCGGAGAAATGCTGTGTGAAACCCGGAGTCAGTGGGGGCAGTCCCCAGGTGATCCATGGCTCCACGGCACTTCTGCGTCTTAAAGGAGCAGCGCTGCATAGCTAAGCCACGGCTCAGCTGTGTGGCGGCTGTCTCTTTGAAATGCCGCCTTGGGTCTGGAGATCCTAGGTCTTTACCAGGGTCTGGAGGCCCTGTGGGTACTGCCCTATGTTCGAACGTCCATTCTCATGAGGAAAATATTGAAGCTAAATTGTAGATCATTCTTGAGGATATTTATAGAAACTTAATTCCTTGTATCTATAGAGCTATTGTCCACATCTTGTGCTGGAGCCAATCAGAAGCCGTGTTAGAGCAGTCTCAAGCCATGTTTCTCTAGATGAATAGGGATTGTATTTGTGTAGTTAAATTAGGACTTGTATTTTGAGACTAAGATACAGAGATTTGTGCTCCTCAGTCAAACCAAGTTCCTTGTGCATAGGCAGTATAGAGGACCCACTGGTGGGAGGGACAAAGTAAAGCATCATAAGATAGTGGGAGACGGTGCTGGTTGCTTCTTTTGGTAGGATTTGCAGGCCCAAAGTGAGTGTTTAATTCTCTCAAGCTGAGTATTAAAACAATAGAAAAGGGGCAGGGGCATTCTTCAGAAATGTAGAATGTTACAAATTCATGAGCCAATTTTGATTCTGAAATTACTGTATGTCTGGGATGAAGCATTGCAGTATGTACAATGGGGCCCATGTTACAAGACTGTAGTGGGCCTGAAAAAAGCTAGGGTCCTGGTGCCACTGTGACCACTAGATCTCGTTTTGCAGTACTCCTTCCGAGGTAGTAATTAAGGATGTTAAGGACTAGTTGACTAGTCGCTCCCCCCCCCCCAACCCTTGCTGCCTCTATCTGATAGAAGCAGCAAAGGGGAAGAAAGAAGGGGTACTTCAAAGACGCAGTGCTCCACGGAGCCTGGGGTCCCAGGTTCTGTGTGGTGCTCCTGCTTTGAAATGCTGCCTCAATGTTTCAAAGGAGCAGCGCCACGCCGGGGTCCCTGCAGCGCTGCCCCTTTGAAATGCCGCCATGGCGTTTCAAAGGGGAAGCATTGCACAGAGCCCAGTTTCAGTTGTGCAGTGCTTGTCCCGGCTCTGTGCAGTGCTGCTCCTTTAAAATGCCGCTGTGGCATTTCAAAGGGGCAGCGTCGCCCTATTGACTAATCAAATAATCGATGCAAAAATGCATTGACTATTAGATTAGTGAATTACACTATACTTAACATCCTTAGTAGTAATTTCCCATTTCATATGTATGCAGTTGATTGCGCCTTCCTAATTGGAGTTCTTTGGATTTGTCCTTGCTTAATTTCATCCTATTTACCGCAGACCATTTCTCCAGATCATTTTGAATTTATAAACCTATCCTCCAAAACCCTCCCAGCTTGATATCTGCAAATTTTATAAGTGTACTCTTTATGCCATCTAAATCATTAAAGATATTGAATAGAACCCATCCCAAAACAGATCCTTGTGGAACCCCACTTGTTATGTCCTTCCAGCATGACTGTATATCATTAACTACTCTCTGGGAATGGTTATCCAGCCAATTATGCACCCACCTAGGTTGTATTTCCCCAGTTTGTTAATGAGATGGTCATGTAACACTGTCTCAAAAGCCTTACTAAAGTCTAGGTATCCCACATCTACCTCTCCCCCCCCTTATCTACAAGGTTTGTTATTCTATCAAAGAATGCTATCAGGTTTGTTTGACATGACTTGTTCTTTACAAATCTATGTGTCCTGTAATTTGTCACCTTATTATCTTTGCAAATGGATTCCTTAATTATTTGCTCCATTATCTATCTTGGTTTAGAAGTTAAGCTGAGTGGTCTGTAATTCTCTGGTTTGTCCTTGTTTCCCTTTTCGTAGATGGGCAGTGTATTTGCCCTTTTCCAGTCTCCTGGAATCTCTCCCTTCTATGACTCTTGAGAGAGAATAGCTAATGGTTAGTTATCTCCTTAGTCAGCTGTGTGAGTACTTAATGATGTATTTCATCAGGCTCTGGTGACTTGAGGACATCTAACTTTTCTAAGTAATTGTTATCTTTTTTCTATTTTAGCTTCTCAGCCTATGCCATTTTCACCTGTATTCACTGTGTTAGATGTCCAATCGCCACCAGTCTTCTTGGTGAAAATGAAACAGTTTAAGCACATCCGCCATTTCCACATTTTCTGTTTTTTCCTGTTCATTGAGTAATGGCCCTACCCTGTCCTTTGTCTTCCTTTGCTTCTAATATATTAGTAGAGAGGTTTTTTGTTTTGTTTTGTGTCTCTAACTAGTTTGAGCGTGTTTGGGCTTTGGCCTTTGTAATTTTGCCCCTACATACTTGCATAATTTGTTTGTATTCATCCTTGTGATTGATCTAGTTTCTACTTTTTGTAAGATTCCTTTTTTAGATCATTCAGGGTCTCCTGGTTAAGCCAGGGTAGTCTCTCTTGCCAAACTTCCTATTTTTCCTGTGCCAACACTTGCTTCCCATGGGATCTTACCTACCAACTCCTTCACTGTGCTAAAGTCTGCCTTCATTGGCTTTATTTTGCTGTTCTTCCTCTGACCATTCCTTAGAATTATGAACTCTTATGATCACTTTCATCCAAGGCATGATTTAAGAAGCTAGTCTTCTATTTGTCAAAATGACGTCGAGAACAACCACCCCCTAGTAACTTGTTCACCTTCTGAAATAAAAAATTGTTCCGTGGTAGGCAAAAAGACTGGCTGAGCACCCTGTTGGCCCACAGAACATTGTCCTCTGGATCATGGTGGGCTAGAAGAAAATGTTGTGCGGGCCCTGTCGTGATAAAGACTATAAGATTTGTTGGAACATCTGAATATAGCTGCTACAGGAGCAATACAAATTGCCCAAGTTAAAAAAGGTAACATTCTAAAACCAACTAGGTTAGACTAATTTTTCGAGGATCTGATGATTCTGTGGATTAGAAAGAATATTTCTATTGTGAAGTCATTCACCTTGAAAGGAAGACTAGCTTCTTAAATCATGCCTTTTGATCATAATTTTTTGTTGCCACTTGAACCTTGCTAATTTCATGGTATTGGAGTCCAAATATAAAGCATAGATTTCTCTATTTAAGATAGCTAAACTTGGCAAAAGAATGCCTTTTAAATTCAAATCTGATCTAAAAATGCATGTGTGTAAACTAGGTTGGGACATTCACCTTTGTCTTTATTCATGTAACTAATGAGAGAAAACAGTCTATCTGTACCCTGTTTGGGCAGGAAACTTTCACGTTTTGAAATGCTGTTTAGAATTTTGGAAAACTTTTAAAATAAGTTGATCTCTTCCTTCAAGAGACAAACAACATGTTTGCTACATCAGAGGTGGATTTTGAGCTGTTTGTACTAAGGAGTGATGAACTTTATCTAGATAATTGGTCCATTTATTGGAAGAAGGGAAGGATGAAAAGTTGAATGGGGATGAGAAGCACCAGCTTGTTGAGTCTTGTTGATGGGTCCAGCAACACCCATGGACTGGCATGAATTAAATTAGCTGGATGTTTTATTTATCATGGGTGTGCCCAAGTTATTTAGCTCTATTGTACCCCTGCTGTCTTTTAGGTAAAAAACAAGAAACTGATGAACTAAGTGGTGATGCCTCAGTGGAAGATGATTCCTTTGTCAAGGTAATAACTATATTTCTTTGAGAAATTTAAATACTGAACTGTTCCTGTCAGGTAAATGAATCAAAGTTTTGGCTGAAAAGTTCCATTTGAAGCAAGTTAACTTAGATGGTTATCTAAATCTTTGTTTATGCTGTTTACACTACTGCAAGATATTTGATCAGACCTTTTTCCATACACATTTAATTATATGGTTTGATTTATCTTGATGTGTAACTTTCTACGTGTGAGTATGCTGTGTGCTTCCAAATAAGTGGGGACTCCTGGAATGATTACATATACAGTACTTTGTAGAAAGTATAGCTGTTTGAAATACTTTTGAAGAAGCAATGTGTCTGTTTCACTGGAAGCAAAATCAAGCTCAATACAATATATTCTTTTGATTGAAAGGAAAGTGAATTGGAGGTTCAAGAGGCAAGTGATCAAGATGGAAATGATGAACTGAAGGACTTTGAAGAATCTGCTGAAAATGAAGATGAGAACTTGCATTCTAAAGAACTGACTCATTCAGAAAAGAAGAGATATTCTGATTCAAAACCGGGAGAGCCAACAGAAGATGCAGAGAAGGATTTTGAAAGCCAGGTACCTTGCCACACTTGCTAAAATCTATATGAACATTCATTGGAAAAACACATCTCTGTTTAGTCTGTCTAAAACTCTTTGCACTGCTAAAGTTTACCTCTTTCAGTTTCTTGTTCAGCTCTCATTAAAGAGGTAGTACTTACTTCAAACTTCCCTGCTCCTTTTAATCTGGATGAGTAGTACAGAGCTGATTGTCTTTAGATGCTTTTTGTAAGTGTTGTCATTATTACTAGCTTGTTTAACCAGTCGCTTATCTATGTTTCCAACTTAGGAAAATGATCTTCAGGATACAGAAGATGATACTTTTCTAACTGTCCATGTAAGTTCGAAACAGTCCTGTTAAATTTCTGACGTAGAAATTGAAGCAAAACCTGGTTTAAAGTGACCTTCTTTGTCAATTAAGTTTTCAAACTTACACCTTTTGAGCTTCTGATGGTATAGTATAGATGCTTGCAAATGGTTGCAATATAAGCTTTGCAAATGGATGGCCTGGACTTTGAGATGCCCTCCCAAAGTGACAGTACTTGGCTCATGTGGGTGCATTCTATGCACATGTAGTTAATTGACCCAAAAGTGCCTTGAGGTACCTTGAGTGACACTTGAGCACTATATGGAGTATCTGTGACACAATGTTGTAACGTAGGTAAAATTCTTCCGGTTCTGAAATTCAGACTGAGAGTTCCAGATACTTTTAGTGAAGACATCCAGAATGTGTGAATACATACATGGGTGCAAGCAGTATTTTTAGTAGTGAGAAAGATCTTCTCCTTCCCAGTTAACCTTGCTGACCCCCCAAAAGTAAACATTTGTTCAATAGCATACGTATCATACGTTTGTTGCATAATATTCAAACAAGGGGATTCCATGCTTCCAAGACTAATGCTAGTTAATTGCCTTTAATGAAATAGTGCAACAGAACAGAGATCATAATCTTACTTGTTCTTGATTGGAAGACCATAAACAGTCCGGTAACACTTTGTTGGCTACAATAGACATGGATAACATGTGGCCACCCGTTGTGAGTCCCCTTTAATGGAAAAGGGAATTTGGATTGAAAGAGTACTGTTCTCAAATAGAAAACAAAGATGTTACTGAGTGCTGTGATAAAAACTCTCATTTTTTATGCTATTTTTGGTAGCTAAAGTGTACCTCTCTTCTAATTAAACTGTTTAGTTTTTGGAAACTGTTCTTTAATTCAGAAACTTGGATTACTGTGCATTTGAAATTCATGCCTTTTGTGCAAACAGATACTTAAATTTGATTTACTCCTGTTTTGCAGAATGGTGAAGAAGAAGAAAATGAAAAAGGTATGTTTTCAAGTTTTTAGTAGAGTTGAGAGTTTTTAAAAACACTTCAAGCTGGTAGTTTAAAAGTGAAACTTGCTTGATTTCTTTTTCTTTTTTTTTTTTTTTTTTTTAGTCTGTTAACTAGGTTTGTCTCGAGTACTGAATATCTACTGTCCCTGTTCTAAAAAGCTCACTAAGTTCCATGCATTCAGTGGGTTTTTCTCCTAAGAGTTGATGATAGTATGTATCAGTTACTGTGGTGGATGTATACTTATTTATTAAACAAAAACAAAGTATGCAAGGATTTCTATTTCTATGGTGCAGTAAATCTTGATGCACAAATTTAAAACTTGCACTGCAGTATCTGGTAGGTGCTTAACTGAATGAGACAGTACATTACTACACTGAGCTGTGAAAACACTATCAGTTATGGACCATCATCTGCTTGACTTGTCACATACTGTCACCGACATGCTGCCAGATTGTGCTTAGGATGGTAAAGGAAGCTTTCAGAAACGTGGAGAACAGTGGCTTTTCTATAAAGCCATCCTACTTATTAACACTTCAGAAGCAATGTGACACATCTGACCAACTAGAGACTTTCTGAAGAGAAGCCAAAGGATTCTACGTATTGTGGCCTAGAAAGGACATGGAACACTTTCACTTTACACAAGATGGACACTATTGAAGTTACAGAATACAACTACAGACTCACTGTTCATGAGGGACCCTATGGCTGAAGCATGTGTTTCATATGAGAGTGCCAGAATATTGTTGGAGATACTACTTATGGGACTGAGAATGAATACTGAAAATTTGCCAAGTGGGTGAAGACTGAAAACCAGTCTGCTACGAACTTTGAAGTACACACTTTGGTTTCTGCAGTAGACCACTGAAGTAAAGCTATCTTGACTGCCAAACAACCATTCAGAAAGGAGGATCAAGACAGAGCCTTGAAACTGAGTTGAAGACTGATTTAACCACTCCCGACTGTAGCTCATCAGGATTTTGGAAGGTTAAAAGTCTTACAAGAAGAAAGGTTTTTAAACACCGATTAAATCAAACTGCAAGCATCTGAAGAAAGCCTTTCTTTATGGCAAATTAACACCTACAATGGAAAATGGATACTTGCTATGAAAAACTGATATCTACAGTATGGAACCATTTTCAGACTCCTACTGTTTGTTGGTATTTGTCTTTTAGAAAATGTATTTTGCCATGGCAAATAAGTGATCCTGGGTAAAGGATTTATTTACATGTTAATACACCTTGTTTTTTTTCCCCCCATACCTTCCATCAGTGCTAATAACTGGCTTTGTATTTTCTAGGTCCTATTCTAGCTTATGCATATGAAATTGTTTAAACTTCTTGTTTTGCCATATTTATTCCTGTTAAATCCTCTTAGATAAAGCAGGTTCTGGTGATGGTATACAAGAAGTATCTAAACCTCTGCCTTCAGAAGAAAGCCTAGCTGAGGCTGATCATACGGCTCATGAAGAGATGGAAGCTAACACATCTGTGAAAGAAGCTGAGGATGATAACATATCGGTTACAATCCAGGCTGAAGATGCTATCACTCTGGATTTTGATGGTGATGACCTCCTAGAAACAGGTAAAAATGTGAAAATTACAGATTCTGAAGCAAGTAAGCCAAAAGATGCGCAGGATACCATTGGACAGAGCCTGGAGAAGGAAAGCAAGGATTATGAGATGACTGAGAACCATAAAGATGGTAAGAAGGAAGACGGCGTGAAGGGTGATCCCGTCAAGAAGGAAGCCAGAGAAGGTTCAAAGAAAGCAGAATCTGGAGACAAAGAAAAGGATACTTTGAAGAAAGGTCCCTCGTCTACTGGGGCCTCTGGTCAAGCAAAGAGGTTTGTCTTTCTATGTCCGTTCTTTACGATACTGAGTACCAGCATTCAGTAAGATCACTCTACATTAAGGGGGTAGCAGCAAGCATCTTAAAATTAATATCTTTGTGCTCCTGCCTATAGATTTTTTTGACCGCCATAAGTTACTTTTTAAAAATTCAAGATCTTCGTATAAACACTATGTCCTACTGATTGCATTGTCGAATTGTCAGCATTTTATTTTTTTTTCAAATTGACAAGTTTAAGTATCCTTGTGGTGATGGTAATGAACAGCTATCAGTTCTAAGAACACAAAATGAAGTCAAGTCCCCGTCCTGAAATCTGGAGAAGATTGTCATATATCCACTGAATAGAATTGTCAGAAAATCTAGATCTTCAGGCATCTTGGGGAAAATCAGTGCAAGAATCCATAAGGGAATCTTTTTTTTGTTTTTTGTTTTTTGTTCAAATATAACCCAATCCACCCCTTTTTGAAATGTTAACTTACCTGATAGCTGTAGTGTGAAATGCGGTGTCTAAAATTCTGTATTTTCAATTTTCTTCTGATGATTTGCTTCTCCAGCTCTGCTAAGGAATCCAAAGAAAGCAAAACTACATCAAAGGAAGATAAAGGTAACTTACCTCCTACTGTAGCACTTAGTTGTATATGGCTGTAGCTTGTAATTTAAACAAAGTGTAAAATTGTATCCAATTTTACATGCAAATTGGATAGCCACTTTTTGCTTTACATGTCACGGGAATCAATCCAGGATTTGACCAAAACCTAAACTGCTGCAGAAAATCTCTTAGCCTGTTATGTCTCTCTTGCCATGAACTAACTACGTCTTAGAAAATTGGTTCCATATTTGCTTGAAGTCAATAATACTCGGAGTATAGTAGGCCTTAATTTTTCAGTATTTTCTTTTGTCTCCAAGCTCTTTTGAAGTCAGTTAATTCAAATAAGTGAAAACATAATCCATCTACTTCAAATCAATCAAGAGCAGAAGGTGGGCTCCATTTTTGGTTCTTAAGGCTTTATTTTGAAGCATAAGCATTTTAGCTAGAGAACCTATAGTTAATCACAGCCCTGTCCTTTGATGTATAATACTCTAATCTTGTCTTCTAAATTTCCTGTACAGTAGAACCTCAGAGTTACAAACACCGGGGGAATAGAGTTCAACTGAAAAAAGTTCACAGCTGAACATTAACTTAATACAATTTTGAAACTTCTATACAGAAAAAACACTGATTTTAACCATCTTAATCTAATGAAATGAGCATTGAAACAGTTTCCTTATTTTGTCAAATATTTTTAAATTTTCCATATATATTTTTAACAAGTTACACTTAAGGCAGTACAGCATTTGCTTTTCAGTTTCGCTGCTGATGGTGAACTTCTGGTTCCCAGTAAGGTGTGTGACCAATCAGTTTTTAACTCTGAGATTCTGCTATACATAGGAATTGTCCTGGCATTGTGGTGTTACCCTTTTAAAAAAAAAAAAAAAAAAAAAGAAAAGAAAAGAAAGCTGTCATCTCAGTATTGAACCCAAGGGGGAATGGGTGGGTACCAGCAGCAATGCCAGTTTGCTGTCTTTACTCCTTTTAGCTATTGGTTTATAAGGGAAATTCCATTTGCTTTTATTGTATCTGATGTTGCAACAAGAATTACATAGACCAGTGTTTCCCACTTTTATTTGGCTATGACACCCTTTTAAACGCGAAAGAATTTTGCGGAACCCCTAATAACAGTCTGATATATGGAGCTGAAAAAGTAGACAACAAATAAGTAAACATTATAATAAACAAATGCTAAACAAGGTCATGAGATCAACATTTAGTTTAATTGCACATATTTAAAAACAAAAATCACATTTAATGTGTACAAAAAATAAAGCAACTAGTTTGACAGTTGAAGCTTCAACTTTGTCTGACGCAGCGCTAGTATATTCTTATTCATCACCCAAGTGATCCACGCTGCCTGAGAGTGAGTATGGGGGTTTACGGTGGTATATAACAGACAATTGCACCACTGACTTACTGTGCGTGCAGCACTGAGTAGTGACATCGTCGTCCCCACTCTGGCTAAGCTAGCATTACACAGGAATACTTATCGTGGCAAACACAAATGAAAAATGTTTAATAATATTTAAGCATTTATTAATTTTATTTTTTTTAATGTTATTGTAATGGAATTTTCTCGCAGAACCCTTATTTTCGCTTTCTGCGGAACACCATTTGGGAAACACTGACATAGACAGTAGTTGGTGAGCATAATAAAGTAATTAATTGCCCTCAAAGTGTAAAAGGTTCTTAACACTGTTGTTCTCCCCTGAAATCCTTAAATTGATATTCATGGAAATTCTTGCCCAATCACAAGACATTTTATTTGGAACTAAACAGAATGCTATCTAGCAAATGTATTATGACCTTAGAAAAACACATTAGATGTTGAATGTGAAATTGTCACTTCCCCCATAGTGTATGTGTTAATTATGTTCTCTTAGCATACGTTCTCTTCACTTGATACATAACTTGAAATAACATTTTAATAACTAGGGTACAGCAAGTCTATTTTGTTACAATTAAAGTATAAAATGACAAAGATTTTAAGAGGTATCTTAAAGCATGTGGACATTACAGTCTCTTGGATTTGCATTACATTGTAAAGAGACCTAATCATTAGGTGTTCATAAAATTCCCCACCTAATATTTTTAAATATAGTACGTTAAAGCAGGGGTCCTCAAACTTTTTGATACTGTGACCCCCTAAATGCTCATGGAATTTGTGTGACCACCCCCCGCCCCACACACACACACACAATTGTTGAGCCAAAAAAAAAAAAAAGGCCAGAGAAAGTTAAGCAAAAAAAACCAAACAAACAAACCACCGCTTGACTCACACCTCCTGTCAGTTGCTGTGCTGTAGGGAAGCCATGGGCGCTGCGTTCCTCCTCCACAGCTGACACCCCCTCCCAGCACGCTACGCAGCTCTGGGAGGGGAGCGCACTTCCGGAATCCCCGGAAGTGGTGCGAAGGACCCCGGCAGCTGCGACCCCCACTTTGAGAAATGCTGCGTTAAAGCATTAGTTCAGTGGTCCCCAACCATTTGGAACTGCCGGGTGCCAGGGGGCGTGGCCGTTCTCCTGCCGGGTGCCAGAGGGCGGGGACACTTGCGCACCCGGGAGCGGGGCCCCCCATAACCGCGCGCCCAGGGCCGGCGCTCCCCATGCGCTGCGCACCCGGGATGCGGGCAGCCAATTCGCCACACTCCCGGGGCTGGCACCCCCCATGGGCCGCGCACCCGAGGCGCGGGTGGCCAATTCACTGTGCGCCTGGGGCCGACGCCCCCCATAGCTATGCGCCTCGGGCTGGCACCCCCCATTGCCGTGTGCGGGGCGGCCAATTCGCTGCACGCCCGGGGCCGGTTCCAGCACCGCGCATGCGCCATGCGCCTGGGGTGGGGCCAGCCCCGAGCACTTGGTGGGCACACACAAATGCCCCCGCGGGCACTGTTGGGGACCACTGCATTAGTTAACGGTATAGTTCAAATTTTTCCCTTTGATTATTACTTAGGCCCAGTACAGAATAAGTACACTTGAAACTCTTTAATCCAGCAACCCTTGGAAACAGGGTTTGCTGGGCTAAACATTTTGCTGAGCCAGGGAAGGAGTGAGGGGGATAGGAGGCTAACCTAGTGTTGCATGTCCTGCACTGTCCCACTGCCCCTATGGGAGCAGCAGGTAAAAGACTCTGGCAGAGCACGTTGCTGCGCTGCCTTTCCCCCAGCTGGGGGTGAGGAGGAGTGGCAGTACACAGAGCTGCCTCCGCTTCCCAGGTTCAGTACCATGGATGTTCCTGAAATAGGGACATCCAGAGTACAGAGGTTATAGTGTAGTTATCTCTGAATGACATGAGAGAGAATTAAGGACCTTTCAATAGGAGTGTGACAGTTTTTAGGGTTGAAAGTTACCATTTTGGTATTGTTGCCATTGCCAATATGTATGCCTAGCACACTGTTTCAATAATTAATGCATTTGAACACGGACAACTACAAGGTCATGTATCTAGGTATGACCTACATTCTTTGCTCCTACAGTATCCTGAAAAAGATTTAGGGGTCATGGTGGATAAACAGTTGCACACTAGTTTCTAGTGTGATGCTCTAACAAGGATGGCTAATGTGATCCATAGAGCGACTAGGTAGATGAACTTGCCTTTCACTATGGCAGTGGCAAGTACTAGAATATTGCATCCAGTTTCACTGTCAATACTTTAAAATATGTAGAAAAAATTGGAGACGGGTCCAAAGAAGAGTCACAAATTATATGAAACTTGAGGGGGGGAAAAAAGGCTTAGAGTCTTTTAAGTTTCTTTAAGTGAAAGGATACAGCACTAAGAAGTCGCATCAATAAGTACCTTAATGAAAAGACAGCACCGGGCACTAAAGGTTTCATTAATGTAGTGGAGAAGTGCATAACAAGAACCAATGGCTGGAAATTAAAACTAAAGTCAAAATGAATCCTAGAGTACTAGAACTGGAAGAGACCTTGAGAGGTCATCAAGTCCACTTCCCTGTCTTCACGGCAGGACCAAGCACTATTTAGACTAGTGGTTCCCAAACTTATTGGCATCATGCCCCCCTTTTGATTTTTGAGAAACTCTCTCCACAACCCACCCCCCTCAAAACTTGTTGAGCAAAAAAAAGGAACTGACTGGGGCCAAAAAACAAGAATAGCAGCACAACTTGGCGGGGGGGATTGATGGGGTGGCTGGGTTGCCTTGCGCCCCCCCTGGAATTTCTTCATGCCCCCCTGTTTGGGAACCCATGATTTAGACCATCCCTGATAGATGTCTATCTAACCTGCTCTTAAATATCTCCAGAGATGGAGATTCCACAACCTCCTTAGGCAATTGATTCCAATGTTAAACCACCCTGACAGTTAAAGTTTTTTCTAATGTCCAACCTAAACCTCGCTTGCTGCGGTTTAAGCCCATTTGTTTCTTGTCCTGGAAATAAAGCAAACATTTTCAACAGGGTGATTTGGCCATTGGACCAAACTCCCAAGAGAAGTGATGGGTTCTTTGTCTTCAGAAAAAGACTGGATGCCTTTCTGGAAGATGTTAGTTCATGCAAGTTAATATGCTAAATACAGGGGTAACTGGATGGATAAAATTCTATAGTATGAATTATACAGGAGGTCAGAGTATATATGAACTAATGGTGCCTTTTTTCAAAATATGAATCAAGATAATAATGACTTTTGTTTAATGCTCTTTGTAACATTAGACCACCTCTTGTTACTAACTTCATGATTTATTTGTGAAACTTATTCCAGGAAGTGCAAGCAGCATTAGTGGTAGCAGTGGAAGTTCAACTAGAAACCTGTGGGTTAGTGGACTCTCCTCTAACACAAAAGCTGCTGACTTGAAAAATCTCTTTGGCAAATATGGAAAGGTATTTGTTTGTGTTCAGTATTTTGTTGGAAAGTACTAAACTGACTGACCTATATAAAACCTAAATTACATAATGGCAACAGCAATAGCTGCTGTCAAAATAAGTGTGTATGTCAATGCAGAGGTATCTTGGCAGTGAAGGAAGAGATTTTTGCTGGAGTGCTTTCTGAGAGACCTAAGGAGGTGGGGATATTTAGTTACCATTACATACCAATTGAGTCCTCATTTCTCCTTCCAAAAACCCAGAAGGTCCTATCTGATGGGTATGTCTTAACCTGGAGTGGTCAAATGGAAAGATTTTGTAGCACAGCTAAAATTACTTATTGGGATTAGACTGCATAAGTCATCACACTTTCTCATAGCCAGAGTAATTCTTTTAGATCCAGAAGTCTGTCTTTTCCTCTGAATAGTAATTAGAATAGTATAAAAGGTGGAGGCCTTGCTTTATTTTTTTTATAGTCTTATAGTTGCATCTGTTTAATCTTCAGAAGTTCTTTACAGTGTCTTCCTCACTAAAGAAGCTCAGGAATATGCAGTGCATCAATGGGTTATTAAAACAAGAAGCCTCTATGCTATTTCACCGCTGGCTACTCTAACAAACACCTAACTGACATGTATATATCTCAATCTTAAATTGCTTCCCATACCACCTCAGATGTTGATATCCCTGATTAAATGTTACTTTCAAGTAATGAAACCTCTAGGTCTGTCCTTTACTCTTCCCACAATGCAGACTTGCATTTGGTGTACAATTAAATAAATCTATGGCCTATCAAAAACTGAATTTGAGAACAGTGTAAGCAAAAGTATATTGGGGAGGTTACTGTACTGCATGTAAAAACTTTCAATAATTGAAGCTGCTGTACAAATTCCAGTCTGCCTCTGTGCCCTGGATGTCCCAGCATTTATTTATTTATTTATTTATTTATTTATTTAAGCTTGCAGCCAGAGGTGTTAACTTGTTCAATGCTTTCCTATCACAAGAGGCATCCTGACATAGACAATTGAAATTACCTGACAGTCTGGTATTGATTCTTGAAAGACGTTCCCTCCTCCATACATACATCTGGAGAGGATTGCTTCATGAAAGTTTGAGTGCCAGTACAAGTTGACGGTTTTCTCACTTTCCTATTCAACACACTTAAACAGTGTGGTAAACTTTTTTTTTAAAAAGTTATATTAGTGGATAAATGCTAATTCTGCTCATATATTTCATATGCACTAAAGACTTTTAAAACTAGCGTTGGATTTACTTTTGAGCACGTACACAACTTGGCATGATGAATCAGAGTCGGGGTAACATTCAAACTATCTGAAAATTTTTACCCTTTAGTGAGAGAATTCCATAAGAATAGAGATTTTTCTCTTGTCTCTCTTCTGCAAATTGCATTCAAAATATTAAGCGTTCTTCAAATTCATTATTGGGTTTTATTTTAGGTGCTTAGTGCGAAGGTGGTCACAAATGCACGAAGCCCTGGAGCAAAGTGTTATGGCATTGTAACCATGTCTTCCAGTACAGAAGTGGCTAGATGTATAGCGCACCTCCATCGCACGGAGCTACATGGGCAACAAATTTCGGTTGAGAAAGTAAGTTTAATGCATACTCATTACATAAAGATTATTTGAGTAGGAGGCTGCATTATTTTAAAACTATTTTTCTTAAAAAAAAAAAAAAAAAATCCTAGGTAAAAGGTGATCCTTCCAAGAAAGAGCTGAAGAAAGAAATTGATGAGAAATCTGGCTCTGGTAGAAACATGGGGGATAAGAAGACTGCATCAGTCGATAAAAGTAGCAAGTAAGAACTTGCTTTGCATCTTCTGGTTTGATTGACTGTCCAATTAAAATGATCTATACTGAAACTATATAACGAAATCTTTCTCGCTGCCTTTTTTTTATGTCCTTTTTAACAAGAACTCAGTCGGCCAAAAAAGAGGAAAAGAAATCTGACAAATCTGAGAAAAAAGAAAGTAAAGAAGCTAAGAAAACTGAAGGTAAAGATGAGAAGAATGATAATGGATCAAGTGGCTCTAATCAAGAATCCACTAAAAAAACGGAAGAAAAGAGACGAATAAGTATGCACTATAGCTCTTTTTCCTATTGCCCGTTTTATCTTTTCATTTGCTTTCACTGCAACAGATAATACCCAAGATACCATTACATATAAATCTTTTTTCCTTAAAACCTACAATAATAGGGATGTCATCACCATGTTAGAAAGTCATTTCAGTGCTGTTATACAAACTACTAGATTTTTGTAAAAACAAGGAGCCCTGCGGCATCTTAGGCTGTGTCTGTACAGTACCCTTATCTCAAAATAAGGTACACAATTTGCACTACACAAATTGCGTAGCTTATGTCCGTCTTTTATTTTGAGATAAAGCGCTATTCCGAAAGGTCCCTTATCGCTTGTGCAACGAGGTTTACAGGGACATCGCATTAGCGAGCCTGTTGTTTTGATATAATGGGCTTGCTCTTAAGATGAGGAATAGCTATTTCAGGATACCAGAGTTATCCAGAAATAGCTCCGCAGTGTAGATGTAGCCTTGGAGACTAACACAGATATGTATTGGTATACCTGTCCTATGATAAAGGAATTTCAATTTTTAAGATTCATATCTTGCATTTCAAAAGGTAAACATTCCAGAGCAGGCTGTTGCCCATCTTAGAATTTTCATTTTATTTTAATTTGTAACTGTAGTGTTAAATCAAGTGCACTTTTTAATTCATTATTATTTTAACCTATTTTTCTTAGGTGGAAAAAGTCCTGGTCAAATGGTAGTTCTAGATCAAACAAAAGGAGACCCAGGTCACACTAGAACAGTGAGAAGGGGAAGATTTGATAAAGTAAGTATCTCTCTAACTTGGACACACAAAATCCTTGTGTCTCCATGCTACTTTCTAACCACCTTAACTCCAGTGAATAAGCAAGTAACTATCTGCAGATAGTTATTTTAGAAGAATATTCTAAGGAATTAACTGTTGTCCATGCTAACTAGTTCTTGTGATTGTTGTAAACTAGCAAGCATCCAGAAATCTCCATAGGCCCATGTGACTTTTGAAATAACTAGAAATTTTGTCTACAGCCTCCAGTGTTAAGGAACAAAGAGCGTGTCATTCAAGATAAAATGAAGTTCAGGGAATACAGAGGTAGAAAAGATATCTTGCCCTTTGAGAAAATGAAGGAACAAAGAATGCGGGAGCACATGGTTCGATTGGAACGAATACGTCGAGCAGTTGAACTTCGAAGGTAGTAATTAAAGTCTTGTTTGAACTCGGACTACTTTTAAGACTTAATTGGGTAAATTACTATTAGAAGGCAGATAATATGGCATTTCATCATAAGCTTTTTCCTCAAATATGCTCTAATTTGAAATTAAGTATGAAAAGAATTCAGACACATCAGAAATCCAAATTAGTTGCAAACAGTCAGAAATTAGTGTCCAGGGGGTAGAATAGGGATACGATTTTAATAACTGCCTGGGGCATGTCAGTTACATGTGACCAATCTATTTCTTTAAACTATTAATTATTATAGTGAATTAAATATTTTATGACTAGAAATAAATTCAGTGAGTATATATTTGCACATCTTAGTGACAATGTGGCATGATAAATGATGCATATTTTTGCTTCCAGTAGGCCAATCTGTGTTACTTTTGAAGCTGGATAGATACTCTGCTTTGTTCTGCTCCCTCAATGCAGGAAACTTGCAAAGGGAACAGAAACAACCTAGGAATATGTGCTGGCATTCCTGGGGTGTGTGGATTTCCAGTGGGTATAGCAGGCTCCTACATCTACCTTTCTGCAGGCTAGTGGGGAGATGGGCCTGGTAGAGGAGAAGAAAGAAAGGAATAGGACCATGCTGCACTCTGGCATATGGCCTAGCTATTGTCTGTCAGAATTTTGGGGAGGCAGTAAAATTAGCTTCCTGATGTTTGTTCTCTAGCTCTGCTAGAATTGCCACAAGCTATATACAGCAAAGACTAACTTTTATCGTGTACATCTATGCTAGGCTGTCATCGTGGCAGTCAAAATGCAGACTGTAATAGCAGATGAGTTGCTAATTTAAAAAAAAAAATGAACATGCAGCTACTCCCCATTTTATCAACATGTTCTCCGTATGTGCCTCAGATGACCACTTAAATAAATGGAGTTGTAGCATGCTATACAGATCACCCAGTTTAGGCTGTTGAAGGCAAAGGGGGAAATGAATTTTAAAAAAGCCCGGGGGGGGGGTAGGGGAAGGGCTGGCAGCAGCATGTCTTTGAATTTAATGCCTGCTGACTACAACTGTGGCAGTATTGCACAGGAGAAAGCAGTCTCAAATAAACCATCACTGTAAGTAGGGCCCTACCAAATTCACTGTCCCCATTGTGATCAATTTCACCTTTTTATAGGAATTTAAAAATCTTAAATCTCATTACTTTAGCTATTTAAATCTGAAATGTTAGTGTTATAACCATAGGGGTCCTGGCCCAAAAAGGAGTTGTGTATTGGGGAAGAGGGGGTTCTAAGATTATTGGTTGGGGAAGGGAAGGGGCTGTGGTAGTGCTACCCTTACTTCTGGGCTGCTGCAGGTGGCAGCACTGCCTTCAGAGCTGGACAGTTGGAGAGCAGCAGTTGCTGGCTGAGAGTGCAGAAGTAAGGATGGCATGGTGTGGTATTGCTACCCTTCTGTGCTATCACCTGTAGAGCTGGGCCCTTGGTCTTCAGCTATCACTCTCCAGCAGCTCAGGTCTGAAGGCAGCACAGAATTAAGGGTGACAGTACCACAACACCTCCCCAATAACCTTGTGACACCCCTCCCCTCAGCACACACACAATTCCCTTTTGGGTAATAACCCCCAATTTGAAATTCAGGTCTCACATTAAATCAGTGTAGTAGAGGGTAAAAGCACACAAGACCAGATCTCACAGTCCATGAGGCAATTTTCATGGTCGTGAATTTGGTAGGGCTCTAACGATAAGCTATAATTTTTAAATTAATGTTTAGGCGAAGAGAACTTGCTGAGAGAGAGCGTCGAGAGAGAGAACGCATTCGAATAATACGTGAACGTGAGGAACGTGAGCGTTTACAAAGGGAAAGAGAACGCTTGGAGATTGAAAGACAAAAATTGGAGAGGGAAAGAATGGAACGAGAGCGCTTGGAAAGAGAACGGATTCGTATTGAACAGGTACAGGCCAGTGTGCACAGAATGAAGTGTTACATCGTTACAATATTGTACTTAATTTTAGCTATTTTATTTCTATGGTTCTCAAGTAGAACTTGTAATCAGTATAAGTAGTGAGCTTTTCGTCTGGCTGCTCAGTAGCTTATATGGAGATTTGTTCAGATCTCCATGGAAGTCCACATCCAAGGGGCTAAAGGATTTTGTTTGCCACTTCAGTCTAACTTAATCTGCAAGTATTTCTTCTATAACTGAATTTACTGTGAATAAAAATGAAAATTCTTTCAGGGAATATTGGTTAAGGATGTGAAAGGTTGAATGGTTAACTGGTTCAGCCTTTTGCATGCTTACCAGGTAGCCATTTAACCAGAGGACCAGGTCAGTGGAAGCAGTATCCCCAGCTGCAGCAGGCCCAGTCGGGCTGGAGCACCACCTCTTTCTCCCCTGCCACTGGGGCCCACCAACCCTACACAATTAACCAGTTAAACCATTAAAATTATATCGTTTAACCGGATAATTTTTTTTACTGGGTATTTACATCCCTAATCATGGTACTAGAAATGTATAAGACTTTCTAGTGATAAAATCTTGGTTTATGAAATGACATATCAAAGGTTGTGTGGCTCTGCTTTTTTCTGTAGCAAGTGAGGCCTGAAACTACTACAGTAGACTTCCGATAATCTGGCACCTTTGGGACCCAGGGGGTGCTGGATTATCGGGTATGCCGGAGTATCAGGAGGTACTCCGGCGGGGGGGCTGTGACGGGTCTGCCGGGACGCGCTCTGTGACCGGCAGGGTGGGGGGGGTTCGGCAGGGAACGGCGTGGTGAGGGGCTGTTTTGCAGGGAGGTGGGGGAAGCCCCCTGTGAAGTGGCAGCGGTGGACTTGGGGAAGCAGCTGAGCAGAGCAGCTGGGGTGCTGCCCCTCACCTGAGTGGCGCTTTGGGACCAACGCGGCAGCACCCCAGCTGCTCTGCTCAGCCGCTTCCCCAAGTCCGCCGCTGCTGCTTGCAGCCCCAGCTGGCCTGTAGCAGGTGGCTGCACGGGGCTTCCCCCGCCTCCCTGCAAAACAGTGGAGGGTTTGCCCCTCGCCACGCCATTCCCCACCCACCCTCGGTCCAGCAGACCCGTCACAGGGGTATAATCCCCTTCCCCTCTCGTCCCCTTCCCTTTCCCGGCCCATGAGCGCGCGTGGGGCTCACAGGAGCTCCAGTTGTCCGGCTGGCTGGAGCACTTCTGGGTTCCATTTGGTGCCGGACTAGCAGGAGTGCTGGACCACTGGATGCCAGACAATTGGAGTCTTACTGTACTTGGTATTGCAAGTTTCTCCAGTATTCATACGGCTACTGAATTTGATCTGTGTGTGTGTGTAGGGGGGACTTCTGTATCTGTGGCAACTGTTGTAGTAGATGCAAATATACAAAACTAATAGGTCTTTATGTAATCTTCCTCTCTCTCCTTTTTTTGGTAGGAGCGTCGCAAAGAAGCAGAGCGTATTGCTCGTGAAAGGGAGGAGCTTCGTCGACAGCAACAGCAACTTCGTTATGAACAGGAGAAAAGGAACTCTTTGAAACGTCCACGTGATGTAGATCACAGGTAGTGTATTTTCCAAGTTGCTATCCTACTGCTCCTGCCACCAAACCATTTCATTAAGCAGGCTCAGAAAATACTTCCTTGGCTAGGATTCAATACATGCTACTGTAACAGTGCTGCTGATCTACTTGCTAAGGACTAATATGTCTAAATCAATGTAGTGCAATTGTAGAAAGAGAATTTTGGACTAGGAAGGAAGCATCTCATGATAGTTCTCATGGTCCAACAGGAGCATAGCAAGTGTGCAAGCACAGCATTTTACTGTCCTGATTTTAAACAGTTGTGGAAGATTACAGCTACTACGTCTTACTATTAAAACTTCAGATCCCTGGAGTGGGATGGCTCAGTGAATCAGTACTATAGTATGGTGCCTTTATCAGGGAAGGGGAACTGACCCACGGCTTGCTTTGATCCGGCCCTCTGGCCTCACCCGCTGCTGCCTCCCCTCATCCCTTGCAGCATGTGGGCGGTGCTATGGCTGGAGCACTAGTATTGGCTCCCCCCTGCAGGGGGAGGGGAGGGGAGCAGCCTTGTGGGCCCAATCAAGGCAAGCCATGGACCGAATTGGGGCCCCAGAAGACTTACTCCAGCCTTGGTAAGCTCTGAGCCTCAGTGCCTCTTCCGCCCCCCAGCTTCCCTGCTAGAGCTTGAGGGGAGTATCTTTTTTTTTCCTGCTTCTCAGTTGAGGGCCATGTTAGTGAGTCTGTTGGGATTTTTCACTTTATACTTTTGTGGCCCACGACTGATTTTTTTTCTGTGATTTAGTGGACCCTGACCCAAAAAAGTTCCCTACCCTGCTATAGCTTGTAGATTTCTTTATCAGTTTCTTCCCAGTTGAGTGCTCAGTGACAAAAGTTGCTTGCTGGCAAATCTTTGACACATTTGAACTGAATCACCTAAAAGCACTCATTCATCAAGGTGCTCATAATTTTTACATATGCTAAAATATGGCTGCTATCAGTCATGTATATACTTCATGGAAAATAGGACTTGAGTTTTCAAGGCTGGTAATTTCACATTTATGAATATATAGCCTTACTATAGACAGCCTGTGAAGAGACAAAATCTGATCCTTTCATAGTTCTGTGACTTAATGTCTTCAATGACTGGGCTAACTGGGGAATTCTGCATACTTTTCTCCTCTACATGTTTATGGATTTAGCTCTTGTAATTTTGTCTGGAAGACAGAATTTTCCTTAAGTTCTACTGATGTAGAATATGGCTATGTCTAGACAGCAGGCTTCTTTTGGAAGCAGTTTTTTTCGGAAGAGAACTTCCAAAACAACTTCTTCCAAAAGAGCGCGCCTATACTGCAAAAGTGCATCAAAAAAGCAATATGCTTTTTTGAAAGAGGGTCCAGACTGAATAGATGCTCTCTCGCATGTAAGCTATGATTTCTATAGATGGAATGGCCATCAGGGCACCTGTGCTTTTTTCCTCTTCTCCTTTTCCAAAAGAATTCCCTCTTCCCCCTCCACACACGCCTTTTTGCGAAAGAGCTCTTTCACAAAAAAGCTTCTTCCTCGTAGACTGAGGATTACCAATTCTGGAAACCGCCCTCTGTTCTTTCAGTTTTCTTGCGGAAGAACACAATTGCAATGTGGACGTTCCCCAAGTTTTGTCGGAAAAACAAGCGTTTTTCCGACAAAACTCTGTAGTGTAGACCTGCCCTATGTGACCAGTGAACCCTTGTGCAGAAAAGAGTGGGCCATTGGTACTGGAGTTGTAAAATCCTGTTTAAATGTAATGTTTGAAAGGATAACCGATTAAACAGTTAACCACTTAAACCAGATCCCATGTGCTGGAGCAGCCCCCTGCCTGTCCCTGCTCCAGCCTGGCCAAGCCACTGGTTAACCGGTGACATCCTTGCTTACTAGTAGTCTTGGATGTTTGTAGAGATTTTTTTTTTATATTAAAATACTTTGTCCACTTTGGGTGGGTAGGAGGTAATACAATGGAAATGGCTGTTTTTTTTTTCTAAAATTACCTTAATTAGAAAGCAGTGAACTAAGTTGTGCACTTGTCAAACTCTCACTGAAGAAAAATTGGAACAAATGATCAGTTCTAAGCCTGTGTTACAGGAGTTGAAGACTAAATAACTGATTCATGTGGAAGAAAACTTCTCTTCCATACAAATATCTGAATTATTGCCTTTTTACTATTGTAACTTGCTGTAAAATATTAATTACAAAATGTGTGTTTTAAAGGCGAGATGATCCCTACTGGAATGAGACTAAAAAGATGTCCTTAGATACAGATGCACGCTTTAGTCATGGGTCTGACTACAGTCGCCAGCAGAATAGATTTAATGACTTTGACCACAGAGAGAGGGGGCGATACCCAGAGGGTTCATCAGTGCCATCATCCTCTTTTGAAAGGTATGTTTGCGGACAATAGTTACTAAGAGCTTTACTTTTAAGAAGTACTTTAGACCTGCTTGAGACTCAAGATACTGTATGAAGTTTCTACCCTTGCATCCTTAAGACAGATACTTGGGGGAATTAAAATTAATACAGAAACATATTATACTTAGATCTCTGGTTTATCCAGCCTATTTCATAATCCTGTGTTCTGTAACAATGTCCTTATTATAGGAGTTCTGCAACCTGTTGAGAAATGACCCTAGTGGCAGTTTACACAATTACAATAAATGTAGGCGTTCACATTTTGGCAACTTCATGTACATAGCTATTAAGTTGACTGAGCAAGGTAAGGAAGCAACTGGTGTTCTAGCTGTCAGTCAGCAAGTATACATCCTGCAGTGCAGTCACAATGGAAAAGGTTGATCAGATACCATGTAAAAATCATAAAACAAGCAGGGGAGAGAAAGCTAGTGAATAAAATGTTCAAATCCATGCTTGTGGGGATGAGGGAAAATTGTGGAATACTTAGTGGGCAGGCATATAATGTGTTCTGCTCTCCAATTTGTACAGGCGAGAACGCTTTGTAAATCAAAATGAAGGAAAAAAGACACGCCCAACAGCACGAAGAGAGGAGCCTGGTTTTGAGAGGTATACTAAGAATTTCAGTGAATCCAGAAGAAATGAACCCCCACAGCCAAGAAATGAACTTCGAGATACTGACAGACGAGAAGTGCGAGGAGACAGAGATGAGAGAAGAACAGTGATCATTCACGATAGACCTGAAATATCACATGGTCGCCACCCAAGAGAGACTGGTTCCAATCCACCTAGACAAACTAATTGGAAGACGGAGGGAGGCATAAGCACAGAAAAACGGGATGCCAGGTAAATAGTCTGCTGGATATTAGACAAAGCTGTATTGCTAGTGATTCCAGCAAAACCATTGTATAACACCAATAGTAGTGAGAGAACTTGCATTGAAAAACAGAATAGATAACCAGAATGGCACAGTTTGGAACTCGCATTCCGTTCATGTTGCCTACTACAACCTTGACTATATTCTTACTGTTCATGCATTCGACTATGCTCTTCTTGGGCATGCATAGTAGCAGTGTGGTAAGTAGCTCTTTGTGCACGAATGTAGGATGCAGACTATTAGTGACTTCTGAGATGAGTTAAAGATTCAGACCTGCTTAGGAAGTTACTTTCAGGTCATTAAAATCCAAAATATATAGAGAAATGGACTCTGTCTAGCCTACACAAAGTTACCACCAGCTACTGCCTTATGCCAATAAAAGAAAAATTTGACTAGGTAATTCTCTTACAGGGGAGAGAGACCGGAGAGATCAGGAAGAGAGGTGTCTGGACACGTGAGAAGTGCTGCTCCTGGTAGCCGTAGCAGTGCTTCTGGTTATGGAAGCAGGGAGGGAGAACGGGGAGTCATGGGAGAAAGAGGAAGTGGAGGACAAGTAAGTATCTTTACTTCTCTATAATTGTTTAATGTTTATTGAAGCTGCTAGAGAATGAGCTGACTCTGTACCCATAGTATTGTGCTGCTATGCAATGTTAAAGTTAATATTTCTCTCCATTAAATACCCAAAAAATGAGTGCCTGTTACTTCTCTTGATCTAATATGCTTCAGGTGGGTCAGAACAATGGATGTAGCTGCTATTCGAATCAATGATACCACATTAACTGGTGGGAAAATAGTTAATTGGAATATAGTGCAGCCTTCAACACCCTGTGGTCCAGATCCCCATTCCCCCCTTCCAAGCCAGGGCACTTGAGCCCCACATCAAGTTTTTGAGCCTCAGCCAGCTCCCACATGGGTGGAGCACAAGCACCAGCTCCCTGCTGTGGGGGAAGCAGTGGGGAGTTGGCAATAAAGCCCCTGTGTGACCAGCTCTGCATGGCAAGGACAGGAAGCAGCACTGCGTGCGGCTGTTGTCCCTCCCCCCAGACTGGGGGAACCATAGTGCAGGGAAATGCTTGTCTACAGGCTCTATCCCTGTTACTCCCAGTGGCCAGAAATCATGGTCAATGAAAGCAGCAGGGGACAGTGCCTGCAAGCACAGGGCAGCATGGAGCCACGTGTCCCCTCCTCTCTTCCCCACAGCCTCTAGAGCTGCACCAGCTAAGTGCTCCAATCTCCTACCCCTGCCCAGACTGCACCCTAATCCTAACCCAGTCTACTTCCGGCAGCCCCCGTCTGCACACTGAACCCCACATTTTTGGCCCCCCTTAAGGGTTTTTGCTTTTCACACGTTTGTGACCCCTGAATTTTTTTCCTGTTGGGTAGAGAAAGTTCTTCACCCCTGTCCTAGAGGCTGAGCATAATGTCTTAGACAATTCTGTACCCTGCTTTCTAAAGTGTTTGGAAACAAAAATCCTAAGAACAATTACTAATCGTGCCCTTGCTGGCACTTCTTATCAGTAATTACAATCTTCCTAGTGGCACACTGATTGACCAAGAATCACTAAGACTGAATTCTTTCTCTCATAACATTAGCTATCCTAACTGTGTGTGACACAAAGGAAGGACAGCTATTGCTGTTCCCCAGGTGGGAAAACTGAGGCAGGGTGTAACGTTACAAGCGCACTGTCACAAAACAGGTCAGTCAGAGCTGGATGTGGCATCCAGGTTTCTTAACTTCTAGTCCATGGAACAAGGCCACCTTCCAGATATTAAACCTGAACAGAAACACTTCTACAAAGGAGTTCACATATTAGCATTGTTTTAAAAATGGTTTTTTAAGCAAGAGGAGCAGACTCAGAAAAGCCAGTTCTAATATTTGACTTTGTAAAGTGAACTTACCTTTTAAATATGGAATTGCGAAATAGATAAATTCCATTATAAGTATATTGGCCGGAAGCCAGAGTCATTGCATGAAATACGTGTTTCTTTCAAGTAACTGAATATAATGCAATTTAAGCCATGTGACCTTTTTAGAGGTGCTATAAATCACTGTGTATTTTGCTAGCATTATAATGAAGATAGACATGTTGTTGAACGCCATAGTCGTGAAACTGGACCAAGAAAGGAATGGCATGGACCTAGTTCTCAAGGCAGCGGGTATCATGATGCAAGGAGAATGGGAGATGGCCGTGGAGGAGGTGGCATGATGTCTCCACATGCAAGGTACAAAAATGCTCCTTTCTCCTGGCTCTTCACCGAATTCTCAAAACTCTTGATATTGACCATAATCCTTTTGCATGAGAACCAGGCCAGGGCCAGGGCCACACAGAAGCTGAGCTTCGGCACTGTCATCTCAGCAGGAGGTCAATAGGAGAAACGCTCCAGTCTACTTCCCTTACTCCTGGTGAGGTGTAAGAGTTCCAGCGTTGACGGGGTGCCCTCAGCGTTTGATTTTAGTGGGTCTTTAGTGGACCCATTAAATCAAACTCAAGAAGATCGACTCCTGCAGTATTGATCTTCTGGGAATTGAAGACATGTCTCCGGGTTGCTGCAGCACAACATTAACCTGATCTTTCCCATGAGATCTGGCTTAGGCCACATCTTCACTGGCCATGCTAGAGATGGATCTTCTGGTATTCAGTTTTAGCAGGTCTAGGAAAGACCCCCTGTAAAGGGCTCCACTACTCTGAGCACTCCTCAGTGGTCGAGGGGAGTCTTGTAGTCTCTCTGCTTGGCTGTCTGGGAGAGCAAGTGTCCGGTATGTGGCGTGGGACCAGGCAGCTTCTTACCCGCATTGTGGCTGCTGGGGCTTGGGGAGGACCCAGGCCCGCCCACTCCTCTGGGTCCTGGCCCAGGGACCCTGTGAGTAGCAGTTACCTGCTCAGTCTCAAAGAGGTTGGTTGCTGTCATGTTCCCATGGCCACTTCCCCCAGAAGCTGCTTTATCCAGCCCTTTCTCTTGGGCCTTGTGGTCAAGTCCTCCCTATCCAGGGTTCTGCAAAGTGTTGCCGTTGGCTTACTAGCTCATCTTCAGCTGCTGGACCTGATTCTGACCAGGTCTGAAGTCCAGCTCCCACTCAGAGCTGTCCGGAGTGCTGCTATCTCCCAGTCAGCCCTTACGGATCAAACTCCAGCAAGCAACTGGCAGGCCCTGGCCTAGCAGCTTCTTTTATATCAGCCTGCTGCGCCCTGATTGGCTGCTGCGGAGGCTGCCACTCTATTCTGCTTGGAGGATCTCTCTTCTGCTCCTGTTGCTGGGCAGGGTGTGAAAAGGCCTCCAGCAGGGATGTCTGGGCCTAGTCCACCCTGTCTCACATGCTAAATCGAATGCTGAGGATGGCTCCCATCAGCACCAATACTCCTTGCCTCACTTTGTGAGGATGGTGCCAAGCTTGGCATAAGGTAAGCCAACTCCAGCTACATATCTTTACATAGCTGGAGTTGCGTGCCTTAACCCGACCTTACAGGTCTAGTGTAGACCTGGTGTTAGTCATGAACCTGCATAATTTATGTAATAATGCAACATACTCTTTGCACTGCTCCAAGTTATTCAGTAGCAGCAGTGTTCAGTTGCACTGTATTCAACTGTAAAATATGCAACTTCCTCTTTGTCAGGAATAGTAGAGTCAACAACTTGACTGCACGCTCCCCCCTCCCCAGCATGAGCTGGGGCTGAGGATTCCTTACCTTATGTAGTCAATACAAACTTTATCGATTACATGAGTGGATTACCTCCTTCTTAATATCCTTGGTCAATAAAGCTTACATGGTTGTACCAAGCATCTTCTGAGGTTCTGCAGTTTTAGTCCACAATTGAGTTTTATGAGCATTTAGACACACACACGTCTGTTGCAGACTCGTAACACCTCCACTCAGAATATCCTTTTAACATTTGTTTTTAAACCTTTTTTTGTTCCAGTAACTCTTCACCAATTAATAGAGTTGTACAGATCACAAGCAATTCCATGCAGAGGGGAAGTGGCTCAGGATTTAAGCCGTTTAAGGGTGGACCTCCACGAAGATTCTAGGATCCACAGCTGCTTGGTTTCAAGATAACTTATTGAAATCTCTTCTAAACTTTACCTGATTAGATAGGAACAGGAACTCTTGTCTGGAAATCCTGTTCACTTTTTTTAATTTTAACATGATTACTTTTCCTCTGAATTTTGGAGGCATTTTTAATAGTTGCGTTGTAGTTTTGGATAGTTTTTGTGTATCTTTGATAAGCATTTTCCCTGCGGCACTAGAGCTTTCCAAAACAATTGGAACCAAAATATTTGTGAACACTGTATAAATATAAAGGAATAGTGTGCAGCTGTGTGCTAGTAGTTTAATTTACCAGCATTAGCTCTGTGGTGTCACGCTTTAAAGTTAGCTACTTAGAATATACACAACAGTAACCTCCATTTTGAAGGTTGTTCAGGCTATAAAACCTGCTTTCTAATTTGTAGAGAATAAGGTTGGTTGTTGCATTTCTGGGTATTATGTAACCTATTTTTGCAGAAGGTACTGTTACATTGAGTGCATCTGTGTATTCTTCCAAATGTATTCTTTTGAAATAAACCTTCATATTCTGTATAGTTCCTGGTAAGTTTTTGGAACTTTCCATCTGATGGGGCAAAGAAGAATAAAACTGACACGTTTTCAATACAAGCCGTGTGTTCCTGTGTGGCAATGTAATAAATAGGCAACATAAGAGACAGCATAGTTTTGCTTGCTGAAAGTCGATACAAACCATCTCTTTGCAGTCAAAAAGGACAAGTCACTGACCCAAGTTCATATAGTGCTACCAGCAGAACTCAGTAACTTGTATCCAGAAGACAATTGGGCTGCATCTAGACTGGCATGATTTTCCGCAAATGCTTTTAACGGAAAAGTTTTTCCATTAAAAGCATTTGCAGAAAAGAGCGTCTAGATTGGCACGGACGCTTTTGCGCAAAAGCACTTTTTGCGGAAAAGTGTCCATGCCACTCGAGATGCAGTTTTGCACAAGAAAGCCCCGATCGCCATTTTCACCATCGGGGCTTTTTTGCACAAAACGGTTCTCAGCTGTCTACACTGGCCCTCTTGCGCAAAAGCATTTGCACAAGAGGGCTTTTTCCCCGAACGGGAGAGTCATTGTATTTGCGCAAGAACAATGACAATCATACATTAGATCATCAGTGTTCTTGCGCAAATTCAAGCGGCCAGTCTAGACAGCTGGCAAGTTTTTCCGCAAAAGTGGCCGCTTTTGTGGAAAAACTTGCCAGTCTAGATGCAGCCTTTAAGTTTTAAATTAAGATGTAAATTAATTAAAATATGTTCAGATATTATGCAAGCAATTTAAAAAATTTGTGTTCTCTCTGATTTCATGAATGTGAAGAATCACTTTTTTCTTAAAAGAATGTAGGATAAATCTCAACAGTAGCTCTAAATGTCCTTTTTTTATTTTTAGTTTGTCTCTGACTCCACATTTCAGCTGAGGGGAGGAGTTAAAGGTATTTTTGAAGTCCTAAGGAACAAGACCTACATTTGGCATCTACGATCCATTTAATCCTTGCATGTCTCTCTAAGTTAGAAGTAGGAGTGACCAGACTAGCGCAGGGGTGGGGAAGCTTGTTTGGATTGCGAGGCCACATCTGTGAGAGGCAAAAAAAACAACCCTCATTGTCCTTGGCCCCCAAGTATGGTCCCTCAGAGCAGCTGTAACTCTCTCCATTTTCTAAGAGTGATGCCATCCCCAGGTGGACCTGTCCATGTGATAATATAGGAACAGCATGGCCACAGCCATATTGGTTTGCCACATTGCTGTGCCTGGTGGTGGCCACTCCCATGGTGCTCCCTCTGGTTCCTCACTGGAGGCAGGAGTTTGACCAGCTGCATCACCCAAACCTGGAGATAGTCCACCTTGTGGTGTGGAAGCTCCATGGCTGAACTGTGTTGTGCTCCAGAGCTTGGACCCTCAGGGAAGACTTATGGGGCAGCTAAAAGCCCTTTACTAGAGCTACTTATCTCACAAAATGGAAGAGGTTCTCCTGGTGGTGCCTTAATGAAGGTACCCACCAGCAGCTCACAGTTCCCCGGCTATTGGACTACCTTCTTCACCTTAAACACCAGGGTCTGGCTATCTCATCCATTAAAGTACACCTGGCACCACTGTCAACTTTCCACACAGCTTCAGGAGTGAAGTCCCTCTTTGGGGACCTAGCAGTGAGTCATTTCTTTAAAAGTCTAGATCAGCTGTACCCTCATCTGAGGCAGCCATTGCTGCTGTAGGACTTGCATTTGGTGCACTCTCAGCTCACTGCCCCTCATTTGAGCCCCTAACTACATACACTCTAGCCTACCTCTTGGCTATTACTTCCCCCAGACTGGTTTCAGAGCTGCAAGCTCTTCTTTCCAGGACTCCCTATATTGTGTTTAAGGATAGGGGCAGCTATGCCCCCATCCTACTTTTCTGCCAAAGGTGGTGGTACCTTTTCACATCCACCAGAACACTTTTCTCCCTGTTTTTTCCCCCCAAAGCCCCACACTGTGGACTGGAATAGGGCCCTGCACTCCTTGGATAGGAGATGTTCCTTTGCCTTATGTTGAGTAAAGCATTTCACCAGTCAGCAACTTTTAGTAGTCTATTGTGGAGCACATGAAGAATCTCCTGATTGCATCACTGCAGCACCTGTTATCCTGGATCACTATGTGTCTCAGGCCATGCTATAACTTGGCCAAGATGCTGGGCTTGCCTAGCACAGTGCATCCCACTTGGGCGCAAACCACATCATCAGCCTTTCTGGCATAAATTCCAGATCAGGACATCTTAGATGCTGGGCAGCTACATGGTCCTCCATGTACACCTTCCCACCTCATTATGCCATCAGCAGCAGTCACAGGATGATGCAGTGTTCCACAAAGCTGTACTACACTCAGCAATGAATTGAGGTCCAACCCCTCCTCCATACAAACTGCTGGTGGTAAGTCACATAATGGAATGCACATGAGCAATCATTTGAAGAATAGTTATTTACCTTTTATGGTTCTTCAAGATCCTCCTGCCTTCCCTCTGCCGGACTGTTCCAGCAAGAAGTAACAAAGTGGGAGTTGGGTCAGTGGGGTATATGTATATGACACCGTGGGGTGTCAGAATTGACCCAATGGGTTCTGCTGAGGAAAGATTTTCCAAAATGATCACGCACGCAGTGGAATGGACATGAGCAACATATCTCAAACAGCCATTACAAAGTGTTTGTTAGAAAAGAAGTAGGTCACAGTGAGTGAGACTGTAACAAGGTACACATTTATTACATAAGCACATCTGTAGATACATTAAAAGTATGGCACAATCATGAATCTACCTAATTCTTTAGCTGTGGAAAAAAAGAAGAAAAATCAAATGCAGAGAAAGTTGTAATTTCTAACTATATGGGACAGTTTTATCTTGTTTATAAACAGATACTTTGGCATAAACATGTCTTTGGTCCTAAATAAAGTTCTATTACTAAAATAATTTAGATAATGTATGTTTTAGATAAAATGAAATCACTTTAACAAGATGTATAATAGAAAAGTCAAGATATGTTAATTACAATGAATTTTATCACCATTCATTATAATTAACTTAATTTAGTGAGGCATTTTATTTTGTATTACAAATAATACAAAATACGCATTTTCCACAAGGTAATATAATATGCACAGTGCTTTATGGATCAAGCAGCAATGTAGTACAGGGGTCTACATTCCCATTAGCTTGAGTAGATGTAGACAATAGTGTAATGTGCCCAGAACCTTCAGTTTTCAGTTAGAAAAGATTAAACCATCATCACAGACGGTTAACTGTGCCAATACGGTATGTCAGTTTTGTGAGACGCTTTAGCTAAATGAATTCTATATTTAATGCATGCCACTTCTTGTGATATCTCAATCTCATGAATCCTGTTGCAATTTTGCGGTTTCTTTCAACTGTAGCAATTGCTAAAAATATTTACATACCTGAAAGCTAAAGCCCAGTAAAGGGAGTAACTCAACTCTGCAGACCTTGATAATTTCCTCTGATGTGTTTATCTGCTTTGTCTAGCCACACCCACAAGTATCCATACTAAGATCAAAATGGGTTAGTAGCTTTTTCTATGGGAATCTAGGGTACTAAATGGCTGGAAATCAAAGTATGGTACCACACAGAAAAACCTTACATTATTATTTAACAAATGTACAAATGGTCAACATTATCTTTTCAGTTGTATAGATGTAGAGAAGCAGAGAAAACAGCAAATGAGGTATCATTAAGAAAGCAATTCTAAATTACTACACTGCCGACCTTCTATCTCCCCATTTATTATCAAATAATCCCCATGGGAAAATTACAATAGCTTATTTGGAAATGTGAGAGTATTTTATGGATTTTTTTAATGCTATTTAGTACTTGCAAATGAGGACCTAGTGTCATTCAACTACTAAGTTCTCCAGGGACCATGGCCAAGCCCTTTTTTGATCCATGGGAGGATAGAGCTTGAGAACTATCAATTTAACGTTTAATTGAATTTTAGGAAGTCAGCATTGCTTTTCCACTAGAAGGACATTTGATTTTCTCATTGCCTAAGAAAAAATGTCTTAAATTTTATACTTGTGGGTCTATCACTTTATCTATAGAATTCACTTATTTGGTTGTAACTCCACTTCTTAGGCTAAAACTTCATACAAAATTTTAATCACAGCAAACTTTGGCTTTTTGATTTAAAAACTCAGACTACAGAAAGGCACAAAAGCTAAGCCTGAGACTGCCATTTTAGTGAAATTTTGACCAAATATAACCTTGTTACAAATTCCTAGTGAGTAGAGGGGCCAGAATATTTAGGCACACTGGGTTGAGTTTAAAGACCGAAGCTGTTTTAAGTAGGATTTTGTTGTGGATTGAAGTTACACCTTCACCAGTTTTTTAAAGAAAATCAGTTTTTACTACACTAATCTTGTGTTGCTTGTTGGGAGTTAGATGAAAGATGGCCTTTGAAAGGCTAATGTCACCATGAAACTCCAATGAACCCTAGCCCTCTAAACACGTTCATAAATCATACCTTTGGATTCTGTACAGAGAACTCTCTCACTTGGGTCCCAATGCTGAAGACTTTTACATATGAGCATAAATCTGTCAAGGATCACTGTGTGAGAACTCATATAAAACAGAATACCAAAAGCAGCTGAATGTACTCATCCTGAAACATCAGTGTGTCATAAAATGACATTAAACAATTTAGCCTACAGAATTTAACACCGGCGGGATTAAATGGGCTTTTAAAAATCCACACTTACCCTCAAACACAACGTAAATTCAAAAAAGTTGCGGGATTTGACACCAATAATTCTTTTCAATTGTTGCAACATTTGCATGTATCAAAGTTGTATCATGAAATTAGGTTCTCAAGAGCCAAAATCCACAATCATTCAAAAGTGTTTAATCTTATTTTTCATATAAAATTAACTGTACAGGAATAATTTGTTTATGAAATAAGCACAATTCAGTTATGAGTTTAGTTTGAACAATGCATTTTGGAGGACTGGATTACAAATGTATCAATATATAGATAATATGCGACATTGCAAGAGCAGCAGTCACAAATGCATGTCCTAACAGCATTGTGAACTGTAACTTTTAAAAAGCTTTCATTGTGTCTACATGATGAATATACCTCTCCTAGGTTTCACACCATGCCAGCAAAGAAGGGACTTTCCACTATAACTTGGTATCTACTGACTAACATCTCAAATTCAATCAGCTTGTGTGTGTGGTTATTGTAATTTTGTTGTAGCAATGTTTAAAAACAATTTTACATATCTGTAGACTAAACTTTAGTATCATTCTGATCCTGTTTCCATACCTGAAAGGTTGTGTCTACTGTAGATAAATATGGCCAGGCTAAATACAGCAGTTATTGAACAGTTACTCCAATCCTCACAAATTGTTCTATGCTCTTCTGCAAATAGTTTAGAAAAAACTGAAAAATTGTTCTCCTTTTACTCACAAATAGCCTCATTGATTTAATTGGAATTACACCAGTAAGATGACCAAGATTGGCCCATAATTAGTAAATGGTCCTTTATACACCAGTAATTAGGAAGGAATTTTGATTACCAAAATGCAACTTGCATTAAAGAGATTGGCAGTTAGAACTCAGTTCAATTCATGCAGATTAAGTTCTAGAGGACTGTTCACATACACAAGTTGTTGTATGCACTGTTGTTGTAGCCAGGTTGGTCCCAGGATAATATAGGTTAGATAGTATCTCTTATTGGACCAACTTCTGTTGGTGAGGGGGACAACCAACTGAAGTTGGTCCAACAAAAGATGACCTCACCCATCTTGTCTCATACATAAGCTATGGCAGGCTAAGTAGTTTAAAGCGTAAAGAAAGGTCTGGTTACCAGAGATTCTTCAAATATTAGTGCTTTAATCCCTTTTCCCTTCTAGCAGTACAGAAAGTTTAAAAAGCTAATTTTCATCTAGCTAGTTCATACAAGGTTAGACTTCTCTGAAAATCAGAGATTTTACCAGGGTCTTGTTGGTTCCTTAAATGATTCTCTTTTAAAAGATTATGTAAAACAGATTGATGCTTTCCAACCTACAAATTGCTAAAACTCTTCAAAATGCAAAACAGATCCAGTGTGCAAAGACTCACATGTAATGCAGTACTAGATACCCAAAGGACTGAAACCTCTCCCTCTTTCATATGAATCTTTGTAAAGCAGGATTTGTGTGCATCTGACCAGTGCCATCTTTCAGGGTGGCTGGCCCAGGCTCCGTGTTTTGGGGGCCCCATGGCAGCAGCCTCAACCGTTCTATGCACAGGGCTCAGAGGATTACCTGGGGGTCTGGTGCAGGGCAACAGCAGGGGTTACTCCCACCACCGCTGCAGGAGCTGAAGGGCCTGGCAAGCTGTTCTGCTCCGCTGCCATCTCTCAGCCAGCTGCACTTGGCTTCCCTGCAGTAGCAAGCAGAGTGCTCCTCTTCCTGCTGTCCCAGAGAAGTGAAGTGTGGCGGGACAGAGCAAAGCAGGCTGTCATGCTACTCTGGTTGCAGCCACCAGGGTAAATGTGAGGGAGAAGGAGCAAACCCTGCTGCTACCCTGTGCCAGGTCCCAGGCTTGCACCCCAAGGTAAGGGGGTGGAAAAGGGGTGCAGCTAGAGAGGTTGCCTCAGGCTCTACAGCTCCCATAGGGATGCCCTATATCTGACTATTGGCATGACTGAAATTTAGTTATGCTTCTTTTGAGTATAGTTTTCAATATTCAATTTGTTTACCTCTGGAAACAATTTTGGAAAAAAAACATCTTCATAGTGTGATTTGTCATCTTATGTGCATCAAAGACACATAGCTGGCAGCTAAAGCTTCATAAAAACAATGAAGCCCGAGAAGCAATGTAGCTCAACAATTACATGTCTTTTCTTTCATTTTCCTGTACATTTTACTAAGGCAAGACATTAAATCCATTACAAATGTTTTAAATGGGAATGTTTCTTTGAAAGGACCTTTTTCTTAAGAATTAATCTTATAAATGTTCGCAATTTTTGTAAAACAAAATGCTCAGTATCAAAACCAAGTAATTCATAAATAGAAGAACAAATACTTCAAGTTACCATACTACCCTGAGCAGCTGCTACACTGGCAGCAACTTTTGTAGTATGAAGTTTCCCAATATTATAGAGCATGTCTTTTTGCTAACGTAAGTCCATACACCTGTATCAAACAAGTTACCAAAAGACAATTGTAAAAAACAAAACAGATGTTTCTACAAGTAATACTTAAGACAAATGTTGAACGTTTAACCAAAGAAAAATTATGAAAATCTTGATATATCCTATCTTTCAGTGAGAGGGATGCCCTGATAGAAAGGGAGGAAGTCAACTGTACAACATTATTTATATCAAACTACTACAAAAAGAGTAGGAGTGGTGTTCTCCACTCACTTTTGGGACAGCTGGAGGTCATACAGCCATCCCTGGTTAAAAATACTTACATTTTTCCTAAAGCTGACCCTTTTTGCTTAAGAATTGGCACTTAATGGCTAACAAGATTTTTTAAAAATGGAAGTGGGTGTGATAATGTTCACTACTTAGCCATTGATTCCACGCATTGGTACGGTGTCTGAAGTTTGTTGGGCTATCATACAAAAGGGGAAGGAGAGAAAATTGATTTCTTTTGTTAATCTTATCAAATTTTGGCAAGTTAAAACCCACAGACAGTGATTAAGAACATATAGGCATTACAATAAATGTAAAAGCACAGGGCAAGGACAGTAGTTTGTGATAAAATAGCAACGTTACAACAATGTTGAAAAAAATATTTACTTAAAGTACAAATTATATCAAAGGGTGAGTCCAGCTCATTTCACTGATGTGCAGTCTTGTAATAATAACAGACATTCCAAGAGTTATCAATAATATTACATTATTTTAACATGAAGACACTTGCTATAACAAATCCAATTGCCTGCGATACAGCTAGTTCTCAGACACATAGCCACTAATTTATTTCTGACAAGACCTCAATGGTTATTTTTGCCCACAGGCTCGATAGCCAACTATTCAATATACCAGAAAGGAAAATGTTGCGCTGCAAATAAAACACACCGAATAGAATATTCATTTGATAATTTTGCATCTGTTTGTGACCAGACTATATACAAAGTGCTGAATCTGATGTAGTTTAAAATAAACAGGATATTTTTACTAGTTTGTTACATCTATGTGCATTGCTCACTAATATCAAAGCATTGGCAAATGTAAAAATTTTTTTCCTAGCATATAAAATTTCTATACAATTCTTCTGTCCTTTTTAAGCCTATCAAGATTTAAATCTATTAAAAGCATCCTGTTGAAGTGTTTACACCAACATGTGGACCTAAAGAATCTTGCAGATTATTATATAAATATCTAGATTTACCAACTAAAAACATGTTTGAGTCCCCTCTTATTGTTCTATACTAGTAAAATATTATTCCTTGAATAAGAAGAACAATTGATGCTTGAGCACTGACGTATAAGAATAAATTCTATTAGAAACAGAGGAGAAAGGTAATGGTTACCAAAATGTAAGGGAGTTTGGTAGTACGAGAACCACATTTTCAAACTTCTCAGGCTGTTATAAACAAATTCAGTATTTTATAAAATGGTCAGGTTAAAATCAAATAATCTTTTAAAAAATAAATAAAAATCAAACCCATAAGTTTAATAATGGAAGCAGGTTGGAGTTTCTTTTAAAAACTTAAAGTAAATCTTACTACTTGTTCATATTTTTAAACCTCTCCCTTTCACAATATGAAGAAAATGGGACTAGAGAAGGGAAACTATGGCTGGGATTTTCAAATAATAGTAATGGCATTTTAGCACCTCCCCCTTACACATTTGAAAATCCAACCGAAGATTGTAGCTAAATCTTAAGTGTGTATTTGAGTCTTGCTTTTCTTTTTCCAATCTTCATGCCTTTACAAAACTCTTGATTACTGCTGGGGACTATATATAGATACTGATAGACATATTAACAATTAGCTGTGCAACCTTTGACTGAATTACAAGACTGACTCCAATGTACAGTGAGTGCCAGACTCATTGCTCATTTCCAGTCAAATGTCACACTTTTAAAGAAGGCATTGAGAATTGGATTTTTAGATTTAGTGGATTGTGGAAATATTCAGTAGGGGGAAAAAGCCCAAAACCTACAAAAAAAAAGTTGAGAAAACTTTCAGTCCCAGGAACCAGGCAACACTAATTTCTGCACTGCTAGCGTTTGCTGCTCACAAAGTGGAAATCATAGGGTACGTCTACTCTTGCTCCCTAGTTGGAGCTAGGGATGCAAATGTAGCCGACCAAAATTGCTAATGAAGCGGGGATTTAAATATCCCGCACTTCATTAGCATAATCTCGCCCACTCGTTATTTCCGCTCAACAGCTGATTCGAACCAGGAAGTGCGCTCCGGGACGCGTTGGTTCAAACTAACGTTACTCCTTAAAAAATGAGTAACATTAGTTCGAACCAAGGGGTTTGATTCGAACTAACGCGTCCCGGAGCGCACTTCCTGGTTCGAATCAGCTGTTGAGCGGAATAACGTGTGGGCGAGATTATGCTAATGAAGCGTGGGATATTTAAATCCCCGCTTCATTAGCAATTTTGGTCGGCTACGTTTGCATCCCTAGCTTGAACTAGGGAGCAAGTGTAGACATACTCTTAGCGAACAGCACCCAAGAGTATATTTGAGGGCTTTTCTACACTACTACTTCAGTTGATGTAAGTTACAATGCTCAGGGGTGTGTAAAAGGCACCTCTGAGTGATGCAAGTTACATCAATATAAAGCATTGTCTACACCATGCTTGGTCAGCAGGCGACACTCCTCTGCTGACATAGCTTCTCCCTTCTGCAGAGATGGAGCAATTACATAGAGAGTGCTCACTTCTTGACATAGCACATCTTTACCAGACATGCTAACTTGATGCCCTTCACTGACACAGCATGTTAGTGAAGACAAGCTCTGAGGCTTCAAGGGTTTGTACAGCACAAACTCTATATTTTAAAGCATTAAACTCTTCCAGTGAATTTACAATAATCTCCATTGAGTTAGGATCATTACTGTGGATTGTTATTGATACACCCATTTGTTACAGTTCTAAAAGTTGATATCCATTCAAGTAATCCATCAGAATAACTAGTCTGTAAAATAGGAGTCAAAACCAAGATGTAAATGTTCATGTTGCTATATTCTGCACAATATATTACAATAGAAGAAAACAAATGTCAACATTTGTCAAACCCTTTGTATATATCTAATTTTCATTCTACTGTGAATTTTTTCCTCATGTCAGTAGCCATTTTCTTGGCATTCTTTTGAGTTTCAGAACAATGCTGTAGATAGTTCTTGGTGTAGTACATTTTCATCCAAGTGCTTAAATGATCTTTGTAAGCTTCCATACATTTTACAGATGAATGAGTTGGTAAATGAATTATACATCAATTTTTGTGCATTATTCTTTTCCTCTTGACTATTTCAATTCTAATCATTATTACCCCTTGTGATGGATTAGAACAGTGGTTCTCTAACTGTGGATCGGGACCCTGAAGTAGATTGCAAAGCTGTTTGAATGGGGTCTCCAGGGATGGCTTAGACAGGTTGGGACCGAGGACTGAAGCCTGAGCCCCATGGTCCAGACCTGCACTTACTGGAAGAGTGAAGTTCAGGATAGGAGCTGCAACTCTGAGAAGACAGAGTCTGAAAGAACACTCACCTGGTGAGGAAACTGAGGTAGGGAATGGTGTACAAGTGGTTTATATGGATGTCTTTTGTGCTATTTAAAGTAATGAACAACTGGTTTAGAAATCCCTCTGTCAAGTTTCTATATTTTCCTCACTTACACATCCCAGAAGGGGTTAACTGTACACCAAAGCATCCACTAGAGTGGCACACTAGGGCAGGTGTGACAAAGCTACTGGGGAATCTTAAGAGTGCAGCACAGGCCAAGGACAGCTACAACAGGGTCTCAATGCTGAGAACAGGTGCCAGACAGTGCCTATAGGTTGAGGAGCAAATGTAGAGGCCAAAGAGAGACTGCCATTGAGTTTATCCAGGTCCAGAGGATTGGAAAACACTCTCAAAGTAGCAGTTTAGTGAGTGTCTAGCAGGGAGAATTAGAACAGGACTGTAACTCTTCCAGTCTTCCAAAAAAGATTTAGAAATAAAGGTATAAAATATGAACCTGAGCATAATCAATAGCACCATCTGAAATGAGTGCAGTTTTGATAATGAAATTATTATGAGACCCATACAACACCATCACAGTTTATTACATACATGGAAATTATTAAGCTATATTCAGTTCATTATAAATAGGGCAGGTCCATTTATATTTGGGTAGAACTCAGAGATGCAATAGCTATGTTTATTAAAAAGACATGGCATTGAGAAACTGCAAGGCACAAAGGGCGTTGTTCTATTAGAGAAAACATGTTTGTATGGTGAAAACCAGCTTTGGGCTTCAGGGGATGGTTGAAATAAGGTTTTTGAGATGTACTCTTTAAGGGAGGAGGTGAAAGATGGGAGAATAATGTCCGTATCCTGGGAAGGCCCTGGAAACCTAATTTCCATATTAATACACTTCATCTGGAAATGTACATGCAGCCACTATAGATTTTTGAGAAAGGAGCTGTTTCATTACTAAATATGCATATCAGGTACAAAAACTGAGGTGCTGCAGTTATGTCCTCCTTCAGTCTCCCTATCACCATCTTCATTAGGGCGGTTTTAAAATTGAAAGTTAAGAGGCAATACATATTTTGGAATAAAATTGGCAAATAGTTTAGTTCACCATACAGGGAGTTGTAAATCTTTGAATGTAAGCGCTTCAGGATGGAGACTGTTCTTCCTGTGTGTTTGGACAGCAGAACAGTTGGAGTTGTTATAATCAAATAATAAATCTGGTACAGATAAGAGGAAAGATTTGGAAATGAAGTCAAACATTTGATTTCATGACAGCTGGGACGAATGAGAGTCAAAATGGGAAATTTAGATAAAAGGTACTTTTATTACCAATTAGAATAAGAATTTGATGTAGAAGACCACCCATGAACAAAAACAAAAAATAGGTATTTGTGTATCCTTTGCATAAAAATAATAGCCATTATTATAACAAAAGGTAGAAGCCAAAGGAAAAAGGAGGGAAGGTAGAACATGGCCCACTTAGAGATGTAGCGGAGTCTGTCAAAGGCAAGTGGAGTGGAAAAAAAAAAAAAATTGGCAAGGTTATTGAGAGAGATTATAGAAACAACCTTTGTTCTCTAAAGAATACAGGATAAGTCAGAAAGGAAACTGCTGGAGTTCCATAAGTACATTTTAAAACACTTGCAAAATGTCATTCTTTTTACCTCGAAGATGCTGGGCACCTTTTTTTCTGTGTATGTCTTACAATAAGTGTGAATAAAATATATATATATATATCCTGATCTGCTACATTCATGAATAGAATCTTTAGTCAATAGGTATATGTGTCAGTAGTCTTAAGGTTGTTAGCCCTGATAGACTGGAAAGCATAAGCATCAATTTTTTCCAGAGCATGAAATAAAATATTTAATCCACTGTAATAATGAATGGATACTAGCTTGTTTTAAACACGATGAAAGGAAAAGGAGATATAACCTTGTAAAAAGCACTTATCTGTTCTTACCCATGCTGTTCTTGTTCTGTGTCTAGAAAAAATTTCAGCTATGTCTGTCCATCTGACACCTTCCAATACTACCAAATTAAAAAAAAAAATGCAACAGCATTTTGAAATACTTGAAGCAAAATGGCCGAAGATGTCCTCTCGGAAAAATCTAACTCTGTCTTCAGCACATTATCCACATAGGGTGGGATTTTTCAAGAGCATCTAAAAGAGCTAGGCACTCAAATTCTTACTGACTTTTAATGGGAGTTGGGTGTTTAACCTTTAGATGTTCTTGAAGAATCCCACTCATTTTCTACAGTAAGGGACAAAGGATAAGATCATATTTTCTCATAGCTATTTCTACATTTTCCTCCTTTTCCCCTCTATTTGGAAAGGAAAAATATTAAAATGGTACATGGTAATAGTATCAGAGCAATGTTTGTTGTAACCTTTTCACACCTTCCAGTTTTTCCAAAACATAGTTCAGTGTTTTAAAGGATTGCAGCTGATAAGCCTAGTGTCCTTGGTCTCTGCTCAGTAATATCTAAAATTGTTTTTAATGTTTTTGTCAATATTAATAAAGGTTAACATATACCCAAATACTATGTCAGAACTATAATTAAATGTGTCTAAGTCCCTAATGTGTATTTAGCCATTTTTATTTTTAAAGTGACCAATTTTTAGACATGAGTAAACATAGAATAAAACTAGGTTACATGCATCAGTTCAGTTTTGTCATCTTCACACATCTAAACTCTTGGGCCATTTAAGGAAGTTTAGAAGCTACTTTTCAAAGAAAATATTGAATCATGACCAGCCATACACTTAGTTTCAAAGTGAGTTCTCATTTGTACCCTTTTATACTATCTTCTATAGCAGAGTTCTCAAAGCATGAAAGAGAGCTCAATAATGGAGGCATAGCATTGGGATTCATATTTACTGAAATAAAGAGACTACTTTTAAAATAGATGTAATTGCAAAGTCACTTTACATACTCTTCAGCATTTCTTTTATTAATGGATCTAGCCATGTCCTTGCTATACCAGTGAACAAAACAGAAGACTTGAACGGAGACATAATAAGAATCAGTTCTTTCCCACAAGAGATCTCTGAAAAGTAGTCACCTTTAAAAATATCAAAAAAACCAAAAATAATAACTATTTGCTGAGCCCATCTGAAAATCTCATCCCAATGTCTTAACTCTGCAATCAGAGCTTTATCACTGACTTTAATGGGAACAGTTAGGCCAATGCAATTTTAGAAAGCCCACTCATGGATTTTATGTTAAAAGAAATGGTGGGAGAATAGTTTTGTTCTAGAGTACCATGGCAGAATGGTTAAGTTCCCCATAGTTATACATTTCATGATCAGGCTGGAAGCTAGAATTGTCAAGTTGTACCTGAATTTTAACTCAGCTATGTCACTATTAGCGCAATGATAAAAGGCAGGCCCAGGCCCATGAAAACGCCAGCTTTCAAAGAAAAAAATCATTATAGCAAGTTTTACTATTTTGGAGACTTTTGTTTTGATACTACAAAGAATTATGGGGCAGAGAAACTGTTAAGACGACTTTAATCTTTCTCTTGGCCCAGACAAAGACTGCATTAACCATGACTACAATGAAACCCTGTTTCCTATACAGATTTAGGAACCATGGAATTGGGTAAAATTCTGATAATGATGCCTCACTCCATTTAAGATGTAAAACTACATCAACAAATTATTCAAGATAATACAAGGCGATAAATCAATGCACACAGCAAAAAGTCACCACAACGTGTTCTGTAGCTGGCTATTTTAAAATAGATGAGATTCCTATTCAGAATTTCAAAAATGTCACTAGAGTGTTCCCTCATGGATTCCAGACATGATAAATGACTTTCCACAAAACAACTTTTGCGTGCCCTCAAAATATTGCTTCCCTGTAGAAATCAGCCTCTGCTACTTCTGACAATCATGCAGTTATATATAGTTCAGTTAGAAATAGAATCATTCAAGCCATATCACTTTTAAAATATGAAGCCTTTTCATATGAACAAGTAAGCCTATAAACTAGGAAAGTGATAACTGTAAAACAGCAATGAGCTACTAAACTACAGCAAGCTCTGCAGAGGGAATTTTTCAGATAAAAACAGCTTAAGATCATGACAACAAAATCTCTGAGATTGACATTTCAGTGGAGCTGCTGAGAGGCCCTACAGAATGGGCCCCATTCTTGGCCCAGGAGCAGGACAAAAGCATCCCTAAATGAGTCAAGTTGGGGTAATGTCAAAAATCAGTTCTTCCCTTCTTTTCAACAGGGCATGTCAGGCTTGGGGGAAGATGAGACCTGGCCAGCATACACTGTACTCCAGATATGTTAGAGAGAGAGAATGGTTCTCGGGGAACATTCCAGCTGCATGCGAGACAGCAGGCTTCTAAACAGGGACCTGGACAATCAACCAGGGGCCGTACATATAACACCCCCTTTCTTGTTGCAAACAACTTGTCATAGCTGGTCTAGGATAATACACTATCCCAGTACAATCAAACTAATGTTCTGTTTGGTGCTTTTACCTGAATATTCAAACTGTGAATGAGATCACGTTGATCAGATCACCCAGGAACATGCAGGCTGCCTGCTGTTTAAAGTTACGCTCTCAAGTTTTAAAAAAGTCGAATATTCTAAATTAAATAAAACCATTAGAAACTACGTACAATTGGATACATCATGGACCACATATCTTTTACAAACTCTACTTATTGGTTTGACATTTGTAGCAGGGTATTTACTGAGAAACTGAACTGAGCAAAGGGCTGACTACACTCAGAGGTGAAATAAGGCAGTGCAACCCAGGACACAGCTCTGGCAAGAACTGGTTGAGCTGCAGCAAAAGCCAGCAGGGAACTATTTAAAGAGCTGACAGGGACCTAGGACAGTACCTGTAAGAAATTTAAGTTCTTTTCATCCCTGACTCTACCTTTCCTATATGTCTCAACAGAAGAAAAAAAGGTAAAGTTCAAATTAGAGTAGTGAATACTCTTTTTTTGTATGTGTGTTGAACAACATTAAATGATTGTCAATGTCCTACTATTCAATATGGGAGTCATTTTAAGAAGTTTGTAAATACAAATCTGAATACTCAAAAGCAACCCCATGCAACCATTATGGTTTGAACTCTGAAAGCCAAAATAATGGGACAAATAGCAAACAAGGAATGGAAGGGCAGGTAGCTCATTCAGGAGTATGTCTATACTAGAAATGTAATTAGACTTATATCAGGATTAATTAAGATCATAAATAAGGATTATATTTTGCAGTGAAATCGATTCCTATGAACTCCCAATATACTTTGCCTTGATAGCTCTTTATCCATCTTTGTATATCATAAGGAGATGCCTAAAGAGTACATCTTGCTCCAAAACCCCCCTACACAAGTATTTTAACAGAATAGTGTAAAAATAACAAGTCAAATAATTTTAAAAATAAGCTTATTGTGGTAGCAAGGTGCAAGCACTGGAGAACAGAATATAATACCAGAGTTAGGGGTACAACTCTTCCTACTGTGCTCCCCGCCCCAATATTCCCCAATATTTATTTTAGGAGACCACCAATAGAGGTAAGAGTAGTTCAGTCTCAATGATCAGTCTTCATATTCTTTATATGGTGATGTAGACATCAGTCCAGTAGGAAATTAAGACCACCAAACTCATGTAATATTGGATACCAGCTTATATATTTATGATTTTGGTCACTACCAAGCTGTGCTACACACACATTAATGTTCTAGAAGTAAAAGAGTAAGAGCCTCAATATTTCTCAAAACCTTAGCCATCCAGACCCTTAAAGAAAGAGCAAACTGACATGAATTATTGTGTGAATGTCAAGTGACAATATTTCTGAAACAGGTAACTCCTTTATTGAAGGAGAAAAACTGAATTATCTGGAACATCTGAGGTTTTCATAACAAACATTGACATTAAAGTTTGTTTTCTTCCACTGTACTTCAATATATTAATAATACCATAAATATATCAAATTATGTTGCAGGGATGTCAGTAAGACAAGTAGGAATATTATACAGACTTCTCTGATGCTAGAAAGTACACTGAGTAACTTTTCATGACTTTTTTTTAAACAGAAAAGATGTACTTGATACTAACAATAACAATCTGTTAATGTGTTTTAAAAGTGAATGTGAAATGGTAATATTGTCATTGGAAATAAGGTAACAAAAGCGTAACTTGGCATTTATTTTTCAAGAGTATTAAATGTAACTGAGTTTGGAAATGTCTCTCTTCAATAACAGACTGACTTTTAAAAAATATTGTTAAAAGTTTTTGTCCCTCCAATACAATATAATGTCAATACTTTCTGTTCTGATTAAAGGAAACCCTTACATTTATGTTTCTGGTTATATTAGTATAAACTTGTCTGAAGAAATGGATTGCTTCAGCAAATGGAATATGGAAAATTGTTTGATTTGACAGAGAATACCATTATTTTAACTGGCATACATTTGAAAAAAGTATTAATGACCTTTCTATAATAATTACCAAGGTATACAAAAAGTCTATCCCAGTACAAAAAGAATTTTGTATCTAAGGTGTGTCTGAAAGAGATCCCCTTCAGTCATCATAACTTCAGTATAACAACTTCCTTTTTATAACAAATTGATTTTAAAAAGCTGAGAAGAAACAGTTATCCAGACTGGCCCTTCATTTATTGCCAAAACTATTCCTACTTTATCAACCAAATTGTTTATTTAAATATGTAACAGATTTGTGCAATGACTCATTCCAATTACATTGGCAATTCTATCTGAAACAACTCTATAGCATTTATTTAATTCTGGACTCACATTCAGAAATCAAGGGATTTTTTTAAATTTTGAGTTCTGTGGACATCCCTCAAGCCACACAATATTAGTACCATATTCTACTTGGCAGCTTTCAATTTTTCTATGCTCAGATATATTAATGCACTTACCAAAACTCAAAATGTGAATCAGAACTTGTTTTCCAGCAGAAGCATTTTTTTCAAATGTCTACAAATTGCTAAATAACTTTATCAAAAAGACCAGCAACAAGGTAGTAATTATTGACCTTCTCTGCTTAAATGAAAGAGGATTTGTAGTAACCTCATAATAAAATTCAACAAGTATTCTGTTTATGTAACTTAATACTACAAGATGTAACATGTTTATTTGGTTCCCATAAATTAGAAAAACTGGTTATTTCTGTAGCAGTTTCCCATAATTCTTATTTAGTGATTTAAAAAACAAAAAGTGATACTATATCTGAGTGCCTTTCCAAACAATTTGAGAGACTAGTTGAACCTTTCTCTCACCCTGCAAAAAGTGTGCTTTTTACTATACATAATTTTTAAAAGTATTTATACACAGTACACTAGCTTAAATATACAAGGGGATACATTAAAGTGATGTTAATTAATTATGAAAGGTACTTCTGGACAAAGGCAGATATTAAGTTAGTCCTTTTAATTCTGCATTCCTACACAGGACAAGCATTATTAGAAACTTCAGTTTCCTACCACTGCTCATGTGTTGCATGGAGAGGTCAATAAATAACAAAAACTTCTCTGGTCCAGTTTACCTGTAACAGAAGGTACTAAACAAAGAAAAAAAACTATTACATTATTTGACTCTGACCCTGATAAGATCTGAGTTGTGATCCCAAGCTCTGTAACTGTGACAAAAGCAATAATTAATCTTTATCTTGCTTATCAACAGACAACCCACATGACACAATTATCCATATGCTGTTTAACAAATAACTTCTGCATAGGGCAAAAGCCATGAGTGGTAGAATTAACCCTACACACATATCACTTAAAGAATGGTCTACTGGCTCTTGAATTAAAGGAATCTGGGTGTGTTACTGAGGCAGCATGCCTCAACACTCATGGGGGTCTAAAGCCATAAATACACAATCTAAGTTATATTGTCAGACCATGAGAAGTAATACAGGATTCTGCTGTGTTGATGTAAAGATTTCAGGACAAAATTAATTACCTCCTTTCTTTGTTTAGATCAGAAGATGAAATAGCTTACTAACTGATATTATACGAAATGTATGTCACTGACACAAAACTTGCCATGATTTGTATGTTTAGCGACAAGGTGCAGTATTTCTTGTGACTGAGTCGAAGCACAGCCGCATCCAACTGTAATGAAATTCCATCTTACACAGAGCACACTGTATAACGCTGAAGAAAGTCTGTATGATTGTAACAAAGTAGTCACCCATCCTCTCCTTAAATGTGAATAAATCCATGGGGTAATCAGGCACAGGCGGCATGTAACGGGTTTGTCTTCATTTTATTCCTGTTTTTGTTTGAGGACATGCAGTTGACTCCTGGCAAAATCCATTCCCTGTTACAAAATAATACAACTATTCTTTTCTTTCTCTTTCTCCCTCTCTTTCTCTCGTGGTTCTTTTCGTTTGCGTTCACTACTTCCAGATTGTCTTCCACTTGCTGGAGAAGCAGCTCCTTGTACCTGCTGGAGGAAAGACTTTAAAAATCAAAAACAGCATAGAGAAATATTTTCTAAATGCTAAAGGGTAGTTTCTGAATCAACATTGTGGTCTAAACTAATGGAAACTGAAATGTGCTGACTAGCTTTAATCATTAATTATGCAAACCACAGCCATCAGGCACAGAAGATTTCAGTTTAAGGTCTATTAAAACCTACACACAAAATTAATTATTTTTGGCAAGAAAAACAGATTCCCACCAGCCCAAATGAAATATAAGACAAGTCCCACTCTTCTTAAACAGTACAGCAAACCTAAATAATGTTTGATACTGAGCCCCAAGCACTCTCCCTATCATGCCCATTTCAGACCAGTTCAATCAGTTCCACATAACCTGTATAATTTAATTTGCTATTAAATTTAACTTAGGCTATAATAGTCCCTCATTTTCACTGTGCTGTACATTTTCCCATTTTCTTTTTTAAAATAAAAAACCCACATTTTGAAGTTGCAGAGAGAAAAGGCTGGGTTTTGACTACTAATTATGGAAAAGTTGGGACTTTTAGCAACAAGGAAGCCATAGGAGAGGATTATCAAAAAATAAAAATAAAAGGCAGTCAGTGCTTTTGGTATTTGAAACCCTAAGGGGCCAACTATGTGGAGGGGCAGATGTGAGTCTGAATTTGGGAAAGCATCACATGAATTTCTGCTTCCCCACTCGAGAAACTCAGTTGCAGATGGCTAATTCCTTTTCATGCCGACCAAATAATCACAGCTGCATCCCAAAGTGAGGGATAAAACACAGTAGTTTGAGGTTTCTATTAAAACAATGATCATAACAGTGTTACTTATATTGTCATAATTGTGCTTCAGTGTTAATTATGGATGTCAACGTGTAGTCTACTATATGATTAACCTATAAGCCTAGGTTTATCAGTTCCCCCAACACTTGCTCTGTGGTGCCCCCTGACACTGCACTACAGTCTGTCTACCACCTGCATCCCACCCCCCACTGTGGGACCAACCTCTGTCTGCCACCTGCCCCCCCACTGTGCTGCTGGGCCCCCCCTCCATTAGAGACAGCAGCACCGGGAGATGGGGAGGGGGGTGGGGCAGGAGAGGCTACCCCAAAGCAGCGTCTGTCTGCAGCAAGTCTGAGCCTGTCGCGGAGCAAGACTGGTCCCCGGCAGCAGCCCGTCTGCAGGGAGCTTGGACCCCTCACGAACAAGAGCTGCTGCCTGAGGAGAAGCAGCAGTACGGGGTGGCAGGCAGCTGATCTGCATGGAGAGCTGGTTTTTAGACGTGCTTCCGCTGACACCCCACACTGCTGACTCTGATAGAGGCAGCAGTGTGAGGTGGCAAGGGCTCCCTGGGAGTGGGGCCAGAGTGCACTTGTTGGCCCTACCCCTGGGGACTACAGAATAGTTGAGTAACCAATAAGAATTCATGTAGTTACTAAACTATTCAATTACCCAATATCTAACATCCCTAGTGTTCATATCCTGTTTAAAGTAATGGGTACAGTTCACAATTTTGCGTTACTGATCCTGTCTGTCTGCAGATGCAATCAGACATTACTAGATAGTTTAATTTCAATATTTGCAACTAAAACTTAGATTTTTTTAAAAACAATCTTAGACTCTGGAGGCTCAATTTTAAAAATTTAGTTGAGTGGCAATTTACACAAATCACATTGAATATAAAATCACATTTAACAGAATGCCTTTAACATAATTATCATGACAAATAATTATCATGACCAGGGGTTGACAAACTGTGGCGAGAGCTACTCGCCTGCACCACGCATGCGTCAGTGAATGGGGTGCACGGAGCGACCGGCTGAAATCTACTCGCTACAGGCGAGTAGAAATAGCGGTTTTTCGAGCCCTGATCATGATGGCCAGGGTCACCGCTGCTAAATCCTACCTCAATGCCTCATTGTGGCGCAGCGGTGACCCTGGCCGTCTGACAGCTATGGTAGCAGGGCGTATGCCCTGATAGGTGTAACCATGCTACAAAGGTGTCGGACTATCCAATCCAGGGAGGGGATTGCTCTCTCAGCTAGCCTCCAATCTCTAAGAAGAGGGAAAAACTAAGTTTGAGATACGCACGTCTGCCCACTTAGCCAGTGGGATGGCTTGAAGTCAATGGCTAAAACAACATGAGTAAATGGGTTTTAGTCCCCTGAGTGTCATCGAATCGTTCTACAGTGGCGGAGTGGAAATTGAGCGACGAGAGGCCGACAAAAATGTCAGGTGCTAGGCCAACATGGAAAAGGACGACCCTCGCTGTGTGTACTTACAATTGTAGGTCGGTGGCGAGGGAGGAAACGTTAAACCATTTGATGGAGGAAAAGAAAAGGATAAGATGCACCACCCTCGGTGTCTGCAAAACGCAACGAAAGAAGGAGTTGGAAGTCAACTGGAAAGATGGAAGCGCTGTGAGGCTTGGAAAGGGAGACGGTGCTAGAAATGTTGGGGGAGTCAGATTTATCGTCAGTAAGGACTGGTCTTTGAAAGTTATAGCATGCCAGCTAATATCATCATATATTGGTTTACTTCATCTTCAGATAGAGTCAAAGGTTACCCTCAAAGTCATCCAGGCCCATGCCCCCACAAGTGCAAGTGAGGACAAAGAAGTGGAAGAATTCTACCGAGAGCTCGAAAGAGCCCTCACGCAAAAGTCCACTTACACTGTCACGATGGGAGACTTTAACGCCAAGGTCGGATGAGGGAAAGCTGGTGAAAAATTCATAGGGAGATACGGCAGTGGTGAAAGGAATGAAAGAAGAGAAAGGTTAATAGTGATGGCAGAAATGAAAGAACTGTATGTGGCAAACATCTGGTATAAAAAGAACATCGCAAGAAGGTGGACGTGGATTGCACCAAACAAAGAGCAAGAATGAAATCGACTACATTTTAGTCAATAAAAGGCGCATCATTCAAGACGTCTCTTGGTGCAGCCTTTCAACATCAGCAATGACCATCGCTTGCTTAGAGCGAAGTTGATTTTTGACGAAGTGGTGGAAAAGAAGGCGTTACAGATGGCAAATAGGAAACAGTGGCCGAAGACATTCATGAAGCAAAGCTGAAGAAAGCGATTTCTGGGTTTGACTGGAGCCAGAAAGAAAACTGTGCTGAGGCCTATAATATCTTTGCTGACAAGCTGAGATGTTGCTTAAAAAGCAGCTGAAATTGAAAAAAGTCGAAGAAGGTGAAGGGAAGAATTTTGAAGGAAATGAAAAGCCTGCTCAAGAAGCGGAGAAACATGAAAAGGAGCTCGGATAACAACTTCGAGTACTCCATTCTGGGCAAGTTTATACGGCAAAAGCTGAAGGATGACTTTGTGAACTTCTGGAAAGAAAAACTCCTCAAAACAGCTGAATTACGCAAAAGCTTCAGGACATGCAAGTGGGAATTGATACAGTACAGACTGAGCGTAACAGCGTTGAAGAACAAGGATGGAGAGACAGTAATCAATAGAGCAGGGATGGAGGAGGTCTGTAAGGACTTCTATACAGAACTATTCAAATCAAAAATCAAAGTCCCTCTCCCAACGCTCCAGGAGTCAGAAGAATGCGTCCCCCCCGAATAATTGTCAGCAAAATCCGAAGTGCACTATACCAGATGAAGAAGGGAAAAGCTCCAGGCAAAGATGGAATAACGTCAGAAATTATTTCTGCAGGAGGCAAAAAACTTTGGAATGCCCTCACTTTAAGATTCAGTCGATATCTTGAAGACGGAAAAATAGCATCAAGCTGGAAAGAGTTGAATACCATCTTGCTGCACAAGAAGGGCGATCGAGAAAATCTTAAGAATTACCGCCCTATATGCCTACTTTCTCATATTTACAAGCTCTTTACAAAGGTGGTAATGAATCAACTTTCACAGAGCCTGGATGAACAACAGCCGAGAGAGCAGGCAGGGTTTCGAAGGAATTTCAGCATGATCGACCATATATTTACCCATAGCCAGCTCCTAGAAAGAGCGAGGGAATACAAACTTCCGCTGTGCATTGCTTTCGTCGACTATGAAAAGGCCTTCGATAGCGTCGAGTTCAATGCAATATTAAAGGCGCTCACAGAGCAGGGCATTAACATGCAATGTATCAATTTGTTGAAGGAAGCGAATACTGGATGTACAACAGGTATTACTCTCCTCGAAACTCCCCTCAGTATCCCAATCGAGAAGGGTGTGAAGCAAGGAGATACAATTTCACCGAAACTATTCACTGCATGCCTCAAAATGGTTATGAACAAGATCAATTGGAGGAGTGGTGTCAACATAAACGGAGAACGATTATCCCACTTTAGATTTGCGGACAACATTGTATTAATTGCCGAAAGCACCAATTGCAGAGCATGCTATGAAGACTTGACAAGAAAAGCAGTCAGGTCGGTGTGAAAATGAATCATTGCAAAATGAAATACATGCGATCAGACGTCTTACGAAAAGCCCAAATAACGATAACAGGAGAAGAAATTGAAGAAGTGGAACAGTACATATATTTGGGCCAAGAAGTTAATATGCGTCAACACCTGAACGGAGAACTCTCACAAAGGATTCAGGCAGGATGGTATGCATTCAATTCCATCAAGGACGTCCTTAAAGAAAAATCGGTAAGACCACACGTACAAATATCTTCAATTCAACAGTGCTGCCAGCCATGTTGTATGGCAGCGAAACGTGGACACTGACGAAGAGAGAAGAGCAGCGACTATTGGTAGCTGAAAGGGCAATGGAGCGAGCTATGTTGGGAATTTCCCTTCTGGATCGTATTCCAAATGAAATGATTAGAGAACACAGTGGCGTGAAAGATATTATTGTGGAAAGCAGACATAACAAAATGCGATGGGCAGGCCACACAGCATGGCTCATGGACATTAGGTGGACCACAATTATTGCTGAGTGGTACCCGCGAGAACAGAAAAGACCACCTGGTCGGCCTCCAAGAAGATGGGAAGATGACATTGTTAAACATTTTGGACGAACGTGGAGAAGAAAGGCAAGAGTGCAAGAAGAATGATCGACGTGTTGTGATCGGCGCAGTCTTAATGATAGCTGAAGACCGATCGATCCAGGTGATCATGACAAAACTACCTAAGAGGACCTGGACAGAAAATTCTATTGCCATCTACCTCTAATTTAATATTTTGACATTATATTAAAAGGACAGATTAAGAGCAATTTCCAAATCTACTACAAACTTAAATATTATGTAATATACCATAAAATCGCGAGTATAATGTGCACTTTTCTCCCCGGTTTTTAAGAGTTAAAACCAGGGTGCGCATTATACATCAGAGGTAATTTGTACAATATTTTTACCTCCCCCTCCCCACCAGGCTCCAGGACAAGGCGCGGTGCGCGGGCAGCTGGACAGGCCCCCCCAGCCCGCAGGCACGAGCTCAGCTACCCTGCCCACCCGCTCCTCACCTTGTCTGGGAGCCTGGCTGACCTCGTGCCTGCCGCGGGGGCCCCCTGCCCAGCTGAGCTCACGCCTGCCGCAGGGGCCCTCTGCTCAGCTGCCGGCGTGCCGCACTGAGCTTGCGCCTGCTGTGGGGGCCCCTTGGCCAGCTGAGCTCGTGCCTGCCGCGGGGCCCCCCTGCTCAGTTGAGAGGGGGGCCCCGCAGCAGGCACGAGCTCAGCTGGCCAGGGGGCCCCCGCGGCAGGCGCGAGCTCAGCTGGCCAGGGGGCCCCCCGCGGCAGGCGCGAGCTCAGCTGGGCCGGGGGCCCCCCGCGGCAGGCGCGAGCTCAGCTGGGCCGGGGGCCCCCCGCGGCAGGCGCGAGCTCAGCCAGGCTCCCAGACCAGGTGAGGAGCTGGCGGGCGGGGCAACTGGGGGATGGGTGGTCAAGGGGCCCGGCGGCAGGCGCGAGCTCAGTGCAGCGTACGAGCAGCTGGGCGGGGAGCAGGTTTCAAACTCCGCTGCTGGCTCCCCAGTGCTACGCGTGCTTTTCCCTGGCGAGCCTGCAGGTGGATATATGGTAAAATCGTGAGTATAATGGGGGTGCGCATTATCGATAAGAGCTCAGTTTATTCCAGAATTCTAACCTTTAAAAGGTAGGTGCGCATTATACATAGGTGCGCATTATACTCGAGATTTTACGGTAATGCAAGACTACCAACTCCTATAATATGGTTTATGGGAAAGTAACATAGTTGTATATTATATAACATAACTTGAGAATATCTCCTCTGATAATTCAGTAGTAACAATGGACTAAATCCGTGGTGTCCAACACATTAGCCATTAGTCACATGTGGCTATTTGGCCAGTTGACTGTGGCTAGTTCATTATAGCAGTGGCCAGTATAATGGCTACTGCTTCAGAACTGGTTGGACACTATAGGACTAAATAAACAGGATAAAGGCAAATTTGTTTGACACCAGTGCCAAACCATCTATTGCACAGTCTGTGATAGTTCAATTAATAAGCAGCACCCTCAAAGTTTTGGGCTATGCACTCCCTCTCCATGTGCAACTTTTTTTTTTTTCCTCTTGAACGAAAGGGCTTCAGTCAAGGTTGACTGTTCGGTCCTCTGTCAGTTTTGCAGGCTAATGAATACATTTGAGACAGACATTATGAATCTCTCATGCAGAAGGGTAAGTTCTACATTTACTGACATTTGGATGACTGAGAAAGTAACAAGGAAAATGTTTCTTAATGAAGAACAAACAGATAAGAATAAGAACTTGGATGTTTTCTGTAGCCGATAGTGGGGTTTTTTTGGTTGGTTTAATTTCAGAAGTCAGACAATTAAATGTGTACAAAACAGTTATGGAAAACTGAAAAAGGGAATATTTAGGACCAGTAAGGCAAAATTTCTAGTCATGATGTGGGAGAGGAATAAGCCATTAAAAACTAGTTTTTCCATACAGGATGGACCTCCCTGGTCCAGCACCCTTGGGACCTGACCGGTCCCAGAGGAGGGATTTTGCCCGAGCAGGGGAAGCCAACTCTGCCCTTCTATTGACAGACTCTGGGCTCTCCTCTGTCTGTCAGCAGACTCGGCAGGGCTTCTCTCCATGCTGTTGAGCTTCTCTGACCCCAGGCTGCTGGCTCTCAGCTCTGCCGGCCAGTCCTAGCCACCACTGCTCTGCTGTCCCAGGGCCGTTGGGGATGCTGCACCTCTACTCCCTGGGGCCATGGGCTGCCAGGAGCAGCCCCTTGGCTTCTGGCTCTCTGGTGTAGCAATATGCGTAGTCATGTTGGGCCACGGATGTTGCTGGACCAGAGCGTCCTAGATGAGAGAGGTTCAATCTGTAGTTACCAATAGCTGAATAATGAAAACCCATCTCTGCATTTTAATTATTATAAAAAAATTCAAAATCCAAGAGAGAGATTTCAGTTTTTCACATGATTATCTTATCAAAATAAATACATAAATAAATCCTGATCAGCTTTCTCTTCGTTCAAAGATGGGCTAAAAAACTGAACAGCACTACTTCCATTTCAATGCAATTTCTGTAACTACAATAATAACTCTTAGCATCCCTATTTAACAGTTTTTAGCAAGAACTTGATATAGAAGCCTAGGCCATTAGCAATTTGGTTTACTATAGCAAAACACTGTTCTGAAATTGATATGGAATTAGCAGGCATATTCTAGCAGCAATACATTTTTTCTTGCATTTGATGTGCCATGATAAATCACTCACTGTACAGCAGTGGTCACCAACCAGTAGATCAGGATCTACTGGTAGATCTTGGAGCCTCTGATAGGTGATCCTGACTGGTTTGGCCAAGAGGCTATCAAGTGCTGGCACTTCAGCTGCCCCTCCCCCTGCTGCTGCACACCTCCTGCCCTTTGCCTTGGAACTGCCTCCCCCCGCCCCTGGGAACAGAGGGAGAGGAGCGGGCTGATGTCAAGATGCCCCTTCTCCCACCCTGTATTCTATCTTCAGAGAGCAGAGAGGGGGCACAAGAGGACTTGGGATGGAGTTTGCTGCCTGCTTTTGGGAGTGGTACAGGGCCAGGGCAGGGGTGACCCTGCCTTAGCTCCACTGCACCACCGCCCAGGAGCCACCTGAGGTAAGCAGTGCCCAGTCAGAGCCCACATCCTGAAACCCTACCCCAGTCATGAACCCCCTCCTGCACTCCAAGCCCCAGCCCCCCTGCATCCAAAAACGCTCCCAAAGCCTGCACCTAGAATCCCCTCCAGCATTCCAACTGCCTGCCCCAAGCTCAGCTCAGAGCCCCTCTCGCACTCTCAATCCCTTAATCCAAGACCAGAGCCTGCACCCCAACCTTCTGCCCCTGCCTGGTGAAAGGGAGGCAGGATGGGGGAGGGAGGGAGGATGGAGTGAGCAGGCATGGGGCCTCAGAGAAGGGGCACGAAGGAGGCAGAGGCAAGGGTATTTAGGTTTGAGGTAGATCTTGGATTGCACTTAAATTCAAAAAGTGATCTCGTGCTTAAAAAGGTTAGAGACCACTGCTGTACAGAGTGTACACATCCAGAGCAAGTTCTATGAACATTGTTGTAATTTTGCTGCTTATGTTACTGTCACTGAAGATTAAATAAAATGTGAAGTAAAATAAGATGCTATGGTAAGAGAATCAAATAGACATTATGCTTTTCATGCTGAAGGAAACTTATCCATGATGTAAAACACTGAACACAGTAAGAAATTGTGTTTTAATGAAGTTACCACAAATTAAATACAACTAGTAACTATACTCTAATCATGGAACATGCTCTTACCTGGACCTGAGCCGCCACTGCAACTGCTTGTTCTTGCTCCTGATAGTACTGAGAAGCCCGTCTATCTTCCTCTTCCTGCAGCTTCTTTGCCAGCTCTAGATCACTGATTCCTTCTGGAATCTGCTCCCAATTGATATCTTGGCTCTGCTGCTCTTGTTGTAGAGACAATGCCATTAGATAGTCCTAAGAAGTAAATTCATTATTAATACACATGTTTCTGCGGCCCTAATGATGAGTCAAAGTGATAACAGTACAATTCCATGAACCTCTAAAATGAAATCTCCAGCATTCAATATTTATGCTTCCTGAATAGTCAAAGGCCACTTACAAGTGCTGGTTAAAGCTTTGATAAGAAATCAGATTAAGAAAGGAATTGTGTGATAGGAGGGCCTGTATGCATCCTCTGACTTTATTCTATACTCAGTACATCTACAGCCTAAGATCTTCTATACTTAACGGTATCCATATGTAAACAAACCATGGTGGATTAAAATCAATTATTTTTAAAAAATCTATTTTTAATTTGTTTAAAAAAAATCAACATTATAAATTTCTCATTTAAAAATAATAGTTACAATTAATTCTCATCACAAACATGCTACACTTACCATCTCCTAAAAATAAATTAATGGCTCTTGTCTGTCCTAATAACCCTGTTCCTTGAAAGCTCTGGGCTTTAAACTTCTGTTTCTCAGCAGACTAACGTGCAAAGACAGACACAGACTTGATAGGATTGTTTTAGTTCCGTGCTTATGTGGTGGTAGATCTGGGCCAAACATGGCAGAGTTAGTTAAGACACTGTCTAAAGACAGAGAGATAACACTGCTCTACAGCCAAAATGCTTCTGAAATAAATGTAGTCAAACTTTACTAATTCTGGGTCACTGAGAACGAAAATGATGCTTAAAATTGTTGATTGGCTCTAGTTTTCAAGATATGCTATTGGGTCAGTATATATGACCCTTGACTTGGGAATGGCGGAGGATAAGTGAGTTATAAAGGGAAGGGATCTCAATTTAAACCAGAAATGACTAAAATACATCTCTGACTGGATCTATGAATAAATCTATGACTGGGTTTGGACAGTCCTTGCTTTTTAGGCAAAACAATGAATGATGCAATCTGCAGCTGGTATTGCGTCATACATGATATGAATTGCATCATGTTATTCCTAGAAGTCATGGATGATGCAATCATAACGAAGCTTACATCACTCTGCTGAACAAATTGCCCTGTATCAGCTCTAGAAATCATACAGTATCGTGCTCTCTTATTTGTCAGTGTTTGATTTTGCAAAGGGACACATTTCTGTTTAGCCAAAGTGAGCAGAGATGCCTCGTACTTGTGTGAACAGTGCAGATAACCTTTATTTTGGCTGCAAAATTGGAGATCAGGACAAGAGGTGGGCCCCACACATATGCTGCAACACTTGTGCAACAAATCTTTACCAGTGGTTGAACAGGAAAAGGAAATCTATGCCTTTTGCAGTGCCAATGATTTGGAGAGAGCCAACAGATCATACCAGCAATTGTTACTTCTGCATGGTGCCTCCAGTTGGGAAAGGTGTGTCAAAGAAGAAAAAGTGGACTGTGCATTATCCAAACATTCCATCAGCTATATGCCCAGTACCCCACGGAGAAGGACTGCTGGTTCCTGATGCACCAGAATCATTCTCACTTGAGTCAGACGAGGAAGAGGAAGAGGATGAAACTTCTGGTCCTGAACCATCAACGTCACCCACATTTTCTCCCATCCTCCTCTTCTGAACCACACCTCATAACACAAGGTGAACTGAATGACTAAACTATGTACATAATAGTTTTTTGCCTTTTGTTTCATAATAAATTTTATTTATATAACCCTTTTGCTGATTTTTAAAGTGTTACATAAACAGGACAGGTGAAATATTATCACGTAAAGCAACCATAAACACATGAAAAGACCTAGGTTTACAATTTATGATTAAAACTCTACTATCTACACAATATACATAGACATAAAATGTAAAAACTTAAATATCTTGGAAACAGTAGCCAATCAGTTGTTTTAATTGTCATATTTGAATTCATCACATCAAAATACATAATAAATAGCACATTTTATCTCTGAAGCAGACGACTTCTAAAAAATTGTAGACCAGTGTAATATATAGGAAAGGACGAACAGTGAGTGGATTAAAAGGAAAAAGGGAAGACATTTAGTACAGACACAGTTTCTATATTCTCCCACACTTTTGCCACAGAAAAACAGCCATAGCTTCTAGGCATGAGACTATCTGGGAATATTACGAAGAAATTCATTCCCTGGGTAAAAAAGGAAAATGTGTCAACTGTATCAGTGCAAGAAGATGGTGCAGGGCCTAGATGCAAGAATCAAACAGCATAAGGAAAACTGCTTACTGGGAGAAAATGATGTGGATGAAGATACGGATATGTCTGAAGAACTATGTGGATCAACTTTGCAATGAATCATTAATATATGGAGACATACTTATCTCATAGAACTGGAAGGGACCTCAAGAGGTCATGAGTCCAGTCCCCTGCCCTCATGGCAGGACCAAGTACCATCCCTGACAGATTTGCATCATTCTTCAAGACTCTATGCCTTTTAGTATAAGTGTGATGTAATTAAATTCCCAAGCTGTTTGCTATGCTGGATGTTGCTAGAAGAAAACGTTTAGCTTAGCTAATCCTTATGACTTGTTTAATAGTTAACTAGGTTTAGAATCTATCACCCAAGTATACAGTACAGAAAGCTGCAGTAAGAGAAATCTAGAGTTGCCAGTTACCATCATGTGTCATTTTCTTATTTTTTATTACAGAATATATGCCTCTTATTTTGGACCATCACAGTCACAGACCATAATGGTGATGTCAAAAATCTATTCCCTGTTTTACTTTAGCATAATTCAGCTTTCCCATAGGAACCCATCCCATACTTGTTTTCAGTGGGACTTACCCCAAAGTTAAGTGCACACTAAGCACAGTCTTAGCTTTTTTGGTAAAGTGGAATAAGGTCCATATCAAAATGACACTGGGAATGGGGAATATGAGAGCTAGTTGTAGAAGTTTTAAGGACACCGTACATTTAGTGTTCTGCGGACCCATCTGTTGGAATTAATAAAATTTGAAAATAAAAAAAAAGTTCAAGGACAGCTATCAGTTGGCAACTCAGGAAAGTGCTGCAATTGCAAAAGTGAAACATTTATGTAACAATGAAGATTTAGTTCAATAAAATGTAAATGCTGTGGTGTTTGTGTGTATGATTTATTTTTTACCATTCCTAAAGTACTGCTGCTGCATCTGCAGCTTGACACAGATAATGAGTATTATGTACTATTTCTTAAAATAAAAATTAAATTCATCTAAAAAAATTACACAAAGTATGCCCACTTAGATATCATACAATGTTGTACTGAGCTGTAAATTAACATGTTTTAGTCATCAGATTTGCATCACTGTTTGAAGAAATATGTGAAGTAATATCCGTGGGAAACTATTTAAATCCATGATTTTTTTTTTTTTTGGTGATTTAAATCAATCCACCCTGAAAAAAACATCCATTCCTTTTTCAAATTCCTAATATTTTTATAACTGTTGCATTAAACCACTATGAGAAAGCTATTTTCCACCAAAAGTCTTCATCCTCTCTTTGAAAGAAGGGGAGAGGATCACTCTGAAAATCAAGCAGAGGGACTACTCAGTGGTGTTAACATTCACTTAAATTTTGACAATATGGAAGTCAGTGGTCTCCAACCTTTTTAACCACAAGATCACTTTTTCAATTTAAGTGCAATGTAAGATCTACCTCAAACCCAAATACCTTTTCCCTGCTTCCTTCCAGCCCCTTCGAGGCTCTGCCTCTGCTCCACCTCTTCTCTGAGGCCTCACCCTGGCTCACTGCATCCCCCCTTCCTCCCTGAACCTCACTCACTTTCACCAAGCTGGGGTAGAGGATTGGGGTGCAGGCTCTGGTCTTGGTCCAAGAGGTTTGGAATGTGAGAAGGGCTCTGGGCATAGCCCAAGGTGGGGAATTGGGGTCTAGGAGGGGTTTCAGGGTGCAAGCTCTGGGAAAGTTTGGGTGCAGGCGGACTCACAACTGGGGAAGGAGGTTGGGCGCAGGAGGAGATTCAGAGTTGGGACAGTGGTTCAGGAAGCAGGCTCTGGCTGGGCACCCTTTAACTGAGACCGCTTCCGGGTGGTGGAGCAGTGGGGTTAAGTCAGGCTTACTCCTACCCTGGCCCTGCACCAATCCTGAAAGCAGCTGGCATGTAAAGCAATGGCTCCATATACTGTCCCTCATCTACAGGCACTGAGCCCACAGCTTCTTTTGGTGACGGTCCCCCTTATTGATCAATGGGAGCTGCAGGAGTGGTGTCTGCAGGCAAGGACAGCATGTGGAGACCCCCTGCTCCACCATTCTCAGGGGCTGCAGGGACATGCCAGACACTTCTAGGAGCAGCAGTTACCATGGGGATAATTACTCCAGCCATGACAGGTTAGGCATTTCAGAACTCACTACTCAAAGAATTAAATTTAAGCATGAGAGAGAAATGAAAATTATGAAATGCACAGACCAGTCAGAAACCAATAGTAACACACTTTGCAAGCAGTAACAGAAGGTACAACAATCATCACCCACATTTCTGTTGGGTCGGGAGATGCGAATGAAGGTCAGTGTGTGTTTATGAGAATGAGAAAGACACACAGTGTGTGTGACAGAAATTTCCATTGCCAAGCTCCCTCCATCCCCGTCTCTCTGTGTGGAGAAAGGGTAGAGAAGTGGGGGGAGGAGGGACACCCTGACATTGGCACTCCCTTTTCTCTCCCCCACACCCTGCACAGCAAGCAGGAGGCTCCCAGGGGGGCAGCTTCCTGGCCAAACCAGTCAGGATCACCTGTCAGAGGCACCAAGATCTACTAGTGGTGACCACTGATATAAGTGAATGAAATTCCAACTTAATAAAGTGCTAAAGTTATGCAAATTAGTGATTTTACACTTACAAGAGTAGTAACCTCTCTTTCCCCTAACCCATCTACCATATGCTCACATCTTCCTCCTCAGAGAACCATACGGAAATTCAGTTTATTGTGAAGCCAGAAAGGTGCAGAGGCAGGAATAGGCTGCTTTGTGCAGCACATTCTCCCTTCCATTGCACAGAGGAACATTAGTAAATGTTGCTTAAAGCATTAGTTTACACTACGGGGTTTGTAATGTAAGAAAGAAAGAGTCCAGGCACTATGTGGGAGAGGAGGATAGGCCACAGGGGTCTGCAGGCCACAGAGGGTCTTGCGCAAAATGTGTGCTTTGACTCAGGGTTACTACTGGATGCACAGACCACTAATGTGAACACTGCTTTCCCACTCCTCCTACACTTCCATAAACTCCTTTAGGAAGAAAAGGCTATGACCTTCCCAAAAATTACACATAATTTGAATAAGTGTCCCTCTATCACTTAATTTCATGTGAGAGAAGATTAAAGATTTTGAATTTAAGAGAAAATCTTGTGTCTGTTTAAATTAAATACTTCTGATTGAAGGATTAGTCTACAATACTGTAACTTTTGCAAAGGAATTTTTAAACTGCACTTTAATAGTTATACTGGCTCAAACAAAAATCATCCATTACTATGAAGATATGTCATCAAGAATTTTACTGTATTGCACCACTTAAGAATAAAAGAAATGTTTTATAGCAGTTATTTCAGATATTATTTGTATTGATTTTGTTTTCATTTTATCTGCCATGAGTGACTGCTGTCATGGGAAAACACCTTTCATCCAAATAAAACAATAGTAGTTGTAATTGCAAAATCAAACGGAATTTGTTTTTGAGCGATAGAAGAAAGAATGGCAATCCAGTCTTCCAGTTCACAGCTTTAAAACAGGAGTATAAACGCTTGCTCTTAGGGGCTGCTGAAGTTGATTTCACCAAGAGTAATGCTATTCTTGTCCTTGCATGGTTTAAGTTACACAAGTGTAGACGCAGCGTTGCTGGAAATTTGACTGTACTGGCCTTCGGGAAGGCCTCTTGCAGTTGTCCGCTCTGGCCAGCATTTCTGCCTCTACTGCTCTCCCATTGAGTTCAAAAGGCCCCAGGAACAGTAGAACGTCCCACGTGGTCAACCTTGTGAGCGAGCAGCACATGTGGAGATGAGTTCCAACACTGCGACAGACACTGCAATGAATGGGACAACTTCTGCTTCCACAGACTTCAGTTCCCAGGGGTGCAGAAGAGTACCAGACTGGAGTGTCCAGGGGATATTGGATCCCATCGAGATGTGGGGAGAGGAAGCCATCCTCACTGAGCTCAGAACCAGCAAGAGGAATGCTGAGATTTATGGCAAGATTGCAAGATGCCTTGGGGCGAAAGGATATTCCAGGGATGTCCAGCAGTGCAGGGCAAAAAACCAGTTGTACCATAAGGTGAAGGAGGAAAGCGGATGCTCTGAGTAAGCACCTCACACATGCCACTTCTACGAGCAGCTGGATGTCATTCTGGGAGGTGAGGCAGCCAGCTCCCCCAGCATGGTCATGGAGTCCGGCCAAGAAATGCCTGGCATCAGCCAGGAGGAGAACAGGATGGCATAGGGGCAGGAGGAGATGAGGAGCAGTAGAGGAGCCAGTCACCGATGCCTGAGAGCGAAGACCTCATCTTGACACTAGAGCCAGTCCCCCCCTCCCAGGATGTCTCCCAATCCAGCACCGACTCAGAGAGAGCACTTCTTGTGAGTTCACAAACATTTTCTAACTACAAGTGGGTTCAGACAATGGGGGTGTAAGGTACAGCGCACTCTCTCTGCCTATAAAGTACAGGGAGGGGGGGCACGGAACAGCTTGCTAACATATCTGCAGATGGAGCGAGAATCTCATCTGCACAGCTCCATGAAGCTCTCACATAGGAACTCTTTGATCCTTCTTGGTGAGGCCAACCTTATTCCATCCTCCATGACAGGACACCTTCTCACACCAAGCCACCAGTAAGTGGTCTGGCGTCATTGAATCACAAAGTATTGCAGCATAAGGCCCCGGTTTATGGCCACATTCAATCAGCACATGCTCCCAATCACTCGCTGTGATTTAGGGAAGACTGATATTTTGCATGGCAACCTGCAGGGGGGAGGAGGGGAACCTATCAGCACGCTCCCTGACAAGCCACGTGTGCCACACACACAACCCCCCCCTCCTGCAGGCAGGAAAAGAAGCGGTGTCTCCACAAGGCTGTGTGCGCTGGACACAGTGGGAAGTCACCTTGCCCCTTTCCCCCCGCAGCCTGCAGGCTGCTGCCCTGTCTGGGAAGGCAGCAGTGTTCCCGGGAGGCCCCATGTACTGGACCCAGCATGTGCTGGACACAGCAGGAAGCCACCCTCTGCCGCCACCACCTCTCCTACCTGCAGGGTCCTGGCCTGGCAGTCCCCTTACCATGCCTGCCTGCCTCCAGACCGAGTGTGTGCTGATGCTCCCCTGAGATGTCTGAGCACCTCCTGTGAAGTGCCCCCTTTAAAGCAAACATTTGGCCTTGTACAGAACACTTCTCCATTGTCTTTAATTTAGACCTTCAGTGTACACTAAGAGATTAGGGTTAGGCTTCACACAATGTATCTCCTGTAATATCTGCTCTTATAACTTTTCTTTGCAGCTGGGCCAGCAGCCAGCTTGGTGTGTCCTCTGCTTCTTTCAGCATCTGCCTGCCTGGCTCACATTGCAAGCAAAAATGCACACAGGAGACGATGTTTCAGAAGCAAATGGACTGCATGCCCACCCTCGTAGTGGAGATCCAGGCAGAGCAGCAGGACCAGATCATGGCATGGCAGGGGAGTAGAGCTGCCTGGGAGCAGCTCACAAGACAGCATGAGATCATGTTTGCCTCCATGACTACTGTCATGGAGCACGTGGTGTCCTGCCTCAAGAGGGCGACTTCCCAGAACCCCGCCTGCCCCAATAACACACCCAGTCCCTCCTCCTTTCACCCCATAGCTTCCATCCCCAAGGTCTGCAATTCTGCATACAATGCGGTCCCACCAGGCTGAGCTTGTCTCACAATGTTAGAACCAGTGTTGCACTGCATCCAAAGGATTGACTGGCAGGTGCACTAGCATAAGCACCAGGCCTTGCCTGAACAGGGCCTCCATAGCATGCAGAGCTTTGTCTTCATCCTTTTCCTGGTGGAGCAACATGTGTACACTCAAAGCACAAAACCACGAGGTGCACCACGACACACATGAGCACAAGTATCCTTTCCTGCACACCCAGCTCCATGCTCATGGTACTCTGGCGTCTGCATGGGCAACCAGGGCACCAAAAGGGATGAGCACACTGCCTCCCCTTTATGCTATACGAGGGAGGAGGGACTAAAGGAGTGCCTTATGGGATGCAGCCGACATGAGCCCCTCTAACCACCTGCTGCTGAGTTTTGGACCCAGCAGGCACCGAAAGCAAAGCCCAGACTACAAAGCTACCCAGGGTGCCTCGCTGTCTGAGTTGATGGCAGGCTCCCTAATGGGGACGTGCTGCTTCGGACACTATTCAATTCTTCCCCCTAATGAAGATACAGACCTTCTACTTCTCAAAACTGGGTGCCCGGAAATTGTCCATAGTAGATTCGACCTTACCTTGTAGTGTAGACATGCCCCACAGAACTTTTAGTATGTGGCAGTAGGCTCAACACAGATAGTTAGTGCACAGCAGGCTTGCGAGAGTTAGATTTCCATCCTAGCTCATGAAGAACGAAGTGTTCATAGAGATATATAGCTGGCTTTTGTTCAGTTGTCCATAATATCAAGGGGCCATGGCAACCAGGGATTTCCAGTGAGTGAAGATGCCCCAGCGACTTCTCTTTCCCAAAAATATCCCTTGTGCTGGGAGCTAGCCATGAAAGGCAACTATACTACATCTACGCTATGCTATGCTACTTGGAGACTGCCCGCACCAAAATGGCAATCCTGAAGTGCACAGCACTACTGGCGTTATGACTGCTTTGAGACATAAAATCATAGCGAGGAAACCAATGAATTGAGTTTTTGGGGTTGTACTAAAGTATTAAATTATTCCAGTACTGAATTATTCCAATTTGGTTCTCAGGCTTGTTTTCCCCACAATGTAGCATTTCACCCTAGTAGAAAAATAGAGGTGCCAGCTTTTTAATATTTAATTTTGATATACCATAGCTTTATTTTTTTGCAACAACTCCAAACAAATTAAATCTGATAACATTAATTTCAGATAATCAACTCAATTACAGACATCTATTTAGGCTGATCTCTGCTCATACCTGACTGGGCAGTAGCACAGATGGCATGCCCTAAATTTTTCTCATGTTTCTAAATTTTAACTCATGTAATTGCACGGAATAAAATTAAGTCTTGATTTCTGTTATCAGAAACTGTAATCAAAACCCTAGGAACATGGGGAAGATAAATCATCTTAAATCTCAGATTTTGACTGACATACTTACATTTATGAATAACATCTGTCTATGCCTATTTTAAGCATAATATACTGTATATTAGAACACAATTATGTATTGTACTACTCTTCTCAAATTTATGAATCATTACAGGCAGCATGGCCCACATTTTTAATGTAAATTCTGCATGCTGTTGGTAATTTAAGTCCTTACAGAACAAATCTTAAAATGGCTAGATATTGTAGCTCTCAAACTAGGATAAGATACTAAGTTTCTACTAATAGGATGACAGTAATTTATTACAAATGTTCTGGTAGCACTTTATAGACTAACAAAACATGTAGATGGTATCATGAGCTTTTGTGCCCACGAAAGCTCATAATACCATCTACATGTTTTGTTAGTCTATAAAGTGCTACCAGAACATTTGTTGTTTTTTTCTGTAACAGACTAACTCGGCTATCCCCTGAAGCTCCAGTAATTTATTAGTCATGGTAAGTTACATGCACAGTAAATGGAGTTCTTCAAGATGTGTTGACCATATGCACATTCCATTCAGAGTGTGCATGAACACAGAGTTTGAGAATGAAGAATTTTTGGCCCCCACAATCCTCATGGCATCCATGTACCCTCCCAGTCCTTGTGCTTTGCAGAGGGCATTTAAAAGCAAAGCATGTCAGTCACCATTCAATTCCTTCTTACTGCAGAATCCACAAAGGGGACTGACTCCAAGGTAGTGGAAAAAGAAGGACGAGATGTGGAATGGGCATATGGACAACATATCTCAGAGAACTCTGTTTACCAACTGCTTTATCAAATACAGCATCTGATGTGGAAGACTCAGTTAAGATGTAGTGCTTGATGATGTTCACTGATACCCAAATAGATGCTTTACAGATGACCAATAGGGGAAAATTTTGCAGTGATGCCACAGAAGTGGCTTGCACTCTACAGCCATAATGCCTGTTGCATAACAACCACCACCATGAATCTGGCAGCAGTTTCCAACATATCCCATGAAACTCAGACTTGCATTGGCCATTTGCTGGCCCTACTTGACTAATGACACAAATTCTTTGAGAGTCTCATTTGACAGTTGATCTGCAAAGGCATGCAGTCTGTCATGTCAAACCATAACTGGATAATATGGCCTAGTAATTACATACATCTAGAACTACAGGTTTGCAAAAGAGTAAGCTTTCTATATAAATTTATTTAATCTATCTGGTTAGTTTTCCTTTTGGTGTAGATGTGAGCTGTTTTGCGCTTTCCTTCAGAACTGTGTCTACAAAGGAAAAATGTTTTAAAAGAATTGTGCACTCTTGGGAAGCACCTGATATTTTCTATCTAACTCGGTCACGCAATTTTGGCTGTGTCCACGATAGTTTTGTTGACAAGGAGGGCCCTTTTTCCTGTCAGACACATGGGAAATGTCCACTGACTTTTGAGTCTGCTTCTGAACTCCTCAGCTGAGATTTGAAGGGCCTCAGATATCTTTATATAGGAAGTGCTTAAAATGGTCCAATTGTGAGGCCATATAGACTTATCAGGGGACAAAAAGACAACTGGATCATCAGAGCTGACAGAGTGACCTCTGGTTCCTGTTCTTCCATGATTTCCTCTGTAGTTGAAGCAGAACCAGGAAGGGTCGTTGGGTGGCCTGTGGGACTGATAATGTGCATGGGGGGCTTTAAGAGCCAGGGGGCTAGCACTGGGGGCAAAGCTAATACTGGGAGGCTCTGGGGAAAGGGCTAGTACTAGGGAGCGTTAATAGGAGGGGGGATGACGCTAGGGAGCACTGCAGCATCTGGGATGGGGAGCTGGCATTGGGGTTTGGGGAGTGGGGCTAGCCGTGAGGGGGGTACGGGGGCAGGGCTGGCACTGAGGTGAACTGGGGACAGGAGTAATATTGGGGCCTGGAGGCTGGTATTGAGGCATTTGGGATGGGGGACAGCACTGGGGGGTTCTGAGGGTGGGAGACTGCAACGGGAGGGGGTTGGGTGCAGGGTCTCTGGGGTCAGTGACTGGGGATAGTGGGGGGCAGGTGACTCTAGGAGTTAGGGCTGGCACTGGTGGGCTCTGGGATTGGGGCTTTTTAAATACCGTGGACTGGCAAACCCATTCACAAAGTTTTGGTGGACTAGCAACATTCATTATTTACATAATGAATATGCAAATAAAATGTTGCCAGTCCACCAAAAGCTTGGGAACCACTGGCATAGGACATCTCAGACCTGCTTCCAGGAACATTGGTTCTGGGGCCATTTCACAGCACACCTATAGCAAATGTGGTAGACGGTATTAGTATTAAACAAATTACTTTGTGAATGCCCAGTTTTCTGTATTGGGTGTGTTGGTGCCATCCAGTCAGAAATGGCACAACACTGAGCTTTAGCAGGAATCATTCTGGGCCAAGAAATTTCAGCAGATGTTGGTGCTATGGGCAGGTTTTCTTCTTAGACAAAGCTGTGATAGGTATTCTCTCTCTCAGACTTCTAGAGCCTTGTGGGCTGTCTGAGGATGTAGACCTCATGGCCTAGGCATTTGGCAATTTGTCAGGGCTCTCTAAGGCTGTACTTTTGGGCTACACTTTGGAGCTCTGAAGTCATGAAGATGATCTGAAAATCAGCCCCCCATCTTCCCTGGCCTTAGAACTAAAAGACTTACAATTTGTCCATTTGCTGGAAATGTATGATTCGTTCAGACAATCAAGGCACTTCTGAACGTCCATCTGTGCCTGTGACAGCTCCCTCACAAGATGCATCATTTTACTCCAGGAGAACCAAATTATTCCATACTGTTGATGATTAATTCTTAGAAAACTAACAATAGCAATAATCAGATAACTATATCTACTAATGGACTAAACGATGACTATAAACTGAGAAAATCAGAGCTAGAACTAAACTAGTAGAGAATGGTTGGCGCCCTCTCAACCAACTAGGGCTCCATTTCTAAAACAAAAGGTAGAGAACTAAGTGGTGGCCAATAATCTTATATGCAGAGCATGAGGGCTGACAGGGTGCGCACGTATGGAAACCACTGGCCAAAAAGTCTCCAATCATGAGCTTGAGGCACACTGAATGGAATGTGTACATGGACAAACACTTGAGGAGGAGAAAATTCCATAGTATGATTTGTTTTTATGCTTTTAATATACGTTATTAACACCATAACTCCATAACATGTCAAGTCTGGCTTGTGGTAACTAAACACAATGTGCTAAGAAATACCCATGGGAAGCGGTAACTGTAGAATCTTTGGAAAATGGGTTCATTTTTCTTAAAGAGGAAAATTCAAAAACAGTGTCAGTCTTACTCTATTCTCATTGAAGCCAATAGTAAAACTTCCATTGACTTCAACAGGAGCACAATGGGAAATCCCACCCTGCAAAAGCTGAAGAAATGCAATAGATTTACCTGATCGATTTGATCCTGCTGCCCTCTATATACAGTTTCTGGGTCTGATGGAGGCCGAAGGTGGAACTCAGAGTCACAGAAATTTCCATCACCATCTACATTGTGTAAACTTTCCCAGACAACTTTCTCTTCTGTAAGAAAACCCTGGTCTGTCACCAGCAGATAAAGCTGACCCTAAATGGAAGGATAAGGATAGAATCTATAAGAGGAATAAAAGTAGATCTTTCCAGTCTGAAACATTTACTTATTATTCCTACTATCTGAACTTCCTCATCCAGTTGACTGAATCATGGATAATTTAGATTTATGCCGAAGCTTTAGATTTTAAAACTACTTCTGTTATCAGTACCAAGTACTGAGATTTATAGTAGTGCCCATCAGCAAGGCACACTGGCAACTTACAAAGAATCCATCACAGGAAAATAAAATCCTTGAATATTAATTAATGTTCCCATTAGGGATATAAGCAACCACTCGACTAGTCAACTATCCGATAAGCATATGCTTATCGGATAGTCGACTAGAGAAGCAGCAAGGGGGGGGAGAGCAGGAACTGCTGGGAGCTGGCTTAAAAGCCAGTTTCCCCCCAGCACCATCTCCAGATGCAGAGGTGTAGTGGGGGTCTGGGCATAAGCCAGGAATCAGCTGTCCCGGCTTGCACCTGATTCCCCCTGCCTCACTTCAGCCTTTTAAATGTATTAAGAGCCTAATGGCTCTTAATACATTTAAGAAGCAGAGCTGCAACAGGGTTAGCTCCCAGGGCTGGGAGCTAACAGAGCTGCAGTAGAGCAGTTTCCCCTCCTTAACTAATCGACTAGTTGATGGAAATTCCATCGACTAGTCCATTAGCTGATTAAACATCACTCAACATCCCTACTCAGGAATACCAGAAGAAACTACACTATTTGCTCATGGAACTCCCTGCTACAACTTGAGATCAAACCTATACAAACACACCCTCAAATCCCCAACCAGGAGTATTCTATCTGCTATCTAAGATCCATTAACCTGGAAATCCCAAAAGTCCCATCATCTCAGGCATCGGCACACTTACAGCAGGATTATCCAGTTATGTTGACTGTCTCCTCAGATCCTATGCTACTAGCACTCCTAGGTAGCTTCGATACACAACTGACTTTCTGAAGAAACTACAGAGCACCAGTAATGTTCCTGAAAATCCCATCCTGGCCACAGTGGATGTAGAAGCTCTTTACTCAGACATTCCACATTATGGTCGACTATAAGCTATCAGGAACACTACCCCCACTGATGCCACAGCAAACCTGGTGGCTGAACTATGCGACTTTGTCCTCACCCACAACTATTTCCAATTTGGGGACAACTTATGCCTTCAAGTCAGTGGCACTGCTATGGGCACCTGCATGACACCACAATATGCCAACATTTTTACGTCCGACCTTAAACATTTCCTCAGTTCTCATCCTCTAGCATCCTTCCTCTATTTTTGCCTCATCGAGGACATCATCATATGGACCCACGGGAAGGAGAATTATTCCAAAGGGATTTCAACAGCTTCCACTCCACTATCAACCTTAGCCTGGACCAGTCCACACAGTAGAGCCACTTCCTTGACACTACAATTCAATTCAATGATGGCCACATTAACACCACCCTATACCGGAAACCTACTGACTGCTATTCTTACCTTCATGCTTCTGGCTCACATCCAGGAAGCATCACAATTGTTTACAGCCAGGCCCTAAGACACAACCAGATTTGTTCCAATCCCAGAGACAAACACCTACAAAATCTTAAATATCTATCTGGGGAAGTGAAGAAACAGGTTGACAGAGATAGACCAGTACCCAGGAATCTGCTTTTTCAAGACAGGCCCAACAAGGAAAACAATAGAACACCACTGGTCATCACCTACAGCTCCTCCATCTACAACCTATCCTGGAAAACAGTCCCTCAATCTCACAGGCCTTGGGAGACAGGCCAATCTTCACCTACAGACAACCCTCTAAACTGAAGCAAATTCTTTCCAGGAGCTCATACAACTCCACAGCCTCTAACGTGATACGTGCCAGCAAGTGCTAGCAATGGCCCTCTGCCATGTATATTGGCCAAACAGAACAGTCTCTACCACGAAGGAGAAATGGACATAAGTCAGATATCAGAAATGGTAACACACATGAACCTGTAGGGGAACTTTTTAACCTCCCTGGGCACTCGATCATGGATTTAAAAGTAGCCATTGTTCTACCAAAGAATTTCACAAGCCAATTAAGAGAGAGAGACTGCAGAATTCACCTTTATATTCCAGTTTGATACTGTTTCCTTGGGCCTGAATAAAGACATTAACTGGGTGGCCATTATAAAAACAGCTTCTTTTACATTTAACATGTCACTGACATCAAAAGCTAAGTATGGGACACTTCCAGCCCACTCAATAAGCCTCATTAGCACAAACACTAGATTGACAGATTAACACTGGCACTTGTTCTCCCCCTCTCCCTTTTTTTTCTCTTATAATTCTGGGCCCCCTTTTTCTCCACTCAAATGTGCTTTTGCAAAAGCCAAATAAACAATTCTTATCTGGTTCTGTCAATCTGTTTTTTCACTCCCTTGGGTGGGTATTTAAGCTTTAAGAATCCCTGAAAGACATCCTGTAGGTGTTTGTCTCTGCCTGTGGGATTAGAGCAAATCCAGTTGTATTTTAGGGACTGGCTGTAAACAATTGATTGCGTGATGTGTCCTAGATGGAAGCTCGAGCCTTGTAGGTAAGCATAATGGTTGGTAGGTTTCCAGTATAAGGTGGTGAAAATGTGGCCATCATTTAATTGTACTAGAGTGTCAAGGAAGTGGATCTCTTCAGTGGAATGGTCCAGACTAAAGTTGATGGTAAAATGGAAATTGTTGAAATCCCTGTGGAATTCTTGAAAGGTCTCCTTCCCGTGGGTCCATATGATGAAGATGTTATCAATGTAGCAAAAGTAGAGGAAGTGTGCTAGGGGACGAGAACTGAGGAAACATTCAAGGTCAGCCATAAAGATGTTGGCATATTGTGGGGCTATGCGGATGCCCAAAGCAGTGCCACTGACCTGAAGGTATAAATTGTCCCCAAATTGGAAATAGTTGTGGATGAAGGCAAAATCACATAGTTCAGTCACCAGGTGTGTAGTGGCATCATGGGAAATAGATTACTCGTTGTCAGGAACACTATTATCGTGTGGAATGTTCGTGTAAAGTTTTTAGCTCCAACACAGAATCAAAATTTATGAGGTAGATTCAAATTCAAGTACTCAGACCAAATGTCCAAAAACTTTAAAGGCTATCAAAATCTGCTTTCTATTTTGTCTCATTCTTAGAATCTCTTCATAACTATAGTACGTTTGCTGCAGTATTGTGTCTCTGTAAGCCACTGAGACCAGCTATAGAACTTTCAGCACAGTTAAGGGCATTAAATGAAAACCCAGAACACTAAGATCAGCAGCTTTATTACCAACATTTTCTACAAATTAAGTATTATAAAAATCTCTTCCCTTTTGAATCTTCAGTAGATGGTACAGGAACAGTAAGATGGTTAAAATAAAGCCTATCTTTTCTTGATTAGGCAGGTATCCCTACAGCTCTATGAATTTTTCAGACTGGTTTCAATAATCTTGTACTGGATAAAACCAAACCAATGAAAGCAGTACATTTTTTATATTAAATCTACTGTATTAAATAATGCAGCATAAATTGTCGTGATATAATAGCACAATAAGAAAAACAAACTAAAAGAGGAATGCACATCATTAAGTGATATAGACAATTCTGTTCAATGCAAATGCATTGTTTGCAGCAACTGGTATTATATTTATGCAGCAGCTTAATTTTTATATGGTTAGTACTGATCAATTCACTGCAACTCACTTTCTGCATTTTAATTGATAACCAAGGAGTGCCTCCACAGAAGAGTCTTGAGTAATGCATGAAATAGTGAGAATTAACTTGCCCTATAACAATGGTTGAATGAAGGGAAGGCAAACTATGGAAATGGAAAAAATGTCTCTCAAAATCATCAATAATATTGAAATTCAGAAAAAAAAAGAAAATTTCAGTTTCTGCCCAAGATTTGCATTAGATGTACATAAAGCAATTGAGTAATGTATAAGTGATAAAATATTTATTCGGTCTTTGAACCCCTGTACACATGTATTTGATCTTTAATTTATTTATATCCATCTGGTTTTTACTTGTATAATATCGATTAAACAAGTATTGGCTCATACTAAATGAAGGTGCAGATTTTATTTAGAAAAGCAAATAGAAGTGTAAATAAAGTTTCTAAAATATGATATGAAGAGCAACTTGAAAAATTATTGCATATTTACACATTTTAGAGAAGTTCTTCATCTCTAAAATGTGTAGCCATTTGGGCTTGGGCTGGAGCCTGAGCCTTAGCACCCTGTGAAAGTGGGGAGTCCCAGAGCTTGGGATCCAGCCTGAGTCCAAACATCTACACAGCAATTAGTTTCACATCTGACCCAGGTCAGGCACAGCCATGGCATGGGTCTTATCTCGGTGTAGATGTTCCCTAGCAGCTTAAACAAAAAAAAAAAAATTTTTATTCAAACTATTTTAAAAGCTACAATTTATTTCTGATGCTAGAGAACTGCTCCAAGCTTGAAGAACATGTTTGCAACTATTTTTTTTTTTTTGCTTTAAAAAACTGCAATTTAGTCGGAGTATATAAATGACAATTACCTTCAAATCACAGATATTTTACCTTGTAAGACCACCAAAACATTTCAACACCACCATTTCTTGTTCTAAGGCAAGAAATTACCTTAGATTTTACTAACCCATCTAAGGAAGACCACTGCAATTGGCTAGTTCAAAAACAAACTGGTTCACAAGAGGAAAACCTAGCTAACCACAAAATGGGGTAAATAACTATTAGTTGCAGGAAGATGGGCAAGTCCTCCTTTATGTACCTGTCCCTAGAAGCCTTTACATATATTACCACCATTCAAGTAGTCTTTTGGTGTCAAGAGGGAAATGGGTGCCAATCCTGCCTATGATACTGAGGGGCAATAATTTAGTATTTAGCTTACTCTTCTCCTAACTTAAAGTAAGGTCAGGGTTTGATTGTGCCAACACAGCTGGAAGCCCCAGGAAAAGGACTATTTTTCACAACATGCAAAGGGAGGGGCTGCTGTTTAAGGTACATGATTCAAGAGTGGCCACTGGGAGCAATGAGTCTACAGGGGAGAGCTATCCTGCAGAATGTCCACTGGAAGCAACCATACCACCAAGGGTGTTGCCAGCAGGGCTGTGGCTCTGCCATCTTGCCTGCCAGAACTCCAGTAAATAGCACCACTGCCCCAAACTCTCCCCCCACTTCGCAGCCCTTGGCTACAGCACCAGAAGTGGGGGGAGGAAGAACAGGCCCTGGAGGAGTTGGGGGGCTTCAGACCCCAGGCAGGTTGGGGTGGTGCCTGGGGCGGGGGGGGGGGGTGAAGTACAGGCCTCAGGCGGGCTGGGATAGAGAACAGGGCCCAGCCAGCCAGGGGAAGTAGAACAGACCCCAGGCTGGCAGCAGGGGTGAATAGGCCCTGGGCAGGGGTGTGAGGGATGGGGAGAGAACATGCCCCATATCCTTAAGGCCTGCCATTAAGGACCTGGGCAATTCCACATAAGTCTGCTATAAATTGTGCTGCTCCTGTGTAATAGCCTTTATTTGGCTACTAAATAGAGCATCTGTCTTTCCAGTATTCCAATTCCTGTGTTTCTACATAAATATTGGTTTTAACTGGAGGCAATGTATCTGGAATTTGCGGTGTATAAGTAGTCTTTTCATGTTTCTATCAACAATATGCTATCAGAAATTGAAACTAATTCCTATCCTCTGTATACGAAGGAGCTTCAAGGGGTAGCCGAGTTAGTCTGTTGCAGGAAAAAAAACAACAAATAGTCTAGTAGCAATATGTAGATGATATCATGAAGTTTAGGTAAACAGGTAAATAGGTAAACAGGATGAAGTTTAATAAAGACAAATGGAAAGTGCTCCACTTAGGAAGGAACAATCAGTTTCACACATACAGAATGGGAAGCGACTGTCTAGGAAGGAGTACGGCAGAAAGGGATCTAGGGGTTATAGTGGACCACAAGCTGAATATGAGTCAGCAGTGTGATGCTGTTGCAAAAAAAGCAAACATGATTCTGGGATGCATTAACAGGTGTGTTGTGAGCAAGACACGAGAAGTCATTCTTCCGCTCTACTCTGCGCTAGTTAGGCCTCAGTTGGAGTACTGTGTCCAGTTCTGGGCACCGCATTTCAAGAAGGATGTAGAGAAATTGGAGAGGCTCCAGAGAAGAGCAACAAGAATGATCAAAGGTCTAGGGAACATGAAGGAAGGCTGAAAGAATTGGGTTTGTTTAGTTTAGAAGAGAGAAGATTGAGGGGGGACATGATAGCAGTTTTCAGGTATCTAAAAGGATGTCATAAGGAGGAGGGAGAAAACTTGTTCATCTTGGCCTCTGAGGATAGAACAAGAAGCAATGGGCTTAAACTGCAGCAAGGGAGGTTTAGGTTAGACATTAGGAAAAAGTTCCTAACTGTCCGGGTAGTCAAACACTGGAATAAATTGCCCAGGGAGGTTGTGGAATCTCCATCTCTGGAGATATTTAGGAGTAGGTTACATAAATATCTATCAGGGATGGTCTAGACAGTATTTGGTCCTGCCACGAGGGCAGGGGACTGGACTCGATGACCTCTCGAGGTTCCTAGTATTCTATGATTCTATGAGCTTTCGTGGGCACAGCCCACTTTTTCAGATGACCAGAGTTATGAGTAGGGGATACGAAAACTTGAAATAAATAGGGGAGGGGAAGGAGAGCGGGGAGAAAAAGAAAAAAGGAAGGGGGGTGTGACACAGAGCATCATTAAGTATCTGGAGAATGGGTACTGAAACCTAAGCAGATAAAAATCAAAGTCAATAGATAGACTGCTAAGACAGGAAGGATACCACCCAGAGAACTGTTAGCACCTTCAGTGGTTATTAAGTAGGTAGTGTCCTAGCCAGCCCACATCACGATTGAGTCCACTAGCATGTGAATTGAATTTGTGCATGAACTGTGATTCCAGTCCTTCCCTGTGTATCTGGCTTGTGGAGTAACTGGAGTTTTTCGAGATGGTGTCCCTGTGGATGCTCCACACTTGGTCTTGGTGAAGTCCTGGCACCTGGATCGGAGATTTTGCAGCAGTCCCTGCCGGGCCACGCACGCACAGCCCACACCCTCCAGTTCCTTCTCTACCCCGGAGGCCCCAGGTCCGAAGCAGAAGGGAGGAGGATGGGTCGTGGAGCATCCCCGGGGACAACATCTCGAAGAACTCCAGTTACCACACAAGATAAGTAACCTTTGTTTCTTCTTTGAGAGATCCCCGTGGATGCTCCACGCTTGGTGGTTAACAAGCAGTTTCGCCCCTTGGTGGCTGGGGCTTCAGAATGTTATGGTAAGCAGATGATAATACTGCTGAGCCCACTGCAGTGTCGACCACGTAGGAAAGTGCGTAGTGCTTGGCAAAGGTAAGCTGCGATGCCCAAGAGGCTGCTCTACAAATGTCCATTAGTGGCATACTGCGTAGATACGCTGTGGAAGCAGATACAGCCTTGGTAGAGTGAACTGTCAAGCATAATGGTGGCTGTAGGCCTTTGAGCTGTAAGCGGTTTTTATATAGTCCATAATCCATTTTGACAACCTCTGTTTCAATATGGGGTGTCCTTCATTCGATCGACAAAGGCGAGGAATAGGTGAGCTGATTGTCTGAAGGATCTAGTTCTTTCTAGATAAAAGGACAATGCACGACTAACATTGAGGGTGTGTATGGCAGACTCAAAGGAGTTTGCGTGAGGCTTTGGAAAGAACACAGGTAGGTTTGCCATTTTGTTTATAGGAAATGACGACGGAACCTTTGGTAGGTATTTTGGAAAAGTACAAGGGGTAACTATCACTATGAAATACTGTGAAGGGTGGTTCAGCCATGAGAGCTGCTATGTCACAGCAACCAGGAACACTAGCTTCATGGAAAGGTGTGAAAGGGCACATGAGGCGAGGGGCTCGAAGGGCGGCCTGGTCAAGGCTTGCAGCACTAGCCCGAGATCCCAGGTAGGTACCGATTGTATAATGTCAGGAAGTGAAAGATGCAATCCTTTTCGTGATAGGGTGAGTAAACATGGAATGGCTGTCAATTTTGCAATGGAAAGCCGTTATGGCCGCTAGGTATACTTTAATGGAACTAAAGGGGAGCAATGATTGTTTTGAGGTAAGTAGGTAATTGAGGATAAAGGACAGGGGTGTCGAGGTTAGGTACTGCCTTTTCGGTGTGCACCATGTTGAGAATCACTTTCATTTGTAAGCGTAAGAGGTATGAGTGGAGTCCTTATGACTGTGGATGAGGATTGCTTGGATCTGTTCCGGAAAGGCTAGTTCTCCATGGGAGAACCATGGAGGAGCCATGCTGTCAGATGTTAGCTTGCATAGATCTGAATAGGTTTGCCCTGTTTGCCCCAGAGTGGGAGATTGATGGGTGTGCGAATCGACATCTTGAGGAGAAACAGATACCACAGTTGTCTGGGCCAGGTGGGGGCTATCAGGATGACTCTGGAGCCATCTGTCCTGATCTGCACAACACTGGCCAGAAGTGGTATGGGGAGAAGGGCATAAGCAAGATCATGATTCCAGTGGATGAGGAAGGCATCCCCGAGAGATCCTATCTCTATGTCCGCTCTCGAGCGGAAATAAGTGCACTTGGTATTGTGCAACATTGCAAACAGATCTATCGATGGTTGGCCCCGCCTGCAAAAAAGGGAGCATGCATCAAGAAGTCGAGTACCCATTTGTGGTGTTGGGGGAAATGCCTGCTGAGAGCATCGGCCGTTACGTTAGAGACGCCTGGTTTGTGGATCGCGGAGAGGTGGATATTGTGACTGATACAGATATGGCTTTGGTGCAAAGGGAAGGAGATCTAGCTCCTCCCTGTCTATTGATATACAAAACACAGGCAATGTATTTTGTCTGTGAGGACACGGACATGCTTGTTGGCGATAGAAGGCAGGAAATGCTTGCAAGCATTGTGTATGGTGCATAATTCTAAGAGACTTATGTGTAAGGACATCTCTAGAATTGACCACAGGCCTTGGGCAGTTTGATCTCAGAGATGAGCACCCCATGCAGTGAGAGGCATCGGTTGTAATTGTGCATGAGGGGGCAGGCTAGAGGAAGGAGATGCCCGTGCAAAGGTTGACTGATTTCTTCCACCGAAGGAGTGATGTTTTGACCTTGTGCGGTATCATGAGCTAGAGTGACATGCTGCATTTGAGGTTTGTAAGCTCTGGAAAACCAAATTTGTAGGCAACACACGTGAAGTTGAGCATGCTGTACTATGAATGTTGTGGCCACATGTGGCTAAGAAGTTGAAGGCAATCTCTGGCTCTGGTGAGAATGGCGAGGTAGATCATCGTGGCCAGAGTCTGAATGGCAAGGAATTTTTCATGAGGTAGATAGGCCTGAGCAGCCATAGAATCTAGGCGTGCTCCGATGAACTGTATGTTTTGGGAAGGGTGAACGCAAGGCTTCCCAATTTATGCGAAGGCCTAGATTTAGAAAGCTCTGTATGGTCCTCGCTGTTACACGTGCCGATTCTGTCTGTGACGATGCCCTGAGAAGGCAGTCATTGAGATAAGGGAAAATAATTATTCCCACAGAGTAAAGGTGTGCTGTAACTACGGTGAGTACTTTGGAGAAAACCCAAGGGGTTGGGGAGAGACCAAAGGGTAGTACTCTGTATTGGTAGTGGTCTACCACAAATCTCAGGAATTTTCTGTGAGGATGGGTTAGGAAGTCAAAGTATGCATCCTGGAGGTTGAAGGCTGAAAACCAATCGCCTCATTGCAATTCCAGGATAGTGGTGGATAAAGTGACCATACAAAAGTGCTGCGTTTTGACAAATTTGTTCAGATTGCGCAGATCCAAAGTCGGCCTCCAGCCTCCTGATTTCTTTTGAGTTAGAAAATAGCGGGAATAGGAGCCCCTGCTTCTGTGCTCGTGTGGAACTGGTTCTATGGCCCCTAGGTCTAAAAGACGAAGCATCTCTTATCGGATCAGATGGGTCCGTGAGAGGGGTCCCTGAAGAGGGACAGGGTAGGAGGGTGGGTGGGAGGCTTGGAAAGGAATGATATGGTGTAAGCAGACAGAATAATGTCGAGCACCCATCTGTCTGAGATAATGCAAGTCCATTGGTGGTAGAATGGACGAAGCCTATCTTGGAATGTTTGCATGTTCAATCTCAGCACTGAAATTTGTAGGGGGTTTTCTAGGCCCTCGACCAAGCATTCAAATTTGTTTGTTGGACAGTGGAGGTTGAGGGGCCAAGCTGGAAGACTATCTTAGTCTCCGAGGCCGGGTTCTGTTTCTGTTAGGATTGTTATCCTGCTGCTGGTTAAGATAGAACGGGTAACGTGGCTGCTGGTATGGTTGATAGCGTATTGTCTCCACCTGTTGGTAGGAGTTTGTATGCCCAACTAGCAGAGAGTGGTGTGGGAGTTCTTCATTGTGTTAAGGACTTCATTTGTCTTGGCTGCAAACAGTTTTTCGCAGTCGAACGGCAGGTCTTCCACAGTGGATTGGATTTCATGGGGAAGGTAGTCGGGGAAAACCAGGAGGTCTCTGTGCATGACTATGGTGGTAGCCGTGGTTCTAACAGGAGTATCGGCTGCTTCCAGTGCCGCCTAGAGGGCAGCTCTGGAAACGGCACGTCCCTCTGAAATTAAGGCAGTAAATTGAGGTCTCTTTGCCTGAGGGATGTCATCAGCAAACTCCATGAGTTTGGAGTAATTGCAAAAGTTGTATTTCGTTAGGACGGCCAAATAGTTGGAAATTCTGAACTGTAAAGTTGCAGAAGTACATATCTTGCACCCAAACAGGTCAAGTCTCTTTGTATTCTTGTCTGGTGGAGTGGTTTCACCTGCTGGTGTATAGCTTCCACTCCTAATGAGTTCAGTGTGGGAGGAGTAAAAAGGAATTGTGAGGTATCGGCTAGTATGTAATTTTTTTTTGTCTGCCCGCTTGCACATGCCAAACTATGTTAGCCGATTCTAAAGTGACAGGGTTAATGGGTAGGGCAATCTTGTAGGATGGAGCAGCCTGGAGTATATCAGTGAGCTTGTGCTGGTGTTGGGCCACGTCCTCTGTGGCAATTTTGATTTCAGCAGCAACTCTCTTAAAAAGATGGTTAAAGTGCTCGAAGTCATCTGTGGCTGACAGCAGTGGTGGCATAATAGCTTCGTCTGGTGATGAAGAGGAGTTGGTGGGTGGTGAAGAATCAGGGGCGACTCCTCCGTTACTTGAGGCACCTCCAACTGTTGCATAGATGTGGATGTTCTAGATGTAAGAGAAGCAGTATGTTTGTGATATCTCTTGTATGAGTCCCAAGGACTCCAATACGGCAATTGAGCTGGATATGGTACCGGAGGAGGCAACCAGTGGTGCCCATACCAAGGAGGGATCACCCTTGGGTTGTTTTGGGGCTTGTAATATTGCATCGGAGGGCTCTGGTGCAGAGAGAAAGAGGCTTGTACCTTCGTCGTCGTCGCTGGAGAATTGTGATGGTACCGGAGATAAAGCTTGTGAAGTCATCGGTACTGGCAAAGCATCGGTGCCAAAGACTGGTGACTGCGGGGCAGATGTGACTGCCAAGTCTGCACTCTGCATGTACAGCAACAGTGCCATGAGGATCGGTGCTAGTGTTTGTAATGTAGGTCTATATGGTGCTGATGGAGTATTCAGCACCGATGGCAAAGATCTTTGGTATGTTGGCGGTACCGACTATATAAGTGGTGCCGATGAACGAGAAGGCAGTCAGTGCGGTGGAAATGACTGGTGCCCTAGAGCCCGGTACAGTTAGTGGCGTTGGTGCCGTAGTGGTGGGTGCCGTAATCGTCAGCACCGATAAAGTTGTTGGTGCCTTAGTTGGCGGTGCGGTCTTGGGGTGATGACTGAGCCCTTTGCCGTCAGTGCTGCCAGCGTGCGACAGTGCCTGGACACCTGAGGTGCCCAGCGCGTCATAAGTACCAACATGAGGCCTTTGTGCCGATGGTTTGGGCGGAGACTGTTTCCTCGAGGATGACTGTTGGTGGGGCACAGAGGAGCTCCTCTTTTTGGGCACGTTCTTGCTCTGAGGGGAGCCTGGGGGGAACGTACCTCCCTACGCTGCCTTCCCAGATCCAAAGCTGGGTGAGTCTTCTTTTCCATAAGGATTCATTTGAGGCAAAGGTCCCTGTCTCTATGAGCTCTGGCCTTAATTCTGTGGGAATTTGCATATCTTCTTCCGATCTCACTCGGGACGTGGCTTTTTCGGCAACCTCCCCTTTTTTGAAAAGCCACGTAAACCTCATTTTTTGAGGAAAAGCGACTTTTTGGAAAAAAAGGGGGGGTTGCCGAAATAGCCACATCCCGACTACTTTCACAAGTGGAGGAATTTGCATATCCTCTTTCGAATCTTCCACATAGTCTAGACGAGCCCATAATGACAATAAACTGATGTCATAAGGGAAGAGGTTGTAAGAATCTAGATTATTTCTTAACAGGCAACTCCATTTCTACTGACTGGTGAATTGAATTTTGAAGCTGTTGTTCTTAAAAAAAAAACAACAACCAACCCAACCAAACAAAAAAAAAACCACGAGAAATAATGATGAGATAGGGTTCTAATAGCATGGTAAATGATACGAGGATGGATATCTGGCACACAAGAAGTGCCTGGATCATGTGATCAATCTGAGTGATTGCAGCCAGCTTTGAGTCATGCTTGCTGAGAATCTCCTAATGAACATGTAAATTAAGTACACCTGTTTTTATTTGAATTGTGATGGAATGTTAATACACTGTTTATAAAAATATCCAATTAAAATAAAAAGAAAGATGAAGACAGATTGATAGAGTTATGTTTTAGAAATATGCATTTCAAGAGCTATAAAACTACCAGTGAACATTAGTATATATTTTGCAGTAATAGTGGTTATCAGAAAGGGAACAGAAGGGTTTAAAAACTTAAGTCACAGGCACACAAAGGTTATTTATTTTTAGTAGAAACCTACTGAATAACTATGAAATATTCAATATTCATCCTAAAACCGTAAAACTTAATATATTCGAGACATATGCGCACAGTTTAGCCTCATATATAAAAGGCTCAAGTTGAAGTTTTGATAATGGGCTTTTAGTCTGAAGAACCATCTAAAACTTTTCTGTTTATAGATACATTATCTGATAAATGCAAGGACAATGAGCATATGCACTGTGGTATGTGCATTTACAAGCACTCTGTTAACATGAATATTTTTCCACAGTTCTCCTAGCAAGTGTTTTTGTGTACTGACTGACAAAGCACCTATTGGTTCGCATGACACACTTCATAATCAGCGTATGGAATTACTTATTATAGAAGTGATTTACACTGTATTTTTTGTTTTGTTTATACATTATAAGGCCAATTAGCAAGCTTCCACTTGCCTGGAACATTGAAAAGTAAAACTAAATTCTGTCTTAACCTAGTTCTAAAAGATTAACATTTTAGGCCTGATCCAAAGCCCTTTGAGGTCAATGGAGATATTTCCATTGACTTCAATAAGATCTGGATCCAGCCCTTTATGTGTTACAAACTTACTTATTTTGGGAATAAATATTGTTAGGGCCCTACCAACTTCACAGACATGCAAATGTGTCAAGGACAAAATCTGGTGTTCTCCTGTGAAATCTGGGCTTGTGTGTTTTTACCCTTTATTATACCTATTTCACAGGGGGAGACCAGTATTTCTCAAACTGGGGATCTTAATCCGAAAGAGAGATGCTGGGGGGGGCGGAAAAAAAAAATCACAAGATTATTTTAGAATGGTCCCGGTATTCAACACCCGTACTCCTGCCCTGCCTCCAGAGCTGAGGAACTAGGGAGTGGTAGTTGTAATGTTGATCGTGTGCCTAGCTCTGATGGCAGCATCCCACCACAGCAGTGCAGAAGTAATGGTGGTAATACCGCTGCCTTCAGAACTGGGTGGCCAGAGAATGGCAGCCGCTGACTAAGGCCTAGCTCTGCAGGCAGCACTACAGAAGTAAAGGTGGCAATATCATAAGAGGCAATACTAACTTCTGTGCTGCTGCAGTTGGCAGTTCTGCCTTCAGAGATGGATTCCAGGCCAGCAGCCTCATCTCTTCAGCTTCCCAGCTCCGACAGCAATGCTGTTACCAGCAGCTGCACAGAAGTAAAAGTAGCAATACAACAACCCTAATTACAATAAATTTTTGACACCCCTCCCCAACTCATTTTTGGGTCAGGACACCCACAAACACTGCAAGCTTTCAGATTTAAATATCTGAAATAATTAAAATTTGCCATTTTGAAAATCCCATGACTGTGAAATTGACCAAAATGGACCATGAATTTGGTAGAGCCCTAAATATAGTTGAGTGCTTAGTGACAGTAACTATCTGAGACAATTGAAAAAGATTGATAGAAAAGTGTACTTGTTTTTTGAAAGTACTTCGATTGTTTGATTTTATGGTCGTGATCTCTAATGATAAAAGTAGTACTATTACCAAACAAGCAAAAGTATTTGAACAATTTAAATCCTATTCAGTGCCAAATGGCATTAATAGTGTGTCTAATCTCAGACACAAATAGCTCACTATATTTATCTCTATAAAAGTATCGATGCTTAAAGGAAAAAAAATGTGTTTCTATGACTCGTATGTAAAATTTGATAAATACTGTGCACATTTCTTAATAGAAAAACAAAGTATCTTTTTAACATACACAACAACACAAAACACACTTGACAGTCCAGACAAGAAATTAGTTTCCTGATTCTTTCTGGGCAAACAGTGTCTGAACAGTCAGAGGGAAACAGTCCAACTGAACTAAGATATACATCTTATCAGAGCCCCTCACTACAGTCCTGATTTTCCTTGAGTTGGGGGATTATCATTTGCTGTACTTGTTATGTGTGCAATGGAAAGCAGAGGCAAAGCTAAAAAAAACCCCCACCTTTAACAATTCAAAAATATCATTGCACAAAGGCCCAAAAAATCAAAAGCTGTTAGAAAGTTAAGGGTAGGGGACAGAAAAGATGAATGGTCAAGTGCAACTTGTTATCAAAGTGATTAGAGAACTGTATTCAGTCTTATGGAATTGTCAATTTATTTTCCCCATTATTTTATGCAATAATTGAACGATTCCCACCAATTGCAATGAATGAGAGAAATCATAGCATAGGCTTCTCCCCCCCAGACCAGCCCCGGGGAGAAGCCAGCAGCCACCCCCCCACGCCCAGCACTGAGCAGCAGATTCTCCCCAAACTTACACAATTTACTTTTTGAGTACTGAATTAATTTTCTGAGAATTTTAGGAAAGTCCATTAGGATTAGTATTAGTTAGCAATGTCTATACTGAGAGACAAGATCAAATTTATTAAGGTCAACTATTTAGCACCATTATTTTGTAAAGTCACAGGCTCATGTACTCACTGTGTGCAAACATTCGATGTGGTTCCAAGTAGCGCATCTCCAGTAGGGTTGCTACTGTCAACTTAGAGAGCGATGCACTGTGGGAAGCTATCCCACAACACGTGGGTCCCTTCGTGTTCTGGGTTAGGCTCCCAATGCATACTGGGACAAAAATTGTGCAACAGGTGGTTCTGGGTATGTCAAGTGCATTATGTGATGCTGACATTTCCTTCCTCCCCCCTGCTTGAGAGCATCAGCAAACAGTCTTTTCGCGCCCTTTTCTCCCTTGGTTATCTGTGCAGCCTGAGCATGGATCCTATGTGGATCCTGTTGACCATCAAAGCATTATGCTAGTGATATTGATCATAGTGCACCTAATGCTGGAGTATGTCTAGCGCATATCCAGGGGTCACCTGAAGGAGGACAAATCTTGGGAGGCCATGAACACACTCTTCTTGAAGCACTGAAGTTGAACGAATGGCAAATGCCGCTGGCATTCAATCCTCTGGACACAGTGGAACATCAGTTCTGGTGCTGTGGGACCAGCACAGACTGGTGAGACTACATTGTTATGTGGGTATGGCGTGATCAGGGGTGGCTGCAAAACTTCCATATCCACCAAGCCACTTTCATGGAAGCTTGTAAATTGCCTTCCCCTGCCCTCAAGTGCAAGAATATCAGAATGAGACCCACCCTGACAGTAAACAAGCACTGGTAATTGCCCGACAGCTGCTTGCAATGCCAGACAGCTACTAGTCAGCTGGGAATCAATTTGAAGTGAGCACATCTACATTGGGGGCTATTGTGATCCAAGTAGCCAAGGCAATCCATAGCCTTTTGCTACAAAGAGTAGTAACTCTGGGAAATATGAAGGATATAGTGGAGGGCTTTGCCACGCTGGGGTTCCATAACTGTGTTGGGGTGACAGACATCACCATCTTGGCACCTGACCACTATTCCAAAGAGTACATAAACCACAAGGAGTACTTCTCGATGGTGCTGCAGAGGCTGGTGGATTACAAGGGCCATTTCACTGACATCAGAGTGGAATGGTAGGAAAAGGTGCATGACATGCACATCTTTAGGAACACCTGCCTCTTCAGCAAGCTGGGGTTGGAACTTTTTTCCCCAGTCCAGAATACTGCCATTCAAGACATTGAAATGCCTATAGTGATCCTTGGCAACCCAGACTACCCTTTGCTCCCATGGGACATGAAGCCATACACGGGCTTCCTGGACCACGGCAAGGAGCAGTTCAAGCACAGAATGGGGGCAGAATGTGCTTTTGGAAGTTTAAAGGGAAGGTTCTTGCAGTCTAATTCCTTGGTTAGATTTCAGCGAACGCAACACTTCAATTGTGGTGGCAATGTGCTGTGTGCTCCAAAACATTTGAGAGAGTAAGCGAGAAAGATATCTGACAGGGAGGGGGCCAAGGTAGGGCAGCCAGACTCCTTATTGACATGGTGAGCACACAAGGGTCAGTGCAAATCAGAGCAACTTTGAAAGACAGTTTTATGAATAGCCAGTTTTGAGAGTCAGGCATGTTACTCTCAATAAGGTGCCCCTGCACTGTGTGCTTAACTGTAGCCCCCACCCCTTTTAACACAACCAATAAAGAGACTGTTGCTCAGAAATCATGCATTTTTATTTAAGGAACACAGCAGAGGCTCAAGGGGATGCTTGTGCATGTAGGTGTCCTGGAAAGCCACCATGCAGTTCATCACATACACCATGGATAACAAGATTTTCCTGGTGCTTCATTTCCAGGTCCCTGCACTCTCCTTTACTCATGCTCTGCTTGTATCTCTTCCAGGAGCATATTCCAACACTTGTTTAAGCGCTCACTAAGTATGTGGATTGCATTTGCTCCTTGAACAGTTCATCCCTAGTCCATTTTTGCCTGCAGATTTGTGCCAGCTGGACAGCTGGCGTGGTTGGGGGAGTGTGCCCCAGGCTCACCTGCTGTTCCCACTGTAACAAAAAGTGAAGGGTAGACATTACAGGAGATGCATTGTAGAGTGTAAAACCTAATCTGTTAGAATAAAAGAAAGGTTGGTCTAAAGACAATAGGGAGATTATGTACAAGGCCACAGTTATGCTTTTAAACAGACACTATGCAGCAGATGCACCTTAAAGTTGTTACAGGAGCAGCTAGACACAGTTCGGCAGCAGGCATGGTAAGGGACAGGCCAGGGCACCAGCCTATGAGTGGGAGTGGTGAGGGGTAGAGCAGGAGCTCAAACCATACTTCATCAGGGGTGAGCAAATGGAGGGTTACTTAAAAGGAATCCAATGGACTGGCTAAGGAAGCTAGTCGGGCCCCCCAAAAGGATGGCATGCATCTGCTCATAGAAATGGCATGTTAGCGGTGATTATGCAGACTGTACTCTTGTCTTTTGGTATTACTGCCTCAGCTCCTTTATTTTCACTCAGCACTGCTTGGCATCCCTGGCATATCCTTTCTCCTCCATGCCCTTTGCAATCTTGGCATAGATATGAGCGTTTCTTTTGCTGGTTCGTAGTTCTGCGTGAACAGATTCCTCTCCCCAGGCAGCAATGGGAACTCATGGTCAGGTGTGTTGCCTGTTATGAGGTCTGCCTGCCACAATGGCCACATAGGAAATTAAATTAAAATTCTTAGGGCTTTCCTGCCCACCCGGAGAGCAGTAGAGTTCAAAGTTATGGCCAGAGCAGTCATTGCAGGGCACTGTAGAACACCTCCCAGAGGCCAAGAACACTGACTTGCACAGCACTGTGCCTGCACTACTAAAAAGTCGACCATGCAAGGTTAGTACTCATGAAAGCAGGAGTACAGCAATCGACTTCAATGGCCATAAAAGTCTATGGAACAGGCATGGTGGTATGGACTCATTATTTAGAAAAATCAACCCAATGTGGCTAAGATAGACCTAAACTCCCAGTGTAGACCAGCTCTTAAAAACTGGGCCCTATAACAAATCAACATCTGTATTTTTTCTTTATTTTGAATTATTTTAGCAGAAGACAGGCACCTCAAAATGTCTGTAATTAAAATGAATGTTATATTTGAAGAAATTGTGTTGAAATTAAATTAAATTAAATTAACAATTGTCCTTATAATGGTTACATAGGCTACAGTCAAACTCAAGTCAGCAGCTCAGGTAACTTAGTTGCATTGGTTCCTCAGGTGTAATTTCAGATTTACTGTAACAGAAACACTCAAGTACATGAGTGCATACATGTGAGGTACATGAAAGCTATATAGGAAAGCTGACATGTTTAAGATAGATAAAATCTATCAAGATTTGGTCTTCTAAACTTTTTAGAATGCAAACCTCTTACACCTAATATGTAATATATTCAGAAAAATTTATTAAATTTTGGAATGCTTTTTTGTAAGTTATAAGTACAAGTACACTGTCTCCTTACTGAGCAAGGGGATTGACTCTTAAAAGGAAAAAAAAAAAAAGGACAACAGCCCTCCATGGGTAAATGTAACAAAAACATTATTGAATTCTTAAAGTAGTATGAAGTTCACTATTTCTGAATCTGATCGTGTTCATTCTTTAGAGCTTTCTTGACTAATCAGAACTTCCAAAGCTCTTGTCTATATTACTGCAGCTTCAGGTTTTGGGAGATTACCCATTGTGATTTAAAGATGGCTAATCTGCACTAACTACTAGTCGCCAGGTTTCAAAATCTTAAGTTTTTCAGAACTTGGGACCCAAAACAAGCCCACAGCACAACCTAAGGGCTGGATATTAGGAAACCCAGAAGTTAGAAACCTTTTCACACAGTGCAGAGACAGACAAACCCCACCATCACTTCCTCCTCCTCCTGTCAGCTATTACAGTACTGCTACTATAAAGACAATTCAAACTAGCAGATATTACATTAAATCCAACTGAAGGATACACTAGCACAGAAAGATCTAAAGGCAAAATATCATAGTTGTGACTGTGTATTTGATGCACACAGAAAATAGTCTTGAAAGCCCCCAGATATCACAGAGTTGCCTGGGTTTTTAGCTAAGATTGCAGTCCAAACTCCATTTTATAGTTCCTTGGATTGGAAGAATAATAATGTAGTGATTTAACCACTGCATGTCCAGAATGGACAAATTCCTGACTTTTTAGGGGTACGATAACAAATGAAGTTAAGATTTTCTCCGCTGAGGAAACTGGGATAATTTCTTAAATATCTTGCAAATGCTTCAACATGACTCAGAATCCTTTCTAAATACAAAAGAACCATTTAAACTGTAGACTCGTTCGGAAGGTCCGAAAAATAAGAGCCATAGGATATTACAAAGCAGGCCTAGTAGTTGGAAGTGAAGAGACTTCAGTGATCATGAAATAAGAATCCTGAGATGCATCTCTGAAACACTGTTTTCTCAGAAAGGACAGGATTTAATTTCTCAAATGTCATGCTTGTTTACGTAAGAAAACAGGATCTGATTCAGTAAGCGTACCTGCTTGATTCACTACCGAAGAGCAAGATTACTAAAAGTAATATCAGGCCTATTGCAAGGCCTGAACTTTCTGTTCAGCTGATGGGACATTTTCAGCAACGTCATTCATAACTTTATGAAGTCTCCCTAAAAAGATGCCCCTCACTATACAGAAAGGACGTAAGTTTGAATTAAGCAGTGCTTTAGTATGTTGTCTAAAAGCAAAGCCAGAAAGACTCTTCTTGACAACACAAGGAAATCCATAATCAAGGGACAAAATCCACATTCTTAGCTTGTATCATATAGGTAAGATCAAGCTAAACTATAGCAAAATTAGCAATCTGTAGAGAGACGAAGAAGCAGCTGTCTCAGGAGAAGCCAAGAGCTCTCCCTTCTACCATTTCATTAAGTATGTAGGCTATTGTAGAAAGAATGAACTGAGATGATTAGATGAGTTGCCATAAACCCGATTTCATTAACTCTCTCAAGTCGATTCTGGGGGCTGACTTTTACTTCAACTAGATCCAAACAGCCAACAACAACTATGCTGAGGACCAGCATTTCACAATTTTGAGAACTTATGAAGCCTGGCAGAATTAGCAGGTAAGGCAAAGTTAACGCTATGAGCATATCAGAAAGATATTTCTCTGGCACAGATAGATTGTATTCTCAGGTTTTTCTTCCTCTACCATAAGAGAAAGTTCCCCTCTGGCCATGGATAAGTAGCAGGTTTAATTCTAAGCATTTTAGTAACAATTTCAGAACAAACAGGAAATTCATCAAGCAGAAGTCATAAAGTCCTTCAGTACCTCTTAAGACTTGGAAGACTCAACACTGTTGTCACCATCATCATCTACCAGGTTCTCTCAGAGGATAAGAGAAAGGAAGGCACTTATCACTGGATGATTAACTCTTCATAGTTATCACCAATGAGATTTTCCTTATCAGAGTTTGGCGAAGCTGAAATTGAAGTCATGCCCTTGGGAGGCGAGTACAACAAAAATAGTGCCTTCCTTTGTAGTAGAAGCTGGTTTCCTTGTTTTAATGAAAAGCTGAGTGACAGGTCTTGTCTGTACCTCACTTCCACAACTGAATTATCTACAATGAAAACTAAATTGAGTAGAAAGAACAGAGGTGCATTGTGTCCCTTCTGGAAATGAGAAATAGACAGAGCAGAATTTCCTACCTCTTCTGTAGGTTTCTTGGCTGCCAAGACAGGACTGTCAGAACTCCTGGCTGATCTTGAGGTCTAAGGTCCTGGAACAGCAGGAAGTTCCAAGTCAGTGTCACCTGATGGTTTGAAGTCCTCAGAGCAACAGAGGCAAATAGACCTAGCAGCTGTGGGTTGAAGAGGTACTCTGCAAGTTAGAAATTTCTTGTCCTCTTTTCTCATTTTATTTGTTGACTCAGAGTAACCAATTTTTCAGTCAAGACAGAGAAAGTATGCTTTTATGTTCTACTCGAAGAAAAAGCTGGAGAATTTAGGAGACAGTGTGTGACCAAGAATCCGTGAGGCCAAACTTTTTTGGAGCAATTTGATTGATTCCCTGTGTCACCTGTATGACAAGAATGACTGACAAATGTTTCACACTGGTGTAGCAGAGACCTCAGAATGGAATAGTATTTTAATATTTAAGATCTCGAGCATATTTTCTTACTCTTTTGTAGAACATTGACATGATTAGTTTCATGCTCATTAAATGGGAAGGAAGGCACATAAAACTTTGTGGAAACAATGTTAAAAAAATCCACTACCTTTCTTACCTCAAATCCCATCTCCTCCAAAACTATTTGTAAAGTACTCTGAACTGGAAACTAGCAATAATCTCTCCGTGTTAGGAAGAATGACAAGAGTTAGATCCTCATACCAATTCAATCATGCATCCTCCAATTCCCAACAGCCTTAATTCTGCTGCTGACTATATTGCATTTCAACCTAAGAAATCCTGTTGTCTTAAATTTAACAAAGTTTTGTTCATCTCAGAACTGAAGAGTAAACGTTTCTATCACTTCTCAATTAGAACAGAAATCTGATGTTGAGAAAGTAACGCTGGCTACAGCTCAATTACTGCTGCCAAGATTTGGAGGTCAAGCATAATCATTAAGAGCAGATTGTTACTGAGTAGTAGAACAGTTTATTTATTTGTATCATCATGTTTTTTAAACATCCTGTATTTTCTTTGAATGGGTTACTGAAACTCACACAGTGGATATAAATGCAGCCACAACAATACAAAAGAACTTTGTGGTTAGTGTTCATTAGTATGGTGCTTTTACGCGAATGTCTGTAATCCTGCTTAGATCACTTTATACAGAGAAGAATGCTTGCTCAATTCCCCACAGTTCCTAGCAGCTGGGAAGAGGGTGATTCCCTGTGGCTCCTGGCAGCCACGACTGTGTTCTCCCATTTCTCCCCCTCCCTCCGCTGGGACAGGAGACTCGCGAATACACGGAACAGCGATTCCACGAATTGTGAGGGTCTCCTGTGATGGCACATAAATAACTGGTGGAATATTCAGTATTCCAATCCACTGACATGATAGTTTGAAATAGTTTTGCATACAGGACATTCCAAGTAATTCTTCATCCCACAATTTAAGAACAGATTTTTTAATAATTTTATTTGACAAAAAAAGTCCTCTAGGCCAAGGCATTTTTTCTGATTTGTTCTACTAATGACACCACCTTCAATTAAGACTGAGGTGCATATTCTCAAGTGTCTGCATGATTATTCTATACAGAGTGCATTGAAGTTCACCATACCATTTCTTCCCTGACGTGTATGTAGGGTGCCTCGCACACAATATTTTATTATTCAGCAAACTTAAATAAACAATAATACATGAGATTTAGTGAAATACAATAGAAGGGAGTTACTCCAGCTACAGTTTTGAAGGAAATGAAGTAAATGAGTTTCAGTTACTGTCAAAATCCTCAACTGACTCAATTCAAGATTACCCATATTTTTATGTTATATGAATCCATGAGGAAAACTGCCATAACTCAAAAGTTTAAGACACACTCTTAAAATTAACACCTGCTCTCCACCAAGATAAACAGAAAAATATAAAGTGTCAAAAATCAAATAGCATTTCATCTTTTGTCTAACATACTTAATAAAATTTTGAGTCACATTTTAAAAGTTAAACATGCCCAATATATCTGCACATACCTAATTTATGTGCAGAATCCATACATACACACATGCCAATTACCCAACTAGCTAGTTATATGCATACACAAATACCTGATTTGGACATGTTTATTCAGTATGTCTATGGATATTTTAATTACGCGCAAACTGAATGTAACAGCATATTTTAGTTTTAAAGAACTGTTTAATACAAAATTATTGCCAGCCAGTATGTATAGTATTATAAGCAGATGAATAATCCGCTCTCCATCAAGTAATCCTTAGAAAGTAAACAAGTTTTATTCATTAAACTTTCTATCACATTTCCAAATGACCTACTGGGATTCCCCCATGGATGAACTAACTATTCTACTGGAACAGCACTTTTAGTAGCTCACTCAGTTTTAAAATGTGGAAAAAAAAAATGTTGATTTGTAAGTGTGCATGTTAGACTAATAACCCATGCTGGGAATTTATTCAGTCACACTTCACTCAGAAAAAGTAATTTACTATGATATTTTAGATTGTTTATTATGAAAAGGCAAAAATTGATGTACAAACAAACAAAAATATACAGTAGAATCTCTCCAATTCACAGAAATGGCTGGGATGGGATCCTTTGTGAATTTGGAAGTAATTATAACAAAGGATAAATGTATGACAAAATGTATTTTGATAATTAAATAGATATACTTTAATTATAATAATTCATAAGAATTGTGTACAATATTAGCAAACATTGAATAATCAATTTTGTATTATTAAATTGCCTTCATTTTTACAAGTCTTTGCTATTTAGCTGTTAAATCTCCATAGCAAAGTGGAGACAGATCACTGAATTGTGTACAATTTAGTGAAGTCTAAATCCATGAGATTCTATTGCATTACTAAATGTTAAACACAATTTTCGAAGTCTACAGTACCTTTTATTTGCTGGATACCTATAAATAGGATGAGAATAAAATATACTGACTGATGACAAGATATTTTCCAGATATTTGAAATTGAATTTAAAATAAGATTTGTATTCACTCTTACAAATGTATTTTTAAGAACCCGCACTTTTCAGTTCCTGTCCTAAACCACACCATATTATTGTTCGTCACTTAAAAAGGTATTGTGTTTAATCCCAGAGGAATACAATTTTTCTAGTATTAAAATCATCTCACTATTCAATTTATATTCAAGTGTGCTAAACTGGTAAAGTACCCAGGATAGAAATGAAAAGCCAAGTTTTGACTTCTGATCCAGATACTGGTTTCTGTCTAAAAACAACACTGTTCCCATATGTGAATAAGGACAGAATTTCCTTATATTTCACTTAAAGTGAAACACATCAGTTCATTTTGAATAGGAGAAACACTCTTAACACCTTAATTTAAATACAACAATCAATCACAAGCCAATTTAATGCATTTTACTATTATTTCATATATTACTTTCTGTATTGTGATCGGCTAGGTCTATTTCGAATATTGTTCTAAGTCTCATTCATTTGCTGTTCAAAACAGCTGGTGTTTGAAAGGGACTTTTTTCTTTAAAAATACCTTAATAAATATTCCCCCTCCCACGCAAACACATTAACAGAATAAAATGTTCCCTCTCTGCCTCCCCACAATTTGGACCATAACATTATTACAATAATCTGCAAGTCTGTAATTTATTTATACATAAATACAAAAATAAATCAATAAAAGCAGCATCTTAAGTCTTAAAATTGCACAGCTCACTTAGTTCACTAATTATTCAGTGCTCTATAGGGAATGATTTATACAGAGTATTTCTAAGTAACAGACCAATAACAATCATGGGAACACTTGTCATTTCTTCAGACATTTCAGCGGATGTGAAGCCACAAACACAACTGGAGACCCATACAATCTCTTAGAGTATTTAGTTATATTATGAGACAGTATCTTTGTAACCATAGTAATTTCTTCCATGAGGAATAATAATAGAGATGTAGCCATGTGAGCCTGGTCTTGCTGAAACAAAAGACAGGACTATGCAGCACTTTAAAGACTAACAGGATGGTTTATTAGGTGATGAGCTATTGTAGAAGAAAATTGGCATGACCATATATACCAAAGGGCTACAATAAAAAAAAAAGTAAACACGTATAAAATTGACAAATCAGATTTTAGAACAGAAAGGGGGTGAAGGGGGGAGGTTAGTGTCTATGAGGTAATAATATTAGGGGTGATAATTGGGGAAGCTATCTTTGTAATGGGTAAGGTAGTTAGCATCTTTGTTAAGGCCCATTCGTAAAGTGTCAAATTTAAGCACTGAATGACAGTTCTGAGGTTTCCCTTTGTGTTAAAGTCTCTTTGGAGTAATATACATGTAGTGAGGTCGTTGAGACAATGCCCAGTCTGGTTGAAATGACAAGAAACTGTTTTTTCTTTGTGAAACTGTCTGATTTGTGGGCATTAATTCTTTGGCTAAGTGTCTGAGAAGTTTGTCCAATATATATAGCCGACGGACACTGTTGGCACATGATGGCATAAATTATATTTCTGGATGAACAGGAATATGTGTTCTTGATCTTGTAACTGTCGTGGTTAGGTCCAATGATGGTGTCAGCAGAGTAAATATGTGGACAAAGCTGGCAACGGGCTTTGTTGCAAGGGAAACTTCCAGGGTTGGTATTAGTGTGGTATGTCCTGTGGTTGTTGGTAAGAATCATTCTGAGGTTCGGTGGTTGTCTATAGGAGACTATGGGTCTGTCTCCCAGAGCCTCTCAGAGTGTAGTATCCTGTTCCAGTATAGGTTGTAGGTTATTGATAATGCGTTGGACGGGTTTCAGTTGGGGGCCATAGGTGATGACAAGTGGTGTTCTATTGTTGGTTGTCTTGAAGTAGATGGTTTCTGGGTATTCGTCTGGCTCTTTCAATTTGTTGTTTTATTTCCCCGGGTGGGTAATTGAGGTTTACAAAGGCTTGGTAGAGATCCTGAAGTTTCTGGTCTCTGTCAGGGGGATTAGAGCAGATGCGGTTTTATCTAAGGGCTTGGCTATAGACAACGGATCGCATGGTGTGTTCTGGTGTGTCCAGAACACACCATATGATCCATCGTCTATAGCCAAGCTTCTCAGACACTTAGCCAAAGAATTAATGCCCACAAATCAGACAGTCTCACAAAGAAAAAACAGTTTCTTGTCATTTCAACCAGACTGGGCATTGTCTCAAGGACCTCACTACATGTATATTACTCCAAAGAGACTTTAACACAAAGGGAAACCTCAGAACTGTCATTCAGTGCTTAAATTTGACACTTTACGAATGGGCCTTAACAAAGATGCTAACTACCTTACCCATTACAAAGATAGCTTACCCAATTATCACCCCTAACATCATTACCTCATAGACACTAACCTCCCCCCCTCACCTCCTTTCTGTTGTAAAATCTGATTTGTCAATTTTATATGTGTTTACTTTTTTTTATTGTATCCCTTTGGTATATATGGTCATGCCAATTTTCTTCCACAATTTGATATGAGGAAGTGGGTCTGGCCCACAAAAGCTCATCACCTAATAAACCATCCTGTTAGTCTTTAAAGTGCTGCATAGTCCTGTCTTTTGTTTCTTCCATGAGGTAAGACATCCCTATTTTTCCTGGTTTTAATTGTATCTGCAAAAATTCTTAATATCTGCTGTCAGCAAGCGTTTTAGCACATAACATCGCCTCAGCAGTGATGCCTAAGACCGTGCACAGATTATATTTGTACTGTGTGCATATTTGGGATGTGAATAAAGTCTGAATTTGACTATGCCAAAATGTTGAGGCACAAATTCTACTTTTCCTTCCTACAGAGGAGGAAAGAAACTAAAATGTGGCAGATGATCTTGCTTCCCAACTTGAGTTCCATCCAGACATCTATCTAATGCTATAAGATTTACATGACACTGCTCAGATCCTTAACTCAAATAAGTTTTGTTTTTCTTCATTTAAATCATTATTCTCAAGTGGGGGTGGGAATGAGGGGTTCAGTATGCAGGCTGCCTGGGAGAGAGAGAGAGAGAGAGAGAGAACCACCCCAGCCTTATACTGTGGCAACTTGGGGCCAGGTGAGAAGCACCTGTCCACGACCACTGCAGCGGGCTCAGCCAGCGAAGGAGTGCATGTCCCCCAGCTGGTGGACAGACAGATACACAGACAGACACACAAACTCTCTGAAATATATAGTAAATAGCTGTCCCTTTCTTCACCCCTGCTGGCCCAGTGGGGTTATAGCTGTCCAAGTCCCCATCTCTGGCCCCTTGCTGATCCTTTGCGGTCATTCTGCAATATACTGTAACTCCTTTCTGCCAGATCCCTCCTTTTCCATTTTATGAGAAAATCAAATACCACGCATATCCCATTGTCCTGGCACAATCAGTCTCTGACCTTGCTTTAAGTTATGGGAATCTGCATACCAAATTTGGGGGTCCTAACTCTTATTGTTTAGGACAAGTTATTGAACCAACCGACTCACATACTAAGGATGTTAAAATGCGGTTAATTGACTAGTCAATGGAATTTCCATTGACTAGTCGATAGGCACTTCCGCATTCCTCGTTTGAAATGTATAAGAGCTCCTGCTGTGGAGAGTCAGCTGTGCGGCCACCTCTGCGTGATTCAAAGGGGCATCTACTGTGGACCCTGGGCTCCCCGCAGCACTTCTCCAGAACCGAGGATCAGCTGGGGAGTCATTTTAAAGAGGCAGCCCACCGCACAGCTGCTCCACGGATCAGCTGTGCAGCGGCCACATTGGGGTTTCAAAGTGGCAGTGCCACCACTTTGAAGTACCTCTTCCTGGTCCTTTTTGCTGCCTCTATCTCAGAGGCAGCAAGGGGGGGCGGGAGGGGGAGATATCCACTAGTCAAAAGACTATCCAATAAGCAAATGCTTATTGGATAGTCAACTGGTCTTTAACATCCCTATCACAGATTAATGCACAGACACACATTTCTAAAATATATAGTACTAGCAGATGTATCCAGCATTACTCTAGTCTAACTGAAGTAATTTTGGGTTTTTTTTAAATAAATGAAAAATGCATGTGCTTTATCTGAATAATTGCATTTTTGTAAATGAAGGAAAATAAAGACTAGAGTGAGGATTTGGTGTAAGAAAAGACTTAGGGCAGAGGGTTGGGAGGTGTGTGGGGGAAGCTGTGGCAGCATTCCCTGACCAGTGGCTCTTCCCAAGGTGCTGGGGCTGCACTCCCCGGAGGGTGGCTACTCCCAGGGTTGGGGGGGGGGGGGGGGGGGGGGGGGGGGGGGGGGGGGGGAGAGGAATCCAGGAATTTGTACTTCTTGGGTGGGGATTGGGTGCTGCGGGTCTGTCGGGGGGTGTCAGCCCCCAGCCTGCAGCTTCCCTCCCCAGGCCTGCAGCTGCTTGGGGTGGGGAGGGGGGCTTGCTTGTGGCAGTGGCCATCCTGTCCTGCAGCCTGGGGGGGAGGCAGCACTTTTTTGTGTTGTCTCCAATGGCCCCTCTGCAGCCTGTCAGGAAAGGCTAGGCTTCAAGGGTTGCCCCCCTCCAGCTGCCTGCCTCCAGCAGTCCCCCTTCCCTGTGGCCTTCAGGCTGTCAAAGGGTAGGTGAAGCTCTTGGAGTTGCCCTAGTCTCCAGCTGTTCTTCCCAACCATGTCCCACAAGCTGTCTGGGAAGGGGCCAGGCTCTGGGGGCTGGCTCCTATTCCAGCTGGTTCCCCCTTCAGGGAGGCTCTGGGTTTGGGGGAAGAGAGACTCATTACCTGCTCTGGAGGCAGGGAAGATGGCAAAGACCCAGCCCTATTGGCCATTCTTTGTGCTGCAGTTGTCCCCAGAGGCCACTCGCAGTATTGCATCATTTTTCTCTCTGCCCCTCCCTTTCACATTACCCCACTCTCTATCCCCTCCCTCTCCATTCTTGGCACTGCCCATTTTCCAGACACAACCAAACCCTGACTTTGATTTAAGTTTAAAAGTAAGAGGAAGCTGCATACCAAATTGATGGTCCTAGCTCTTACAGTTAAGGAGGAGTTCCTGAACAAACAGATAAATGGACACACAGACAGATGCACTCTAAAATATATAAGATTCAGAGTTCCTCTCCCACATCAAGTTCCTATCAAGTGACCTATTTTAGCTTCCTCCTTTCTGTCTTATAAAGCAGAATACAACACCTGTAACCATTGACTGTTGTTGTATTCTACATTAAATTAATTCACATAATGTATTTTTTTCTGAAAATTTAGAAGTGACTTGAGACAAACACACACCACTTGTTCCATACTGAGTTTACTCATGCATGGTGGTCAGCTTACAAGTTAAAATCTATTCCAAGGTATTAGAACTATAAATTCCATGTTATTTAAAAAAAAAAAAAAAATCAAGCTGGCATTTTCCAACTGCTTCACTAGTACTACCAAACTGGAAAAAATGTACCCTATTAATGTTAAAAATGGTAAGTAAAAAAAGTGGTAAGTTCATTTTTGTAATTAATGCTGCATTTTTGTGGCAGTATGGCATTGATTTGTAAAAGTGCTTGGGTTCTAAACAGTAATAAAAGAAGATTCTGCTTGCCAGATTCTGTCCTCAAATTACATTATCCATCATCATTGTACATTTAACCTGTGTTTCACTTTGTGGATTCCTGTCTACTACAAGACACACTGATACATCTTTAAATCCAAGGTGGTAAAAAAATAGAAATAACACTATTTACAAGGCACAATCAATATAAACGCATTTTTTCAAGGGTTCTTTTGCTAAAATCTGGCTAATATAGAAAGATAAAACATACTAAAACTCACACATATGTTGAGAGAATTTAGCTAGAGTTCCATACCAGAAGTTTTAGCCTCAACCACCCAAGGGTTGACTTTCTTCATTCTGAAGTTTTGTCTCAAGAAACCTGGTCACTCTTCCCTTCCCAGAAGCAGATGTAAAAGTTCATAATGCCCATTTCAGAATAACCTCATACGGTTAATTCAATCACAATAGCTTTTAGGATTTCTAAAGTTGCCTTAAAATAATCATGCTCCACAAGTGTCTTTGAACATGGATGAGGCACATCCTACCATCCATGAAGCAAATGAGACCTACAGACACTGAGTCTTAGTCTACCTCTGGTTTACTGTGGTAGCCTTGTTTGTTTGGTTACAAATTTCATGTCAACCTCTATCCTCATGTCACAAAAAGGCCAAGAAAAGTGGTTCACCTTCCACTCTATGTAACTGTTTGCTGGGACGTTAAGAGTTTACCCTTTCCTACACACAAAGAAAGTTCAAATCCCTATAATTCTTATTTCAAGAGAACATGTCAGGCAAGAGTCCTCATCTCTCAAGATTGTCGTCTTTTCCTCAATTTAAGATGCTAACTAATCAATGATGGCCATATCACAGGCATAGTTTGCACATCATTTTCTGCTAAGGTGAGCAGTCAGATGTTGCCATATGTAGCACTGAACTCATTTACCCTAACATTAGCTACATGCTAGTCAAACTGTCCATGCATATTGTGCTTTATCTAGACTAGGATAAAATATTTTTTTAAGATGAGCTAAAACATCTTAAATAACATTTAAAAAAAATTTTCGTATAGACACATGAGGTTTTCTGCTGGGAGAATTCTGCATTCCTGTGCATGCTCAGAATTCATGGCCTCCACAGACTGATTTACCTCCACAGAAAGTGTTCTCTGTTGGAGAAGCACTGCTATTATGGCTTTTGCCCACCAGGAGTGCTGTGGTGCCTGAAGAGAGGGCTGCAAGCTCACCAGCCATAGCAGCAAGTGGCTGATAGTGAGGAGGAGGAGGAGACTGTATTCCTCCCAGTGCCCGGCCCTTGGGGCCAGGTGATGAGGCAGAGGTTACAGAGACAGACAGAGCGGGGCACATGGGGCTGCTGAGGAGGATCACAGATTGGGGGTGGGAGGGTAAACTGGGGTAAGGGGCTGAATGGATATGGAAGTGCACGGCCACAGGGGGACAGGGACACATGGGGAGGTAGTGCAGGTATACACGATGACAGGGAGAAATGTGCCTGACTGAATGGCAAAGACTAAGGATCAGCAAGAGACTGTATAGGTGAGGGTCCTCAACAATACCACCCCCCAAAAGAACCTATTCAACACTTCTACCCACACCCAACAACCCTCCTGGCCAGGCTCCTTCCCAGCAATTACTGTGCTCTCCATTATCTTCTCCATTCCCCTGACTCCCACCATGCTTCTTCACTGCTTCAGAAGGAAGCAGGAAATATAATTTATTTAAACTGCAATATAGAAATGTTACTTAAAGTTAAGTATTAATGTGCCTAGTAAATAATCTATTAATCAAAAATATTTTCTGGGAGGGTTTTTTGTGTGTCTGTACGGTTATAGATATATTTGTTACCAAGTATTTTGAAATAAATTACCAAAATATTTGAAACTGGCACAATTATATTGTGTTTTGACAAATAAAATATGCAGAATTCTGCAGAATTTTAAAATACTGTGTGCAGAATTTAATTTTTTGTCACAGAATTCGCCCAGAAGTACAAGCTGTATTTTAAACATGTTAACTGGAAGAGATGACCCAGTAGCTCACTCACTGATGACCCATGAATTTGCTTTGAGTAAGGATGTTAAAATGTGTTTATTTTTCTAAATGTGTAACAGCTGAAATTTTCAGATAAGAAATTGTCATGTCCCCCTTAAATATAAAAAAACACCATATAAAAGTAAAAGGTTATAAATCCTATACAATTTGTATTCCAATAATAAAATCTCTTGTCTCAAAGTTCTTAAATCAGAGTAATGCTGCTTATCAAAGGGGGGAGAATTAATGTTTTTCTAAAAATATAATAAGCTACAATATTTAATTAAAAACAGTGCTAAGTTATCAGAAACATAACATATGTTTAATACAAATATATCATATACCTTTAAACATAGCTGTTTTTTATAATAGCCATCCGTCACTATAAATGATTGTGAATTCTCTTTTTCTAGGTGAGACACCAAACAAAAAAGTTGACGAAAAGGCTAATAAACATACCTTGTATTTGGTCATGGTGCTAAAATGGTTGTTCCTGAAGAACACACAGAGTTCTCCTTCCTGAACTGCTGAAGTCAGCTCACATAACCCATGGTATGTCAACTGAGTGGCTGTGTTGTTCAGAAATTGTTCAGCTACGAATCCTATAGAAGTAATGAAGACTATTAACTGTGAGTCCATCATACATATCTAAATACATAGATAAAAAAATTAGATAGCAAAAATTAACTCCTGAAATGTCAAGAATAGTTTTTAGCTCTTCAAACTCTCCTAACACTTGCATATACTTGCAGTTGTATAGAGAACTGAATATGTGTCGATATACCATTGTGTTCTGAAAATAATACATTTTAACCTTGTTCTAACTGAAAGGTTTAATGGAAAATTCTAAGCTCTTGTGTTTTCTGTAGATCATTATCAGTAATGAACCACAGTCCTGATTAGACTCTCTGGCTTCCACAGTGCAAGCAACATAATGAGCCACTAACGATGCCTCCAAAAATTCAGCCCTGCCTGATTCAAGTATAGTTTATAGAACAAAAGAGGATTTTAATACATGTATATCTTTGTGAAATGCATGGTTTTTGGGGGCAGACTTGCTAGGCATCTGAGCAAGGTGGGGGTGGGGCAGCTCTGCGCTCCTGCAAGGAGCTGCCAGCCCTCAACACTACCAGGAGAGCACCGTGTTTCCTCACCCCCCAAAGGCAGCCCTCAGGTGGCAATTTAAGGACCTGGGGCTCTGGCCACCTCTGCTGCCACAAAAGCAGCAGAGCAAGCGGGAAACCCTAGGCCCTTTTGAATCTCCAGGCTGTGGAGCAACTGTCCCCTTTGACCCTGCCCCCTTGCCCAATCCTTCCTGTCAGTAGGCCTGTATACATTCACTCACCCATGTGCATGGCAGCCAGTTTTAACCAATGCTATTTTTCACATCCCTTCACCAGTAAAGGAAGGCTTCCTTATTACTGAGTCCAAATGCACAAACCACAGAAAGAACAGCTGATATTTTATAAATCTCAACAATAACGTACAATAGCTTTTCTTTATATTTCTAATCTAAAATCTAGAGATCTACCATGCAAAGAAGTACTATACCTAATAGTGATATTCCCCTTTACAACTTATATAAAGTTTCCATTTCTAGCCATCATATGTTGAGACACTGCAGACCAGAAATCTGTCACTGACCCATGACTGAATGTTGCCCATAAGAACTCAAGCTAATGAAATTAGCTTGCCCATGAGAACTCAAGCTAAGGAGAGAAAGATTTCTCCAGTTTTTACAATAGCAGAGCTTAGAGGTTTGCAAAGATTTGTAAATTCCACCCCTAGAGGAAATCCCAATGCAGATGATTTAATGGGCAAAAGTGCAGTTGAGGACATTTAATAGGCCTGATAAATGCAGTTTATCACATCGATGTCACCACCACATGACAGACTACATATACACTAGGGCCGACATACAAAATATTTAAAACATTAAATAAATATAATATCCAGATATACATTATATAACTTAATAAAATCATAGAATACTAGAACTGGAAGGTACCTCAAGAGATCATCATATTCAGTCCCCTGCCCTCACGGCAGGACCAAGCATCATTTATATCATATCTCTGACAAATGTTTATCTAATCTGCTCTTAAAAATCTCCAATGATGGGGATTCCACAACCTCCATAGGCAGTTTAGTCCAGCATTTAACCACCGTGACAAGTAAGAAGTTTTCCCTAATGTCCAACCTAAACCTCCCTTGCTGCAATTTTAGCCTGTTGCTTCTTGTCCCATCATCAGAGGCCAAGGGGAACAATTTTTCACCCTCCTTCTTGTATCATCCTTTTAGATACTTGAGAACTGCTATCATGTCTCCCCTCAGTCTTCTCTTTTCTAAGCTAAATAAGCCCAATTCCTTCAGTCTTCCCTCATAGCTCAAGTTTTCTATACTTTTAATCATTTTTGTTGCTCTTCTCCAGACCTTCTCCAATTTTTCCACATCTTTCTTGAAATGTGGTCCCCAGAACTGGACACAATACTCCAACTGAGACCCAATCAATGCATTACTTCTCATGTCTTGCTCACAACACTCCTGTTAATGCATCCCAGAATCACGTTTGCTTTTTTTGCAACACTGACGATGAACCATTAATAACTACTCTCCGAGAGCAGTTAGTTATGCACTCACCTTCATCACTTCCAGTAAGAAGAAAGAAGAAAAAAGTTACCATGGCAGCATTCACTCACCTTCGCTAACCAGTTCACTGTTGTCTGACTGTTTGCAGCAGATTATTTTCTCCACCAATTGATTGTAACTACAATTACCAACTGCCTTCACAATGTCAGCAATCTGCAAAAAAAATTCATTTATCTTTATGAAGAACAGAAAATCCATTGTTTGATCCTGTGTGCCTACTGGATTTGTTCCCAAGATAAAATACATCAAAAATGAATTGTCCACAAGAGGCAATTTATCTCTATCACACATGCATAACCCTCGATCAAAAAGTCTTAACCCAAGGATGTTGCACACATTTTGTGGAGAATGCAAAATTCCATTTTAATTATAAAGTATGAGCTCAGGTTTAATACTACAGACTGCCTTCAATACACAGTAGAATTCTCAGTTATATCAGTGGGAGATCTGCATGAAGATCTCATGTAGACTCAGCCCTTTAGGCAATACCCCAATTTTCAGTTAATTTTTTTGGTTATGTCATATTGATATTGACAGATTCAGCTTCATTTAGTGGCGAATATGCTGCTATTTTAATCTGATCATTTTTCCTTCTTTCTTTGTCATTCCCTTTTTTCTGCATCATGCCTTCATACTTTCCCGAGCCATTGTTGCATGAAGCCTGCAGACTCAAGCAGATGACACTGCATTAGTGGTACCTGGTACACCTCTGAAAGATTTTCAGCAGCTGTGAGGGTTACAAACTTTTTTTTTTTTTTTTAAACATAAAAACTTAGATCCCGCAGAACTAGTGCGACACATAGACCACATAAAATCAACCAATACATGCCCACTGAAGCCACATTTCTTTGCTGCTTTTTAGAATAGATTATAATGTGCTGTAAATCACTTCCATGTATGTTCCAGAGAATCCCAGTGTCAAAAATGAGATGGCTTCATCTAGTGTTCGTCCTTTTTTTTAAAAATACTCAAAAATTTAGCATAAAGTCAATTTGATTAAAGCCAAGTAAACTGAACAGGTAGATGTTAACTCTAACGAATATATTATATTCTAATTCCCTTAGAGTATGTCTACACTGCATTCCTCTTGAGAGAGGAATGCAAATGCAGCTGAGCAAAATCACAAATGAAGTGCGATTTGAATTTCCCGTGCTTCATTTGCATAATAGCGTCTGGCCACTATTTCAAAATACCCTATTTCGAAAAAAGAAACGCTGTCTAGATGCAGTTATTTTGAAAGAAAACCCTTCTTTCAAAATTACCCTTAAACCTCATTTTATAAGGAGTAAGGATAATTTCGAAAGAAGGATTTTCTTTTGAAATAACTGCGTCTAGACAGTTTCTTTTTTTGAAATAGGGTATTTCGAAATAGCGCCCAGTCGCGATTATGCAAATGAAGCGCAGGAAATTCAAGTCCACGCATTTGCAATTTCATTCATCTGCATTTGCATTCCTCTCTCGGAAGAGAAACGCAATGTAGACATACTGTACCCTTCGAGAAATACCTAAAGATACAGTTAGCTTTTTACATTACTTCTTAATGTAAGAAAATTCTTGCCCTGTTGGATCATCATGGAAAATTATTTCTAGAATTAACATTCCTTAATTAACACATCTTCCCCACCAAATTTCAAAATAACGACGAACAATGGCTCGGGAAAGATGCTGAAGTAGCTGAGACAGAAATTAATAAAATACCAACTTAAAATGTACATTCTTCAGACCAGGGATAATGTTTTCTTGCATTTCTAAATCATTTAGAACAATGGGGCTTCAGTCATAGCTGGTGCCCATGGGGACTAATCAAATAATAAATAAATATTAATGTCAGAAAGAAAAGCTTGCTTTGATCTGTGAAGGGTATGCTTGTTTCATTTTAAACAAAATGTGATTTAGAAGGTATGTATGCATAAAGAAGCATGCTGTGGCTCCCCACCCTAGGAACGTTCTAGAAAAGGCCACGGGGGGGGGGGAGGGGGGGAGGGGAGAGAGTGAGCTCAACATGTGGAGTGGAGCAGTATAAGCATGTGATGAACAAATCCATATATAGAAATGTTAAATATGATTGGCCAGAGGTTTGTGTTATGTAACTTATTATGTGCTGTAAAATAGCAAGGGGAGGGGCTCCTTGCTCGAGGGACTCTGGCTGATTTTTGTACCAGGGCTCTCCCTTTGTGCACACTGAATAAAGTCTTGTTGAATTGAATTGAGTTCAATTCAACTGAATGAAGTATCGAAGACCCTTGATTCTGCCCAGCATCTGACTCATTTGGTTATTATTAGGTACCACAAAATCCCAACACCTGGAAGCAAATAAGGAACCTGGAAAGTTTTGGAACACAATACGTACTTCTTCCATGGCCAAAATTACAACTGTTTACAACTGTTGTTTCTCCTGTTCTCCAAGCTTGTCACCTATAGAGTTCGCAAAGGGATGAAGTATAGATGCACAATGCCCATCAGAGAGATTGGTTGTGATCTATTGTGCTACAATTAGATGAAAATATTTTCTGGCCATAAAAATGGTCAGGCTTTAAAAAAAAAAAAAAATCACCAAACAAACGAAGAGCCTTAGTCACAAATATTAAGGAATACACCAATTACGTAGGCAGGCTACTGTAGCCATATCATAGAATCAGAACTGGAAGGAACCTTGAGAGGTCATCAAGTCCAGTCCCCTGCCCTCACAGCAGGACCAAGCACCATGTAAATCATCCCTGACAGATGTTTATCTAACCTGCTCTTAAAAAATCTCCAGTGATTGAGATTCCACAACCTCCATAGGCAATTTATTCCAGTGCTTAACCACCTTAATAGTTAGGAAGTTTTTCCTTATGTCCAACCTAAACATCCCTTGCACCAATTTAAATCTATTACTTCTTGTCCTACTATCAGATGTCAAAGAGAACAATTTTTCTCTCTCCTCCTTGTAACAACCTTTAAGGTACTTGAAAGCTGTTATGTCCCCTCTTAGTCTTTTCTTTTGAATACTAAACATACCCAACTCTTTCAGTCTTCTCTCATACGTCAGGTTTTCTAGACCTTCAGTTATTTTGGTGTTCCCCTGGACCGTCTCCAATTTCTCCACATCTTTCCTGAAATGTGGTGTCCAGAACTGTTTTAAGTTCTGGATCGATACAAAATAGCAGTGCTGGTCTTGGGGAAAACTGAGTTTTATTTTGCCTTTTCCAAAGGTGGCATTCATGTCTCACATGAAATATGCTTTCCCGTAGCCGCACAGTATCACCTTCCTGTCTTAACTGGATGGCAGGTCAGCCAGCCCATCTTAAAGAAAGTTATACCACTTTCTCTTGTCACTTCTTCAACTTCATTTTAATGTTCTTCTGTTCCAAGAACTGAGCTTCTAAAAAGCAAGGTAGGAATTTTAGGAAGAAAAAAATCACAACACATTTACTGACATTTTAGTGTCCAAACTCTCTCTCTCATATGATCAAGCTAAGTAATTAATGCCACCTCTGGAAAAGGCAAAATAAAACTTCATTTTCCCCAAGACCAGCAGTGCTATTTTGTATTGATCCAGAACTTAAACAGAAAGTTTCCAATTTTAGACAGTGTAATATTCCATCACTGCAAAATTATAGTCCCTTAAAATGAAGAGTAAGGCTCATACCACTCTTGAAATGTGAAATGTTAATCTTTCTGGGTGCAGATTCATAAGAAACCTCATCAGCTCACTTTTACTTCTGCTTACACAACAAAACAGACAGTGAGCCTCAGTTAAAATTCATCAGGAATCTTAAAATTCTCATGTGCTGCATACATCTTTGAAGCTCTTCACACATTCCCCCAATACAATATAAAATAGTTCAGACAGCAAATGGACAATTTGTCATCTAACCTACTTTACTTACCTGAGGATCCACTAGCCATCCATGGTACAGGGGAATATCAAGAAGATCAAACACTATGCATTCAGGAGTGTATTCAAATACTCGTACACCAGTGAACTTCACATTAACATCCAGACCTGTCTGTAGCTTATGTAGGATAGCCATTGCATCACTCATATTCTGATAACAGAAAGAAAAATACAGATGAACCAAATGGAGAGAACCTTCTACACTTGATTCTTACTTGGATAAGTCAATCATTTATCCAAATGAAAGTTTTATATGAAACTTGCAAAAGGATACTATAAATAAACAATGGATTCAATCAATATACTTTCTCCTCATTAGTTATACAAGTATCACAAGTTAATATGCACATTCCAATACTAGAAAATATAAGTTCACTTGCCATGTTAAATGAAATTGTATTATCTGGAACAAGTAATGTACGCGTACTAAAATGTACAACTGAAGTTCATTATGCCTGTTTACACACACACACACACACACACACACACACTCGCTCGCTCACTCACAGGTAGTACATCAGAAGTCCTAGTCCTAGGCACTGTAAAAGAAATGTAACAAAGAAAGTTCCTGGCCTGAAGACTTAAACAGTTGATTTATTTTTAAATAAGATCAGTTTTCCTACTTCATAGTTCAGACTTCAATTTATTGATTTGAAGGAAGGGAATGTAACAGTGCTCGAAAGAAGTTTGGAGAAGCATTTGAGGCATAAGATTTCTTATATGTCCACATCAGCAATGGCTGAAGACTCTAGTTCCATATTACAAAAACAAAGGAACTGTATTATAGAACTCAAATGGATGAGCAGGACTTGCAGAGAGATGCTGCAGACAGGGTAACGAAAGCTGTAAAACAGTGTTAGTAGCTGTAAATGTGATGGTAAACTGCCATTCAGTTCCCTCCCTGAGCTCTAGACTTCATGCTGCGTATGTCACTAGTGCCTCCAAAGTTCAAAAAGGGTAATTGCTCTTTTCCTCTCTCCACAGACACTTGGGGAAAAAAGGTGGTTATAGGAATATTGTATTTTCTTATGGACAAAATCTCAGCCTTTTTAGTATGTTCTTCTGAATTCCTGACCCACATGTGAGAGCAACATCACTGCTTTCAATCAATCAACCACGACAAGGACCAGAAAGATAAAATTAACCAGAACTATACAGGAGCTTCAGGGGGTAGTCGAGTGAGTCTGTTAGGGTATGTCTACACAGCAAAGTTAGTTCGAAATAATAGCCCTTATTTCAAAATAACTTTCCTAGCATCTACACAGCCAAACCACTATTTCAAAATTAATTTGAAATTAATTAGAAATAGCGGAGCGCTTATTTTGAATTTGGTAAACCTCATTCTACGAGGAATAATGCCAAATTCAAAATAGCTATTTCGAAATAAGTGCTGTATAGACACTTATTTCGAAATAGGGGGCCTCCAGCCTTCCCAGGGTGCCCTGGTGGCCACTCCGGCCTCAACCAAGAACACTTCTCTCTCCCCCTCCCTCCCCAGAGTCCTTAAAGGGGTAGACTCTGGCCACAGTGCCTGTGCCAGCTCCAAGCCTGCCAGCCCAGAGCCAGCAGTCACTGCCCCTGACCCAGTGGCCCCAAAACATGAGCCAGCAAGCCACTGGCAGCCAGCCATCCACCGCTCCCCAGGAGCAGTCTGCCAGCTCCCAGGAGCCTGCCAGGGCCCAAAGGCGGCGGGCGCCTTCCTGGTTCAGGGTGGAGATCATGGACCGTATTCAGGTTTGAGGGGGATGCTCCGAACGTCCATGATCTCCGCACTAGACAGAGGAACGTGGCTGTCTATGGCAGGATAGCTGCCAGCCTGGCCACCAAAGGCCACGTGCGAACCCAGGAGCAGGTTTGCATGAAAATCAAGTTGGTCCGGCAAGACCCCCAACCCTGAGCCCTGAGCTTCCCCTCCCTCTTCTTCCCCTTGCTTCCCCCCCTTCCAGCTCCCTCCTCCCAGGTTTCCCCCTCCCCTCTCCCACCCTCTCTTCTCCCCTCTCCTGCCTCCTTTCCCCAGTCTCACCAGAGGTTCATTCGCCCCTCCCCCCAGTTTTGTTAAATAAAGACAGCTTGTGTTCATGAAAGTACATGTATTTTATTTGACATCAGGAAGGGGTAAGTGGAAGGACGTGAAGGAGGAATGAGGCACAAGCCCCCAGTGGGGCACACCAGGGAGGCTCTTAGTGCTCCTCAGGGTGGAAGCTCTCCCGCAGGGCCTCCTTGATACTGACAGCCCCCCGATGGGCCTCCCGAATGGCAGCCTGCAGAAAGTGCAGCCAGGCTCGCAGCAACGTGTCCACGAGAAGCACCAGAGTGCCCAAGGGCAGCTCTGGCTCCATGTTGCAGAGTGCTGTGGTGTCCCAAGTGAGGGCAACCAGAGCATGCAGAGACAAAATGCTTTGCTGTCCCTCATCGAGGTAGACAAGCAAGCAGGGAAACCCGAGAACTGGCTGCCTGGGCGGGTCCCTTTAAGCACAGACCTCAGACAGCCTCAGACAGCGGCCCCACACAGTAAGTCCTGACCTGGTGCCCTGCCGGAACTGGTTCCGGCCAGCCTTAAATGCGATTCAGAGTCCACTCAGTGTGGACGCACTATTTCGAAATAGCAAAATGCTATTTTGAAATGCATTTTGTGTATAGATGCGTTATTTCGAAATAAGCTATTTCGAAATAACACTGTAGTGTAGACATAGCCTCACAGAAAAAAAAACAACAAATCATCTGGTAGCACTTTATAGACTAACAAAACATGTAGCTAGTATCATGAGCTTTCATGGGCACAGCCCACTTCTAAAATTTCAAATTGTTTGGATAAACTGTAATTATTAAAGTGATGTTGGGAAGCGAATAGATCATTATTCTAAATAGCAAAACCAGCAGCTGAAAGTGATAGATAAGAAGAGATAAAATTAGAAAGCTAAAAAATAAATCTCACAAAATTCTATTTCCTAACTTGGAATGTGGTTTTAGTTTATTATTCCCCAAACAAATTTGGGATGAGGTTTTAGTTGTTAAAATGGGTAATACACTAAGATAACCATCACCTCTGTAGAAGGTTCATGCAGAGCACAAAAGAAATGGGGGGGGGGTGGAACCCACTTCATAAGAAAGCAGTAAATTCCTGCAACATTACAAACATGCTTTCCAAAGATAGTTGTTTCAGCTTTTGGTAACATGACATGGAAGTAACTCCCATTAATGTGACATCCTACCTAGAGGAATCTGGCTTTGAACTGACAGATTGGGAACCTGTCAGTAAGAAAAAACACCTTATACAAAGTATATATAAAGATTTTTCATTCAGCTTTAATGAGTGCTCATAAGCACACATAGTAGCTGAAGCTATGTAAGAAGTGGTCCCCAAGACCAATGCCATGTAAGATCTCCACACAGTTTTGCAGTGTCATCTACAAAAACAGATGAAGGAATTACCTCTGATGCAAGAAGAGGGTAGTACCTTCCATCAAAAAATGACAAGATTTAGAGGAACATGACTGCAGTGTTAACAGTTGCAAAGGATGCAAGAAGACCTTAAGAAGTCATCAAGTCCAGTCCCCTGTAAGACTGTCAAGATATTAAAAAGAGCAATTTCAGAGGACTAGAATGGGTGGGAAACAGATAAAAAGGGGATTCCAGATGGAGATGGTGGAGAGAAGGAAAGCCCAGTCCTATGCTCTTAAGCTGTCTGAACTTAGAAAAGATGGGAATGGAGAAAAAGGGCTTGGTAGCACTGGAGGTTAGGGAGAGTAAGCAGAGGAGGAAACACAGTCAGGAGTAAAAAAAAAAATAAGACCATTACCTCTTCTGTAACTGGTGTTTGAGATGTGTTGCTCATGTCCATTTCACATTAGATGACTCCAAGGAGTACCTGTGGAGGTGGGTAGGCGTTCATGGCTTCGTTGATTGCAAGAGAGCTCTGACAAACCCAGCAATGTCTCTAGTCTGCTGAGCAATGGTGTCGTGCAAGGCTGGTCACGATGTAGCCTGAGGGCCAGATCTGGCCCACCTAACACTTTGATCCGGCCTCTTGGACTGCATCTGGCCACTTTCTGTTTATATCCTGAATTTCCAGGCAGTGGCTCAGGCAGCAGGCTCGTATTTAAATGACTCCTGGCTCAGTCGCAGTGCTAACTTTGCAGGGACCAGAGTCATGAGCCTTTAAATAGCTGCAGCAATCCCGGGCAGCTGCCAGGCAATGCTGTAGTAGAGGGGCCAGGAGCAGGGAGCCTTTTTCTGTGTTTTTAATTCAAAGTCTGTGGCCCCAGACAATTCTGAGGGGAGGCTAGTCCTGAGCCCTGCCCCTTCCAGGGGAGTGGAGCCAGCCTGTGACCACACTGCGAAATTCATTAAGTGGCCCCCCTGCAAAAATTATTGCCCATCCCTGGTGTAGTGAGATGTGAATGTATGAATCAAGGACCATACTGTGGCTCTACAGATGTCGTACACTGATATATGTGCCAGAATGATTGCTGACAATGCCTTTGTTTGGGTCAAATGAACCCGGATGATCAGCAGTGACAGGATCTTTGCCACTTCATAGCAGCCCCATATGCAAGAAGTGATCCAGTTGGAAATCCTCAGGAAAGCTTTTCATCCTACTGGCCTGAGAAACAAATAAGCACGTCAACATGAAGAAGGATTTGGTACACTACAGGTAAAAAGCCAAAGTGCTCCAGATGCCCAGGGTGTGTAGACTACTCTTCTCTGCTGTCTTATGGGACATGGGATAGAACACAGGCAGGACTATGTCCTAGTTCACTTGCAAGGAAGAAACCAGTTCTGGCAGGAAGACTGGGTGAGGGCGCAGCTGGAACTTGTCTTTATAGAAGACCATGTAAGGTGGTTTTGAAGTCAAAACTTTGAACTCAGAGACCTGACTCACTGACATCACAGCCACTTGGAATACAACCTTCCAAGACAAGTGAAAAAGGGAGCAGAAGCTCAGAGGGTAGGCCAGTGGGCATGGGGACTAGGTTGAGGTCTCAGTGGGACAGGGTCTCTTACCTATCAATAGAGCTACTTGAGACACCTCAGGGATCTGACCATCACATAATGAGAGAACACAATCTGTCCCTGAATCAGCTGGTGGAACACAAAGATAGCCACCAGGTGCACTAAGATGGAAAAATGCACCTGACCCTCGTTCCAGAGGTGCATCAAGTAGTCTAGAACAGACTGCACTGGAAAGCGCAGAGGGGAAATATGTTCCAATGCATAGCAGGAAAACCTTATCCGCTTACCTAGGTAAGTCGGTCTCATGGATGGCTTTCTGCTTCCCACAAAGACCTGGTACATTGCTCCATGCTTAACCATGGAGCATCCATGCTAAGAACTGCAGAGACTCAAGGTTAGGGTATAGGAGCTGACCGTTACCCAGAGACAGGAGATCCAGATAGTAGGGAAGGAGCCAAAAAGGGTCCGTCGCCATATTAATGAGTATGTTTTACCATGCTAGGGCAATCATGATTACCTATGCCTTTTTTCTCTTGATCTTTACTAGGACCTGGCTGATGAGAGCAATCAGCAGGAACGCATACAGCAGACCCTCAGTCCATGACAGAAGGAAGGCAACGGCCTTTGCCCAGGTCTTGCTAGAAGCAAAACCAACAGCACTTTCTGTTTTGTCTGGTAGCAAACAGAGCCATTAAGGAGTTCTCCACCTCTGGAATTGACCACTCATGGTAAGAGAAGAGGTCCCTGCTGAGGTGATCTGCTTAGAGCATTCCCAATGCCTGAAAAATGACCTGCTTCCAGATGGATGTTGTGGCTGAAGCAGAAGTCTCAGAGATGGACAATCTAGAGCCGACGAGCACGCTCACCCTTGCCTTTTGATGTAGAATACTGAAGCGGGGCTGTCCACAAGGAACTGCACTGCTTTGCCTGACATGTGTAGCAGGAAGACCCTGTAGGCCAGCTGAACTGCTCTTGCATAGAAGCATCAACTGCTCAGGTTACCTCCTCTGGAGTGCACAGACCCAGGTTCAGAGATTTCCAAGGTGTATACCTTGGCTGTAGTCTGAGGCATCTGACACCAGCTCAAAGAAGGGAGTGGGACTGTCCAAGAGAACTCCTTTTAGGGTGCTCTCTGGATCAGTCCACCACTGGAGAGAAGAAAGCATCATCAAGGGAATAACTACTATTTTTCCCACGTCTGGGAATACACTGATACTAGCAATTGCTACAAAGGTCACAGAGTTTGGCATGGTGGACCACAAGTGCATGCTGCCATGTGCCCCAGCAGGCAAAGGTACGACCTGGGCCTACATTTACACTGTAGCCTTCTTGCAGAAAGAAAAGCTTATGCAAATGAAGTGCGGCGTGGAATATTGCCATGCTTCATATGCATAATAAATTAGCAGCCGCTTTTGCACAAAAAGTTGCTGTGTAGATGGCTCCTTTTTGTGCAAAACCCCCTTTTGCGCAAGAGCCGTTCTTCCTGAAAAAATGAGGAAGAACGGCTCTTGCGCAAGAGGGAGTTTTTGCGCAAAAAGGAGCCATCTATACAGCTCCTTTTTGCGCAAAAGCAAGCAGCTGCTAATTAATTATGCAAATGAAGCACAGCAATATTCCATGCCATGCTTCATTTGCGCAAGCTTTTCCACAAGAAGGCTACAGTGTAGCCGTAGCCGGGCTGTGATCAGGAGAAACTTGGACACCTCTGTGATGAAGCTAGAAAGGACCTAGAACTTGTCTAGTGGCAGGAATACTCTTGCATGGGTCCAGTTGAGCAACGCTTCAATGAATTATATTTTTTTAAACTAGTACTGACACGGTCTTCATATCGTTGACCAGAAGCCCCACTAGTAGGAGAACTTCATCATCATGCTGGACCTTCCTCTTGACACTGCCTGTGACAAGCCAGTCATCGAGATACTAGTAATTTGGATATCCCCATGTCAGAGGTAAGCTGCAATTACTGCCATGCACTTGGTAAACACCCTCAGTGGGGTAGCCAGGCCAAAAGGAAGGACCACAAATTGGTAATGGGCCAAATCCACTATAAAACACTGGAAGCACCTGTGCCCCAGGAAGATTGCCACATGGAAATGTACGTCTTTCAGGATGAGGATGGCATACCAGCCTCTGAGATCTAGGGAGGGAATGACAGACACCAGGGATACCATAGAAACTTTAATTTCTGTAGGTATTTGCTGACATCTCAAAGATCTATAATGGGATGTTCACCACTGCTGGCCTTCAGGATAAAAATAATACTGTGAATAAAAAGCCTTGTTCCTGTAAGGAAGCAGAACCTCTTCTCCCTCCCCACAGCTGCAGGAGCCCTGAACCTCCTGCACAAGTTGGTGTTCGTGAAAAAGTCCCTAAAAAGAGGAACAAGGAGAAGGAATGGGAGGAGGCTGAAAATAAATTGAGGGTGTAGCAATGCATTAATGCATTGAATACACAGTGGTCCAAAATTATTGCTGACCGCACTGGGAGGAAATGGGAAGGTAGATGCCAAAAACTGAGAAAACTTTATCTAAGAATAGGTCTGGTACCTTATTCTCAGATGTACTCTCAAAACAACTTTTCACCCCTTTGCTTGGGGCAGGCAGAGCCTGACTGGCAGAGGGAGGGGGCAGGTGCCTTGAGCACCACCTATAGCTCTTGGGCTTCTGGTGCAGCATATCCTGCCAAGGCTGATTCCCTTGTCCCTGAGCTGGTTGTAATTTAAATGGCTTATGCTCCAGATCCAGTACACAGAGGCCCAGGGTTTTAAGGGTGGTACAAGGAGTCTTTAAACCTATGTGACTGGGTATCCATCTGCTCTGCAAACAGCTTCACTATTGAAGGGAAGGTCTGAATCAACTGCTGAGCCTTGGTGGACAACCCAGAGAGGAGTAGCCAAGACGTGCGCTGCATGGCATGGGTGAAGCCATGGTCCAAGTAGCGAAGTCTGCAATGTCAGACTGCCTGCCTGGAGAGCCTCTCTTCTGCTGGCCGTGCCCTTGTCCAGGACTGTCTGGAACTCCTTTTGGGAGCCCTCTGGGAGGGCGCACTCAAACTTGGTAGCTGTCTGCCATACTGTAAAAGGCTCTGTCCTTCTTGTGAGTGCCCTCAGTGGCCAAGAAGAGTCTTGCAGTCTCTGTGCCTGGCTGGCTGAGAGAGAGGAAGTGTCTGGTATGTGGCGTGGGACCAGGCTTCTTCTACCCCTTGTGGTGGCTGCTGGGGGTTGGGGAGGACCCAGGCCCACCAACTCTTTTGGGTTCTGGCCCTGTAAATATCACTTATCTGCTGAGTCTCAAGAAGGTCGGTTGCTGAGGTCTGCCTGGGTCAAACTCCAGCAAGGCACTAGCAAGCCCTGGCTCAGCAGCTCCTTTTATATCGGCCTGCTGTGCCCTGATTGGCTGCAGCAGAGGCTGCCACTCTATACTGCTTGGAGGACCTCTCTTCTGCTCCTGTTGGTGGGCAGGGTGTGAAAAGGCCTCCAGCAGGGATGTCGGGGCCTAGTCCACCCCATCACACACTGAAGTCCTACCACCCCAGGAAGGCCTGCTGGTTGGCCACTCTCAGCTGTAGGCTAGACAAAGAATAAGTCTGATGTCAGAACAAGTCCAGCCTCTTGGAGTCTTTATTTTTTGAGATAGCTTCGGGTTGTCCCCGGCCTCTCCTATAGTTAATCTTACCCACCAGGGAATTCAAGGAAGGGTAAGAATAACATTCTCTAAATGAAGCCTAAGCATGGCTAGAGCAGCAAACATTTTGTGCAGCATTACTGGTGGCAAGAAGGAACTGAGGGTGGGGGGAATGTATGGTGCTCCTTATACTGTACCAGAGGGCACCACTCCAAGGGTCACCAGAACCATTCCCCTATAGGAACTGATGTAGGATAATCTTCCAGCACCAGTGCATATGGCAAGCACACACACCTCATGTGGCCTGGACATAAGCAAGCACTCAAAGAAGAACAGAGTCAATGAAAACAGTAGGAAAGAGATAATAGGAAAAGGAAGATAAGAGTGAGGAGAAAAGAGAACATGAAAAATGAGCATGAAGAACTAATAAGTGGCAGACAATCATTAGTGAGCCAATTAGTCTATTACCCATTTCATTGTCTTATGACACAAAATGACCTGAATTAATGAAAAACAATCTACTAAATGGCAGTGAATTCCCAGATAATTAGAACAATTAAACAATAATCAACAGATTTCTAAGTTTAGTAGTTAATTTTTAAGCAAGTTAATGAATGCATAAATACACAGATAACACAAGACTCCTTGTACCACCCTTAAAACCCTGGGCCTCTGTGTACTGGATCTGGAGCATAAGTCATTTAAATTACAGCCAGCTCAGGGACAAGGGAATCAGCCTTGGCAGGATATGCTGCACCAGAAGCCCAAGAGCTATAGGTGGTGCTCAAGGCACCTGCCCCCTCCCTCTGCCAGTCAGGCTCTGCCTGCCCCAAGCAAAGGGGTGAAAAGTTGTTTTGAGAGACATCTGAGAATAAGGTACCAGACCTATTCTTAGATAAAGTTCTCTCAGTTTTTGGCATCTACCTTCCCATTTCCTCCCAGTGCGGTCAGAAATAATTTTGGACCACTGTGTATTCAATGTGTCATCCTGAGTAGTAGGGGAAACCAAGGTTGGCGCGGCCAGCACGGAGCTATGAGGTTGATATTTGCTTTATCCCTCCATATCTTTATGACGACTCTTTTGAGGAGGGGAAAGGGAGGGAATGCATAGAGCAGGGGTGCATTCCATGTCAGAAACAAAGCATCCCCTAAGGAATGTTTGCCCATGCCCACTCTGGAGCAATACATTGTGCATTTTCTGTTGGATCTGGTGGCAAACAGATCTATACAGGGGTGGCCCCATAGGCTGAATATTTCTTGCAGGTTTGTATGGTCCATCTCCCATTTGTGTTCCTGGGGGAGGGCTCTGCTTAGGACGTCTGCTGTTGTACTGAGAGCGCCGGGTAGATGGCATGCAGATAATCGAGTATCCCGTGCTAAGGCCCAGTTCCAAAGGGCTATGGCTTCTTTGCACAGGGGCTGTGACCATGCTCCGCCTTGTCGGTTTACATAGAACATGCATGCCGTGTTGTCTGTGTAGACATAGACATGTATACCTTTTGCTTGAGGGAGCAGTTTTTTACATGCTAGGCGGACAGCTCTGAGTTCTAAAATATTTATATGCAGAGCACGCTCTGCAGAAGATCATAGGCCTTAAGCTGTTCTTCCTTCCATGTGAGCACCCCAGCCTGTGAGCGAGGCATCCGTGGTGATGACTACTGTAGGCTCTGTGGATTGGAAGGGTGTACCTATAGTTAGGTTGGATGCCTTTGTCCACCATTTTAACGATGCCTTGACTGATGGAGGCATTGTTAGTCTCTTTGTCAGTGAATGAATGTTTGGTTTGTACTGGGTTAGGAGCCAGCCTTGAAGACACCTCAAATAATCTCACGTTGCGTACCACCGGGTTGCAGGAAGCCATATGGCCGAGAAGTCGGAGGCAGTTGAGTGCGGTGACTATAGGCATGACCTGGAGGGATAGTGCCAGGTGCCTGATGTGAGTGGCTCGGGAGGGAGGGAGGCTCTGGCTGTGACAAAGTTGAGATATGCCCCAATAAATTGGATGGTATGCGAGGTTGTAAGCATTGATTTGGGGTGGTTCACTGGAAGCCCTAGAGAGTGAAAACAGTCTAGAACCATGTGAGTGTGTTGATGGCACTCGTGTCTGGACCTTGCTTTTATTAGGCAGTCATCCAGGTAGGTGTATATGGTAATTCTTTGTCTCCTGAGGTGGGCAGTGACTGCCGCTAGGATCTTGGAAAATACTCTTGGAGCTGTAGAGAGTCCGAGGGGTAGGACCATGTACTGAAAATGGTTTGAATCTAAAGTGAAATGGAGAAAACATCTATGAGATGGTCTGATAGAAATATGAAAATATGCATCTTGTACGTTGAGAGAGGAAAACCAGTCACCTGTCTCCACAGCTGGAATAATTGTATTTAGGGTAACCATCTTAAACCTCTGTTTTTTTATGAAGCTGTTTAGGGAGCGGAGGCCTAGGATGGGTCTCCACCCGTCAGTCCTCTTTTCTATGAGAAAATAATGGGAATAGAAACCTGTTCTGTGGAATTGCGGTGGAACCGGTTCTATGGCTCCTATATGTAACAGGTCATCTATTTCTTGTTGTAAAATGATCTCATGAGATGGGTCCCTAAAGAGGGACGGGATAGGAGGTGGGGGGGGGGGGAGAAGGGGAAGAAAGGGGATGATGTACCCTAGAGAGATAGTTTGTAGTACCCATTTGTCTGAGGTAATTAATTCCCATTGATGAAGGAAGGGGAGTAAACGAAACAGAGTTTGGAAGGATTCTGAAGATGGCGTTCTGGTTTTCGATCTCTCGACTATATTTTCAAATTTGCTTATTGGATTGCCCCGGACAGTTGGGGGTATTAGTCTGGGACCATTGTCTCTGCTGCCTATTTTGACCCCGATGTGGGTAAGGAGGTTGTTCTTGTCTGTAAGTACTGGAAAGGGGGCTGTGGTCTGTGGTACAGTTGGTATCTATATTGTCTTGTTCTTGTTGTAGAAGCCTGGATACCCAAGGATCAGAGAATGGCTCTGGAGTCCTTCATGGATTGAAGAACTTCATTGGTCTTTGAGGAGAAAAGGTTTTCCCCTTCAAATGGCAAATCTTCCACAGCTGTCTGTAGCTGTCGTGGGAAGGCTGAAGAGTTGTACTAAGAGGCCTGCTGCATAGTAACAGCTGTAGCCATCGACCTTGTGGCTGTGTCTGCTGCATCAAGTGCCGCTTGCAGCGCTATATGTGAAATTGCCTGTCATTCGGACACAATGGTTTTGAAATGCACGTTTTTTGCTTTCTGGCAGATCATCAATAAATGTGTTCATTTTCATGTAATTGTTGTAGTCATATTTACTAAGTAGGGCTGAATAATTTGCTACCCTAAGCTGGAGTGTGGCTGAAGCATATACTCTTTTGCCAAACACATCTAATCTCTTGTTTTCCTCATCAGATGGGGTTGAGCGATTTTGCTGCTTGTTTCTCTGCTGTGCAGCATACACCAGGGAATTGTGGGGGGGGGGGGAAGGGGAATGTGAGAAGAGAAATTCGGATCCCTTGGGCGGCACAAAATACTTTCAGTCCGCCTTTCTGCTCATAGGGGGACTCAAGGCAGGTGTTTGCCATAAAGTTTTTGCAGGTTGGAGAATGGCTAGATTCACAGGGAGAGCAATTTTTGATGATGAACTGGATTGTAAGATGTTAGTGAGCTCATGGGGAGTATCTTGTACTTCCTCCACAGAGATATTTAGGTCTTGAGCCACCCGTTTAAATAAGTCTTGAAAAGAGGAGACGTCCTCTGAAGTGTTAGCAGATGGAGGTAGGATTGCTTCCCCTGTATCAGCTAGTGATGATGTGTTGAGCCAAAGATCCCGTGGCTGACATAGGGGAGTATTGGCTGTCATTATCACTCCTCGTAGTGTGTCTGTGAGGAGATTCAGTGGAGCATGAAAGAGGCTTATCTACATGTTTAGTCTCACAATCTCTTTCTGTGCTGTTGTGGAGGATGGTTCCACATTTGCCACTGGGGAGGGTATGCCACAGGCAGGGGCATCCATAGAGAGGGAGCCCAGAGGGTCATTTGCACTCGGAGGAGGTCTGGTTCCATGTAATTGTGTGTTCCCAGTGCCCCTTTTGATTGAGGGGACAGCTGTGGTGAAAAATCTTCAAAATCCTCTCCCTCTTCATGTGAGAGGAGAGAGCGCGGATCTAAGTCCTCAGAAAGCAGAGACTGAATGGATCTATCTTCACTCAATACAGGGGAGTGAAGAGTTGAGTCAATCTGCAAGTCCTTATTCTCTCTGTAGGTAACCAGGGGAGTTTGTGATGTGGAGGGCTGCGCTAACTGAGAGGAGCCCGTATTTACCGCAGAGCTGAGAGGGAGAGCTGTAGCCCCTAACTGTTGAGAAAAAGGGGCAGTATTCACAGAATGCTTTTTCCCTTCTCTGGGTGCCATCGTGAGAGGCTGACGTACCGGTGTAGCTGTCATAACGGTCAGTTACTGGAGTTTCTGAGGCTGGCACAGAATGGCATGTTGCCTCTAAGTGCAGCATTTGAAGCGCTTTCTGGCTTACTACACTGTTTGCCCGAAGTATCTGGGCGGTCAAACGTGCTCAGACGGTTCTTATCTGAGTGGTCTGACTTTTTTACCTCAGAATGCCTCTTGGTGGGTTGCTGAGGTAATGAACTTGCCTCTCTTTTTTTTTTTTTTTTTTTTTTTTTTAAGAGGACTTAGGCTCATCCTTGTTGGCTTTTGAGCTCTGCCCAGAGCCTGGCTCAGAGGCATGTAGCTTGCTGTTATCCTTGTAGAACGTTATCAGTTTAAGCTCCTTCTCTCTGTGAGACCTGGGTTTCATTTTAACACAATGGGGGCAAGCTCTGTGAGAGTGAGAGCTCCCCAAACACTTCAGGCAAGCGTCATGCCCATTGGAGACAGACATCGCATCCTTGCAGAACGTACAACGTTTGAAGCCGGGAGAGCTCATACCAGCATGTAGGCTTAGGAGGCGGTTCAAACTCTGCGCTGCTTTCTTTCTTTCTTTTTTTTTTTTTTAAATTACTACTATTCAAATCTAAGAGAAAACAGTGAGAACACTAACAAGAACAGCTAATTAACTAACTGAACTAACTACCGTAATTTAGCGACTATACCTCACACCCAAATATAACCCACACCCGAATATACCCCGCGGTTTTTTTCCTATTTCAGTAAAAAAAATCTTGTATACCCTGCGCACGAGTATAACCAGCAGGGTATACAAGACTTTTCTGTGCGGGGGGTATATTTGCTAATTTACAGTGCTGGGCGGGAGGGGGGGACTAGCCAGCCACTCACTGCCCTGGTTCCTGCGCAGCCGCCAGCCTCCGGGCGGGGGAGCACTTATCCCCCTGGTTCCTCCGCAACCGCAGGAAGGGACGGGGGAGCAGGAACCACCATCCTCTGGGCGGGGGAGCGCTCACCACCTGGTTCCTGCGCAGTCGCAGGAACCACCATCCTCCGGGTGGGGGAGCGCTCCCTCCCCCGCCCCGTTCCTGCACAGCCGCAGGAACCACCATCCTCCGGGCAGGGGAGCACTCACCCCCCGTTCCTGCGCAGCTGCGCGCGCACGCACACACACACACACAAACACACACACACACCCCCCCCCGCTCCTGTGCAGCCGCAGGAACCACCAGCCTCTGGTGAGTTAAAAAAAAACTGCTGCTGAGTAAAAAAAACCCTATATATCCCACACCCGAATATACCCCGCGGGGGGTGGGGGTGATGCGGGGTTTGTAAAAACAAATAAAACCCACGGGTTATATTTGCTAAATTACGGTATGTTAACAAGTAGGTATGCTAAGGAGAGCACTGCTGAGTTCCGTCTGCAGCCGGGGCCAGTAGAAAGGAACTGAAGGGAGGCAGGGGCCGCGTGTGCACATAGCTAGCGAGGGAACCTGCGCGCTTTGTGTGCCATGAATCCACGGCCCCCTCTGAGACACTGCTGAAGAAACTCCGTCCAGAGGCGCTGGGATGCTCTACCCCTCATGTGGAGCACCCCCAGGGACGCCTCTCAAAGGAGAACTATTTTTGTAGTCAGACCTCTAGAGAAGACCAAACCTGGAAAGTTTCATCCCCAAATGTAAAAGTTTGCAGAGTGACAGTTGAAAAGGGCCTTTTAAAATGGAAATCATCTTTCTACTTGAATCACAGGTATATGCTCCACTTTTTTCTACACTCTATCGTGCAATATCTAGTAGCACTATATCTGCATGAAGAGTGGATAAATATTTATATTATACCATAATTACAAAATATAAATTACAAATTCAAACATACACTCCATTCAAGTAAATTTGCCAGCACATATAGGCCAATAAAGTTTGCCACTAAGTACACGTCTACAAAGCAGGGCTAAAGCTGAAATAAGCTACAGAACTTGAGCTATGTCAATTGCGTGGCTTAAGTTGAAATGGCTTATTTTGGCTTTTGGCACTGTTTACACAGCAGGAAGTCTGAGAAAACACACTCTTCCTCTGATTTCTCTTACTCATAAAATGAGAGTTACTGGAGTCAGAATAAGAAGTCCTCCAGCTCAACATTATTTGAAATAACTGCTTGTAGTGTAGACACGGACTATGCTATTTCGGAATAACATCAGGTATTCCAAAATAATACTGCTGTGTAGACATACCCTTAGTTAGCTTCATCAATAACTTGTTAATCTCTGAATTCACGGCTATGATGCTGGTTGAAAAGTAGTAAGTTATCAAAATCCATCAGCATGATGTTATACAAAAATTCTAAATCAAATATATGGAATCATTATGACAACAAAATGAGTTTTGTTAAAAAAAACTATCCATGTATATTAACTTGTACAGATTGTACAAAGTGCTGTACATTATTCTATCATATTTAAGTAACAGTATGTCAATACAAAACACAAGAAAACAGTTTCATCTCACTCTTGACTTTCACATTTTGTGATTTGAGAACTTAAGCAACCCTTACATTTTTCCATATAATTATTAGCATTTTTAGAGTAGATTTTATGCTTAAATTAATGAATTTCAATTACAATTTTGAGAATATGATTTAAGTGCAATAATGATTACATCACTTTTCATTTTTTCCTCATTACTTCTGTTAAATGCGGTACCCTCCATTAAATCCCCAATATAGTGTAAAATGTACTACTGAATCCAAATTTCTTCATCCTCTAAATTAAGTTCTCACGAGTATAAATTTAAATTAACAGTAATCCATTTCAAAAGGCACATTAAAATACTCATGTAGAACTCTTGACTTTTGAATCTGATACCTGTGGAAACTGACTCAATATTCATGACTTAAGTTATATAAAAACTAACTTCATGAACCTTGTAACTGAGCCTAAGGCTTTTACTAATGTTCAAGATAGGGTTTTATGCAAATTATCCATTAAATATATTATTCCTGGGAAATTCTGAACCAAAAAGAACGGCTATTTACCTCGTAACTGTGATTCTTCGAGATGTGTTGCTCATGTCCATTCCAATATAGGTGTGTGCGTGCAGTGTGCACGTGCCGTCGGAGACTTTTCCCTCAGCAGTACCCTTAGGACCAGCAGGGAGCCCCCAGGAGTGGCGCTGGTATATCGGCCCATATATACCCCTGCTGGCCCCCTCACCCACTCTATTCTTTCTTTCCGGCATATTCCGGATAAAGGGTGGGTGGGGATTTGGAATAGACATGAGCAACACATCTCGAAGAATCAGTTATGAGGTAAGTAACTGTTCTTTCTTCGAGTGATTGCTCATGTGCATTCCAAAATAGGTTCTGCTTTGGAGTCACCTAACTAGGCAGAGGGCTGGATGTCGAAACCAAGGAGGAGTTAAGGACCGCCCTACCTAGGACAGCATCCTCTCTGGCCTGATGGGACAGCGCATAATGGTTGGCAAACGTGTGGACCGAGGACCATGTGGAGCCCTACAGACGTCCAGGATGGGAACCTGCACTGTGAAAGCGGTGGAAGCTCTCGTGGAGTGTGCTCTAAGGGACAGAGCTGAAATGCCCGCTATGGAGTAGCACTCCCTGGTACAGGTGATTATCCATGAAGCAATCTGCTGAGTGGATACAGGTTGGCCTCTCATGCGTTCCGTGATGGCTGCAAAAAGTTGTGGTGATTTTCAGAACAGTTTGGTCCTGTCTAAATAAAAGGCTAGCGCCTTACGGATGTCTAACGTGTGTAAAGCTTGCTCTTTCCCCGATGTATGTGGTTTCGGGTAAAAAACTGGTAGAAAAATATCCCGGGAAGTGTGAAATGCAGAAACGACCTTCAGCAGAAAGGCTGGGTGAGGGCGGAGCTGAACCTTGTCCTTGAAAAATACTGTGTGGGGGGATCTGACATCAGCGCCCTAAGCTCAGACACCCGCCTCGCGGATGTGATTGCCACTAGGAAGGACACCTTATATCATAGGTGAAGGAGGGAGCACATGGCTAGCGGTTCAAACAAGGGCCCCATAAGTTTGGATAGTACCAGGTTTAGGTCCCACTGGGGAATGGGTTGCCGGACATGCGGATAGAGTCTGTCCATTCCTTGTTGACCATAGGGTTGGCAAATAGTGTTTTCCCCCCTTCCACTGGGTGGAAGGCCAAAATGGCCGCTAGGTGGACCTTAACAGAAGAGGAAGAGAGATGCTGGAGCCTAAGGTCCAACAGGTAATCCAGGATCCAAGGGACTGGTGCACACCTCGGGTGAGAAGCCCAACAGCAAAACCGCTTCCACTTAGCGAAGTACATAGTTCTAGTGGAAGGTTTTCTACTACCCAGAAGGACTTCTTGAACTCATTGAGAGCACTGGAGCTCCTCTGCTGTTAACCAGGGAGCTTCCATGCTGTCATGTGGAGGGACCATAGGTCTGGGTGGTGAAGCTTGCCTGAGTCCTGGAATATCAGGCCCGGGTCTAGTGGGAGGGTTACAGGCCTCTTGCATGAGAGATCGAGGAGAGTCGAAAACCAGTGCTGTCTGGGGCACGCTGGGGCAATTAGAATTAATGATGCCCTGAACTTCCGCACTTTCAACATGACCCAGTGGACTAGTGGGAAGGCGTACAGACGGCCTTGTGACCAGTCAAGTAGGAGAGCGTCTCCTAGGGACCCCCGTCCCTGTCCCATGAGGGAGCAGTAGTGGGGGCACCTCGTGTTCTGCCCTGTGGCGAACAGATCCAGATGGGGAAACCCCCACACGCGGAAGATGGATTGGGCAACGTCCCAACGCAGGGACCACTTGGGGCTCTCAAACGATCTTCTCAATCTGTCTGCTAGGACGTTCTGTGAGCCCGGGAGATACGAGGCCATCGAGTGGATATCCACCCCGATACAGAGTTCCCATAGGCTGATCGCCTCTGAGCACAGGCGAGGTGAACGAGCCCTGCGCTGCTTGTTTATATAGGCCACCGCTGTCCTGTTGTCTGACAGGATGAGAACAGTCTTGCCCCTCAGGTGGGGAAGGAAAAACGCACAAGCCAGTCGGACCGCCCTGAGTTCCCTGCCGTTGATATGCAGGGAGGTTTCGCGGGGGGAACACGTACCTTGAGTGTGCAGCTCTCCCAGGTGGGCTCCCCAACCCGTGTCCAAAACATCTGTGACCAGTTGGATGAATGGGACTGGCCAGGAGAATGGGACCCCTTCCACTCGATGGGTCCACCACTCCAGCTCAAGGAGGACAGGGGCGGGGACGGTTAACACTCTATCCCAGGAGTGGATGGCCGGGCTGTGGACTCGTGATAGCCACATCTGAAGCGGGCGCATGTGCAGTCTGGCGTGTTGCACTACATAAGTGCAGGAGGCCATGAGGCCCAGTAGATGCATGCAAGCCTGGGCGGTGGTCACTGGAAAGTTCTGGAGCAACCTGACTGCCGACTGTAGCATGAGAAAGCGGGAGCGGGGTAGAGAGGCTCTCTGAGACCGGGAATCCAGGGTCGCACCCATGAATTCTATTGTCTGGGTAGGAGTTAAGGTGGATTTGTCCAGGTTTAAAAGAAGACCCAGTTCTTGAAAAAGTTCACGGACTATGGCAATGTGGTCTCTCACCCGGGTTTCCAACTGCCCTCAGAGGAGCCAATTGTCCAAATAAGGGAACACTTGGACTCCCCTTTTTCTGAGCTCGGCGGCTACCACCGCCATACATTTGGTGAAGACCCAGGGAGGTGGTTGGGGGGGGGCGTAGAAATACCAAAGGGAAGGGCCATGAATTGGTAGTGGTCCTGGCCCACAGTGAATTGCAGAAAACTTCAGTGGAAGGGGGTGATTGAAACATGAAAATAAGTGTCCTAAGTCGAGGGCGGCGTACCAGTCTCCGGGGGCTAGTGAAGGAATGATGGACGCCAGAGTCACCACTTTGAATTTTGTCTTGACGACAAAGAGGTTTAGAGCTCTGAGGTCCAGGATTGGGCGAAGGCTCCCTTTTGCTTTTGGGAACAGAAAGTAGCGGGAATAAAAACCCGTTTTGAAATTTGAGGGAAACTCATTCCACCGCCCCCAAGTTGAGAAGATGGCGAGCCTCCTCCTGTAACAGAGGCTCATGAGAGGGGTCCCTGAAAAGAGACGGGATAGGGGGTTGGGAAGGAGGGGGGCGAGTGGAAAGGGATTACATAACCCGTTTCCACTATCTCCAGAACCCATCGGTCCGATGTAACAGAGCGCCAGGCCTGGAGGAAACGGGATAAACGGTCCCGGAAGGGTAATGGGGAGACTGGTAAGGAGCCCTCGGGGGTCCCGTCAAAATCCCTGTCAGGGCCCGGGGGGCTTATTGGGGAACCCCTGGTTAGACTCTGGGACTGGGCAAGGGCAGCGCCTGTTGTTCCTGCCATTATTACCCCCGCACCTACGTCGGGTAAAGTCGAGATGTGGGCCCTGTGGAGGCAGTCTAGGAACGTTCCTGTTGGTATATGACTGCCTCTAGGTGGCAGGTGTGTGTAGGTGCAAGGACTTTAATGTGGCTCTCATGTCCTTCAGGCCATGAAGCTGCTGGTCAGTTTGCTCGGAGAAGAGCAACGTGCCTTCGAAAGGGAGGCCCTGTAAGGTGATTTTGACTTCCAGCAGCACTCTGGAGCCCTGGAGCCATGAACTGTGATGCAGGACCACTCTGGTGGCCATGACTCGTGAAGCCGTGTCAAGTGCTGCTTGTAATGCCATTCGGGAAATTACTTTCCCCTTTTCTTGAAGGGCCTTATACTCCGCACGGGAGTCTCTGGGGAGCAAGTCCGTAAACTTGTCCATTGACGCCCAGGTGTTGTAGGCATATCTGAACACAAGGACTTGTTGGTTGGCAATTCGGTCCTGGATGCCCCCAGATGCGTAGACCTTTCTGCCCAGTAAGTCAGTCTTTTTAGCCTTCCTGTTCTTAGGGGTGGCCGCAGGCTGTCTCTGCCTCTCCCTCTGGTTGACCACCTGAACTACTACAGAACCCGGGGGAAGGTGGGAGAAGAGACCCTCCTGAGGGACAAAATACCTCCATCCCGCACATTTATCAGTGAGCGGAATGGACGCCAGGGTTTGCCACAAGGCTGCCGAAATCTTGGCTACCGTCTTGATGATCGGTAACGCCACTCTGGAGGGAGTGTCTGCATGCAAGATGTCGACGGTTGGGTCCGAGTCCTCAGAGACCATGTCCGCCTGGACTCCCAGACTTTGGGCTAGGCAGCGGCGGAGGTCTTGATGGGCCCTGGCATCCATGGAGGGTGTAGAGTCGGCCAGAACCTTGTCCCGGGAGGAGGAAGATGACCCCTTTGCAATATCACCCACAGGGGCATCCGTGGCCACTTCGGACTATCCAGGCCGTACAGAGAAAGGGGACAGAGGTTGGCTCACCGGAGCCGCGCTCTCCCCTGGGCCTGGTGACGACTGGCCCGGAGGTAGCGAGTGGGCCGACGTGGGGGACCGGACCAAAGGAGTCACCGATGGAGGGACTCGTGGACCTGACGTGACAGAAACCGGTCTAGGAAGGTTCACATCCTGGCCCTGATGGTAGGCCCAGGGGTTCCAAAAAGGCCACTGTCCGGGTGGCTGGGGCGGCCACATCTGTTGGACCATTGGTACGGGGATCGACTGAGCCCACTGTTATTGGTACCAATGCGGGGAAGTATCAGTACCGGTGACTGGGAGCGATGTCTGGCCCTGTGCGGTACCGGGGAGGCACAGTGTGCGGAGCTGTCATACACCGAGGCCGGTGTGCTGTTGGAGCTTGGTGCCGAGTCCTGTGCCGGAGCCGGTGCCGGCCGGAGTGCCGCCTCCATCAGGAGCTCCTTGAGCCACGACTCATGGTCCCGTTTGGTTCTGGGCTTAAACGCCTTACAAATCTTGCATGCGTCTGTAACGTGTGATTCTCCCAGGCACTTCAAACACAATGAGTGTGGGTCACCACACGGCATAGACTTGTTGCACTTCTTGCAGGGCTTAAAGCCTTGCGGGCCGGGCATGCCCTGCCGTGGGCGCACGCACAGTGGGGTAAATAGAGAACTACAAATGAAAGTCTTTAACTAAATTAACTGGTACTTAACAGATGATTGCTAACGAAGGAGAAGAACAGTGAAGAGAACTCCTCAAAGACAAGCTGAGGGTTGTTCCAACAACCATCACGGTGGTAAGAAGGAACTGAGTGGGTGAGGGGGCCAGCAGGGATATATATGGGCCAATATACCGGCGCCACTCCAGGGGGCTCCCTGCTGGCCCTCAGGGTACTGCTGAGGTAAAGTCTCCGACTGTGCGTGCACACTGCACGCACACGCCTATATTGGAATGCACATGAGCAATCACTCGAAGAAGTATATTTTATTTTATTTCTCAAAAAAAAATCACAATATAATCACCATAGTTTCAATTATTTGGTAATTATTTCAAAGTACCCACCAAGAAGTATGTCTGTATTATTAAAGATAACAAAAAAAGACAGGAAATGTGTTTTGATACCTAGGTTCCTTAATACACAACTTGAGTAATATTTAATTTAAACTACAATACAGAAATGTATTTCTGATTCTTCCCAGAAGCAGTGCAAAGGCATGGGGGAGTCAGGGCTAATGGAGGCACTGAGGGAGAAAGAAATAATTGCTGAGAAGGAGTAGGGGAGTGAAAGTGGAGGACTATGAGGTATGGTGGGAAAAATATGGAACAGATTTTTGGGGGAAGGTGGATAATAAGGCAAGGTTCCTTTCTTGCAATTTTTGTGTTAGTAAAGAGAAAGGACAAATGTTTAAAAATTGTAAGTTTATAAGTGGAGTAATTTCGTTACAAGTTATGTTCCATAATGCCATGAATTTCAAACTGGCCAGCTTCCAGAGTTAAAAGAAAAAGACCCCAGGGGTAACAACCTGCTAAACTGAAGGAATATGGCAAGATCTTAGAAACTGTAGACTGAGACACCTTTCAAGTGTATATTTATTCACCCTCATAGGAAACTGCAAACTAAGGCTTAGAGCAGGGATGGGCAATAATTTTTGATGGAGGGCCATTCCAAGAATTTGGAAAGCAGTTCCACATTAATGGAAGAGGTGCTGGGTCTGGAATGGAGGTTGGGTGCAGAAGGGAGCTTGCAGTAAAGGACTGGGGTGCAGGAGAGGGTTTGGGGTCTGGGAAGGAGTTTGGGAGAAGGAGGCAATTGTGACCTCGGTTAGGGAACTAGGATGCTGGGGTTTGGGTTGTGACCTTGAGCAAGAGGGGGTTGTGACTTGGGGCAGGAAACTGGGGTGCAGGATCTGGGAGGGGATATGGGGGCAGGAATGGAGCAGAGGGTTTGGGTTACGTGGGGTGGGGGTCAAAAGTTTGGGGTGACAAAGACAGGCTCTGGCTGGGAGACTTACCTGCTTGACTCCCTGCTTGAGAAGGCTGCTGGCTCACTCCCACTTGCCCCACCTCCTGCAATGGCTGCAGGGGCCATGTGGTTTTTGAACAGCTAGGAGCTTGAGGGGACAGGGTGGGCTTCGCAAGCTGACTAGTAACAGGTTACTCCAACTGGCCGAAAACTGACCAATGGGATTGTGCTGAGGGCGGGAGCAATGTGTGAAGCCTCTCCTGCCTCCCCCAGGATCCCAGCTGTTCAAACAGAGCCCCGCAATGATCGCATTTTTCAGCAACATACAGGAGGCAGGGAAGGATCTGGGGGCCAGATCTGTTGGCTTTGTGGGCCGGATCCGGCACATGGAGGTTATTTTGCCCAGGCCTGGCTTACAGTGAAAGGAGCTCCATGCTGAACATTGGTTATTAGGCATGAAAGCACCACAATGAATCCACATCAACACATATGTTGGGTCAGGTGGGGATATTTCATTTCTATCATGAAAGTGAACAGTTATGGAAGTTTCATCCTCCCACTCAAAAATCCATCTTTGTGTCTGTTTTTTTTTCTCTTGCATGTACACACTGAAGTAGAACCAAAATAGTACCCAATTTAAAGTTGTCTATATATTCTACCTTTAAAGTGCTCAAGTCTACAACATTAAACAATCTTTTCCATCTTCATATGATTCCTTGCTCACATACAATTTCCATTTAAAAGGCAAGACCAAGTTCTGCCCTGTAGTGCACTTCACTGTAGCTGTGAAGTGTTACGTAACCCTAATATTGGTGGGGCTAGCCTTACCTCTCTAATGTGGTCCACTTATGAAAAAGTTTGAGAACTCCTTGATTAAGTTTATAACAGGGCTAGATGAGAGAAGTGTTCCCTGTAAGCTGAGCTCTTAAGTGGTCATCCAGGAAAAATTCACAAGTCACTCAGCTGATAGCAGAGCACGCATAGCTAGCAGCATTTCCACTGGTAGCGCACATCCCCACATGCCTAAGTGCATGTAACACAATTTATTCTCCACATGTATGAAAAGTATTAGAGGGAATACTCAATCAGAGTCCAAATTTTGGGTTCCCAGCTTTTAGAGCATTCTGCCTGTAAGAAGATATCAAGCAGTTGACGAAGGACTTACTGGGAGGAGCTGATAGGTTGTTTTAGGTAGGAAGACATTAGGCAGGTGTAATATATTGTAATGGGTTTCTCCTTATCCATTGGATATGTTACAGATGGGTGTGATTAGAGAGAAACTATTAAGAAATAGAAATTTAAACAATATTAGTTCAACCTTATTTAGAATAAGGTATACAAATTCTAAAGCACAAGACTTCTTGTAACCATTGATAACTTGGCACTCACTTGGATACATGAAACATTGTACGTCAGTTACTCTAATCAAAGTTAATCAGAAAATAAATTGTTTTTAATTATTTTGAAAAATTCTACTCCATGTCCATTTACATTTCTACAATGCCATTCAATTCGCTTTTTTCCAACACAGTGGATACAAGTAGGATGCATATATCCTCCCAAACAAATAAGGAGATCCAGTAATAAAAAGTAAATAGTTCTATTTCAAATGCTAATCATTTACTCCCAATGAAATCCCCTCTTTCTCCTTTAAAAAAAGTTATGCACAGGGAAGAAAAATATGAACACATGTAGATGGGGCTTGAAAAATTCACTCACTCGAGTTAAGTAGACAGTTTTGCTTGCTACACGGGGCATATGTTATCAGTTTCCATAAAATTAAGCTTTTGATTAAAAGTAGGTGTTTCTGTACCTTATGGTTCCAGAGTAAATATTCCAAAATGCAAACCAACTCAGTATTGCTTGTTTTCCCAAATATGCAGTCATTTCAAGGACTTCTGCACAACACTAATAAGCACCAGCAGGGTACAGTATTTAAATTCTTGTCATTTTCACTGCTACTGTCAAGAACCCTGTGGGATGCAGTGAAACGCCAAAGTCATATCAAACTTGCATTGCTGCTGCAGTGAAAACAGTAAGGCACAGTAGCAGAAGCAGGCACTCTATAGAGGAGACAGACTCCTTAAGTGGAGGCTAGAAATAGAAAAAGTAGGACACTTCCTCACATCTTGGCTCCCCAGGAGCCAAGATGCTCTAGGTGAGAATTAGATGAGAGAAGACCTGACCCACTCTAGGGCAGCGATGTAAAAATATGTACAAAAACTGTAATGGTGTGACCAAAAGTCTATCAATTACATGGTTAAATGTTTTATCCAAGGATGAAGAGGTAGGGAGATGAGAGTGCTGGAGGGGTACCCCTACGCTCAGGGTCTAGGCTGCCAGTTCTGCAACCGGCAATATGCTGACTGCTGGCCCCTCTCCTGGGGCTGCAGCTGCCAGCCCTGCACTGCAGGCTCTGCTGCCGACAGATTCCAGATGTACACAAGGTCATGGCTGTTGGCCCCTCTCCTAGGGTCCCAGCTGCCACTCCCTCTCTCTGGACCCTATCAAAGTTTAACTGTAAACAGAAACCAATGAACACTGACCCAGGTCACCGGCGCACGCCAGAGGTGCTCGCTCGGGGGGAGACCTACAGCATGCCCCCAAGTGCTGTGGCTAGGTCGGGCTGCACAGAGCCAACCCACACAACAGGCGCACGGGCTGGGCAGGCTGAGAGGCAGGCAGATGCTGGTCCAGAGGGCATGTGGAGATGGAGCCACCGCCCCTCCATTTCATGGAGCGGTCATGTGGTCAGAGCTCTTGGGGACGCAGAGACACATGATGGCATCACTCTGTCATCCTGTAGGAAAAGGTTTGTTATATATAGAAAGAGATGTCAACCTTTTTCTGAACTCTGCAATGTTCTTGGTCTCATTGGTATCTTGTGGCAATCAGTTTCACAGACTAATTCTGTGATTTATGTCTCCTGATTAGTTTGAACTGCATTGCTAATCAGTTAGTTAAAAGTCCACTTTCCCTCATATTAGGAAGAAAAATGGCACAGAGGTACCCAACCTATCTTCTCCATATACTGTTCATTATTTCGTATATCATGTTCTTTTTACTGATCTTAACATAAAAGACGAAGGGGAGCTGTGCTATGATGCATGATTAATAGGTGCATCTTGTAAATTTTAGAGATATGATAGTGTACACATTTAAGCAGTTAAACAGCTTTTCATCATGGTCCCTGCATGTACCAGCTCCCACAAAGCTGCGCCCGTCTCCCTGAGCTGCTGCCTCTGATACAGCAGCATGAGGAGGGGTAGTAGCATAGGGGGCAGGCTGGTGGCTCCACATGTAAACATGTGTAACAGCTGAAATTTTCAGCAGTTACTCATTTACCCCCCAAAAAATGCATTTTTACATCTGTAGTAAATGTATCGGTCTATAATAGAAAATATCCCTGCATGATCTCAATATTTTGTCCTGATTGCTTCAGGCAATACAAATGATTAAAATAGCATTCTAAGATTTTAAAGTCTCAATTCCTCGAGAAGAAGAAATTTAGCAAATCAAATACTAACTATAGTAACACAAAGGTTCATCGTTTCAGTGCATTATAGCAAAGTCTGCATGGCTTGAGAAGTCAGGGATCTCTCCCTGAAAAGTCAGGAGGAATAATCAGTTTCCTTAATTTTAGATTTCATAATCTATTTTCCTGAACACTTTTATTCTACAGGATTTCTTTTCAAGATCTGAAGTGTAATTTGTGAATGATGCTGCAGTAAACAGCACTAGAAACTGAAATCCCTAGCTGATGTACAAATTAGGCTAATTAGGTAGATTACGAGGGCCATCTCAGGTACATTGCCATAGATATTTTTCCAATTAACAAGTTGATATAGGAATGAAGACCCCAAATGTCAAATTATGCCTTCACATGTGCAAGCCCTTTATCTTGAAACGGATACCTCAGTTAATTTTCAAACTCTTGAAATTTTCCATAGTTACACATTTACATTCGGGAGGCAAGTGGCCCCACAGGAACGAATATGCACAGGAAACTGCTTCTCCCCCACCCCCCACCAGGATTCTGCCTCTGATTCAGAGGCAGCAGTGCAGGAGGTGGGGTGGGGTTTACATCTAACCATGAAAGTTAAATCAATGAGCCCAGGCTCATCAGTTAACTGGGAGGCAGGGAAAAAAGGGAGGAGGTGTTGTTTGTATATTAAGATGGTACACTTGGACTTAGGTTAAGATGGACATAGGAGACAGACTTGTGAGAATCTTTAGGTTAGATTAAAAGAGGTAAAAAACAAGGATGATGTCATGCTAGGGTCTACTACAGACCACCTATCCAGGAACAACAGGTGGATGAGGCTTTTTTTAAACAACGAACAGTCATCCAAAGCACAGGACTTGGTGGTGATGGGGGACTTCAACTACCCAAACATCTGTTGGGAAAGTAGCAACAGGCCACAGATTATCCAACAAGTTCTTGGACTGCATTGGAGACAATTTTTTATTTCAGAAAGTTGAGAAAGCTACTAAGGGGGAAGCTGTTCTAGATTTGATTTGATCAAATAGCGAGGAGCTGGTTGAGAATTTGAAGGTGATCGGCAGTTTGGGTCAAAGTGATCATGAAATCATAGAGTTCATGATTCTAAGGAATGATAGAAGGGAGAACAGCAATATAAAAGACAAATTTCAGGAAGGCAGACTTTAGTGAACTCAGACCTGATAGTTAAGGTCCCATGGGAAGCAAGACAAAGAGGAAAAACAAATGAAGACAGTTGGCAGTTTTTCAAAGGGACATTATTAAGGGCCCAAACAGAAACTATTACACTGCGTAGGAAAGAGGAAGTATTGCAAGAAACCACCTTGTCTTAACCAGGAGATCTTACATGATCTAAACATCAAAAAGGAGTCGTATAAAAAAGCGGAAACTAGGTCAAATAAAAATTAGCAAACATCACAGGTATTCAGGAGCAAGATTAGAAAGGTAAAGGCAGAAAATGAGCTCAATCTAGCTAGAGACATCAAGGGTAACAAGAAAACATTCTACAAATATATCAAAAGCAAGAGGAAGGCCAAGGACAGAGTAGCCCCATTGCTCAATGACAAGGGAGAAACAATAACAGAATGAGGAAATGGCAGAGGTGCTTAATGACTTCTTTGTTTCAGTTATCACCAAGAATCCCTGGTGGTGACTGGATGCCTAACATAGCAAATGCTAATGGAAATGGGGTAGGCGTAGAAGTTAAAATAGGAAAATAATTAAAAATTACTTAGAAAAGTTAGTTGTCTTCAAGTTGCCAGGACCTGATGAAATGCATTCTAGAAATCTCTTCTATCGGGTCCTTGAATAATCTGAGCTATTGTCTTGGAAAAGTCATGGCAGATGGGAGAGATTCCAGAAGAATGGACAAGGAAAAACATAGTGCTCATCTTATAAAAATGGAAATAAGAACAACCCAGGAAACTACAGACCAGACAACTTAACTTCTGTGCCAGCAAAGATAATAGAGCATATAATTAATGAATTCATCTGCAAATACCTGAAAGATAATAAGGTGATAGGTAACAGCCAGCATGGATTTGTAAAGAACAAATCATGTCAAACCAACTTGGTAGCATTCTTTTCTAGGATATAAGTCTTGTGGATAAGCGGGGTAAACAATATATGTGGTATACCAAGATTTTAGTAAAGTATTGATGGAGTCTTGCATGACCGTCTCAATAAGCTAGGGAAATACAACCTAGATGGGGCTACTAGAAGGTGGGTCATAAGTGACTGGATAGCCATTCTCAGAGAGTAGTTATTAACAGTTCACGGTCATGCTTGAAGGGCATAACAAAAGGTGTTCCGCAGGGGTCAGTTTGGGGACAGATTTTGTTCAGTATCTTCATCAACAATTGAGATAGTGGCATAGAGAGTACGCTTATAAAGTTTGCAGATGATACCAAGCACTTGCAAGTGCTTTGGAGGATAGGGTCATAATTCAAAATAATCTGCACAAACTAGAGAAATGGTCTGAGGTAAATAGAATAAATGAGAAATGCAAAGTACTCTACTTAGGAAGGAACCATCTGTTTTACACATACAAAATGGGAAGCAATTGTCTAGGAAGGAGTATGGCAGAAAGGGATCTTGGAATCATGGTGGACCACAAGCTAAATATGAGTCAACAGTGTGACACTATTGCAAAAAAAAGCAAATACAATTCTGGGATGCATTAACAGGAGTGTTGTGAGCAAGACACGAGAAGTCATTCTTCTGCTCTACTCTTTGCTGATTAGGCCATAATTGAATTATTATGTCCAGTTCTGGGCACCACATTTCAAGAAAGATGTGGAGAAATTGGAGAAGGTCCAACAAAAATGATTGAAGATACAGAATATATGACCTATGAGGCAAGGCTGAAGGAATTGGGTTTGTTTAGTTTGGAAAAGAGAAGACTGAGAGGGGACATGATAGCACCTTTCAGGTACCTGAAAGGGTGTTACAAAGAGGAGGGAGAAAAATTGTTCCCCTTGACCTCTGATGTTAGGACAAGAATCAATGGGCTTAAACTGCAGCAAGGAGGTTTAGTTTGGTCATTAGCAAAAACCTTTCTAACTGTCAGGGTGGTTAAACGCTGGAATAAATTGCCTGGGGGTTTGTGGAATCCCCATCATTCAAGATTTTTAAGAGCAGGTTAAGCAGGTTAGATAAACATCGGTCAGGGATGATCTAAATGATGCTTGGTCCTGCCATGAGGGCAGGGGATTGGACTTGATGACCTCTTAAGGTCCCTTCCAGTTCTAGTATTCCATGATTTTATGACAGAGGCAGGCAATAATTTTAGGAGGGGGGCCACTTCAAAAATTTGTCAAGTGGCCCCAGGACAACCCGGAAGGTGAGGGTCCTTGAGCGGAAGATGCAGGGGCAGGACACTTCCAGGCTCCTCCGCCCACAGACCCTGATTGGCCTGGGAGCAGGGGAATGGCAGGGCATCCACAGGCTGGATCAACCTGATTGGTGGGCCAGATCAGGTCCATGGAGGCTCTCTTGCCCACCCCTGTTCTATGACTATCACATCCCTAGTATGAACCAAGGAACACCCACGTTGACTTTAGATATCAGGCTGAAATTGTGTCAATTCCTAGACATTTGCCTTCCATACACCCTAAAGTGACTCAATCCTTTTTTAAAGAAAAACTACTTAAATCTGTCACTGTTGACACTTACATAGAAGCTCATATGCAAGTTTTCACATTACTTTCTCTTTTTAGGGTTTAAAAAATGAGCAAGAAAACCCCTTTCCAACTGAAAACAGTTACAAAGCATACATTTATAACAAGTACCCTACAAGATTACAATAAGCAAACATTAAAGAAAAAAAATATGTCTTTCACCTCTCCTCTCCTATATCATTTGCTTTGTGGTCAGATTCACTGTTTTATAGAGATGGTACACATCCTTCCCCAGATCCTATAAGAGGATGTTTACCCTGTATCATAAGTATGAAATCTCCAAGTGAAAATGAACACACCAAACACAAGTGTGCTCTGAAACCAAGGTGAGGAATGAGTCTGAGCATCCTGAGTTTTGTTGCTTTTAATCACTTCATAATCATCATCAGGAAGCAGAAAAAGTTGCATGTCTTAAAAGGACTTAAAAAAAATCAGAATACATTACTGGGGCTACAGCAAAGAATAGAATTTCAAAAACTGTATCCAGATTATGACATTTTAATTCGGGTATGTACAGCGGTTTTTTGTTTTAATAATAAAATTACTGTTTACACACATTCCAATTGCCTCTACAGAGTGCTTTTTCTTTTTAAAATTTCATGTTTCTAGTGACTCATCCCAAGAGACTCCCAAAGCTTTTCAAATACACATGTAGGATCACCCAATTCTATGCCAGCAGTACTTGCAACAGGTTTGCTATTAAATACGTATGTGGGAGACACATCTTTATCTCAGTTATGCCATTTCAAATACAAGTATATTATTACTAAATCAGCTACTATATCCTCGATTGAAGTTAGAACAAAACAAATATCTATGAATCAGTTCAGAGAATTCTTAATACTTTCTGTACTACTTCTGTGTCTAGTTACAGCAGCATCTACAGATAAATTTCAAGTCATTAGCTTTTCTATTTCTATCTGAATGGGGTAGGCTAACCGTTTTCAGTTACCGCAGATTTCAGAATAAGTACCTACCACCAGTACTCCAGGGACATCTGAACTGAAAATATGAACTACTTTAAAATAAGTACAACTGGGTCTGTCATTATACTCACTGCAGATAAAGGAACTCCTTTTGCCATGGCTGATGTAACAGCATACAAAGACATTTTATGTTCTTTGCTAGCCAAGAAGGAAACACTTAGAAGTCAGATTTAACACTAAACCAAAGGCCAATCTGTTACTATAAAACAAGAAAAAAACTGTTGTCTGTTTTAAACGAAGTCATTCGTATAGCAATGACCAATCCTGTCTAGGGAAAGTACTGTAAAACTAAATCTGATACTGAATAAATAGGAACAAAAACTATTTCCCATATATTTCATTTTATAAACTCTCAACTAAAATTTTATTTTTAATTAAAACAAAACAATGCTTTAGTTCATTACTAAAAAAAAAATTGCTTTTTAGAAACTCTGTTTCTTACCTGCTCGTAATTTAGACGTTGAATTTCCGATATCTCTTTTGGTTTTGCATCAAGAATATAGTCACCTTAAAAAAAAAAGTTTTCAAATTATGACTTATTCCAAAAGTCAAAGCTTTAGATAACTTTTCAAGACTACATCTGTCTGAAGCTCTTAGACAAAATGGGGGCAGACGAATCTGGACCTATGCCATGCCATCTGGAGCTGCAGCAGCCATGGAGTGGTGCTTCTCACCTAGCCCCAAGCTGCTGCAGTGAAAGAGGGCTGGGATAGTCCCCTCTGCCAGGAGGGGCAGCCTCTCATCCACAGCCCCACCCCACAAAAACGATTTAAAATGAAGCATTTTCATTTTATTTTCAAAAATAGAAAAATTGAGTTAAAAACCCGAGCATCACATAAAAAAAAAAAAATCCACTCACTATAATAACGTAAGTGCTTCTGAAAATCTGGTTATATTATTTTAATATGTTGTAACTGTCTATTAATTTCCCATTTTTATTAACTTTTCTAAAATATTCAATTATTTTATTTAATATTACACCTTGTTTATGTTCTAAATATAAATGTATTTTTCTCCAGCAGAAACATGAAGAAAAGAAAATTACAACTCTGGTTGTACAACAAAATATTCCTCTTACAAGTGCAAACCAACTAAACCTCCTATTTAAAGATTGGCTATTTAAACCAAACCTTGGATTAGATGGGAAACAGCCGTCTATTATTCAAGTGAAACTGGCAAATTGTGAGACACATTTCAAGTTTGAGTGATGAAAAGTAGTAATAGCAGCAAAGGAAACACATGACAATATAACAAAGCACATAGTGTATCTACTTTGCACTTAATGGTGAATTTCATCTGCCATTTTTTTTGCCTAGTCACCCAGTTTTGTGAAAGCTCTTGGTAACTCTTCAGAATCAGCTTTGGATTTAACTATCTGGAATGATTTTATGTCATCTGAGAACTTGCAACCTAACTGTGATTTAAGAAAATATGCTTATGACTTTCTCTCCGTTTTATGAAAATATGCTTATGACTATGAATATGCATAATTGGAAAATGCTTTATGCAAAATAGTTCTTAATGTAAGGTATCATTGGAAAGCTTGTAATCTACTGACTGTATACATTCTATTTGTATGCATGTACCATTTCTGGATCTGAAATTAGGAATACTGACTGTAGATATATTATCAATCTGTTAATATTAGGGAAAGCCTATTACCAGTCCACCAGGAACAACAATAAAGAAGCCAGACACAGAACTAATAGCCCATTACAAGAGACAACTGAATGGGGGATTACTGTCTTCCTGCAAACCTGCTATACTGCTACTGACTCATGTAGACTTGTGACCATGATGCTGAAATCCATCTTGAATTTTGTGCTTTTCCACAGAGATGTGGGGGAATCGAACAAAGGTTTCGGGCTCTAGGGAAATTCTGTATAAGGCAAGGGATGCAAAGAATGATTGTATTTAGCTGTCTTTGCAGACTGCCTCCCACTCCCAGAGGATGCTTGAAAACACCGGGAAAACAGAAGGACTTTAAAATCTGGTGAGGGACGGGGTGGGGAGAGCTGCTGGAACTAGGTCATCTCTGGTCTGAGAAGTACTTTACCTAAATTAAGAACTAGAGTAAGAAATGATGATTTGTAACAAGTTCTCTTAGTGTATTAAGTTTAGCTTTTGTGTTTTATTTTATTAAGTAACATGTTGTTCCATCTGCTATCTCTCATGACCACTTAAATCCTACTTTTATATTTAATCAAATCACTTATTGATTACCCAGTGTAAAAAATTGTTACCTGGAGAGACAAACAGCTGTGCTTCTCTCTCTTTCATTGATAAAGGGGCTTTTATGAGCTTTTCCTGTATAAAACTTTACAGAGAGTAAGACAGAGTTATCTGGGGTTCTGGTTCCAGTGTTACATCAGCTACCTTCCCATCTGTGTGAAGTCCGTTTAGAACTGGGTTTTGCCCACGAAAACTCATGATACTCTAGAACTTTTTGTTAGTCTCTAAGGCTATATCTACACGGCAGCGTTATTCCAAAATAAGAGTCTGAGCCTACACACAAGCAGTTATTTCAAAATATCAAAATAATGATGAGCTGGAGGACTGCTTACTCTGACTCCTGAAACCCTCATTGTATAAGAACTAAGGCAAGTAGGGGGGAGAGTGCTCTCTCGAAATAACTTCTGTATAGACAGCGCCAAAAGTCAACTTCAGTTATTTCAACTTAAGCTATGCAATTAGCATAGCTCTAAGGTGCCACAGGATTACTCGTTATTAAAGTCCCTTTGACGGAGTATTGCTAGAGCTGAGCTGACCTCAGGGCCTGTATTGCTCTTCTCTGTGCTCTGAGCCCAACTCAGTGCCAACTTTGGATGAAACCGGAGGGCCTGGTGCAGTAGAACAGGGAATTGGAGTGCCCCAAAGAGCAGGTGGGCAAGCTCAGTGGTATTTCAATACATTAAATGACAGCCTTAATGGGATCTCTGTGACTGAACCCATCACACATCCCTTTTCCCCTGATCATTAACGAACACTAAACAGCACATCCAGACAGAGCTCCTTGAAGTCCCTGCTGTTCAACTCTCTCCATTGTGAAAACTGACCAGTTAGGTCTTACTCTTTGTTTCTGATCTTTAACCAGTTACCCATCCATGACAGGACCTTCTTTCTTATCCCGGGACTACTTATTTTGTTTAAAGTATTTTGGTGAGGGAACATGTCAAAGGCTTTTCTGAATACTGAAGTACACTATATTAACTGGATTACCCTTATCTACTTGCTAACTGACACTCTCAAAGAAATCTAAGAGCTTGGTGAGGCATCAATTTCCTTTACAAGAGCCATGCTGACCCTTCCCCAACTGTGTTCATCTTTGTCTCATATAATTCTCTTCTTTACTAAAGTTTCCACCAATTTGCCCTGTGAAGTTAAGCTCACCAGCTTGTAATCACCATGGTCACCTTGGAACCCCTTTATAAAAATCAGTGTTACATTAGCTACCTTCTCATCTGGTGCAGAGACTGATTTCAGCAATACATTACATACCACAGTTGGTAGTTCTACAATTTCATATTTGAGTTCCTTTAGAACTCTTAGAATATAACGAATACCTCAAAAGCCTCTTTCTGCTACCCTTCATGTACTGCTCTCTAGAATCTCATTGACTCCCACTGTACTTCCTAGGGAATGGAAGTGGACAGTAAAGAGACGAGTCCCTCCTATGCCAAGGAGAGAAAGACTATACTTCCTCCAAGGTAAGCGCCATTCTATCAGATATGCCCAGTCTCTTTGGGGAGAGCAGTACTAGAATACCTTTTTAACCAGGAGCACTGGTGACTCCCAAACTATTAGTTTGGATATCATCCCCCTCAATCTCTCAGCATGTGATACTTATTGCAACTGGCTCCACTAATAAGTCACTTGGCACCATCTCTGTTTTAGGTGCTGAAATAGTGGGTACTGTAGACGTAGTCAACACAGAAGTAGGGGTACCAAAGCTCTCAGTGGCTTAAAAAGGTTGGTAACCACTGAATTAGAGACTGAACCCAAGAATGAAGTGGTACCTGCAAATAAAGGGCTCTACCTACCACACCAATTACTGTAATTTGGCAAGAACAAAAATGAGAAAAATAAAGTCACTGTAGACAATTAAAAGAAACAGTTGACATATATATTCTGAAAAATACTAATATGAACCAAGCAAGGAACATGAATTAAAAAGTATCTTTCGATATTTTGGAGCATGAGGCCAAGCCACCTGCATGATACAAACCATAAGCTGGCAGCCGCAGCAACATTTTACATGTAAACAGGCAGTAGAGCACAGAACTTCCAATAGCAGCACCAATGAAAAGCACGAATTATAACCAAAGGTAGTCTAGTATACCAGATTAGTATACCAGAATCTATTTTATGTAACCTATTGCAACTAAAACCTACTGGAGAAAAAATTATATGAAGAGAAACAAGTGATAAATTACTTTCTTGAATACAATTATAAATAACTAATAATTATAAATTTTAAATCACTACTAACCTAAATATTCCATCAGCTGTTCAGCAGTTATGATTTCCATCATTGGCGGTAGCTTGACCTGTGAAAGAGAATATTTTTCTTAAAAACTGATAAGTGTACTTGAGGTAATTGGTGTTGGATTACAATTTGAAGTGATTTTACAAGCTCTTCTTGGCAGAGACCATGTCTCTCTGTTTATATAGCACCTAGCACAAGGGGACCCCGATCCTATGTGCTACCTAAGGGATACCATGTATAGTATTTCAAAAATACAAAATACTTTCTAGTATAAGGGTAAAATACCTCTCTGCCACAACATGAGTGTAAGAAAGTCACACATTTTAAGAAATAAGATAGGTGTGCACTGTATTTAATGTAGCACCGTCAACTTTCCAATACATGAATTAAAAAAAATTAACTAGCACATTTCTTGCTTTTTTACCACCTTTTGCTTTCCTTTCTCTCCCACTTCGACTCCTGATCTTTCCCTACGTTTTTTCTCTACTTCTCTCCTACATTTTTCCTTTCCATCTTTCCTTCCTTCTCTCTCTGTTGTATTTTACTTTTCTAAATTATTCTATCACGCTTTTCTTCTCTCCCCTCTGTCATGCAAATTTAGATGTAGGATTTTTAAAAGCAAATACCTAAGAGGGAAAAAAAAAGTTTACAATCCAAATATACTCAATACTGAGCCAAATTCAATTAAAATCCACAAATCTAGCGCTTTTAAATGGTTAATCAGTAAAATAAAACTACCTTAAATGTGCTGGATACATGAGAAATAGTGTTTATAAAAACATATTTTTCATTTAAGAGTCAACTGATTAAACAAAGAAAATAATAGCTGTATTGATTGTTTCTGGTCACCATGCCCTTCAAGATTTTAGAACTAGTAGGTCTCTTTCCCTCAGGCCTAGTTTTTATTCAGAGATTGGAAGAAAATAAGCTTGTTCGATTCCCACTGGTTTCTTAACTTTGAATGAGTTAGTCATAATAAACTGATAATCTTAGTCTCTTTACACCTGCAGCGGAGATTAGTGCTATCAAAAATACATTTAACGCTTCTACAAACTTTGGTTCTATGTTATTAACTAGGGAGTGCATTCACTCCGCTTCCCTACTGCTCCTGTTTTTGTGCCTGCAGTAAGAAGAGGAGAAGGGGGTGTGACTGCTGCACAGCCTCAGGTCCCGGTCTGTGACTGCCAAACCCACACACCCTCAGGGATGGGGTGCCATGGGGGAAGAGGGTGGAGTGATGGCAGGAGGGGCAGGTCATTACTCAATTCCTCCAAAAGGGGATGACCCACAGGCTGGGACTTTGAGACCCTTGATCTAATGGATTCAGTGGAACCAATCCCAGTTCTCTCACTAATTCCCTCTGTGACTTTTGAGGAATCAACTTAATATCAATACCAGAAGCATTTTGGAATAATGAGGCCATTTTTATGGGGTGCTTAAAGTCAGACAACTTACGTTTAGAAGTTTTGTGTGTAACCTCAAAATATACCAGACCAAATAATTGATAAGTTTTAAAATAATTTACAAGCTACACTTGAGAGAAGAGTCATGTTTATTAAAACAAAAAAAACCAAAACCAAAACCAAAAAAAAAAAAAAAGACAAGGAGCTGTTGACATTAACACTAATGTCATTTCCCATAACTTCCTATTCAAAAAATAAAAATTTAGGATGATACACATATACTAGCACTGAATTATGCAGAGACTTTTTGAATGGTTAAAAATGTTTTTTTTAATTTAACAGTTTATATTTATATTCACCACTGTATTATGATGTATTCTGTACAAAGTATGTCTTGTGTAGTATCATTGAAAATTCAATCTACTGAACATCACTGTCCGGTTAAAAAGAGGTGTGTAAAACTATAGATTTTACTATCTGTTTGTTACTGAAATGTGTTGTAATTCTGGGGAATGCCCACAGATTTGTTCCTCAGATAAAGCAAAAGACTGACCACAATGTTAGAACACTAATAATTGTTCTAACAACCACTCACCAGCAGGGGAGACTGTAAACAAAGAATTAACATGTCTACTCTGAGATGACTAACTTTGCATGCACACAGAATGAAGCAAGAAATTTACAATTCACCTAGAAGACATTTCAAATCTCACACATAGAGAAGACTGTTTTGTCTATAGCCCAGCAGGGTACAATTTTCAAAAAGGGTAAAAATTGTAATGGAAACACTCATAACCTCTTCTCCCTTCTCTCTCGCTGCTCACTCTACTACAATGCTTTAAATGAGAAAGGAAGCTTTTGGACAAAGGGGAGCGATCCTATTTGGAAGACTTTCTAGCTAGCAAAAACTGCTGTAAGCGTTTGGGTGAGGGGGGAAAAAATGTATGTTTTCAAGATCACGTAACTTGCCAAAGTTTAAATATTAGCTTGCATGTTTTTCTTACTTCTTTTGTAACCAAGTCTGACCTTTATGCCTTACCACTTAAAATCTCTCTCCAATTAATCAACTTGTTATATTGTTTTATGTAAACCAATGTGTGTCTGAAATATTGGGAAATCTCTACTCAGGTCAACCAGGCTGGGGTATATTAATTATCCATTGTTGGAATGACAGGCTAATTATGAGCTTGTATAGTCCAGTGGGCTACTGAACAGTACAACACACACATTTCTGGGGGGCACAGCTGGGATTGGGAGATCTGCAGGTATCACCCTGTATTTATTCGTGGATGGTTGGGAAAGCATTCATATATTCACAGCTGGGAGAGAGAGGACATCAGTAATTTTCAAACTTTTTGAATTGGTAGTCCATTTCACACAGCAAGCCTCTAAATGTGACTGCCTCCCCTATAAATTAAGTATAATATGCCAATTTAATTTAATTAGGGATTGGGCTGCCAGTCCCACACAGCTGACAGCTCATGACCACAATGTAACCACCTCACAACCCCTGAGGGACTATGAACCCCAGTTTGAGAATCCCTGCTTCACATCTGGCTGCGAATAAGCAAAGCCTGGATGGGTTGCTGTTTTTGACAGTAAAGCAGAGTAAAAGCATCCCAGGCTGGAAAGCTAAATTGACACAGAAATCCAATAGTTCAGACTGCACCCTGGGGAATGTCACAACAGTGAATGAGTTTGGACAGGGTAATCTTATGCTTTAGCCGAGTCTTGCCTGCCATGAGTGGTGTTTTGCCATTCTCTCTTTCACATAAGATATGTTTAGATAATGCTCATAGGTGACAGGAAAAAAGGGAAAGCTTTTTTATTGTGCTGAGAGACAGAGATAAGAGGAAATTAATCTGTACAATCAAACACAAAGTATCACACTAAAAACCTCTATGTTGGGGAAAAAAGCTACAGTAACATGAAGGCACAAAATAAAAACTAGGTAGACAGCAAAAGTGACAAAAAGTGAAGCTTGTGCATGTGTATAGTATGGGTATGTAACAGTTATTAAGGTTGCTGGGACAGTTAATGAGTATGTAATATGAAAAACTATAAGAAGCCAAGAGAACAAGGACAAAAGATGAAGAAATGCTGGCTTGGAAACAGAAGGAATGAGACTGAGACAATTGTCATGAACTGCAGGAAATATTCCCAGTACCCTGGAACATAGTAACTTGAGTTGCTATCCGTATCTGTTTATTGTCTGGCATAAGAGTATGTTCAGAAAATATGAGTAACACTAAATCGGTCTAAACATTTATAAGTCAAGGTGAAAATTGATTGAGCGTAAGTTGGGTGGATTTGGGTAAGTTTCCCACCTTAGAGGTTCATCCTATCTATGCATGGAAATGAGTAACTGTTTCAGTTAACAGAGAAGTGACAGGTATTCTGCATACTTTCAGTTAAGAGAGATCTTGAAGCATGAAGTTTTTCATGAAATACTGATCTTGGTGTCTATGGAGCCAGCCAGTTCTCCAACAGACTGGGCATTGGGGAGAAAAGTTACTTTATTAGGGAAAAAAGGCACCTATTCTAAGTTTGGACCAGATTCATGTTTAGGATTGTTTCATATTTAATCATTTGTTCCCTGTGATGGTGTGGACTGAGAGCCCCTGCTGGAAGCCTGATATTCCTGCCATATCCCACCCAACCCTGTAGTGCAGGGGTGGCCAACCTGTAGCTCCAGAGCCACATGCAGCTCTTCAGAAGTTAAAATGCGGCTCCTTGCATAGGTACCAAATCCAGGGCTAGAGCAACAGGTGCCAACTTTCCATTTGGCCCAAGGGTGCTCACTCTTCAACCCCCAGCTCTGCCCTACGCCTTTCCCCTAGTATCCTGCCACTTCCTACTCTCTCCTCTGAGCCTGTCACACCCATGCTTCCCCCCCCACCTCCAGTGTCTCCCACTGAGAAAGAGCTGATCCCAGTGGGCAGGAGGAAAAGGAGGAGGCGGCGGCGGCACTGACCAGTGGGCAGGATGTTCTGAGAGTGGTAGTGGAGATATGATCAGGGCTGGTGACAAAACTGTTGTTCTTTGGCAATGGGCATTGGTAAATTCTGGCTCCTTTTCAGGTTTAGGTTGACCATCCCTGCTGAAGTGGCTACTGCTTCAGAACTGGCTCGACACCACAGGCCTAAGAGCTGCATAGGCAGAGGGAGTGAATTCCTTGCTAGAGCAGGAGAAGAGCAGATGGTACCCTGGGTTGGCTTCTGTAACTCACTAGGACAAGGCCCTGAAGTAAGGGTGAAGAATGTGCCAAAGCCACAGGGAAATGTCCAGGGAATAATAGCAACACAGTTACTTAAAGGAACATTGCAGACACTGGTTGTCTACAGAATCCCTGGGCTTGGACCCAGAGTAGAGGGTGGGCCTAAATCTGAAAGGATAACCACACTTTGCTACATGTCTTCCAAAGGTTTCCTGCAATAGACTGCTCTTGTTTCATTGCCACCACAGCTATTATCTGATGTTCATTTACACAAAACTGTTCTCTCAATCTGGCACACTAATTTGATTTTTGCTTTCAAAGAACACCTGCAATTCTTGTTTAACTATAATGCCACAGTCCATCATCATAGAGGCTGCACTGCAGGCCAGACTCCAAGTTGGAAGATATAAAGCAGCCACTTCAAAGTAGAAAAGAAAGATTACTTACCAGTAATTTTAGTTCTTTGAAAGTAGTTTCTACACATTTATATTTTCTGCTCACCTTTCCTGTTTCATAGAACGTCTAATCTCTTTAGTAGCTTAAAAAAAAAAAACCTAACTGTGCTAGTTAGGGACCAAACAACTCTTACAATTTTGGTTACCAACATCCGATATGAGGACGCATTTGTGCAGTCCCAATGAGTAGAGATTTTCCAGACGGTTCCCAATACTCAACTGTTACCAGCGTGGTACCCCAAAAGTGTGACTAAACAGAGGCAGAATTCTCAAGAGTTTGGTACTTGTACATAATCTTTCTTTTCGTAGCCTTACTCAAAATTGCTGAGGCTGGAACGGATATGGAGTTCTCAAAAAAAAAAAAAAAAAATACTAGTAGGAAAAAAAAAAATCTAAGAAAGAACTTAGTCTTGCTGAAGTGACAGACTGCATTTTCATCAACATTAGGCAAAAAACAAAACAAAACCAAAAAACCTTGCCTTTGAAGAATATACTGGAGCACATTTACTTGCTGTATTGTACAACTCTACCCATTACTGTAGCTTCTACATAAGCAAATGTTTTGAAACCTGAACAGATCAAGAATTACACAAGGTCTTCAATTAGCCAGGGTAGTCTCAGGATTTGTGATGAATAGTAGAATGTGAATGGCTAAAAAGACTTTAATATGATAAATGAATCTGTATATACAAAAGATTCAGAATTTAGTAATACTTTGAAATGTATGAATTCTGTGTATTAACCTGGTTTATTGAGATGCTTTCTGTATCACTATATTGATTTAAAACAATAGGTCAGTCTAAAAACAGGCAGGAAGGCAAGAAATGGCTTCAGATAAACCATATCTGCAAACACAGGGAGGGTTATTAAGGAATAATGACACGAATATTAACCTGGAAGATTTCTGCTCCTTTCTCCACGTAATCCACAAGACTCCTGTAAACACAGGACATCAAAGACTTCTGACAGGTTAAAAAGAAGGAGGGTAATGATCCAGAAGAGGGGCTAGAGAGACAGGGTGGGGTGCCTGAACAAATTATGCCTGCTAGATTAGGCATGGGTACTGACTGTTTTTAAAGTCCTTGCATTTCTAAACACTTTGTTATTATTGATAAAATACACTCTGATGATCAGACTTGTTAAAACCAGTGTAAGTGAAGGAGAAGGGTTTGCTGGTGAGGAAAAGAGATAGAAAACAGAACAGTGGTCTTTCCCTCCCTTTTCCTTCATTTTTTCTTCTCCCTATAGGTCCTTGATGCACTCTCCTCTTCACTCTAGATATCTAATGTGGTATTTCTTACTAACACACGCTGTACTGTACATTCCATCTCTATCATAATTCTCAGTCTTTGGTTCCTTGTTCCCATCCCCACTACTCCTTGAGCCAATCCAGTTTTCTCCCATGGTGAGGGGAAAGTGAGCTGAATGTCAATGCCTATCCTCAGTGTGGAGCAGTTGCCAGCTACATACAGATGTGGTTCAGATCAGCTGCCAATAAGCTTGTCACTCTCACAAGTGCCAACATTGATCTGATTATAGTTTGGGAGGGAATGGTAGGGCAATAACCAGGAGATTTATTTAAATGTGGGGGGGAATATTACTGTACAACAAATTAAGTAAAAGTTTCTGTAGTACAGACACACTCAGTGTACAACCAGTTTTATCACTTTAGCTGGTTTGTAATTGCTTCAGGTAGCTAGTCTGATGGGGTTTACATAAACCAGGACAGAACTCTGCAATACTAACAGGAACAGTAGAACAGACCTGAAATTAGAGACATTTCTGATTTTTCGGGGAAACATCACTACATTTTTTATAAAATTCAATTTATCCGGCATTGCTTAGGTCTACCTCAAATGAGTTTTGGTTTTATTAATTTAAAATCATTGTTCTGGGGTGGGGCTTAGGATGAGGGGTTCAGTATGCAAGCTGACCTGGGGACAGAGGACTACCCTAGCGCCCTCTCACTGCAGCATCTTGGGGTTAGGCAAGAAGGACCTGTCCATGACCACTGCAACGGGCAGAGCTGAGGGAGGGGTGCATGTCCCCCAGCTGGAGGACAGACGTACACAGGAAGACAAACACTCTGAAATATACAGTAGATAGTGGTCCCTTTCTCCACCCCTGCAGACCCAATGGGATTATAGCTATCCCAGTCCTCATCTCTGGCTCCTTGCTGTCCCCTCTGTGGTCATTCTGCAGCATGACTATCCTTCCTGACAGACACCTCCCTTTCTATTTTATGAGAAACAACTGAATTCCAGGCAGATCTTTTGTCTTCACACAACCAAACTCTTATCTTGCTTTAAGTTATGATAAGAGCTACATACCAAATTTGGCAGTCCTGGCTCTTACTCTTTAGGAAGTTTTCTTAGACAAATGGACTCACGGACAGACAGATTGATGCACAATTCTAAAATATATAGTGAGAAATGGTGCACAGTCAAGTAAGATTTTGGGTGGCAGGTAAGAGTCTCTAAATAAATATTTTAATAATTGGGGCCTCACAGATCTACACAACTGTGAGTTTTACTGTTGGAAAACAGGTAAAGGTTCATAAACAATTTTATGTAACAGGTAATAGTGACAGTTTAAGAAAAAATGCAAAAAGACAGTCTAGTAAGGCCAATCAAGGAATGTGTTAAAAACACTTCTGGAAACAAAATAAGTATGGAACCATAAATCAACAGACCCAAATTTGTACTGCAACTATTAAACATAATTAGTGGATAAAATAATGATGTGCAGAAGTCACAGCCAATGAGAGAAGGGGCAGTGCCTGCAGGAATAGCTTCCCTGCAGCGTGCAGAGACACCTGTGCCCCCCCAGAAGGCATCCCAATCCCCTGCCCCTTCCCACACTCTCCCTCCTGCCCAGATCCTGCTCCTGTCCTGACTCCCATCCAGATCCTGCAACCTTATCCCCAGACTGCTTCCCAGCAGCACACCTCCCGCACACTGAACCCCTCATTTTTGGCGGCTCTACCACTGACCATGTTGGGGACACAAAACTTACTAGTCATGTCCCCAAAACTTAATTGGGATCTGGGGGTAAGCACTGAGCATTGGTGCCTCTCTTCTTCTCTCCCTCTCCCCCCCCCCCCCCCACACACACATAGGGGCTGAAGCTAGGAGAGCGAACTGTAAGTCTTTTTTTGTTTCTCAGTTGGGGCTACATCTGCAAGGTTTTTCTTCTTTTCACTTGGAGGCCAGGTTAATGAGAGGGATTTTTTTTTGCTTCACTTGTGTGTGGCCCCTGGCAGATTTTTCTGTGGGTCAGCAGCTCCCAACACAAAAAAGCTTACAAACCTCTGTCCTCAAGATTCCCAACACCTACCTCTTAATCTCGTTTGACTATCTTTTTCATGTCACCTGCTACATTTGAAACAGCCTCACTCTTCCTAGGATGCCAGCTATCTTTCCCTTCATTCAAATTCCTCAAAAAACAAAAACAACAAAACAAAACCACTTTTTACTCTAAGCCTTTTTGTACTGATACTTCTCACAGACTGGTATTATCCTGAATAAGCCTTATGGAATTATGATAAACTTTATTGAATTTAGTTAAGCCTTATTGAATTAGGGTTAAGACCTTTGAAGTACATTGCATTAAGAATGCAATTGTGTATTATTGTGACTTTCTATGTATCTCCACTAATAAGGATAGTGAATGCCAATGTACATCTTCTCTTAACTCTTTGAAGCCATGCACATGGACAGGTGTGTGCACGCTAATTCAAAATGAAGCACCCCCTCCTCCCCTCAGGCTCTTATTCACCAACACACAGAGGCCCTGTGAGGGGACAGGGCAGGCAGGCAGGCAGGCTGGCTGGCTGCCTGCCAACCCGCCAACCCTGCTGGGCTGCTGGCTGGGAGTCACCCAAGTAAATCTCCCAGCCAGATCCTGCCTCTGACAACCCAGCCCCTGCCTCCCCCACATAAGCCAAACCCTCTGTCCCCATCCTGAACCCATAGCCCCTCCCAGACCCTGCACCTTACTCACCTGCTCCAGATGATATCCCCCTGCTACCCTAAGTCACATCCCAAACCCCTGCACCTCAATCCCCTGCCCTAGGTCACAACCCAAACTTCTGCACCCCCTCCTGCACTCCAGTCCAGTGGCCCAGGTTACAACTGCTTCCTTCACCCAAACTCCCTCCCAAACCCTTGGATTCCCGCTGTTGGAGTTTGCTCTCAAGCAGGTGGGGAGAGAAGAAATACAGTAAGTACATTAGGGGAGGCTAATATATGCCAAGAACCACCCGCTGCACAGTGAGTGCACTGGGAATATAACCCAGAATGCTAAGGGGCGCAGGCATTGTGGGATAACTACCTACTGTGAATCTCTCTCAAATAGGAGTTTCTGGTTCTCAATCCTTTGCACAATGTTGGCATATAATACTAAATAATATTGGATCTTTGTAATAAGCTTTCTACAATTACAGCTGTGTAATTAGGAATGTGCTTTGTAAAGCACTATGTATGTTGTAACTGCCATTGAACAGCAATAATAGGTTTGGATTTTATGAACTATGTATGTATATAGGTCAAACACTCCTGAAAACTGGTTATTTTTGCAAATGTTGTGTATGTTCTCATCACTCTGCATCTACAGCATAAATTTCTATGTTTGTAGAGTGCTACATATTTCCAGTAATATATCACCGTTATGCCTTTGTTTTGCAAAGCACGGTCTACATTGCTATTCTTCTTTAAAAAGTAATAGCAGCACTTTACAGAACACAGTCTTAACCTATGTTGCCAATGTGACACAAACAATAGAACTGTTTTGCAAGATACCATGGATTTTCTCAACACTTGGAGTGAGATGCATGCATGCATGCTTTCAGTGCTATAGAAAGGATATCAACAATAACAGACTTGCGTCTAAGTGGTGCAATTTCTAATGCTGTACAAATAGGTCTGACAAATAGATGTGTATGTTTCAACATTATATAATTAGATTTGTGATTCTAGTAGTGCTGTGCATATTCCCAGGGCTACAAGAATAGTAACTAGGCTTGTGAAACATCCTGTATGTTTCCAGAGTCATACAAATCATAAAGGTGGATGTATGTAGTGTGGGGCTGTGCGCATCTCCACTATCACCGAGGCTGTACCCGGGTCTGCGGGAAGCCTAAGGTGCGTTCTGCTGCTGTGGACACTGTTAATCACTCCCGGCCCGGGGGTACGATACCTTCCAAGCCAGCAGCAGCACGTTCATAATGGCCAGCAGTGGGCAAGGCCCGTTCTCGTTCTGGGTGATGATCGGCGTGTTCTCCTCCTTCCAGCGGACCCACTTGATGTGATAAACCGACTGGCCGGGAAAGCGCTCCTTGGCGGCAGACAAGAGCTGAGCCGCCACCGGGGGCACGTCCCCTCCGGGGGCCGGGGCCTTGTCCTCTGCCGCGGGCGCCGCCGCCTCCTCGGCATCGCTGTTGAGCTCGGAGCTGCTGGGGCAGCAGGAGTGCAGATTGGAGAAGGACTCTAGCGAGTCCAGGCTGCGCGGCGACTCCTCTGGGGGGCTGGGGTCGCCGCTGCTGCCGCCCTCCAAGACAGGAGCCGCCTCGGGGCTCCCAGTCAGGGCGGGCTCCGCGCAGTCCGCAGCTGGCCGGCGGCTCTCCGGGGCAGACACTGGAGACCCCGGCGAAGTCGGAGAGCGCGTCCCGGGGCCCGCGGCCGGCGGGGGAAGAGGAGGAGGAGGGGAAAGACCCCACTGCCCACCGCCCTCCTCAGTAGTCACGGGCCCATCCCTGCCGCCAGCCGCAACCTCGCCCTCCCTCGACCCCTCCAGGAAGATTCGGCCCGCAGCGCCCCCGCCGCCCCTCTTCAGCGCTGCCGGGGGCGGCGGGGGCTGCGCCAGGCTCTCCATGGCCGGCCGCCGCCCGCCCGCCTCCTTAGCACTCTACTGACTCCGCAGAGGCTGAGCCTTCGCCAGGAGCGCCCAGGACGCCATGACAGCGACGGCTGCAACGTCTCCGCCCAGCAGCCCCTAGGACGTGCGGGTGGGAGGGGGAGCAACTTCGGGTCGCCGGCGCCGCGGGGCGGGGCGGGGCGGGGCGGGGAGGAGAGGAGAGCGCGCGCGCGCGAAGAACGGGAAGGGAGCAGCCTAGAGAGAGGTTCGATTTGAGCCCGAGGGGGGGGTGGAGCGAGAAGCGGGGTGCGCGGCGCAGAGTGGCTCAGGTCTCAGGGGGAGCGGCCAGGAGCTGCGTGCGGCCTCGCGGCGCGAGCCCCAGGGAACAGGTGGGGAGAGTGCGAGGAGCAGGGCGCGCGCGCGCTGGGCCCAGCCCGCGATAGGAGCAATGCGCTAGGTAGCTCGGCTTGATAGTTTTGGACGTGGTCATTGCCATGTCCTATTTGGACATCCGCCATGTAATCTGTGCGTGGCTAATGTCTTCAGGCTACGTATAGGGCAGGCGCCTGTTTCCTAAGAGCAAAAACAACTGCAAAAGCCCCTCCCTATCCCCAAGCAATAACCAATTTGCCCACTTAATTTGGGGGGGGGTTCCCCTTTTATCAAGTCAAGCTGAAAAAAGAGTTTGCGAGTCTTCCAAGATTCAGTTTTTTTCTTTTAAAACAAATAACCGCTTTCCTCTCACCGGAGACAGCAGTTTGCTTTTCAGACTCAAGTTACTGTTATTCGCTAATGTCTGTAAACAAATGGAAGGCACTTTGCTTTCTAGTAATACAGCCATATGAATGAGATACGGGCTTAGACGCTACCCGTTGCAAACCCTGTATCCGTTTGGGAATAAGGTGTTAAGAGAGGGCAGCGCGTAGCGCTACAGTGAAAAACAATCCGGGCTCACAACAATTAAATTGGCAAGCATCTCCCACTATTTTGCAGGAAGTTGAAACTCGGGGCATAGGACCTGCGCAGAGGGCTCCGGCCACAGCCTTTTTAAAGAAACAGTGCAGCGGCTTTCGTGAGCAGCCAGTAACAAAGGATTATTATGTTCGTCCGAAAGGAATTGTAACCAAGATAAAAACCTCGCCAAGTTCTCGCTTCCCATCTATAATAGTGAGCTGGTGAAGTCGGGGTAAATGTCATCCATAAAATATTAAAGACCGTCTGAGTCCTAGGGAATTATTTTCTTTTCCTTGTATATTTCTCAATAGTGTGAATTATCGTATGCTAACAATCTATGATTTTAAAATTATAAACATGTATCGTTAATGTAAACTATCATTTAAAATGTCCTTTCATGATTCAAAATGAATACTAAGCAAAATCCCTAAGATAAAAATGTAAGTTTGTAAAGCAAAGGGTTGATATAGACTTGTGAGGCAGGTGCTGGTAAGAATTTACTTTCTCTATGCTCTTATCTGTATTTGTTTCTCACTCTCAAAATCTCTCCTCTCTTTGAGTTATTTAAATTTGGAAACAATTACTTCAGCATGAGTAGCTTCCTGTGAAGCAATGGAAGTTCTTATAACTGACCTAGCCCTTCCTGTGTATATGCTCATGTGATAAGAACTCTTCCATTTGATTCAAAAGTAATTTAACCCTTGTAATTTATTCTGCTACTTTGCCAAACAACAGTAACTAAAAGCAAGTGTTCAAACCTTCCAAAAGTAAATATTAATGTTTTTTAACACACAAGTGACAACTCTTGAAAAGCAAAATGCAAAACTTGATTATCCCCTTCCTTTAAAAAAATCACTTTATCAATAAATGTGCATAATAAATAATTACACCATTTTATAAATTGCTTATTGTTGACTTTTCTTGATAATTTTCTCACTGGGTCAAAAAATAACAGCATCATCACAGACAAATACTATTCCATTTCTAATGTCAGATAGAATATGCTATAAACTGGGGGAGGGAGGCTTTAGGGGAGGGAGGTTTTATTTAAATTACACAATAGCACTGACCTGACAACAGAGGTTGCATGCAAATATGATAGTTACATTGTAACTTGAAAGCAGGAAAAGTAAAAGAAATTCTTCCCCGAAACCCAGCAGCATTTTGTGTTACCTTATAGGGGCATTCTGAATTGACAGCAGAGTTTGGATGTCAACTGGCAAAGTAACCCAACAATAGAAATTGCATATGAACCTGAGACTAGCACTGAAATTCTACAGTAGGCTGCATATTTAACTTGAGAGTGTTACAATTCTGGAGTGAGCTGTACTTTTTTTCTGTTTTCTCAATCATTCTTTGGGCATCTCTTTCAAGTGGCAGCTGCTAGACAATATTGATCTAGAACATAAGAACGGCCGTATTGGGTCAGACCAAAGGTCCATCTAGTCCAGTAACCTGTCTGCTGACAGTGGCCAGCACCAGGTGCCCCAGAGGGGGTGGACCGAAGACAATGATCAAGCGATTTGTCTCCTGCCATCCTTCTCCAGCCTCTGACAAACAGAGGCCAGGGACACCATTTCTATCCCCTGGCTAATAGCCTTTTATGGACCTAACCTGCATGAAATTATCTAGCTTTTTCTTTAAACTCTGTTATAGTCCTAGCCTTCACAGCCTCCTCTGGCAAGGAGTTCCACAGGTTGACTACACGCTGTGTGAAGAAAAACTTTCTTTTATTAGTTTTAAACCTGCTACCCATTAACTTCATTTGGTGTCCTCTAGTTCTTCTATTATGGGAACTAATACATAACTTTTCTTTATTCACCCTCTCCACACCACTCATGATTTTATATACCTCTACCTCTATCATATCCCCCTCAGTCTCCTCTTTTCTAAACTGAAAATTCCCAGTCATTTAACCTCTCTTCATATGGGACCCGTTCCAAACCCCTAATCATTTTAGTTGCCCTTTTCTGAACCCTTTCCAAGGCCAAAATATCTTTTTTGAGGTGAGGAGACCACATCTGTACACAGTATTCAAGATGTGGGCGTACCATAGTTTTATACAGGGACAGTAAGATAGTCTGTGTCTTATTTTCTATCCCTTTCTTAATAATTCCTACCATCCTATTTGCCTTTTTGACCGCCGCTGCACACTGTGTGGAAGTTTTCAGAGAACTGTCCACGATAACTCCAAGATCTCTTTCCTGATTTGTCAAAGCCAAATTAGCCCCCATCATACTGTACGTATAGTTGGGGTTATTTTTCCCAATGTGCATTACTTTACACTTATCCACATTAAATTTCATTTGCCATTTTGTTGCCCAATCACTCAGTTTGGTGAAATCTTTTTGGAGTCCCTCACAGTCTGTTTCTGTCTTGACTATCCTAAACAGTTTGGTATCATCCGCAAACTTTACCACCTCACTGCTTACCCCTTTCTCCAGATCATTTATGAATAAGTTGAACAGGATTGGTCCCAGGACTGACCCTTGGGGACACCACTAGTTACCCCTCTCCATTCTGAAAATTTAGCCATAGCCATAGCCAGGAGGCAATCTCCCATGGTTAGGTCCCCTGGTCAGGTCCCAAAGATGCCAGACTAGAGAGGTTCAACCTGTACTATTAAAATAAGCTCAGTTCTTAATCAAAAGGAAATTACTGAATATCTGCTTACTTTGAGGCAGAGCTATCTCCAGGCCACCTCCCCCTCACCACCAGAGCCAGCTGCACATATTGCAGCTAGACGCCTTTTGAATCATGCCAAAAAGTCATCTGTATACGCTTGTGCTCCATGCTCTTCACTTCCCCATGCTTATGTCTCACCCAGATAACAAATGGCAGGACCTCTTGCCACCGGTGGGGAGCCCTGAAGGGCCAGTGACTACTCCACCAAGGTTTTGTGGCCCGACAGGCACATTAACTGGAGAATCCTCCACGGTGCTGTGAGCATGGATGTGTATTTGGCACAGTTCACCTCTGTTCCCAACATTTGCCCCTTCTTTGGTGAGAGGACCTTGGCGCATGTCTATCTTGAGTGTGCTAGGTTACAGCCCCTCTTTTGACTCCTCACAAATCTCTTGTTGAGGTTCTGGCTGTACTTGTTCCCTCACTTATTTTTCCACACCTTATCTGTGGCCCCACACAGTTGTGGGATCTCCTCGTCAACCTCCTCCTGGCAGGAGTGGCTTGAGGCCGGCTGCGGCAGCTGGCGCCCTCGGCGGAAGGCGCGATTGGCGCCCCCGCCTGCACAGCCATCAATGGCCGTGACATCATCGGGCGCCCAGGCCGGCAGCGCCCTAGAAAACTGCCTAGTTTGCCTAGGCTCATGGGCTGCGCCTGCCTCCTGGCTATGGCTAAAGTGTCCATTTATAAGACCAGGAAGCAGAGGTTGGCCGAGGGAGGCTCCTACAACTTAGGAGAGCTTTAGATGTGGATGGTCTTATACCCCCCCCTCCCCCCCACCTCCTGGAACACAATAGGATGGGGCAGAGATGTCACTAGGCAAAGGCAGAGTAATCAATTGCTTAGGGCCCCAGCAGTTCAAAGGGGACTCTATATTTGCTTTTGATGTGTGTGTGGGGGGGGGGGGCCCTAGAGGGTAGGACTACCCATGGGGTTTCTTGCACCTTTCCACTGAGCACATGGTATAGGCTGCTTAGTAAAGACTGGAGTAGGTATTGGGGCTGACTGAATATGTCTGTTTCCTAATAATGTAAGGCAACAAGTGGGGGAGGGGTCCTTAACTCTTGGGCAGGTTGTTTCTACAAGCAGAATCAGAAAGCAAGGAATCACGTTTTCCCAGGGAAAAAGGCAAGAGGAGAAATAGCAGGGGACTCGAGCCTGCTTGCACAAAAGATTGGGGAGACGGTAATTTAATCTACCGCCTACGGAGATCTAAGCTTTAATTGAGAAAGCCCCTTTCGTTGTGGGGTGTAGACACGGCTTACATTTTTACCTGGCATTTCCCGGGTTCTCCTCCCACCCCCACCCCCAACGTGCTATACACACTTTGAGGATTTCAAAATATTGACAGGAGCTCTGCTCCGAGCAGCTCCTGCTGAATTCAAGCCCTGCTTGAAGAGGAGGCACGGAGGCATAGTTGGATCGGGGGGTTGGGGGGGGGGGATACGCGTCTGCTTGCACTTTGTCGGTGCGGCGGCGGCTGTTTCCCGCGCAGTTGCTTGTGCACGTTCCTGCATCGCGTGCACACTCGACCATAAAGGAATCGGTCCCTCACCCCCTCCGCGCCAGCGCCTCTTCCCGAACAATGAAACACGGGGACGCTGTCTCTTTAATAAAGCATCCTTAACAGTATTTTCCAGCAATGCCCCGTCTGCATCACGTGGGAGGAGCGTGGGGGCGGGGTGTGGCGTGGCCGATGGCGCGCTTGGAGGCGTGCTCTTGAGCCTCCGCCCCTGCGTGGCGCTGGCGTTGCGCGGGGGGTGGGGAGGGCGGTGGAGCGAGAGTGGCTGTGGCTCCAGGAGCGGGGCGCGTTGCCGGGCGGGCGCTGAGGCGGAACGAGCCGCTGAGCCGAGGGTTGGAGGAGTGGGCTGAAGCCGCTCCCTGTGCGGCGGCCACAGCGAAGGGAAGCGCCTCGCTGCCCCTTAGATCCCGGTCCCTGGCCGGAGCGGATGCGCTGCGGGTAGGAGAACGCGGCGGTGGGGCCTGGACCAGGCGAAGATGGTGCTGGTGGGGGCGCTCATCCTGTTCTGCTGCTGGGCTGCCGGAGCCGGAGGTAGGGACTGACCAGTGCCTGGCACCGCGCAGTGCCTCCGCCGCCCCTTGTTGGGGGCAAGTGAGGGCCTCGCGTCTCTTCATGCTTCTCCCCCATTCATGGCCTCGGGGAGCCTGGGGCTTCTTCCAGTTCCTGGCCCCTGTGCTGGGAGCGGACTTGGGCCCGCTTCTCGGGGACCTTCCCCTGAGTTACCCGCATGTCAGGCCTCGGTTAGTGCTGCTTTTTCTTTGCTCCGCCAGATTGCTGGGCCGGATCCAGACCTTCCTGTAGGGTCCCCGTTCCCTCTCCACCCCGCCGCTGGGCTGGATCCAGTCCCCGTACCTCCCGGAGAGTCTTCTCCCGCAGGTCCGTCGGCTGAATTCTTCCTGGTGGTTTTTTCCCCGCTGGGTTTTGTTTTGTTTTCTGCCTCGCGGTTCGGTGGCCGGGTCTAATTTCCCCTCGTCCCCTGGGACTTTGTTTATGGCCTCAGGTGCTGCGATTCTCCAGGCTCGTTCCCTGTTATTTTCCTGTAACTCTTCCTCCCCCACCCGTTGTGTGACGGGAGCGATAAGATGGTCTGTGTTTGAGAGAACACGGCGCACAACATTGGAGCATGGGGGTGGGTGGTTGTTGCCTGGTGAATCGTCTTTCCCCTCACCAAGGCATGCAGTAAATTTCACCTTTCAGGCACATAAATGATATAAAGTATCTAGAAACAGTCTCCTTCCTATAAAAGGGAGAGCAACAAAGCCGAACACTTTCAAGAGAAAGTAGAGTCCTTGAAAGTTGAAAGCTATTGTCGTTTAGAGGCCTGGGAAGAGAAACGCTTCTTAAAACTCCAGTTTCTGGGAGGTAATTTCCCAGGTTTTGAGGTCACTTGGGATTGTAATAACTGAAGTATGGTTAGTGAAAGAAGCTAGAACTGTCTTTTTTTTTTTTTTTTTTTTTTTTTCCTGTGGAAATAGCATGTAAGTGCTGGGATTTCCTGGAATGTTATTGTAGTTACAACTAGGGACTCAGCTGTCACTGGCCAGGGAACGATAGCTTTAGATAAGTGCGTTGCTGGTGACGCAATTTGTGTACTGGGAGTTAGGAAGTAGGAATTAGGGAGTTAGGAATTAGGGTGTTTTTATAATGACTCTGGAAGGGGAAGGGCTAATAGCATAGCTGGAGGGATGGGTGGAGCTCATGATAAATGGCTACTTATTTGGCACTTACTCTATTTGAGCTATGTTTCTGTACATTTAAATACGAATAGGATTGTGCAAAAGCTGGTATCTTGGATGAATTGTAATACAAATAATTTTGAAGCAACTACATAAAAATTCCATAATAGAGTTTTTAGGCAATGCCAACAGAAAAAACACTTCCAAGATAGAGCTGAGAGAGCAACCCAGTTTTATGTTGCTAAAACACACACTGTAATCTCTACTGCTTTGTATAGAGCAGAATATGTCAAAATTTTCATACTGATGTTCTGGTTAATTTTCAAATATTGGCATAACATTTTTATCTAAAAATGTAGTGGATTAGTATTCAAGGGTTTTTCCTCAACGCGTAATAAAAATTGACAAATGGCCCTGACAGTAGATGCATTTGAGAGTTCATCTTCTGTTCTTAAAATCACCACAATCTTGTGGTGATCTTATTTTAAGCAATAAGATAATGCTTTCAACAGGAAGCCTTACACTAATAGTAAACTTAGAATGTAAAAAATTAAATTGACCAGATGCCAATTTTAGGTTCAGATCTGTCAATTTTATTTTGGAAATTCATATTTAGATTAGTCACTCGAAGAATGGGGTCCTATTTATATTTTTATAAGTTTGGGAAATATATCAAACTTGTGGCCTGTGTTCTTGTGTGTAAACACAATCTTCAGCTTCTATACCTAGTAACTGGAAGATAGCTAATGTGACGCCAATATTTAAAAAGGGCTCTAGAGGTGATCCTGGCAATCTCAGACAGGTAAATCTAATGTCAGTATTGGGCAAATTATTTGAAACTATCGTAAAGAATAAAATTGTCAGACACCTAAATTAACATAATTTGTTAGGGAAAAGTCAAGGGAAATCATGCCTCATTAATCTACTAGAATTCTTTGAGGGGGGTCAACAAACGTGGACCAGTGTCTATAGTGTACTTAGATTTCCAGAAAGCCTTTGACAAGGTCCCTCACCAAGGGCTCTTAAACAAAGTAAGCTGTCATGGAATAAGAGGGAAGGTCCTCTCATGGATTGATGACTGGTCAAAAGACAGGAAACAAAGGGTAGGAATAAATGGTCAGTTTTTAGAATGGAGGGAGAGGTAACTAGTGGTGTCCCCCAAGGGTCTGTACCGGAACCAATCCTATTCAATTTATTTATAAATTATCTGGAGAATGGGGTAAACCGTGAGGTGGCAAAACCAAACTAATGTGATTGGGCAATAAAATGGCAAATGAAATTTCATGTTGATAAATGTAAAGTAGTGCACATTGGAAAAAATAATCCCAACTATACATACAATATGATGAGGACTAATTTAGCTTCAGCTACTCGAGAGATATTTTAGAGTCATTGTGGATAGTTCTCCGAAAACATCCACTCAATGTGCAGTGTCAGTCAAAAAAGCAAAGATAATGTTAGGAATCATTAAAAAAAGGATAAAGAATAAGACCGAGAATATCTTATTGCATCTCTATAAAACCATGGTACGCCCACATCTTGAATACTGCGTACAGATGTGGTCGCCTTATCTCAAAAAAGATATATTGGCATTGAAAAGGTTCAGAAAAGGGTAACAAAAATGATTAGGGGTTTGGAATGGGTCCCGTATGAGGAGAAATTAAAGAGACTGGGACTTTTCATCTTAGAAATGAGGCGACTAAGGAGGGATATAATAGAGGTCTATAAAATCACGACTGGTGTGGAAAAAATGAATATGGAAAAATTATTTACTTGTTCCCATAATACAAGAACTAGGGGTCACCAAATGAAATTAATAGGTAGCAGGTTTAAAACAAAAAAAGGAGATTTTTCTTCACGCAGGGCATAGTCAACCTGTGGAACTCCTTGCCAGAGGATGTTGTGAAGGCCAGGACTTCAACAGCATTCAAAAAAGAACTAGTTCAATTCATGGAGGTTAGGTCCATCAATGGCTATTAGCCAGGATGGGTAGGAATGGTGTCCCTAGCCTCTGTTTGGAAATGGATGACAGGAGAGGGATCATGTGGATTACCTGTTCTATTCACTCCCTTTAGGGCATCTGGCATTAGCCACTGTTGGAAGACAGGATACTGGGCTAGATGGACCTTTGATCCAACTCAGTATGGCCATTCTTGTGTATTAATAACATATTGGTATTGGGGTTGGTGTCCATTTTTTTAAAATGATACATGTGACATGTATCAGTCTTCATCTCAGTTCTGCATTATATGTTGGAAGTATAAACGTCTGTCACTGGAATCTAAATATGTTTTACACCAGAGTTGATTCAAATGTTTGCAAAATCAAATTAATTGTATTTAAATAGTTTACATGTTTTATTTACTTTTCATTTTACTGTTGATGTGCTGTAGATATTTTTGTAGTTCATAGAACGCCTGATTTTATAGATTTTTTTTCTAAAATATTATATTTCAAGTGTTAGTGTATAGTGAAAAAGGCATACCCCTAACCTTATAAACGTTATCGTAAAAGCACCCCAAACTCAAAAATCAAGAAATAAATTGCCAGTGCTCCATTTGAGGCCAATCGCATCCTCTAGTCCAGTGGTTCCCAGTCTTTTTGATACAGGGGACCAGTAAACCCATTGATAAGCTTTTGGAGGACTGGTAAAATTTATTTGCATATTCATTAAGCAAATGATTATGCAAGTTGTTGCTGGCCGTACCTGTCCGGCGGGTTGTTCTGCCCCCACCCTTTCCCCCCGGCCCCAATCCTGGCCTCTTTATTGGCTGGCGCTGGCTCCCCCTGCTGCAACCAGCGCCGGGCGTTCTGCGTCGGTGCACACAGCACCTGGCCTTCTCCCTGGGTCCTAGCACCCGCCAGATCTAGCCCCGCTGTCTGGGAGCATGCCCGGCAGAGACGCCGCCACGGCGGGCTCTCTCCCAAGCGGGCCGTGCTGTTGCACTTGGCAGTGCGGGGTGCTGCTACCCCGTCACACAAGTTAATAGGATCGTGCATGATAATTTTTCTAAGGACCGGTACTGGGCCGCAGACCATACTTTGAGAGACGCTGCTCTAGTCTAATATAATGAATTTACCCAAGTCAAGAAAGCTAAAATATTTTCAGCCAGGCCGAGGTCCTCCATCAGTGTTTGCAGTTCAAAGTCTGCAGTTCAAAGGTCTAGGTTGGATTTAGGAAAAACTATTTCATTAGGAGGGTGGTGAAGCACTGGAATGAGTTACCTTGGGAGGTGGTGGAATCTCCATCCCTAGAGGTTTTTAAGTCCTGGCTTGACAAAGCCCTGGCTGGGATGATTTAGGTGGGGTTGGTCCTTCTTTGAGCAGTGAGCAGTGAGCAGTGACCTCCTGAGGTCTCTTCCAGCCCTGTGATTCTATGAAAATCATTAGGATTTCTGCTCGTCAGTCACTTAGATGTTTTTGAAAATCCCCACTCTCAGAGTACCTAAATACTTCCTAAAGTGTTGACATGTATATTAGGGATGGGAACGACTAGTTGACTATCCGATAAGCAAATGCTTATCGGATAGTTGACACACTAGTCGCTCCCCCCGCCCCTTGCTGCTTCTATCAGAAAGAGGTGGGGTGGGGAATGGTATGCTTCAAAGAGGCAGCACTGCGTGGAACCCAGGGCCAGACCTTGGGCTCCATGCAGTGCTGCCTCTTTGAAATGCTGCACGGAGCCTTCAAAGGCAGCAGCGCCCTTATCAACTAATTGAATAGTCAATGCAAATTGCATCGACTATTTGATTTGCCGATTAATTTAAATTTAACATCCCTAGAGTATATTAAAAGTTCAGACTTTTTAATGTATCAGTGTCTAAATAACTTACGCAGTTTTGTTTTGATGTGACAAAGGGTTTGTGCCAGGAAAAAAAAAGCTGTTTATGTAATCGTTAATCAGTTAACTGGTTAAATGGGGACGGATGGACTGGAGCGCAAACGGGCTACTTTGGCCGGGCTGGAGTGCCCTCTGCCCATGGTGGGCCCTGCAGTTCTGGAGCAGGACCCTGCCTGGGGCAGGCTGGGGTTGCTCCAGTGCCCATCAGTTATCTGGAACTAGTAAACCTCACCCATTAAAGGTGAGGATTGCCAGTTAACCATTTGCATCCCTCATATTAATGTATGTATTTGTTTATATGTTGGCAGGAATATATTGTGGATTTTTTGCACATAGTTCTGTAAAATTCAAGTATATATCTCAATACTGACATCAGAAGGAACATTTATAGTTTAATTATAACTTGTAATCTAAAATTGTAGTAGCACAAATTTTCAAATGAGTTGTACAGAGCCTTAATCTAATCTAAATGAATCTGCTTTTAAAAAGTATAGTCCCATAGTAAACATGTCTTTACTATGATCTTTTGTAATCATAAATACACTTATTAGTAACAGTGAGCTATCCAAGAGTCAGTCCTACAAACACATACATAAGTGTTTAAAGATCAAGGCCTATTCAAACTTAGGTCGGTATAATGTTGCTCCGTAGTGTGGAAAATCTACACTCCTAAGCACTGCAGTTATACTAGTCTAATTTCTACTGTAGATGCTACTATGTCTTCTCCTGTCAGTATTGCTGCCTCCTCTTCTCAAGGTGGAGTACTTACCTTGATAGGAGAAACTTTCCTGTTGGTATAGGGGGCATCTTCACTAAGCTGTGTAAGTGTAGACAAGCCTAGGTCTTTGGAGTTGGACCACTTTCTGTTAGCAAAGTAAATTATGTTGAAGCTAAGTAAGTGTAGAGTTCGGAAAACAAGTTATTCAGCTCTACAGTTACAGGATTAGAGTGATCACCGTATACATCTATTTTCATAATTGGAAGAAGTGTAATCATTTTGGGGATTTGATCTAGAGAGATGCAAACTTGTTAGCTTCTGGCATATAAAGCTATTGATTTTTTTTTTAAAAGGTAAGTCTTTAACATACAAGTTAGAAAGTAGAATCCCTAAATTAGTTATTTCCAGTAAAAAAGACAAGGTGGACCAATGTCTGTTGGTGAGAGAGACAAACTTTTGAGCCACATACAACTCCACTTCTGGGCTATTACCTCAGTCTGACACATCTCCAATAACTCTTTAATGCTTATAGGAATCCTCTCCTGTACCCAGACCCTGCACCTTGTCAGAGCCTCCTCCTTCACCCAAACTTCCTCTCAGACCCCAGCCCTCCCATCCCAAACCATCTCCATAGAAAAGTATGGTCCTTTACCACTTAACCAAAATCTTGGCATGCCTCTCCTCTCTCTCCCTTCCCCTGGGGCAGAAATCATTGCCCACCCCTGACATAATCCATGGCCTTCTGGCTGAGAGAGAGATTAGTGTGGGATAGAAAATGGGTTTGGGAGAACTTTTGGCATCTAAAGAGTGCATCTTCACTACAGACTTATATATGGAGATACACAAATCTCATAGAGCTGGAAGGGACCTTGAGGGGTCATTGAGTCCAGTCCCCTGCCCTCGTGGCAAGACCAAGTACTATCCCGGACAGACCTGCCCCAGATCCCTAAATGGCCCCCTCAAGGATTGAACTCACAGTGCTGGGTTTAACCAGCTGCTGCTCAAACCACTGAACTATCCCTCAGTGATTGGCACTTGGCTTTGAGGATGTGGGTGGGTTTAGATAAGTTGTGAGCTATATCTGAGTTACTGTTTCCTTACAAGTGCTGTGTTCACTCATGTCACTAAGACTTTCGGGAGTATATTTTGTGGTTCTTTGTGCTAGGTGAGCTGCTTTGCGAGCAGCTTGAATTGCGAGAACTTGTCTGTCCTTGTGGGCACATGGGGGGAATTGTGTGAAGACCTTGGAGGACTATTGGCACTTTGAGAGATTTTTGCATCCTCACTGCAGAGTGGGTGTGTTTAACATTCTGAACTAAAGCAGTACATGAACTTTAATCCTTTAATCTATATCCCAGCTAGACTTAAAGCACCACCAAACTCATGTGATAGGGTTTTGTGTATGATGGGGAAAGGGTTTTATAGGCAACTCCTGAATAAGACCCTGAGTTAATTCTTCAGTGAAGTCCATGATGGAATTCCAGCAGTTTCTAAATCTAGCTGAGCTAAAAATTTTGATGTAGATTCACGTATGGCCTTCTTCATTTGTAGTACCATCAAATTTCACTCTTCCTTATATCCCAGTGGTAAAAGAATGCTGCCAATTTGAAATTTCCTGTTTTTAAAAGTCTTAAGAAATTGAGGTACTCATGCTTTCTATTGCCATTTTTTGTTGTTTAAAACACATTCTCTTTTTTGTTTTTCTTTGCTGTTGTCTGAAAAGCCCACACAAAGAAGGGAAATTGGCTCTAAGGAAACTGACTAAGTACCAAACTGAGGAGGAAAATTGTTCTGTTTTTTTTCCTATTACTCTTACATAAACAATTCAAATAGATCTTATTTTTTTAGTTGGTGTCTCTCTAAAAGTAAAGTCCTAGTATTTATGGGTCTCTTACATTTGTTAATTTATTTCCTAGTTGAAATTTTACTGCATGATTTCCAGTGCATATAATTGAGTGTGGGCTTTCAAAAGTATATGTATGCACTGTATTTTTTCAGAATATTTGGCAACAGTAAGTTGGGTGTAAAATAGGGGTGGGCAAGATCTGGCCCACCAAGCTGTTTGATCCAGCCCACCCTGCCACTCCCTTCTCCCTCAGGTCAATCAAAAGCGGGGATGGGGAGTGTGTGAAGTCATTCACTGTTCAAAGTGGCTGGCAGCTCCCCTCCTTTTTTGCCCCCCTCCCCCAGGGAATCGCGGGGTCAAAACAGCTGACAGTTCAATAGGTGCTGTGTGCCCCTGGCTCCAAGTCTCCTCTCCCTGCCAGGGGAACTGCCCCTTCCACTTGAGGATCCACTTTTTCCAGAGGTGGCGCCGGCCCGCAGCCACTACCACAAATGGTGAAGTGCCCCCCCCCCCCCGTAAATATTATTACCCGCCCCAGTGTAAAAGCTGCAAAGAGTCTTAACTCTTCCTTAATCCTAGTATGATGCAAACATGTATGTATAATTTTTTCCCAAATGTTTATTTTAAAAGTTTAGTGATTATGAGCAAATGCTATCAATTTAATCTTTAATCTGTTTCAAACCAGTTAAAGGTAACTTCAAGGACTATATCTGTCAGAGTCCCTTAGACAATTTTTGTCAACTTAAAATCACACTTTCAAACTTTGTTTTTCTCCTGTTTCTGTACAAAGGGCATACACAGACAGCAAAACAAACATTTGATACCACAGTTAGTATAAAGTACACACACTGATAGTGTATTTTTCTCTTTCAGAAATGGTAATCCAAGAGTTTGTGTATTCAGCCATTTACTGCGGGGCAAGACATGGGATAAATCTACAGTGCTCTTGAAAAAGGCATGTGAAACTTTAAGTGCACAGTAGCAGGGTCCACACAGCCTATTAGTGCATGACATGCTAGAGCTCTATATATTTATATCCCTGTTTTCTACATGCCATCTCTATATAAACATGCCCTTAAACCAGGGATGGGCAATCATTTTTACAGGGGGAGCCACTTCACCATTTTTGTAGTGGTCCCAGGCTGGTGCTGCCTCTGGAAAAAGCCTCAGGCTTAAAAGGGCAGTTCCCTCCAGGCGCCGTGTGCCCCTGGCAGGGAGAGGGGTCTGGGACATGAGGGCATGCAGTGCCTAGAGAGAACAGTCAGCTGTTTGGAACACCTGGTGGTTCCCGGTGCGGGGGGGGGAGCCGCCAGCCACTTGGAACAGTGAATGACTTCATGCACTCCCTGCCCCTGGTTTTGATTGATCTGAGGGCAGGGGAACAGCAGGGCGGGCCGTGGGCCAGATCAAATGGCTTGGCAGGCCAGGGGCTGTATTTTACTCACCCCTGCCTTAAACTTTAACTGTGACGATAGCAGGTAAAAAGAAATGTATTAGTGTCCTTTTAAGAATTTATCATTTTTATTGGAGAAAGCTGCTCAACAGCACTGAGTACTGAAATTCTCTTTAGCTTGGAGAAAACAACCAGCAATGCAAGCTTCCCTCACAGTTCAGCTTTGTATAATTTTATTCAACTTTTCACCTTGGTGGAAGATGAAATATTATCTTTAATAAAGATAGATTTTGTAACTGGACTGGTAAGCGTTCATGAAAGGTTTTTTTTGCAAGTCTCCTCTAATGTACTTCTGTGTTTATTGGGCAAGAGTACCTCTAATGAGTGGGACAGGTTGAACCTCTCTAGTCCAGCACCCTCAAGACATGACCAGTGCTGAACCAGAGAATTTGCTGAATCACATGAGGTTGTCTAGCAGCATTACCAACACTTCACTTCCACTGTTTACTTAGAAGATGTTTAGGGGTAAATTAGAAATAAATCACAGCACAGAACACAGACCCAGGTAGCTGTAAACAAACTTTATGGAACCATGGGAAACTTGGCCATAGCCATGGTAAGTGGACATCCGACTAGCTAAAATTGTGCTGGTCCACAGATGTTGCTGGACCTGAGAGTGTTGGACTAGAGAGGTTCAACCTGTAGTTCACTCCCTATGCTGATGTTTACCAAGCTGCTCATCAGTAATGACTCTTGCAATGTGGACAGCTGTTCTGTGGGAACTAGGCTGAGACCATTAACCAGTTTCAAACAGACTGTCAATCATACATTGAATTTTGTAACGACTTTTGGCTTTTTTGGGTTGGGTTTGATGTACTGACTTCAAGGTCAGACATACATTACTTTCAAGTAATCTGTGTAGTCTTCAGTGTAGTTTGGAGTTCATTAGATTGTAACAACAATTACTGTATGCTTTGCACTGAAAGTTTGCCTTTCATTCACAAAAGTGATTTATAACCTCTTCATGAAAGTGGTGAAATTGCATGCCGACATTATAGAAATATGATCATATCCACTATAAATGTTAATTATTACTCTGAAATCTATAATGATATTAGTTTGACTTTTTTTTATTCATGCCTTTAACTCTATGTACTCTTGTGCTGTGTCTACACTGGCATGATCTTGTGCCAAAGCAGCCGCTCTTGTGCAAAAACTTGCTGCCTGTCTACACTGGCCGTGTGTTCTTGCGCAAGTAAACTGACGTTCTGCTGTATAAAATCAGGGCTTCTTGCGCAAGAACTATGATGCTCCCGCTCAGCAATAAGCCCTCTTGCGCAACTTTTCTTGTGCAAGAGGCCAGTGTAGACAGGGAACATGAATTTCTTGCACAAGAAAGCCCTGTGCTTAAAATGGCCATCAGAGCTTTCTTGCGCAAGAGAGAATCTACGCTGGCATGGATGCTCTTGCGCAAAAGCATATATCTTGTACAAAAGCACATGCCAGTGTAGATGCTCTCTTCTGGAAGAGTTTTTGCACAAGAACTCTTCCGCAAGAGTTCTTGCGCAAGAAGTTGCCAGTGTAGACGTAGCCTTGAAGTATAAAATAGCATTAGAAATTCCACGATTCAGGTCATGACTTTGGCTGCAGGTTTGTCATGCCATGAAAAAAAATCACAGCTAGCAAGAGTCCCCCTTTTTCCATTACTTGTTTTTCGGCCTCTGAGATGCATCCTGCATCATCAGCTCTTGCCCAGAGGGGCTGGGCCCGAGACTTCCTCCTGGGTTTTTGTGTTGTGACCTGGTATGCCAGGTCACAGTGCTGCTCAGGTTTGATCCACCTGCCCTTCTGTTTGGTTTGTGCCACATCTGTTGATAATGTCTAGAGTAGGGCACCACCTCCACATATAGGCCTAACTTGCTAGCTCCCCTTGCAAGCCTTGCCTCTGCACCTGGCAAGGATTAGGGTTGGAGTGTGATCAGTTCTCCCTCAGTGTGGCGAGGAGGGCATTTTTTATTAAATCAAGGAACAGTCATAGTAAATGCAGTAACTTGTGTCTTAGTGTGATCACTCTGTGTGTTGATTTAAAAATACCATGACACATCTGTAATTCTAATAATCACTAATTATTGGGGTGGGCACCTAGGGTGTGTTGCAGACTAAGTTCTGATGTGAGTGTCACTGTTTGAAGTAGGAGAGAACAGTATTAGCAGTGTAACTCTAACTTTTAGTAGAGGATAAAAGCCAGATCTTTAATTTAAATATGCAGGTGCACAATGATGCATTATTTTTCATGGTTACCTCACTTGTGATATTTGCATTGTTCCAGTGAAACTGTTTGGGCCAACACATAATATCTTAAGAGACTTATCACATAAATTTTCCACATACAGTAATTTTAGAATGAAATGTAAAGGGGAGCACTTCAACATTGGATTTATGCTCAAACATGTGACATACTTGCTTCACATTTTAGTTTATGCATTTTTTTAATAGTAAGTTCAATGTTCTGGAAAGGTGACAGATAACAGATAATACAGGAGAGAGATGTAGTATAGGTACAACAGAAGAACCTCAGAGTTACGAACACAAGGGGTTACAAACTGGTCTGTCATATACTTCATTTAGAATCAGAAGTTTGTGATCAGGCAGCAGCAGAGAAACCCCCCCCCCCCAAAAGCAAATACAATTACATGTAAATTACTACAAAAAGAAGGTTTAAAAAAAATTGAAAAGGTAATGAAACTGCTTCTGTGCTTACTTAAATTAAGATTGATAGAACAACATTTTTCTCCTGCACAGTAAAGTTTCGTAACTATCAATTGAATGTTATTTTAAAAGTTTACAAATGAACAGCCATAACGTTTTGTTTAGTTGTGAATATCTGAGTTAACAACCTTGAGGTTTTCATAATTCTGTGGCTTTTTCTGTGGCATAGATCAGTGGTCTCCAAAGTGGGGTGCGCAAGATGATCTATCAGGGTGCGGGAAGAAAATATTAGCATTTCTATTTCTATTTATTTTTTATCTTAAAAAAAAAATAAGGAAGAAAATTAAGCTTTACTAATATTCAGTGTACGGATTGACACTGGTGCCCTCACTCGGTCCGTATGTCAGACGGTCAGGTGTCACGTACAGTACGTGAGGTATCCTGAGGGAAGAGTGGGAGTTCCACAATGCAGAAGGATTGACAGTGGTGCCCTCACTCGTTCGTTCGCTTTCAGCGTATTGCGACGTATTGTATTTTCCATGTGCCCGGTTAAGTGGATTTACGGATTATATTATCTAGTTCTAACTACACTAACTCTCACAAAATGGACAAGTGGCTTAAAAAGATTCCTGCAAAGAAACCGCGGATTGAAGATAATACTAATAATGCGAGCACAAGCGAACAACAAGAAAAAGGCAGAGCTGACACTTCTACTCCTAGTACGAGCTCTTTGTCAGCCACATTACGGGGTAAAAACAATGATGATCTAATCAGAACTGACAAGAATTTGGCCAAAAAAAATTTGAAATTATCAAGAAGACTATTTGAAATATGGATTTACATCCACTATTGTTAACGATGAGCCTCGCCCTAAGTGTATATTGTGCCTTGAAATATTAGCTAATGATAGTATGAAGCCATCGCGATTAGCAAGACATTTACAAACTAAGCATCCAGAACATAAGACAAACCTCTACAATTTTTTCAGCAATGTTTAAATTCATGCGATACTCAATCCAGTACGTTACAAAATTTCACTAAACTTAATGATAAAATGTTTCGAAGCCTCTTTTGAGGTTGGTTTCTTAATAGTGAAAGACACTTGGGGAAACACTTGTTCTTCCTGCGCTGTAAAAATGGTTGAAATAATACATGGAAAACAATATGGTGACAAACTAAAATGCATTCCTTTGTCAGCAAATACTGTTGGAAGACGCATAGAAAAACATTGCTGAAGATTTGAAGAAACAGGTATTAGAACAAATTACGCAGTGTGGGAGGCTTGCTATACAGTTGGATGAAAGTACAGATGTTTCTAAGGTGTCTCAGCTTATGGTATTTGCTAGATTCTGTTTCAATAATGAAATACACAAAGAACTACTTTTTTGTGTGCCAGTAAAGGAAAGATGTACCGGAGAAGATATATTCTCAGCAGTAAATAACTTCTTTAATAAAAACAATATTCTATGGGAAAACTGTGTAAGTGTAGCCACTGATGGAGCGGCTGCTTTGACTGGAGTAAAAAAAGGATTCCGGGGTAAGGTTACAGAGCTAGCACCACACTTGAAATTCATTCACTGCATCATTCATAGGCAAGCTATTGCAGCAAAGAAGTTAGAGCCAGAAGTGCACAAAGTGCTACAGGATGTCATCGATGTGGTTAATTTTATAAAAACAAAACCTTTTAAATAGTAGAATCTTTACAATACTTTGTAAAGAAATGGGGAATGACCATGAAAATCTTTTGTACCACACAGAGGTTTGCTGGTTATCTCGTGGCAAAGTGCTTAAAAGAGTTGTCAAACTTAAAGATGAGTTACGCATTTTTCTTTTACAAAAAGACAAGTGTTCCAAATTTGCTGACCTTTTCTGTGATGACAAGTGGCTATCAGTAATATGCTACCTAGGGGAGATTTTTGAAAAAATAAACACACTTAATCTGTCCCTTCAAGGTAAAGGTGATGTTTTAACAATAAGTGAGAAAGTAAATGCTTTACGAAAGAAACTCGTGCTATGAAGAGAGCATTTTGAAAACGGATGTTTGGAAAGGTTTCCATAGTTATGTGATTTTTGTTGCCGAAAACGATGTCACCTATAAAAACTCTCATATCTGCACACTTAAACTTGGAAACAGAATTTTCTAACCTGTTTAAAAATCTTCCAAACGGAGAGTTTCAGTGGGTTTTGAACCCATTTGTTAAAAATATAAAAATGTAACACCTTCCGATTAGTTTGCAAGAACAACTGATTGACATCAGGGAAGATGGAAATTTACTAGCTGAATTTCAACAAAAACCTTTGCCTAATTGGTGGATGGGATTGAAAAATGAGTGTCATGATTTAGTAAGCGCAGCCAACGATGCACTTCTTCCATTTGGATCTGCGTATCTTTGTGAGGTGTCTCTTTCAGCTATGACAGCCATTAAAACCAAGTATTGAAATAAACTGAACTTAGAACCAGACCTTCGAATCACTGTATCACAAAGTGTTAAACCAAGATTTTAAAAAATAATGAAGCATGTTTAATCACATTGTTCAGTAAAAAATATTATTATTGATATTTTTTAGTGAGAGCAAAAAGGCTTTCTGTACTGTTAATAAATAAAATTTTTAAAAATATTTTAAAAATATTGTTTTTCATTATCTTTTTTAACTTCTATTTTTTGTGATGTTTTATAATGTACATAATATATTAGTACAGTAGTACATGTATATAATTTATAAATATACATATATTGGGGGTGCATGCTCAAATTTTTTACTGATAGGGGTGCGCAATCAAAAAAGTTTGGAGACCACTGGCATAGATGACTGTGCAAACCTCAGACCACCCTGTCAAGGTACTTCAGTCCTGCTATGAAAAGATTACATTTAGGACTTCCCTAACCCATCTGTATGGTGTGGCAGGGTTACTTATTAGGAACAGACTGAGTACTAATTCATATTGCATAGGCCACCAATCAACAATCATGTGTCATAATGGACTCTTTTTCAAGAGCTTTTTGCAGATGAATAAAAACAATGGGTAACATGTTTCATGCCCTACAAGCCTGATAAAAGGATTAGTGTGGCGTAAAGGAGCTCTAAAATCTTGGAGGTGAGTAATACAGCCACTGATGCCCTCTTCTCTCGCAAATAGTGGAAGAAGAGTAACGCTGTAGCACAGGGATGGGCAATAATTTTTGGTGGGGCACTCCAAGATATTGGCAAGTGGTCAAGGGCCGCACTCTTCCATGATGCTAATGGAGGAGGTGTAGGGTCTGGGGTGGAGGTTGGATGCAGAAGGGAGCTTGGAATAAGGGATTGGGATGAAGGAGGGTGTGTGGGGTCTGGGAGGGATTTTGGATGGAGGGAAGTTATGACCAGGGGCACAGGACTGGGATGCAGGAGTTTGGGTCATGACCTTGGACAGGAAGGGGTCACCAAGTTGTGACCTGAGGCAGGGGCTGAGGTGCAGGAGGGGGTATAGAGGTTTGGGTTGTGACCTAGGGCAGGGGATTGGGATGGAGGATCCAGGAACAGGTGTGGGTTCAGGAAAGGTGCAGAGGGTTGGGATTATTTGGGCTGGCAGTGGGTTGGGAGGAGAGGGGCTGGGATGTGAGAGGCAGACTGAGTGGGGGACTTACCTGGGTGACTCCTGGCCACCATCCTAGCAGGATTGTCAGGCAGGCTCCCTGCCAGACCCCCCCCCTCCACAGGCTGCAGGGGTCATGTGCATTGGTGAAATAAGAGCCTGAGGGGAGTGGGGAGAAGTGTTCCCTCTAGAGTTCCCATCCATGATATCATGTGTGCTTATTCGGATGTGCACCACTGTGGCACCCACCAGTTACTAACATACACATACTGTGTCTGTGTGTTTAACAAGATTCATGACCCTGCAGTACAGGAATCAGGGCAGGGGGTGGGAGGTAATGGGGGGCAGGGGGGGGTGTTTCAGGCCATGGGGTGCAGGATTCAGGGTAAGGGGAAGCTCAGGATGGGGGGCTGAGGTTGGAGAGGTGGCAGCTCCTCACTTGGGGGTGACTGGAGCTGGGCTGACCATTCTTCCAGCGGTTCCTTGCAGGGGGTGGCCCCAACCCCAGTCAAGGCCTCCCGAGCAGCCCCTCCCCCTGCCCAGCCACATAGTGTTACCAGACCCCTCCCCGCCCCCGCCCAACCACATGGCAGCTCGAGCCCCCGCCATGCGGTGACTCCAGCCCCGGTCAGGGCTGCCCAAGCAGCTGTTTCTGGCCAGGTAGTGGCTCCGGCCCCCACTGGGGCCGCCCAAGCAACTGGGCCATGACATCTTGCCCGCCGGAGCTGGAACTGGAGCCAATGTGGCTCCTCACTAGGGATAGCCTTGCCACACCCCAGCTCCAGCTGGAGCAAATGGGCAGGGCAGCCTGTCTGTCATCTCACAGCCCTTCCAGACTGCCACCGCCACCACGCACCTTTGGGACCAGCAGGAAAGTGAGTGGTGGTGAGTGCTGCTGCATGGCTCTGCAGGTGAGGTATGCAGGCCTCAAATTTGTTGTACATGCCCACGCAGGCGCGCAGCTTAGAGGGAACCTTGGTGGGGAGTGGTGCTTCGTTTACTGCCTGTTCTTCGAACAGGCTGCTCCCATTGGCCAGAAACCAGCGAAAGGGATTATGCTAAGAGTGGGGACAGTGCCTGAAGCCTCTCCTGTCTCCTTCCCCACAGCTGTGAAACACAAACAGCCTAGCAGCCACTTTTCTGAGTGTCATGCAGGGACAGGGCAAGCAGGGAGTCTGCCTGAGGCTTCCCGCTTTGTTTGTGGGCCAGATCTGGTGGCTTGGCAGGCTGTATCCAGCTTGCTGGCCCTATTTTGCCCAGGCCTGCTCTATGATGGTGCCCATAGGTAAGCAGTGGCGAGCTACTAGGGCACATCTGCACTACACAGATCTATGCACCAGAGGCTGATCTTCTGGCGTTAGATTTAGCAGATCAAATTGGGACCTGTATATTGAACACTGAGGGCAGCTCCGGCCGGTGTCCAGTACTCCTTTTGTGAGGAGTAAGGGAAGCCAACAGGAACGTTTGCTCCCATTGGCCTCCCACTGTGTGGACGGCACAAATACGATTTAAGGTACACAGCTCCAGCTACATTAATTACATAGCTGGAGTTGTGTATCTTATTTCTACCTTCTGGTGTAGTGTAGACCAGGTGTACCCCAGTGATGTCTGTTAGGCATGAATAACTCAGAATTAGGAGTGTGCAGAGATGGCTTGAACCTACCTTGTCCCCTACCATTGTGAGAGAGTTGTTGGCTGTGTCTTTGTGCTAGTCCTCTTAGTCATTTTCTATAGTCAATTGGATTTTAAATGTAGACCTAGGAAAATGGGTAAAAGTAACACACATTTTGTTGGAAATAGGGAATGCGGGGATTAGGATTAATAAAAATGTCAGTTAAACAACTTTCACCAAGTTTATAAATTTGAGTATGTAGAAGTACACTGAATGTAGTTTAACTATATGATATTTTTAGTTACTGTCTTTTACTTTTCTCTTGCATCTGTATTCCTGCCTAGCCTTTGTACTTAGCCTGCTACTAATTTACAGTATTCCACTACCTCTGTAATTAATGCTAGCAAATTTTGACCTATCTTGGCACATTTCTGACACAGGAGAGTAATGTGTCTTATATTAAAACCCTTGAGCCATCCAGTCATCCTCTCCTAAACATGGTTGATTAAATAATTTGGCTTTCCTTGGTACTTTGCATGGATATAAATGGTCCATCCAGTATTCTAACTTTATTTTCAATGGATACTAATTGAACACTAAGTTCTGTGCTTAAGGAGTTCAAATGAAAGTTGTAATCCTGTCGAGGAGGAGGCTCCTATGTTGAGAACCCCATATCCTTTGTCCCTGATGATCAATCTTCTGTTCGTGTTTGAGTGACTGTCTGTACAGATTCCATTGGGACACGTGCACCATCTGATTATTTTGAACAGTGTCTGCTTGGAGTTGCACCTTTGTGTTTGGAGCAGTCTCAACCACTGTTCAGTTCCTTCTGTCCATCTGTGGCAGCAGCACAGAGGGTAAAGGGGGAAGGCGGGAGTTGATACACATGGGAAGCTAGGTTTCAAGCTGGCTTCCCACACATATAGGCACACTGAGAGTGGTCTCCCTCAGCCTCCCAGAAACAGCTGGGGATGGGGGGCAGGCGGAGCCAGTACTTAGGGGGAGCTGGCTTCAACACCAGCTCCTGTGGTGTATGGGGGGTGAGAAGGACAAGTGAGAGCCAGTACAAATGGGAAGCCAGCTTTCAAGCGAGCTCCCCATGCACACCAGCTCCTGCTGAGCTGACTCGTCCCACCCTACACTGCTATCTCTCTATCAGAGGCAGCAGCACGTGGGGAGAGGGGCAGGTGGGAGCTGGAAGATGGGGAGATGGCTTTGAAACTGATTCCCTGTGCATACTGACTCCCGCCAAGCTGTTCCTCACCCCCGGCCCCACATGTAAAAGTGTATCCACTGAAAATTTCAGTGGATACATGTTCACACAAACACATTTTAACATCCCTAAATAAATCCTTACAGAAATGTTATCCCTATATGGTGCCAAAATCCAATGTGCCCTGGATAGGCTCCTGATTTGCAGATGTTACTGCTAAATAGACTTTACTGCGCTCATTGATAATCCAAATTGGTTCAGGGATAGCAGACAGCCCAATTATGGAACTGGTGCATTCGCCACGATGTCAGCATCGTTGCTACATACCTACCGGGCAAGGACAATACCATTGCCGACACCCTCAGCAGACACTTCTTTCTTCAACATGAGTGGGAATTCAACCACGACATAACACATCATCTCTTCCAACAATGGGGGTACCCCACTATAGACGTATTTGCAACACATTACAATGCGAAGTATCCCGAGCACTGCTCCAGAGCAGGCATTGGACTGAAGTCCCTCCGGGATGCATTCCTACTGGACTGGAGCCACCACCTACTCTACACTTTTCCACCAATTCCACTTCTTCCAAAAGTACTGGAGAGAATATCAATGGATTGAGCCACAGTCATACTCATAGCTCCGTTTTGGCCCAGACAGACGTGGCGTCCACTTCTCTTCCAAATGTCTCTATGCCTTCCATACCATCTGCCAGACTGACATGACACAGCAAGGGCTCACTATGATGCACCCGCAAATCGATCAACTACACTTCACAGCGTGGCTCCTCGCTGGTTCCAACAGACGGAAGTTGTTTGTTCCCAGGAGGTAGAGCACGTGCTAATGCACAGTAGACGGGATTCCACACGAGCGACTTACCTGCATAAATGGCATTGTTTCCACACCTGGTGCGCTGCTAATAATCTTGATTCATTCTCTATTCCTATCCATTGTATCCTCGAATACATACTACATCTCCAACACTTGGGCTTGGCGTTATCATCCATCAAAGTTCATCTCCTGGTGATTTCTGCCTTTAGACAACCAGTAGAAGGTTACTCAATATTTGCCCATCCCATGACCAAACGATTCCTAAAAGGTTTCTCCAATCTGTACCCTCCTCGCAGAAACCCCCCCCATCTTATGGGACCTAGAACTGGTTCTGGACACTCCGATGTATCCACCATTTGAGCTGGTATCCACCTGTGATGTGGCAATGCTTACAATGAAGCTCGTCTTCTTGCTAGCGATTACGTCCACACGCAGGGTAGGTGAGTTGGCTGCTCTTTCAGCCACACCACTGTACACCCTGTTTACCAGTCATGGGGTCATACTCTGCCCCCACCCAAACTTCTTACTGAAAGTGAACTCGGAGTGTCTTGTCAATGAACCTATAGTCCTCCCAGCATTTTATCCCAAGCCACACTCCTCCAACCATGAAGCCTGGCTACGTACGTAGAGCTCTGGCCTTTTACCTGGAAAAAACACGTCCCTTTTGGCAATCGCAACACTTACTGCTCTGCATGGCTGAACGATCTAAGGACCAACCTTTGACAGCACAACGCATTTCCAAGCTGATGTGGACTGCATCTCACAATAAAGGCTTACGCATTTCCAAGCTGATGTGGACTTGCAAACACAATAAAGGCTTACTCTACCAGAGTGATGGCGATGTCAGTGGCCTTCCTCAAAGGAGTCCCCTTACAAGAGATCCGTCGCACAGCAACTCAGTCCTCGGATAGTCCATTCGCAAAGCATTATGCTATTGACGCTCTTAAGCGTGACTGAGCAGTTGCCTCTGCAGTACTCACTATGGCAGATAGATCAATTCCAATTCCCACCTCCATAGACCAGGCTACTGCTCTGTAGTCACCTACAGTGGAGCACCCACGGGGACGCTACCCAAAGAAGAAGAGGAAGTCACTCACCTTGTGCTATAACGACGGTTCTTCGAGGTGTGTCCCCCCGTGGGTGCTCCATGACCCGCCCTCCTCCCTGCTTCGGAGTCTCTTCTTTATGTCTCTCAGATGTGATCCGTCAGTTCCTCCTAAATCAGGAGCTGGACCGCGCGCAGACTCAGAAACAGCGTAAAAGGCACACGACGCCCACCGTGCATGCACGGTCCGGCTGAACTACGGCTGGCAAATCTCTGACCTGCGGCACCGGGATGAGCCTGACACCTACAGTGGAGCACCCACAGGGAAAAAGGGGGAAAAATTCTGTTTGGGGGGGGGAAGGGGGAAGCCAAAGTTGTTAAGCAAAAAAAAAAACCCCAGAACAGAATTGTGGAGCAAAAAAAATAATTTTTTTTGAAAAGGAGGCTGCCACTTTAAGACAATCGCCATCTTGGGTGCCATTTTTAAAACCCCGCAGCTCCACCCGGTAGGCACAGGGGGCCGGGGGGGAACCAATGAGGGGGTGATGGGTCGTTGGGGGGGGGGGGGGAGGAGCGCGCAGGAGCGGCTTCACAAGCCGCACTTTTGGGGGGCAAGAGCCACAGGTTGGTCATGGCTGGTGTTGAGGGAGGCATCACGTAGCCAGTTCCCAGGTCTCTGCTGATCACGTAAGCCAGAGCAGCATGCCTGCTCCCACCTCAGGCCAGCGCTCCCCTAGTGTGGCGCCTGGCAAGTGCCCCCTCCTGCCCCCCTTCACTACGCCTCTGCCCTGCTCCTCGCTCCCCCACCAGATGTGGCAGGGGAAAATTGTCCCCACCGGGCTTCTATCTGAGGGAAACAAGATATACCAGACATTTTACATGTCTGGTACTTCCTGTGGGTTTGGTTTTGTTTTTTTTTTTTTTTAAACTGGACGGAGCCCGCAAATACCGGACTGTCCGTATGAACACTGGACACCTGGCAACCCTATCCACTGAGAAGTGGCTGTGGGGCCATTTGTTCCACAAACTGTAAGTTGGGAAGGGAGTGGGGAGTGGTGCTTCACAGCTGCTCCATTGTGGTGAGGCTTACCAATTAATTAGGGATGTAAGCGACTTCTCAGGTGGTTGACTATCTGATGAGCCTAGGCTTATCACGTAGTCAAGTGACTGTTCTATTACTCTTCTCTCGCCCCCAGCCCCTTCCTGTCTCTGTATCCGAGGCAGTGGGGGTGGGGAGCAGGAGCTGGTGCTGAGGGGAGCTGGCTTAGAAATAGGTTCCCCTCAGCACCATCTCTGCGGTGCGTGAATTGGGAGTGGGGGAAGCAGAGCCACAGCCGTCCTGGAGCCAATGTGAGCCGGGACTGCTCAGTCCCAGCTTGCGCCGGCCCGGGAGCCACCCCCGCTGCAGCTCTGTAATTTAAATGCAGTAGGAGCCCATCTGGCTCCTCCTACATTTAAAGTGCAGAGCTGCAGCGGGGGTAGCAAGTGCCTCCCCTTATTGACTAATCGTGTAGTCGATACAAATTTTATCAACTGTATGATTAGCCAATTACCTGCTTATTAGCATCCTTACAGTTAACTATTCACATTCCTAATCCAAGTGGGTGGTGTTACAAGGATTTTTTTTTTTAAATCAGTTAGCTGAAAGATTCCCCTGGTTGTATTGGAGCTTATTCAATATGCATCCTCTGTTGCCTGCTTGGAAAATAGTTCTGTACCTGGGATATATACCACACAGAGCATGATTGCTGATTGCTAACAAAGCAAGAGAACATTCTTCCACAACACTAACTCACTATTCCATAGTGCAAGCTTCCAGATCAGATGGTGATACTAGTAGGGCTGTCCTGTAATCATACAAGTAGAACTTTTCTTACCCCCTCTCCCAGCATCTAACCAGATACGTGGTAGTCTCCACACATGGAATCTCCTGTAAAATCAAAGAACGTTTTATTAACCTTCTAGTAAGTGATTCTCTAAGAGGAGTTGTCCATATAGATTTTGTGACCCCAACTTCTGTGCTAATTTGGAGCCCTGCTTCAGTGAGATTCCATAGTGGTGAGGGAACTGAGTCACACGTGAGCCTACTCCACTCTTTATAGCCCTTGGCTATGAGGGCGGGTGGTAAGAACACTTAGGATGTAGGTAGGGCTCCAGTGGATACTGCTGTTCAAAAAGATTCTAATCATGTGCGAGGACGAGAGTGAATTCTGTGGACAGTATGTCCTCACTCTAAGGAAAATAATTACCTTTTGTTTTGTCTTTGAGAGGTTATGGGCTGCCAAGTTACGTCTTAAATGTTGGGTTACCTGATTTTCCCCATTCAAAAATTTATCCTTGGACAATTGTGCTGCATTCCTTGTTGGCTTGTGGCCATTTGTATTCCTCAGCATAACACTTGGCTATGTAATGTGCATCCTACACAAACATTCAAAGTCTAGTCTTGGAGCGGGGAGGGGCAAGGGAAATTAGCAGAAGTGCTGATTTTTTTTTTCTAGTTGACTAAGCAATCCAAAACTCTCAAACAACCAATAATTATGTGTACTTAACAATGACTAATCTTCTTTTTCCTTTCTTTCAGTGTCATCTTGTCTTAAATTAGTCAGCACTCTCTGCAGGGCAGGGACTGCGTTTTCCTGTGTCGGTATAGCTCTTGTCACAATGTGGGTCCAGTCCTTATTGGGTCTTTTGGACAATACTGTAATATTAACATTAACTTTGTGTGTTTTCTGGAAATGTAAGGTAGCCTTAACGTGAAGCCTTAAAGTTTATTATGGAACAATGGAAGATTGAAACCCATTCTAGGAAACCATATGCCATAGATATGCCTTTTCATATCTATGGCACTATGCCATAAATGGGAAAAGGCATATGCTATAGATAGTGCTGCTGTATGTTTTTTATGGGAGTGGGCTAACCCAAGCCCTTCTGAAGTGGTGACTGCTGTTTCCTAACAGAGCAAGAGAACTTTGTTCCACAACACTAACCTAGCTAGGCACTAGCATTGCTGAAATATATGAAAGAGAAAGTGTAGGTGCAGTGAAAATACATAAAAACCTTTCAGTGTCTACTTCCTCTGGGGGGAAATAGCAATAAACTTGAGTACTCCAAGTATCCCTAATCTGGGAACACCTGTGATATGGACCCTGGCAGGCAGAGGAGGAAGCAGCTTTGTGTGCTGCTACACCCATAGCAGTGGGGGGAGGGGTGTGTGCCTGGGAGTATGGAGCCATGTGTCCTCCCAGGAGAGGAGCTCAAGGTAAGTGCCTCTACCCTCTTGCACCCAGTCTCTGCAATGCCCTCCATGATCCAGGGCTGCTGGATTAAAGAGGTTCAAGTGGATTGATTCCTCATAGTTCACTGTATGGAAGTTAACTGGTGAGGGTGTAGCAAAGGCTCTGTTGCTTCCTAGCAGAGTGCAAAATTATACAAGACCTGCTAAGGCAGATTAATCTTGCTTTTTTGATAACAAAATAGCCAGTGTGCCATAGATAGACTTTAAGCACTGAGTACTACAGAGAAGGATCTCAGGGCTATAGTGTTGCACAAAAAAGCAAATATAATTCTGGAATGAATCTCATTGAAGCTGGAGTGTGCAGGGAAGATAAGTTATTCTTCTACTCAGTACTGATAAGGCTTGTGGAGTATGGAGTCCAGTTTTGGGCCTCACTTCAGGAAAGATGTGAACCCACCCCCTCCTCCTGAGGGTTCCTTATCCTGCTTTCTTAATGCGGGAGCCAGATCCATTCCTCTAGCAGCCTGTGTTGGCTGTCCCACAGCTCCCAGGGTGGGCAGGACTTGAACCCACCAGCCTGTACTCCCCAGGCAAATGCCTTTTCACCTCAGCCACTCAGGATCTCACTCCAGCTCCTGGGGCAGCTTGTGTTGTCTGTTCAGCTGCTCCCAAGATGCAAGTGACCTGGACAAATTTGAGAAAGTCCAGAGGAGAGCAACACAAGTGATTAGAGAGATAGAAAGCATGACCAAAGATAAAACATTTTTTCTAATTTTTCAGTCCGAAGAAGCGAAGACTGAGGGAGAAAAATCTTTAAATATGTAAAAGTTTGTTGATAACAAGGAGGATGACAAATTGGTTTCCCTTATTCACTGAGGACAATACAAATAGTTGTGACCTTAAATCTGGTGAGGGGCAATAATTTTCAATGGGGGGGGGGCGGGAGGCCCATTCCAAGCATTTGGTAAGTGGTCAGGGGCCTTATTTTTTCTTGATATTAATGGAGAAGGTGTGGAGTATTGGATGGAGGTTGGGTGCAGAAGGGCGCTTGGGGTAAGGGATTGGATTGCAGCAGGGGGTATGGAATCTAGGAAGGAGTTTGGGTGAAGCAGGTGATTATGTCCTGGGCCTGGGATGGAGAAGGGGATGCACAGTCTGGGAGGGGACTGTGACCTGAGGCAGGAGTGCAAGAGGGAGTATAGGGATTTGGGTTGTGATTGGGGTCGATGATTGGGATTCAAGGCCTGGGAGAGGTTATGGGTGCAAGAGCAGTGATGCAGAGGGTTTAGGTAACATGGGGTAGGGGTGCAGAGTGTTGAGGGGAAAGCCGGGACTGGAGAGCCAGAGGCAGACACTTACTTGGGTGGCTCCTGGCCAGTAGCTCAGCTAGTTCCTCAGTTAGGGTCACTGCCTTCCATGCCCTTGCTCTGGTGACAGGAGCCATATATAGCTGACACTGAATGCTGCAGCCCGAAGCAGGGAAGGATACTTGCGTACTTCCTTTCCTGTAAACAGGCAGCTCCCATGGCCAGAAACTGGCCAATGGAAGTGGCAAAATTTTGCTGAGAGTGGGGGCAGTGTGCAAAGCCTCTTCTCTCTGCACTATCGGCGTTCAGAGAGCTGCTCTGAGCACAGAGCAGGGGTGGGGCAGGCAGGGAGCCTGAAAAAGGCTCCTGCAGGCTGGATCCGGTAGCTTGGCGGGCCCCACCGGCTGTATTTTGCCCACTGCTGGCTTAAATTGTAGCCAAAACTTTCAAATTGTAAGGATAGCTAAACAATAGAAGAAACTGCTAATGGAGGACGTGGATGCTGTTGCTGTCTAACCTGTTCTTTTAAAAACTACAAACACCTGTTGCAGTTGGACTAGAATGGGGGCAATACACAGGAAACAAACCAGTCTTCTTTCTCCAACTGCTAGGAAAGTGGTACTGAAATTGTTGACAAGAGACTGTCCCAAGATCCATCTTCAGGGTCCACTTTTCATATTGGACTCTTACTGTCTAAAATCTGATAAATATAAAGCGCAGTTTCCCATATTGCAGCTGGAACAGAGAAGAGGGTTCTTTGTTTCTCACTCCAGAGCTGCATGGCTGTTATAAAAGTGGGTGTGAATGCTCCTTTATTTGACCTCAGTCTCTTGGGTACTGTTCTAGTGAGATGTCTGTTACTCCACCTTCCCCCTCCCCACCCACTCCCAGATGGGTCAGAGCATGTTTTCTACTTCCTTCAGCAGTCACCACTGAGAGTGTTCCCTACTGAATGGCTCAAATGTTTGCTTTTGCTCAGAACTTTCCTAATCAGTAACAGAGTGATACTGACCTAATTGTAAGTTTCACCTCTCCCCACCTGGCCCTGAATAAACAAGGAAATCTAACTTTCTTTTTCTCTCTGATCAGCAAAGGCACTAGGAGAGTCTTGTTTTAAGATTGAGGAAGATGACACATTAAGAAAAGGGGAAGGTGAACTTGCCTGCTTTTTTGTTCATAATTGCTTATTTAAAAGTGACGAATCTATACCATACCATTTTTCATAGCCATTATAAAATCAAAGTGATAAAAATTTGGAAACATTGACTTACTCAAAGCCAAATCTGATGTCAGTTGTTGGGTGGTGACAGACAGTTCTTTCAGTTTATTGATATCTAAAATTTGATTTCTTTAAATGTTAATCTTTAAGAAGAATCTTAAATAACTCAGTCTGATTTTCCTTGGAGAAAAGGTGAGTCATCTGAGGTTTGATTTGGGGGGGGGAGGGGAGGAGTGCTTTAAAGCATGTTACCTAGGATACTAATAGATTCCTTGTAAATTCAGTACATGACAAATGGGTTCACGATTTTCTTCACTGATATATTTTTGTCTTGAAGTCCTCTGTGAGGAAATATAACACATGGTTGGACTAAATGTTGTGTCAAGAATAGGGATGTTAGCAAAAAGTCGACTGGAGTATCAACTACTTGCTCGTAGAGGCAGCCAGAGGGGTGAAAGTGGGCGAAACAGAACTGGTGCTGAGGGGAGCCAGCTTAAAAGCTGGTTCTCTCAAACCCTGGGGGATAGGGGCCTCTGCCCACGGCGGGCTGAGGCTTGTCATGGGCAGAGGCAGCTCTGGCAGCAGCTCCTGTCCACGGCCAGCCCTGGCCGCTGCAAACAAGAGCTGGTATTGAAGAACAGGAGCTGCTGGTCCAGGATGCTGTGCCTCTGCCTCTGCCTGTGGCTCTTACTATATTTAAAATGCAGAGCCACAGTGCGGCTGGTTCCTGGAACCAGCACGAGCCGGGACTGCTCAGTCCCTGCCCAAGTCAGTGCCTGGAGCTACCCACGCTGCATCTCTGCAGAGCAGTCCTTAGTAACTAATCATGTAGTAGATAGAAATTGTATCAACTACAAAAAAAGCAGTCGTGGCACTTTAAAGACTAACATGATACTTTATTAGATGATAAGCTTTTGTGGGGCAGACCCATTTCTTCAGATCATATTCTGAAAGCGAATTGGCATGACCATTGTATAACAGAGGGATACAATGAAAAAAAGACAGACTGACAAATCAGCTACATAGAACAGAAGGTGGGAGCGAGGGAGGAGGGGAAGTGACAAGGAAGGAGGAAATTGCTTACTGTAAGAGTCAATTAAGTGGCTAATCTGGGGTCACTATGAATATCAAAAGGTGGGGAGGCTGTCTTTGTAATGTGTAAGATAATTATCTCGATTAAGGCCCATTCGCAAAGTGTTGGATTTTAGCATAAATAAAAGTCCTGAGGTCTCCCTCTATAGTCTGGGGTTAAAGTCTTTGTTGTAAGACACATTTTGTCAGGTCTTTAAGGGAATGACTAATTTGATTGAAATGCTGGCTGACAGGTTTGTGTGTGTGGAGATTTCTGATGTCTGATTTGTGAGCATTGATTCTTTGGCGAAGTGACTGACCAGTTTGTTCAATATAAATCACAGAGGGGCATTGCTGGCACATTATGTCATATATCAAATTGCTGGATATACAGGAATGTGAGCCCTTGATCATATAACTGACATGGTTAGGTTCAGTGATGGTGTCTCCAGAATAAATATGTGGACAAAGCTGGCAACAGGGTTTGTTGCAAGCGAAAGTTCCAGGGTTAGTTTTAATGTGGTATGCCCTGTGATTGTTAGTGAGAATCTTCCTGAGGTTAGGTGGTTGTCTATAGGAGAGTACGGGTCTGTCACCCAGAGCCTCTCAGAGTGAAGCGTCATGTTCCAGTATAAGTTGTAGGTTATTGATAATGTGTTAGAGGGCCCTGAGTTGGAGGCTATAGTTGAAGACAAGTGGTGTTCTATTGGGTTTTTTTTGGGCCTATTTACAAGTGGTTGGTTTCTGGGTATTCGTCTGGCCCTTTCAATCTGTTTTTTTTACTTCCCCCCCGCAGTGAGTAATTGAGTTTTACGAATGCTTGGTAGAGAGCTTGACGTTTTTGGTCTCTGTCAGTGGGATTGGAGCAGATGCGGTTGTACCTAGGGGCTTGACTATAGACAGTGGATTGTATGGTGTGTCCTGGATGGAAGCTGGAGGCATGTAAGTAAGTGTAGCAGTTAGTGGGCTTCCTGTAGAGAGTGGTATTGATTTTGCCATCAGTAATTTGTACTGTGGTGTCCAGGAAATGAATCTCTCATGTCGAATGGTCTAGGCTGAGATTGATCGTGGGGTGTAGGTTGGTAAAATCTCTGTGGAATTCGTCCAGTGTTTCTTGACCATGGGTCCAAATGATAAAGATGTCACCGATGTAACGTAAGTATAGGAGGGGTAATAGGGGATGGGAGCTGAGGAAACATTGTTCTAAGTCAGCTATAAAGATGTTAGTGTACTGTGGGGCCATGCGGGTACCCATGGCTGTGCCGCTGATCTGGAGGTATAAGTTGTCCCCAAATTGGAAATAATTGTGGGTAAGAACAAAGTTACATAGATCTGCCTGCAGGTTTGCCGTGGTAACCTCTGGGATAGTGTTTTTAATCGCTTGTAGTCCATCTTCATGTAGAATATTGGTGTATAGAGCGTCTACATCCATGGTGGCAAGGATGGTGTTATCAGGAAGGTTATCGATGGTTTCGTTTGGATTTAGTCTCTAGAACGGGGGTAGGGAACTGTGTCCAGCCCCCAGCTTGCCTAGATCTGGCCCCCTAGGCTCAGGGCTCCCCCCAACATTGGGGAGCATCTGCTGGTGCTCCAGTCCCCTTGCTGCCCTATCATGGGGCTGGAGCTCACAGACTACTAGGTTGGGGCCCCCCTAAACTCTGGTGTGCAAGGGAAACGTGAGGAGTGTCTTTCTCCTTCTCAGTTGGGGGCCACATCAGTGAGGGGGTTTTTTTCTTCTCACTTGAGAGGCCCTTGACTGTTTCCTGTAGATCAGAGGCCCCTGTTCCAAATTCCCCACCCCTGCTTTACAAGGAATTCCACTTAGGCTTCTCAGGGTTGGAGAACCTGTTTTTAAGGTAAAGCATGTCTACGCTAACAAATTTTGTCACCCAAAATTGCCTTTTGGCAACAAAACAGTGGTAGGGTTTATACTACAAAATGATTTTTGTCACAAAGTAATTTTGGCGATAAACTTCCACCCCCTATTAGGGACTTTTTTCTTCCACTGCCCCTCCCCTTAACTGTCAACAAACATGCAGTGTAGACACCAGGATGCTTCTCTTCTCTCCCCCCACCCCCCATTTATTGCCTTCCAGGACGTTTCCTGCATGCAACAGGGAGGATTTAGTTAGGGAAGTGGTCAAGTATCTCTCCATAGAGTCAAACTAAAATGCTTAAGTTTTTAATCAAACTGCATAATGAGCAGATTGGAATTCAGCTTTCCCTACAATACACAAATATCTTCCCTGTCTCTTGTTTTTTAAAAGAAACTTTTTTGTTACTAACCTTGCTTTTGATTGTCTCAAAAGAAAAGAAAAGAAAAAAAAATCTTCAGCAATGAAAATGTTGCTAAGATGGTATTTTGTGTTAGGGATGATAACTACTTTTCTGAAGATCTTCTCTACTAGGATTCTCACTCACCACTTCCTCCATCTTGAAGGGAAGCTTTCTGAAGTTTTGTTATACACTTATTTAGGCTAAGTCTAGACTATGGGGCTTTATTAGAAAAAGCTACGCAAATTGCACTCTGCAGTTTGCATTGTTTTTTTCGATCGCTTTTGCAGAAGAGATTTTTCAGACATTTGGCCCAGTTTAAATGGGGACAAATGACAGAAAACCCGCCTCTTTCGGCAGAGCTCTTATGCCTTGTGAAACGAGGTATACAGGGCTCACCAAAAGAGCGCGTTTGCTCTTCTGCGAAAAAAAGTGGAAGAGCAAACACGTTCCGTGGACACGGCGGGCTTTTTACGGGATACCTTATTCTTAACTTTTCAGTCATTGCTCTTTAGCTTATTTTTTTCGTAGGAGGTCTCTGCTGATTGCTAAATCATAAAGTGTGTGAAATGTTCCAAAAGGTAGTTTAGCTCTGTGGTAACATGCAGCCCTCCTCCAAAAGGCAAATGACTCATTCTTTTGCCCACTACTGGGCAAGGATTCAAAGGGCAAGTCTACATTGTTCAACAACGCACACTATGGGAGTGTAGTCCCTAAAGTGCACTAGAGAACCTTTAGTGTGCATCAGCACAGTACACAGACGAGTCCATACGCACCCTGTTTGTGTGCTTTAGAAATCAGCCTCTCAATAAATCGCATTACCTTCCTGTTTAGACAAGGATCATGGGGAACGTTTTTGGGATCAGGGACTGCTGACTCACAGAAAAATCAGTCGGGCTGCCGCACACAAGTGAGAAGAAAAAAACAAACTCACTGACATGGCCCCTGACTGAGGAGGAGAAAGATACTCCCTACATTGCCTTCACACACCAGAACCTATGTGGGCACAGGCTAGTAGATTTTGTGCTCTCCAGGCTCACAGTGAGGCTGTGGAGGGCTGGAGCTCCAGCGTAGGCTCCTCAATGCTGAGGGGGCACCCTGACCCTCAGGGGCCGAATCAAGGCAAGCCACAGGCCACATCTGGCCTCCAGGTCTTAGGTTCCCAACCCCTGGTTTAGACAAAGGCCAGTTCAAAACTACAAACTCAAACTGTATTTATGTTGATATAAACCGAAGTAGGAAATTCTGAATTACAGAATACATTTAGCTGAAGACATAAACAACTTTTAGCATGCAATAAATCAAAGTAGAGTTCAATGCTTTGAAATCCCACTAGGATTAGATGTTACAATTTCCTAAATCAATTAATAAAATATTTAATTTAATTTAATGGACAAGTTAAAGAATTGTAGTATTTTAGTTACAAGACATGTCTCATAGCTTCACATTAGTTGACTGCATTTTTACAATGCCTTTAAGGAACTCATTGCTGCATTATTTATACTGTTTTATGGTGTGTACTTTTTATTAAAGTAAAATTGTTAGCATTCCTATTTTAATCTGTTTTTGATGTACTAGAGGCAACTGGTATCTTTAAGGATATTTGTATGAAAAGGGCCCTGATTATGATTTGTCTGTATTTTGAACATACCGACAAAATTAATATCAGTATTTTCACTATAGCAAAACAAAGGATGAAAACCTGACCCAGTTTAAATCATAACATCTGAATGTTGCATTAAAGTGTTTAGAAAATAAACACCAATAGATTTTAAAGTGAATTTGTTTTTTCTGAGCTCTGGTCATCCAAATGCATGTTTATATGTCTCTTACATACTTTGTGGTGTTACACTGTCAGTTTGCCAGTTTGCGTGTTCTACTCTAAATATTTTTTTTAAATATATTTGATAGTGAGATAGGTCCTGCTCTTCAGATTTGATAATCTAGAGTTGGGCTCTGAGGACAACAATTTTGGTGGCCTAAGAGTGCGGCCACCAACTCTTGCTTGTGCCACTTATTCTTTTCTAAAATACTTAAAATAGCTTTAAGAAGAAAAATATGGACATACATATGTCCAAATGATTGTAATTTATTTATTGCTAGCTCATAAGTGTTGTGAAGAGTGATAGTAACAGACAGACAAATATTACTTCTCTCAGCAGACTCATTCAGCCCTGACACAAATTAAACCTGGATGGAGGTTTGGGGGAGGCAGTGGAGTCCATGGATCAAGGATATGGGGGTGTAGAGACAGCAGGAACTGGTTGAAGCCCCAGAGCCTGGGGCCTGCCATTGCTGTGCAGCCTTGGACCTGTGGCCTACCACTCCTGAGAAGGAAAGGGGTGGGGAAGAAGGAGGCTAACAAGCATTGCGCCCCAAGTGTCTCAGAGGAGGGCAGGGCCTAACCTCTGCTTGTGGCCCCAGCACCTAAGTGGTACATCCATGAGCAATAGGGCCTGGTGGTGGTTTTGTTTTGCTTTTTTACTAGCTGCTTCAAACAGTTTTCATGCCCTCATCTTCTCTGTAGTTGTCCCAGCTTACTTGTTCTACTGTTGTTACCTCAATGTGCTCTCTCTTCAACCTGCTAGTTCCATAGAAATAGCTCCGTTTCACAGAGGTAAGAGATTAGGGATCCACTGACATCAGTGTGTCTTTTTTTGTTTGTTTGTTTGTTTTCTTTACATTTTTGAAGATGGTCCCAAATCTCTAGAGATCTGTGCTCACTTTCCTCCTGCCACTACAACTACTTTGGCAGCAAGATGTTGGGTCTGCTTCAGAGGAGTGCCTACCTCCTTGCATGGAAATGTCTGCTGGAGATTGAACCAAAGACACTGCTTTGTAGCTCTTACACCATAATCTAGTGTGTGGGCTTGGATAGAAAGTCTAGACCAAAAAAAATCTCCCCCAATTAACCAGATGCCAAAGATGTCCTCCTAATTTTTTGTTGGACTCAAAAGCTGGGACATTGTCCCAATAAAGTTAAGTTTAATAACATGGAAAACAGCACAGTAGAGTCAAGGAGTCATTCACAGCTCTAATCTGCTCCTTTTAATAAACCCTTTACTCGGTATGTGGTTCCACCTCTTTCTGCACTCATTTGAAGAGTGGATTCCTCTTGCCCATTTTTATTTGAAAAAATGGGATTAAGTTTATGAATTTTCTAATGATCTTGTCTAACCTTAGTACTAATTGTTATATAATTTAAAGTAGCTTTGTCATCTTGATCTCAGTTTTTAAAATGGTGTCTTGATGACACTTAATTACTAATTGGCCCAGTGAAGCATTCATGCTAGTCAACACCGAACTTGTCTTTCTTTTATTCATTGCCCTAAATATTTTGAGGTAAAACTTCCTGAGGAAAACTTCAGAACTGATAGGATATTCTCATCAAAAATCATTTTAAGCTATCATGCTATTTTTGAATTTTACAGAGAGATTAGAAAACAAACTTGGGTGTATGAATTCCTACCTCTTTGGAAGATCAGGCCTTTTAATACCAATTATTGGAGGATCCACTTAATCCTTTAAAGGAATTCATCAGTATCCTTTTTTAAGCCTCTCCTAATCCAGCCCAATTAGTTCATTGCTTCAGTTATACTCTTCACCTATTTATTCATCTTCATGCAGAATGTATACATTACAGAGTAGGTAAAGAAATTTCCTGATAGCTGAACACAGGCCTGCACAACTCGGAAAGCGGCAAGGGCCGCAAGGGTAGGTTTTGGGGGGGGGGTGCGCCCCCTTCTCCCCACCCCGGGCCCCCCTCCGCGCTGAGGAACAGAGGTGGGGGGGGGCGCTGCCTCTGCTCCCCCCCCCCCCCGGCAGGAGCACTTTCTTTTTAACTGGTCCGGCCTTTAACCCCCCCCTTCACGGAGCGTGGCAGGCCCCTCCCCCCACCCAGCCTCACCTGCCAGCGCCAGGATCTGGGCCTCATGCAGCAGCAGGCACCTGGAAGCGGCGCCTCGGCACTCGGCTGAGCACGCCTTGGGCACGGGGTCTGGGCAGACCGGAGCAATCCAACGCTGAGTGGAGGCAAGCCTGGCTGGGCAGGCGCATGGCGCGAACCCAGCCCTAGTGCGCTCCCAGCCTCTCTACCCCCTGCAGCGGGCAGAGGAGACCCGGGGTCGGAGAGTCCCGTCCATGTGGCAGCGCAGCAGGCATGCGCCGCATGGTGGGGTGACTCTGGTTACTGGGGTGTTTTAGTGCCCCCCATAGGTTGGTGCCCCAGGTAGCTGCCCGGCTAGCCCGCCCTTAATCCGGCTCTGGTCACGGGCTGCACAGTGAGCCCCTGCGGGCCGCATGTTGTGCAGGCCTGGCTGAACAGGTTCTCTGAAAAATCTTTAAATTAGAGAATGCTACTTCTCTGTTGCTGGACTTATTATTTTGCCAGGCTGAATGACATGGGCTAGGATGCACTTCGGAGATTATCTTCCATACCCCTGCCTAGTGAGTCTATTTAAAAGCAAGTTCAGCATAAATTGAAACTAACTTTAATCTTTGTTTGTAATACTGACAGGAAATTAAGTGTATCTCTACTGTAGCATAATTGCTTTGAACTTCTGGAAAAGATCTGGGCAGGGTGAGCTGCAAGTAGATGTTGTGTTCATGTTCCTTTGAATGTTTGACTTAATTATATAAAGTCACACTAATAAGAACAAGGTATGAAAATGACTTTGTGTGATTTAGAAAATTCTTTGATATCTTAGCCTTCATTCCAGTTAAATCCTTGAAACATATTATAGTTAGGAGAATTATAATTACTGCTGTGCCAAAGAGCCAGAATATAATCAACCATTTTTACTTGAAAGTATTGGTGGATAGCATGCATATAGGTCCACTTATCAGATAGAGTTTAAAGCAAAGACTGGGTGTCTTTATGATTGGGGCAGCTTTTCTGTTACTTTGATATGTTTGTTAGTTGAGTTAATTGTTTCCTGTTTGTAATTTAATGCTGGGTGGTTATCCTTTGATGGAGCATTGGAAAATATTTGTCCATGGGAATCTTTTGTTGTCTAAATAGAAATAGAATACAGTGATGGTCTAAAGCTTCAGGGGGTAGCCAAGTTAGTCTGTTAGAGGGAAAAAAATAACAAATGGTCTGGTAGTACTTTATAGACTAACAAAACATGTAGATGGTAATCATGAGCTTTCGTGGGCACAGCCCACTTCTTCAGATGAGTGGAGTTATGAGTTTGGGATGTGTATACCCGAAATAAATAGGAGAGGGGAAGAGGAGGGAACAAAAAGGAAGGGGGGTGGGAGACAGAGCATCAGTAAGTATCTGAAGATTGGATAGTTAAACCGAAGCATCTAAAAATCAAAGTCAATAGATAGACTCCCATGTCAGGAAGAGTCCCTAGGTCTCTTTCTGCAGTACTCCTTCTTAGACAATCACTTCCCATTCTCTGTGTTCCTTCCTAAGTGTTCCTTCGCATTTCTCCTTATTAAATTTCATCTTGTTTACCTCAGACCGTTTCTCTGGTTTGCTCAGATCACTTTGAATTATGACCTTGTTCTCCAAAGCACTTACCAAGCTGGGAAGTGTTGCATCATCTGCAAACTTAATAATCATATTCTCTATGCTATCATCTAAATCGTTGATGAAGATATTGAACAGAACTGGCCCCAAAACAGACCCCTGCGGAACCCCACTTGTTATGCCCTTCTAGCATGATTGTGAACCATTAATAACTACTCTCTCTGAGAATGGTTATCCAGCCAGTTATACACCCACCTTATAGTTGCCCCATCTAGGTTGAATTTCCTTAGTTTATTGATGAGGACATGTAAGACTGTGTCAAATGCCTTACTAAAGTCTAGGTATACACGTCCACTGCTTCTCCCTTATCCACAAAGCTTGATTTCTTATCAAAGAAAGTGATCAGATTGGTTTGGTATGATTTGTTCCTTACAAATCCATGCTGGCTGTTACCTATCACCTTATTATCTTCCAGATGTTTGCAGATGGATTCCCGAATTACTTGCTCCATTATCTTCCCTGGCACAGAAGCTAAATTAACTGCTCTGTAGTTTCCTGGGTTCCTGAGATGCTGAAGGGAATTTCTGGGCATCCCCCAGCTGCCAACTCCCTCCCTGGTGGGCTTTGCACTGGCTTCTGCAGCCAGTCTCATCTCTTGACCACCCCTCTGCCCCCCACGGGCTGCACCCAGCCCCTGCTAACCAAGGGGTGGTCAGAGGTGTGAGCACGGGCTGGAGGAGCATGGAGCAGCTGTGCAGCTGGTGGCTGCAGAGAAGTGGTACTTTCTCATTCCAAGTGCCTCTTCTCACTCCCTGATGGATTGTCACTTGCTTCATTGGAGTCCTCTGGCCAGCACTTGCTCTGTTTGTCAACACCTGTGCCTCTTGCCTGCTCCCTGAGGACACAGAGCTCCTTACCCATATGCAGACTATGCAACTGTGTAAAGCTTCTGAAAATTTGGGTCACCATTGGGTCTTAATTGTCACCCACCTCTCCCTGTCCTTGTTCTGTGCCTCTGCTTCCTCTGGAGAGGATCTATTTAATTTAAAAGATGTCTGGAGTAGCCCCAGTCTGTGGCGGGTCCAGGCGTATTGCAGGCCTGGAGCAGCTCCTGTCCTCAGTGGGCCTAGGAGAAGGGGGCTTCACGCAGAGGCTGTTCCAGGTGTCTGGAGTAGGGATGTAATAGTGTAGTCGATTAAACAATTGATAAGCAAAAGCTTATAGGTTAATGCTATAGACCACATGCATTTCCCTCCCTTGCCAGTAAATTTTTTAGCAGGCTGGCTAGCAGCCTGGCTCAGTTCTGGCTCTCACTGGGTCCAGGACCTACCCCTGCTGCAGCTCTGCATTTAAAGTGTATTAGGAGCCAGGTGAGCAGGCAGCCCAGCGAAGTTCAGGCTCGTGCTGGGTCTGGGAACTCAAACCTCCTTGTAGACAGGGGCTGCTGCCATCCTGCGCTGCTGCGGACCAGCTCCCACCTGGCACCCTGCGCTGCTGCCTCCGATACAGCAGCTGCCAGCCCTGTCCTCAGGGACTATAGAATAGTCAACTAATCGGTAAGAATTCATGAGGTTACTCAACTATTCAATTAACCGATATTTAACATCCCTAGTCAGGAGCGGTCCACTGGCACAGGCAGGGGCTACATCAGCCTGGCTGTGGCAGGGAGGGGGAGGGAATGAGATGCTCTGGCTCATTTGGGCTGGAGTGGCCCCCCTTTAATTGGTTAACCAGTTAAATGTGAAGTAAACTTTGGTAAACTAGTTAACCAATTATATGGAATTTTACATCCCTAGTATATACTGAAGTTTCTAAATTTACTGTGTTAGACTACAGGACCTTATTTTAAAATTTGTTTTAAAAAATATTTCATTAGTGTGTTGCTGAAGATTATAAAATATCTCTAAAAAATTCTCATCTCCCCCATCCTGCTGTTGAGCATAGTGACACCAGTTTAATAACTGTAATCGTACTAGACATGTCCCCACCTACGGTTGGTTGCAGGTGAGCTTTTGTTTGTATGTGCAGATGTTCGTAAGTCAGATGCTTGTAACTTGTGGCCTACATATAGGCACTCCCCTAATGTCAGGACTTAAAAGAATTATTGTTAGAGAAGAAACAGGCAACCCAGGAACAGATTGGGTAAATGGACCACTTTATTGCTGACACATGTTTAGCTTGGACCCCCAACATAACATTCTGAGTGGCTGTGATTTGGCATCAGTTACACTCTTTTATCCATTTTAGTATGTTGATTCACACGTCTGTCACTACTTTCCATAAACCCTAACTCCCATAGAATGAATATTAATAGGTGATACACACAATTATACTCACCCCTGGTTGTTGTTTACTGGTTTTTAGTTAAATCAGCATTACATACTGTCTTAATCAACAGCTTATAGGGAGGGGGAAAAGAGCTCTGACCCCCAAAAGTATTTTTACAGAGCAAGTGCAAAGACAAAACAAAGAAAACAGTGTTTAATGCAACTATCTCCCTAGGCTTCAAGGACAAAAGGAGGGAAAACATTGCCCTTTGAGCATACCTGCTCTGACTGGACCCCCTACTTCTATTAATTTTACATATCCCAACACTCCCCCACTCTTTGGCCACTTGGAGCATTGTGTTGAGGGTCCAAGGTAAATGTGCGTCAGCAATGAAGTGGTCCGCTTACCCCCATCTGCTCCTGGGTCCCCTGTTTCTTCTCTAACAACTATGTATCTCCAACAATCATTTGTGAAACTTGTTTTGTATTGTCATTTTTGCATGTTCATTTTTCAAAATAGAGGCAGAAGTCGTCTTTTTTAAAAATATGAAACATACAAAATAGGAGAGAAACAAATAGTGGTTACAGCACTGAGTACATAGTATTCACCACTCCATGAAGTTTGTGGAAGAAATTCCCACAACCAAGGCAGCCTCGGAGTCAATCCATTTGGTGTTGGTAGCAGCAACAGTAGTGAACCCTCAGTCTCCTGTATATTAATCTCTTTTCTTTCTGAAATCTTACTTGAAATTTTACTGACATGCTGTTTACTACAAACCTCTCCTGTCTGCTATTCCACAAGCTGTTCACCATCAACTTGGACATCTGTGCTCCTCTTTTTTCCTTTTCAGAATGTCCCTGCCATTTACCATCCTTTGCCCCTTCCTTTTGTTTTCCTTGATTTTTCTTCTCATCCTTTTCTGTTAGGTTGCTTTAGCATCTTAATTTAGCGTACATTCTTAAATTTTGTCTTTTGGCAGATGTCTAGTCAGCTGTGGAGGTCAGTACACTAGTTTACCTATGCCAGATGATCATTCTGAGATCCACTCTTGCAGTGAGGCTCGTAGTAAGGCAGAAATACCCAATGTCTACTATAAATTTAAATTAATAGCTGTAGGCCCTGTCTGCACTGTATTCTGGAACAAGGCAAAGCTGCCAGCTCTCCTTGTGTTCCTTCTAACTTCAGGGCAACCAAATTTCTCATGTACCTAAAATGAGTAAAAAAAAGCTTCTACAGAGAAGTGTCTATGCCAGGAGGCTTAAATACAAGCTGAAATCCTGAGGGATGGTTTAATGCTTGCGTGGAAGACTTATTTGGAAGCACAGTTACCACAGAGAAGAATATTTGTATCACTGCATGTTAAGGCTTGCATTTAATGGTTGTGTGGCCTGCAGATGTAAGCTTTCAATTTTGAGTAGAAACTGTAATGCTAGGAATTCGAAATGAAAATGTAAGTATGTTTCTTTTAAACCTAAGAACAGCCATACTGGGTCAGACCAAAGGTCCATTTAGCCCAGTATCCTGTCCTCTCACTGTGGCCAATGCCTGGTGCCCCAGTGGGAACAAACAGAATAGGTAAACCTCAGTGGTCTACCCATTGTTGCCCATTCCCAGCTTCTAACAAACAGAGGTTAGGGACTTCAATCTTATAGCTGTCCATCATAAATTTATCTAGCTCTTTTTTTTTAACCCTGTTAAAGTCCTGGTCTTCAGAAGATCCTCTGGCAAGGAATTCCACAGGTTGTGTGTTGTGTGAAGAAATAACTTCCTTTTGTTTGTTTTTAAACTTGCTACTATTAGTTTCATTTGGTGACCCTGAGTTCTTGTGTTATGGGAAGGAGAAAATAACTGTTAACTTTCTCCACATCAGTCATGATTTTTAGTCTATCATATTCCCCCTTAGTCTCCTCTTTTCCAAGCTGAAAAGTCAGTTTTATTAATCTCTCTTCATATGGCACCCATTCCAAAACCCTACTAATTTTTGTTAATTTTTTTTTCTAAAACTTTTCCAGTTCCAAGATATCTTTTTTGAGATAAGGTGCCCACAACTGCATGCAATATTCAAGATGTGGGCATACCCTGGATTTATATAGAGGCAATAAGATATTCTCTATCTTACTCTATCCTTTTTTTAAATGATTCCTAACATTATTTGCTTTTTTGCACATCTAGTGGATGTTTTCAGAGGACTTCCATAATGACTCCAAGATCTCTCTTGAGTGGCAACAGCTAATTTAGTCCCAATCGTGTTATACATGTGGTTGGGTTTGTTTTCCAATATGCATTACTTTGCATTTATCAACATTAAAATTCATTTGCCACTTTGTTGCCAAGCCACCTAGTTTTGTGAGATCCTTCTGATGCTCTTCACAGTCTTGGTCTTAACTATCTTGAATAGTTTAGTATCATCTGCAAATTTTTGCCACCTCACTATTTACCCCTTTTTACAGCTCATTTATGAATATATTGATTAGGATTGGTCCCAGTGTTGACCCCTACAGGACACCACTACAGGTTGAACCTCTCTAGTCTGGCACCCTCAGGTCCCAGTCCAGAGACTTTGTTGAACCATGGGAGATTAGTATTGTCTAGCAGCATTGCCAACGCTTCCACTGCTTATTGGGCTCTTAGAAGACACTTAGGGGGTAAATTAGAGCTAAATAATGACACAGAACATTGAGAGCCAGGACTGGTGGCTATAAACAAACTTTATGGGATGACGGGAAACTTCGCCATACCCATGGTAAGTGCACATCTGGCTAACTAAAATCATGCTGGACCATGGATGTTGCTGGATTATAGAGTGCCAGACTATAAAGATTCAACCTGTAATTACCTCACTCCATTTTGAAAACTGACTATTTATTCTTACACTTTGTATGTTATCTTTTAACCAGTTATTCAGGAGAGGACCTTCCCTCTTGTCTCTTGACAGCTTACTGTAAGAGCCTTTCGTGAGGGACTGTGTCATAGGCTTTCTGGAAATCTAAGTACACTACATCCACTCGGTCCCCTTTGTCCACATGCTTGTTGACCCCCTCAAGTGTGTGGTCATGAGGGAGGGTACTGAAGCAAGCTGTGGGGAGGGGAATGAGTGAGGGGGATTGCGGTATGCAGGTCTGGGCATGAGGGGGGATGCTTACCTGGCTTTGTGCCCCATTGCTCCTGTTGGCCGGCCAATGGTAGCAGAGGGGAAAGCCTCTGGCCAGCATGTCACTGTGCTGCCATTCCCCCAGTAGGGTGGGGGACAACTCAGCTCCCCTTTCATCTCTCTTGTAGCGGGAAACTCAAGCTGCCACTCAAGCCTGGCAGTTGGTGCGCAGCCATGAGGCTGGAGCATTGGCTCCAGCTTCCTGTTTGGAGGGCGCATGGGTGGGGGAGGTGAAGAAAGCCCCAAACTTCCCCATCAGACTTGGTTCACGGAGAGCGGCAGAGCAAAGTAACTTAGGGCAGTGAAATACATGAGTTAGCAATTTAGGTGTAAGACAGTTCTTGGACATTTCGTTTTCATAGCTGCCTCTTGTTCAGCTTTCACTCTTGACACAAACAAATCCCAGAATCATCCTGCAGCTAGAGCTAGTCACCAGTGTTGTTCCTTTTTTCACAACCACTGGGGAAAGCAGCAGAGATTCCAGTGTCCCCTGATCCCACCCCAGGCCAAGGGGAAGCTGATGGGCTAGTTGGGGGGAGGGGCAGAGAATAAAGAGCCATCGGAGACCAGCCTTCCTCTGGGCTGGGAAGCTCTGATTACTCATAACTGAGGTTGTTGCTGGACTGAAGTTGCCTGAGCTCAGCCAGGGTGGTAGCACAAACTCCAGGAGTAGCAGCCTGTTCCCCAGGGCAGGAGTGAAGCGCACATGCCTGGAAACTCCACAGGCAGCTGACATTGCAGTAGCTGCATAACTGCCTCCTCTCTTTACTGTGAAGGAAGTGGGTGGTTTGAGCCTGTGCCAGCATTTCCTGGAACCGAGCACTGCTCCACCCCCAGCACCAGGCCAGTTGGAGCAGGCTTGCTCCTGCCACAATCACTAGACGAGCCAAGCGAGGAAGAACATGAGGAGCTGCTTCCCTCCCACCCCTGCAGGGAGCTGGCTAGCAGTGCCCACCCTGGCGCCCTTTCTAGGCAAGCCCTTGCAGGGGTATGTCGCCGGGGGGGGGGGGGGCGTGGAAAGAGGTAGGCAGACAAGCACCAACTTCTGCCAAAGCTGGCATTGCCCAGCCACCTGAGAGAGGCTGCAGGGCCCCGGAAGAGAGCCCTCTGGAGCCACGGGCCAATTGGCTGCCTGGGCTAGTGCCTGCAGTACCTCGGGGTTGGCGCTGATGAAGACTTGGATGCTCTTGCCAGTGGGCACAAGGTGAGAAGGCAGAGCCGAGAGGTTCCCAGAGAAAGCTACCCACCAGAGTGCTGAGTCCCATGGGCAGGCAGCTGTCTGTCCGCTCCTGTCAGTCACATGTCCCGCTGCTGTCTGCTTGGTCCCACAGTGCTCTGCAGGAGAACTCCGAGGCAGGCCCCACCCTGGCTAACAGCAGTTCCCAGGCCGTAGTGGCAGTAGGACCTGGCATGCTCGACATTTGCTCACTGGCAATGGCCATGTGGGTTCCTCTTCTTTTGCCACCTGCGTCCTAAGTGCAGCAGCAGGATGTCACTAGCGGCAGCTGGGCTTGAGCTTCCTCTGACTCAGAGCACCCTTGGAGCAAGGCAGCGGGAGGAGGTGGGGCAGCTGCCACTTGCTGGTCTGGCGGAAACCTTTCAGCAGATGCATGAGTGGTGCTCTGCTGCTCTCTGCGAGCTGGTCAGGTGGGAAAGCTCAGGGCTTTCTTCATCCCCCTTCCCCACGCAACCTCCGAGCGGGAAGCCAGAGCTGGTGCTGCACCCTCGTGGCTGAGTCGGGGGGGAAGAGTCTGAGCTCAAGCTGTGGACCATTTGAGAGGCAGCCATGGACCACTAATGGTCCACAGACCACACTTTGAGAACCATTGCTTTAAAGAAAATTATTTTTCCCAACAAATTGTTAATCTGTCTCTGAGAAGTCTGTTTCTTACTATAGTTTCAACCAGTTTACCCATTTCTGTAGTTATACTTACTAACCTGTAATTTCTAGGATCACCCCTAAAGCCTTTATTAAAAATTGGCATTACATTAGCTATCCTCCAGTCATTTGGTTCAAAAGGTGATCTATAGGACAGGTTACAAACCATAGTTAGTAGTGCTGCAATTTCACATTTGAGTTCCTTCAGAACTCCTGGGTGAATGCCATCTGGTCCTGGTGACTTATTACTGTTTTAGTTTATCAATTTGTTCCAGAACCATTTCTTATTAAACTTCAATCTGGGATGGTTTTTCAGAATTGTCACGTTCAAAGAATGGCTCAGGCTTGGCAATCTTCTTCGTGTCTTCAGCCATGAAGACGGAAGCAAAGAATTCATTTAGTTTCTCGGCAATGGCTTTATTGTCCTTGAGTGCTCCTTTAGCATCTTGATTGTTCCGTTGCCCCACTGGTTGTTTAGCAGGCTTCCTGCTTCTCATATACTTTTACTCATATGCTATTACTTTTTTGAGTTTTTTTTACTAGCTGTTCAAATTCCCTTTTGGCTTTCCTAATTATATTTTTACACTTAATTTGACAGAGTTTATGCTCCATTCTAGTTCCCTCACTAGGATTTAACTTCCACTTCTTACACAATGCCTTTTTTTAGCTCAATGCTTCTTTTACGTGGTTGTTAAACCACAGTAGCACTTTTTTGTTCTTATGTTTTTTAAAATGTGGAGTATACATTTAAGTTGAGTCTCTATTAGGGTGTTTTAAAAGTTTCCTTGCAGGGATTTCACTTTTGGCACTGTATCTTTTAACTCCTGTTTAACTAACCGTATTTTTGTGTCGTTCCCCTTTTTGGAATTAAATGGCACAGTATTCGGCTGCTGTGGTGTTTTCCCCACCACAGTGATGTTAATTGAATTATAGTATGGTCACTATTTCCAAGCAGTCCAGCTATATTTACCTCTTGGACCAGATCTTGCATTCCACTTAGGACTAAATCAAGAATGGCCTCTCCTCCTGCAGGTTCCAGATCCAGCTGTTCCAAGAAGCAGTCATTTAAGGTGTTAAGAAACTTTCTCTCTGTATCCTATGCTGAAATCCCCCGTTATTATTGAGTTTATTTTTATAGCCTCTCTAATCTTTCTTAGCATTTCATAGTCACTATTACCATCCTGGCTGGCAATATATATCCCTACTGTTATATTCTTATTATTAGAGCGTGGAGTTTCTATCCTTAAAGATGGTATGGTACGGTTTGGTTGATTTAAGATTTTTACTTGTATGCTTTCTTTCACAGGTGGTGCCACTCCCTACCAGCACCACCTGTTCTTGCCTTCTGATACAGTAATACCATGGTATTAAATATATCCCAGTGGTTTGCCTCATTCACCAAGTTTCTGATGCCTATTTTATCAATATCCTCATTCAATACGAGGCACTCCAGTTCACCCATCTTATTATTTAGATTTCTAGAATTTGTGTATAAGGACTTTAAAAACTTGTCACTATTTAGTTGTTCACCATTACATAATGTGATTGAACAGGACTCTCTTCCATTTGGCTGTCACTCTCATCAGATCTTACCATATTTTATCATCTTTGATCCTTTCATCTTTACTAGAATATAGAGAATCTCTAACAGACCTTCCCCTAAAGTAGTAGTCACCAAGCAGTAGATCGGGATCTACTGGTAGCTCTTGGAGCCTTTGACAGGTGATCCTGACAGGTTTGGCTGGGAGCCTATCAAGTGCTGGCACTTGATCTGCCCTTCTCAGCACTGCTGTGTTGCTCCTGTCCTCTGCAGGGTACAGGAAGAAGAGGGGGTGCTGATGTCAGGGTGCCCCTCTCCCAACTGTGTACCCCATCTCTATAGAGCAGGGATGGAGAGAGTTTGGTGGCTGCTTTTGGGAGTGGTGCAGGGCCAGAGTAGGGGTGAGCCTGCCTTAGCCTCTGCATCACCACCCAGAAGCCATCTGTGGTAAGAGATGCCCAGCTGGAGCCCGCATTTTGAACCCCAGCCCTAGTTCTGAACCCCTCCTGCACTCCAAACTCCTGCTCTAGCCGAGTCCCCCTGCACCCAAACTCCCTCCCAGAGCCTGCATCCCTCCTGCACCTCAACTCCCTGCCCCAGGCTCAGCTCAGAGCCCCTCTCACTCTCCAAATCCTTTAGCATCCGCATCCCCCTCCCCTGCCCCCCAGCCCTCTGCCCCAAGCACGATAAAAGTGAGTGAGGATGGGGAAGGGAGAGAGGGAGGATGGAGTGAGCAGGTCTAGCGCCTCCGAGAAGGGGCAGGAAGGAGCTGGGGGAAAGGTGTTTGGGTTTGAGGTAGATCCTGGATTGCACTTAAATTCAAAAAGTGATCTCATGCTTAAAAAGGTTGGAGACCACTGCCCTAAAGGATGTCTTTGTCCATGTGCTCCTCCACACCTGTCAGCTTCCCCCCAGCCCTACATTTAAAAATTGCTCTATGACATTTTCAATTTTAAGTGCTATCAGTCTGGTTCCATTTTGGTTTAGGTGGAGCCCTAATGCAAAAGAAAAATGGAATGCAAACCAAATATGAAGTTATATTTACTGATACTTTTGAAATATGCTGAGACTCAGATGACTCTTTTTTTTTCTTTTTCACAGGCCAATATGGAAATCCTTTAAATAAATACATTAGACATTATGAAGGATTGTCCTATGATGTGGATTCATTACACCAAAAACACCAGCGTGCCAAAAGAGCTGTGTTGCATGATGACCAGTTTCTGCATCTAAACTTTCATGCACATGGAAGGTGAGCAATTTTTGTTTAATGTTACTCACATTAAGAATATTTTCCATTTAGTTAAACAAAATACAAACAAACTGGTAAGACGTACAGTGCAACTGCATATGAATGTTACATAATTTGAATGTTAAAATATTTTTAAAGATCCCTTTTGTAATACGAGTGAATTCTACATTGCACCTTTTATTTCAAGATAACTAGTGTTATTTTGAAACAACAATGCGTCTACACAGCAATTCTGTCCTTTTGAAATTATTCCGAAATCTGTAAACCTCATTCTACGAGGAATAATCCCTATTTCGAAATAGCTATTTCTTGGTAAAGAGCTATTTCAAGTTATTCCTCCCCAGTGCTTCCTGGGGCTCTAAATCGAGATATTATGTCTACATTAGGGAAGCCTACCTTGGACTACTTTTGAGGCTTCCCTGCAGTTTAGATGTGCTATTTTGAAATGAGCTATTTCGGAATAACTATCCTGTAATAGCTTATTTTGAAATAAGTGTGCAGTTTAGATGTACCCTAAGTGATCAGAGTAAATTACAATGAGTTATAACTAGCTGTCATTTATACTTAACCTCAAACCCAAAGGTTTTATTTGTGAATATGCTCAATCTTTGTTTTTGCTTTATATTAAGAGTAGAGTTGCATAGTTATTCCTGCCTGGCTTCCTGCGGCATAGCAGGAAAGGAGTTGTGGGGACTGGCAGGGCAGTAAGGCTGGTGGCAACGGGGAATCGGCCAAGAGGCCGGTGGCTGGTCCAGGGCTGGGGGGAGCCAGATATGACCTCCCCTGGTCTGGCAAAATCCCTCATCCGGGACTGGTCAAGTCCCAAGGGTGCCCAACCAGGGAGGTCCAACCTGTACTCATATTCTGATACCCTTGCCTTTGGATCACATGGTAAGAGACAGCTTACTATGTCCGTAGCATGCCAAACAAGTCATATGGTTCAGACTGGTGGATGACAATGATCCTTTTTACGTGGTCTGGCTTATTGTAGGGCCAAGAGGCTGTTATGAACTCTGATTCAAATGCCCAACTTCTCTTGTCCATATTCAGCGTTTATCCTCCAGAGAAATATATTAATGATTTAAGCTTATTACTATAATATACATCAAGTCATTGTCAGGTCAAATATGTAGTTAGGGATCTGCTGACAGTTTGTCCTAATATATGCAAGCTGAGTATCATCTCAACATCCCCATGGTTATCTGGAAGAGGTTCAGAGCTCTTTTAGACACTTCCATCACTTAAACACACTATTCCCAGTTCCCCAAAACTCAGGGTAACTATTGACCATTGATCTATACCAGAGTTGATAGGCCTCAAAGCCTTATGCTAATTTATACGTTCCGTTAATGCAGTGTTTCTTAAACTATATTCCGTGGAACACTGGTGTTCCATGAACAACTTGCAGGTGTGCCACGATCTCTTCTTGGTTTTCGTTACTTCTTTGTTTTTGTCTTTTTTTTTTGTCTGACTTCCTTACAACATTTTTTTTTTTTTTTTTTTTTTTTTAATAGGTGTTCCACATTAAAAAAAATTGTTTGGTGTTCTGTGGTCTCAAAGTTTAACACTGTGCTAATGAGTTTCAGGATATGGGCCTGTAAATTCTTTGCATTACTCCCAAGTGAAATAAATTGCAAAAGTTATCTCTATAGGCTACAACTGTAGTAGATCTATCCTCTTGAGAGATGGTAGCCACGTCTTCTGTCACCTTAATGGTATCACTACAGGGGGTTAGGTCAACTTAATATTATGTTTGAGTTTTGTAGGTTAGTGAAATTAATAAATCAGTATAGGTTTTAGGTTTAGATCAGGCCTAATGTAGCCACATACACCCCTGGTGTAGAGCAGTGTTATCTTTATTTTACACAGTGCAACAAAGGTATAGAATAGGGATGTTAAAATTAGATTAATCAACTAATCGAATAGTCGACTATTCAATTAGTTGATAAGGGTGCTTCCGCTTTGAAATGTCGTAAGAGCCCATCCGACTAGCTACATTTCAAAGGTGGAAGTGCTGCGCAGCATTCCGCCTTTGAAATGTACAAGAGCCTCAGCGTGGGACTCTTGTACATTTCAAAGGTGGAACGCAGCCGCTGCACGCCTGCCCCCTTCCAGGGTGCTGAAGCTGGGGGGAACCAGTTTTTAAGCCGGCTCCCCCTTACTGCCTCTTTGTGATAGAGGCAGCAAGAGGTGGGGAGAAGCAACTAGTTAACTAGTGTGTCGACTGCCTGATAAGCTTTTGCTTATTGGATAGTCGACTAATCTCTTTCATTCTTAGTACAGAAAACATCACATTTCATATCCTCATTTTGGTTGCCCTCAGTGAGTGCATACTTAACTTGAAGTATCCAGGACTTTGATATTTCAGAGGTTCATAGAATCATAGAATACTAGAACCGGAAGGGATCTCGAGAGAAGGTAGTGAATCTGTCCATATTGTAGAAATTTGTTTCCCAACTAGATCCTGTTTGTCTTGCAAAAAATATTTTCTTGGGATCAAATTCAGCAGGAATGAAACTGCAGGGATTCCAATATGATGTAACTTAAACTGATTTGCTGATTTATGTGAGGGTAAGTATGTATAAGGGAGTCTTATTGTAAAACAGTTTTAACTTGCTCCTTTTTATGCCTTACTTCAGGGCTACTCAACTTTGGAAGCTCTGGGGGCCACACTGATACTCACAGCATATGCCGAGGGCCGCAACTTAAATGTGGTTGCATATACATGAAAATATATATGCAAATAGCTTCTTTCACACTGAACGGCATGAATACAAAGATTAGGGCAAGACTACACAACATGTAGGCCCCATTAAGTCAGTTCTGCTGATGTTAATAAAATGCAATATTTACCTGATTTCCACCCATATAGCAGCACTTTTAATGAGCAATGACAAATCAGAAATTTAACTACTAAAACGCATATCAACAGAAGACTACTTTTGATGTTGACTAATTTTTTGTTTTGGCTCCCGCCCACAGGCCATGTGTTGAGCCCCGCGTAAACCCAAACTACACCATGGGCCGCAAAGAAACGGGCCGCAGGCCATGTGTGACCTGTGGGCCATGTGTTGAGTAGCCCTGCATTACTTAGTGTGGATAGTGGTCTCTCTCACTGGCAGTGTTCCCCTTTTACAAATACGACCTTATTGTTTGGATGTTCTCTTGCCTTTAATAAATCTTACACTAGTAGTTTTGAGACTTCATTTCATATTACATTTATATTAAGATTGAAAGAAAAGTTAGTCTTCTGTAGCAACCTTGTAAATCAGATCTGTCCTGCTGTCTCAAATGATCATTGTACAGTAATTAATGATTTTCAGATGAAAGATAGTATCTTTCATGAAGTCTGCAATTTAAATGTAGGAAGCTGTAATTTGTTATGTTAATTCCTGGGATTGCAACTTTGAACTGTAGATTTACTTGAGTTCTTGTCTTAGTTCAACTCCATGCTCACATAGAGTCCCTGTCCTTTGCCTTGGAAAAGGTTGGAAATGTTGATTCGAGGAATGAAACTGTCTCAAACATAGAAGAGTAATGGTAAATTGTCCTTGAGTGAGACTCTTTTTAGCATAGACATTGCAAACATACCAACTGCAGAACAAAAATAATCTTAACTTGATAATAAGTTGAAGTTCTATTGTAGGATGACTTTCTTGTGCTAGACATAAATTAGTAATTGATTATTTTTAGGACAGGATTTGAAAAATGTACTTGGCACCTTGTAGTTCCAGAACTATGTTGGACAATCAGGTTGAAAAATACATATATTTTCTAAGAGCAGGTTGGATAGACATCTGTGGCCAACCTTCCTCTTTGAAGGCACCCCATGCAGGGAAGGGGCTGGGGAGGGGTTTCCCTTCTGTCCCACTCCTGCAAGGAATTACCGCCTTCCCCCAACACCTCCTTAACTGTTAAGGGGGCACTACAGGCAGTGTGTGGCCATCCTATGCAGGGAGGAGATTGAGTAGGGGGTGGGGGAGAGAAGCTGGCCCCGCTGTGGCTTCTCCCATGCAGGGAAGGCGACTCAGGAGCTTCCCTTCCCTCCCACTCAAGGGATGGATTTCCCCATTCCCTTTCCTTCCTGGTCCCTGTATGCCTCCTTAACAGTTCCAGCCTCTTCACAGGTGCGGGATGGGCGGGGGGTGGGGGTTGCAGCAAACACAGACATGCAGAGCTCCTGTTTGCCTAGGAGCTCCAGCACATGGAGCTTTCCCCTCTGGCCAGGTCTCTTGCATGCAGGAGAGGAAACTAAAGTGTCCATCCACTCTGCAGGGGAGGCTGGGGAAGTTTTTTAAAGCAGCCCCTGGGACTCCCTGCAGAGTTTCACTGCTGCTGGATTAAATTGTTTGGCGGGCTGGAAGTTCGCCACCCCTGATCTAGACAGTGCTTGGTTCTGTTTGTGAGGGCAGAGGATTGGACTTGATGACCTCTCAAGGTCCCTTCCAGTCCTGGGATTCTGTGTACAACCAAGTCCCATGCGTATTCATAAGAACATAAGAACATAAGAACGGCCGTACCGGGTCAGACCAAAGGTCCATCTAGCCCAGTATCCTGTCTGCCGACAGTGGCCAGCACCAGGTGCCCCAGAGGGGGTGGACCGAAGACAATGATCAAGCGCTTTGTCTCCTGCCATCCCTCTCCAGCCTCCGTCAAACAGAGGCCAAGGACACCATTTTATCCCCTGGCTAATAGCCTTTTATGGACCTAACCTCCATGAAATTATCTAGCTTCTCTTTAAACTCTGTTATAGTCCTAGCCTTCACAGCCTCCTCTGGCAAGGAGTTCCACATGCTGACTACACGCTGTGTGAAGAAGAACTTTCTTTTATTAGTTTTAAACCTGCTACCCATTAATTTCATTTGGTGTCCTCTAGTTCTTCTATTTAGGGAACTAATAAATAACTTTTCTTTATCGGCCCTCTCCATACCACTCATGATTTTATACACCTCTATCATATCCCCCCTCAGTCTCCTCTTTTCTAAACTGAAAAGTCCCAGTCGCTTTAACCTCTCCTCATATGGGACCCGTTCCAAACCCCTAATCAATTTAGTTGCCCTTTTCTGAACCCTTTCCAAGGCCAAAATATCTTTTTTGAGGTGAGGAGACCACATCTGTACACAGTATTCAAGATGTGGGCGTACCATAGTTTTATACAGGGGCAGTAAGATATTCCGGGTCTTATTTTCTATCCCTTTCTTAATAATACCTAGCATCCTATTTGCCTTTTTGACCGCCGCTGCACACTGTGTGGAAGTTTTCAGAGAACTGTCCACGATAACTCCAAGATCTCTTTCCTGATTTGTCGTAGCCAAATTAGCCCCCATCATACTGTACATATAGTTGGGGTTATTTTTCCCAATGTGCATTACTTTACACTTATCCACATTAAATTTCATTTGCCATTTTGTTGCCCAATCACTCAGTTTGGTGAGATCTTCTTGGAGTCCCTTACAGTCTGCTTCTGTCTTGACTATCCTAAACAGTTTGGTATCATCCGCAAACTTTACCACCTCACTGCTTACCCCTTTCTCCAGATCATTTATGAATAAGTTGAACAGGACTGGTCCTAGGACTGACCCTTGGGGGACACCACTAGTTACCCCTCTCCACTCTGAAAATTTACCATTTATTCCTACCCTTTGTTTCCTGTCTTTTAACCAGTTCTCAATCCAAGAAAGGACCTTCCCTCTTATCCCATGGCCATGTAATTTACACAAGAGCCTTTGGTGAGGGACCTTGTCAAAGGCTTTCTGGAAATCTAAGTATACTATATCTACTGGATCCCCCTTGTCCACATGTTTGTTAACCCCTTCAAAGAACTCTAATAGATTAGTAAGACAGGATTTCCCTTTACAAAACCCATGTTGACTTTTGTCCAACAAATTATGTTCTTCTACATGCTTCACAATTTTATTCTTTACTATTGTTTCGACTAATTTGCCCGGTACTGAAGTTAGACTTACCGGTCTGTAATTGCCCGGATCGCCTGTAGAGCCCTTTTTAAATATTGGTGTCACGTTGGCTACCTTCCAGTCATTAGGTACGGAAGCCGATTTAAGGGATAGGTTACAAACCACAGATAATAGTTCAGCAATTTCCCATTTGAGTTCTTTTAGAACCCTTGGATGAATGCCATCCGGTCCCGGAGATTTGTTAACATTAAGTTTTTCTATTTGTTCCAAAACCTCCTCTAATGACACTTCAATCCGGGACAGTTCCTCAGATTCATTACCCACAAAGGACGGTGCAGATTTGGGAACCTCCCCAACGTCCTCAGCCGTGAAGACTGAAGCAAAGAAATCATTTAGTTTCTCCGCAATGGCTTTATCGTCCTTGATTGCGCCTTTTATAGTTCGATCGTCTAGGGACGATCGTCAAAGGAATAAACTGTCTTCTGTTTAACTGTTCTGTCAGTTAGCTTTCTACTTAATGCATTTTAAAAATGTAACTTACTATCTCTTCCGTATACCTTTTTCTAACTTGTTCCATCAGTCTGCCAGCCACACCCGCTAACCTCCACTCTGCATAGATTCTGCAAAAATTGATGACGTTCCCCTGGGAAAGATTACTACTCGCTATGGGTGAATGAACAAGGGGATTTGTCAAGTGCTTCTTAAGGACAAGTGACTATATTTACATAATACTTAATTATATTACAGGTATACTCAGAACAGTTTTTCAAAGGCTCCACAGTTTGTGACTCATCGAAGACTTTTTCAGATTTGAAACAAAACCATTTCACAGCATTTTGTTTTAAGTCGTGTGTGAATTAGCTTCTGTTGGGACGTGTAGCTTTAAGGAAAAAGCTGTTTTAAAAACAGGTATAGCTTTGTAATGGGGCAGGCCAGGCCCTGAGGCCAGAAAAGGGCATAGAGAAGTCCTCCAAGGAGGCTAGAGCAGCTGTGAAGGAACCAGCTAGTCAGGGGCCAGCAAGGCCTATAAAAGTAGCTGCAAAGCACAGCAGCAGTCAGTTGCAGCCTAGATCTGAAGGTGTGAAGACCAGTGGTGACTATCTGGCTGAGGGAGCCACAGCACCATGGACAGCTCCAAGTGGAGAGTTGGTTAGTGACTGTAGACCAGTGTTTCCCAATTTTATTTGGCCATGGAACCCTTTTAAACTCGAAAGAATTTTGTGGAACCCCTAATAACAGTCTTATGTATGGAGCTGAAACAGTAGACCACGAATAAGTAAGGATAATAGTAAACAAATGCTAAACAAGATCATGAGATCAACAAAAATGAAAATAGTTTTCAATAAAATTTATAAATGCTTAGATAGCTTTAAAAAAAAAAAAGTCATAAAATGTTATTGTAATGGAATTTTCTCGTGGAACCCTTATTTTCACTTTGTAGAACTCCAGGGTTCCATGGAACACCATTTGGGAAACACTGCTGTAGACAAAGGAGATTATATGATAAACTGTGTTAGCGTCCTTGCCCTTACTTTAGAGTTCTATCTCCAGGAGGAGAAATCCTGGAGGCACCACACTCTATCCAAGTGGGGGGAGAGACTGAGAGACCAAACAGAAGGCAGTAAGGTGGATCCCTGGTAAAAGTGTACTCCGGAAGGGGTTTGAGCAGTTATACAACATGTGACTCGGCCAGAGGGCCAAAAAACGGCGGATGAATAGAAGCAGTGCAGGCACACGTACTCAGCCAGACAGGGGTGTTCACAGGAGGTGAGTGCCACCCCGTTACAGTTAAGATTTTAACTGTGTAAGTCAAAAGGCCTTTCACATAATTAATCTTGTGGATATTTTTATTATCTGTAAGATTAATAATTTGATTCAAAGATCATTTAAGATCCTATTTCCATGTTTATTAATATATTATGATAAGGTTTAATTCAGTCGTAAGATACCTTCTGTTCGTTTGATTTGCACATAAGGATGGCTATATCTGATAACTGTGTCAATGCAAATTTTCAAAAACTAGAATCTTATCTTAAACCAAATATTGAAGTTTTTTTTTTTTTTTAATGTGCTCATCTGAGTATTGCTAATGGTGTTTTCATTGGTCATTGCTGGGAAGAGTGGGCACCTGTGGGATGGCATATACATTCAGGCCCTGAATACCAATGGATGCTGTTTTTGACAGGAATTTTTTGTGGCAACAGTTCTTTGCTTTGTGTTCATCCTGCACATTTTTTAATGTAGTGTTAATGTCTCTGGCCAGTGTAGTCGGCATTGAATGTGGCTGCCTTTAGCAGTGGAGTGAGGTAAGAGTGAGCAGAGTAGGAAGACAAAATAATCCTATGAAGCCAAAAAAGTGACAGTGTAGTTATGTTAAGCTGAATCAGTGCTCGTAGTTGATAAATCTTAAACAAGATTGCTAGAACAAGCTGGATAAGAAAAAAGTTGAACAGATTATCTTGAGTTCAGGCTACAGGATGTGTTAATGGGGGTATGCTTCTTTAACTGCTCAACAGCCCAACTTGAGTAATTTCTATGAAGTTTTCAGTGTTAAATATAATTAAACTTGTCCTTTACTTTCCAATAGCTCATGACTGACTTCAGTTTATATGAATTAGAACTTGCAAAGTTCAGTCTTACAGCACTTGATTTTCAGTCACATGTAATGTAGAGATCAAGGATCATTCTTTGTTCTGAGCGTATAGACTGCAGGTAGAATAAAAACATTTGAATTTCCTTCTAGAAAGAATCATTCACTTGAGTCAGCTGTGACAATGATCTTGCTAGGACACCAATGAAATCAGGGTGAGTGGGTTATTCTTTCACACATGCCTCCCCCCCCCCCCCCCCAATGGAGGAAGATAGCAGTCTGTCAGATGTGAGGGAGGAGATCTGTTATCAGAATTTCACCAAAGGGATGGGGTAAAGGGCTTGTCTACACACACTCATTTGACATAAATCAGTTTTAAAATGTATTTAAACTGTCATAACTTTGTGTAATGGACACCTATATTTGTTTAAAGCTGCCTTATTAGTTTATCTTGATTTACAAGCATAATCTGGTAAGAATATCCACACACAAGTTTTAAAAGTCTGTTTGTTTAAACCAGTGCTGTGTGTGTATAGCTCAGGCCTAAACAAGAACATATTGTGAACTTCGTTATATTGCGAATCATCAGCCTGATAAATGTTATAGTTTAAGATGGATGAAGTTGATGACCAGGGCAGTTCTTTTGACATTACATGTACAGGATATACAAAATATCTAGTATTCAGTTTTATTTTGTAACGTTGAATTCCTCAATTTTCTGTCCATTTGCCATTCGGTCTCTAAATATTTATAGTTCATCAGTACATATACTATATATCTATAGATATGCCATTTATGTAAGGAATTCCTATAGACGAACTTTCAGTGAGACCTTCGTTTTCTTCTTACTACCTGTAAGAAGAAACCAATAAAATCAACCAACAAACCAGTAAAGTTTGTTTACCTGTTCTCTTAGGCTGTGTAGCAGTGTACATTTCTTTTCCTGTCATAAATTACTAATGTACTTAAAGCTAATCTAGCAGATGGTAACTTTGAGCATTGAGCTTACTTTCTCAAAAGATCAGTGCATAAAATAGCAAGCTATTGGTTGCTGGAGTGCTGAGTGTTATTTAGTACAGTAGGTTAGAGAACAGGATACTTAGTGCCATGTTTTATTATTGAAGAAATAATTTGGCTATAGAAATATAAGGATAACTATATTTGGATGTACTGCTTATTGCATTTTGTATTGGTGTTCGTACTGAAAAATCAAAGGTGAAAATTTAAAAAGAAAAAAGCCCTGTTTGGATATAGACTTCACTGTGCATTTTTCTGAATTTAGGTGAAATAGCATCTTGATATTTAAGAAAATTCTGAAGATATTTTAAAGGAACTTTGAAATGTAAGCTATTTAGTAGGGATGTTAGATATATCTGTGGGAGGCAGCTGGCGGGGGCAGGCGGATTCTCGGAGCCTGCACACATGGGGAACCTGCTTGAAAGCTGGCTTCCCTGCATGGTGTGTCACAAGAAGCAGTGTGAAGGTGCAGGGGGGAGGCAGTTCTAGTGCTCCTGGGGAGCAGCAAGGAAGGGTAATGCATGTAAACAACTACACAATTGTGTCATCTACACAATGACATCCCTAATATTTAATATATAAACGTGGTGTGTATTGGAACATAATTGGATCGGAAATTACTGGCAATGTGACTGACTTCAGACATTATTACCCTTTATTTTCTTTATACTGTGGCTATAAATGGACAGTAGGTTTCACTATATAAATTGTGAATCAGAATGTGTTTGCTGTATTGGGTACATCTCAATGTATGGGAAGAAATTGTTTTTTTCATATGTTTGCTTAAACAATGGATTTCAGAGATATCAATATTGATGTGATAGCTGTTTCCATGCTAGCACATCAAGGGGAAAGTAATGGTGGGAAGAGTGAAGACTATTATGACTAGGCAATGAAAATTACTAACCAGGTAAAATCCTTTCTTATATGCTTATTTCAGGCTTGTCTCACTAATTTGATTATTCTTCAAATACAAAAGAATTCTCTTAGCTGTTGTGTGTAACAAAATTTTCCAGTTTGGCATGTACCTGTAACAACTATTGCAATTATTTTGATAATGCTAGTTATTTACGTTCAGTTATCGTTGTAAGCCAAGGACTATATCCATGTATGGAAAACAATTTTAAAAAATTGTTTTGTGGTTTCACATGATATCTTATTTGTATTCTACTTCCTCTTGCCCATTGCCCTTCCGGATTGAGGTCAGGATGTGAGGTGGTCCTCATTAATGACATCTGAGGCAGGAGATGTGCAGTATTGGTCCTAGACATTAGAGAGGAGCATGGAACGTTTGTGTCACAAAACATATTTAGGAAGATTTAGTGGTTAATGCATTGGACCAGGGCTAGGGAGATTTGTGGCAGGGTAGTATCTCTAGTTTCTTGTGTGAATCTGGGCAGTTCTCTTAATCTCTGTTCCTCAGCTTCCTGGTTATGAAATGGAGGTAATACTATGTTATCTTGGATGTTTAAACTGTAAACTCTTGAGCAGGGCCATCTCTTGCTATCTTTGTATAGTGTCCAGAACATTGAGTACTTGATTTTGGCAAGAGTCTCTGTGTTAAAGAATATTATCTTCCTCAACCCTTGATCTCAATCCAAGCTTTCAGTAAGGATAATTGTCTCTGTATCTTGAGAAGGATGAACATCAATCTGTGTTGCACACATGAATCCAAGTTATGTGAAATCTGTCTGCTAGTCAAGCTCTGATGGGAGGTGCATATGCGGTGAGGGAAATAGGTTCCTTGCCAACATCTTTGCTTGTGCCGCTCACCTGTTTCTCTTATTGCCTTCCTATGTGATCCTAGAGCTGGGTAGATTCTGCTGTTGGTGGGGGAGCATTTGGTTCTTTGCTAATAGCGCTTCCTGAAAACAGCTCAGAAACCCAATGCTTGACCATCTCTCGGGACATTCAGGACAATTAAGACACTTCAGCTGAATGTGCAAAGTCAATACAGGTCTTAGTTGATTTGTCTTAACTTCCCTATATGTCCATGTAGACAAGCCTTTAGATGGCTGGCTTCATGTGCATCTACTTCCACTGTGTTTAGCAGTGGCAGCAGCCCCAGTTTGACTGTACAGTATGGCCCTTCTGTAATGAAGAATACAATAGAGAAAAAGAGCTAAATGAAACTTTATTGAAATCAAAAGTCAGGCTAACTTTTGTATTTCATTTTAAGAGCTTTCTAGTGTTGGGAGGATAATTTGGCATGCAAAACATGAAATTTAAATGTTGTGGTCCTGATTAATTTTAGATTACTAAAATAAGTTGCCAGGTAAATGTAATTAATGGTTGAAACTCTCTTAACCGGGATTCTTGTGTCCTGGACCATGGATGTTCCAGGACCAGAAAGTCCCAGTGGAGTAGTGGGGCAGTGGGAGTCCCACATGTGGTAGTGGGAATGCACGGTAGGGGAGCAGGAGCCTGGTGTGTGGAAGTGACAGGGCTGCCAGGCTCTGCAGCGGGAGCCTGGTGTGCAGAGGTGGCAGAGCTGCTGGGCGCTGCAGCTAGAACCCAGTGTGTGGAGTCGGTGGGGCTGCCAGGTGCTATAGCTAGAACCTGGTACACAGAGGCAGTGAGGCTGCTGGTCACTGCAGCAGCGGCTGACAGGGGAGTGAGAGCCAGCCAGGAGGTCAGCAATTGGGCCAGGGCTGGAGGGGGCTTATGTCGGGGGGAGCCAGAAATGACCTCGCCTTGTCCAGCAAAATCCCTGATCCAGGCGCCAACAATGCCGGACCAAGGAGGTCCAACCTGTATTTTATTCAATTGGACTGTGCAGTGATTGATTTTAAAAAAAGTAATGTGGTACTTGTTATACTGTAATACAAATAATATCATTGGGATGAAAATGAATTTTAGGCCTAATAATTGTGCATTATTAGTGGTGAATTAGTTATTGCAGCACTTATGGTATTTCAATTCTTGCACTTTTCAGACCATAATCTTATCTTGGCCTAGTGAAAGGACTGTTTCAAATAGAAAATGAGTTTGTAAAAATTTGTCATTTAAAAAAACCCAACAAAGTTGAAATGTGTTACGTCTTTTCCTTCCATTTTAATATTAGAAGTAGAATCATAAACGCATGCTCCTGCTTTCCGAAGAGATCATTGATATTTCTAGTGAAATTAAATGTAGTCAGAATTAAATATAAGTAAATCTGTTCAATTTATATATGGTTAAAATGTTAGTTACATGTAGTAACCAGTGTTCCCTTTAAGCTGTGCGCTAGCACAGCTTCACAGGTGATTTATTAGCCCCACCCAGTCAGTCATCTCATAGCACTGAGCCTCTGCCTGGGCAGGGCTGATTAATCACCTGTGAAGTTCTGCTGCCACCCAGCTTAGATGGAACACTGGTAGTAACCCTTATGCATTTTTGTGAACTTTATTACCTGAATTGGCATCCATCTTACTTTTCTTTCAAATCAAGCCAACAACATACCTATGCTTTGAGTCTCTTCCAGGCAAGTCAGATAAATAGAAAATGAAGAGATCAGTAACTTGATAATTTTCTAGTGCTTTATCAAAGAAAAGATGGCTCAGTTTTTTCTGCATTTTATGGAGAAATGGGAACAAAATCCATAGTTGACACTGAACAATTAAAATTAGGTTTGTGAACTTTTAAGATAGATCATAATTTGTCTTACATAATTTTGTAAATATAGTTACATCAGAAGCATCTGTCTACCATTATGTACTGAACTGAAATCATTCTTGTAATACATTTGTATGTCTCATGTTCTATATAAGGAATACGATTTCCATTATGGTAATATTTTAAAGGATTTGCTAGGTATTCTTTCACTGCCCACATTTTAATAGTCATTCTTTAGCTATGCTTGTGTAATTGAAATAATATTTCAGTTTACTACGGTACCTTTTGTTTACTTTATAGACACTTCAACCTTCGAATGAAGAGAGATACATCCCTCTTTAGTGATGACTTTAAAGTAGAAATATCAAATAAAGTAGTTGATTATGATACCTCCCATATTTACACTGGACACATATATGGTAAGTACAACATTTTTTCATTGATCAAAAAGTGCAATGATTTTAAGCAAATACTATTTGATTTTCATGCTGCTTTGACTCAATTGGAAAATACTTAATCAAATTGTTCAAAAATATTCGTTTAAAATTCCCTTAATTGAAAAAATACTAAAATATGCATAGATAATTGATTAATCTTTTTCTAACTTAGTTTTGATGAGCATATTACAAAATATTTTTTCAAAACTTCAAGACCCTTCAAAATCTGAATGCCCATCATTTTAAGCACTTTTTCAAGAGTGTGGGTACTGCACTTCTGAACATAGTTTTTGCTACAGCAGTCACCAAACAGATGGTGACTTGAGTCTGATTTTTTTTTTTTAAAGATGAACTACACCAGATTGATGAGCAGTTCATCTTGCCATCCCCCATTCAGTTATACCACTGATCCAACTACGCTGTCAGTAGGATACTACAAAATTCACGGTCTATTTAGGTAAATTTCATTATTTTAGCTATTAAAATCTGAAATCTCATGGTATTGTAATTGTAGTGATCCTGAACCAAAAAAGGATGGGGGGGGGGTGGAAGGGGAAGAGGTGAGTGCCACAACGTGATTGTAAGGGAAGTTGCGCTACTGCTTCCCTTCTGCACTGCTGATGTGCTGGTGCTGCCTTTAGAATTGAGCAGCTAGAGAGTGGTGGCTGCTGGCCAGGAGCCCAGCTCTGAAGGCAGAGCTGCTGCCCTTAGTAGTGCAGAACTTAAGGTGGCACAGTATGCTGTTGCCACTTTCAGTTCTGTGCTGCTGCTGACAGGGTGCTGACTTCAGAGCTGGGCGCCCAGCCACCACTCGCCAGCCAGCTCTGAAGGCAATGCAAAAGTAAGAGTGGCAATACTATGTCCCTCCAAAAATAACCTTGCAAACCTGTCTGCAATTTCCTTTGGGTCAGGACTCCCAATTTCAGAAACTCTGGTCTGCCCCATGAAATCTGTGTAGTATAGGGTAAAAGCGCACACAAGACTTGACTTCATGGTTCATGATGCATTTCTTCATGGCCAGGAACTTGGTGTAGGGCCCTAACTATCAGTCAACATGGCACTTGAAAGATTTTAACAAGCAAGCATAGTGAACTTAGATACTTGTATCCCAAAAAAGAGAGCCCTGAATAAATTGTGTATAATCTGGTGCTTAGCCCTTGGAAGAAACTCAATGTGGAAGCTATTCTTGAGCAGTCCAGGTAATGTTTGCTAGAAACACTTAAAATTTTCTGCCAAGCTTCTACAAGGATTATGAAATAGCTCAGGTGATTGAGTATGAAATTTTAAAATTTGATGCCTATTTAAGTTTACCTCATTTAAAAGTTCACATACTTTATGCTTGCACTGAAATAACGGTGATGTGCGTTATTTCACATTAAAAGAATCTTCACCAGCATAGAGTCAATAGGTCAGTCATTGTCTGTAAATGCTTATGTTCCAGAACATATAACTGGAGATGAAACCCAGGGGTGGAAGAGGTGCGCTTTACTGCTGGAGGTTCATACACAAGGGATTTTGGTTCCTACTAAGTGTACTGCCATAAGAAAGTACCATCTACAAAGTGATGTATCTGTGATGTCTTGCCCCATCTTGCGCACACACACAAGCTGGAAGACTTGTAGGGAAACACAGCTGGTTTCCTTATGTGTATTCTGTGCATGAAAAGTGTGGGAAGGGACGCTTAAATTTGCAGTAATTTTTGTCATGGCCTTCTTGAGGCACAGCTTGTACAAAATGTCCTGCTTTCACATTTCAAAGTGTTTGAATGCTTATGTGTGGTGTGGCAAATATCAGGCTGTGTCCCGTAGGGGTCTCACTACTGGCAGATAGCGTTCGCCTCAGAAGCTTGCTGTGGCTCTCCACATAATCTCTTTCTCTTTACAAGAGGCAGGGACCACAGGTTACTGAGCCATACTCATCAGACTAGTTCATAGTTTTGGGGCGAAAACCCTTCTATAGCCCTAGTCTCCCTTCTTGGGGCAGGCTCTGTGTTGACATGGGGGAGGTTTGGGGTGAGCCCGGGCTCGCCTGCTACTCCAGGTTCCGACCCAGGGACCCTAAGGCAGTGGCAACAGACAGGGTTGTTTTACTTACAACTAGCTAGTCCTCAGCTGGTGCCTACTAGCCAGTCCTCAGCTCACCCACACATGGCTCTTCTGTACCGCATTTCTTCCTTCCTGTCCATCACTCTTTATCTCTCTTCCCCCACTCCTCCTTACCTAGGGGAAACCTTTTAAAGTAGACCCACAGGCTTTAATTGGCTGCAGCTGTTTAGCTCGCTCCTTCAGGAAAGTCATTAACTAGCCTTAGGTGTCTGCCTACCTTCATTTTGCGGCAGCAGTATATAGGAGCTTATTCAGGGAAGAGAAAGCTATTGACCCAGAGCCCTGTATAACAGCCCTCCATTAGAGTGCAGCAGCCTGCTGGTTTTGGTCTGTCACAGTGGCCACACTGTATTAAAGACAGCTCTGTCCTGTAAGAGTCTGGGGCAGTGATGGGCAACCTAGGCTAGTGCGTGAGCCACAACATTGTCGTAAACAAGACCGTTTCCCAGGAAAGGGTAGTTTTGCTAACTGCGCTTGTGTACCTAGACTCTGGGACCCTGCCCATGGAGACTGTCGAATAATCGTGTAACTGATCAAATTTGGTGCAATTACACGATTATTCAATTAAACCGTATCCAACATCAGGACTTCTCACATATCCTCAGTTAGCTGCTGGACAGACTCACTAGGACTGATGAGTAAGTTTCTGTCTAGCTGCAACTTTAGGGCCCAGCAGATCATTTGCATTTGAGGATGGTTTTGATTCCAGACACAATGATGACCCTAGAGGCAAGAGAACAACTTGTGTGTGGACTCCTCTTGCTGAAAATCACAAGAGTCACATGAGGGGAAGAACTGAACTCATGGTCACTGGGACTGCAGATGAGCGCCTACCTCCCCATGCAACCAGCTGAGTCAAGGGGAGTGGATCACTTACCAGAGTCTCTCTATCAGAGGCAGCACTGCGGCGGGGTGGGGCCGTTGGCTCAGTGGCATCTGGTGCTCATAGGGAGCTGACTTAAAAGCTGGCTCCTCACGGACACTGATTCCTGCCTTCCTCCCTCTTGCTGTCTCTTATGCAGAGGCAGCAAGAGGGGGGAGTGAATTTAGCTGTTCAGATTAACTGATAAACCCAGGCTTATTGGTTACACGACTATACACTAACATCCCTAGTGAGAATTGCAAACACAGCCTCTGTACCCTATTGGTCCCATAGTTAACCCTCAATCATGACGTATATAGCTTTTTGAAAACTGGAAGTTCACATGGAAAAGAGATACTTGTAGATTACAGGTGCTCTCCCATTGCCTTGTTGCCTCATTTTATTCCAGAACATGGGATGAATTTGCCCTTTGGCATATGAGCAAATGCAAAGCTGAAATGACTTTTCCACATCAGCTTAACTTTTTTTTCTCCTTCATGTCTGAGCAGAGGAGTCTGCCATCCCTTAGCCTCTTCCAACCAGTAGCAAGTATTCAGGTCAGTGATGCTTTGCAGAATACAGTGAAGGTCCATTAAACAGCCTGAATAGGAGTGTTGATTTGGAGCTGTGTGGAGCTTGGTTAGAGAGAGGGAGTTATGTGGTACTGTGGTGGTCCTAGTTCATGTAGTGATTCCTGTGGCGGGATCACTTAGTTTTGTGGCCAAGTATTACTTAATCACTTGCTTTTTAACACTTGTTTTGTTCTTGTAACAGTAACATTTTTAAGGTACACACAAGAGAGCCCTAATTCTGTGTTTTAGTTTGCCAATCTTTTAATTTTGGGAATTAAGAACATATTCTGGAAGAAGTTTCAGGGGATAGCCGAGTTAGTCTGTACAGGATAAACTTAAAACACACTAATGGTCTGGTAGCACTTTATAGACTAACAAAACATGTAGATGGTATCATGAGCTTTTGTGAGCACAGCCCATTTCTTCAGATAACTGGAAGATCATGAGTAGGGATGAATACCGATTAATTTCTGTATGTTAGCTGTTTTGCATGTGAATAAACATGTATCTTAAATGGTCATGAGAATTTTAGTATTACAGCTGTTTTCTTCAGAATTTCCTTTTTGAATTCATGTTCCAGTATATTCTCATAAGTTAAATTCATGCATTGTTTTTCTACATTGATTTCAGAGTGCATCCTTTAGAAATCTTTGAGTACCGTATTTTAGCGAATATAATCTGCGGGTTATATTTGTTTTTACAAACCTCGCACCCCCCCTGCGGGGTATACCCAGGTGCGGGGTATACAAAATTTTTTTTACTCACCTGGTGGTGAGCGCTCCCCTGCCCCTTCCCCCGCTGCACAGCCGCCAACCTCCGGGCGGGGGACCGCTCATCTCCTGGTTCCTGCACAGGAGCGCGCTCCCCCTACCCCTTCCTGCGGCTGCGCAGGAACCAGGAGATGAGCACTCCCCCGCCCGGAGGCTAGAGGGTGCGCAGCCACAGGAAGGGGTGGGGGGAACGCTCATCTCCCGGTTCCTGTGGAGTGCTTCCCCACCCGGAGGCTGGCGGCTGCGGGGGAGCATTCTCATTCCCCCGCCTGGAGGTTGTGTGGCTGCACGGGAACCAGGCAGGGTGAGTGCTCCCCCGTCTGGAGGGTGGCTAATTGCCCCCCCCCCCATAAAAGCCCCCCTCCCCCACACAGTTTGAAAAAAAAGTCTTGTATACCCTGCAGGTTATACTCATGCACGGGGTATACAAGATTTTTTTTTTTTTTTAACTCAAACTGCAAAAACTGTGGGGTATATTCGGGTGCGGGTTATTCTTGGGTGTGGAGTATATTCACTAAAAGACGGTATATAAATTGTAAGAATGTGTTTTTTAAGCTGATGTAAATGTTTTTTCCAAAATATACTTGATTCTTGTTTAATAGGTGAGCAGGGAAGCTTTAGCCATGGATCTGTTATTGATGGAAGATTTGAAGGATTCATCCAGACTCACAGTGGCACCTTTTATGTTGAGCCAGCAGACCGATATATCAAGGACCGAACCCTGCCATTTCACTCTGTCATTTATCATGAAGATGATATCAGTAAGTACTCCCACTGTGTGCTGTAGACAAAAATTTTTTTCATTAAATGTTAAACTGCCTAAACCATTGGTAAGTTTCAAACTGAGGGGTCTGTGGAGACACATACTCCATGATTCCTATTATACAGCAGCATGAGTCATGAAGTCCTGAAGTGATCCATGTGAGTCTACAAGATGCAAAAAACCTACTCCACTTCAGACTTCCATTTGGTTTTTTATTCGATACATGGCATATTGGGCTAGGCCTCTAGCTGCTACATTGGTGTATTAGTATAGTTCTTCCTGGGAAAGTTAATACAAAGTTAACCCTTCCCTTGAGCTTATTAAAAGGTCATATGCCGGCCATGTTGCTTTCTTGAGAAGTTGTGTGGTATCCAAAAGGAGGGATGAGCAGGCTTACTTCACATTCAAATGCTCCTTGCTCCATATAATTACCTAGAAAAGATACCCAAATTGCTGTTTGGAAAGCAGCAATTTTCCCTGCACATATGGGTCCTAGACTCCTCCAGACTGGTACTTAAAAGGTGCAGCAACAGCCAGCTACTGGCATTCTGGGGCACAGTTTAATGGGAACTTTCAGTTGGTGGGAAAGTGCAGAAAATACCTCCTACATTAATCATTGATAAGGCTTTACCAAATTCACGGCTGTGAAAAGTGAGTCACGGACCATGAACCTTTCCACGTGGAATCTGAGGTCTCCTTATTCCTAGGAGCTTCAGGATGCTGTCTGGAATTGGGTAGCAGCCTTAGATTCCTGCAGCTGCAGGAGACTTGTGGAGTTGGATCATATCTTCTCTGTGCTGCTGGGAGCGCTCTATCAAATGGGGGCTTTCTAGCTCCGATTGGTCAGTGAAGAGACAGGACTTGTCCATCTTCTGCATAGCTGCTTGGGATGAGGAGAGACTAAATAGATCCATCTCCAGGTATCCCCCCTGCTGCAGGATGCTGTCTGGGACTAGGCAGCAGCCTGAAGTTGCTGCAGCTGTGTGGGGAGTTGGGGGTGCAGCACTTTTTGCAGCTGTCCAGAGAGAAGGAGCAAATATTGTCCTTCCCAAGCAGTGAGAAACCCCTAGTGGGGGTGCTTCCAGCAGTACAGTAGAGATCAGATCCACTTCTACATCTTGGAATTTCCTGCAGTTGCAGGAAGCTCTGCTGTTGCATCCAGCTCCGAAAGCAATATGGGAGTGAGGGTGGCAATCCTATGATCTCCCTACAACCTCCCTACAACAGGTTTGCGAACCCCACACAGAATCCTTTTGGGTCAGGACCTCACAGTTCTCCTTGTGCTCCACTGAGTTCTTGGTGCGTCCTTGCCCCGCTAATAGGAGGTTTTGCCTAGTGCCTTCCCACACACATGCTCAGTTGCTGTCTCACACTGTTTTCATTGGTTAGAAGCGTGTGTGGTGCAATCCTCCCTCCATTCCTTTTCTACCGTCCTCAGCTGAAGATGGAGTCACAGCAGTGCTCTCCTTTCTGACAGAAAATGAAAAAATAGTATAGTTAGATTACAAGTTGTTAATAGTTTTAGTCAGTTTATAGTTAGTTTTTACCTAATTCTTTATTGGGGGGTGGGGAAATGCTTCCCCGGGGGTTTTTTTCCCCTCTCTACTCATTTTCTCCCCAAATTCTGAATCCTCACATTTGTTCAACATGCCAGGCTCTCCTGGCTTCAAGAAATGTGATTCATGTTGGGACTGAATGCCCGTTTGACGGATACGTGTCCTCTATTGAATGCCTAGCGCACAAGTGCCTGCATTGTCAAACATGACAGCCAGAACAAGGAAAGGCCCCAAAATGAGGCTGAAGAATCTCCTCTCAGCCAAATCCCTTCAACCACCAGGGGATAAGTCCCCAGAGATATGGGCATACTCAGCGCCCCATGAGAGGGCTAGTTCATTGCCCTACAGAGGCTCTTGAGTGCCACAGCTTCCCCGGCACAATCACTGCCCGCTGTATCCTGGGCTGCTCGTTCCCCAATGCCATCTATTTCCGGCACTGTGGAGAAGTGAAAACTGACCTGAGCTAAGAGAGCTGAGTTGGAACTGAAATGGCTAACTACCTTCTGGTCACGGGCTGATGTGGCTGACTGACTGTCACTGACAAAACCAGACATGCTGCCACCAGCATCCACAGGCATCCCAGCACCAACCAAACAAGCTGGTTCCCGGCAGCCTGAATTAAAGTGCGCTCCTTACAAGATGTACCACTTACAAAAAGCCCCACACTCGGGTGCATCTTCTCCACCGGTATGGGGAGTAGCTTCACCACATTCTCCAACATTACCTCACTCTAGCCTGTATTGACAAAGTGTAGAAATTTTTCTTACTACCCCACGCCATTGTCACTGTGAACTGAACATGGCAGCAGGCCGGGGAGTAGACTTTTGTCACTCCACTCAGCACTATCCCTTTCAACAATCCCCACAAATTCTGTGGTTTAATCACCCATGGCCGTATCAACCTCAGTGGCCTCTCTGGGAGCCATGGCACCAATATCACCCCCGCTCCTCCCATCACCACCACCCATAGGATACACCAGCCTCTTCACCCAGTGCATACAGCTACACCGGGGTGGCCAACCTCAACCTGAGAAGGAGCCAGAGTTTACCAATGCCCATTGCCAAAGAGCAACAGTTATGTCACCAGTCCTGATCATCTCCCCACCACCACTGTCAGCACAGCCCACCCACTGGCAGCCCAACTGGTCAGTGCCTCCTTCTTGTTTTCCTCCTGCCCACTGTGATCAGCTCTCTCTGGGAGACACTGGAGGAGGGGAAGCATGGGTGTGACAGGATCAGTGGAGAGGGTAGGAAGTGGCAGGATCCTAGGAGGAAAGGGCCTAAGGCAGAGCTGGGGGTTGAACAGTGAGCACCCTTCGGCCCAGTGGACAGTTGGCGGCACCTGTAGCTCCAGTCCTGGATTTGGTACCTATACAAGGAGCCACATATTACCTTCTGAAGAGCCACAGGTTGGCCACCCCAGAGTTACACAGTCTCCAGCTACCATGGCACATTCATCACCTTCTTGTCCCCCTCCTTCAGTAATAACCCAGGAAGATCCAGCACATAACTTATCTCAATCCGATTCAGAAAACTTTTCAAAGGCCTCGCAGTCTTCTGCTGCTCCAGATGAGTCAGTTTTCCAAGCATCATCCTTTCCACTGGCAGATGACCCGAAACAATTCCAAGAATTATTCAAACAAGTGGCTCAATCTCAGGACATTATACTCCAAGAAGTGCAAGACAAACAATACAATTTATTCAAAATACTCTAACCAGCTATATCCTCAAAGATAGCATTACCCATCAATGAGGCTGTCCTGAAGCCATCAGATGTACTCTGGCAGAAACCAGCCTCTATCCCATCCACCAACTGGAGAGCAGATAGAAAATACTTTATCCAAATTAATTGGTTATGGAATTGGTTCATTACAAATCAAAACACCCTCAATACCAGTCTACGCCTCAGAGAAAGAACATAAACGACTGGATCTCTTTGGCCGGATAACGTACTCCTCTGCCACCCTCCAGTTCAGAATATCAAATTACACTGGCCTTCTGGCTAACTATGATCATGCCAGTTACTCCAGATTACAAGATCTCTTACAGGACCTTTATGAAAACAAGAGACTTCATCTCCAGTCCATCTCAAAGATGGCCCATCCATAGCAAAAACAGCTCTCCAGGCTGCAATGGATGTGGCAGATGTAGCTGTGGTCCTAGCTGCTATAGTAGTACTAATGTGCAGGGCATCATGGTTACAATCATCAGGAGTCCCAAAAGAATTACAGACAAAGGTGGAGGACCTCCCCTTTGATATTAAAACAGATGAGGTGTACATTCCATGAAAGATTCCCGCACCATACTGCATACTTTAGGCAGGTACTCCCTGCCTAATAAAAGACGCAGATACACTTCGTACCAAAGACCAAGAGACTTGAACTGACACAGGCAGGAGCAGAGGCCATATGACAACAGGCCCAAGCAACGTCCCAATAGAAGGAGGGCTCAGCACAACCAGGCCTCCAATACTGAACCCACTTCAAACAAATAGCAGATTTGAAGTTTTGGTCAGGGGTCTGAGCAACCATCCTAAAGATCCAGTGCATCCAAACACAACCACCTTCTTTGAGTGGTGTCCCTGTGGGTGCTCCACTGTAGGTGTCAGGCTTGTCCCGATGCTGCAGATTGGAGATTTGTCAGCAGTGGTCTGCTGGACTGCACATGCGCGTTAGGCGCCTCATGCCGTTCATGCCATTTCTTAGAGTGTGCAGTCTGGCCTCGCCAGTTCCTCTTAACTGTCCTTCAGTCGCAGACAGAGCGAACGCCTTCTCCTCAGATCCTGTCAGAGGTTAAATTACTTGTTTGTTAGTGGTTGAACTATTAATAGAATAACTATTTTAGTTAAGCTTTAGCAGTATGTCAACAGTTATTCAATTTTAAAAAACAATAATTTTTATATATAGATAGAAAATGGGCAACCACGCCGGGATCTCCCGGTTTCAAAAAAGTGATGCTTGCCAGGAGCCTATGCCCACGTCGGATGGGCACTCCCATTGCATAACATGTCTCGGTGAAGGGCACATTCCCCAGAAGTGCCCTCACTGCTCCAAATTCATGGTATGAGCACATAGAGACAGAGACATGAGGCTCAGAATGCTTCTTTTTGACAAAGCACTGCAGCTTTCTCAAAGTGAGCCTTCCCTGCTCAGTTAAACTAAGTAGACTGAGCTCCTTGCATCTGTTTCTGTAAGGTAAGACATTATTTTTCAATACTTTAATTCAAATGGCTCTTTCCTGAGCTCTCTTCAATTTATCAATATCCTGTTTGAACTGTGGACTCTCGAACTGGATAGAGCATCTAGTACTGGTTGCACCAACACTAGTAAAGGGAGTACATGTTCCTTACTCCTACTTGAGATTACTCTGCTTATATATCCAAAGATCACATTAGTGCAGCCCTTTTGGAAATAGTGCCACACTGGGAGCTGGTGGGCAGCTGATTATCTACCATAATGCTCATACCTTTTTCTGAGTCACGGCTTTCTAGGATAGTGTCTTCCTATTCTTCATATATGGACTATATTCTTTGATCAAAATGTGTAACTTTACATTTGGCTGTATAAAATGTGTTCAGCCTTACCAAGTGATCCATATTGCTTTTTATCCATGACCTTTACCATTTGTTGAGTCTTTGCATCATCTGCTTTGGATCTGTCTACGCTGTAGCTGGAACTCAAGATAATGCACTAAAAATAGCAGCGTGGGCATTGTAGCATGGGCTCTCAAGATTAGCAACAGTATATTACATTAAAACTACTTGCTTTATTAACCAACTTACAATCTTATAAAAATATATGAAGCTTTAAAAGATCTTTTTTTCATAGTCCTGTATTAGTTGTTTCATTATTTTGCCAAGGATCAATGCCAGGCTGATAAGCCTATAATTACCAGGGTCATATTGTTGTTCTTTTCTAAATATTGGTACCGTAGGCTTCTTCCAGTGTTCTGGAACTTCCTCCGTGTTCTAAGAGTTACTGAGAGAGCTCCTAACCCAACTCTGTAAAAACTTTTGTTTGCAAGTTGTCCTGATCTGCTGATTTTTAAAATGTGTGACTTTAAGGCTGCTATTTTAATGGCCACCTGAGTTTCTATTAGAATGGGAAATGTTATCATCTTTATCATGATCTATTTAATTTTTCTTCGATTTTTTTTTCATTGATATCAGCTTAGGACAACTTCTGGGCTTCTGTAAATTTAAATATTTTAAAAAATAATGTATAATGTTTACTAAGACACCTTAAAACAATTCAGAGACCTAAACTTTCTTTGCCTTTCAAAGCATACTGCCTTAGATACGTAACCTTGTTGGTGGTAGCAATTTAATGAGACCCTGTGGCACTTCTTAAAACAAGAGCGCGCACACATTTTGCTGTGTAATCTATAACCGCTGCTAATTCTCGTGAAATAGATGCAGCTTGACATAGACGGCAGCTTGCACTGGAGAGCCAACAAAAAACTCTGTGCTAATTCAGCAAGTTGTGGGGGAGAAAAAGCAATCTTTTTGCTTTAAAATGGAATATTTTTGGTCAGCCATGTTTGAGCCTTTTGAAACAATATACTTTTAGAGCCTTTTCAGGAACCATAATGCAACATATGATTAGCATCTCAATGAAGTCTTATTCAGTAGTTAGACAAAAGGTTTTTTTGTAAATTGGGATTTATATTGTCATCTTTATAAGAAGGCTTTTGTTTGTAACAGTGGATGTGGTGACCAGTGGAAGGCAGCTTTTTATTCATGACTTGGAAACACAAAATGAATGATTTTAGATTCCTGAGCCACTCCCAATAACTGTTTTATAACTCTGTGCCAGTATAATGCAAATCAGTTGCATTCATTGATGGATTAGTATTAGAAACCAGTTTCTTCCACACTGTAAGTCTTTCAGAGCAACTCTTTATGTAGATTATGAACTATATAATCTTGAGTCAAATACAAAATGTTGACTCAGGTTAGGCGTGGAAGGGTGGAAAGCTCGCTAATAGATCTTTTTATTGCAAGTCAAAAAGGAAGTGGAAATTTTGATGGACTATTTATTAACATTTAATCATTTAAAAAAAATCCTGTCTGTTTTGGTGAGTCTATATTTTGCTAACATAGAATTATTCTGAATGAATAAATTAACAATTTTTTTAATTGCCACTTACATTTCTGTGCCCACTACTTGTAGATAAAGAGCTTGTTGAAGTTGGTATGGGAACCTAGTGTGAATGGTTGATGGTTTGAAAAAGATACTCCTTTTAATGCGTGTTTAACTCAAATAGAAGTTTTAAAATGGTTAAACTTTTTCTTAAATCACTTCTAATAAGGTACCATGTATCTAAATCCAGAGCATCTCTAATTATTGAATCATAAATTGGTTAGCTGATACACAGTTTACAAACAAATAGGGTAAACATTTTCAGTAATGACCTGGTTTATTGCTCTCCAGACTTGATATTCTGATGAAGTAAAAATTGATTTTTTCACTTACCATCCTTGTTTACTGAATCACGTCATTAACACTTGATATTTATTCTGCTCCTTGTTAAATGTAAAGTGTTGTTATGGGTGTCATTAAATGAGACAAGTAAGGATTTTAAAGGATCCTATCTAAGGATGTCCAAAAAGTTCCCTGGTGTGGCCTCCGTTTCAAATGTCTAACACTTGTAGAAGAATAGGGGAAAATTTTATAATTGTTCAGCTTATCTTGTAACTTACTGGCCAGAATATCATCATATTTACATCCAATGCAGGTATAAATGGAGAGATCTAGATGTTCTCCTTGGGTTTTTATTGGGAAGTTTTAGTGGGCGGGGGGAAAGTGTCTGAGTGAGTCACATTGAAGGCCTGTAGGACTATGTGAATAAGAGTCCGGATTTGGATTTGTTGGCCAATAAGTGGCTTTATTTTAAGGCAGGGTGAAGCACTGAAGTTCCTATTGCCACCCTGCAGAGGGTGAGTTAAGATTGTGTATGAGAAATCTGTTGATACACATGTACCGTTGGTCATCACTTTTGATTAGTTATCACCCTTCAGAAATTCAGGCATGAAGGGTTATCTTGGAGCCAAACAACTTGGACCAAAAAAATCATCCTAAACTACCATTAATTTTGGGGGAAAATTCTGCTTAAGTGAGCAATTGTAATAACATTTAGTTTATTGCATGCCACAGCAATAAACCCTCCTCCCTAAAAATACAAAGCACAAAAACACTTAGGAGGTAGTTGACATGCCCAATTGAAGTAAAAAGGCCTTGTGATGACATTGTTACTAGTTTATGGGAAGTTGCCAAAATCTAGTAAAAACAGCTAAAAAAGACCCAGGTAACAACCAGTCACTGAACATTGATTTAACAAGAGAATTAAAAAGTTAGAGAACTTGTGACTAATATTGTCATTATTCAAGCAAACATGACAGCTCATAGTAATCGTTATATTTTGGAATTGAGCTATAAATGAGATTCTTTGAAAGTATAAGGTTTGTGTTCCATATATACTATTTCTCTCGGGTAAGAAACTCTGTTAACCATATCCTTTAAAGCCATAGGCAGTGTATTAAACAGAAAAATTGTATGTATTGTGAAATATTCTTAATTGATTTGGGTCTACAGCAAAAATTATATTATGTGGCTTTGTAAATTTAAGTATGTTCTAGTGTTAAACCCTACAAATAGTGTTTCGCACTCACCTCAAATCCTAAGACAGTCCCTTTGTTTTGATGTTTTGGTTGGTTTTTTTTGACTGCCTACTAACTTTTTCTTCTGTGTTTATAGAAGAGTATGTAACATTGTTTCTGGGATAGTAAAGGTCTGGGGAGGAATATTTAGTGAATTTTAACTTGAATGATTGATCTCACCTAATTTTTTTTAATGTGTTTGAGAATGATCCAGCACCAGGACTGCTTAATTTATCCCCCCTCCCCCCAATTATTCCTTCGCTATCCCACCACAAAAAATTGAAATCCTGCAACAGATGATCAGGGTTTGTTTTTTTTTTTTTTAAGGTTTTGTATTTAAGGACCTTTAAAAGAAACATCTTACTATAAGCTTTGCCAATATTAGGCTTGCAACAGAAACTAACTTGTGACCTTCATTACATCATGTGACTAAAGCTGATTATGAACTTAATTGGATTTAAGGCACAGACTATTTAAAGTTTCACTGTAAATTCAATTCCCCTCTTTCACAAATATGCAAGTGGCAGTAATAATAAAACATTGGGCAGACTATTGCCCGGGCTGGGTAGAAGTGTAAATATTGTGTACTTGTCCAGTTAAAGTGTTTCTCCATAGAATGGACTGTTGCTGTTCTGATTTGAGTCCATTGAATAGTAGATACAAGTGTTCAAACATTTCTTGTAATGAAGCCATATCTTTCAAGACTTATAGATAATAGATCTTACAGTATTAGTAGTGTACTAAATTAATGGACACATGTTTATCAATCAACAAGTGCTGTTCCTTAACTGAACCTTGAATAGCAGTATTTCTTGAAATGCACAAGCTGCACAAAGGAAAGCTCACTGCTATTCAGTAGTGCTATATTCGTGCTGCAAATATGTAACTCAGGAGCATGTTAGTTGTTAGATTAAGCTTTTGATTATATTTAATAATTAGCTTATTTTTTTTTACATACGTATGTTTGAGAGAGAATTTAAAGCCACAGGTCATATTAAGTACTGTATCTTTAAAACTAGATTTCACGGTATGCTATACTTTTATTTAACTGTAATTTTCATCCCAACTTGATCCTATGACAGCAGTAATTGGGATTTGAAAGAGAAGGCTCCCACTTTATGTTCATTCCATAGAATAGGAAATTGTGCATTTCGTGGAAATGAGTTATTCTATTCATTAAGATATTGGAATAGAATGTACTGCAAATGGATTGACATTCTTCAGTTTCTAAAAATATAGCAGAACTCAGTTTTAAAATGAAGTTGTTTTTGCAAATGCCCCTTTTAAAATAATATCTAATACTCACAAAATTGTTAGTAAGCGTATACATTTAGAAATCTGGTGTCGAGTTTGAGGGACAAAAAAGATTACTGTTTTGCAGGCAGTCGTCAGGTTCTCTGCAGCATTAGCATTTAGCAAGTCCTTTTGACTAGTAAACTGAGCAAATTTGAATTGGAAGTTGGAGAAAATCAATATGGAATACCATTATTTCAATTATAGTAATTGTTTTACTTTAGAAATAAAAAAGTTTAATATGCAGTGTCTTGAATTTCTAAAAAGAAATCTGTAGAGAAAAGCTTAGATATTGCATTCTTCCCTACTGTGGAGTTAGCTGCTATTTAAAGAAAATGTCATTGCTTCATGCTTATCTACAGTATTTAGATAATAGCATTCATTGTTCAAGAGGCATGCTGGTCACTGTTACTGTCTGCACAAAAAAGAAGTTATTTCCTTTCTTGTGTCCCTTTTTCCCCATAAGATTCCCATCTCTCTCTTTCCTATTTTAAAAGCAAACATTTCCCCTCAGTAGTAAATAGCACTATTTGTAGCTATGAAGTGGCTACTGCACATGTAGTAGGTGCCACCTACAGTTGTGCTGTACCTTGTCCCTATTCTTTTCTCAGGAAGCACATTTTTCTTAAAACAGGAGCACGCTGCATCTTGCATTTCAAATTGTTCAGGCTACTATTGTTTGTTCAGTGTTGTGTAAGGGTAAATGCTTTATTCTTTGCTTTGTAGTGTCAATGATTTATATTAAATTAAATGGCAAGAGTGCTCCAGAAAACTAACTTAGTTTTGTGGCATTGATCTGGATTCTCTACTGTAGGTGCATGATGCAGTTAGAAATAGACTTTGAAGTTTGCAATTTAGTTTCCAGTACGCAATCAATTTATAGTAATTTCAAATCTTGCTTTTCTCTCTCAGCTTCCCCACAAAATTATTTTCATTTTTTAAAGCACAGTGGGCCCCTGTTTACATGAGACTTCCAATGTTAGAGCTCTGTTAGTTGAGAGTAAGATGTGATCTGTCACCGACATAGCTTTTTTAGCAAAACTCGGAAGTATAGATGCAGTTGTAATAGCACAGTTTTGCTAGTATATGTGTTTTGCTTTGCTCAGGTTGGGAGTGTGTAAAATACGCTGTCCCATAAAAACGGCTGGTGTAAATTGCTTCCACACTAGGAGCACTGTGCTGGTATAGTATGCTGGTATACTTATACCAACAGGTAAAGCACTCCTACTGAAGACCTAATCTATGGTTTCACTTTGCCAAAGCGGTATTTAGTGATACACTCAGTAGAACAATTATAGTGCTCTAAGGTGGGAAACTGAGGCACGAGTCCACCCAATGGAGACTTAATCAGTTTTTCCTCTAAATTTCAGACAAAATCAGTCAGTTTTTGCTCATATATAGCACATAAGATGGAACAGATAGGGGCCCAAGTTACCGAGTTCTGTTGTATTGGGGAAACTCTCCATTTCATGATGGTAATCTCAGTCTCTGGACGAATGTTCTACAGTTTGGGTCCTTGCTCACTTGGGTTTTCATACATTTTATTCATCTACATCTTGCATATCTAGTTTCCCATTTACCCAAACTACCATAGGTTGTTTTCATTCTTCATTCTATTATAAATCATTAACATAGCTCACTTTACCATTCAACGGTTTTTTTATCTTTTAGTATCCTAAGTAGCACCCTAAAATATTTGTTAACTTAAACATTGTTTTTCTTATTTCAGTTGGATAGTTATAGAAAAGAACATACCATAATGTCAGCATATTCTTATATTTTCCAAAAACTGTTTTTTGGAAATTTTTGCTCACTTTAGCATCAGTGCTCATAAATCATTGAAAATCCTACAATCTGGGATCAAGGTGTTTATTATTTCCTAACAACAGATCTGAAAGTCTTTTGAAATATTAAAGTACCATATGACTTTTAAGGTTCTTTTAATTTTGTTTGTAGATGGCAGGAGAGGTTATAAAATACAACCCGTGCAACCTGTAAATATTCTACAGACTATTCAACTTGGAACATTATAGCACAATCTTCAGGCAACATGGTCCAGTTGCTGGAAAATGGGACAGGGAGTTAAGACATGAATTCTTTTCCCATCGCTGCCACTGACTTACTGTGCAACTGTGAGCAACTCACTAAATTTCTGTGCCATTAGTTTTTTCTCTGTAAAAAGAGATGATGCCCAACTGAAAAAAGTCAAATAATTACCTAAGAAAATGGTTCTACATATGGCCTAATATATATAAAATATACATTTGCCATAAGAACAGATGTATGCATTTGAGTGTGTTTATTTTTAAATTTACGTTGAGTAGTCACTAGTGATTTTTAAGTGTGGTGTTATCATATTCATGTCAGTGAGACTTAGTTTTGGGTTGACAAGAGAATAAAGTTGCTCCAATATAGTAAGAGTTCAGAAGTGAACTGAAGGATTTTTAGATCTGACACTTGTTACTTCACATGAATACAATACTTCAAGTAGAATTTTAAAAAGACCAATATTGAAAACCAGTAATAAGATCATTTCCTCTTACCAAGCAGAGCCTGATTTCACGGTCTTTCTTTTTTTCAGCAAGAAGTTATGACACCATTAGAACCAAAATAATGTAAGGAATAGTGTGCTTTAATGGCCAATGATGTCATCAGTTCTTGCAGTAGAATCAAAATCCTAAACAGTTTTATTTGGTAAATGCTTCAGTTCACTATTTATTTTTAAAGTTAATTTTTCATTGTAAAGCTATACATGTATAAAGAGTGTGACAATTGATTTTTGTGGGAAAGAAACTAAGGAAAATTAATGTAAGTTGTTGGTTTGTTGCAAATGCTTCTGGGGGCGGGTGTGGAAATTCAGATGCTTTGTTGCATTCTTAAATACCAATCTACAATTATTAGATTATTTTTTCTTTGGAGTATCAAGCAAGCAGTGTTGGACAGTAACTGAAAATTAATCTATCTAATACTTTCACACCGTTATTTGAAAAATCAAGATAACCTAATTTTTCCCACGTTTTAGAGTATCCTCATAAATATGGGCCACAAGGAGGTTGTGCAGATCACTCCGTGTTTGAAAGAATGCAAAAGTACCAGATGACTGGTGTAGAGGTACCAACAGCACAGGTAAGGCCCATGTGATAGTGGATTGTATTGATAAAATGAAAATAAAATTATTGGTATCGCTCCTCTGCATATGGCCAGTATCCCTAAGTGTAGCAAAATGAGCTACAAGTCAGATTTTGCTATTATACCACCTAAAATCTGCAAATAAAGTCATGTTAGTCTATACATAATTATAGTCTATATGCCAGTTGGTATGTTATGTTGAGATAAATGAAGATGCATGTGCACACAGGTACTTGCAATTCAGTAGATCCTAAACGAGAATGTTTGGGGTACAGGATGGAGGTCTGGTTAGGTGTTAGCTCATGGTCTTAATTGATTGACTAGTCTTACAATATTATAGTATGGCAGTAGCTACTTGATAATTAAGGTTGTTAGACTAACTTGTCAGTTCTAAGACTTTCACAGTGAAGAGCCTTTTTTTGTTTGAAACCATCTGGCAACCCTAGGTTGGTTACAGGCTATAGGGGGACCTAGGAGTTGCTTACATCTACAAGTAGCTCATTTTGTTACACATAGATTCTACATACTATGTCCGTCACTGTGGAATCTGAGCACTTCCCACAGGCAAGTTAAAGAACGTGAGTGGAATAGGTGCGGGATCACAATAAGTCTCAATGTCTGTAGCTTTATATATTAAAAATGAACACACTTGGAGTGAGGTGGAGATGGACATAGGAGAAGAAAGTGTTGAGAGTCTCTGGGTTAGGCTAAAAGGGCTTAAAAACAAGGGTGATGTCATGCTAGGAGTCTACTACAGGCCACCTACCCAGGTGGAAGAAGTGGATGCGGCTTTTTTTAAACAACTAACAATATCATCCAAAGCCCAAGATTTGGTGGTGATGGGGGACTTCAACTATCCAGATATATGTTGGGAAAAATCACATAGCAGGGCACAGACTATCCAATAAGTTCTTGGACTGCATTGGAGACAACTTTTTATTTCAGAAGGTTCAAAAAGCTACCGGGGGAAGCTGTTCTAGATTTGATCCTAACAAATAGGAAGGAACTGGTTGAGAATTTGGAAGTGGAAGGCAGCTTGGGTGAAAGTGATCATGAAATCATAGAGTTTACTTAGATCCATTTCAGTCTGGCTTTAGGCCTGGTTTTGCAACTGAAACAGCTTTGGTTGCCCTGGTAGACAATTTACGCCGGGAGATAGACAAGGGGAGTGCATCCCTGTTGATTCTCCTAGACCTCTCAGCGGCTTTTGATACCATTGACCATGATATCCTTCTGGGACATCTGGCGGAGTTGGGTATTGAAGGCACTGTTTTGCAGTGGTTCTGGTCCTACCTGTCGGGACACTTTCAGAAGGAGCTAGGGGGCTGCTACTCAACCCCGTGGTGATTGTGCTATGGGGTCCCGCAAGGTTCCATCTTGTCCCCTGTGCTGTTTAATATCTACATGAAGCCACTGGGAGAGGTCATAAGGAGTTTTGGAGGATGGTGCTGTCAATATGAAGATGACACCCAACTCTGTTTCCCTGGGACATTTAGAACCAGGTGTGGCGGTGACCGATCTAAATCAGTGTCTGGAGGCAGTGATGGTTTAGATGAAGTCAAATAAGCTAAAGTTGAACCCAGATAAGACTGAGGTCCTGTGGATCAGGAGGCCATCTGTTCGTGAATGTGGCATGGCACCTGTTCTGGATGGGGTTACTCTCCCCCTGAAAGAACAGGTACACAGCTTGGCAGTCCTCCTGGATCCTCTTAACATTTGAAAATCAGATTTCTCCGGTGGCCAGGAGTGCCTTTGGGCAACTTCGTTTTATCCGCCAGCTGCGACCGTTACTGAACAAGCATGACTTGGCCACAGTGATCCATGCTCTTGTTACATCCCAACTGGATTACTGTAATGCACTTTATGTGGGGCTGCCTCTAAAGAGCCTTCGGAAACTTCAACTGGTCCAGAATGCAGCTGCTCGAGTTTTAACTAACACTAGTTATACAGAGCACATTATGCCAGTGCTTCGGCAGCTGCACTGCCCTCCGGTATGTTTCCGGGCACAGTTTAAGGTTTTAGTTATGACCTATAAAGCCTTAAATGACTTGGGTCCGGGGTATCTGAAGGACCGTCTTTTCCCATATGAACCTGCCCGGAGATTGAGGTCAGCTGGAGAGGCTTTGCTTCATGTTCCCCCACTTGTGGAGATAAGATTAACATCTACGTGGAAGAGGGCATTCTCAGCTCTTGCTCCCAGGCTATGGAATTCTCTTCCTCGGGATATTTGCATGGCGCCAACGCTAGCGTTGTTTCGGCATCAGGCTAAAGCCACCGTTTTTATTTGTGCTTTTATTAATGTTTGAGTCTGTATGTGTGTGTTCCTCCTCCCTATATGTTTTTAGCTGGATATGTCCCTCTGGGGTCTCATATTTTAAATTTTTATATATATTTGTATTTTTTTAAGCCGCCTTGAATATTTTAAATAGAAAGGTGGGGTAAAAATATTTTAAATAAATAAATAATAGAGTTCACAATTCTAAGGAAGGGTAGAAGGGAGAACAGCAAAATAGACACAGTGGATTTCAGGAAGGTGGATTTTGGTAAGTTCAGAGAGCTGATAGGTAAGGTTCCATGGGAATCAAGACTGAGGGGAAAAACAGCTGAGGAGAGTTGGCAGTTTTTCAAAGGGACATTGTTAAGGGCCCAAAAGCAAGCTGTTCCGCTGTGTCGAAAAGATAGAAAATATGGCAAAAGACTGCGTTGGCTTAACCACGAGAGCTTGCATGATCTAAAAATAAAAAAGGAGTCCTATAAAAAATGGAAACTAGGACAAGTTACAGAGGAAGAATATAGGCAAACAACACAGGAATGCAGGGGCAAGATTAGAAAGGCAAAGGCACAAAATGAGCTCAAACTAGCTACGGGAATAAAGGGAAACAAGAAGACTTTTTATAAATACATTAGAAGCAAGAGGAAGACCAAGGACAGGGTAGGCCCACTGGTCAGTGAGGAGGGAGAAACAGTAACAGGAAACTTGGAAATGGCAGAGATGCTTAATGACTTCTTTGTTTCGGTCTTCACCGAGAAGTCTGAAGGAATGCCCAACATAGGGAATGCTAGTGGGAAGGGGGTAGGTTTAGAAGATAAAATTAAAAAAGAACAAGTTAGAAATCACCTAGAAAAGTTAGATGCCTGCAAGTCACCAGGGCCTGACGAAATGCATCCTAGAATACTCAAGGCGCGGATAGAGGAGGTATCTGAGCCTCTAGCTATCATCTTTGGAAAATCATGGGAGACAGGAGAGATTCCAGAAGACTGGAAAAGGGCAAATATAGTGCCCATTTATAAAAAGGAAAATAAGAACAACCCAGGAAACTACAGACCAGTTAGTTTAACTTCTGTGCCAGGGAAGATAATGGAGAAAGTAATTAAGGAAATCATCTGGAAACACTTGGAAGGTGGCAAGATGATAGGGAACATCCAGCATGGATTTGTAAAGAACAAATCATGTCAAACCAATCTGATAGCTTTCTTTGATAGGATAACGAGTCTTGTGGATAAGGGAGAAGTGGTGGATGTGGTATACCTAGACTTTAGTAAGGCGTTTGATATAGTCTCGCGTGATATTCTTATCAATAAACAAGGCAAATACAACTTAGATGGGGCTACTATAAGTTGGGTGCATAACTGGCTGGATAACCGTACTCCGAGAGTAGTTATTAATGTTCACAATCCTGCTGGAAAGGTATAACAAGTGGGGTTCCGCAGGGGTCTGTTTTGGGACCAGCTCTCTTCAATATCTTCATCAACGATTTAGATATTGGCATAGAAAGTACGCTTATTAAGTTTGCAGACGATACCAAGCTGGGAGGGGTTGCGACTAATCTGGAGGATAGGGTCATAATTCAAAATGATCTGGACAAATTGGAGAAATGGTCTGAGGTAAACAGGATGAAGTTTAAGAAAGACAGATGCAAAGTGCTCCACTTAGGAAGGAACAATCAGTTTCACACATACAGAATGGGAAGTGACTGTCTAGGAAGGAGTACGGCAGAAAGGGATCAAGGGGTTATAGTGGACCACAAGCTGAATATGAGTCAGCAGTGTGATGCTGTTGCAAAAAAAGCAAACATGATTCTGGGATGCATTAACAGGTGTGTTGTGAGCAAGACATGAGAAGTCATTCTTCCGCTCTACTCTGCGCTGGTTAGGCCTCAGTTGGAGTATTGTGTCCAGGTCTGGGCACCGCATTTCAAGAAGGATGTGGAGAAATTGGAGAGGGCCCAGAGAAGAGCAACAAGAATGATTAAAGGTCTAGAGAACATGACCTATGAAGGAAGGCTGAAAGAATTGGGTTTGTTTAGTTTAGAAAAGAGAAGATTGAGGGGGGACATGATAGCAGTTTTCAGGTATCTAAAAGGGTGTCATGAGGAGGAGGGAGAAAAACTTGTTCATCTTGGCCTCTGAGGATAGCACAAGAAGCAATGGGCTTAAACTGCAACAAGGGAGGTTTAGGTTGGACATTAGGAAAAAGTTCCTAACTGTAAGGGTAGTCAAACACTGGAATAAATTGCCCAGGGAAGTTGTGGAATCTCCATCTCGGGAGATATTTAAGAGTAGGTTAGATAAATGTCTATCAGGGATGGTCTAGACAGTATTTGGTCCTGCCATGAGGGCAGGGGACTGTACTCGATGACCTCTCGAGGTCCATTCCAGTCCTAGTATTCTATGATTCTATGAAATGTGAGTAGTTGAGAAGATTAACCAATAAGCCTATGTTTATCGGTTATCATATACTCAACTACTCACATCCCTAGTGTACAGGCACTCACCAGTCCAGTAGTATTATTGCACTGCGGAGTGGTTGGTTTCTTGAAGCACTTAAATGTATACAGGTAAAGTGTTTTATACAGTTGGTTATCTTGTGATATGTTAGAATGTAACCGATTAACTGTTTAACCAATAAGCTGAGGCTTATCAGTTACTCAGCCAGCTCCTAGAGAAGTGGCTTTGCTGCGGCAGGGCACTGACGCCTCCCCGGGAGCCAGGTAGGCAAGGGCTGCCCACTCTGCTTCCAGAGAGGAGGCTTTGCTGCATCTAAGCCTCTTCCTTGGGAGCAGAGCCAGACTTGGCAAGGGCTAGCAGACCCACTCCCCAGGAGGCTTCAGTGTGGACTCTGTAGAATAAAGCTAAGCTTTATACTGCAGAGCCCACAGTGCCTGTAATCAGGTATCCACTGAGATTTTTAGCGAATTCATGGTTACTGTATTAAACAATTTCTAACAGCCCTGTTTGTGACATCTAACACTAAAACTATGCTAAACGTAATTTAATATCTCTGGATTCAGAAGGCATTTCAGGATCTTGCAAAACCTTGAGGTTCTCATAATCAATATCAAGTATCATCAGTGTAGATGTAGAAGGTGTAGGATATTGGGCTGAGTCTGTAATTGACCCTATGACTAGTGTTCCTTCTAAGCTGTGCAGTAGCACAGCTTCACAGGTGATTGAACCTGTGTCAGTCAGCTCTTTGCATGGAGCCCTGAGCCTCTGACTGGGTGGGGCTGATTAATCACCTGTGAAGCTGTGCTGTCATGCAGTTTCGAGGGAACACTGCCTATGACACACCCTGGAAGCTGCTTTTTTTTTTTTTTTTTTTTTTTAAATTCCTAATATCAGCGTGCTTTCTTGTCTTCTGCTTCGTTTGCATAAAAGTAGAGTGCAGAATATGCAGTAACATAACCTCCTGGTTATGGGGTTATACTGGGTTACTACACTAGTCCCAATTACTAGATTGAAGGTTTGTATTGGGAGATATCAGAAATGTCTGTTGATAAAGTGCTGGATAACACAGCTTTTACTGTGTCTGAATACCAGCATCTCCATAAAACTATACATCTATCTATACGACCAAATTTGGTATGCAGTTTCCTCTTTCCCCTACTTAAAGCAAAGTCGGGGCTTGAGTGTGCCAGGACAATGGTATGTTCCTGGAAATCCATTTTTTTCCAGAAAATGGAAAAGGGGGGGTTGGTAGGATGGAGTTACACTGTGGAATGATTCCAGTGGGGGTGGAAAACCACTGGCTGGCTGCAGCCAACACCCCAACCTATCCTGTAGAGCAGCTTCTGCACTCTGAGTACACCTCCCCTTAGCCAACTGGAAGAAGTCAGCGGCCAGGGTGTGCCCCCACCTCTGTGACCTAGTGTTCACATAATGGTAAAAACCATTATTTTTGGAATCTCGTTCTTTCTTCTATTGGACTGTGCCTTAGTTTAGACAGTGGCTTGAGTCTCATTTTAATAAGTACGAACATTTTCCTTTAATATATTCAACCTGTATGTTAACGTATTTTTGGAGCTTTCAGTGGCGAAGTCCTACAAATACAGCTAATCACACTTAAAATATTCTCATTCCCTACATACTCTAGAAAGGAAAGAACCACAAAGCAAATTGCAACCATTTTCTGTCCTTGAAGTGTAAAACCTAGTTCAGATGCTAATAGCTTTAATTTAATTTTATTTTAAACAGACCTGCTCAGATGGAATTGCAAAGTGCTTTATTGTTCTAGGAAACTGTTTTACTGAAAGTCGCTGAGAATTGTGCTAAGTCGCTAAGATGTTGCACCCACCATCCCTTGTTATAGTACTTCCAACTTCATATTAATTATCTAGGTTAATAAGTCAACTTGCTAAATTGAGTACTTCCAAAGCTGGCAGTACCCAGCTTGGGTCCTACCAGTTCTCTTACATTATGGATTTGCTCTAAGCCCTTGTCTCCAGTTAAAAACTTTTTTCAATGTTAGCCATGTCCTGAACCCCAATGTGGACTGTTTTGACTGTCATGACTATTTTCAGATTTGTTACTTGTTAGATGAGCCTCAGTTGAAAATAGCACTGGCAGCCAAAACCCTGTTGACATTGTGGCTCAGAAATTACTAATGCATTTGAGCCAGTGCATATGGATCCAGTGTTGGGAGCAGCAGGACCTTATGCAGACATGACCTACCTGGGGATGATGGGCTATAAAGCAGTGAATGGCCCAAAGATAAATGAATTTAAGTTTCCGTGCTCTGAATGGTAGAAATAGTAGGTAACATTATTCTGGATGTTATTTAGTAATACTTAATATCACATCACACACTGGAGTGTTTCAGCTTGTTCAGGTTGATGACAGTTAGGGTAGTTATGATCTGAAGAAAGAACCTTTTTGTTATGCTGAGGAAACACTTTTAGAGTTGATTTTTATATCTACAAACTGGATACATGTTAATCCATCTTTGCAAAGAGCTCTACTTAGTTTTCTGTTATGGTTTTCTAGGTTTTAGAGGCACAGAATTCCTGTAATATGATGGTATCAAAACGTCTCTTGTTGTTGTTGGCTATATGCTAAACTACAGAGATTAGCTCACAGAGGAATTATGACTAAATGTGCTTAAGAAGTGGGGTGACATACTTGAAAACTAGCCTAGTTCAAGATTTGAGAAATGTTTACGTAATAAATAGGATAATATAGTTCATGTGTTTTCTTCTTAAGCATGCTGCACTCATATAAGACATGAATGATTTTAAATATAGCTTTAATTTAAAAGAACATGTACAAAATTAATGCTTCATTTCTTTCTAATATATCTAGAAACCCTACAAAGAACATAACATCAATGGTCCAGAGCTTTTAAGAAAAAAACGTGCGGCTCAAGCTGAAAAAAATACTTGTCAGCTCTACATTCAGACTGATCATTTATTCTTCAAGCATTATGGAACAAGGGAAGCTGTGATTGCACAGGTATTTATAAGCCTTTAGTCAATATTTCAGTAATCTGTTCTTTTTCTCTTAAAGGGGGAATAGTCTAGAAAAATGAATACATTTTTATCATGGCACTTTTCATGTTGCAGTCTAGATACATTAATTCATATGCTGCTGTCTAATGGCATTAAGGGAGCTTTCTCATTGGCCCACTGTGACGGGTTTGATCACAGCAGTCCCCTTGAGATGGTCACCAGATGTGCTAATCATGCACTGAGCCTACCTTCCTGCCCTCTGGATTTCCCCACTACCCCTTCCTGCTGTACCAGAAGCTCTGGTCTCTTTCAGCCAAGGCACAGAGTTGGGGTAACAGACCCTCAGCAGAGCAACACAGACTCTGAATCATCTCAGCTCTGGGAGGGCTCAGCTGTAAGGCCATTGACAACACCCAAGAATACAGCCTCAAAGAGGACCAAAACCCCAAATAAATCACTTACTCCTTTTAAATGTTTTACACAGAGAAAGCTCATAATGTCAGCCCCCTTTATCAATGAAAGAGAGAGATTCAGATATGCACAGTGGTTACTCCCCCCCTCTCCCCGTAACAGTTATTTACACTTCATAATGAACAAATGTGCTTTTATTAACTATAAAATGTAGAATTTAATTGAATGCAAGTGAAAACAGATCAAAGTAAGTTAATAAGCCAAAATAAACAAAACATGTCAGCTAATCTTAATACATCAAGGCCATGTCTACACTAGGAAACTATTTTGAAATTACTAAATTCAACTTAAGAATTCCCAATTTAACAATTTCAAACTAATTTGTCCTCACTGTGGGGAAGCATCGAAATTAGTCTGAGGCAGGCTCCCTTAATGTGGACGCACTACCTTGGACTTAGAGTCCTAGGAAGCACTGGGGAGTAATGATTTTGAATTACTCTGGGGAGTAATTATTTTGAAATAGTGATACCGGAGCATCTACACTACCATTATTTCAAAATAACCATTTCGGCTGAAAAGCAGGAATACAGATTTCTTATTCCATGGCCCATTATTTTGAAATAACAGGCTTGGTAGTGTGGATGCTCCGCTTATAAATTGGATCTTTGGGGCGTTATTTCAAAAGAAGTTGTTGCAAAACATCTCTCTCATCCTAGTTCTTATCTCCGATGCAATTCTTCATAGGCCCGAGTTCATTTTTTCCCCGGCCTGGGCCTATCAGTTTCTTTTGTATCCTTTTTCGGGTGGGAAGATAGTTTCAAAGGCTAGCTGAAGACAAAGCTTAATTGCTTTCCATTCCTTAAATAGTCTTTCCCCAAGGCAAGAACTCTCTGTTTAGTCTCCCCATCTCCATGGAAAAATACCAGATTTAAGATGGATTCCAGTACTAGTGGCATGGTTACATGTCTTTCTATGACGAACAACGGTTTGGGCTTACAGGAAAAACAAAACCATTCACAGACGGTTACCTTGAGTATTGAGCCATTATGTTTCCAGAGTATCAGTGATGAGCCACATTAGCTCATTTAGAATTATAAATAGATCCACACTTGATATTTCTAAAATTACATATGGTGATACACAGGGCTCGATGATTGTGGCGAAAACCATTCGCCAGCCCCGCACTGCGCATGTGCGGACCGCCGGTGAACGGGGCGACCGTCTGAAATCTACTCGCCTGTGGCGAGTAGATAAGCGTATTTGTCGAGCCCTGGTGATACACACAGAGAAATAGGATATACACACTCAGCAGATCATAATACTTTTAGGTGCCTAGCTGCCCAGTGAATCGCAGCCCCAGTTTAAGTACCCAGGCTCCCTGTACAATGCATGGTGAGAGTTAGTGCCTAACAATGGGATTCACAAAAAGCCAACAAGCTGAATGGGGATCAGCCTAAGCTAGCCATTATGAAATGTCAAGGAGTGGGGTGGTGTTGCAGTCAATCTTTGGTCCAATGGATATCTAATTGTGTTTTATTTAAACTGGAACAACTTCAACGGGAGAAGTTGAGTTGGAGCACTCACTTGGAATGTGGGAGCGCTGCACTCAAGTGCTTTCTCCAAATCAGGCAGAGTGGAGTTTTGAAGATCAGGCTCTCACATCCCAAATGAGTGCTCTAATTATTGGACACACTTCCAGCCTTCTCCTTCCTCAAATTCCTGATCTGGTCACCCCCACTGTCTTTTTTTTGTTTGTTTGGTTTTTTTAATAGGGTAGCACACCTAGTGGGACAGTTGAGAGAGGCAGAGGAATGCCTAGTTTGAAAATCCCACAGATGCTTAGGTGCAAGTTAGGGTAGCAAGCTGCTTTGGTAGCATCAGCGCTTACGCAGTTTTTTACAGGCTCACTCTCAGGAACTTACACAGGGAATTTAGGTGACTGCAATGTTTTGAGGGCCTTATTAATCCTTAAATATTGGATATAAGCCCACTTAGTGGTGTCTTGATGCCTAAGCCTCTTTGTCAATCTGATCCTTAAGTCACTTAGGTGCATTTGAAACCTTTATCCTGTGTTCTTAAGGCAGGTGATAGTTTTTCATATTTGTTTTCTAGGAAAAAAAATAGTATGTCCAGTGACAACTTAGACAAAATTTAATTATAAAACTTTTCTAGCATATCTTCCTTTAAAATAATGCAATCCTTTGAGGATATGTTTCACAGTACTCTGATGTTAGGGTGAATTGAATTGTTGTCACAAACAAATATATCTTAATTGTTCACCCAATACAAGTAACTGGAAACAAAATTAATTTAGCATCAGGGGACCTCTGAAGTTTTTATGGTCTGAACTATCATTTACTTTAGATGTACACTCTGGGCACTTTCATTAATATTTGATGGACATTTTTTAATAAAGTTGATACTGCACATTAATTTGCATATGAAGATGCTTGCATTTAGTGACATTGAAGTCTTATTACAGAATATAATATGTAGAAAACATGTTTTGACTGTAAATGCTTGAGCTTGTCTCTTTCTGATTAATAGATATCCAGTCATGTTAAAGCAATTGACACAATTTACCAGTCAACAGACTTCACAGGAATCCGTAACATCAGTTTCATGGTGAAACGAATAAGAGTAAGTAATTGTGTTGTTGCAGTCCTATCTGTTGAAAGTGAGGAGCTTTTGTTTAAAACAATTATTGCCATTTAGCTATCATTCCTGACTCTGATACCTTCATGTTATAATTGTCGTCCTACCTAATTTCTTCAGTGCTACTGCAATCTTAATATTCACATTGCCATAGCTTTCATTATAGCCCTGTGATGTTTCAGTTCAGTATTTGACACAGCAGACTAATTTAAGGGACAGCACTTTTTACATTTTGGTTATCAGCAATGATGGGAAAGGAAATAGAGTAGAAATATAGGAGTTTACTTTCAGGCTCTTAAAGTATTAATTATGTTAAAGAATTTATGATGGATGCTTTAAACCAGTGGTCACTGCTTCCTAATTTAAAGTCTAATTTATCCTTAAGTTCTCCATTCATTGGTGGGGAAAAATATAGTCAATACACTATTATAAAGAAACATCAACTAGTTATTAAAGATAACATGCAAAGGAGAAAACTATTGGGCTGAAATGAAATGTGTGAGATAAGTGATGGGCTTCAAAAATTAGAAATTTACATCTTTTAACAGGATTTGTTTATGTGGTAGGAAGAAAGGATTAATTCCCTCCAGCATAAATGAAACTGGAGCTCTTCTTATGCATGAAGATAAAGTGATCTTACTCTCTTTTTGGGTTTAAAAATATTGTACTCTAAGGGGACCTGATGAGGGGAAGCAATTTTCGAGGTGTTAAAATTTAGACTTTTTTGTAATTTTTGTAGCATCTTTGTAACTCCTATAAACACCTTGCAAGAAAAAAGGCCTTTGCTGATGAATCAGCACTCAAGCCTCTTAAGTGAAGATGTGAGGTAGCTCCCCATTCAATCAGACCCCTGAAAAGTTCCTCAGGAAAAAAATAGGGAAGGACAACTAGACTGAATTACTTGAATATGCCTCTCTTTATTTTAAAAATAAAAGCAGGAAAAACTTTTTTATTAAAAGGCTGCCTTTATTTAAAAAAGCAAAAGACGAAAGCACAATTACTCAACTCTGGTTTTAAGCCTCTGTCTTTGAGATTATTACACATGACATTACTCTGGCTAGTAATACATATTATGTTCAGTTTAAAAAAAATCTCTAATTGGCTTCTGCCTTAATGCATGTTTATGCTCAGAAAAACACTTTTGAGACTTCCGTTCAACTCACTGATAATGGAAGTTATGTATAGCCCATAATACTAAAACTTTGCTCTTAGCTTTGTTCGAGATTTAATCTGAGCATGCAGTTTTGCTCTGTAAGACACTTATACAAATCTTTCTTGTTCTTAGCTCTGTCTAAACTTTCTGATCTTGTGTGCTCGAATGTAGCATGTGCCATCCATGTAATAGTCTTTTTGCTCCAAGAACTTGAGTAATGTATCTATTTCCAATGCCACTAGTTAATTCTCAGAAGTGTAGAATTAAGGTTATTCACACACATTTTTTTAATTCTTGTGGATGAAGTTTGTCTGAATGAAGTACTTGAATGAAGAGGAAGGAGGTTGTAATTAGCCACATAAATACGGTTACATGGTCTTATGAAACAAGTTCACTCTAGAACTCAGAATTTTCCAGATGCTATGTATCAAAAGGGGTAGCCATGTTAGTCTGTAACTTTAAAAACAAGTAGTTCTGGGGCACTAAGATAATGATGTAATTATTTGATATAGTATGAAGTCTTTCTTAGCAAGCCTGTATTAGCCAGACGAAAATCAAGTGTCTGATTTAGTATAAACTTAAATTTACTTTTAGATCAACACAACTGCAGATGAGAGAGACCCTTCCAATCCCTTCAGATTTCCTAATATTGGTGTGGAGAAGTTTCTGGAACTGAACTCGGAGCAGAATCATGATGGTTACTGTTTGGCCTATGTATTTACTGACCGTGATTTTGATGATGGTGTCCTTGGTCTGGCTTGGGTTGGAGCCCCTTCAGGTAATTTAATCCATAACTAGAGTACTCTTACAGAAGCCAGCTATTTTTAAGTAGGAGCAAGGAAGAAAAGCATAAACTGTTTGACTTTATAGACTTTATATTTTCAGCATTATAGGCCTGATGCTTCACAGTTCAGTTATGTCTTATTTGAAATTATGTTAATATCCATTCATCATGTGTAAGGATGTTAAATTGAGGTTAATTTACTAGTTGAGTAGTCAATGGAATTTCCATCGACTACTCAATTAGTCAATAGTCACTTCCGCATACAGCCCCATGGTCAGCAGGAAGTCCCGCTGACTCCGGGCTGCATGTGGGTGTGCCAGCTTTGAAATGTACAAGAGTCCCCAGCGGGGGCTCTGGTGCATTTCAAAGCGGAAGCATGCTCATGGAGCCTGGGATCAGCTGGGGACTCCCCAGCTGGCTCAAGGTGGCACTGTCGCTTTTGCCGCCGCAGTGATTCAAAGGGGCAGCGCCTCACAGCTGAGCCGAGTATCAGCTGAGAGGCACTACCCCTTTGAACGTTGCCTCGGCGTTTCAGAGGGGTACTGCCGCACAACTGAGCTGGGCTCAGTTATGCGGTGCTGCCCTTTGAAGTACCACCTTCCCCCACTTTTGCGCCTCTATCGGATAGAGGCAGCAAGAGGGGGCGGGCATAATCGACTAGTTGACTGACTATTCGATAAGCATTTGCTTATCAGATAGTCAACTAGTCTTTAACATCCTTAATCCTGTGCCACTAACAGTTTGTGTCATTAAGGTTCCCCTATTAATTGGGCAGATGCTTGACCAGGGATGATTGACCGATGAAACAAAATAAGTTCACAAGTGCTTCATATCAAGTATGAAGAAGGGCCCCTTATATTCTACAACATTCTACAGTCATAAAATTCACATATTGTCATAGCTTTGTACTTGAGGATCTCTAGTTGCCAGCTCTTCTGGATACAAATAACTTGGAAATCTGAACAGCATATAAACCAATGCATTGATGTCTTCAGGGATACTGAAACAATGACTCTACTTACCCTTCCTAGATAATTGTTTCTTTAATTTTCTTTGAGACATTGATCAATTTCATTCCAGCAGTGTGTCTTAATTTTCAGTTTTTAAATATTTCCTGGTATTTTATGATAGCTTGCATTGGAGCTACAAAATGCATTGCTTGCATTGGAGCTACAAAAATTACTATTCCAGTAGTATCTTGTGGCTGCTCAAGTGTGACATAAGAAAAAAAAAATCTATCTAGCAGCTGACTTTGTCCATTGGAGAAATACCATTTACCACCTGGCAAAGAAAGTCTGTTCAACCATGTAGCTAGACAAGTTGCTCATCTGCAGAAAGAGTCAGTATTGTCAATATAAAACAGCAGCTGACTAATACTGGAGGTCAACAAATGTCTAATGGACGGGGAAACTAGTTGCAATGTTCTTCCAATCTAACTGATCTTACCACGCTTAATTCTAGAGTATCTGAATGCTGAACGAATGACCTACTTACCATACTTTCTTGTTGTCTTATCTATTTTATAACTAGAAAGTATAATTCTTTTGCTACAGATAGGTCATGTTCTGTATGTCCTCTAATATACTTAAAGGCTTTTTCTTTAGATAAATCTAACACTAACACTGACCCTTCATACTTCTGACAGTACACTGCAGCAGTGCTGCCTTTCTGTAGTCTTCCTGGACCACAGTAAAAGCCTTATCTGGTATGTTGGGGGGTAATGGAGGGTGCTGGCTAGTCAAATATTCTAATTAACTAAGAACTGGGATAGGGAGTCAGATGTCAGAAAGGGTGAGGGCCTTGGCTAGGGGTGTGGGCTCTAGGGTATGGCAGGGGATAAAGGATTTGAGATGCAGGAGAGGGGGCTTGAGGCTGGGGCCAAGAGGTTGACTGTGCAAGTTTTGGGCTCCTGGTGGGAGTTTGGGTGCGGAAAGGGCTTGGGGAGAGAGTTGGAGTATGGGAGGGATTTTGGGGTGCTGGATCCAAACAGAACTCACCAGCTCCCCACAAGTAGCAACATGTCCCTGCTGCTCCTAGGCAAAGTATGGCTACGCAGCTGTGTGCTGCCTCTGCCTACAGGTGGGGTCCCAGTGGCCATTCCTTCATCTAGGAGCAGCAGGGACATGTTGCTGCTTCTGGGGAGCCATGCAGAGACCACTAGAGGACCTGCTGACACCACCCCAACAGGCCTACAAACTGGACTTTCAATGAAGATCGGAAATGGCAAAGTGCCATATGTAACACAGTTATTAATAATTTTTATTGTGCTGCAATCTTAAGTTATGTCTAGACTCCAAGCCTCTTTCGAAAGAGGCTTTTTTCAAAACAAACTTTTGAAAAAGCCTCTTTCGAAAGAGCATCTAGACTACAACCAGTACTTTCGAAAAAGCAAGCCGCTTTTTTGAAAGAGCACGCAGGCAGTCTGGATGCTCTTTCAAAAAAGCACAGTTTGCATTATATAGTGCCTTTTTTCAAAAGAGCACTTGTGAAAAAAGGACTTATTCCTCATAAAACGAGATTTTCCTTGGTAAAAAAAACTGCCACGTTCTTTCGATTTACTTTCGAAAGGACGCAGCAGCAGTCTAGACGCAGGGGAAGTTTTTTCAAAAACAGGCCACTTTTTTCGGGGAAAAAAAAAAACCAAACCAAAACAAAACAACCTGTAGTCTAGACACACACTTAGGTTGTTGGTCCTCTTTTCAGAACAAACCCCCCTTTATCTGGGGTAATTTTTGTGTTTCCTAATTCACCAGATACTATTGCTTCTATTTGTGAGCTTTCTGTATAAAACAGTTTTTCTAGAAAGTTGAGGAACATAATACTTGGTTTGAAAGTACTAGTGGCGGGAGAGAGTATTCTAGTTAAAATTAGTTGTTCTTCGGGAGATGTCCCCATGGGTGCTCCACTGTTGGTGATGGGTCATCCCAGAACTGCAGATCGCAGCTTTTTCAGTAGTTGTCTGTCGGGCCGTGCATGCGCAAAGAGTGCCTTGCACCATTCGCACTTTGGCATCTCGTGCATGCGGCCCAACCCTCCTCCCCTTTCAGTTTCACACTTACCACCCTTGGTTACAGACAGAGCTCATCGTTCTCTTAAAACATTGTTCCCCTCAGTGAGAGTGTTGAAGTTATCTTTACCTTTTTTCTTGTTAATAGTTAGGGTTTTCTTTCCTTTTGAAGAAAAAAATTTCCTGTCAGCTCCTGGTCAGAGTTGCCAGTAGCGGCAGCTTTAGCCTGCCCAAGCCACTCCACCATGTTTTAACCAACCCTTCCTCCTTTTGCCCCAGTTTAAAAAAAAAAAAAAAAAAAAAAAAGGGGAGGGGGGGAGAGAAGACAGGAGAGGGTGAGAGGAAGGACTTAAACTTTTAATGGCTGCCTGCGAGTCTTGGTTGGGGGTTCACTTAATTGCAAAAAGCTCACTGGGCTTCAGGAAATGCAACGCATGCTGAGAGCCCATGCCTGTCTTAGATGGGCATTCCATGTGTATATGCTGCTTGGGGGAAGCTCATGTGCCCCAAAAATGTGACCACTGCCACAGCCTCGTGGCTAGAGCCAGAAAAGACAGGAGCTTCGGCTCCGTATGATTTTATTCGAGAAGGCTGTGCAGCCCACTGAGGAACCTCAACCTTCTCAGCCATTTGTGGAGGCTCCAGGAAGAGAGCTGCCTCTCTCCATTGCCAAAGAAACATTCAAAAAAGAGAGCCTCTCTGGCAAGATCTCTACCTCCCATTCCGCCTCCCAGGCTGAGTAAAGGGTATACACCGGGCACCTCCAATACTGCAGCACCAAGACCACATACTTGCACCACTACTGTGACCTCCCGTACAGCCTCGGTGCTGACACAATCCTCATCAGCACCATAGAGGTCTCGCCACCAAATCCTGGCGCCAGCATCAATGACATCTAAAGACCTGGCACCAGCAAAAGCAAAAGCAGCACCGCAAACAACTGTACTTCAAAGCAACAGTACCGCCTTCTACTGTACCAGCACCAACGTCAATGCTGCACCACAGGGGCCCCAGCACCTGGTCAACATGTGGAGAGCCCAGCACCGCACATATTGCTGGCACCAGATATAAATGGTAGGCAGCATGTTGCCCTTCATCCAGGGAAGCCTCCCTGGTGCCATTCTTGCCTTATACCTCTCCACAATATGTGAGGTCTCCGATACTATCTGAGTGCACCGGGTTCAGTGAAGAGGATCGGAGGAGTGTCTTATCTCAGCATTCCTCCTCTGCATCTCACCACCTCTACTCTTACCGTAATACAATAACAGGAAACTTGAAAATGGCAGAGATGCTTAATGGCTTCTTTATTTTGGTTTTTGTCAAGAAGATGGATGGTGATGGGATGCCTAACATGGTGAATGCTGGTGCAAATAGGGTAGGTTTAGAAGTTAAAATAAAATAACAAGTTACAGAAAAGTTACGTGTCTGCAAATGCATCCTAGAATACTCAAGTGAGATATCTGAGCCTTTAACTATCCTCTTTGAAAAATTATGGAAGTTGGGATAGATTCCAGAAGACTAGAAAATAGAAGAGGGCAAATATATAGTGCTCATCTATTTAAAAAAAAAAAACGAACAAAAAACCCAACCACCCAGGAAACTATAGACCTGTCAGTTTAACTTCTGTGCCAGGGAAGATAATGAAGCAATTAAGGAATCCATCTGCAAATATCTGGAAGATAATAAGGTGATAGGTAGCAGCCAGCATGGATTTGTAAAGAACAAATCATGTCAAACCAATCTGATAACTTGCTTTGATAGGATATCAAGTCTTGTGGGTAAGAGAAGTGGTAGATATGGTATACCTAGACTTAAGTAAGGCATTTGACACCATCGCACATGTCCTTCTTATCAATAAACTAGGGAAATGCATCCTAGATGGGGCTGCTATATTGTGGGTGCATAACAGGCTGGATAACCTTTCTCAGAGAGTAGTTATTAACAGTTCACAATCCTGAGAGAAGGGTAAAACGAGTGGGGTTTCGCACAGATCTGTTTTGGGACCGATTCTGTTCAATATCTTCATCAACGATTTAGATGATGGCATAGAAAGCATGATTATTAAGTTTGCAGATGCTACTAAGCTGGGAGGGGTTGTAAGTTCTTTGGAGGATAGGATCATAATTCAGAATGATCTGGAGAAACAGCCTGAGATAAATAGGATGAAGTTTAATAGGGACAAATGCAAAGTGCTCCATTTAGGAAGGAACAATCAGTTTCATACATATAAAATGGGAAGCGACTGTCCAGGAAGGAGTACTGAAGAAAGGGATCTAGGGGTCATAGTGGACCACAAGCTAAATATGAGTCAACAGTGTGACACTGTTGCAAAAAAAGCAAATATGATTCTGGGATGCATTAACAGGAGTGTTGTGAGAGAGACATGAGAAGTCATTCTTCTGCTCTACTCCATGCTGATTAGGCCTTAATTGTAGTATTGTGTCCAGTTCTGGGCACCACATTTCAAGAAAGATATGGAGAAATTGGAGAAGGTCCAGAGAAGAGCAACTAAAACAATCAAAGGTCTAGAGAACATGAGCTATAAGGGAAGACTGAAAGAATTGGGTTTGTTTAGTTTAGAAAAGAGAAGATTGAGGGGGGACATGATAGCAGTTTTCAAGTATCTAAAAGGGTGTTCCAAAGAGGAGGGAGAAAACTTGTTCTCCTTGGCCTCTGAGGATAGGACACAAAGCAATAAGCTTAAATTGTAGCAAAGGAGGTTTAGGCTGGATATTAGGAGAAACTTTCTAACTGTCAGGGTAGTCACACTGGAATAAATTGCCCAGGGAGGTTGTGGAATCTCCATCTCTGGAGATATCTAAGACCTGGTTTGACAGAATCCTGTCAGGGATGTTCTAGACAGTGCTTGGTCCTGCCATGAGGGCAGAGGACTGACACTCTGACCTCTTGAGGTCCCTTCCAGTTCTGTGATTCTATTAATATGACAACCTTGTTTTTTATATAAACAGGTAGGGAGGGGCCTGGTCCTAATCCCTTTGTACAGAAGCAATCCACCTTTGGAACTGGTATATCTGCCACGGGGTCATTCTGAGAGTATCATACTTACCTGGGGTGAACAATGCCAAGGCAGATGCTTTGAGTCTCCATTTTTCCCTTGAACACGAGTGGGAGCTGCATCCAGCAGTGCTTGCCTCTGCTTCCATTGGTGAGGCTATCCATCAGTGGACCTCTTTGCAGCCCCCAGCAACACCAAGTGCTCCCGCTTCTCTTCCAGGGCAGGACTGGGCGATGGATCTCTAGGCGACGCCCTTCTAATCCGCTGGAACGAACATCTACATTATGCCTTCCCGCCCATCCTGCTCATCCACAGAATTCTATGCAAAATCTGATCTGACAGGGCTCAAGTCACTTGGAAAGCTCCATCCTGGTCCAGACAGACCTGGTTTCCATACCTCCATCTCATGTCCATCGCACCTCCTCTTTCACTTCCACTCCATCACAACCTCCTCTTCGAGAATCGAGGAAAATTGGTTCACCTCAACCTCATAACCTTCACCTATATACGTGGCTCCTGTCTGGTTCCACGGATGTGAATCCCTGTGCTCAGAACAAGTGAGAACTGTTCTTCTACACAGCAGGAGGCCATCCACCAGAGCCGCTTACTTACAGAAGTGGAAACGGTTCTCTTCCTGGTATCAACAGACATAAGTTGATCCTCCCAATGAACTGCTTCACTGTGTTCTTGACTATATTATACCATCTGAAGACCAGGGGCTTATCCATTTCCTCTGTCAAGGTGCACTTGGCAGCAATAATGGCCTTTTCATGAGCAGATAGACAGATCATCGATTTTTGCATATCGCATAATCAGGAGGTTCCTGAAAGGTCTTCAGAACCTCTGCCCTCCACACAGGACCCTAGCGCCCTCCTGGGACTTGAACTTGGTTCTAGATTGCCTTATGAGACCTCCTTTCAAGCCCATGGTGACTTGCCCATTCCCATTCCTTCTCATGAACGTGCTGATCTTGACAGCTATTACCTTGGCAATGATAAGAGCCTTGATGGTTGGACCACTATATACGGTCTTTACCAAGGACAAAGTGATCTTACGACCACACCCAATGATTTTACCCAAGATCAGCACATCATTCCATGTCATTGGGCCCGTAGTCTTACCAACATTTTTCCCGAAACCTTATGCATCCACTAAGGATACTTTGCTCCATACCCTAGACATTTGCCAGGTTCTAGTGTTTTATATAGGCAGGACTCAGGTGTTCCGCAAGTCTCCATGACTTTTCACATATATCGCAGAGCATTCAGAAGGCACACTAATTTCAACTCAACGTATCTCCAAATTGATATCATCATGCACGCTGCACTGCTATTCCATCCACAATAAGCTGTTGACAGTCCCACCAAAGGCACACTCCACCTGTTCTGCTGCAACCTTGATGGCTTTCCTAAATAATGTGGCACTTAAAGACATTTATCAAGCAGCTATTTGGTCATCTTACTACACTTTTGCCAGGCACTACACCATAATGCTTCAACCAACAGGGGATACAGCAGTGGCTACGGCGGTCTTATCTTCAGCCTCCAAGCAGTGACTCCAATTCCTTCCATCCACATGGAGTACTGCTTTGTAATCACCAACAGTAGAGCACCCACGGGGACACCAAAGAAGAAAAGAAAGTTACTCACTCTGTGCAGTAATGACTGTTTTTCAAGATATGTGTCCCCATATGTGCTCCACAACCCTCCTTTCCTCCCCTCTACTCAGAGTCTTGGTTACATGGGTGTAGACGAGGAACTGAAGGGGGCATGGGCCGCTCACATGAGGCGCCAAAGCGTGAACAGCACATGGTGCTTCTTCGCACATGCATGGCCCGACAGACAACTGCTGAAAAAGCTCCATTCTGCGGCTCCAGGACCACCTATTACCAACAGTGGAGCACCCACGGGGGGACACACCTCGAACAGTCATTACTACACAGGGTGAGTAACTTCCTTTTCTGATCTCTAAGGGTATGTCTACACTTGCACCCTAGTTCGAACTAGCCATGCAAATGTAGGCATTCAAAATAATAAATGAAGCCATGATTTAAAATCCCGCATTTCATTGGCATAATCTCGGTCGCATGCTGTTTCGGAACCCAGATGTTTCTAAAGTGGAAGTGCTCTCTGGGCCGCGTTAGTTCAAATCAAACCCCTTGGTTCAAACTAATGTTACTTCTCATTTTTTGAGGTTTATATCTGGGATAATCATAGATTTTGAAACAAGAAAAATATCCTTGACAGAGTGTATATTTTGTCTGTGGCTGTTCTTCCCAGCCCAGAAACTGCATAGTTCCCCAGCACTCCAAATCTCTTTTCATTTGTTGAAGTGTTGGTTTAACATTTAAATGACAGTGCTCTTCTAGGTTGTTTGAGATTTTGTTGCCCATTTGTACCCAAACATTCTCTGAAGGTGTGACTTTTTGTGGTCTGGAAAATTTATAGCTAGTATTTCAGAATCAGCATAATTTATTTTAAATCCAGACTTTCCCAAAATCCTTAATTGTTCTGGCAAATAGTTTTAGAAAGATACTTTATTTAGATAAAAATGTTACATCGGTAACTATTTTCTGTGGTAGTCCTGCAAGTTGCATTCCTGTGATGGATTCATTGTCCTTTGAATAAAAGGCTCTGTGTCCAGTGCAAAAAGTAGAAGAGACATGGGACATCACTACCTAGTCTCTGGGTAATTCAAGTGAGGGAGATTTAACTCTTATCAATTCACACGACTGCCTTTGTGGTGATGTCAAGAACAGTTACTCATTTCAGGAACTGGGGGCCAAAGTCCACATGGGACAGAATTTGAAACCGAAAGTCTATTCTATTCTACAAAGACTTTCTGCACCTAGTGATAACAAAAGAAATAGCTCGTTTTATGACCTGCAAGCTACTATTTTTGATTATTCAAAAATGTCTTGACCAATTTGAACCTGGTTTCTCACCATGTGCTTAGATTTATTTTTCAACAAAAATAGCATCTAATATAAATTATTGTATAGTGCATATATTTATAAAAATTAATATCAGACTACACCCTTGAGTTTAATAAACAGAATAGCTGGATATTGTGCTAAATGGATTTCTGGTCTGCTTTGTATGGCAATTTGCGTGTGTCTTACCACATAGATCTTCTGACTAAGTTATGTAGATGAATTAGTCTTGCAGTGGGGGTACTCTGCACCCTAGTACCCACATAAAGCAAAGGCATCTGAAGTGAGGTGTGTGCTGATTGCACACAACATTGACTGAGCCATGTACTCCCTCTCATCTAATCAAAGGGCACACCCTGCAAAATCTAGGTACACAAGTTTAGTTAGCCAAACTACCCTATCCTGCAAAATAGTCTTGGTTAGGGTAATCTTGAGGCCCACTGAGATGGAGGGCCGCTCACATGGCCCACCCACTAGTGTAGGTTGTCCATTGCTGGTATAGACCAATGTTGGTGATTTGTCCTGAAAGAGTCAGCGGAAATTCAATACAGGTTGAACTTCCCAAATCCAGGACTCTGGTCCGGCAACGTCTGTGGTCTGGAAGGAAGGACCATGGATATTGCTGGATAAGAGAGCCTTGGAGGCAAGGAGCACAAGCCAGCTGGGAGTCCCACAGCTACTGAGGAGCCCCACCTAGGCTGGCAGGGGCTGGTCTTGTGGTGGGTGGAGATTCCAGCCCTGGTGAGCCCCAGGCTAGGGAACCCCTGTGGCAGCAGGGCTGGCACTGGTTGGGAGGAGTCCCTAGCCAGGAACCCAGGCGGCAGCTGAGCCTGCGGAGTGTGTGGGGAATCCCCAGCCCACGGAAACTGATCCTGGGAGCCCTGGCTTGGGGCCAGCAGTGGGGAGGCAAGCCCAGGTTCCAGGGCCACCCACGGCCCAGAGAGGAGCCTTGACCTCCCCTGGTCCAGCAAACTCCATGGTTTGGAGGTCCCAAGGTGCCAGAACAGGGAGGTCCAACCTGTACCTGGATCTAATGACACTAATACTCCATGTAAATGGCGGAGAGGGTCTGTTCAGGTCCATTGGCTGGGGAAGCTTGGCAGTGTAACTAGGGGTATAAGCGACTAGTCAACTAGTCCCTCGACTAGTCACTCTCCTCCCCTCCCCCTTGCTGCTTCTATTAGAGGCAGAAAGGGTGGAGAGCAGAAGCTAGTTCTGGGGGGAGCCAGCCTAAAAGCTGGTTTTCCCCCCAGCAACCATCTCCACGGGGGGCAGAGGGATAGCGGGAACTTGGGTGTGATATGGGAATCAGCTAATTCTTGGCCCACGTCTAGTTCCAAATACATTTAAAAAGCAGAGATGCATTAAGAGCTGACAGGCTCTTAATTCATTTAAAAGGCTAAAACACAGCAGGGGGCACCTAGTGCAAGCTGGGACAGCTGATTCTCAGCTCGCACAGGGTCCCTCCACTGCGCAGCAGCCTTTTAAATGTATGAAGAGCTGATTTTAGAAATTTTTATCTTTTTATAACCTTTTTTCATACTATTTAAAATGATCAGTTGTCCTTTAAGACAATTCGTATGGACAAATGCAGGATATATGGAAAGGCTCTACTTTGGACTTTTTACTTGCTTGCTTATAGGTGTGAAAGTATGAATCTTTATCTCCCTTTTCCTGTGAGATTATTCCTGGAAATATTTATTCTGGTATGTATTTTGCTGAACTGCAGTTGGACTTTAACAAGACACAACTCGTTTAGAAAGCATATGTTCTAGATTCTGAACATTAACAATTTCAGTATTGCATTTTCAAACACTGGGTGTGATTTCCTTGATTGTTGACCTTTAAACATACACATGATTAACCCCCTATCAAAACCTCACTTCAGTTTTAAATTATGCTATGAAGAAATGAGTCACTCCTGCTCAGTGGGATCTGTAGCTAATCTTAGGTCTTTTACAAGTATTTTTGGGAAAAAATGAAAGATACTATTTAAAATCAGGTTCAAAGTATTTGCAGCTGAACATTGTGATCATAGCCTATTTTCTTGATATTGGAAAGAATTGTCTGTGTTCGGAAATAGTATATTCTTTACTTGACAAGGCAAAACAAATGGGATTTAGATTAAAAACATGGATGTGGCTCTCTATATGTTTGCAATAAGTTTTCAGCTAAGATATAGAACAAAAAATACAACTCACCTTTTTCTTTCATTATGTATTCATTTTGTAACTCTTGTTGTAAATGCAGGAAGCTCTGGTGGAATATGTGAAAAGAGCAAACTCTATTCTGATGGTAAAAAGAAGTCCTTAAATACTGGAATCATCACTGTTCAGAACTATGGCTCTCACGTGCCTCCGAAGGTTTCTCATATCACATTTGCTCATGAGGTTGGACATAACTTTGGTTCGCCTGTAAGTATTAAGTGATGCTCCATTACACATTTTCAATGATTGGGGGGGGGGGGCATAACTTGTTATGATAACATATAATGTATCAGAGGGTAGCCATGTTAGCCTGAATCTGCATAAACAACAAGAAGTCCTGTGGCACCTTATAGACTAACAGATTTATTGGAGCATAAGCTTTCGTGGGCAAAGATGCATCTGACGAAGTGGGTCTTTGCCCATGAAAGCTTATGCTCCAATAAATCTGTTAGTCTATAAGATGCCACAGGACTTCTCGTTGTTTATGCAGATTATAACGTAGACCTTTTACTACTACGTGTATGTGTGTGCAAAAAAAAGGATTTTACAGATAAAACATATGCACTAAGATATTTATGAATGTTCTAGAAAAGAACTTGGTGCGACAAGACTGCAAATATTCTAAATTTCTCATTAAGCTGCTTACAGCAGCTACCGGTTTAGCCTTCCTTATACTGCACTTATTCACGACCACTCTTTTGAAAAAAAGTGTAGGTTATTCTCTCTCAAAGTCTTCCCACTTCCATTGAAGGGCAAAGCTTACTCATCTTTTCAAAAATGTGTATGTGTACATCTATTATGGTGAATAGAATACTAGCTCCTATTTTATGCAGAGTGAGGGGAAGTGTTCCAGTTGATAAGGACAAATTTTGGTTATATCCTCACTCAGCAGTGGGGATACAACTCCCTTTGGGCCCCACACCATTTTTATACCTTAAAGATTACTTTATTTTGAGAAGAGGCTATCTGACTTACTTGTAATAGGATTTTGAAGCATTTGCCTTATGATACATTCAAGACTTTTGTCTGTAACATTGAAAAAATGAAAGTGGTGTTTGTTTGTTTTATTTGTGGGTAGTGTGAAAAGTGGAGAATATTTCCTCTTTTACCTGTTGCTTTTAAAGTTTTACATTTTAGAAAACAAAAATTTAACCATTAAATTGGACGGAACAAGAATCCAGTGTTAACAGTGTGCATTGACCGAAGAAGTGGAAATCTGTCATAGGGTAAAAATGCTTTTGGATCAGTTGGAACATCATTTTTGAACTTGCCTTTGAAACTCATGTTTTAACTAGATAATCAGCAGATACACTTGTCAGGAAATTTGCTATACTCTTTATAGTACAGGTTGAACCTCACTAATCTGGCACGCTGGTCTGTTAACACCTGTGGTCTGGCGTAATTTTACTTAGCTGGATGCCCACTTTTCATGGGTTTGGCCAAGTTTCCAATGATCCCGGTTCTCAGAGTTCTGTGCTGCCCAACTCTAATTTACCCCGAAGTGTTTTCTAAGAGCACAGTAAGCAGTGGGAGTATTGGTAATGCTGCTAGACAATATTGACCTTTCCGGGTTCAGCAAATTCTCTTGGACTAGAGAGGTTCAACATGTAATACCATTTTAAGTGCACATTTATATACTTATGCTGGAAGGGTTTGGTCATATTGTGGGGAAATCATTTGTATCAAAAGTGGTAAAAGAATTCTGGCATTAAACAATTTTTTACTCTTGTCAAATATTTTTTAAAAGCTTATGCCATTTATCATTATCTTTGAAACGTCTACATTATAAAGTATTCCATGAATCTTACCAGGTGATGTTATAAGTGATCAATTCTCCATAAAGTAGCTAGAAATGGACTCCCGCACCCCACACAAATCAGATCATATTTAAGTCCTCACAATGTGAATATTGATTATCTGAGATGTTTCAGCTGGTCCTCCTGTTAATGTCCCACAGAGCACTTGGTAGCATTCAGCAATCTCCCAGAATCCTCTGCTTTGGGGAGATACCAGGAAATGTGGGCAGATAATCAGTAGGTAATATAACTGAAATAGTCTAAAACAGTGCTAGTAATCATGTAAGATTGCTGTTTCCCTATCAGTGTGGTTAAGCAGGGACACATCAAACAATTTGTGCCTAAGCTGATTATATTTAATCATTTCAATTGGACAGTTCAGTTCTCTAGTTATATACCTTATATGTTCTCACAGAAGTTAACTTTTATCAGTGTTCCTATATCTTTGGGATATAATATACAGGCAATAAAAGAAAGGAATGTCCATGTTGTGTTGCTGTAAGCAGCACGCACACACACAGAGAGAGAGAGAGAGAGAGAGAGGGATAAGCCACCATTATTTAAGTTGGAGATGTTGTAGTGACTTTCCATTTACCTTCTGCTTCTGATATTCTTCACTTCTTAAAATCGACAAGTGATCGTCCTTTGGGTCAGTGCAACAAAATCTTCTCCAACGCAATCTGGATTTAGTAATAACAGTGTTGTATTTCTGGTCAGACAAAACATTGGTTTCTTCTTATGCATTGCTTCTTTGTCCTTGAACTATTGGAGCCTGTCTAGACTACTATCGGTCTAATAAGAAAATACTTCAACAGTAGCAGAAGCAGAGTTCACTAGCTTGGGATTTGCTTGTGGGGGCGGGAGCAGCAGCCTCATGGCACAAAATTAATTTTTGAGGGGATTCATCAGTTACAGAATTTTTGCTGACCTTTTAAGTATGTAGGTGCTCTTGAACATTTCTATTCAGATAATAGATGAAACAGGAGTGATGGAATAGAGAGAAAAAATAACGATATATTAACTATTAATGGCTAGTTAAATGGTAATTTTAACTGTCAGAATTTTGAAAAATTTCCCTTCATGGAATCATTTCACTGACACATTTTCCATTCCAGGTACCATTAGTCTTTAATGCTGAATTTTTTTATTATGTGTCTTTTTGATTCAATGCAAAGGTATATAGAATGTCATTGTTTTTTGCTACCCCTTTTAAAAATGAAACTATTTTATATGAAATTTTCTTGCTCTATTACCACACATGGTTGATACATGTTTAGGTAGAAAGATAGTAAATTAAAAGAAATTAATCCACTTAAAAGTAATTAACAATATTCTGTTTTGCAGCATGATTCTGGAACAGAATGTACTCCAGGAGAGTCCAAGAACCTGGGGCAGAAAGAAAATGGAAATTATATCATGTATGCAAGAGCTACATCTGGGGACAAACTTAACAATAACAAGTTCTCTGTCTGTAGTGTTCGAAATATCAGCCAAGTTCTTGAAAAAAAAAGAAATAATTGTTTTGTTGGTATGTATTTTAGTCAACCTTGTAAAATGCTAAAGGGTTAACGTTGTGTGTCACTGTTATGATAGCACTTGGGAGCCCTAGTCATAGACCAGACCCAGTTGACCTTGGTTCTGTACAAGTGGAACAACAAGTCCTTAGCCTGAAGAGGTACAGTCTGAGTATAAAATGAGACAGCAGATGATACAGACTGACTAAAGAATCAATGTGAAACTATCAATTAGCATGGTAGCTTGTAGACTGACTTCTCATAGGGACACTTGCCCTCTCTCCTTCAGTTTCTGAAAACTTGATAACACTTGACCATTACATATTCAATTTCTTATCCACACAAATTGTGCAAAAAATAATTTTACAGGGGTACATACTAGGGATGTTAACTATAGTTTATTTGTGTAAACATGTAACCACTGGAAATTCTAGTAGTTACACATTTACATGCAGGAGGTGGCAGGCTCGGGGGGAGCTGGCTTTTAAGAGGCAGCAGTGCGAAGGCACGTGGCTCCACAGGAGCCAATACGTGTGGGGAGCCAGCTTGAAAGCTTCTTCCCACGCGTACCAGCTCTCATCTGCCTCCCCCTTCTCCCCCACACTACTGCCTCTCTATTAGAGGCAGCGGGGGCTGCAGGTGGCTCTGCCGGAGCCAGTGCTCATGGGGAGCTGGTTTCTAAGCAATCTCCCACCTGTTGCCTTTCCCCACTGCTTCCTCTGTGGGAGGTGGGGAGGATAGGTAGCTGCACAGAGCCAACTTAAAAACTGGCTCCCCATGCGTGTTGGCTCCTGTCTTCTTTCTCCCCCTTCACCCGTTGCTGCCTCTGTGGGAGGCAGCAGGAGGGGAGAGGGAGCTGGCAAGTGTGGAGAGATGGCTTAAAAGCTAGCCCCCCATGGGCACTGGCTTCCACCTCCCCCCTCCTTGCTACCTCTGATACAGACACAGCAAGGGGGGAGGTTGCTTGTAGTCATTATGATTAACCCATAAGTCCGGGATTATCGGTTAATCATGTAATTGACTATATGCTAACATCCCTAGTGTACACACACACTAATTTAGGGTCTACATCCTGATCCTTTGATCATTTTCACTGCAGAGTCTTGTTCAGTGACAATGGCCCTGAACCTTTTGTAGAGTAGTTTATGAATGCACAAGTGAAACAAAAGCTTTGGAGCCAGCAGTACCAAGGATCTTTGCTCTAGCCATAATTAGCTGTTTTGGTCTTCAGAATTTTTAGAGAAAGGGGAGCTGTGCTCAAAAACTGGATGGTAATTTGGAGTTTTAAGGAAAAATTCTCTATCCTGAGCTCTGATCTCATTTTTTCCTTTGCACAATTTCCATTGTTGTTCGTGGAAGTTCTGAATACAGACAGAACAAAATATGTGGTAGAAATCAACAAGCTGGATGCTAAAGAGCACTGTTCAAATTTTCCTATAAAATCCTAATCTGCAACACACCTATGCTTCCAGTACTAACGAGGGATGTAATAGTATGGTCAATTATTTAATTAACTGATAAGCAAAAGCTTATAGGTTAATGCTATAGACTATACCCATTTCCCCCCCCGCCAGTAAATTTTTTAGCAGGCTGGTCAGCAGCTCGGCTCAGTCCTGGCATGTGCTGGGTCTGGGACCTACCCTGCTGCAGCTCTGCATTCAAAGAGTATTAGGAGGTAGGCAGGCAGGCAGCCTGGCTCAGTTCTGGCTCATGCCGGGTCTGGGAGCTCAGGCACCACTCCCCTGGACAGGGGCTGTTGCCACCCCACACTGCTGCCTCTGTATCAGCTGTTTTTTAAATTGGTTCTCCTCGTGAACCAGTTCCTGCCTGGCACCCACAGAAGTCCAGAGTGGCAGGGGCCTCCTCGGGAGTGGGGCCAGAGCACACTAGCTACCGGCCCCACCCCCGTGGGGACTAGAATAGTCGAGTAACTGATAAGAATGCATGAGGTTAATCAACTATTCAATTAACAGATATTTAACATCCCTAGTACTAACCTGGTTCTGAATAGACACTGCCAGTCTTGCAAGTGTTACAAGTGTTACAAAAATAAATTGACATTTTTCAGAGTCTGGCCAGCCCATCTGTGGTAATGGAATGGTAGAAGAGGGAGAGCAGTGTGATTGTGGATACAGTGACCAGTGTAAAGATGAATGCTGTTACGATGCAAATCAACCAGAAGATAAGAAATGCAAGTTAAAACCAGGCAAATTGTGCAGGTATTATAGATTTCAGTAATTAAATGCTTATTGAATTGTTCAGACTAATGGATAAGGTCTTCTGAAGTATACTGTTTTGACATTTGAAGTCTAATCTCACTTGTATTGTTAAAATGTCTCTAACTTTAAGTACACCTTACGACCCGGTGTGTAGATAGGGGCAAGTTGTGCTTAAAAAGTTAATTGGTTGTGATTATCCCTTGAATTAAATTCAGCCAGCTTACACACCTAAACATGACTATCCCTATACATTAGTTATCTCATGCCAAGAAACACTTGCATTTGTAGACATGGTCTTAAAAGAAACCCAAGTATTTAAGTCCCTTTACTTGCTTATCTGATGCATCTTGGATGTATAAGAAAAAAATTTACCTAGGACACTCACTGTGTCTTGTGCTTGTGAAAAGGATCAGGTCGACAGTCCTTAAGACTGAAGGTGTCTCTCTAGCTAGAGGAACATGCAAATGTGCAGTGTCAGAACGTACTTTTCCATGCAGCTTTGTTAACATGGATTAAACCAGATATGGCTAGGACAAATTTTGCTGATTAAATTTAATCATACTGTTAATTCCAGTTATTAACTCCTTTACTAAAGTTGCCGTGGAATTTTTAATGTTTGCCAAATGTTAAGAATTGGCACTAGAAGATCATTCTACTATGAACATCTGTTCAGTAGTGCCTGAACTGAGGCCATACTTTAGGAGACTATTGTCATCAGATGATTTCTGTAAGAATATGTATCCTTGTCAAATTTATCTGGGGATTTTGAACTAAGGCTGTATAAAAAGTAACTAATCCCTTGTAATTCCCTTAGTCGTGGTTATTTTTAATGTCAAGTAATATCAGTAATTTGGGGGCGGAGGGGAAGAATCAGTTGGATCCCTACCCTTTTTCCTCTTTTTGACTATTACTGTTGGGGAAAGAAAGAATCTAAACAGATCAGAACTTGACAAGTCTTTAGACAGCCTTCTACAACTGTGAGAGTTGTCTATTTAGTGCATAGTGAGCTAGGGTGTAAATCTCTCCTGCCTTAAACGGGTGCATGCTCTCTGTGTCCTGCAGCAGAGCCCACACAGAAAGTTCCTGAGGGTGCTTTTATCGTCAGTTTCAAAACAGGGTAAATTGAAGAGCACTACTGAATTTTTAGCATATGGTAGCAAGGTCCACACAGATGCTTACTGCATGGTAAATTTAAATCCGTGTTTGCAGTGCAGTAAATGTTGCTGTAGACAAGACCTAATTTAAGAGCAGCATGGAGCCGTTCTTGGCTCACAACTGTACAAGGCTGCTTTGTTCTCTAGCCCTATTGCATGTGATATCTTTTTTTTTTTTATCTTTGTTGCTACCAGTGTCTATGAATGCATTAAACTTTAATGGCTTGCCAGAAACCAATGTTAAATTTCTGTTAAAGTAGCATTGATCAAAAAATCAAGATTTGGCACTAGAAGATCATTCTACTTATGAAGCCTAAATGATAGCAAAAAAGGCTATAGTATTGTATTCATCAGTACAGCTTGCATGTCTAAGATAGCACTAGGACTGTAATGAGCCCAAGCAAACCCTGATTTCAGTCATAGATTTCCTTGGATCGCTTGCTACAAGTAATTGCAAATGGCAAATTATATTGAAAAGTCCATATTCATAAGAGAACTTTCAGGTAGAGGTTGGTATTTCCTAAATGTTTTGTTAGAATGCACTGTAAGACATCTACCTGTTTTGTATGGCTAAATATTCTTCCACATTTATTCAAAATTTCCTTATGATAGTGCCATATATATAAATAAATAAAATTAGGCCTATGCTACTTGATGGTACCCATATAAACCCTATATGAATAAAAATGTGTAACTTTTACCCATTTTTAATATTTCAAATATTTTTTTACTTGGAGAATGTGTCCCTGAAAAGAGAGAACAAAAAAAAATGAATTTGCTTAGCTTAAATTAATCCTCAAAAATGAAGGAAAATGCTAAAAGTAAACTGAAATTGTGTAAATTGACTGCTTCAGTAATGTTCTGTAACATAGGTAAATTACAGATTTTAGCTTAATTATTTAAACCTTTATGAAAACTTCATGATTATCTTAAAGTATCCAAGTTCATAAACAATTTTGGCTGAGGCTATTTTGACAGATATTCAACACTTCCATGTAGTAAATCATTAAACTATTGCATTCTGTTAGCAATGAAGGATATGATATGTAAGATTCTTTAGTATTTTGGGGATCCTATACTCCACAGCGTGAAAGGACTTCATCCTTAACTCAGCACCAGGAAGAAGTTTAAAATTAACTTGCACGATGTTAGTTCAACCTAAAATTTCATTTTTTGAGGGTGTTTAGGTGTAAACATGCATGTAAAATAACTTCTAGTGTAGCCTAAGTGGTGGTTTTCATAATTTAATCATTCAAGTTGAGACCAAGAAGACGACTGGATGCAGAATACCATACTTTTTCTGCTCCTTAGACAAACATGTTTCAGTTTGTTTTGTTGGCACAAATTGGAAAAACCAAAACTGATTTTGTTTTTGTATGCAGATGTTTTAATTGGTATTCCAGTTAAATATGCATATTTCTTAGAATACAGACAAATTTGCTCTTTTTTTAATCAATAAATGTTACATTTAGAAGACTTGGACAATATTGCTATTGGAATACTAGAAACTCCAGGAACAAAAAGGAATTTTTCTTAATGCATCTTTTCTGGGTTTGTTTTTTTTCTTTCTAGCCCCAGTCAAGGCCCATGCTGTACTTCACAATGTACTTTCAAATTGAAGACTGATAAGTGTCGGAATGATTCTGACTGTGCAAGAGAAGGAATGTGTAATGGTTTCAGTGCTCTCTGTCCAGCATCTGAGCCCAAGCCAAACTTCACCGATTGCAACAGACAGACACAAGTTTGCATTAAAGGGGTGAGCTCAATGTACCAAACTATTGAATTAACAATATAATGTAAAGCACTATTTTGTGAAGCAGTATGGCTTTATCGCTTATGGAGGATAGCACGAGGGTATTGTTGTATTCTTCAGAAAACTCTGTGTGATCTTAAAAAGAAAAAGTAGTGGGAAGACAAATCTTCCTTGTACAGTAAAACTCCAATTGTCCGGCATCCAGTGGTCCGGCACTCCCGATAGTCCGGCACCAACTGGAACCTGGAAGTGCTCCAGCCAGCTGGACAGTTGGAGCTGCTCCGCGCCGCTTCCCCAAGTCCGCTATTGTCGCTGCTGAAACTGACCAGTGGTGGACTTGGGGAAGAGGCACAGAGCAAAGCAACTGGGGTGCTGCCCGGTTGGTCCCACAGCGCCACCCCTCACCCCCCTGCTTGGCGCCCGGCAGCACCCCAGCTGTTCTGCTCTGCGCAGCTGCTGAAACTGACAAGCGGTGGACTTGGGGAAGCTGTGGAGCAGAGCAGCTGGGGTGCTGCTGGGCGCCGAGCAGGGGGGTGAGGGGCAGCGCTGCGGGACCAACCAGGCAGCACCCCAGCTGCTCTGCCCGCCGTTTCCCCAAGTCCGTCGCTTGTCAGTTTCGGCAGCGGCGGACTTGGGGAAGCCGTGGGGCAGAGCAGCTGGGGTGCTGCCCGGTTGGTCCCCGCAGCACCGCTCAGGTGAGGGGCGGCGCTGCGGGGACCAATCTGGCAGCACCCCAGCTGCTCTGCCCCGCCGCTTCCCCAAGTCGCCGCTGCCACTTGCAGCCCCAGTTGGCCCACGCAGCCGCCGGCGACAGGGCTTCTCCCGCCATCTTCTCTCCCCCCCGGACCCTTCATAGCCCCCCCTTCTGGAGTACCTCCTGATACTCTGGCATATCCGATAATCCGGCACCCCCTGGGTCCCAAAGGTGCTGGATTATTGGAAGTTTTACTGTAGTTCCCTTATCTTGGAACAGCTCTTTGAAACACTACTTTGGGTAATGTACACTCTTGCAGATCCTCTCCTCATTTGACCTGCCCTGTTTCTCTCCTATTCCATGGTGTTGGGAGAGGGGAGCGTTTTGGCCCCCTTATTTCTCCCAACAGTTCCCTACAAACTGCGCTGCCTGGCCAGAGAGCATTCACAGCAAGCCAGTCAGAGCAAGGGAATATTTGCAGACTTCCCATCTGTCAGGAATGTATAAAGCAAGCCAGCTAGTGCAACGCGGAACATGAGTATATTTGAATCCTGCTAGTAGTTTGCACAACAGTCCGTTGCCCATAAGGAGTCTGCTTCATGCCAGCCTAGAAATGTGCCCACCATATCTAGTAAGGCAGGGAAAATCAGCAAATTCCTAATTTCTAGGATGCATGTGTACAAGCACAAGTACCCAGCAGCAGCAGGAAGCATCCACAAATTTAGGTTAAAGCACGCTTCCTCTTCTAAATGTTCCTAATGCTGAGCATGCATTGGCAGAAGCATTAACAGAACTATTGGCCTTCAAAATTTGCTAGTAATTGGGTACCACAGGGTGGTTATGGGACAGTCCTTTGAACCAGGGCTGATGGATTCTGTCTGAAAGTGGAAGGATCATGGCTCCTTGGCCCCCTGTTCAGTGTTCCTACCTGGAGAATGGCTCAAAGAGAGTCAGTTCAAATCCATACTTGTACAGAAATCTGGACATCGGAGATATATTGCAAAAATGTGTCCTTGGAAAGGTTTGTTTCTATTTTGGATGAATATAATCAATGTCTGTGTAAGAAAGTTCATGTGTGTCTGTGTGAAATGTTTGCTGGTATGCAGGGGAGGGACAGTGGGGAGAGTAGAGGCGAAAGGTTTAGGGATGCATTGAGGGCAGGGAAGTGTTAGTGGAAGGGCAGGGAAGAGAAGTTTTCAGGCTCAGTGAAGGGAGACTGAGAACAGGAGCTTTCTGACTATTACAATTGGTATATTTTACCTGCTTTAAAGTATGCTTGGATGTGAAGATAATATTGAATTATTCTTCCTCCTTTTGTCTCAAATAGCAATGTGCTGGTTCAATCTGTGAAAAATATGGCTTGGAGGAATGTACATGTGCTAGTTCAGACGGCAAGGATGATAAAGAGTTGTGCCATGTCTGCTGCATGAAAAAAAGTAAGATGTGCTCATTATCTAAATATTAATACAGTAGTGCAAATCTCTCATGTTTTTTTCACCAAATTTGAGTAAGAATTACAGCAACGGGGGAAGTATTTGCTTCTTGCTGTTCAAACTCATTTTTTGGAAATACATAAAGTACAATTCAGTTTTTATGACTTATGTACTATTATGAACAATGTGCTTCTCCTATAATGTTAGTCAGTGGACCTCTAGTAAAATGCCTATTTGATATGCCATTGGTATGTCAACTTTAAAATAAAAAATATAATAATGCCTTAATGAAAGACAAATTACCACTTCCTGATATGTTTTTAAATAGGGTAAGAGTACATTTTTGGTATTGAGTTGATTATCCTTTATACATTGGTGCATGTACAAAGTATTTTGTTATAAATTTGTCTTGAAATAAAAGCCAGTCTTCAATTATTTTCACTTTTTTTTTCCAGTGGATCTAATTACTTGTGCAAGTACAGGATCTGATCAGTGGAAAGAGTATTTCAGTCACAAAACCATTACATTGCAACCTGGATCCCCCTGCAATGATTTTAAAGGCTACTGTGATGTATTCATGAGGTGTCGGTTGGTGGACGCAGATGGTCCTCTAGCTAGACTAAAGAAAGCAATTTTTAATCCAGAGCTATATGAAAATATTGCAGAATGGATTGTGGTAAGTATCTTTATGGTTTGGTAATAAAAGCTTGTAAGAGCCGTGTAAATGGATTGAATAGATTCAATACATTTAATATCACAATGATAAATAATTGAATATGCAATATTTCAGTGTTCTCTTAAGGTATGTCTACACTGCAATAAAACACCCACACCTTACAACTGACTTGGGGTCTGGTCAGCAGTATTTTTCAAGACCTTTATTAGATGCATGTGGCTTGTTAAATAGGTGTCTGATTTTTAGGCTATCCACTTCCACAGTTGTCTTATTGTGTACATTTCAGGCTCAGATGATTGGTTTAGGGTCTAGGGTTTGTCACCTTCACTGAGGAATCTAATGCCTTACACACAAAACGGATAACAATATCAAAATCTCTCATGGCCTTTGTGTCTTCGGCACGTCTCTCTCTTCGGAGTAGAACCTCTGTTCGGTGATAGGGCTTCTGTTGGTTTGTATTTCATTAATTTTAACTTATGTTTCAGTGTGGTTTCTGATTTTGATTGGTTTTTGTGCGTAGAAGAGGATATTAATGTTAGGGTTGTTCTGATGGTCTTGCCTTCTGTACTTGGATGTACGTTTAGCAGTGAGTTTGGGTTTTTGCTGTCATCTTGAAATTTTTTTCTTAAGTTTTCTTTGTAGACCTAATTATATTCCATCACAATAGTACTAAATATAAAGAACAATGGAAGAAAAGTGTGATGCATAAAGAAATTTTCAAGGATCAGGCATAGCTTAAAGAAATTGGGGTGGGGGAGGGCTAGTTATGTGAACAGATAACTGTTTAACATTTAACCATTACCCAGGAATGGGCAGAGGGCCATCCTAGCTCCATGGGACTGCTGCCCTCCCAGCTGTCACTTCTGCCTTTGTGCAAGGCTGCTGACTCCCAGCCTGTGCAGTCTAGGAAGCAGCCTAGAAGAACTGAGCACCCAAATCTCTGATTTACTCAACCATAATTTAGTGGTTATGGAAGCACTGAAAATATTGTGTCATTTATTAATGCAATGTTCATTGCTCAATGAATAGCTAATATAGTATAGATATATAGTGGATCCCTTTTGGTTTAAGAAACTATAGTAACAAATGTTCTAATATTTGCACATAGTCAGTTCTCTGTAAACACTAAATAGCCTTTTTGAGATTAAAAGGAATCGGCTAATGTCACTCTACTCCAGGGACACAGCCAGAATTTTCCTAAGGAAGGAGTTTAGGAAGAAGATCCTTCTCCAGAAGGATTCCTGTCCTGGGGCAGAGAAGATGGTGGGACACAACCACAGTGTGCCCGGAGGCATGGCTCAGCTTCATATACAGCTGACTGGGTGCACACAGCTGCAGGCAGTTTTGTGGGGAAGGATGTGCTGGGATGCCCAGGGCCTCTGGTGCAGGGCAGGGTACAGCGAGAGAGAACAGGGAAGTTATTGTGCACTCTGAGTCCCCAGCTTCCTCTGGAAATCCCTGGTATTGGGGCTGCCACTCTCACTACTGCCCCACCAAGAAAAAGGACACTGGGGAAATGCTAGAGCCTTCTCTCCCAGTCCACAGCATCAGGATGCTGGCAGGGGTTTCATTGTTGGGCACAGATGTGGCGCCTCTATGGTCAGCAGGTGCCATGTTGCAGCGTTGCCCAATAAATAGTGCTCTACCAAATTCACAGTCCGTTTTGGTTAATTTCAAGGTCATTTTTTTAATAAATTTAATGATTACAGATATTTAAACCTGAAATTTCATGGTGGTGTAATTTTAGGGATCCTGACCCAAAAAGGAGGCTTTGGTGGGGGAGGAGTCACAGTACTGCTACCCTTCCTTCCATGCTGCTGCTGGTGCTGGCACAGGCAGAACTGGGCAGGCAGAGCGTGCTGGCTGCTGGCCAGGAGCTCATCTCTGAAGGCAGAGCCCCTGCCAGCAGCAGTGCATAAGTAAAGATGACATGGTATGGTACCCACTTTTACTTCTTTGTTGCCTTCAGGACTGGGTACCTGGCTAATAGCCCCCACTCTCTGGCTGCCCATTTCTCAAGACAGTGCAGAAGTAAGGGTGGCAATACTGTGACCACTCTAAAATAACCTTGTGACTCTCCCCCTCCCAATCTCTTTTGTGTCAGGGCCCCCAATTTGAAAAATGCTGGTCTCCCCCAATGGAATTTGTACAGTGTAGGATAAAAGCACACAAGTCCAAATGTCGCTATCTGTGACGCATCTTTCATGGCTGTGAATTTGGTAGGGTCCTACTCACACAGCTGTCTTCGGCATGGCGGAAGTAAGGCATTGGTGGCTGCTGCTCTGCTTGAGCCAGCCAAGTAGGATGTAGGATTGGACCCCTCTTTGTTTTTTCCACATAGTGTAGGTTTATAGCAGCATTTTGGCAGGTGACAAGGGAAGCTGTATCCTGTGTTACAAACAGTATGTAATAGGATGCCTGAAATACAAACAGCATGTATGTAATACACAAAATGTAATCATTTCCTAATTGCATTAATGGTTAACTTTAACTGCTTCATAAGGTTTCTGAACTTTATCTACTAATCTTGCTAGTGTTCATCAAGGACCAGACCAAAGAGTTGGCTGTTTAAAGTAAGCCACCTTTAGAATAACTGCAGTCACAAGTAGGTAGTTTTCATTAACCGGCCAGGCACTATGTTAAACTTTGTATATATGGTGAAATACGAGACAGATAATCCACTTCTAAGAAATTAGATACTTAAACATGAATTTCAGTGTGTTTCCTCTGGCTTAATTTTCATTTGAACAAAAAAATGTTCCATTTACGCCAAATCAAAAGCAGTTGTCAAAATATATAGTACTGAGAAATGTGTTAAGTAAAATATTACATTTACTATTGGCTATACCAATTAAATAAGAAATCTCATGAATTTTCATAGAAATAGGCATGCAGATTTTAAATGTATGCAGTAAGTCTAGAAATAATATGTATAGATAAGGAATGCAATAAATGTCCGCCTCATTCATATGCCATACAAAAACTATCAAATGAAAATTGTTAAACTGCAAACTGAAGTATTCAAAAAGTTAACAGCTGCCTGTGCAACCTTAATTTTGCCCCTTTGTGCCTATGCTTTATTATGCAGTTTTTAATTACATCATTGCATGCTATCGTTTTTCACATTTCAAGTGTTGTTGCTTACAAAACCTTCTCATTCACCTCCCGGTATGTTAGAGGCCTATGAAAAAATACCATGTGATTATGTAATTACTGTCATAAAGCAGAAATGGAGTGGGGGGCTGAATTAAAGTTGCACAATAAATCTGGCATTTCTTAAGTTAGGAGTGCTTCAAACTGTAACTAGGTTTTTAAGATAGGTTTTATAGATTTTTTTTTTTTTTTTTTTTTTTTTTTTTTTTAAAGCTCTTGTGTGACTGTGACATAAATTTTTTTGCTGTGCCACACCAAAATGTTGGGAATTGGGGTTCCTGTGTTCTGTTCCCTAATCTGGGAGTGGAGAAAGCCCTTCAGTTTGATCAGAGGACTGAAAGAGAACTTGTAGCTGGTGGTGGTTTCTTAGTTTGCTTTTTGTTTACAGAATGCTAACAGTTGTGCATGCCTACCCTTCAGGCCCGGCCAAAGGGTTTGCGGGGCCCAAGGCAGGATGCTGGGAGCGGGGCCCTGGGCCCAGCAGCCAGCTAGGCAGCAGCAAGAAGAGGGGTGGGGTTTCATGATGGGCAAAAGGAGGTAAGGAGACAGACAGCAGCCAGCTAGCCAAGGGCTAAGCGGGGGGCAGGATCTCAGCCTATCCTTGCAGACGGAAGGAGCGTCAGGTGGGCCGTTGTGATGCGCTGAGCGAGGGACGGAGTAGGAGGTGGGGCTATGCACATGAGCACTGCTGGCCTGCCAGCTGAGCTGAGGGGCCAGGGGCAGGGGTGGCCGTTGCGCGCTCCTAGCGCCTGTCGGCTGGGCGTCGTTCCCGGGCAGCCGTGGCACTGCAGCAAGGGGTGGCGCGGCATGGCGCTGCTGGGCGGTCTTGTGCCAGGAAGAGCTGGGGGGGGACCTGGTGCTCGGGAGCCGAGCCCACGCATCGCTTCTTGGCCTCTTGAAGGCTAAGATCAAGTGTAGTGTCTGTTCTTATCTGTTTAATTGCTGGTAGGATGTGAAATGGATTTTTTGCAGTAGGGGCTGGAAGAGGAGCTTGCTCCATCTGCTCCGCACATTGGCCCAGTATTGCAGTACCTCTGGGAGTGGTGCACCTCCCCTCAGACTACAGTGGGGTTTGAAAAAAGAGGCAAGAGATTGGGGGGGGAAGTCCACCTCCTATGAGCGTGTTTGTTTCTCTGTTGTAAGTTCCAGCCCCAGTACCCGTGCCCTGCCTTCCCTAAGAGCTTCCCTAAGAGCTTGACTGGCTGCCAAGCAGCGAGGTGAGCGCTCCGGCGGCGGCTGCTGCTGCTGCCCCGGGGAAACACTGGGAGAGTCAGAGAAGGAGGTGGGAGCATGTGGGAAACAGGTGGGTGTGCCTTAAAAAAACCAATCCCTCGAGTAGGGTAGGTGGGGGAGGGCGGGATGCTGCGTGCAGGGGGGGCGGGCATGGGATTCCGCTGCTTTGTTGTTGGGCGGCCCACTTCTCTGTCGCTTGCCTCTGGCCCTTGTGTCCTCCATGGCAGTGGGCAGTGCCTGGCCTGGCTGTTTTTCCTTTGCAAGCCTTTAGCATTCGTTGCCTGTGCCCCACTAGTGGAGCTGCATTCCAGACCAGAGGTGGCAGGAGGCCATGGCTCCTCTTTCTTTCCCTGGCAGAAAGAGGTGGGCAAGCAAAGGGGAGGGGTCTTGAGGCAGGCGGAAGGAGGGCAGAGAAGCAGGCAGGCAGTGGCAAGCCGAGGGGCAGGGTTTGATGGCACCCAAAAGGAGGCGAAGAGGCAGGGGAGACAGATAGCAGCCAGGGCCAAGCAGGAGAGTGGGGTCTTGTCCTGTCCTGGCAGGCAGAAGGAGCATCAGGCGGGTTGTTGTGATGTGCTGAGCAGGGGGTGGAGTAGGAGGCGGGACTATGCATTTGAGCACTGGCTTGCCAGCTGAGCCAGGCCACCAGGGCGAGCCGGTGGGCGCTGGGCAGTGCGGGACCCTGAAGGGGCGGGGCTCAAGGTGCTTGCCTTGCCCTAAGGCTGGGCCTACCATCCTTGAAACATGCAACTCTGTGTAAGACAACATGACATAAAGCACATAGATTTGTTGCTAACTAGATAAGTCTTTGGTTTGCTATATTAGAGATGTATATTCTGTTGTTACTTCTGCAAGAAGTGAATCTTTGCCGTCTCAGATCCTCGGTTGCCCTTTGTTGGGCAAAAAACTTGCCTCCCTCCAAATGTTAAGGATACGAAAGCTTGCTTAATATAGGTTGTGAAGCAAAAAGAATTAACATTAAGGAAAGACAAGGCTAGAACTCAGTCTTCTGTCTCCCAGCCCAGTGCCCTTTACCCAGTTTAAAAATTATCTTAAGAATAAGGAGGTGAGAGGAAGCAGCCTGTGTTTCAGCTGAAAGGCTTACTCTGTTCTTATCTTAGACATGTGATGCAGGAGATTCACTGGGAGCATATGCAGTGCAGAAGAGAAAATAAGGGACAAACAGGGATGAAACTCTATATGCAAACTCTCTGCAAATTATAAGATGGCCATATATGTCTGTCTGGAGAGGTATCGTTCACTGACAGTCTCAGACATCCTCTCTGCCATGTAACAAATTCCTAATCTGAATCTTTGAGGGGTGAGAGCTGTCTTTAAATATGCCAGAATTTAACATAGAGAGAAATACTAGTTTCTTGAGCTGATTTATTGAAAATGGCTGAATCAGTTTTGCTTACTTACAAAACCCTCCCTTGTATGGCAGACAAAGCATGGAAAATTTGAATCTGACCAGTTTGTCTAAGTTAAATAACTGTAAACAACGTTATAATAGGTGTTAGACAACTTTAACTATAGTCTTTGCTCCTGCTGGCCACCAGTTGGGACCCCCCTGGATATTAATAACTTAGCTGAGTAAAGACATTGTTGAAACCTGTGGGTGTGTACACAGCTTTATAACAGCCACAGCTCTCTCTCCAGCCCAAGCAGTGCTTCCCCACTCTACACTGCTATTTTTAGTAGTGTGGTCTCCCACCAGTGAAGCCTTTCCCTGTCACAGGAAAAGACTCCTGGGCTATGTCTACACTCGCAGCTTCTTGCACAAGAAATATGCAAATGAGGCTAAGCATGGAATATTGCCAAGCCTCATTTGCATACCTAATAAGCCGCCATTTTTGCAGAAGAGGCTCTTGCGCCAGAAGGAGCTGTTTACACTGCCCCTTCTTGCGCAAGTAAAACCCTCTTGCGCAATGCCGTTATTCCTGAAAATAATCAGCATAGTGTCATTGCGCAAGAGGGGTTTTCTTGCACAAGAAGGGGCAGTGTAGACAGCTCCTTCTGGCACAAGAGCCTCTTCTGCAAAAATGATGGCTCATTAAGTATGAAAACGAGGCTCGGCAATATTCCAGGCTTAGCCTCATTTGCATATTTCTCGCGCAAGAAGGTGCGAGTGTAGACAGAGCCCTACAGCAAGGGGCAGTGCAGAAAGGCTCCATCAGCTCACCACTTCTGGTGCTTTCTCACTGCTGTGGGGGAAGGTTTTGGTAGTGAGATGCAGCAGTCCTGGGGAAAGGTTCCAGCAGCTCCCTGCTGCTTCCCCTCCACCCAGAGCCTTTCACTGACATGTGGCTACATAGCAATGTGAACACCACTTGCTTTTCATTACAGCTTGTAGCTACACATGCCCTGTGTTCGGGTAGGCAATAAATTGGCATTGCGTTGCCAGGGTTAGCCTCTTACTGACTGGCGCTGCTGTATTTTCTCACTCTTCCACAGGTATGGGCTATTGCAGCTCCTGTTGGCTGCAGATCACTGTTCTGACCAATGGTAGTGGTGGGAAGCAGTGTGGACTGGGACATCACTTCCTGTAGCCCCTATTTGCTGGGAACAGCGATCTGCAGCCAATGCGAACTGCAATCACCTGTATCTGTGGAGATGCAGGTAAACATAGTGCTGCTGGCCCACCAGGGGCTAACCCTGGGGAACTGGATCCAGACTTCAGACCAGTATTTGTCTACTCCTGACCTATGTGCTGCCACTCAGGTTTGTAGCATAGATGTAGCCTAAGAATACTACACTTGATGAACTCAACAAGTCAGCGATACCATAAAAGGATCTAACAACTCACTAAAATGAATTTCTGTTTTCACTTTTTCCTCCATAAGCCTCCAACAAACTAAAATGTTTACAGTATGTCATGAAAGTAATACATCCTGGCCAGTGTTGGGTCAAAGTGGAGGTAGATGAAATGAATTTGAGAGTCAAGGACTTCTCCCTGAAAGCCCTACCATTAGTCCTTCTCAAGTGGCAGTAGGGGAGCAAGAAACTAGGCTGTGAGAGTTATAGTGTCATAAAGGAAGTGTATCCGATTAGTATTTCTCATTCTAGGTGTCATGTATGTTGCCTGGACACAACTCTGCTGTGTGAGGAAAACAAATGCTATAATTTTTGCGGGGAGGGAGAGTGGATGGAGAACTTGTTTTCAAATCTTCCCTTTCTTTCTATGCACTATGTTTTTGTGTGTTCTGCTTTGAATATGTTTACTTCCATTGCAACAGCATTTATGAATCAATTTCTGCAGTCCTCTATTACGTTTTGTCACTTTTTCATTAGTTGTAGCTGAATTTTCCTTTATGGCTAGATTTTATTACTTTTTGCATGCAAAGTAAAGGCCAGATTGTCAGCTAAGAGCTGTGAAAAATACACAGATTCTTACATTGTTGCTGCATTGCCCCAAGCTGCAGTACAGTAATTTAATACATGGACCTTTTCTTTTGATCTGTATTACAATCTGTGAATTGATTTACTCATTGCCCTGGAATATGTCTGGCAAATCCCTGGGAGTTACTGGCTTTTATAGATAGCTGGCACTGGAAAATTTGTGACTTCTATAAGTTTTCCTATAATTAAATAGTTATAGTATTTAATCATTAAGCGAAACAACCATGATAGAGCTCAGAAAAGCCATTATCAAGTTGGGAAACTTTAATATCTATGTTTACTCAGATTAGATGCAATAAATGCCTAACAGTGATAAATGGATTATTATATTAGTGGCATTAATGCATTTATCTATTTTTGTATTTTGTTAGTATGTTTCATTATATGGGAAACATTGCCAAATTCACCGAATAAGTGTACTATCTTTATTTTAAACCTTGCTGTGTAATGTGTTTTTAGGCTCACTGGTGGGCAGTACTTCTTATGGGAATTGCTCTGATCATGTTAATGGCTGGATTCATTAAAATATGCAGTGTTCATACTCCAAGCAGTAATCCAAAGTTGCCTCCTCCTAAACCACTCCCAGGTAAGTACCTAAGTGATTGATCACAGAAAAGTAAGAAGGTAGAGCCTTTTTTCTCAACTATATTGCCTTGCCTTTTTAGTGTTGGGAAACTGTAGCACCAGTTCTATAGTTCATAGTCTGGCACTGTGTGCTTTTTTTCATGCCAACATAACGCTAAAGAACTATTTCTGACATTTGGTCTACTAAGTAGACATAGAGAAAATTACATCTCACTTCCTCTTAGTCAAAATACTCCATGTGTTTATAATCCGTATGTAGAAAGTATAACTCTTGTTGCAATTACTAACTCAGATATCCTTTTAATCTGTCTCCCTATACCACCTTTATAGAATCATTGAATACTAGGACTGGAATGGACCTCGAGAGGTCATCGAGTCCAGTCCCCTGCCCTCATGGCAGGACCAAATACTGTCTAGACCATCCCTGATAGACATTTATCTAACCTACTCTTAAATATCTCCAGAGATGGAGATTCCACAACCTCCCTGGACAATTTATTCCAGTGTTTGACTACCCTGACAGTTAGGAACTTTTTCCTAATGTCCAACCTAAACCTCCCTTGCTGCAGTTTAAGCCCATTGCTTCTTGTGCTATCCTCAGAGGCCAAGATGAACAAGTTTTTCTCCCTCCTCCTCATGACACCCTTTTAGATACCTGAAAACTGCTATCATGTCCCCCCTCAATCTTCTCTTCTAAACTAAACAAACCCAATTCTTTCAGCCTTCCTTCATAGGTCATGTTCTCTAGACCTTTAATCATTCTTGTTGCTCTTCTCTGGACCCTCTCCAATTTCTCCACATCCTTCTTGAAATGCGGTGCCCAGACCTGGACACAATACTCCAACTGAGGCCTAACCAGCGCAGAGTAGAGCAGAAGAATGACTTCTCATGTCTTGCTCACAACACACCTGTTAATGCATCCCAGAATCATGTTTGCTTTTTTTGCAACAGCATCACACTGCTGACTCATATTCAGCTTGTGGTCCACTATAACCTCCCTTTCTGCCGTACTCCTTCCTAGACAGTCACTTCCCATTCTGTATGTGTGAAACTGATTGTTCCTTCCTAAGTGGAGCACTTTGCATCTGTCTTTCTTAAACTTCATCCTGTTTACCTCAGACCATTTCTCCAATTTGTCCAGATCATTTTGAATTATGACCCTATCCTCCAGATTAGTCGCAACCCCTCCCAGCTTGGTATCATCTGCAAACTTAATAAGCGTACTTTCTATGCCAGTATCTAAATTGTTGGTCTGTAGTTTCCTGGGTTGTTCTTATTTTCCTTTTTATAAATGGGCACTATATTTGCCCTTTTCCAGTCTTCTGGAATCTCTCCTGTCTCCCATGATTTTCCAAAGATGATAGCTAGAGGCTCAGATACCTCCTCTATCCGCGCCTTGAGTATTCTAGGATGCATTTCGTCAGGCCCTGGTGACTTGCAGGCATCTAACTTTTCTAGGTGATTTCTAACTTGTTCTTTTTTAATTTTATCTTCTAAACCTACCCCCTTCCCACTAGCATTCCCTATGTTGGGCATTCCTTCAGACTTCTCGGTGAAGACCGAAACAAAGAAGTCATTAAGCATCTCTGCCATTTCCAAGTTTCCTGTTACTGTTTCTCCCTCCTCACTGACCAGTGGGCCTACCCTGTCCTTGGTCTTCCTCTTGCTTCTAATGTATTTATAAAAAGTCTTCTTGTTTCCCTTTATTCCCGTAGCTAGTTTGAGCTCATTTTGTGCCTTTGCCTTTCTAATCTTGCCCCTGCATTCCTGTGTTGTTTGCCTATATTCTTCCTCTGTAACTTGTCCTAGTTTCCATTTTTTATAGGACTCCTTTTTTATTTTTAGATCATGCAAGCTCTCGTGGTTAAGCCAACGCAGTCTTTTGCCATATTTTCTATCTTTTCGACACAGCGGAACAGCTTGCTTTTGGGCCCTTAACAATGTCCCTTTGAAAAACTGCCAACTCTCCTCAGCTGTTTTTCCCCTCAGTCTTGATTCCCATGGAACCTTACCTATCAGCTCTCTGAGCTTACCAAAATCTGCCTTCCTGAAATCCATTATCTCTATTTTGCTGTTTTTTGTAAAAAAAAATCGTATGTAGCAGTTTATTTTCAATATACTACATGTTCACACCATTTAGCCTGTTGTCAGACTTTTCTTATTTTAAAGATTGTGCTTTTTTGCAAGCTTGAAAATACCCTGTCATATGTAATTTGGCTGCCCACAATGGTACTTCATTTTACTGGCAATAATTCTTTACAAAATGCATTCTTTGATTCCCACCCTCCAACAGTTCATATTTTTTCTCTGTTTACAACAGGCACTTTAAAGAGGAGGAGACCACCACAAACAACTCAACCACTACCACGTCAGAGGCCCCGGGAGAGTTATCAGATGGGACACATGAGACGTTAAATACAGATTTTTGCCTTGGTTCTTCCTAGTGCCTACAATGGGAAACTTCACTCCAAAGAAAACCTATTAAGTCACTGTCCCCAGTCTCTAACTCTCAAACAAAAATAGAAGAAAAAAGGCAAGATGTTAATTCCTCAAACAATTGGAGGAGTTTAATTTTTAATTATTGGACCTTCCAGCTCAAAAAGAAGAGAGATGATTTTCTTAGATATTTTTAATCTAATGGCACAAAAGTCTTATCACGGTTTTTTCCCCTTTTCTGCTCTTCATTGCTGCATTTTCTTCACTTGCAGGCAAACGTGGCTCTAGTAAAACTTTTATTCACAAATTGAAAATATTTGTATATATTTTTCAACTGGCAATCAAGGCTAGGAAGCTAGACCACCTCAACATTGGAAACATAACCTGCCAATGTATATACATTGTTATATGCAGACATGTATTTCTAATGTACACCCGTACTTCTGTGTGCAATTGTAAACAAAAGGATTGCAATATGGATGTTTCTTTGTATTATAAAACTTTTCCTCTATTAATGAAGAAATTGTTTAATTGACATACTCAGGATAATAGAAGATGGAAGTGTATAATGGTCAAGGATTCTGTAATGCTTTATACAGCAGTTTTGAATCAATTCAAACTTTTTATTAGAATCAGAGTTGGTTCAAGTACTCATTTCATCTTTTTATCAAACAGCTGCTAAGACATAGCACACAAGTTTGAAATGCTCTATTGGGAATACATGCAACAAGAGCTGTGCATACTTTGCATATGCCAGAATGTTTCAAATTTACATTTTATCTAAATCTGATTTCTTGTAGTTCATCATTAAGTATTTTTAATTTTTGTCTGGTTATTCTGTTAATGAAGAGTTGGATAACATATTTCCATGCTTTAGTAGAGAAATATGCCTGTTATACAAATTGTTTAAGGACTGCAACCAATTTATTGGGGTTGTTCAGATATTCATAGTACGATAATTACGTTCATGATTCTGTGGGAAATGGGAAGGATGAAAAGCTGTAGTTTCTATTTTAATTTATCAAATATCTAGATAACCTTTCAGCATAATAGTGTTAATGGATAACCACTAAAATACAGTAATATTCCAGCTACTATAGCTAAGTTAAAATTGTAGTTAGGCCAACTGATTTTCCCTTAAATATTTTATAATAGTGAAGTTTGAACAGCACAATGTCCCATTCCAAAGTTTTTATTGCGAATGTAAATAATTGGCATTTTTGTAAAAAGAAAACTAAAGCATTTAATTACTTTAACATGCTTCCTGCTATGCAGAAATGAAAGGGGCATTAAAAAGTTTAAGCTTGTGACATATTTATTGTTTTCCAAAAGCTCCAAGCTAATTAGAGGCAAATGGCTATAATTTTCCTGGCTTTGCTTAGGAGAAAATTTACTAAGAGTTGGACAGGCTTTCCTTTTTTTTTTTTTTTAAGAGTATAAAGTTTACACAATCATTCTCATAATGTGACGCAAGCCAGCATGGCCAAAAATATTACAGAATATAATGGGATCTCTTCCTTGTAAACTTGTACAGTATATGGTGACTTTTTTCAAAATACAGCTTTTTGTACATGGTTTAGAGACAAATTTTGTACATTGAATCCCATAGACTATAAATAATTCCAAGCAATCTTACTAAGTTAGAAATGTCTGTAGTTGCTTTTAAATCATTTTAAATACATTTGTTTTCAGATTGTGTAAAGATTGGAAATGGGTTTGCATTTCTAAAATGGAAACTTTTATTCAGGAAGAGTTCTTAGTAACTTCTTGAGTGTGACCTTTGGGACATGTAAATTTTTTGCTTGTAGTGTTATCCTGTGGTGGGGATATAGCAGATACATGCTGTCCTATTTTATTTTAAGTCTAAGTTAAATGTTTTCTGAAAAGAGACATGTGCACTGAACTCTCCACTGCAAGTCAAGATGTGGTAAAGCAAAAGAGATCAAGACAAATGAGATCTAATACTACTGTCAATTTAATGTCCACTGTGTTTTATACAGTATCTTTTTTTGTTCACTTTGGAAATTTTTACTAAAATTGCAAAAAATAAAGTATTGTGCAAAGATATGTATGGGTTTTTTTGAAACTTGAAATGCATTAATAAATAGACTTGATATAATTATCTTCAAGGTTCACTTGCTTTTTGAACTCAAAGCAAAAGAAGTATATAAATGCTGTTTCCCCCTAAGTTTTCTGTCTTTCACCACAGACTATTATAACAAGAATAATTGCATTATGAATACACAGTGTTATCCACGTCTCCAAATTTGAGCTTCATACAGTAAATAAGAGTACAATTTGTCCATGGAAACACCGTTTTTAAGATAAAGCACTAAAATTATCTTTATTCTGTTTTGTTTCTGATCAAAGCATTTAAAACTCCTTCTCTGCTCTTTGAAAATAACTGAAAATAACTGTCAAGGAATATGAGAGAGATCTTGTAGCTTGATACTGTGAAATAAGTTCACTTAACATTTTATCTGTGACAATTAATATAAAATTCACTGAAGACTCAACTAATGAATAAGTTTTCAAAATATGCTGTACAAATGATTTTTACTGTTTATTAAAACCATCAGCATAGGTGGCTTTTAATATTTAGTGGACAAATCTTTGAAGATTGATGTTAACTGATTAAGTTGTTTGCTTAAACAAAGCACACGAGATCTTTTATAGGGGAAAAGGCAGTACGCCACATTTATTGAGAAGACAGCAGTTGCATATGCTTTTTAATTACTTATACACACAAACAACATACACACAAAGTCTCGCCAGATGATGTCATAGTTACCAGTCCAGAGTCTGTATCAATCTAGTCGCCAGCTAGATTGAACCCGGGGGGAGCAGGGCCTTCGTTGGTTGATCGATCCGATTTGTTGGCAAGACAAACCCAAAGTTCCATAGCAAAGCACCCTGCTTTTATAATCCTTTTCTTCGTTGAAATTAATGGATTCTGCTCTGTCAGCCTGTGACCTGAATGTTATCTCTTGTTGGTGTTAATCATTCCCAAACAGTTTTTGAAGGCTCATCCTGTAATCAGTTGTCTTTTGGGGGTGCCCGCTTGCTTTAAGGCTTGTCAATCTGCCAATACCCCAATTCCTCCTTATTGTGGGTACGCACTGGTGATTATAGATGGCTTCTTTGACGCCGATATGTTTCTTTTTAGTCTGTCTTTTACAGTTTGTCTTCACCCCTCATCCTCCCTCTTTTCTCTTGACCATTTGGCTCTAACGATGACCTTCACACCGGTATCTTATTTATACAAACAGTCTTTTTCACAAAATCCTTCAAAAGTAAACAGTACTGTTTTATATTAAGCAAAAGCAAAATTAAAACAATTCACATCGAAGGCCCAGGCCTTCAATATTTCTAATCTCATTAACATAGACACAATATAAAATTGTGTACTAAACTTTAAAACAAGAAAATATAAAAGATATATGCTTAACTAAAAATGTAACTTACTACAATATTAAATATAATTATATATATTACCTTACATTACTACATTATTAAACCTAAGATAAAAAATACAAAAAGAAGAAAACTTTTAGTTCCAACAGTTAGACTAAGATATATATTAAAAGGCCACCAGCCACACTTTTCATTCAAAGATTGTGCATCTAAGGAATACGTGCTTGAAGCTTTTATTTCCCTAACTGAGCAATAGATCTTAGGAATTGCTGAGCAGGCTTTGATCAGCAGCTTGCTATAAGTACTGTTTTCATGATTTTGACATCACTACTTGCTCTCAGAATTAAACTGTACAATTGGGTGCAAAAAAAATTATTAGCTAACCAGTGGGAGTTCTGCACATCTGGAAGCCAAATAACCTTTTCAGATGCCTAAATAGGGATATAGATGCCGAATTATGAACTGAAATGAGGGGAGTGGCTTAAACGCTTAAAATCCTGTTTTCTTTTAAATTAATCCTTGTAGACCTACAAATGTGGAAATGGCTTTATTTTTGGTAACTTATCTAATTTCCACAGGATATAGCTGTTAATTGAATTAGGTTGTCTTCGCACTTCTAAAACAGTTTTATTCCTTAAACAGTTTTTTTTCCCCCTTTAGGGAGAATGTGCAGACAGAATAGCGCGAACATCTGAAATAAAATCTCCATGTGATTTTCCTTTAACATGACATTTTATCTAGTTAATGCAGCAGACCCTAAATCAATGGCTCAGTCTTCATAGAACCATAGAGCTGGAAGAGACCTCAGAAGGTCATCAAGTCTAACCCCCTGCTCTAGGCAGGACCAATCCCAACTAAATCAACCCAGCCAGGGCTTGGTCAAGCCGAGACTTAAACACCTCTAGGGATGGAGTCTCCACTACTTCCCGAGGTAAACCATTCCAGTGCTTCACTACCCTCCTAGTGAAATAGTTTTTCCTAATATCCAACCTGGACCTCTCCCACCACAACTTGAGACCATTGCTCCTTGTTCTGCCATCTGTCACGATTGAGAACAGCCTCTCTCCATCCTCTTTGGAACCTCCCTTCAGGAAGTTGAAGGCTGCTATCAAATCCCCCTTCACTCTTCTCTTTTGCAGACTAAACAGACCCAACTCCCTCAGCCTCTCCTCATAAGTCAAATGCTCCAGCCCCCTAATCATTTTGGTTGCCCTCCGCTGGACCCTCTCCAATGCGTCCACATCCTTTTTGTAGTGGGGGGCCCAGAACTGGACACAATACTCCAGATGTGGCCTCACCAGAGCCGAATAAAGGGGAATAATGACATCTCTGGATCTGCTGGCAATGCTCCTCTTAATGCAACCTAATATGCCATTAGCCTTCTTGGCTACAAGGGCACACTGTTGACTCATATCCAGCTTCTCATCCACTGTAACCCCCAGGTCCTTTTCTGCAGAATTTACTACTTAACTGGTTGGTCCCCAGCTTGTAACTATGCTTGGGATTCTTCCGTCCCAAGTGCAGGACTCTGCACTTGTCCTTGTTGAACCTCATCAGATTTCTTGTGGCCCAATCCTCCAATTTGTCTAAGTCACTCTGGACCCTATCTCTGCCCTCAAGCGTATCTACCTCTCCCCCTAGCTTAGTGTCATCCGCAAACTTGCTAAGGGTGCAATCCATCCCCTCATCCAGGTCATTAATAAAGATATTGAACAAAACCGGTCCTAGAACCTTGGGGCACTCTGCTAGAAACCGACCGCCATCCTGACATGGAGCCGTTGATCGCTACCCGCTGGACCCGGCCTTCTAGCCATCTTTCTATCCATCTTACTGTCCATTTATCCAATCCACATTCCCTTAACTTGCTGGCAAGAATATTGTGGGAGACCGTATCAAAAGCCTTGCTAAAGTCAAGGTAGATCACATCCACTGACTTTCCCACATCCACAGAGCCAGTTACCTCATCATAAAAGCTAATCAGATTGGTCAGGCACAACTTGCCCTTTGTGAATCCATGCTGACTATTCCTAATCACTTTCCTTTCTTCCAAGTGCCTCAAAATGGATTCCTTAAGGATCCCTTCCATGATTTTTCCAGGAACCGAGGTAAGACTGACTGGCCTATAGTTCCCTGGATCGTCCTTCTTCCCTTTTTTGAAGATGGGCACTACATTTGCCTTTTTCCAATCATCCGGGATCTCTCCCGATCTCCACAACTTTTCAAAGATAATGGCCAAAGGCTCCTCAATGACATCTGCCAACTCCCTCAGTACCCTCAGATGCATTGAGTCCAGACCCATAGATTTGTGTACGTTTAGCTTTTCTAAATAGTTCCTAACCTGTTCTTTACCCACCAAGGGCTGTCCATCTTCATCCCATCTTGCGTCACTTGGCTCCTGGACTTCTGTGCTGACCTTGTCCGTGAATACAGAGGCAAAGAAAGCATTGAGTACTTCAGCTTTCCCCATATCATCTGTCACTAGGTTACCTCCTTCATCCAGTAGGGGCCGCACACCCTCTCTGATCACTTTCTTCTTAACATGCCTGTAGAAACCTTTCTTGTTATCCTTCACATCCTTAGCCAGTCGCAATTCCATTTGCGCTTTCGCCTTCCTGATAACCCCCCGGCATTCTCAAGCTATACATTTAAACCCCTCCCTGGTCATTTGTCCAAGTTTCCACTCTTTGTAAGCTTCCTTTTTGTGCTTAAGTTCTCCAAGGATTTCCCCCGTAAGCCAATCCGGTCTCCTACCATTTTTGCCTCTCTTGCTACGCGTCGGGATGGTTTCTTTCTGTGCCTTCAATAAGGCTTCTTTAAAATACTGCCAGCTGTCCTGGACTCCTTTCCCCTTCATGTTAGCATCCCAGGGGATTCTTCCCATCAGGTCTCTGAGGGAGTCAAAATCTGCTTTTTTGAAGTCCAAGGTGTGTATTTTACCACTCTCTTTTCTTCCTTTGGTCAGGATCCAGAAATCTACCATCTCATGATCACTGCTTCCCAGGTTGTCACCCACTTCTACTTCCCCTATTAGTTCCTCCCTGTTTGTGAGCAGAAGGTCAAGCTGCGCACGGCCCCTGGTCGGATCCTTCAGCACTTGTACCAAGAAGTTATCCCCAACATTCTCCAAAAACTTCCTGGATTGCCTGTGTACTGCCGTATTGGTTGTCCAACAGATGTCAGGGTGATTAAAGTCCCCCATGAGAACCAGGGCCTGCGATCTGGAAGCTTCTCTCAGTTGTCCGAAGAAAGCCTCATCTACCTCATCCACCTGATTCGGTGGCCTGTAGCAGACAGCAACCACAACATCACTACTGTTGTTTGCTCCTTTAAACTTAATCCATAGACTCTCAACAGGTTTTTCTCCCTCTTTATACTGGAGTTCAGAGCAATCGTAGTGCTCTTACATATAGTGCAACTCCTCCTCCTTTTCTCCCCTGCCTGTTCTTCCTGAACAGTTTATACCCTTCCATGACAGCGCTCCAGTCATGCGAGTCATCCCACCAAGTCTCTGTTATCCCAATTAAATCATATTTCTTGGACTGGGCCAGGGCCTCTAGTTCTTCCTGTTTGTTGCCCAGGCTTCTCGCATTAGTGTACAAACACCTCAGATAACCAGTTGATCGCCCTATCTTCTCCATTTGAAACAGGGGTCCTCCTTTCTTGCTTGTTCCTCTCTGCATTTCTTCCCGGTATCCGACTTTCCCACTCCCTTCAGGGTTTTGGTCACTGTCCCCCTCCTCACTAGGTTTGCAAGCCTGCCCGTGAAGATGCTCCTTCCTTTCTTGGTTAGGTGGATCCCATCTCTTCCTAACAATCCTCGTGCCCGGAACAGAGTCCCATGGTCGAAGAAACCAAAGCCCTCTCTGCAACACCACCTGCGCAACCACGCATTTATGTCCTTGTAGCCAGACATGAATCCCATCTTGTTCCTCCCCCCCCCCCCCCCCCGAGAGCAAGACAAAGGCAGTTAGCCTTTGATGCCCTGGGAACACAGGGGTGCTGCTTGTCCCTGACTCTACCATAAACAGAAACCAGACAGTAAAGGGGCTAGCTGACGACCAGGGGACCTCCCGCCGCCCTAATGGCCTGCACCAGTAATTGACACGCCTGCACTGTCCCAGGAGAGGAATCTTTGCCCATCACATACCAGAGGTGCCCATTGTCTGCATTTTCCCAGGTGTGAATTATGCTTTGCACCCTTCGTGGGAAACTTGGCATTCAAAGCCATTTTCCCTAATTGGCCACTTGAGACCAGGAAGAAGCCTACGTGACCCAAGGGGTATAAAGAGGGGTTTAGTAGCCCACCCCATTTGAGCTCCAATCATCTATACCTGCTGGCAGGTATTGGTTGTCTCCCGAGGTCTGTGGGACGCCCAACCTCGCCCTACTTCTTCCCGAGGGATTGAGAGAAAGACGCTGGCCACGCCAAGTCTGGAACGCAGGGGTGAGAATATATACCTGCTAGGTGTCTATTTTGCATGCATTTAATAAGAGCTCAGAGAACCAAAAGGGTTTCATGGTACCTGTAAGTGACTGATTAGTGTAATTTCTGTCCTGTCCTTTGTAGTGGCTGTGTTATCTGTGACACAGTAGTAGCATTTAACAGCTAAGTTTACCCTGTAACAATAAAATAGTAACTGTTTAAGCTGTGACCTGACTCCTTCAGTTGCTGTAACAGAACCAAGCACAATTTTAAAAAGAACTCCAGCTGGTCATAAGGGACAGATATAGGGAGAGCTTGAGCGTTGGATCGTGTCGCTTCCAGGGGACAGATCCGTTGGGGCATCTCTCAGCCTCCCCAGGCTGCCCGCTGCGAAGGGATCGTGTATCCTAGCAGTCAAAATCTGAGGTGTAATAAGCTCTCCCTGTAAACTCTGGGGCGTCTGTCGGCCTGCTGGCTGCCCGCCGCGAAAGGATCCCGATCCTAGCGGTAAAGACACGGACGTTAAACTCCTCGGGGCGCCCGTCAGTCTCACCTAGACTGCCCACTGCGACGGGGCCTTGTGTCTTAGCAGTTGAAGTCTCGGGTGTATAATACACACACACACCACTCACTGCCCTGACCACCGGCTGACAGTCCTCAATTCAACAATCCCTGCCCCGTCCTTTCCCTTCAACAGGGAGGATGGACGAGAACACCACTTGCGCTCCGAATTCTTGGATCTTTCTTCCCAGCGCTACATAATCTGCAGTAACCCGCTCAAGGTCATTCTTGGCCATATTGTTAGTTCCCATGTGGAGAAGCAGGAAGGGGTAATGATCCAAAGGTTTGATCAGTTTGGTAAGCCTCTCAGTCACATCCTGAATGCGAGCTCCCGGTAAGCAGCACACCTCTCGAGATTCCAGGTCTGGACAGCAGAGGGATGGCTCAGTCCCTCTTAGGAGGGAGTCCCCGACCACCACCACCCGTCGTTTTCTTTTGGGGGTGGTGGCCGTGGAACCCCCATCCCTAGGACTATGCATCCCATGCTTTCCAGTATATGGTGTTCCCTTCCGGTTTCTTCCTTGTGAGGTCCCTTCCAAAGCATTCACCACCGCAGAGCCTGTGGAGAAAGCCTGAAAGCGATTACTTACCTCTATAGCATTGGGGGATTCCCATGCTGGCCTTTTTCCCCTTCTAGAAGTTACATGCTGCCAGTTCTCTTCCTGGTCACGTACTGCCCTCTCTGACTCTTCCGCCTCCTGTGCTTGAAGGATTAAATGCTGCCTTCTATCGAGGAAGTCTTCATCCTCTCTGATCGAGCGTAGGGTCGACACTTGGGCCTCCAGTCCTCTAATTTTTTCTTCCAAAATGGCGACCAGCTTGCACTTAGTGCAGATGAAATCTGTTCTTTCTTCTGGGAGGAAGACAAACATGGCACACTCCATGCAGGTAACAACAGCAGACCTATCACCATCCATCCCTGCTGTCCTGTTCGCAAGCTCCTTGGTCGCTTGCCCAAGGAGCCTTTATAAAGCCCTGGACTGCCTGAAAGTCCCTCCCCCTACCAAGGCTCAGCCAATCAGCAGAGGCTTCTAGAATTCAAACTCTAATTAGAAGCCAACAGTTTCCACCTGTTCGCAGTCTTTTTCATTACTGCTTCCAATTTACATAAAGCAGAGAAAAAAATTTCTAATTTTGAAGAAACGTGAATACAACTAGGTTACATTAGTTCACTTAAAGTGATTAAAAACACTTAGGGTATGTCTAGACTTGCACCCTCTTTCGAGAGAGGGATGCAAATGAAGACATTTGAAATTGCAAATGAAGCCGGGATTTAAATATCTCGTGCTTCATTTGCATATTTGCGTTAATAGTGCTATTTCGAAATAGCACCATTTCAAAATAAACCTCATTGTATGAGGAATAAGGGTTATTTCGAGAGAAGGGTTTTCTCTCAAAATAACCGCATCTTAACAGCGTCTGTTATTTCGAAATAGCGCCATAATACGAATATGCAAATGAAGCGTGAGATTTAAATCCCGGCTTCATTTGCAATTTCAAATGTCTTCATTTGCATCCCTCTCTCGAAAGAGGGTGCAAGTGTAGACATACCCTTAGACTCATAGAATCATAGAATACTAGAACTGGAAGGGACCTTGAGAGATCAAGTCCAGTCCCCTGCCCTCATAGCAGGACCAAGCACCATCTAGATCATCCCTGATAGATGTCTGTCTAACCTGCTCTTAAATGTCTCCGGAGATGGAGATTGCACAACCTCCCTAGGCAATTTATTCCAGTGTTTAACCACCCTGACAATAAGGGAGTTTTTCCTAATGTCCAGCCTAAACCTCCCTTGCTGCTGTTTAAGCCCATTGCTGCTTGTCCTGTCATCAGAGGCCAAGGAGAACAATTTTTCTCTCTCCTCCTTGTGACACTGTTTTAGAAACCTGAAAACAGTTATCCTGTCCCCTCGCAGTCTACTCTTTTCTAAACTAAACAAACCCAATTCTTTCAGTCTTCCCTCATAGCTCATGTTCTCTAGACCTTTACTCATTCTTGTTGCTCTTCTCCGGACCTTCTCCAATTTCTCCACATCTTTCTCAAAATAGAATCATAGAATACTAGGACTGGAAGGGACCTCGAGAGGTCATCGAGTCCAGTCCCCAGAGATGGAGTACTGTCCCAACCTCATCTCACAAACCTTCTCCTGGCCCCAGTGAGGTCACTGCTGGTGAGAAATGCACCTGGGACGCTGGGAGGGGAAGCGAGGGGGCCGAAAGTGATGATCTCCTGAGGTCTCTTCCAACCCTATGATTCTATGACTCTGTGAAGGCTCCTACAGCCGTTAGAAACTTGTCTCGGACTTTGGAGATGTTGGTTCATTTTTGGTGGTGCCAGAACTGGACATAATATTCCAACCTAGGCCTAATCAGTGCAGAGTAGAGCGGAAGAATGACTTCTCGTGTCTTGTTCACAACACTCCTGTTAATGCATCCCGGAATCATATTTGCTTTTTTTTGCAACAGTGTCACACTGTTGACTCATATTTAGCTTGTGGTCCACTATGACCCCTAGATCCCTTTCTGCAGTAGTCCTTCCTAGACAATCACTTCCCATTCTGTACGTGTGAAACTGATTGATTGTTCCTTCCTAAGTGGAGCACTTGCATTTGTCCTTTTTAAACTTCATCCTATTTATCTCAGACTGTTTCTCCAGTTTGTCCAGATCATTTTGAATTATGACCTTATCCTCCAAAGCATTTGCAATCCCTCCCAGCTTGGTATCATCTGCAAATTTAATAATCCTACTCTCTATCCCATCATCTAAATCATTGATGAAGATATTGAATGAATCGGTCCCAAAACAGACCTCCGCGGAACTCCACTTGTTATAGCCTTCCAGCATGATTGTGAACCATTATTAACTACTCTGGGAGAGGTTATCCAGCCAGTTATGCACCACCCACCTTATAGAAGCCCCATCTAAGTTGTATTTGCCTAGTTTATTGATAAGAAGATCATGCGAACATGATCTCCCCCCCCCCCCACATGTGCCTCTTGCACACTAGGGTATTGGAGCCCCCCACTTCCTGTTCCTCCCCACGCCCTCCAAGTACTTTTGGAGGAGTCGTGAATTGCCTGATTCGTGGTGTTCCAGCTCTGAGAGGGAAGGGGACAAGCGGGGACAGAGCATGAATCAGGTGACTTGCCCGCTCTGAACTGCTGGGAGGGAGGGAGAAGAAGGTAAATGTGGGGCTCTGGTGTCCCAGTGCACAAGAGGGGGCTTGGGGCCACAGGTGGAACCCTAGTGAGCTGCAGCTGCTATTGCACAGATATGGAAGGCCACTGATGCGGCCCACCCACCTTTCTGGTTGCCCATCCTGGTTCTAGTGAGATCCAAGTTAGCTATAACTTCTTCATCGGATAATTTCTCTCTAAGATATCAAGTGGTCAAGATTTTCCTGAGGCTGAGACTTCAGCAGCCTCCATACAAATTTTGATACTATCCACCTTTTCTTCAGTCATAGGCACCTGTGCTAAATGTTTCATACTTGGTTTTGCTAAAGTTAAGCCTTATGTTTACATTTAGATAAACTTAAAAAACAACAAATGGTCTGGTAGCATTTTATAGACTAACAAAACACGTAGATGGTATCATGAGCTTTCATGTGCATGGCCCACTTCTTCAGATGACTGGAGTTTTGAGTTTAGGATGAGCAGACCCAAAATAAATAAGGGAGAAGGGGGGGGCGGAGGAAAAAAGGAGGAGGGGGGCGGGAAACAAGTCGCAGAGGATATGGAAATATCAAAGGGAAAAACAGGAAGGCAGAACTGGGAATCAGTGAGCCCCTGAAGATTGGGTAGTTAAAACGAAGCAGATAAGAATCAAAGGCAATAACAGGAATCTACGCAAAGAGCTGTTAGCACCTTCATTGAATGTTAGGTTGATAGTATCCCAACCATCCCTCATCATGATTGAGGCCATTAACATGAGAATTGAACTTGCGGATGAATTGTAATTCCTCTGTGTATTTGGCTAGTAGAATTGTGATAAGACAGCCACCTGAAGATCCTTTAAACACTGATTAGGTAGATTAAAGTGTTCCCAACAGGTTTCTGTATGTTCCCTTTACGTATATCTGATTTGTGTCCATTGATTCTTTCCCGTAGGGACTGTCCAGTTTGTCCAATATATATAGCAATGGGGCATTGCTGGCATTTGATGGCATAGATCAAATTACTGGATGTGCAGTCAAATGACCTTTTGATTTGGTAGCTTATGTTGTTGGCTCCAGTGATGAATTCACTTGTATAGATATGTGGGCAGAGTTGGCACCACAGCTGGCTGCAGGGCTGGGTTCCTGGATGCTTATGATGTGGTTGTGTGGCATGGTTACTGGAAAGAATTCATTTCAGGTTGGACGGTTGTCTGTAATAGGCTTTTCTCCCAAGGCTTCTGAGAGTGAGGGATCGTTTTCCAAGATGGGTTGTAGATTGTGTATAATGTGTTGGAGGGGTTTGAGCTGTGGACTATATGTAATAAGTGGAATTCTGTTGTTTTCTCTTTTGGGTCTGTCTTGAAGTAGTTCATGTCTGGGTACTTTTTTGGCTCTGTCAATCTGTTTTTTCACTTCTCCAGGTGGGTATTTCAGTTTTAGGAATGCTCTGTAAAGATCCTGTAGGTGTTTGTCTGTCTGTGGGATCGGAGCAAATCCAGTTGTATCTTAGGGCTTGGCTGTATACAATAGATGGAGAAATGTGTCTGGGATGGAAGCTGTAGGCATGAAGGTAAGTGTAGTGGTCGGTGGGTTTCCGGTATAGGTTGGTGGAAATTTGTCCATTATTTAACTGTACTGTAGTATCCAGGAAGTGGATTTCTCATGTGGGCTGATCCAGGCTGAAGTTGATGGTGGGTGCAAGTTGTTGAAATCCTTGTGAAATTCTTCGAGCTTAAAGACATGCCTGATTTTTAAAGGTATTGTGCACCCACAAGTCCCTGAAAATAGGTGACTAAATGAGGATTTGGGATGCCAAACTTTACAAAAACAAGTTCGAAAATACTGGCTCAGGTATACCTTGGACACTAAACCTAAAATACTCTGTTTATAGTTTATTCTCCCTCGTGGTGGCTTTTCTGGCAAATTTGTTCCTTAATATGGGTGCTTGACAGACCCAAACGAGTGGGCTGCCACACTCTAATGGAGGGCAGGTATGCAGGGGGCTGGATAAATAATTTTCTCTTCCCCAAATAAATTCCCAGAGACTGCTGCCAAGTAATTAAGGCAGGCAGACACCTGAGGCTAGTTAATAGCTTGCCTGAAGGAGCAGACTAATCAAACACCTGTAGCCAATTAAAGCCTGGTTTGGGGGAGGGGGGGCACGTGCTTTAAAGAGATTTCCTCCTGGTAAGGAGGGGGGAATGAAAATGACAGACTGGATGGAGGAAGTGGGGTATGGAAGAGGAGAGTGTTATTATGAGGGATCGTTTGGGCAAGTGCCCAGGGAGAAAGCTGTCAGGTTAGAAGTGCAAACAACCCTATCTGTTGCTGCTGCCTTAAGGTTCCTGGGCCAGAACCTGGAGTTGTCGGTAGGCTTGGGTTTTCCCCCAAACTTCCCCTATGCCAATACAGAGGTTGCCCCTGAAAAGGGAGACCAGAACTATAGAGGGGTTTTCAACCTAAAACCATGAACTAGTCTCTGCTGAGCGTGGCTCGTAAGCTGTGGCCCCTGCCTCTAGTAAAGGGAAAGAGGTCGTGTGGAGGGCCACAGCTAGACTCTGAGGTAAACACTACCTGCTTTCCTACAGTGCCTTTCATCATATGAAGTAGCAAAATGATGCCTGTGATTTCAGCCTGGTACAGGTATGTCTGTTTTTGCCTTTGTCTTTTGCTCTAAAAGCAAGAGCAGTTCAGTATCCTCCGAATATAAACATTCATCCAGCATTCATGGAAGCTAGAGGGAATACTGGATGCCTTTAATTATCATAACTTTCTGCTTTGATAGAAGCAAGTCCTAAACAAATGGATATGAGGCACATCAGACTTCGTGCTCAGTATCATCACAAACAGCCTTATCAACCACTGCTGGAATGGCTCTGTAGCCAGCTGCACTAGCCACTGCTGAAATGGCCCATGCAACTGACCCTGGGGACCACCTGAGTGGTGGACCTGTGGGTGACGGGAACAGCCACAGCTCAGCAGGTCTAAGCAACAGTTTCAGAGAAGTTAAAGCAGCACCTGGCCCTGGGGCTCCTTACCAGAGGTGGCCAGAGCAGTCATGGGGCCCTCGAGGCTGCTCTCCCCGCCCCCTCCCATCCCCCCCCAGGGTTCAGCCAGGAGTATATATTGTACAAGTCTTAGGTCATGGACAAGAAACAAGCTATGACTTCTAGTAAAAATACCCCTGATTAAATTGTAGCCTTAATCCTGGTGCAGAGGCAGAATGGAAGGTAGAGTATGATTCTTCCACTGTCAGCAATCAGTGGCCAAACCACAGTTTAGTACAGGGGTGGGCAATAATTTTTGCAGGCGGGCACTTGATAAACTTTGGTTCATGGTTGCGTGCTAGCTCCACCTCTTCTCCCCCCTCCCCAGAAGGGGCAGGGCCTCAGATGGAAGGGGCAGTTCCTTCTGAGCACCATGTGCCCCTGGTGGTGGGGAGGAGACTTCAAAGGCTCCCCCCAGGCCAATTGGGACCTGGGGGCAGGGGAGCACACAAAGTCATTTCCTGTTCAAAATGGCTAGTGGCTCCCTCTAGGGGCCACACACACCTGGCAGGGGAGGGAGCTGCCTTTGATCATCAAATGACTTTGTGCACTTTCCCCACCCCCAAGTCTCGGGTTGGCCTAGGGCAGGGGATCAGCAGGGTTGGCTGCAGGCCAGATCAAACGGCTTGGCAGGCTGGATACAAGGTACTTGGGGTAACATTTTCAAAAGTGATTAAATCCCATTTTTTCAAAAGTGAGCGTGGGTTGTGTACCCTGTTGGGATTATGTGCACCACAGGGATGTGATTTCCAAAGCGCACTGCTTGGAGGCAGATTTCCCTCTGGCCCAACTGTTCCATGGCACCAGGCCCAAAGTCAGAAGGACTCCATATCTGCTGTGCTATGCAGTGGGAGCCTGGAGGGCATCATGGGATGGGAGCTGAGAGCCCAAGAACTGTAGTTCCTTGGCCAGGTCCCTGTCTAAGAAACTGGCCTCAGAGCAGGGAGGGGACTATATTTCCCAGCATTCCCAGGGCTGCTAGCAATGGAAAAGGGAGGGGGAGTGAGTGGGGAAAGCTGAGAGCCTTACACAGCACTTGCTGTGAATGGTGAGCTGACTTCTAGAAGAGGGTGGTGCTATGAATGGGGTATGTGTGCGCACAGGAGAGAAGGCGGCTTTGGTCCAGATCTCACTCTCAGAAGCCTTCACCAGATTGGATTAGGGACTCTAGTGGCATCGGTTTGCTGCCCCTCACGAAGGAATTGGGTGGACTGACCTCTATCTGAAGCCTAGCAAAGGAGGTACGTGGACCCCACCAGGAGAGGTTAATATGATTGGTAGAGACTTCCTTCCCTAACTAGAGGGCCTGGGCAGCTCTTAGGAACAATACCAGGCTCACAGAAAGCTCTGACTCTATTTCCACAGCCATGGAAGCAGAAATGGGCTTTTCCTTTCTAGATTTATCTAAAACTCAGGGAATCTAGCACCTGCCTTCCAGTTTTGAGCAGGTTCAATTTGCACTGTGGTTACATCGTTTCTCCAGAATCAAATACTGATCCGCTGTAATTTGATGTAGGAAAAAGTAAAATAAAATTGAGCAACACATGCTGACATCTTCCCAGGACTAACTGGGAATGGAGTGGCTACTTTCAACTGCCATGGTTGGTTGGTTGGTTGGTTTTTTCTTCTTTTAAAAAGACTGTAATATTGCATTGGTGATTTCCAAAAAAGTATAGAATCATGAGCTTTTGCGGGTAAAACCCACTTCATCAGATGAGTTGAAAGCAAGATATATATAATCTCTAACAGCAAAAGAAGGGCCTGTGTTAATCAGGCTAATTAAGTGAGCTGGATGGGTTCCATTCATAGCTTTTGATGTGAAAATGCGATGTTAAAGGCAGGGAAAATTGGCTTTGTAATGTGTTAACCAGTTAATGTAGGCCTGGGCAAAATATGGCCCCAGAATCAGATCTGGCCCCTGGACACAGCGGGGAGCTGGAGATAGACTCCCTGCTTCCCTACACCCACTCAGAAATGTGACTGCTGGGCCACTAGTCTTTCTGAGCTGTGAGGCTGGAGGAGGGAGGAGTCGTGCTTCATGCACTGCTTCCACCCCCAGCACAATCCCGTTGGCCAACTTCCAGCCAATGGGAGCTGCTTTTTTGAAGAACAGGCAGCATGCAAAGCAACACCCCCACCCCCCAGACTTATTCACCAATGCACAAGGCCCCTGAAGCCTGTGTGGGAGGGTGGGGCAGGCAGGGAAATTGCCTGAGAGAGGTGCTGGGCTGCTGGCTGGGAGTCACACAGGTCCATCTCCCAGCCAGAGCCAGCCTCTGACATCCCAGTCCCTCTCTACCCCCAACCCTCTGCTCCCCTACTCCTGCCTCCTACCTCCCATAAGCCAAACCCTGTGTCCCCTTCTTGATCTTATACCCCCTCCCAGACCCTGGACTCCAATCCCCCGCCCAAGGTAACAACACACTCCTGCCCTAAGTCACAACCCAGACCTCTATACCCCTTCTGCACCCCTGCCCCAGGCTACAACCCCCTCCTGTCCTCGGTCACAACCCAAACACCTGCACCCTAATCCTCTGCCTCAGGTCACAACTCCCTCTTGCCCCAAGTCACATCCCAAACCTCTGTACCCCTCTTGCACCCCAGACACCTGCCACAGGTCACAACCCCCTGCTGCCCTAGGTTACAACCCAAGCCCCTGCATCCCAATCCCTTGTCCCAGGTCACAACTCTTCCTGCCCTAGGTCAGCAACTAAACCACTGCACCCCAGTCCAGTGCCCCAGGTCACAACTGCCTCCTTCACTTAAACTCTCTCCCACATCTCACACAACCTCCTGCACCCCAATCTCTTACCGAAACCTCCACCACAGACCCTGCACCTCCTCCATTAATATCATCTACATGTTTTGTTAGTCTATAAAGTGCTACCAGACCATTTGTTGTTTTTTTCTGTAACAGACTAACTCGGCTACCCCCTGAAGCTCATGGAAAAGTGCGGCCCTCAACCACTTTCCAAAATCTTGGAGAAGCCCCCCATCAAAAATTATTGCCCACCCCTGAGATAATGTATTTATTCAAGCTCAGGGTAACAGTGTCAAACTTGTAGATGAATTTCAGTTCTTCAGTCTCTTTCTGTAATTGGGTAGTGAAATCTCTTTATAGAAGATTGGCTACTTTTAAATTCATGATTGAGTGACCAGGCAGGTTAAAATGTTCTCCTACAGGCTTATGTGTTACCATTCTTGATGTCCAACTTGTATCCATTTATCCTTTGTCATAGAGACTGTCCAGTTTGGCCAATGTACATAGTAGAGGGGCATTGCTGGCACTTGATAACATATATCACTTTAGAGCAGTGTTTCCCAATTTTATTTGGCCAAGGAACCCTTTTAAACTCGGAAGAATTTCGAGGAACCCCTAGGGAAAATTTGTAGAGCCAAAAAAAAGCCGCCAGACCTGAGCGCCATGACACACACACACCCCAACCCCCAGGAAGACAGTCTGGTATATGGAGCTGAAAAAGTAGACCACAAATAAGTAAGGATAATTATGATGAATAAATGCTAAATAAGGTCATGAGATCAACGTTTAGTTTAATTGCACATATTTAAAAACAAAAATCACATTTAATGTGTACAAAAAAATAAAGCTAAAAAACTAATATGAATTATATTGGCAGTTTTCAATGTGAAGAGTGGTTTTTCTTCTTTTCTTGGCAAATTCTTTTTATATTTTCTTTAATACTAAAAAGTTGGATTTGCATATCTGGCGCTGCATTCAATTGATTTCTGTATTTTGTTTTTGTTGCTGCATAATTTGAGAACCCAGTTTCACACAAGTATGTGCTGGTGAATGTTAACAACTGACGAATTGCATGTCTTGATAAAGCTGAATATTCTTGACATAAGCCACCCCAAAACATAATCAGAGAAACTTCTTTAAATTTTTGTATTAATTGGCCATCTGAAGTGATTTCAATTAGGTTCTCATAATCTTGCATAGAAAAACTGACTGGCTTTCCTGTTATACTTAATGGATTTCAAATCCAGTTATTGTTGTCATTTATGGTTGGAAAATACTTCATGATGTTTGTGCATAAATCACAAAGATGATCTGCAATGTCCTGGCCAAGAAGAGTACAGGAGAAAGCTTGGGGCAAAGTTGTCTGGCCAGGAGGGAGGGTATAGGAGTGGGTCTTGCGGCAGGATGTCAGGCCAGGAGGGAGAGTACAGGAGGCTCTTGGGGCAGGGTGCCTGGCCAGAAGGAAGGGTACAAGAGGGGACTTGGGGCAGGGTGTCAGAGCAAGCTGGGAATGCGGGCTCTTGGTGGGGGGGAGGGGAGTGAGGGGGATATGGGTGCAGGGTCTGGGCATGAGGGGGGGATGCTTACCTGGCTTGGCACCCTGCTGCAGCAGGGAAAGCCTCCAGGCAGCATTCTCTTGTTCCTGGGGGAGGGGCGAGGGAGGGAGCTCAGTCCGCCCGCTCCCACCGCCCAGGGCGGGGAACCCAGAGCAGCTGCAGCACCAGGTCATGCTTCCTGCTGGCAGGGCGGGGGGGAGAGTAGAAACCCTGACCTTCCTGCCAGATCAAACTCTGCCACTTCCCCAGCAGGCTGCCACTTTCCCAGGGGAGAGAGAGCAGAGCCTGAGCGCTCCCTGAGGGGGGGGCAGCAGAGCCCGAGCGCGACCCAGGTTCGGGGGGGGGGCAGCAGAGCCCGAGTTGGCTTCCACGCAGGCGGCAGTTTTAAAATGCCATGGTCTGAGAGCGGCTCCTCTGCTCCGGCCACCCCTCCCCCTCCCAGGAGCAGCAGCTGCTGTAAAAGCGGCCGCCTGCACACAAGGAGGGGGAGGCTGCAAGGCACCGGGACAGGACAGTCCTGTGGGGTGAGGAGGGTCCGAGCTGTGCACAGGGGTGGGGTAGCCGCAGTGGGTGGTGGGGCGGCCAAAGCCACGCGCCCCCAGAAGCCGGTCCCCTCTGGCAAAGCCCCAATGGGAGCTGCCTACGGGTTCTGCAGGGGGCGGGGGAGCAGAATTTTTTCGCAGAACCCCAGGGTTCCACGGAGCACCCTTTGGGAAACACTGCCCTAGAGGATGTGCAGATGTATGAGCCCCGGATGTTGTGGCTTATGTGGTTAAGTCCTGTGATGGTGTTGCTAATATAGATATGTAGACAGAGTTGGCAATGTGGTTGGTCCAGAGGTGAATGTATCTGAGGTGTGATGAGTGGCTGCTTCAGGTTATGGGTTGTCTGTAGGAGAGGATCAGCCTGTCTCCCAAGGCCTGTGAGATTGAGGGATCGTTTTCCAGGAGAGGTTGTAGATTATCAATGATGCGCTGGAGGGGTTTAAGCTGGGGGCTGTAGGTGATGACCAGTCATGTTCTGTTATTTTCTGGACCCAGATATCCTCCAATCACACAAATTGAAAACTGTCCCACTTTATTGCAGTTCTGTAACCATGCAGGAATCAATCCTGTGTTCCATGCACATCCAACATTCCTACTAAATTCAGAAGTGCCTTCCTTTTGTAGCCATAGTATATGGTATTTTCAGCCCTTGTAAGCTAAACAGGTTTAATTTAGTAATTGGGTGAGAGGCCTTTTAGAAAAAGTTAAGTGCTGCAAGAGGTGTTGATTATTCACTAGGTAATGTGAAACCCTCCCATTACCATAATAAACCAGTGCAGCATAAAATGCACTTTGCTCCTGTGAAAAGATTCACTTCAGCAGGCTTTGAGCGGAACTGGTTATATGTGCGGTAATTCCTCTGTCTCCATAGGATCCCATGCTCCTAGAGGAGGGGGATAGTGTGAACTGGTTGCAGACCTGCTGCTCAGGGATTTGGGAATCCAGACTCCAAAATCATTCCAGCTGCACTTTCTGCATGACTGTGCTAGCTAAAGGGTGTGGGGGAATTGGGGGCCCCTGCTGCAGGTGATGGGCATCTCAGGTACTTGGCCAGAGAGAAGCACTGAACTTCAGAGTCTGCAGCTGTCTCAGGCCAGCACTGAGGATTTAGAGTCCCAAGTGCTGCCTTTGCAAGGTTCAAGCCTGCTCAGCCTTGGAATTGCCACTCTCCTGTGGCTAGTAGCTGCAGTTGTCCAAGCCTGGCCTCTGGCAATTGGGCCCACAGCTCTAGCCAGAGATGCTGCAGGTGGCTCTGAGTACCTGGGTCCATTAAGCTAGGAGCAGATAAAGACACTGGAGTTATTCTCAAGGAACAATGGTCACCAATAGGAAAGGGTGTTAAGGGGAACAGGGAAAGAGTCAGGCTTACAGGGGGAGAGAAGCCTCAGCTGGCTGGGGAACATGTCCAAGGTAAAAGGGAAACCAACATGGGGAGAGGTGGTGGTGACCAGCTCCTAGACTAGCATGTAGATGGAAAATGAAGGAGAAAGGTAAGTGACTTCAGGTTCTTAGGAGGTAATTGCTCATTGGGGGAAATAGTGTTTGCAAATGGCTCAAATGGCAGGATGGCTGCTAGGGAAGGGATTTGTCGGAACCGATCAGATAGCTTCTGGCTGTGGGACTTTGCTGAGCTGAGACGGAGGCCACGTACAGTGACTGGTGAAATAGGGTGGTCCTGGAGACGTGGCTATTGAATGTCTGGATAAGGAAGGAGCTAAATCTGGGGGGACACTTCCCCAATTACTATGTCACTTGCTCACTGTGGACACTGGTAAACCCTCGGGGGTGTACAGCACAATGAGAAAAACTGGGAGCTGAGGAAGCTGTGTACAGCAGTATATACAAGTTTGCAGGGGTGTGTGATCAAAATGAGAAATCCCTCAGACTCAATACCAGGCATGCTATAGTACTGCCACACCAGGCTCTCACTCGGAAGGGCGTGATGCACACTACATGGGAGCCCACAAATACATTTGGCACCCGGGACCACAAAATGCTAATGTGGCCCTAGTGCTACTACACACTGACTGGTCTGTGTAGACCCTGCTGTGTGAACTGAAAGTTCCTTCCCTAGCACTATGTGAAAGTTTGAGAACCCCACTGCTACAAAATCATCCACTATGTCCTGCATGTTGCTCTGAGGCACAGTCCTTTGTAGCAGGATGCAATTGATGGCCCAGCCCACGTGGATTTCGCAATTCCAAATTGCTTCTGGCCTGTCGGGAATCACTCGTGGGTTGCAAACTTCCACACAGCAATTGCCACTCACTCCTCCACCCTTGGAGCAGCTCTCTTTTTGGTGTGGCTGTGCTGCAGGGCTGGGGCAAGCTCCGCAGACATTTCCAGGAATGTGGCTTTGTGCATCAAAGTTCTGCAGCCAATGCTCATCATCCCCTACCTGCATAATGATGCAATCCCACCAATCTGTGCTTGTCCTGAGCCCAGAACTGTCACTTCACCCTCCACAGCTGCTCTGTGAATCCCAACAACACCCTTGAATTGTTCCAATGTCCCACGGCAAATTGGCCTCCAAGGAAATGTTGTGTTCCCAGTGGCTCCTCTGCCAGCTCTGTGAAAACTGGAGGATCAGGCACAGTGTGCTCACAATGCTCCTTCCAGTAATGGAGAGTTGTGCAGGTTCCATGCTTCTCACAGCAATGGCAGAGGCTGGAGTTTGAGGGGCTTTTGAAAAGAGGCCTGACACATTACGGGATGCGGATAAAATTATGGGATAGAGAAAGCTACATTGTGGGATGTTGAAACCTTGTTCCCAGTCACCCTTGCACAACTTGTTTACCCTCATGAGGCACTGAAAGCCCTTTCCAAAATACCTAGGCTACGTCTACACTGCAGGGTTTTTGCGCAAGAAATCTTTTGAGGAAGAGTTCTTGCGCAAGAGAGCATCCACACTGCATGGATGCTCTTGCACAAGAAAGCCTGTGCTTTTTCGAATAGACACTATTTGCACAAGAAACCCCTGCAGAGCATCCACATGTGCCTTTTTGCGCAACAGCTGTAGTGCAAAAAGGAGTTATGTCTTGTAGAAGGAGATTTACTTACACTGCAAAAAGCCCTCTGTTCTGCTGTTTTACTGTTGATTTACTTGCAGAAAAGTGCACTTGATGTGTGGACGCTTCGCTGGTTTTTGCACAAAAACCCTGCAGTGTAGACGTAGCCCTAGTGTTAGGTGGTGGCAAGTTGCAGAGGTACCCATAGTGCACTGTTCTGTCTCCATGCAAGTTCTGGTAGTGAGGACATACACTGCTGACCCAAAGACTGTAGGGTAGACACAAAAGCAATTTATTTACTGTATACCCATGTAACTTAAGTCTACTTGATTTAGTAGTGTAGACACTCTTAGTAATTGCTCACTAAATTTAAAGATTGATATGTTTGCCTAAATTGTTGATTTCCCACATCTTTCAATATCCTCACTTTCCTCCTGACTCATAATTTCTGTGCATTTTTATTAAAAATTCTAATTTTGGGTGTAATATGGCTTGTTTCAGGCTTGTGACTACCAAAGGTAATACAAATTTTCAGTATTTGAAAATAACATTTCAGATTCCTTAAAGACTTTAATAAAAATTAAATATCATAGTAGTAAAAACAAACTTTTAATGATAAATCTTGATTTGTGGCATAACCAAATGACAAATGTAGTGTCAAAATACTATTTTTCTGATTTCCACATGCAATCATAAGCTGCAAATAAAAATTATCTGAGAAAATATAGGGCTGTTTTTTCCATATTTTCAGTTGATACAGGAAATAACGGAAATGCATAATCTTGAAGTTTCAGAAGTCTCTGAAAGTAATGAAGAGGGCTGAAGTTTTACAAATTTCATTTGTAAATCATATTAGTCTACGGTGCGACAATATTAATCTAAAACACAGCTTTAAAGTGAAAAAGATTTAAATGCACACGTTCACTGAACATTACACCTGGGGGAATCCTGTGCAAAGCAGAATTTTGCAAAAACTAACATGCATGCATAATTTTCTCTCCCTCCCCCCACATCCATGGGCTGCAGAGCTGCTAGCTGCCACTGGAAGTGGCAGAGCCCAGCTCACACACAAAAGATACTGCTGGGGGAGCAGGAGGGAGGGAGCTAAAGGGTTCCTGGCAGTTGCAGTTCCCAGCATGCCTTGAGGGAATGAGTCAACAATGCACAGGAAGTGCTGTGTAAACCTGGGATGGAGCATCAGGCTCTTTTTTCCCTCTGGATCCCTGGGCTCTGGGGGCAGGAGGGATCATCTCTGAACTGGGTGGCACGGCTGGGTTCTGGATGGAGAGAAATGTAGGTAGCTGGGCAAGAGGGATCCAATGGCTTGGCTCTGAGGGGAGGAGATGTGGATATTTTGGAAAGGTGTGTGTGTGGGGGGGGGGGGTTCTTTGGAGGAGACCTGGGTATATTGGAAAGAGGAGGGTCCCCGTGACTTGGCTCTGGGGGGAGGGGATGTAGGGATTTTGGAGGGGGGGGTGTCCCATGACTGGGTTCTGGGAGGAAGGAGTCTCAGATATATTGGGAAGAGGCCCCGTGGCTTGGCTCTGGGGGAGTGGAGAGGGGGGGAAGAGAAACCGGAACTGGACTGTCATAGAGTTTTCTTTTAATTCTCTATTCCTGGGGGATATTTTGTCTGTATTGTTAGACAGACAGACTTGCTGACAGGTATTTTGAAATAAATTGCCAAAATAATTGAAAAGGGCCTTATTATGTAATGTTATTTTGACAAAATTTGCAGAATTATAAAATACTGTGCGCAGAATTGTTAACTTTTTGGCACAGAATGCCCCCGGGAGCACAACATGGCTGTGCAAATAGGGCCATCGGCTGGAATGTGCTTTTGTACACTAAGCATTTTTTTCAAGCAAATTTTGTTTAAAATATTTGTCACTGCATTGAATAACAAAGCATTTGCCAATAGAATAAACTTTAATGAAACACGTTATTAAAGGTACAATTATTTGGCTCATAACACTCTATGTTCTATTGGGTAACAGACAAGAAGGATGAGCCTGTCACCTTCATAACTCCTTAGCTCATGAATGTTAGCATGTTATTCTGTTTGAAAAACTCATAAACATTTTCTATAGGTGAGAGAATTTTCTCTTCAATAAGACCTTTTTTGCCATAAGCAATTTAAGCATCAAGTTCATTAGTAAGTAATTCAACTATGCTTTAGCTGAGGGTATTCAGATTTGAGCCAAAAAACCTGTGAATTCTTTTACCTCAGTGAACTACTTGTTTTGTGGCTAATACAATGGTTTTCTACCTTGCGGTTAGCAAACTGTTGTTCCAAGTTGTCTTGTTGGAAACCAAGTTGTTTTTTAAAGAGAGTCAGCAACATTAAATCTGCTCAGTGTTCAGTGGCAGCTTTTAGGAAGAGCCTTTTGAAGTAACTGTTTGCATTTCCACTGAGCAGATTTTATTTTTCCACCTTTTAAGGCAATTTAGATCTAAACACATGATATTGACTAAGAAATCGCAAACTGATCGGTTTGGGAACAGCTTTAAGGACAAACAAAATGCCTATTTCAGGATATGGGTGTATCCCCAAAATAAAATAATATTTTGATTTATGTCTTCCCTCTGGAATTGTCACAGTGTACATTAATTTTTGTTTAACTTAGTACATTTAAAATGCTGGCATTATTTTACTAGGTGTGTATGCTTTTACTTATTCTTGATAGGCAGCTTTTTTCATGTTCTTTGTTTATCTGAATTTTCTCTTTAGTCTCCGAGAGCTGTTTGCACATCTCACAAAAGTTTTCTCTTGGGCGGGATGCAGGTGCACGTTGTCAACACTTTGAGAACAAAATGTCATTCTAAATAGAAAACACAAAGAATAAGTTACCTTTTTGGAACATTTCTTTGTGTAAATGTTCTGTTTCCCATCGTATTCTTGACTTCAACTCCATTTTCTGCTTTTTAAAAATAAGACACCCAATTGTTTTCATCTGTGTTTAACTATGAATGTACATCTGACAGCAAGGTATTTAGAGAAGGGTAAGGGGGAGTAGGTGAGTCCTAGGTTATAGGTTACTGCTTCTGTGTGTGCTTTTTGATCTTCCATACTTAATAGTCTCAAAAGGGTAGCCCTATTAGTTTGTAACTAAAAAACTTAAACAATGAAAGGTCCTATCTATATATTTTTAGGTTAGTTTCTAAGGTGTTACAGGACCATTCATTGTTGACGTTTTTTTCCATAGTTAATGTCAGTTCTCATGAGTCTTGTCTTCATTAGGAAGAATTCCCCTTTGTTATTACATTCATTTTAGCTCTTTCTGCCACTATCCGTGGTGGCACGCGAGCAAAGGCAGGATGCTGATGGCCACTAGTGGGTTAAACCACATCAGTTATATCTCTTATGATAGTTAGAGAATATGGTGCTTAAAAAAGATCCATCAGTAGCTGCCTGGACCCTACCCTAGTGTTTTCCCCACTCTTGCTACCACGTGTGATTCTGAAACGTTAAAAGCAATGGATGGAAATGTTAGTGAAAAGCTCTTTGAAGAAATACAGCTCAAATAACTTCTTGAGGTTGTAAGGGTGAGGTCTCAAAGACAGATGCTCATCCCTGAATGCCCTTCCTTTGCTCTTTAAGGGTACATCTAGACAGCGGCGCTATTTCAGGGTACATTCAGTATCCCGAAATCACGTTTTCCATGTCTTAACAGCACACTCGTTATTTTGAAATGCAGTCGAAATAACGGGCTTGCTATTCCAACATCCTGGTAAACCTTATTCCATGAGGATTAAAGAACTTGTCAGAATAGCAATCTATTTTGAAATTTGGCACTGTGTAGATGGTGTCAAATTTCAAAATAGACTATCTTGAGCTAGTGCCACTTGTAGATGCACCCTAAGAAGCAGTATTGAAATAGCATTCACTGAAACATGTCCCCATCTTCCACACAAAGGGGAAAGCTGGCACTTGAAAGCATTGCAAACAAATGTTTCAAATTATTAAAATGGGGAAAATGTAATATGAAAACAGTCAACAGTTTGTTAAAGTGTCTGGGAAGGTGGAAGATTTAATCAAAACATACGGGTTGTGTTTCCCTGTATTTTAAAGTCTAAAATTCCCAATATGCTAATGATTAATTTCATGCAGTTTGGTCTCCCCAAGGCAGTTTTAATAAATTATTTAAAATACACACCCACATTACTTTCAAAGGAATAATTCCCCTTGATATTCCTTGTGCTTCCTTTCAGAAACACCTAGTAAGCTTTCATTCACCCCAAAGCTGTTTCAGCAACAGCATTATTTAAGATCCCCCGAACTTCCAGATTTCATAGCAAGAGAATAGCACCTCATCAGCACCTGTTAAAACATTCTCAGTGCCAACATCCAATTCCACTTACCCAATGACCTCTGGCATTATTTTCTGTATTTAAACACCAAGTTTTGTGGTGCTAACCCACACAGCTGTATCCCAGAGGGACTCCTTAGGCAGCACACAGGTACTGTAATTCTTTTGAACTATTTTCAGAGTCCTCTTGGAGAATATGACTGGCACACAGAACACTGTCCTCCGAGGATATTTCCTCTTTTGGAAAGCATTTCGAACAGTGCAGACTCCTATTCCTTTCACAGTCTGTCTAGGGATGTAAGGGAGTAGTCAACTATTCGACTACCCAATAAACACATTGGGTAGTCGAGTCAACTACTTGCATTCCCCCTGCCCACCTCTGCCTCTGTATCAGAGGCAGCATGGCGGGGAGCAGGAGCCAGTGCTGGGGGAGCTGGCTAAAATGCCAGTTCTCCCCAGCACTTCTGAGAGGCAGTGCGGGGGAGGGGGGGGAGGGACTGCTGCTGTGAAGCAGCCCCTGTCTGCTGGGGGTCTCAGCGGGAAGTTGGGATCCCCGCACATAGGGGCTGCTGTCAGCTGTGCAGGTAGCCCAGCTCAGTCCATGCTTGTGCCAGGTGTGGGACCAAACCCTACTGCAGCTCTGCAATTTGAAAAGCAGTAGGAGCGGGGCAGCAAGCCCCTCCCCCCTCCGGCTCCTAATGTCCTTTTAAATTGCAGAGCTGCAGCAGTGTTTGGTCCTGCCCCTGGCATGAGCCGGGACTGAGCCAGGCTGCCTATTGACTAATCGAGTAGTTAAATGCCCACCTCTTAACATCCTTAATTCTGTATACATTTTTTAAACTATCAAAGCTCTGGATGAATCATATCTCTGTCATGCCCAATGCATCTTACTCTTTAATTTGATCCCACGGCTACTTAGCTAAGTCAATACCGAACTGGGTCATTATCATTTTCATAGCAACATGAGATGCCCTAAACTCAGGATTAATACTTTATGACAGGATCAAGCTGGAGATGCTGTTCTGGGAGGAGGAAATTATTTATAAAATAAATGCTTTGAGTTAAAGCAAAAGGAGCAGAACATATTGGTCAGGTAAATGTTTATATAACTTCTTTCCTTCAGGTTGGAAGCACTCAGCCTAATTTCTCTTTCAAATTCATACCAGGAAATTATCACTCTGCAGGTGGTAGGGGTAGTCTCAATCTGCAATAGATTTTATTGGCAGTCTTTCACGATTTCTAGGGAGCAAGGCCACTATCATTGTGCCTTCTGGGTTTACACCCTTCTGCAAAGTAGGACAATTTGTTCTCACTTAACCTAAGTTAAAATGGCTAGTTCTCAAAGGGTTAAAGCAGTGGCAGGCCTTACAAACATTACTAGCAGCATTCAGTCTGAAATTTTAAGGACAAACAGTTTCACAAGTAGAAGCATCCATGCTAGTGGTACTGCAGTAGTTTGTACGTGATGGATGATGTGATAGTTCTTGAAACTGAGGAAACCTTGCCTTGCACTGGAAGATTTTACTCAAGAAAATTTAGCTCCTAGCAAACAGAGCACAATGATTTTCCAGTTTGCCTGACAAAACTCATCACTTCATCTACAGTACCAGAAAAATGACAGCCCAGAGTGCAGGAGAGCATGCCAGCTGCTGGCAGTGATCAGTGTTGTTAGGGACGGTGCTTTTCCTCTCCAGATTCTGCATCTGTGTATGCTTAACCCACCGTTCAAATTCCACTCCCTCTCTGTAGGGGAGGGATTCACTAGAATACTATCCAACTGTGTCAGCGCCACGACACAAGTTTTTATAATGCACACAAAGTTGTGCTAACTCATCCGTCAGAGACTGGACCAGGGCAAAATAAGTTAATGTGATGGTGGGGGCTTGTCTTAGTTAATGCTGGTTAAAAATGTGCGCTTTTTAAAAACCTATTGTGGAGTCCCTAAGGCTTCTGACAGGTGCTTTCACTTAGAAGGAGAAAAAGAAGCAAGTGCCCTTTGATCATCCATTGGATTTGGGAAGAATCTTCACTACAGAGTTACTTTGGTGTTGTCGCTAACCCTCTCCCACATAAAACCATCTCAGCGGGAGTTTGGGGGGGCTTTAAGCCAGTGCTAGGTGACAGGCTAGGGCTGAAACACCACTTTCATTCCTAGGCCTGCCTACAATTCCCGCATGTGCCCAACAGAACAGACAAGTTCTCCCACAATTCACTGGGAAATAATCGTAGAGCAGCTCAGATTAGGGCAGCGCCAAACACCGCAGGACATGCCCTCAGAAGTCCTTGTGCCTCCCCAGGGTGGGTACAGTGCCAGGGAGCACTGAGTGAATCAGGTAGGGCTTTGCAGAGTGGCTGTTCGAGCTGGGCTAGGTTAACACAGCTGATTGCCTAAGGTAAGACACCCATAGTATCCAAGCTTGTTGCTAGGTGATGTGTGGCTTCCAAAGAGCTCAGCTGGTGAAGAGGCTAACAAATAACTAAAAAGTTCCGTTTTAGGCCTTACGAATATCCTGAGATTTTTTTTTCAGGCCTGGCCATATCTAAAGGTTCATATGAGCCCTGGCATTCAGTTCTCTTATGAATCACAATTGGATTCACGATACGGTTGTGTCACCCTTCTCCTATTTGACATATACAAAATATGAGCAGCCCAAGGGCTACCTCTGCCGTATGGGATCAGTGACAATAACATACTCCCCTCACCTTCCATTGCTACACATCCCATCATACTCAGTTTGTAAGTTCTTTTACAGCTCCCTGTCCCACCCCTGGTGTATTTTAAATGCCTCTGGGAGACAAGAGTGATGGATTGTGGTTAGTGAATTGGAGTAAAATGAGGGGTTGTTTTTCTTTGCACATCTCAAAAGTTGTGCTTAGTTGTTTTATTTCTGATCCAGCGGTGAAAGTAAAATTAATTTTTTTATCCCAGGACAGGGGAGGGGAGGGTGGAACACCCCAGCTAAGGGGAACCATGTAACCTCTGCACATGACTCTGCCCTGACCCCAGACCAGGGCCCCTATCATTTCCCCTCCCTATCCCCATCCCATATTACCTTGGGGGACTGGGGTTGGTACAGGGGAAAGGAGCAAAACGCAACAGCTCCTCCAACTTCTGTACTGCTCCCAGCTCCCACCTTTAGCCCTGTTCTCCTGTGGGGCTGCTGTTGTACAGAGGCAGCACCATAGAGGGGCTGGGGGTGGTAGGTGTGGTGTCTTTCTGAGACGCCGTACCAGCTATTAATTTCTTGCCGTATCAGTTTACTTTCACCTCTGCTCTGACCCTTCAAGATCGATACCCTTGCTGCTTCTTAATTACTCCACAGACTGATTTCTGTAACACGTACTTTTGCTGTGTTTCTCCAGCTTTGACTCTTATTGTCTTCACGATAAGTCCTGGTTGACGGTTGCCCTTTGTCCAAGGAATAATCGTTTGAACGGTGTCCCAGATATTTGCCCAAACTGCAGTTCCTTCCCATTTGAATTTGATCATCAGTAGCTCACCAATGTCGATATCCAGAGTAATGAGAAAAGTGTAGGTTTTATTTCCTGTAATGCCTTCAACACTGTCAAAGCAAAATACCAAAAGTGATCTGGACAATGAAATGTGCTATCTGTGAATGACAGTTTCTGGATTATAGGTCTATCTATGGTTTCCCAGTGAAGTAGAGTAGACAACACTAGTATCTAAACAACACTGGAAGAAAATTTTATTTTTCTTCCTGCATGTTTTACTGTAAATGATCTTGCAAGATTCTTCAGCAGTGGTGCACTATTTATTCTTTGTGTGGCAGTAGTCCCTAGCAGCCCCTGTCACGGACCCAGACCCCAGTGTGTTAGGCACTGTACAAACAAACACAGAACCAAAAGTCAGTCCCTGCCTCACAGACCTTACTAGGCAGACTTAATGTTTTTAGCCCCTATCCATATGGGTGGGGATTGAAGTGGGCGGGGAAAACTGCCCTCTATTGATAACATCAGAAGAATTCCCCTTCTCTCTGCAGTTCGCAGTGTCTTCAGGGATTCCACTCTTCCAGGGAGGGAGAAGTGCGAGGACTTGTTAAACCGGGGACATTGAAATGGGAGGAGCTTGGCCTATTTGTGGTGTAGCAGCAGGAGCAACTCCTGACAGGAAAAGACAAGATTTCCCCAAACCAAGTCCCTCTGTGCCTCTTCGGCACTACAGGGACAGAGGTGGTGAGTTTGATGGGCCCGTGGTGCCTTGGCACCAGGAATATTCCTGGCCTGTGGCCCAGCCCCACCAAAGTTCAGGGCTGGGTCTCTCCTCTAGCCCTGCTTGCTACACCCAGGTGATTTAAAACCGCGTGGGGGGCCCTTGCTGCTACCACAGGCAGTGCAGCAGGGCTAGAGCTGCTTCCTGCCTGCTTGCTCTCCGTGGCTGCCAGCACATCCCTGCAGCCCCGGGGGTGTCTCTGTGCACGGCTCCCTGGACTCCGCATTGGGATCAGCACACACAGACCCCTACTCCCCCTCCTGCCAGGGCCACAGGGATGTGCTACAGCTGCACAGAGCGAGCAGGAAGAAAGCTGCTCTCACCCCGCTGCGCTTGCTGGTGGTGGCAGTGGATTTAAATCAAGCAAGGGCAGCAGGCAGGCTGAGGTACGCATGCAGGGAGGGGAGGGAAGCGCACGGTACTGGCAGATGAGGCTGAGGGGTTCACTTGGGGGGAGCATTCAGGCGTGGCAGTCAGGCAGCAGCATGCAAAGACCCCTGCCCTCCCCAGGAGCCACTGCCAGAGGGAGTGCTCCAGGTAAGCATGGCACCCTCCACACCCCCCCTCACGCCCCCTCCCTTTTCCTCATTCTCTCTCCCTCACCACTTTTCTACTCCCACACCCCTTCAGCCCCTAAATGCCATCCCAGAGTCTGCACCCCGATTCCCTCCCAAAATCTGCACCACCCTGCACCCAGCATGCAGACTCCATCCTAGACCCTCTGCCCCACCCAAAAACCCTCCCAGAGCCTTAGGCAGGTGAAGGGGAGGGAGTTTCAGTAGGGGTAGGGTGCTGGCTCTGGGCCTTCTGGGCACCACCTAAATTTCTGCAAACCTGCCATTCCTGCTACAGGAAGGTCTGTTCCACAGGCAGCACCTTACTCCCTCTGATGGATAAGCAGCAACTACAGAATAACTTGGTCTTGCAGAAAATCTCTCTTAGAAATGTCCCTACACTTGTCTAAATTGCGGGGAATTATATCAGATGTTTCAACATTTTTTTCCAGAAAGAACCTCCCAGTTCCTATATGCTTTTTTTTACATCAATCCAGATTCTCTGTAATGGTCAAGGGTAAATGAAGTATGGTAATGGAAGCAGGGAGGACTAGTGATATGTCCTTACCTCATTCCACATGCCAACACTCTATCTCTGAGGTTAGCTGGCCATGGGGCTGGTAGGAGAGGATATAGTCTTTTCTTATCTCTGTTCTCTCCTCTCTCCTGTATGCTATCACCATGTGATGATACCATACAGTCTCTTTGTATGTTGTCCAGACTCGTGACAATAGCCAACCATGAGGATGAACCTCCACACTCTAATGAGATTTACTTTTAACTCTGTCCAAAATAGACAGTGTTCCTCAACTAGTCACCCTGGGCTAGGCAGGGCAGGATGCTGTACTCAATGTTCAGGAAAGCTTCCATGACTGTCTAGTTCATTTTATTGTGACTTTTCATATCTGGACTTGCATGAACATTTTAAAAGGTTTATTTGCATGATTTCCAGTTCATCGCTATTAAAAGCTGTACTAAGCCAAGCCCTTCAGAACAAATTATGCATATTTATTATGTAAGTGAGCCTGTTTTAGAAAATGTCGCATTGTTTTTCACCACCAATAAAACAGGGACTTTGTGTCTAGTACTCACAGTGTGATGGGGAGATTTTCAGCATCTTCTTTGGTGCCTGTCAGAGAGACAGTAAAAGTTGGTTCTACCTGCTTCTCTTGAATTTCATTGATGAAGTGTATCTTGAATTGATAATGGTAAACTGCACAGAAGAAGAAATTGCAAAGTGAGTCACGGTTATACAGGCAGTAGCAGAAATTTGCGTTTCAAAGCAGACACTTGAAAATCATTTCCCTTTTATTTATTTCATTAATTCGTTAAAAGCTCAACTGCCAAATGCCAAACAGCATTAGTCAGCAGGTTTTTGGGTCCCCACTGCTATCTTTATAGGGACTGATGTAGCGGGAGATGCATCAGAAGGAGTTTTCTGTGAGAAATCTTTCAGATTTTATAGGATTTAATTCTGAGAATTTCTGATGTGTCTCACACAGAGTAAGCAGGCAGTTCCTGGTCTGACTTCCCTAGATTCTGTAAATTTATATAAACAGTAATCATGGGCTGGGAAGGACAGAGGCATATTCATATGGATTGAGAGTTCTCTTCTGGATGTCAGCCTTCCTCACTGTGATCTTCTGGAAAGTCTCCCGGCAAAACAGATGACTGTTCTTGATGGCATAATTATACATTATGCTTAACACGCATCTGTTCACAATATGACTTTGTTCAACACATTGCAATAAGAAATATGTCATTACTGCTTTGAGGTTTGATGGGTTCTAGGAGAAGAGGGTTTGGGAAAGTCTTTGAACTGAAAAAAGTGACGCTGTTGCGAAACAGGGTGGCTGGGACGTCATGTGCAGTTTTCTAATGCAGCAAATTGTAGAAAATCATTGTCTGACTGTGTGCGACAAATTGCGCCCTACAGCTTTGAATCCCCAAATTTATCTGTCCTCTACCTCGTCAGAAGTCATGGTAATTGAAGTAATTTCATTTACTGTAGAAAAGTCATTAAAAGCTGATGAAAGCATTCATAGAGTCCCCTCTATCAGAGAATTTCTGGACAAGATGACTCTGTCCCCAGCACATCAACTGGCTTTACATTAAGAAACAACACAGATGAGTAAAATATCCTTGTTGATATCCCCTATAACACTGAGCCCTCTGGGCACACTCCATCTTTCACCAGCCCCACCCCTCCAGGCTGGGGCTTGGAAAGGGACAGTATAGGTTTGCTTATGGCAGTCTGTGCACCCGGGGGAATTTTCCCTGGAACGTAGCCATTTCTGTGTGCCTCCGTATGCTGCTTCGAGCAGCAAGTAACGGCTGGAGAGATGGACAGAATGGACCCCCTTGCTTGGTTTGGCTACATATCTAAACCCATCCATCCACTAACCACAAAATCTATCATTTTAAAATAGGTTTTAACCTGCTGACATTGTCTATCAGATCACATTGCTCAGACTGTACCTCTTACAACTCTGGGTTAGCAAATGCTAGACTCATAATCATTTAAAATTAAAGCTAAGTCTGCACTGATCTTGGAGTATGTCTACACTAGCCACCCTAGTTCGAACTAGGGTGGCTAATGTAGTCATTCGAACTTGCAAATGAAGCCCGGGATTAAAATATCCCGGGCTTTATTTGCATGTTCCCAGGCGCCGCCATTTTAAAATGCCTGGTAGTTTGAACTCCCTGCCCGCGGCTACACGCAGCACGGGCTAGGTAGTTCTAACTAAAGCCCCTAATTCGGACTACCATTACTCCTCCTGCAATGAGCCACGTGCCGCGTGTAGCCATGGGCAGGGAGTTTGAACTACCAGGCATTTAAAAATGGCGGCACCCAGGAACATGCAAATAAAGCACGGGATATTTTAATCCCGGGCTTCATTTGCAAGTTCGAATGACTACATTAGCCACCCTAATTCGAACTAGGGTGGCTAGCGTAGACATATGCTTAGAGACTTGGGAAGGAGGTTCATGTTATTAAATACTAATATATTTCTGCAGAAGCTAAAAGCAAAAACCTTTTCACTGTCCCTACTGAATGAAAGGTGGTTTTTTTTCTAAGCCATCTGCTGGATAAAACCTGTAATGGAGGTTATGGCTAATTTGGGCATTCATTTAGCAAGAATTAGAGGTGTTTATCCTGCTTTCCTGGTCAAATGACAGATCAGGTAATTGCATACTATTACCCAATACTGCCTGATAGTTACAGTGGGGAAAGGTATTCACTCACCCTCCCTAAAACTGCTATGTAGTCACCTGCACAGAATAGCTGCAGTTCCGTGGTAGGTGAGTGACCACTTTGCATACATTCATGAACATTCATGTTGATCTTTCAGGATGAACGGTGTAAACATTTACCTTCTTACAACTGCTATCTTTTTTTAATGAAACCAGATTAGCTTTCATCCTAGCACATACTCTTATTAATTCGAAAAATAGAATGCCCTGTTTCATAAAGAAACTTGGATTATGAGGAAGTATAAAAGTGAGCTTCTTAATTATTTTCTGTCTGAGTTTTTCACATGATTTTTACAGCATTCTTGGGAAACTGTTTCAAGATCACTTGATACAAATTCTTAGACAGTTGTTGGACTGTTTTGCAGCTTCTATGAAAGAAAACTCTTGTTAAGCATTGACCTTTTGCTATCCCAAAGTCCATGAATGGCTTTTTTTAAAACATCAAGAACAGTTCCATGAAATGCAACATGGTCTCTAAAAGCGAAATTCAAGTCACTGGAAACAACAGAGTTTAGGTTTAGGGTAATAAAAGCATTTTGGATACCAGTAGGAAAGCAATACCAATGATCACTTCTTTTGCCAAGACACATTTGTTGTTAGATTCCATTCTGTAGAAGCAGTGTTTATGCCTGGATCCTGAAGATGATCTTATCATGCTGCCCAAAATAATTTTTTGTCGTGAAGAACAAATGAAGAGCTGATTGCTTAGGGACACCTAAAATTTTAAAATTTCATCTGTCCTATACTGGCCAGTAAAGGGTTAACAGAGCCCTCGAGAGGTGGAAGCAAAAAGCAACCAATAGGAGAGGAGCTGTGAGGAGCAGCCAATGAAGGCCTAGCAGGCCCATATAAAAAAAGAGCCTTGGGGGGGCAGAGCAGGGTCATAGCTGCCTGGAGCTTGAGGAGAGAGCACTGTGTCTGCAGAAGGTTGTAACCCTGTAGCATCTTGCACAGAACAATTCAGGCAGGAACCTGGGGAGGAGAAAAGGAACTCCAGATGGGCTGCTGAGACTGAGGAGGATATTGTGGCCATGAGGAAGTGGCCAAGGGAAAGGTAGTGAACTAGCAATAGTAGAGACAAAGGGATGCAGTAAGTGATTGCAATTTGGAGGGTCCCTGAGCTGGGACCAAGAGTAGTGAGCAAGGGTTAGGTTCCTCCCCTTGCCACTGGGGAAGTGGAAGGACAATTGACTGCAGTCACCTGTGGGGGGTTGGCTGGACTAGGAACTAAACTCCTCTGGAAATGGGGAACACTGGCAGTCACATGGTTAGATAACTAGCGAAAAAGAGGATGTTGTGGTTCCTGACTCTGTGAGAGGGGATGCAGGTGGACGGTGGAGAGTGACTGGGTGCAGACCAGAGATGAGGTCATTGGCCTCGAGCTAACCCCAGAACGACCAGGAAGAGGCACTGTCCAGTGGTGAGTGATGCACTCTGGGCCAGTTAGTTTGCCACTGAATTAAAAACAAAATGGGAAATTCAGAAAATGTCAGGTGTTCTCCTTCTTTCTTTTTAGTTCCTATGAGCTTGGAGCCAGCAGCAGCAGGAGAAGGGGGAAGAGCCGGTTCCTGGCTTAGAGCTGTCCTTACTCATATGCAGAATATGCAGTTGTATAGGGCACCGAAATATTTAGGACACCCACTGGATCTTAATGTCCACCTACCAGTCTCTTTCTGACCCTGTTTTGTGGCTCTGCTTCCTCTGGAGAGGTTCTAGTTAACTTAAAAATGAAAAAGCCTGTCAGACTTATTAGCAGAACATCAAACCTGTGAAAGAGCCATTCAAATGGTAATGAAGCCATTTATCAAGTATTTGTCCACCCCAAGTATATGCTGTCAGTTTCTGAATTTACTGTGTTAATCTAAAGGACCTCAGGTTAAAATTTGTTTTAAAAACATTTCATTAGTGTATTGCTGAAGATTATAAAATCACATCTCTAAAAAATCCTCATTCCCCCTCATTCAGGCATAGGGACACCAGTTTAACAGTACTGTGTAGAGTTCCATAAATCCTTAGGTCACCCTTTTCCTGGCTCCTTCTCCTACACCCTCCCCATAATGCCAGCCTCTGCCTTCCCTTCCCCTCTCTTCCTCTGGCTGCCCCACAGCTGGAGGTTTCAGGAATGGGATGGTGTGTGTCTACCACCTGCTGTTGTTTTTCCGGAAACAGACTAACACACCTACCTCTGAAACCTGTCATCTTAACTACTGTTTGGAAGTATTTGTAGGAAATGACCTGGGCTGGAGGACTCGGTCCTGATTTCCAGAGGTAATTGCATGTCACTAAAGACCTTGGGGGTAATGAAAAGGGTTGTGTTGTTTACTGTTGCAAACTCCTACCCAATGCCTGTCTACGCTGTAAGAGCATTCATGTCCATGGACGTGGATACAGCACAATAGCACTTAGACATGGTTAAACCAAGACCAGTTCTGTCTTGCAGTGTAGATGAGACCTTACTGTTTCCAAATCATGCTAATGTCTTGGACTATCCAAGTTGAAGCATTGGTTGGGAACATGGGGCCCAGCTACAATGAAGGATGGGACTGTGTGTTCACTGTGGTGTAACTCAGTGGTTCTTAATTTCTTCTATTCCAGGACCTCCCTTATTGATAGCTATATGGAAAGGGGATGGTGGCTTTGAATCCCTGACACCTATTCCCTCGGAGGTTTCAATAACAAATCTGAACCCATGTGGTAATTAATATAGTCACCAGGTCCTTAGGGGACATTCTGCACTATAAAAATTGTCTATTCCAGACCTATTCTCTATTAGACCTATTTCCAATAGCAATTGGTGTAATTCTGTGTGTGTTTTCTCTCTCAGTTCAAATAGTGAGCTGTTATACTATGCTCCTGACAAAGTGATTTAATGAAGATAACACTAGCATTCCAGTAGCTTCATTTTAGTTCCACAATTCCGCCCTATGAAAACCCACACTGTTCTGTTCTGTCTTCTGTTTGAAAAGTAATCATTTGTGTGTCTGCTATAGACTAATTACAGATCAAATTTGTACTCCAGTTAGAATCGGAGGTCTTACAAGCCTCCCTTAGCAATTATGATTTTTTTGGCTTGGCTGGAAGCCTGCATGTGTTAAGCCAGTTGTTCAGTTTGAATTAGCTATAAGAGAACTCTGCAGACCTGAGCAGCTTAGAAGCCATGTATCCACAGTTACTGTGTGGTAAGCATGCAACATGCTCTTTCTTCGCACTAAAATACTAAGAGAGGAAAAGCCTGCTAGGATTCACGACTATCTGGACAAACCGATTTTAGCTATTGAGTTTATTACTTAGGCAAATGCGTTAATAAGATAAGAAAAACGAATTATTTCTCTCACTGCAAGGTGGTCTCTTTGGCAAGTGGCCCTACTCACCTTTGAAAGGCATATGTGCTCGTGTCTTCAAAAAGAGCCGCCTGCTTCTCTGGAGCCTCTCCTTTCTGATATTGTAGCCTAGGGTGTTGCACCGATTCTTCCTACAACTGAGGCACATTCCTCTGTCAAAGGTGTGGATGTCGTTGCACCAGTAGGCCATGCTTTGCTTGTCATCATGCAGTAGAGAGTCAATGAACAGATGAACCGACCTCTCATGTGCACATTTCACTGTCTGAGTGATTCCTAGAAAGCATAATAGCAAAACCATTTTACATTTCCATGCCCCCATTCCTGATGCAAGTGACAAAGCAGTGTAGTAAGTTGCCATTTAATCTTATTGATCCTTCCCAACACATAATATTTACTGCTGCATTCTATCAGACAGACAATCCCCACAGACACACACACAAATTTTTTAAATTCTGTCTAGGAGCATCTGAACATTGCCTGGCTGAGCTGGCAAATGTATCGGGAACTAATGTGTACAAAATGGAGCAGATTGTACCCATCCTCTTCTTTAATTTAAATTGTTCAGACAACAGGTACCAGAATGCAATGCCCCAGGATCTGATGGTCTTGGCTATCCCATATGGAACACAGTATATTGGGATCTGTAGTCTTTTCAGACTTTATATTAAAGATGACAGCCACTGTGGGTTGTATTGCAGAATGTTGTGCTGTACTTCGGCCACTCCTGCTGTATCATTCACCTATTCAAGTGACAAGCCCTCCTGATCAATCATGTCTGCAATTGTTGTTCAGCAAGAATAACATGCATGCATTACTGTTCCAGTGAATTGTTGAGAAACAAGTCTGGCAGTTTCTCATATTCTTCATATTACTTTTAATTCTTCATATTACTTCATATTCTCTTATTCTTCATATTACTTTTAATTTGAAGGCGGTTGATGTCAATCTGGAACAGTCTTTTCCCTTTGCTATTACAGTTTTAGATCTTATTTTCCTTTCTGTGTGACTAATATATACTACGGTAGGCTATAGAAACACATCCTCACTCTTTTTGCCTTACCTACTAGCTTTATTTCTTAGTGTTGTGAGAACAGCTGAACACTGTTTGGAATGCAGCATGTTGGGAAAAAACTCTACCCAGTTCTGGAGGTTCAGCAAATCATTCCAATTGTTACTCTGCTCAAGTGCCTTGTCTCCCAGCAGCATATGGCAGCAGTAATGAACTGCTCCGAGGGTGTCTCTCTCTGCGTTTACATTGAACAGCACTAGGACAGAGCTTATGTGTATATATATATATATATATATATATATATATATAAAACTTAGAGTATTACTTGTGCACTTGGCAATAAGGTCTTAGCGAGAGCGTTTGTCCACTTTACAAGGTGGTACCCAAGGGTTATGGAAGTGGGGGGAGATTATTCAGGGAGGTAAATAGTACAGCACTGTTTCATTTGATTTTTAAATAACTAATCGCACTGTAAATGTGCCTGGCTTAATTAGGGTAAACTCTCCTCTTTCCTCAGTACCCAAAATAAGTGTCCTTGGCATCATCCAAAATAGTGGATAGTAGGATGCTTGTGTCCTACTTTTCAGAGAGTAATCAAGTAATCAGTTTCTAGCTAAGAAAAGCTCCTCCCTTTACAGCATGTTGTTTCTATCAGGTGATACTTTAGGCTATTGAATTGCATGCATATATTTAAAGTTGGTCAGTCAAACTGCACTGCTTCCCTGGTATGACAGAAAGCACTTACCGGTGATTCCATACTGTGCAATGTGATTATACACATGCATGATGTGGCAGCCAGGTTGAAAGGTGCCTCCATTGGGATAAAAGTCAAAATGTGCCACTGGCTGCTTGATCCCCACGCTGAGCCCCATGTGCTGTTGAGTAAATGTATGAATTGCATCTACAAAGTTGGCATCATCTGGAGATAAACGGTCTGTGGGTGACATTCCTTCAAACAAAGGACCAGCGGGGTCAAGGCCTATAATAAATGCAATTAATCTCTTTGAGACGTATGGTAGATGGGTTTGTTCTACTGGAAGAAGTTATGAAATGAATTCCATAAAACTGAGAGAACCACTCTAGAGGCACTAAGACTTGTAGTCATGGCTTGCCTTCTTTAAATTAAGAAACAAGACTAGGGGCAAAAAGGCCACCAGTATGAGGGAAACAAACTAGACCCAAAGGGTTAAAAGCAACCATACTGAAGAATATACCAAATTATAATTAGAAATAATGCATTTTAATATATTTTTGTTTCAATGGCTTAATGTATTAAACAGGATCTAAATAAACTGCACTAAGGGCTTGGATAACAGCTTGTTTACGCAGGTGTTTAACATGTAAAATTAGATACTTTGTATGAACAGGCTCAACAGTTGATGGCATATAGCAGTGAATATAAGATCAAAATGGGGAGTTAAAACTATATTCTCAGTTTGCCTCATTCCCAGATCAAAGTCAAAAGTTTCTGCCGATAATTTAAACCCTGAAGGTGATGTGGACCTCGTGTAATATTTCTTTTCTGTTTTTAAAAAATCTCCTTGTACTTTTACTTGGCATGGTGCTCTACATATGTTAATAATCTCATACACTTCTTCAACTCATAGTTGGTATGACATTACAGTAGGACCAAAATACCATTACTTAGCAAAGTCAAATGTAGCAGTTAACTTTCATGTTTTATGTTTACTTTAATGTATTAGGGATATTCTAATTATATGGTCCTGGTCAAAATACTCTGGGATTATATATTTAGTCACAAAGGAATTGATTTCAAATCTCTCTAAAGAGAGATGTACCACACCCGAAAGCACTAGAATAGACAAGTTCCTTAATATAATTTTCTTTGAAAACATGTTGCTAATAAGGAAGATATTAGTGAGCAAGAATAGTGAAGTCTGAGGGGAGAACAATTGTTAGTCTGGTCAGTGAGAAGGTGAGCTCACAAATGAGTGGTTTAATTTGGGACATTTTCAGGCATGAATAAAAAGATAAAGGTTGAGGCGGGAAATATGACCAACTATAAGGTCCTTAACTGAGTCCATTAAGATGGGACTGAACACAGAGGGCACTGTGAGCATTTTCTTACTTGCTCACCCTTAAACAGCAAAGGGTATATTGAGGGTTTCTACTAGGGATGGTCAAACTAATTAGGATAAAATATGCATTCTGAACCTTTGCTCAAAACTTGAACCTTTGTTGAGAAGAGTCTTGCGTTTGATGTTTGTGCATCTCTGTATTTTGATGTGGGCTGAGAATGGAAGATGTAAAGTAATTCTGCAAGACAGATCCTTACTGTAATTCTTCCATTTCAGAACACAGAAGTACTGGATATACTAAGATTCTGTGCTCACGAGAATTTCAGCCCAGTTTCTACACCAGTGAGAGACGCTCCAAACTGAATATAGTTTCCATTAGAGCATAAACTTTTTGTAATGAGAGATTAGCCTCTTTTTCCAACCAAAACCTGAATAGAAGCTTAATTGCTAAATTCTGCTTCTTTGTTGCAAGTGAAGTCTGTATGGCTTTTCTGATAAGGCCTCCTTTTGCACCACTAAAGTCAATGGGAATTTTGCCAGAGACTTCAGTGGTAGCAGGATCAAGGCTTTAATTACCATACCACTGCAGAAAATGAATAACTTCAAGAAAATGTTCATTAGGAGAATGAACCAGCATTCAAGGCACCACTAGTCCAAAATGGGCTATTTCGCAGTCCTAAAAATACAACAATTGCATATTTTATTGTGGGAGCCCTTGCACAGGCGTTGGCCAGCCAAGAAAAAGTACAGCTGTTATAGCTAAGAGAAATATTTTCAGAAGGGTGCACTTTGCCTTTAAATATCAAGCTTTTGGCAGACTTTAAATGTGCTTCTCTTCCATTTATATCACCACTCATAACAGCTTCTGTCAAAGGAAAAAGAATCATGTGGTGAACCGAGAAAATACATTTGGACGCTTGCTGCGGTATTCTCTGTACAGACCTGTAGAAGGCTGCCAGAGACACCCCACCCTGTGAGCAGGTGTTAACCCTTTCCCAGCAATATCCAATGGGATCTGCTGGCTCATTGAAGGCAGGGATTTATTTTGACACCTGTGTAGAAAGGTGGTAGGAGCAGGTTCTTCAGGAATAAAGAACATATAGCATGGGTAGGCAATAATTTTTGCCTGGGGGCCACTTCAAAAATTTTTGAAGTAGCCCCGAGCCACCCCGGAAGGGGCGGGGCCTAAACGGGAAGGAGTGGGGCTACCCCACCCCCAGACCATGATTGGTTGGGGGGAGCCCCTTTGCCCCCCCCCCCCCCACTAAGCACCCATGCCCTGGAAGAGGCTTGGCATGCTCCCCCACCCCCAGGCTCCTGGGGTGGGGCAGGGCAAAGGAAGCCTGATTGGCCTGGGGGTGGGGGAGCGTGCAAAGCCTCCTCTGCTGTCTCCCTCACCCCCCCCCCCCCGCCCTGTGAGCCGTGCACAGTGCTTCAAAGCGCCACGTGCTCCTGTCAGGGCAGGAGGAGGCTTTGCACGCTCCCCCACCCCCAGGCCTTAATTGGCTTGGGGACAAGGGAGCCCACAGGGCCTCCGCGGGATGGGTCCACTCACTTGGCAGGCCGCATCCAGCCCATGGAGGCCCTTTTGCCCACCCCGATATATAGTGTAGTGAGCGGGCCTGAGGTAGGAATCCTGAGAGCAGTCACAACTGGGGCAAAGGCATGAGTTGAACTTTATCTTATCTCCTATTCCTTTGTTAAACAGGCAAACACCCCAGGAAGGGTGCATGTTTGGACCCTAGATATTGCTTGGACTTTGGTTTTGATCAGGTTGGAGAAGGCAAACAATAAGAAGGCTCATAAGTAGGATCCTGTGTAAATCCCCTCCCCTTTTATTTTTTTAAAGAAAATTTTCCGCCAGCATAAATGTCAAAGTATTTAAATTCACAGAATTTGCAGGGAATTAATTTTACACCTGAAATTAATCCATTTTGAGGATGGAGTGAATTTTGCAACTGTTAGTCAATTTTCAGGACTGACTGAATGGATTTCACATGTTTCAAGAACAAACACTTAAGAGATCACAGTTTGGAGCCATTTTCATGATTTCCATGCCCTCCATGAAATCATTATTTACACAGGGCCTTACTCATAAGACCTAATAATCAGAAGAATTTTGCTCTAGGCTTCACCTTAGAACTGTCCTGTAAATTGCAACCCATATGGACTTTGAGGCTATTAACTTTCCTTTTTGCTCCCTCAGTGTGGCAGGCCTGAATGAAACACTGGATTTAAACATATTTGTTTTGGGGATCCAGTTCCAAATGATGGGTTCCTGGCTTACCTCTGTTCAGCACTATATTACATTAAGTAATTTAAATTTCTTGCAGGTACTATTGTATTGCAATCCACCTTGGAAGAGCAGGGGGCAGGGGGGGAGAGGTTTCAGGGCAGGGGTGTGGGAATACAGGACTCAGGGCAGGGGGGATTGGGGCGTGGGAGGTTCAGGGAAGGGGGTTGGGATGTGGAGGGGTGCAGCAATCATGGCAGGGGGTGGAGCTGTATGGGGTGCAGAAGTCAGGGGCAGTGGCCTGGAGATGTAGGGGGCTTAGGGCAGGATGGGTGTGTATTTGTGTAGGAGTGCAAAGAAGGGTCTTGGGGCTGAGGCGATTTGGTTACTTGGTCCCTGCCCCACACTGCTCCGGTTCCCAGCCAAAGGGAGCGCTGGCTGTGGGGTCGCTCTGCATGCAGGCAACAGGTAATACATGACTACCCCTTACCTAATCTTTCCCCTTCCCCTCCCCCCCCCAAGGGGTGTATGCCAGGACTGGATTAAAAAAAGGGATTTTGGGTCTGCAGCCCAGGATCCCAGGCTATGGGGAGCCCCCTTAGCCTGAGGCCCTGGGCTGCAGCCACTGAAGTCACTGTGTTCTGGGCCAGCCCTTCTTGGTGGGGAGGGATAGCTCCATGTGCTGCTGTTCCTTCCCTCCCAGCCACCCGCCCCAGACTGGCTGCATTGTTATGAGCACTGGGGGGAAGCTCTGCCCCATGCTGCCCTTGCCTGCAGATACCAATTTCACTAGCTCCCATTGGCCAGGAATTATGGCCAATGGGAGCTGTAAGGGGAGGTGCCTGCAGGCGAGCCCAGGGCCCTGTAGAGCCGCCTGTCCTCCCGCACCAAACAGGAGCTGCCCCAGGTAAGAATCCCACATCGCAATGACCTGCCCCAGCCTTGAGCCTCCCCATACCCTAAGTCTCTCAAAGATTTGGCACCCCAGCCCCCAGCTCTGAGCCCCTCTTCACCTTAACTCCATCCCAGACCCTGCATCCCAACCCGGAACCCGCTCCTGCACCTTAACTCCCATCCAGACTCCACACCTCCACCCCATCCTCCTGACCTGAGCATACTTCCCTTGGCCCCAGCCTGGAGCTCCTTCCTGCATCCTAAATGTCTCACTCCCAGCACCCCAAGTTGGAGACCTTACCCACTCCTGCACCCACCTACTTGTGTTAACCCATAGTTCCCTCCCACACACTGAAACCCTCATTTTGGCCCCACCCTACAGCCAAGAGGCCCCACAAAATCTAATCGCCCTGGGCCCCCAGAAGAGTTAATTCAGCCCTTCCAAATGCTGGGACAGCACATGCCTGCACTGTGTCCAGCCAGCAGGCTGGGACCCCAGTAGGAGCCTGGCTGGGAGCACACACCTCCATCTACAGCACCCCCAGACAACTCCTTTTATAGCATGCACTTGCCTGTGCTGCATCCAGTTGGAGCCAGCAGGACAGGTTAGGAGCCTGGCTGGGAGTGCGTACTGCTGTCTGCAGTGGAGCACTCCCGGCACTGGACCCTTTCTTACCAGTGCGACACATTGGAGCACACTGGTCCATTTTCACCTTTGCATTATACAGAACAATGGGCATTCATTTAAAGATGTGAATATCTGCAATAATCGTGTAACTACTGAAATACACATGGAGAGAAAAGTATCTGCAGAAGTTTCAGTTTTTGACCCCATATAGGCTACGTCTAGACTGCAAGGTTCAACTGGAAAAAGAAACGCAATTTGAAGTACGCAAATTGCGTATTTTTTTCTGCTTTACTGTCGAAAGAGGCTTTTCTGAAATTTGGCGCATCTATACAGCGCCAAATTTCAGAAAAAAACTGCTCTTTTGACACATCCCTTATTCCTCGTAGAAACAAGGTTTACAGGGATGGCAAAAGAGTGTGTCCGCTTTTTTGAAATTTTTTTCGGAAAAGCAGACGTGTTCCTTGTACACGGCATTGCTTTTCCAGGATACCTCCGGTATCCTGGAAAAGCAATACAGTCTAGACGTAGCCATATAGTCAATTTTCACACTTGCACAGTTCCATTGAATTAACTGGGATTATTCAAGTGTATAAAGTTGCTTTACATATCTAATATTTTCAGAATCAGGACCTCAGTGTTTGTGTTAAAATTTGAAATATTAGAAAAGGAGTCTAGTACACATCATGAATTTATTTAACACATTACATCATATGACTCTTGAAATAAATGAATTACAAGAACACCATTGAAAATCCAGTGTAAATATCACTGTTATGTACTCACACAATCAGTGAAGATAAGATTGCTCTTTTGAAAAAAAATATAGTTCTAATGTAAGCTGTAACATAAGGGCTGTCAAGTATCAAAACACTTGAGCAATGAAGCCAGCTGGCTGTTCTATTAAAATTATAAATATTTTTTTTACCTGTAATTCTTCCAATCTTGTTTGTGCCACTAATATAACTGCCAGCAAACCCTGAAACATGAGCTCCTAGGCTGTACCCAATTAGATGAACGTTGCTTCTGGAAAATTGAACAGATTCCTGGAAGACATCAGCAGCTTGATTTAGGTGCATAAAAAGTAAAAAAGTAAACTGGTAATTGCTATCTAAGAATTCCCATCGGTTACAACACGAGGTAGTTTGTATTTTGATGCCAGTGGTAGAATGAGGTGCTTCGGTTACAAAAGGAATTCGCTGGTTTTAACTTCATTTAACTCCTACTGGACAGGTGCACATACCTCAGGAAACTTCCATACATGTTAGCCATTGTTTCTCACATAGGCTAGGTCTAGACTACACTCGTTTATCAGAAAAAGCTACGCAAATTGCACCCTGCAATTTGCGTAGCTTTTTCCAATTGCTTTTCCGGAAAAGGCTTTTCCACCATTTGGCCCTGTATAGATGGGGCCAAATGGTGGAAAAGCCTCCTCTTTCAGTGGAGCCCTTATTCCTCATAGAACGAGGTATACAGGGCTCCCCGAAAGAGCACGTTTGCTCTTCTGCAAAAAAAAGTGGAAGAGCAGACGTGTTCCCTGGATGTGGAAAAACCCGCCAGTCTAGATATACACATACTCTGCTCAGATAGGCCCAGGATTTGTTGATCTTATTCAGAAATGTTGCAGATGTAGTGTCTGTCTGCTTTCCAGTTGCTGGATCATGAATGTGTATTCAATACAGTGTAAAACAATCCGTTACACGTTGTGTCCTGTCACTCGTATTGGGACACTGATGCATATTGCAAGCAAAGTGTCACAGCACTTGTCATCAGAAATGCAAAGTGATCCAGCAGTGTCATTTCTTGGACTAATTTGTACACCTGGATGCCTGATCTGAAATAAGCCTACTCCAGCAGTATGGCCGTGGACTCATCACTCTTCCTACTCAATACTGCATGTATCTGAACTCTCTTGGAGACGCATGCGTTTTCTGACTTGGAAAGAAAAACGTGGTATTTGTGTGTCTTGTAGAAATATCCAAACCTTTTGCTGGCTATGTCTAGGCTGCAGGCTTCTTTCGGAAGAAGCTTTTCTGGAAGAGATCTTCCAGAAAAACTTCTTTCGAAAGAGAACGTCCACACAGCAAAAGTGCATCAAAAAAGCAATCTGCTTTTTTGAAAGATAGCGTTCACACTGATTGGTCGCTATCTTGCATTTAAGTTGTAATTACTATGGACGGAGTGGCCATCAGGGTACCTGTGCATTTTTCCTGGAAGCATCTTCTTTCGAAAAAAAAAAAAAATCTTCCCTGTCCACACACGTCTTTTTCCAAAATAGCTCTTTCAGAAAAAGGCTTCTTCCTCATAGAAAGAGGTTTACCGCTGTCAGAAAAACCTCTGCGTTCTTTCAGAACGCAATTACAGTGTGGACGTAAGTGTAGTTTTTCTGGAAAAACTGCCATTTTTCCGGAAAAACTCTGCAGTGTAGACATACCCACTGTGGCCTTTACATCTTACTCTGCTACCTTTCCCAATCTCCACTAGAAAGAAATACTGAGGGGGAAAATGGTAACAACTTTTGAGGAAAAGAGGTTCCTCAGAGATTATGCCTGGGAAATCTGAAATGAAAAACCATGTCTAGCTCCTAAACACCTGGACTAAGGACCGTAAGATTTACTTTCTTTTGTATTTTCAAAAAACACATACACCTCTGACATATTTGATTCAGGTGGCTCTCAGCCATAAACACGCAGCAGAAAGACATTTCCGGAAGGTGGAAAGGAAAATTCTCATTGGTAAATGGCCCGGGGGTACTTTTTGTTGTTGCTTCATTAGTTTCAACACAATTGTGTTTCATTAGCAATGTATACTTTAAGAACAATGCCTTTCAAGTGAATTTAATCTCACTTTCGATGGAATTTGATGCTGAGAAAGGTAACACGCAGCATGAAGGAATCCACTCATACTGCCGCAGCAATGTACCCAAAATCACTTCTTCAGTCTCATGCTGTATTCAATCCTTGGTTTGTCTCTGAAACCGTTAGCAAGTGTGACAGTCACCGATTTCCCTGATAGGAATTGCCCTAAGTCTCACATAGATCACTAGCCAGCTATCAAAATATGGCTTCAGGCGACTGCCACTATGGGCCCAATCGGAACAAGAGCAAAGGTTACTTCTAATCTCACAAAATAAAAGGATGACACCTGTTAGTTTCCTGCCCTTTGTGTCATAGTACGCACCCCCCAAATTGGATGCGAAGAACTCATAATCTGGCCATCATCCATGGCAGCTGCATTGCTCTTCATTAGCATTTGTTACAAATTTCTCAGTCAGCTTTACATACTTAATTTTCCCCACAGAAGGAAGTTCAGTGTAGACATAGCCATGACGTTGCTATATGGCTTTACCAGCATAGTTACAATGCAGAGATCCTGAGCATAGATGCTGTGCGTGCTGGCAGAGGGGGGTTTTCTGTTAGTATAACTTACACCACCTCTCCAAATGACATTACCTCTGCTGACAGGAGCACTAAGCTGTCTGCATAGTTGTATCTACACTGGGGTTTTTGCCAGTGCAGCTGGGTTGGCTAGGCTTCTCTTTGTGTGCGTGTGCTCCAGTGGCAATTTAAAGGACCCAGGACTCCAACCACCATCAGCACTCCTGCAGCAACAGTGTCCAGGAGTCCTGGGTCTTTTTGAATTGTTGTGCCCCGGGGCAACTGCCTCTTAGACCCTCTGACTGTTGGCGGTCTGTGCTCATGCAAAACCAGCCTGTGAAAATGTGTTGCTCTTTCATTCTGACTTTCTTCCACTGACCACCATCAGTTTAAGTGGTTTGAACTTGAGCTCTATTAGCCAATACAATTCTGTAACTCAGACGAACAGCTGCCTGCAGAATTGCTAACAGAACAAAGAAAATTACACTAGCATGAAATGATAACATCTCTAAAGTAATATCAAAGTGTTTTAATAAACAGAAGGCCACTTGCTGTCTCTCTCTTGCACAATAAAATTTTTATGAAGTCATCTTAAAGTTTATGGAAGAAATTTGTTTGTGCAGTTCAATGAAAGACCATTAGTGAGTGAAGCAGATCACATTAACCAGCATCATAACATCCAAGTGCAGTGAAAACATAATCAAAAGGAGAAAATAGCTCTTGCTCAAAGAAACACATTTTGGTTTGGGGCTCTTACCTCCAGCCATTCCAGGAAACTTGCTATCTCTTGGCCTATATTGCGTGTGTTCTGTACTGCTATAGGGTAATGCTGGTGAGCAAGTGAAAGCCAGTCTGCAATAATCACATTTGTTTGTTTATGCTGAGATTTCAGGGCTGCTACCATCTTCCAGATCCATCCTTCTAACATTCCATCTACCTGTTTAAAAAAAAAGGGGGGGTTGGGGGGGAAAGAACCTCTTTACCAAGTACATTTCTGTGCAATTCCTGACAGCTCATCACATGAAAACCAGACTATGTGAGCAAGGAGAATTATTTAGCACCAATAATCAGGTTTTGGGAGTTCTATGGTGTTGTGTATTGCTGCATATAGTAGTACAACCAGAAGAATAAAATGAACTCCAGCCCCAATGTCAAATTCATTCTGCTTTCGGGCCTTTAGACATGGACTCTTAACAATGAACAGATGCCATTGTATTTTCTCTCTCTTCCACGGATAACTGGGATAACTTCTCAGATTTCATTTTAGAGCAGCCAACCTCCAAAAATCCTAGGTACAAGGAAATAGGTGGACTGCCAGACTTCTGATTTTCTAGAAGAGCCCATCTATAATTTGGAAGTCTGCCCTATTATTGTTTTTGTTGCACGGATGCGTTCTCTCTTTTTAAAAAAAGGTCTGATCCTATTTCCATATTCACATGATTAGTCCCATTTAATTCAATGAGCCAAACATTCATAATGTTTTTTTGATTGTAAGAATCCTTAATTTCTATCAGAAAACTCAGTTGTATTAGATTTAATTGCTCAAGCTGTCAAAATGAAGTTAAACTGAATAAATACTTTTCCTTGGCTGGGGCTGTTAGAGGCTTCTAAATCTCTTCTCCAATCAGCGTCTAACATAGTTCGAGAATCCATGTTTCCGTTTGGCTTAAGCACTGAGTTCCAATGCAGGGCCTGGATACTGAAGTCAGTAAGTTTTGTCACTGACATCAGTGGGAATAGGATCAGGCCCATTGTTTGATTGCTCAGTGAGGACAGTGTTGAATAAGGTGCCTCAGTTTGGTTAAAGACCCAGGGTAAAATGTTGGCTCCACTGAAGTTGATGGATGTTTTGCCATTGACCTCGGTGAGGCCAGGATTTCCTCCTCAGTGTAGATGGAGCCCAAATCAAGGCTCTTGAATTTACATGATTTGGGGAACTTCATTTTGAGCTTTACAAAACTGGAGCTGTTGACCAGGTTGAGGAGCAAATTGAAACCCACTGGGTCCAAATTCCTGATATGGTATTTCTCTTACAGTTTCTATGCGTATTGTCATTTTCCACATTGTTTCAAAAAGCACAATGGGTACAGAAACCAGCAACAATTTGGAAGAGAGTTATTTATGTTTTATCTTTTATTCCCTTATGTTTTTATTTGGAGTCCTTTACTGATATAATTGTAGTGGTACATTCTCCATTCTTATTCATCTGTAGTGCCTCTTAGCATCAAAAGGCAGTACATCCATGTGCTGGGGGGCTTTGCCCTATAAAATTTTCTGCAATAAAAAGTTTGTTCAGACGGTTTTGTCCCTCTTGGCTGGTAAGTGTGGCTTCTATACGATTCTACTTTGAGTGTCTGTTAAATGGACATTTTTAAAATTGAAGAGCTGATCAAAATTCACAGCAGAGTAGCACGGCTGTTTGAGCTGGCTTTTTAATTTTTTTTCACTTGGAACCAGTTCAGTGGTTATTTATTGCTGTTGAAGGCTTTGTTTTCAGCTGAAAGTGTTTATAGAGAATTTCTCTTCAAGGTGTGTGTGAAAGAGATATGGGGAGATTTCGCGCACTTCTTTTCAATAACAATCTGTAAATACCTGTTAGCGACTAGAACAGAAATGAAATAATCACTTAAGCCTTTAGAGACATAGCACATTAATTCAACTACTTGTTCAGACTCTGTTGGCTTTAAGCCAGGGAATATGAATATCATCTCTAATACAGGTCTCCCATATGATTGGTTGATATTCTGTCTCAGAATTCAACGGGAGTACCAGACTTTGGGCTATTTCAAGACATGTTTCTTATTAAGGGAATCGTCAGTCATTCTTTTCCTAACCTTTTCTTGGCACATACTTTGGCACTAACATAATAAGAAAGGAAGTAGGTCACATCAGATGCATCTTGAATTAAAAAGAAAATAATATGAAGTTCATACCGACCATCCATGGACTATCATTACCAAAGGAAGAGAGGCATTGAAACGACACTTGTCAAGAGTCTCCAGCTGATCAGACAAAATCAAACAGCCTTCTTCACTTGTGTCCGTATAAAGTCGAAATTTGGTTGCTGAGCTCTGTTGATTTTTCTTTATTCTAATGTGCTGATGCTGTGACCCTCGTGCCTCTGAAATGAAGTTCAAATAACATACCTAATAACAAAGAATACAAAACTTGCAAAAACCATTCAGCCATGCACTGTAAGCTCTACTGCACATATAAAGTTATTTAAAAAATACACTGCTATTGAGTGGAAGGCTGCATAACATAAAATCAGTTAATAAGTGGGCATAAGTTGTCAAGGTTGATCAAAAGCTGACTTTTTTTCTAAAGTTTGGTGCTGTTTGAATCTGGGGTTTGATTTTGAAGCTGTATCTCTTAATAACCACAATTACCCAGGAAATATTGGCTTTATAGTTATGGTGCATGATACAATAGCTACCATAAGGATAAGGTTCAGTTGCTGGGATTCTATAACATTATTACATTCATAGCCAGTAACATTATTACATTCAATATCACAGTAACTCTGCAGAGACTGATGTGTATGTGCTAGTAGATGCAAAGCAAGTAGCATTATGTTAAACCAACCATTTAATACAAGCATATAATTCTGTCTAGGGCTTTGGGTGACCTCTGAAGCCGTGAGAGCAGATCTCAAATGATTTGTCACTAAAAAGTCAAGATAAAAATTCCCTGTACAAGCTGTGGCATGTGCACTTTCAGATAACGTACCTTTATAGGAGATATAGGAGAATATTCTCAAAGCATCTAAGTGACTTAGGCTTCCCCATTTCAGTTTGAAAAGAGACAGCAGTGGTGGCTGGAGGCCTGGAGTGCTCTGAGGGCTGGCTGGGGCAGCTATTGGGCTGTCTGAGCAGCACTGAGGGCTGGCTGCGCTAGCCCTGTCCCTTCTGCCTGAGGTCCCGTCCCTTCTGGGAGCAGAAGTCACCCCCCCATCAATATCGTCCAGGGGCCCAGTGAAACTCCCCTGATTTAAAAGGATTTGTGAATAATCCCCCCACCCATTTCAATGGGAGGAGGAGAGATGTTGGCTGAATCAGCATGTATGATAGGGCCCCTAAAGGAAAGGAGGGGATGAATCACAGAACTGTAGAACTGGAAGAGAACTTGAGAGATCAAGTCCAGTCCCCTGCACTTCAGGCAGGACTAAGTATTACCTAGACCCTTTCTGACAGGTCTTTGTCTAACCTGCTCTTAAAAATCTCTAGTGACAAAGATTCCATAACCTCCCTTGGCAATTTATTCCAGTGTTCAACCACCCTGACAGTGAGGAAGTTTTTCCTAATGTCCAACCTAAACAGCTCTTGCTGCAATTAAGCCCATTGCTTCTTGTCCTATCCTCAGAGGTTAAATTAATGAGAACAATTTATCTTCCTCCTCCAAGTAACAACCTTTTGTGCACTTTAAAACTGTTATCCTGCCCGCCTCAGTCTTCTTCAAACTAAACAAACCTATTTTTTTCAATTTTCGCTCATAGGTCATGTTTTCCAGACCTTTAATAATTTTTGTTGTGCTGCCCAGAACTGCATACAGTACTCCTGTTGAGGCCTAATCATGAGCAAATGTCTCGAAATATCAGAGCTGGGCTTCTTCTACCTTGGGTTCACTGCATCCTATTGGCCAGCAAAAGTGGAGCCTGGGATCTGTTTGACTTTTATGCTCTTCCCTTCCATTAAAGCAATGTAAACCCTATTCATGCATTTGGGGGCCCCTTGCATCTTTAGCTCCCTGGTACTTCCTCCTTGTTCTAGTTAGTAGTACAGTGAGCAGAGTTACCAAGATCCTGTGGGTCTGGCTGATCTCCTGTTTTTTGGAGTCAGGAAGGAATTTTTCTTGTTGGCCAGATTGGCAGAGCCTGGTGTATTTAATTTAATTTAATTTAATTTTAATTTTAACCTTTCTGATTCCATCTTGGAGGTCCAGTTAGGTTAAAAAGGGTACCACTTGGAAGTTTAATATTAGGAGTATTCTAGAAACTAAATATTCATTGGAGCTTGTGTCCACTGTCCAGTGTGGGATAAAGGCCGAGGGTATGTCTATACTACAGTGTTATTTCAAAATATCTTATTTAGAAATAACACATCTACACACAAAATGCATTTTGAAATAGTGTTTTGCTATTTCGAAATAGTGCATCCACACTGAGTGGACACTGAATTGCACTGAAGGCTGGCTGGAACCAGGTCTAGCAGGGCATCAGGTCAGGAGTTTATTTGTGTGGCTGCTGCCTGAGGCTATCTGAGGCTTGTGCTTAAAGGGACCCCCACCCCGGGCAGCCGGTTCTCAGCTTTCCCTGCTTGCTTGCCTACCTTGATGAGGGACAGCAAAGCATTTGTGTCTCTGCATGCTCTGGTTGCCCTCACTCGGGACACCACAGCACTCTGCAACAAGGGGTATGTCTACACTACAGTGTTAATTCAAGTTATCTTAATTTGAAATAGTTAATCCAAATTAAGCTAATTTGAATTAACGCGTCTACACACAAAATGCAGTTCGAATTAGCATTTTGCTAATTTGAAATACCGCGTCCACACTGAGTGGACACTGATTCAGATTTCAGGCTGGCCAGAACCAGGTCAGGGGTAGGGCATCAGGTCAGGAGTGTCTTTGTGTGGGTGTTGCCTGAGGCTATCTGAGGCTTGTGCTTAAAGGGACACACACACACACACACACACACCCCGGGGCAGCCAGTTCCCAGGTGTCCCTGCTTGCTTGCCTGCTTTGCTGAGGGTCAGCAAAGAATTTGTGTCTCAGAGTGCTCTGGTTGCCCTCACTCGGGACACCATAGCACTCTGCAACATGGAGCCAGAGCTGCCGCTGGGCACTCTGGTGCTTCTCGTGAATATGCTGCTGTGAGCCTGGCTGCACTTTCTGCAGGCTGCCATCCGGGAGGTCCATCGGGGGGCTGTCAGTATCCAGGAGGCTCTGCGGGAGAGCTTCCACCCTGAGGAGTACTCAGAGCCTCTCTGGTCTGCCCCACTGGAGGCTTGTGCCTCATTCCTCCCTCACGTCCTTCCACTTACCCTCCCCCCAACCCCGCTTCCTGATGTCAAATAAAATACATGTATTTTCATAAACACAAACTCTCTTTATTTAACAAAACTGGCCGGGGCGGGGAAACTCTGGTGAGACTGGGGAAAGGAGATGGGAGAGGGAAGGGGAAACCTGGGAGGAGGAAGCTGGAAGGGGGAAGCAAGGGGAAGAAGAGGGAGGGGAAGCTCAGGGCTCAGAGTTGGGAGTTTCGCCGGACCACCTTGATTTTCATGTGAACCTGCTCCTGGGATCGCATGTGGCCTTTGGTGGCCAGGCTGGCAGCTGTCCTGCCATAAATGGCCGCGTTCCTCCATCTAGTATGGAGATCATGGACGTTGGGGGCATCCCCCCCCAAACCTGAGTAAGGTCCATCCTGATCTCTGCCCTGGACCAGGAAGGTGCCCGCCTTCTCCAGGCCCTGGCAGGCTCCTGGGAGCCGGCAGACTACTCCTGGGGAGTGGTGGAGGGCTGGCTGCCAGTGGCTTGCTGGCTCATGTTTTGGGGCCACTGGGTCAGGAGCAGTGACTGCTGGCTCTGGGCCGGCAGGCTTGGAGCCGGCACAGGCACTGTGGCCAGAGTCTACCCCTTTAAGGGCTCTGGGGAGGGCGGGGGAAGAAGAGGAGTGTTCTTGCTTGAGGCTGGAGTGGCCACCAGGGCACCCTGAGAAGGCTGAAGGCCCCCTATTTGAAATAAGTGTCTACACAGCATTTATTTTGAATTAGCTAATTCGAGTTTGGTGTTACTCCTCGTAGAATGAGGTTTACCAAATTCGAATTAAGCGCCCCGCTATTTTGAATTTAATTCGAAATAGCGGTTTGACTATGTAGACACTGTTAAAGTTAATTCAGAGTAACAACTGTTATTTCGAATTAACTTTGATGTGTAGACATACCCTAAGAGAATTACACCAGACTTGTGATTTTGCTGGTGGACCTTGTGCCTGGAGGAAGAAGGAGCCCTTCACAGACTGAGGGCCTGTTGGTCTTCTATTCTATCCCTCCCTGTTGTGGGTGGGCAGTTTCAAAAAGAAGCTGAGCCCTAGGGATACGTTGGAGCGTGGGAAGCTCCTCTGGATAAGAATCCAAAGAATCCATTTACATTCAGTAAAGTGCTTTCAGGTTCTTGGATGAAAGTTGCTTAATATATGCAAAATATACTGTATTATTAGCAGTGTATCTGTGAGTCTGAGCGTGATTCATCTCCCAAAAGTGAGCATTATTAAAGTGGTATTTGAGAATATCAGTGCTCATGACTGTTATGCCTATGGAAATTTTTCAGAAACAATTTGTCTTGATACACTGTACTGACTCTAGAATACATCCATCTTTGGTGTTCTAGGTATAAATATAATGCAACATTCTGATGATTTTGAGTCAATTAAATGCATTGCAAAAGGCTTTTGATAAATGTACAGAGATGGGCTCTTATTATGCATGCACAGCGATGGGAGTATTCACATGTATTATTGGGGTTTTACACAGAGAAAGCAGATGCGAATGATGTGCTGGTTTTAGATCAGACCACCTCTGTTTTTTGTAACATTGTTAATCTTGTTATAAGCATTCAACATTATATTTTAGCAATCTAAATTTAGTACAAATCACATATTCTAATTGGCTGTTGAGCCAATTATGTCTTTGGCATGGCAGTAAAGATGTAAGATGCTTTCTCTTTCTGTCACTAATTACCATATATATTCCATTATTTACCATATATTCCACTTTGTAACAGCAAGTCATCCCAGACAGTGTAGTGTGTGTCACAGGTAAGAAAATCCAGTTGAGACATTTGAAGGGGGCTAGAGTTAATAAAGGGGCCTGGTTAACCCTTTGCTAAGCGTACGTCTACACTACAGCACTAATTTGAACTAACTTAGACCTAAAAACTAATTCGAATTAGCGTTTTGCTAATTCGAACTAGCATGTCCACATTAAGTGGACCCTGAACCAAAGTTAAGGCTGGCTGGAACCAGTGCCGGCAGGGCATCAGGTTAGGACTTAGATTGTGGAGCTGCTGCCTCAGGCTAGCCAAGGGCTGTGCTTAAAGGGACCCGACCCCCACCCCGGACAGATAGTTCTCAGGGTTCCCTGCTTGCTTGTCTACCTCGATGAGGGACAGCAAAGCAGTCCTGGCTTGGAGTGCCCTGAGTGCCCACACTCGGCACATCACAGCACTCGGCCATCAGCCCGGCTGCACTTGCCGCAGGCTGCCATCCGGGGGTGTCAGTCGGGGGGCTGTCAGGATCCAGGAGGCCCTGCAGGAGAGCTTCCACCCCAAGGAGCCCGCAGAGCCACCCCAGTCCTCCCCATCGGGGGCTCGTGCCCCATTCCTCCCTCACTGCCTTCCACTTACCCTTCCCTAGCCCCCCTTCCTGATGTAAAAAATAAAGGACACATGTTCAAAAATAGAAACTCTCTTTATTTAACAAAACTGGGGGGGGATTAACCTCTGGGGAGACTGCGAAAAGGAGGTGGGAGAGGGGAGGTGGAAACCTGGGAGGAGGGAGCTGGAAGGGGGAAGCCAGGGGAAGAAGGAGGAGGGGAAGTATAAAACTATGGTACGCCATATCTTCAGTAATGTGTACAGATGTGGTCTCCTCACCTCAAAAAAATATTTTGGCCTTGGAAAGGGTTCAGAAAAGGGCAACTACAATGATTAGGGGTTTGGAACTGGTCCCATATGAAGAAAGGCTAAAGAGACTGGGACTTTTCAGCTTAGAAAAGAGGAGACGGGGGGGGGGGGAATATGATAGAGGTCTATAAAAGCATGAGTGGTGTAGAGAGGGTGAATATTAGTTCCCATAATAGAAGGACTAGAGGACACCAAATGAAATGAATGGACAGCAGGTTTAAAACTAATAAGCGAAAGTTCTTCTTCACACAGCACATAGTCAACCTGTGGAACTCCTTGCCACAGGAGGCTGTGAAGGCTAGGACTATAACAGAGTTTAAAGAGAAGGTAGATAAATTCATGGAGGTTGGGTCCATGGAGTGCTATTAGCCAGGGGGGTGGGAATGGTGTCCCTGGCCTCTGTTTGTGGAAGGCTGGAGATGGATGGCACGAGACAAATCGCTTGGTCGTTATCTTCGGTCCATCCCCTCCGGGGTACCTGGTGCTGGCCGCTGTCGGCAGACAGGCTACTGGGCTAGATGGACCTTTGGTCTGACCCAGTACGGCCGTTCTTATGTTCTAAGCTCAGGGCTCAGGGTCGGGGGGTCTCACTGGACCAACTTGATTTTCATGCAAACCTGCTCCTGGGTTCGCATGTGGCCTTTGGTGGCCAGGCTGGCAGCTATCTTGCCCTAGACGGCCGCATTCCTGTAGCTAGTGCGGAGGTCATGGATGTTGGAGGCCTCCCTACAAACCTCGATGAGGTCCACGATCTCCGCACTAGACCAGGCGGGTGCCCGCCTCTTGCGGCCCCGGGGAGCCGCCAGCCTGGTGCCAGGTGCAGGGTCTGCTGGCTGGGTGCTGGCAGGCTTGCAACTGGCACGAGCACTGTAGCCAGACCGTGGCCCTTTAAGGGCTCCAGGGCCAGGAGGGGGGCAGAAAAGTTTCCCTGGTTTGGCCCAGAGTTGCCACCAGGGCAAACTGGGAAGGGCTAGCCTCCAGCTAGTTCGAATTAAGTGGCTACACAGCTCTTAATTCGAACTACTTAATTCGAACTAGGCGTTAGTCCTCGTAGAATGAGGTTTACCTAGTTCGAATTAAGCACTCCGCTAGTTCGAATTAAGTTCGAACTAGCGATTTGTATGTATAGACGCTATGAAAGTTAATTCGAACTAACAGCTGTTAGTTCGAATTAACTTTGTAGTGTAGACATACCCTAACTGTTGTAACATTCGGCATCAGTAATGCAGCATGCAATCTTTTTCTTTAAAAATCAATTTGGCCATTATAGCTGTTTAGAACTTAGCCTGACCATTTCTTTTTCTCAGCATGCTGTCATGAGTTGCTCAATTGGCTTCTGAAGCAAACCAGAGGGACAGTTTAAAGAAGCAGAAATGCGTAACCAGGGACTCGCTACAAGAAGCTGTGAACCAAGGCATAAAATGTATTGTGTGCTTGATAAATGAGAACACCTAAAAACCTAGTGAACATAATAAAATGGATGCCCTTATGTTGTTTTTTTCATCTTACATTTTCTTGCAGAACTTTTGCTCTCTGAGCCCTTGTCTACACTAGGAATGTTAAATATCGGTAAATTGAATAGTCGATTAACCTAATGAAATCCTATTGGTTACTTGACTATTTTATAGTCCCCAAGGGTGGGGCTGGTAGCCAGTGCACTCTGGCCCCACTCCCAAGGATCCCTCTGCCACTCTGCCCTGCTGCTTCTGTACCAGAGGCAGCAGTGCGGGGTGCCAGGCAAGAACTGGTCCGCGAGGGGAGCCAGTTTAAAAATCAGCTCTCTATGTGGACTGGCTGCCTGTTGCCCTGCTGAGCCGGGCTGCCTGGCTCCTAATACACTTTAAATACAGAGTCACAGCCAGGGTAGGTCCCTGACCCGGTGTGAGCTAGGACTGAGCCAGGCTGCTGGCCAGCCTGCTAAAAAATTTACTGGCAGGGGTGGGAGGGAAATGCATTAATCTATAGCATTAACCTGTAAGCTTTTGTGTATTGGTTAATTAGTTAATCAACTACACTATATTACATCCATAGTCTACACAAGGGAGTTATTTTGGAATAACTCCCCTTATTTCAAAATAAGGCAAGCATTAAGCATGTTAAGGACTAGTCAACTATCCGATAAGCAAATGCTTATTGGATAGTCGAGTTGACTAGTTGATTTCCCCCCCCCCCCTTCCTCCTTGCTGCCTCTATCAGTGGGGTTCTTGTACATTTCAAAGGAGGAACGCAGAAGTGCCTATTGACTAGTCTTGACTAGTAAATTATTACTAGTAACTCGATATTTAACATCCTTAGCAAGCATCCACACTACCAAGCCTGTTATTTCAAAAATAACTTCCACTTGTGAAAAGGAGGAACACTTATTTTGAAATTATTTCAAAATAGCATTAGTGTGGATGCTCAGCTGCTGTTATTTCAAAATAATTGGCCCCCAGAGGCCTGTCATGGCTGCCTTTGTGGCCACTCTGGCCACACCTCTGACAACTCCACTACTCCCATTCTCCTGAAGACTTTAAAGCTGCAGGCAGAAGGGAAAGGGCTTATGGCACCACAGCAGCCCTGTGCCACAAAGTACTATTCACTGCATCCATGGCAGACCCCAGTGCTCCCTCTGAGCCCCCCCACAGCTGCCAGAATGCCTGCAGCCATCTGTGAAGCCCCGGGGCAGGGGCAAAAGAGGGCACCAATCCTGGGTCCACTGAGGTCTGTGATGAGGAGACCAACATCCAGGATCTCTGCACCAAGAGGTACAATGCTGAAGTCTATGGCCGGATGGCCACCAGCCTGGCCCAGAAGGGGCACAGCTGCACCCTGGATCAGCTCTGGATGAAAATTAAAGAGCTTCGGCAGCCATACACCAAGACCAGGGAGCAAAGTTCCTGCTCTGAGGCAGCACTGCACACCTACTGCTGCTATGAGCAGCTGGATGCCATCAAGGGGGGCTGGTCACTTTCCTCCTTTTGTCTTCAGCTCTGGCCAGGACACTCCCAGTGTCAGCATCCACAAGGGCGGGGTTGTGGAGGATGAAGAGAAGGAGGAGGAGGAGACCAGCCTGGACACCATGCCTGCCAGCCAGGAAGTCATCATTAGCCTGGATCCGGTTCTCCCTTGTAGGATGTCTCCTAGGGTTCATATGAACCCAGCAAAAGCTGAACAGGTGAGTTCTATAACTTTCCCTATATGTACACAGGGGCAGGCAGCAAGGGGCTGCACTCTCTTTACTCGGCCATTGTGGCCTGGGGCTCGCACAACAGCTTGTGCACCCATGAACACCAATCCGGAGCACTCAGCTCCATGATGCTCTTACACAGGAACCCCTCACTCCTTCTCACAAGGTTTCTGGAGAGACCTACCTTATTCCAGTCTCCATGGTGGGACACCTTCCCATGAGAAACCACCACTAAGGAGACTGGGGTCATGGAACCACACAGTAGTGCCGCACATGACATAAGAACATAAGAATGGCCATACTGGGTCAGACCAAAGGTCCATCCAGCCCAGTGTCCTGTCTGCCGACAATGGTCAATGCCAGGTGTCCCAGATGGAGTGAACCGAACAGGTAATGATCAAGTGATCTCTCTCCTGCCATCCATCTCCACCCTCTAACAAACAGAAGCTAGGGACACCATTCCTTACCCATACTGGCTAATAGCCATTAATGAACTTAACCTCCATGAATTTATCTAGTTCTCTAGAATGGGCTCATGCCCACACTCTCAGGCAGCATCTGCTTCTGATCAAGCATGGAGATGCAGAGGAGACCAATCCCCTGCATGGACACCTTCCAGGAGGAAGAAGAGGAGAAGACCCCAGTGGCACTCTCTGGAAAGCAGTGTCTGCCTCTCATGCACACTTCTGCCAATAACCCCCCGCTCCTCCAGCAGGCAGGGGTAGAAGTTCTCTCTCTGTGAGACACCACCACTGGCCGACCCGGTGTGTGCCAGACACAGTAGGAAGCCGAGCTGCCCTGTCCCCATCTCCTACCTGCAGGCTCCTGGCCTGGCTGGCACATTCACATGCCTAATTGTCCCCAGGACATGGGGTAGTGAGGCTGCCCTGGGATGTTTGTGCCCCTGAAGGAAAGTGGCTGCTGTTTACACAACATACGGCCTTGTTCAGAGCACATCACCATCATCTGAACCAAGACCTTGGTGTCAGCTTAGAGATTAGGGCTAGACTTTCTGCACGGTGTCTCCTGGGATGACTGCCCTTGTAACCTTTCTTCAAACATGGCTCGTCCACCACCTCCCACGCCATCAGCATGACTCCATGAAATCTGGAGGTGGAGGCGAACCCATGAGGACCCAGTGCGGGAACACCTGGACTGCTTCCATTCCCTCATCCACAGCTTCGATGAGGAATGCCAGGAGCAGGTCACCAACCACGAGGAGCACCAGGTTTACTGGGAACTGAGGAAGGTCATGTGGGAGCACCTGTTATGCCAGCACAACACCAAACATCCGTCAGGAAGCGCATGGTCATGAGTATGGAGCAGTCCGCCAGTCACCTCCACCCACTCGTCCCCCAGCTCTCCACACCCAACCAATTCCCTGCCCAGCTACCCAAACTTCCCACCCCATCCCTTCCCCTGCCCCATGGCTTTTCCACGTAGCCCTCCCAAGGACCACCGGGGCCCATAAACACATGGCAGTGGGACTTCTGAGGCAGCCAAAGCCTCCCAATGGGCCATCCCCATCCCATCCCCATCCCCATCCCCGAGCCCCTCTGCCCTCTCTTCCCCCTTTCTCCCCTCCCCCATTCCAGGTTCCATGAAGCAGCTACAGGAAGTGACTTCTCTCCTGATGCCCTCCCCGGAGTGCTTCTGGGGGCTTTAAATACAATTCAGACTCCAGTCAGTTGTGGACACACTATTTCGATATCATTCTGTGCTATTTTGATGGTGCCTTGTGGTGTGGATGTGCTATTTTGAAATAGTTATTTCAGGAGCTATTATTTTGAGATAACTTATTTCAAAATAATTTCCCAGTGTAGACATGCCCTGAATTCATGCTAGTTACTGTGCAAAGAGACTTTGCCTTTCTGCATTTTACACATTGACATATATATTTTTTATTTTTCTTGGTGATAAATAACTGTATTGGGGGTCTTATGTGAATGTGGTTATTGTGATGTAAGCTTTGGGTTTGGTGGTAGGATTGGGAAGAAGAACTTAACAAAAAATGTATTCATGACTGTCTAAGGTATAAAGTTCCAACAGAGTTTGCTGTGTTACGAGAGAGAGGTTTGCCTCAATTTGGTCAGGCACATAATATTTTCAAGAAGAAAACAGTGTGTGAAATTCTGAGCTTCCATGGAGGACTCTGTCTTTCTAGTTTTTATAGAAGTTAGTCAATTACATAATAAAAATTAACTGCAAAGTTCCATAGTGCATTTATATTTACAAAATAAAAATGCTCAAAAATCTAATGCTAATCAGGAGTAAGAGTTTTCAGACACACTTGAAAGATATGTAACAGAACTGAGAACTAGATCAGCTCAACATGTGTTATGCTGTATGTGCAAAGAAATACAAACATAAAACAAATGCCAATTCCCTGAGAGCTGATAAATTCAATTTTAGGATTTTCTGCAAAGGAAATATTATCTTTCATTCAAGTAAGTGAGATCCAGAGCTGTAATTGTGATTCTATTGGTGCAAACCTAATAGAAGACGAACTCATTCCAGAAAAGGCTATGCAAGATAGACACATCCATTTACCTTGATACTAGTTTCCTGCAAAGCACATGGTGATCATTTGCAGGAAATGCCATTATGGGTTCCTTAGGTGCTGCAGACTTATGGGATGTTTTGTCTTTTCTTCCTTTGCTCCCTATTAATGATGATTTTGTGACACCTATAAGAGGGCTGTAGCAGAGTGTTGATCTGTAAGAACTGAGAAGTTCAGCATATCTGTTACCAGGAGTCATTGGAAGTTGTAGTCTTCAGACAGGGTATATGATGGAGAGAGGTCACTTGATTAAGTGTTGTGTGACTATTATAAAGGACGGCTTCTGCTCAGTCTCTGTAAATTGAGGATTAAGATTTGCCCCCGCTGGAAAGTACCTCCATGGGGACTGTGACAGACCCAGAACAGCTGGCTCCTGCACCCTAAGGGAGGGAAGACATGCTGGGGCTTGAGTGAACAGCTTTCTCTTTCCTGACTAAAAAAAGGCCAAGCCTAAGTGCATCATAATCAGGCAGGCACCTAGGGTCAATTAGAGCTTGCTAGAAGCTACAATCTAATTAGACATCAGCAGTCAATTAAGGCCTATGAAGCTGCTTTAAAAGGGCTCCCTCAGGCAAGGAACAGGGAAGGAAAAGCACGAAGGTCAGGCAGGAGGAAGTGCTGTGTGCAGGAGTGGTGTGGGTGTGGGTGTGGGTGTGGGTGTGGGTGTGGTGTGGGTGTGGGTGGAGGACTAACGAGCAGGTACCAAAGAAAGGTGCTGGGAGGGATAGTTTGGGGAAATGGCCCAGGAAGAAGCTCCCAGATTGAGAGTGGCAATAACCCTGCTTGTTGCTGCTGCCTTAGGGTCCCTGGGCTGGAACCCAGAGTAGTGGGCAGGCCCAGGTTCCCCCCAAGCCTCCCCAGGGCATCACAAAAATCTGCCCAGAGAAGGGAGATCAGGAGTCCAGAGGGGAGTTCACCCCAAATTTATGAACTAGCCTGTGATGACTATGGCTCAGTAGGCTGTGGCTCCTGCCCCTAGTAAAGAGAAAGAGGCCTGGTGGAGGGCCACAGCAAGCCTCTGAGGCTAACACTAACCACATGGGGAACAGCTGGAGCTTTGCCACAGGACCTAACAGGAGAACTTGGAGATACCCTTTCCATTGGGTAGCCTTTTCCTGGATACTTCCTCTTCCTCCTCACTTGCTGAAGCCAGAAAGGCCTCTGTTGGCTGCTGAGAGGAGTCAGTTGCGGTGTTTTGATCTGGCCTTAAAAGTTAATAAGGCAAAGAATCCAAGATTCAAATTCTCAGTACTTTTGTGCTTGGATGGCTAGTTGGGAATCTCTGACCAGCTGGCCACCCAAATACTGAGGGCCCCAGAATTAGTAGATACATTCAAAAATTTAGGCACAAGCTGCTGAGCAGTAGTGGCTTGTGACTTGGGTCATGGGAGTCCATAGCATAGACCAGTGGACTGGAGAACACCATAGAATCCTTCACAATCGAATTGATTCTATCCACTATGAAGGTCAAAGTGATAACCAGGAAGTCAGGGAGGCAACCCTAATCCCAGATATATATTGTATCATGGAACAAGGGTTAATGAGATGGATGAATTCTGTTTCTTTAGTTTCACAAATTGATCTTTCAACACTTTTCCTGCTAGAACTGTTGTTGTCAGGGTTCCTGCAATGTATCTAAAACCCTATTCATGAGCTTCATTTTTCATTTTAAAACACCTGTTAACCCACCCAACCCCCCAAACTACACTTTCAATGCATAATTGGCTGAAGATTGCACAAAATGGCAGGACATAATGTAGAAAATTAGAGCTAACGTTGTGTGAAACTCTTCAATCAGAGTTTAAGTAATAATAAGCATTGTTGGGGGTTCAAATCACTAGGTTGTGGTCAGTGAATGTTTCCTTATGCTGTATTATTATTACCTCACTCTTCTAGTATCTCTGATATTCTACAGTACTGCATACAAAGTTTGAAAACCATCTACAAAGCCTTGGGCCAGATATTGCTGTGAATAAGATACCACAAACAAAGACCTAGTTAAAGTCAAGGCCACAACTTGTGTTAGGTATGACATTATTAGATTCGGGATGAACTGCCAGGTGGCTCCTCCCACACAAACTACCTGGCAGAATAAGTCCATTGAAGTTTGCAAATAAACCACTATAAACTCAGAGTAGTCCTCGAAAAAGATGGTGCTGCTAGTATCCTCCTGCAAATCCATCCAACAATCAGACCAGAAATACCCCAAATCCCTCTCTTTTTTTTTTTTTTTTCTATTTCTTCATGCAAGGAAACTGTTGTGATAGTTTAGCTCCCATGTGCTGTGGTGTATTCTAAGACATCTCCTTTACATCTTCACATGATGAATAAAACTGTGTTTCAAGGTTTTCCGAGAGGAAGTAGCACATGCAGCATAACTTGTATGTCAAGAAACAGAAATGAACAGATTCTTCTGCTTTGCTCTAAATGCTATGTTAATTGTCTCTCCTCTTGCCAAATCCACATTGCTTCCCTCATTAGTTTTAAATACTGTGTTGTCTCAAGAACCATCCAAACAGCCATTTATTTTCTGGTGCTTGTGCTTTGTTCTTCTTAATCTTTTTCTTCCCCTATTAAACTCCCTTTTGTTGTGTAAAACTTCAATGTAATCTTTTTTCCAAGTATGTTTACTTTATGTGGAGCCACGCATGGCAATAGTAACTGTTAGTCTAAAATATGGGCAAAGACTGAAATGCAAAACTTAACGAAGTTGTGGGTCACCCCTTTTCTCACATTAATTAAAAAGCAAAATCGTATGGAAAGAGACTGAATCTAAAAAGCTTGAGGTCTTTTTTTCATTTTCTGGTTAATATAAATACCAACTATTTGCACTTCTTAACATCTTTCATCTTAATTAACAAACAAACAGTCCTCAGTATAGACAGCACAATCAGGTGCTGATTGTCCTCAGCAGATGGGGAAACAAATCCAGAGAGTCCTCAGGCAGAGTCCAGATTAGAACCTATGTTTCCTGACTCCTACTTTATACTCTCAGAAAGGAAGAGAGTGTAGTTTATCTTATATAAAGAAATGTAGGAGGATGTACCACCCTTGAAAGTACTAAGCATCTTTCATTAGTTGCTAGGTAACAGGGTTTTCCTCATGGTATATTCATCTAAGGTGCAATGGACCTTTAAAGTTGAGAGCTTAAATGGGATTTACATAGTGCATTGTATTTGTCTTGGCCCTTTGCTTAAGGGCGAACTTGCCTCTAGTCCAGTGGTCTTCAACCTTTTTAAGCACAAAATCACGTTTTGAATTTAAGTGCAATCCAGGATCTACCTCAACCCAAATACTCTTGCCCCACCTCCTTTGTGCCCCTTCTCTGAGCCTCTGCCCCTGCTCACTCTATCTTCCCTCCTTCCCTTCTCCCATGCTCCCTCCCTTTCACCAGGTAGAGGGTTGGGGCACAGGCTCTGGTCTTGGGCTATGGGATTTGGAGAGTGAGAGGGGCTCTGAGCTGAGCCCAGGGCAGGGGGTTGGGGTGCAGGAGGGGGCTCAGGGTACAGGCTCTGTAAGGGAGTTTGGGTCCAGGGGGCTCAGGGCTAGGGCAGGGGCTTGGGGTGCAGGACGGGATTCATGACTGGGGCAAGGGTTCAGAGCTGGCTCTAGCTGGACACTGCTTACCTCAGGGGGCTCCTGGGTGGTGGTGCAGTGGGGCTAAAGCAGGTTCACCCCTGCCCTGGCCCTGCACCACTCTCCAAAGCAGCCAGCAAACTCCTTCCATCCCAAGCCCTGTTGTGCCCCACCCCTCTGTACTGTGGAGACAGAATACAGGATGAGAGGGGGCACCCTGACATCATTTTATAATTTTGCTATTTTTATTTGTCAATAAATGAAGATGGAAGCTCCAGCTTGGCAGTGGCCAGCATAGGCCACTAGCTGCTTAGAAGTGGGTGATCACCCTGCAGCCTTCCCCCCTTCCCTCCCCTGCTAGGACAAGGATTTGGCAGTGAGATACCGCTGGGCGTGGCAAAAGGACGCATAGTAGCTGGGATGACAGCCGTGACCCAACATCCATTTGAACAACAAAAAAAGAAATAGCTGATACCAGTGTCTGAGTCTAGGCCTCAGGCCCTTTTCTGCCACTGCTCTGGACTATCATCCCCCCAAATGGGAGTGGGGTGGGTGCGTCTTCCTTTCTAGCTAAAAAAAGAACATTTCCTTCTAATCCTGAACAGTAAAGAGGTGCTTGGGATGTGCAGTTTAATAAGAAAAGAAACCAATTCTTGGCTTGCAGATGTGCTCCTTAAAAAGGCCAGTCCCTTCCCAACCCTCACCCACCTCCCGTTTCTATCCCCCCCTGCCCTTGGGCCAGTTTCTCCCTTTCCCCCCACAATAACAGGCTTGGAGACTTTCCTAATTTTATCACCTCATCTTTGTCTTTTTTATTATTTCATCCTCTGCCATTCCTACCACCCCCAACCCCCAGTGTTCACTCAATCTGCTATCACATTTCAAAACCACAGCTGCTTTTTCCATACTAGGATTTCACTAATGTATTAGTTACACCTGTCAGTTAAAAATGGTGAAAAAATACCTCATTGCCTAGGAAAAACAAGACCCAGGCATTTGCCCTGAAGTAGTTACACTATTCTACAGTATTTTATGTTATATAGGTTCTTATACCATGCTTTTTTCTGCAGTATCTGAGCATCTTCCAGTAATGCATTAAGCAACTGGAACAGCCATCTATCACATGATATTTGTTCTCTGACTTCTCTAACCAAAGCACATCCTCAGTGCAGAGAAGAGATGAATTACTCCCTTACTCCCAGGTGTGGGATGAAGCACAAAGTGGCAGGAAGTTATACCTGCATAAACTTTTTATGCAGAAAAAGTTTGTCAGTTTCCAGACTGTCAGCTGGGCACCTTTCACCTGTGTGGAACACATCCAAACAACAGCACAGATAGAATTTTGTATAAATATTTCCTTGAAAAGCTTTCTTCTTCAAATGGGGCTAGTATCAGACACCAGAATATCACAAATAAAATAAAATGCATTAAAGGCAGATGGCATTTTTAAAGGTTCAAAGAAAAATATGTACAAATATTTTAAAATGATGCCAAAACCTCAGCAATGTGTATATGATTAACCTATATATGCAGTCTCACAGTTTCATATTGCTGTAACTCTTATCCTGTCTTTCTAAATCCCATTTATTGCTCTCCTTTATTATGTTAAGTCTTAGATTGGCCTACTCATGGCTGGATAGAGATATAAGGCAATGGAACCTCATTGTTTCCAACCTTCCTTTCCACACCTTTGCCCCTTCATTCAGACTTCATTGCCAAGCCCTGTTACCCCCAGCTAGCTGCAGACCAGTTCCTCCTCTGGCCTCCTCCCCTCCCCCTGCTCCCGTGGCTGGCTCTATTTCCTGAGCACAACTCCTTCCCCCATCTTCACAGCCTCTGGGCATCACCCCTACCTCTCTCTTCCCAGAATTGTTCGGCTCCTTTTCCCTGCCCAGTCACATGGAGAGAAAGTTTTGCTCCTGGCCCCAGCCCAGCTGGACAAAGCTCTGCCCCTGTACTGTATGAGTGGTATAGGGAGGAAGGGACTCCGCTCCAGGCAGTGGTGGGCCAGGCTGCTGCAGTGTCAGTGATGGGCTTCACTGTTCTGGACTCCTGAGGGGCCAGGATGGAGCCAGGGCCCTTAGCTGGCCAGCTGAGGAGTGAGTGGGTAGAGAGAAGAGGGCAGAGGCAGGGAGCAGGGAAAAACCCACTGATGGGCTGGAGAGAAGGCGTCTGTGCTGTGGGCGGCCCAGTCCTACTGCAGCTAGCCAGGGGAAGTCCAAGACCACTGCAGCACTCCCATGGCTATGGTGCCCTGGGCATGGGCCCAGTTTGCCTCCCCTAAGGCTAAAAGCGATTGTTAAATTGAAACCGATGTCCTATGAGTTTCACCTCACCTATCCAGAATTCTATTTGCAGCAATAGTGGGAAATAAAAAGAAGGCTTGCCAGAAATGTTTGGACTGGTATATACCACAAATGTCAAACTCTTAACATCCATGCATTTCGTGAGACAAGCAAAAAGGAAAGTTGATGCCTTTCCCTATTCCTTCTTTAAACTAAACTCCCATAGGAAACAAACACTTATGGAAGTTGATCATATTTAGAACCTGGGCAAATACTGCAAAAAAGTATTCATGAACACTTGTTCAAATACAGTCTGTGAATAGGCTCTGTCTGTGCCTGCTTTTATTTATTTTCTGCAAACATGGATCCCCATGATTTTTCTTCCTTCACACAAATATTTTCAGTGAAAATGTGTGACTAAATGTTTTAGTCTAGACACATGCCAAAAGTGTGCAGATGCCCATCCTGAACTCTCATTTCACTGCTTGTGTTTTTAAGAGTACAAATAAGGCTGAAATACATTTTCATGGCTTCTGTTGGTATTACCATAGCCCCTGTGAGCCCGAGGCATAGACCAAGACCCCATACTGGCAGGTGCTCTACAGACATGGAACAGAGAGACAATCTCTGCCCCAAGGAGTTTACAATCTCAGTATAAGACAGGAGACAACAGAGGATATAAATGGCGGGGTGCCCTCTGTCTGGCACTGAGGGCTGCTTAGCCCCACTCCACTCCTCCTGCCCAAGGCCTTGCCACTTCTGGGTCTGTGGAGCAGGGCCCCTCCACCCACCCCCTTGCCCAGGTGCCGGGCCAGACTGTTGGCCCTGCTATTCACACATACAAACTGGGAAATGATTACCTAGGAAGGAGTACTGCAGAAAGGGATCTGGGGATCATGGTGGACCACAAGCTAAACATGAGTCAACAGAGTGACACTTGTAGAAAAAAAACCAAAAAACCCCCACCTTAATTCTGGGATGTATTAGCAGGAGTGTTAAGAACATAAGAACAGCCGTACTGGGTCAGACCAAACGTGCATCTAGCCCAGTAACCTGTCTGCTGAAAGTGGCCAATAACAGATGCACCAGAGGGAGGGAACACAACAGGTAATCCTCACATGATCCCTCTCCTGTCATCCATTTCCAGAAAAACAGAGGCTAGGGGACACCGTATTCCTACCCGTCCTGGCTAATTGCCATTGATAGACCTAACCTCCATGAATCTATCTAGCTCTTTTTTGAACCCTGTTAAAGTCCTAGTCTTCACAACATCCTCTGTCAAGGAGTTCCACAGGTTGACTGTGCGCTGAGTGAAGAAAAACTTCCTTTTGTTTGTTTTTAAACCTGCTGTCTATTAATTTCATTTGGTGACCCCTAGTTCTTATATTGTGGGAATAAGTAAATAACTTTTTCTTATTCACTTTTTCCACACCAGTCATGATTTTATAGACCATCATATCCCGCCTTAGTCTCCTCCCTTAGACCCTGTCAAAGAACTCTAGTAGATTATTAAGGCATGATTTTCCTTTACAGAAATCATGTTGACTTTTCCCCAACAAATTATGTTCATCTATGTGTCTGACAATTTTATTCTTTACTATAATTTTTTCTATTACTTTTTGAGTTTGTCTAGCTGTTCTTCAAACTCCTTTTTGGCTTTTCTTGTTATGTTTTTACAGTTGATTTGACAACGTTTATGCTCCTTTCTATTTTCCTCACTAGGATTTGACTTCCACTTTTAAAAAGATGTCTTTTTATCTCCAACTGCTCTTTTACTTGGTTGTTAAGCCATGGTGGCATTGTTTTGGTTCTCTTACTGTGTTTTTTAATTTGGGGTATACAGTTAAGTTAGGCCTCTATTATGGTGTCTTTGAAAAGTTTCCCTGCACCTTACAGAGATTTTATTTTTGTCACTGCCTTTTAATTTCTGTTTAACTAACCTCCTCATTTTTGTGTAGTTCTCCTTTCTAAAATTAAATGCCACAGTGTTGCACTGCTGAGGTGTTTTTCCCACCACAGGGATGTTAATTTTTATTACATTGTGATCACTATTTCCAAGCGGTGCAATTATATTTACCTCTTGGACCAGATCCTGAGCTCCACTTAGGACTAACTTAAGAATAGCCTCTCCCCTTGTGGGTTCCAGAACTAGTTGCTCTAAGAAGCAGTCATTTAAGGTATTCAGAAATGTTATCTCTACATCCTGTCCTAAGGTGATATGTACACAGTCAATATGGGGATAGTTGAAATCCCCCATTATTATTGAGTTTTTTATTTTGATAGCCTCGCTAATCTCCCTTAGTATTTCATAGTCACTATCACTGTCCTGATCAGGTGGTCGATAATATATCCCTAATGCTATTGTAAGTGGTGTTGTAGAGTGTTGTAAGCAAGACACAAGAAGTAATTCTTCTGCTCTACTCCACACTGATTAGGCCTCAAAGTGGAGTATTGTGTCCCGTTCTGGGTACCACATTTCAGAAAAGATGTGAACAAATTGCAGAAAATCCAGAGAAGAGCAACAAAAAATATTAAAGATCTAAAAAACATGCTGTATAAAGATTGAAAGAATGGGGTTTGTTTAATCTGGAAAAGAGAAGACTGAGAGGGAACACAATCACTGCTTTCAAGTATCTAAAAGGTTGATACAAGGAGGAGGGAGAAAAATTATTCTCCTCAGCCTCTGATGATAGGACAAAACACAATGGGCTTAAATTGCAGTAAGGAAGGTTTAGGTTGGACATTAGGAAAACTTTCTGAGTGTCAAGGAGGTTTATCACTGGAATAAATTGCCTAGGGAGGTTGTGGAATCTCCATAATTGGAGCTATTTAAGAGCAGGTTAGACAAACATCTATCAGGGATGATCTATATGATCTAGATTCTAGATGGTGCTTTGTCCTGCTGTGAGTGCAGTGGACTGGACTTGATGACCTTTCAAGTTTCCTTCTAGTTCTGTGATAATCCATAAAGACTTACCCAGCATTGTTCAGGTCCTTCAGGGTGGGGGAGGGGGAGATGCAGTGAGGTTTGGGCAGGAGTTATGGCAGGGGTTGGAGGGCTCAGGGCAGGTTGTGGGTGCTCAGGAGTTAGAGCGGGGGATTGGTAATAAGGGGGCTTAGGCCAGAAGGTAGGGGTGCATCAGTCAAGGCAGAGGCTGGGACGTGTGTGTGAATCAGAGCGGAGGTGGGGGTGTAGGATTCAGTGCAGGGGGTGGGGGATCAGGCAGGTGGGCTCAGGCCAGGGGGCTGGGAGGTCTAGGATGGTGCGGTAGCTGTTGCCCCCCCTCCAGGGTAGGGCTCCGTTATCCGGCCCCGGCAGCAGTTATGTATATGTATACATTTGTGTTGTGTATTATATAATATATATTATATAAACATTTTTATACAATTACAGCATATGATCTGAATGAAGTTTGGAATTAGAAGGCTGCTGGTGTTTGTTTAATATGCAGAGCGCATGTATATATAAAATGTTCAAAAACAACAAATGGTCTGCTAGCATTTTATAGACTAACAAAACATGTAGATGGTATCATGAGCTTTCATGGGCACAGCCCACTTCTTCAGATGACCAGAGTTTTTAGGGTCATCTGTTCAGTGAGTGTTTAGGGTTTTTTAAAATTTCACTGCACATCCATGCGTCACTGAGTATTTCTTTAGACTATATGAGAAATGACTATGATGATGGTATTTAATGCTGACGAAGACTCTACATACAGTACACCTGCACTAGTTTTGGATAACCTTGAATATACTTATACGGGTAGAGAGATTCATCTGGTTTCTCCCTGAATGACTGTCAGTGATATGATTAAACAGAGGTGAGCATGGTATAAAAGTTTGCCCAGTTGCAGCAGCAGAGGAATCTTCACAACTAAAACCATATGGGGTCAGATATCCCTCGGAGAAGGGCAGGGGGGTCCAGTACCTCTTTCTGGTGGGTTTGAACACCTTTTCCCTGGTTCGTTGGGCATCTCTGAATGTGAATCATGTTGGCATTTCATAGAGAGGTCACTTTTTCTCTAGTGTGTGCTTATTTATGTGCTTGCTTGTGCTATGACTACATATTGATAATACTACATCTACGTCCATTAAAACAAAGTAGGTAAGAGCCTCTAGTCCAGCCAGGCTACATTCAGCATGGAATACCATGAAGTAGAGTGTGAAGAAAGAGGGAAGGGCCTCTTTTGCAGCCTTTGGATGCTGTACTGGTTTGAACTCCAAATTCAAGTTACAGCAGCCTGACGTACATTCTAATTTACACTAGAGGTTCACACTCCCAAAGCCTTCCAGGAGCCATGGATCTCTGCATCAAAGGGATATGTCAGCTGTGCCTCTTGTATGGGAAGGTGGGGAGCATAGGAGGTGCTGGGCTGGGCATATCCTCAAGATGGTCTGAATCTAAGGATTGAGCCCAAGGAATCGAATGAGGTATAGGGTCTAAAGATGCTTTAGGCCCAGAGTCATAACATTTTGATGTGACATTTCTTTTTCTTCTTTTTTAAAAGTTTTTAACAGAAAAGAGAAACTCAGGGAACAAAAATCTGTATTCTAATACCATTCACAGAATGACAGTCTCAAAGTGAGAGAAACAAAACTCTATAGATAAATATAGGCTCTGAGGCAGGCACTAACTAAAATGACAGTCTCTTTCCTTCATCCAGTGAAGAAGTTCAGATGTCTCCTTTGGACTGAAATCCATTAGATGCTTTACACTGTTGACACCCTTTAATTTCAACGAGAGTCAGCATCTCACAGATTTGGGTCATTTGTTTGCAGTGGATGGCTACATGTCTCATTTGCATTCTCCCTCATCCTTTTGGAAATGTGTTTCCCTCTACGCCAAACAACCTCCCCATAACCAGAATGCCCTACAAGGTGTCTGTTCAGATAAAACCTTGCCTTAGATAAAGGACTAGTGAGTAACTGGGTTAGTCTGAAAATTATGCACTTGCATTTTATTCTGCATTTATTTCCTGCTCCTGTTTTGCAGGTCATCTTAATAAAGATATATACCGATAGAAGCTGGAGTTACATTAGAGATTAAAAATGTCTGAGAGATATATACCCTCATGCTTCAGGGCATAACCCTGCTACTAATTTCCTAGGTGTATGAATTATCTTCCCTTATATGCAACTTATTATGTGTGTAATTATCTGGTATGGTGTTTCTTCCACCTTCCTCTGAAATGTATGTTATTGGCTGCTCCGAGACTGGATGCCAGATGGACTATTGGTCTGTTCCTTGATGGCAATTCCTATAGCCCTCATGTTGGGGCTTTGATAATAAGACATCGACTGAAGGAAATTGTAAAGTTCGCTGTTCAAATAGAGCACTTCTAGTTCAGTGTTCTTGACAAATTTTACTGTTACATGGGGCAAACTGGAAAACTGAGACTGTCCCATTTTGTGAGGCTATGGAAACTGGATAATATAGCCATCAATGTACTGGATAGATTGAACTAATTTCCAACAGTGTAATGCAATGTAGTTATTTATTTTTTTTACTATTTGTATTGCTGTTGTACCTGCTGGTAACCACAAACATGAAAAATTCTGTTCCTGTTACTTATCTACCCCTATAAATAAAACAATCGAAAAAATGAACAATGGGACTTCAAATCTTATTTAAAAATTCATAGGTAGCCAGTGTCCACATTCTAAGCACACCCAGAATATTTTCAATAACCAGAAATTTTGTTGTGAACCTCAGCAGAGGTACCAACAACTATATTAGCAATGAAAACTGAACTATCCTTTTACTTGTAGGGCAATACAAGGAAGCTCCCATTGCTCATGCTGTTCTTGGCCTTTGACTAGAGAGCTGAAGTGTCCAGCGGTGTCAATTTTCCTGAGCACCAAATTTCCCAAAATAAAAAATAAGTTTTTAGTTAAAACTTTGACTCTTTTTTTCTTGGACACCATTTTCCTAGTCAGGCTGAGGACTCATTTGCGGTTAATTTCGATGTTAGAAATACAGGCAATGGACTCAAAAGTGGGCTATCAGATTGGCAGAGTCCCCTGTGACATTGTATTAAAAACTGAAGTAAGGAGTACAGAGTGGTAAATGTGCTTATAATGGAGGAATATAGTTTATTAGCCATTAACAGGATGTTCCAGATAGTCAGCATCTGTTCAATGTATAGTGAGACCTCGGGTAACAGCTGCTCATACAACTTCCATCAGGCACCCACATCTTCCACTATTCTTGCTGGGTGCCAATTTCATCTATGAGACGCAGTAGAACTTACAGATATGGAGGGATAGACTTGTTCTCTCAGCTAGGCCCTGGACTTGCATTATGACTTCAGGCAAGTCAGTTAACCTCTATTTTGGCCTCTACTTCATATGGGTGTTGCAAACTCATTAAAATTTATGGAAAGCTGAGATGCTATAGAGATAGACATTTTATGGTGCCTATGAATTAAAAATATTAAATAGCCCTAGTAGGTAGTTACTAAGTGGACGCAGAGGCAATGCATAAAATCTGATCGGGAATGTCTTCAAGGTTATAGACTATTTCTGGTTTTACAACCTACCACATTGTTACCATGGAAGTTTATTATATATCTAAAAAGCTCTCCCTCTGATCCCCACACTCTTGCTCTTTGGTGCTTCTGAATGATTCAACCAGTGCACATTTGCTCTCTGGCAACAGAGGCAGTCATCAGCCCAACAAAGAGAAGCACAGGTTAGCTAGGTGGCAGCATGTTAAGAGCTTTATCGACATCGCTCATAACCTCACTGATTTTGTTGGTAATAAAACAGGGCAGTTTCACATTGGCTTATGTGAAAAGGGTAAGATGTGGAAGGGAACGAAATATAAATGTTAAAAAGCAGGTAAAACAGCCAGTGAAAAATACTTGATTCTGGTTGTACTTAATGTCCATGCCATGTATACATAATTGAACTGTAAACTATTTTAAATTCTAAAATATTAACTATTCATTTAACAAATCCACTTGGTTTTCCTTTGTTTTGGGTCAGATTCTGATCTTGGTTACACTAGTATTATAGCAGTATAACTCCACTGAATAGCCTAAAAAGTTTTCCTTCTTTGTATTGCAGTGGTGTCCAGAGGCCCCCTCAGCCTTTGAGCCTCATTTTGGTAGGTGCTGTGCAGGAAGAGACCTCCCTTTTACTGAAGAGCTTACAGTATAAGCTTGATTTTGTGTAACCCACACACCTTCTGGGTGGTGTACTGTCCCATCTGGTGGCACTGAGACCATTTACACAGAGATAATGAGTCTGCTCTAAAGTCTTAGATAAAAACCAGTTGGCGTTTTGCTTTTGCGATAGAGGCTCCTGCATTAAGCCTTGATTCCTCCCACAGACAATCGGGGGCTACTGGCGATACGCTTGCAGTTACTTCTGCATGGATGGATCTCTGGAGCCACTAAGAACTACACTGAAACCACTGGGATCCTGTGTATGCAGGGCCTGAAGAGAGAGCAATGTCTTGGTAGAAGAGCAAGAGAGCCATTATGCCACTTGGTGACCATCTGCTATTCTTCGATTTGTAAGCCTACAAATGCTACCAAAATCACATGATAGGGACATCCTTCCAGTGCAGCCCTTCTGTGCAAGACAGAGGTGTGACTACTGAAGAAGTTAGAAGGAAAGAGACGGGGTTATGCATGACAACAACTGTGAGACTAAAATCCTGAGAGTCAGGTGAACAAGAAGTTAATTTTGTATTGTCGTCTTAGCATTTTTGTCATAAAAAAGTCACCTTCTCCTACTGTGCATATTCTACATAGCACATGGTGGATGTAACAAATCTACCCAAGCTCCCAGTTTTTGGCTGGTGTATTGAATGCGGCATCTGTTACATTCTGTAGGGCAGAGAAAGTGAGATGGCAGGTCATGCATGTAAGAGAGCAGTGATTCAGCATGGGAAAGAATATGCTGCATAAATCATGCTTCTTCAGCCTCTGCCAAGAAGGACCATTTCTTTCCACTATATTGAAATCCATCGTGTAGTCAAAACATGCGGCGTCTTTTATCAAAGTATGTAAAACTGCTTGTATGTGTATAGTACCTGTCATCCGAGAAGCTGAAAGCATTTTCTAGTTATTTTAAACTCTGTACTCTGTGGTGGGTGCGTAGTACAACACAAACGGGACACACGCAGGTTAAATTACTTGCTGAAGGCCACAAGGTCATTAGGCTGATCAGGAATCCTGGCCTCCAGTCCAGTGTGCTCTGGTTACTTGGTCAAAATGTAAATGATGGGGTATTTTCATCAATGTGTACGTCTGTGCCGTTGAGGTGTGTGGATAGAGAACTCACCATGCATGTTGCTCTTATGCTACGGCTACACTGCTGTGCTTTTCCGGAAGAGGATATGCAAATGGTGCAGTCATTTGCATATCTTCTTCCGATTCTTTTTGTGGAAGAGGTTTTTGCACAAAAAAGCCCCGTGTAGACAGCATCTTTTTGCGCAAAAAACCCCCTTTTGTGCAAGATCCCTTCTTCCTCAAAAATTGAGGTGTACAGGGTCACCTCACCTGTCAGTGATCAATCAAAAATAATATAAAATTGTTCCCTTCTATTATGTTTTACATTTGTTTATGAAAGGCGGTAATGCTTCTGTGCTACCTGTCAGCTTGGTCATCTCCAGTGACTGAACCTATGATCTGCAGATCTAAAATATGAGTTTCTATGTTGATCAGGTCCTTGGGATAGATAACATGTAACACACACTGAACAGCGGGTTACACTTCCATTTTGTTTCTGATGATCACTATCCCTATTGTAGCAGATAGTTCGCTCCCAGCCCACACGCCTGCCCCTTCAGAACTCCAGTTGCATCCAGCAACCATTAACTATACCAGTTTCTTTTGTTACTGATGAAAAACACATCAAAATGTAATATTTTGATTAATTTTTTGTAAGTCTCCACTGTAATTATCCTGTTGTACCATGTGTTTTTTATATGTCATTGCCATGGCATCTAGAATCATGACTCACTGTAAAAAAAGGGTCAGTGAATTAATTTGTCCCACATATGCCATGTAGACAGCCACACATCCATGTCTGGCCAAAATAATTTGTCTGGAACCATGCGCCAATTAATAAATGGGAGTTGTCACAGACTGTGAATTGTACAGTTGGGGACCCTCCCACCTCCAAGTGTGCGCAAGCAGTGACTTGTCAGGAAAAAATACCTCTGTTGCTGCCGGCCATAATGATAAAGCAGAGTGTGAGAGTTAGCCCCTAAGAGAGCCACTCCGAAAGTATGTAGAATTTACTAGATTAGGACCAACTCTGTCAGTTGTCCCCAAAAGCCAGTGGGAAGCGAATGCAATTCAAAGATGGATACGGAGCACAGATGAAATGTGCAGATGCCAGACCCTAGGCTAAGCAGGCAGACTTCCTTGCCAGCATCACCTTCGCCCACCCCAGTCTGAGCTGCAGCTGAGTTAATTAATGTCTGGGTCTTGGACCAGCAAGGGCCATTCTGATCAAAGTGCAGCCTGATGAAAAACAGACTCACAGTTGAGTATTACCAGTAGACTGATGGAACTGTAATGCACAGTGCCCCTCAGTCCCCCCCGCAGCCTTGCCACAGTGACTGATCGGACCCCTATATCACCACTGCAGGAGAGCAGCTAGTCCGTGTTAGCCACCTTCTGATGCTTCCCCGGCTCGTCCCTGAGCCTTGGAGCAAGGAACAAACAAGAAAACCTAAAGTACAGTCCCATTTGGCCAATATGATCCTGCTGGCATGTCAGCAATACTTTGCTCAGCCATATCAAAGGCTAATACATTTCCTGAGTGCTTGTCCTCTGTCCATTGTGACTAGATCATCAGCTAAAGAAAGCATTGGCGTCTCTGTACCGTAGCCAGGCTTCACAGAGAATAATGAGAACAAAAATATTTGCAAAAATTATCCACTCTTCTGACTCTCCTGCTATCACTGAGAGAAGAAGAATTGGTATCAAATAAATTCCCCCTGAGCTCCCAGACTGCTTGAGAATTAATAGTCTATGGTGGAGGAGTGATGGGCTAGGCTTGAACATTCCTCAGTTCTGCATGCACAGTTCTCCTTACTGCTGTGCCTGTTCCTCCAAAGCACACATCATACACTCCTGCCCGTCTCAGCCACAGTGTGCAGAGAGAGGAGTGGAGTATTAGATTATATATAAATAGTAATAGAGAGTTGTAGTGGGCTGCTTTGTGTTTTTAAGAACTAAAAGTCTAAATCTTCACTTAAGAAATGCAACATTAGCAGAAAATCTAGTTCAAGAACTTATTAATAGGTAGTTTATATATATAATTATCTCCATATATATATATTGATTATAAGAGAGAAATCAGAAAGTTCTTCAAGCAATAATTTTTGTAATGTAGGACCAGATGGCTGAATATTTTATCCTTATCATTTGCAGAAAGGTTACTAAACATTTTTGCAGCTGGAACAATTTAATCCTCACATAAGTTGTCACTGGAGTGAAAAAGCTACTGGGCACTCGATTGGGAGGATTCTAGAGAGAAATCTTGCTTACAAAATCATTTTGTACCAAATGAACTGGGCAATTCTGTTCAAGCTTCAGAATAGAATTGAAACCTGATAGCTTTTGAGTTTTGCTTCTATTGATTTATTGAGTTTTCTAACTACCTTCCCCTCTCCCCAAGTGCAAAGCTCCCTGTCCAGTCATTGGGAGGGAACATGTTAGCTAATAATTTTCTTACTAAAATTCTCAGTCGGAACACTCTCTGAGAAGAATACTTGTTAACTGTGCATGTATTTGCGTGTTGTACACCTGTTTTATGGGCATTAAGAATTGAGCTTTATGGCAATAGAAGATATTCTGTTATTGGTACACTAGTCTTTAGTAGGGACCTAGTGTCATCTATGCATATAATGTAAATATAACACATTTATTTTGATCAAGTATGCAAATGAAGGGATGATGATAAGTCAGCAGGACTCAATTTAAGTTATCCACACTTCAGATCATCTTCTGAAAATTCACAACAAACAGGGATTCAAGCCCTTGTTTACACTAGGGAGTTATTTTGAAATAACCCCCCTTATTTTGAAATAATAAGTGATTACTTTGAAATCTGTACTCCTGCTTTCCTGGGGGAATAAGCTTATTTTGAAATAGTTATTTCAGGAGTTATTATTTTGAATTTAGTTATTTTGAAATAATTTCCTAGTGTAGACATGCCCCAAGGAACCAAGGGATCAGAGAAAGACAAAACCTCTACTGGTCTTTCAATAAGGCAAAAATGGAGATTCAGGATATCACCAATTAGTTCATTATAAATAACTAGCCAATTAGCCCGCATAAAACTGGATTTTCAGGTCTCTCCTCCACGTCTTATTCCCTTTCTATCTCAGTCTCTCCTGAGCCTCTGGTCTCTTGCTCCGTTTCTCTCTCTCTCTCCTCCTCCTACTGCCTCCCCCCCCCCTCTCTCTCAGCTCTCCTCCGTCTCCTGCCTCTCTCTCTGTCTCTCTTTCTCTTCTCCTCCTCCTGCCTCTCACTCTCTCTTTCTCTTCTCCTCCTCCTCCTGCATGGGGAGCGTGGAGCCCAAACGGCTGTTTGCACTGCTTGCTCCTGCGTGGCAGCCCAGCTGAGCGGCTGCCTATGAGCTCCAGCTGCCCCCCTGCACTGTTTCCCTTCACCCCCGCACTGATCCTGCAGTCTCCCAGTTGTCCTCTCCCTTCCCCTCCCCCTCATTTCCCCGCCCTCCCCCTGGCCAGGTTCTGTTCACGGCCAGGGGGCAGGGTCTGGAGCCCCTGTCACGCCGCACTTCACCACCCCACCCCCCTTCGCCTCCCGCCGTGGCGCTCGGCTGACTTCTGCGCCACTCAGCTGGGCCGCCGCAGGGGAGCCCAAACGGCTGCTTGCTCCACTTGCTCCCCTGCAGTGGAAAAAATGGAGCAAGCGGCCGTTTGGGCTTCCCCGCGGTGGCCCGGCTAAGTGGCGCAGAAGTCAGCCGAGTGCCACGGCGGGAGGTGAGGGGGGGCGGGGCAGTGACGTACACGGCCAGGCCCTGTCCCCTGGCCATGTACATCACCGCCCCACCCCTCTTCTCCTCCCGCCGCGGTGCTCGGCTGACTTCTGCGCTGCTCAGCTGGGCCATCGCGGGGGAGCAAGCCAGAGGGAACAGCCAGCATTTCAGCGTTACAGAGTCACAGACATTGGGCTACTATATATATGATAATTCATGTTTGGAACAATCATCAAAGTCAAGCGATTGGGTCAGGAAAGAAGTTACTTGCCAGCGTTCCAGATTTTGTTTCTAGACCTATCTTAGCTTAAGAAAATATTTTCCCACATAGTAAAAACAAAGTATAAAATAAACAAAGGGAAATATATTTCCCTTGTAGAAATATATTTGTAACAATGTTGTGTACCACTCTTACTGATATTTAGAGCTAATCATGCACCATTATCAAACCACTTACAGCACCTAAGAAGAAAGTAACTACTAATGAATACCATACCTTGTGTTTTTTCACTACCTTATAAGTTAAAAATAAATCAAAAACATTCCTATATTTGCTATTATATTTGATCAGCCATTACTAGAGAAACACTGCAGAGTGGTAGAAAAGGAATTATGGGAGTGAATCCCTGTTGGCTACATTAAAGGAAAAATCTACATTTATTGCGTAGCAGGAGTCCAAGTATCTTAAATCAAATTTTGGCACTGTTTAAACTGCGGGAGGTCAATAGGAGCACATTCTCCTTTCTACTTCCCTTACTCCCAGGATTACCAGTTTCAATGGGAGTGCCCTCTAGTTCGTGCTAATTTGAACCCCGGAAGATCGACTGCGGCAGCTTCAATCTTCTCTGTAGGGTAGACATGGCCTTTTAGAAACACAGTGGGGAGGAAAGGTAGTCTTGGGAATAAGTACTTGAAGCCCTGGATTGAGACTCAGGAGTTCTTGGTATCTCAGTTCCCCTTTGGTAAGCTGGGAAGAACAGTACTTCCTTAAGTTAACTCCCGTCTATGTGCATGGATAAATTCATTAACATTTGTGAGGCAGTTAGATACTAAAGTGAAAGGGGCATATAATTACCTAGGTAGAGTGGCAAGCCACACCTACTGCTGACAGTGCTGACATTTCTTCATGAGAGCTGCTACTTCAAAGCAAGAAGTTCAATCTAATGAAAATGCGGATGGGGTCTGAGGTACAGAAAATGTAAATACAGCAAGGAGGTTTAAGAGGCAGTTGACTTTGAAAGTAATTGGGTAGTGTGCTCTATTCCATCTTTTCTTAGAGCCAGCATGAATTTTGCAGGACATACGTAAGACTTTGTTGAAGTGTTTGAAGGTATCTTCTGTTTTTCTGTGCATTCAGGTGCAGGGCTGCTCTTATTATCTCTCAAAGTCAGGAAGGTGTGCCATAACAACTATTTCCATGATTGTTTGTACTATTGATATAGATATTTAGTAATTAGAACAGCCTTTATAGTGCTTGTAGGTTTCTTTTAAAATGGTGTATTAGATGAAGGAGGCATCCGGATACAAGAGTTGGGTGCCAAGAGTTGTCTGAAATTCTCTTGGGGTATGTCTACACTAGCCCCCTGGATCGATCTAGGGAGGCTAATGAGGGTGACTGGAATTGCAAATCAAGCCCGGAATTTAAATATCCCATGCTTGATTTGCATGTTCCCGGCCGGTCGCCATTTTAGAAATTGTCTAGCCCGAAGTAACTGCCCGCATCTACACGCGGCAGTGAAACGGGCTTCCGATTTAAAGCCCCTAATTTGAATTAGATGGTAAACCTCATTGCAGGAGGAATACCACCTAATTCGATTTAGGGCTTTAAATCGGAAGCCCGTTTCACTGCCGCGTGTAGACGCGGGCAGTTACTTCGGGCTAGACAATTTCTAAAATGGCAACCGGCCGGGAACATGCAAATCAAGCACGGGATATTTAAATCCACGGCTTGATTTGCAATTCCAGTCACCCTCATTAGCCTCCCTAGATTGATCTAGGGGGCTAGTGTAGACATACCCTTGCTTTTAAGGCTCCCCAGTATAACCTGTAAATAACAGCTGAAGGTAGATCCATTTCATTTTCCAGAATTGACCCAACCCCCTATGGAGATTATGTGATCTATGTGTCCCCTTTCTCTTTCTTTTTGTTTTGTAGCAACATCATGGATTTTGTTCAGATTTATGGAGGCTGTCCAGATGAAATAACTCACATTGCAAGCAAAACAAACAAACAAAAAGCTACTCAGTTCCATCTATTACCGTTCTACCAGGGAGTTTAATAACTTCCATAATTTTCTCTATGGATTCACATAAAGAGCATGCTGTTTTTTAAAAAAAGAAAAATACATTCTCCTCCATCTAGGCCTCACAAATCTAATAGCAAAACCTTCAATTAAATGGAGAAATTTTCCTTTATTTTGCATAAGTTCCTTTCTAACCTTTCTGGTAACTATTAACTATAATTACAGTACTATATAATTACAGTATTTGTATTCTAAGTATTCTAACTTCAAAGGTATGTAGCAGTTATTCTAATGTGGCAATTGATATGCCTTTTCTGGAGCACTCGGCAGTCCTGAGATAGAGTTTTATGTGGTGGCCACCCTAAAGGATGTGCTTTACTGAAATGTAGTGGAAATTATTATTCCTTTAAACAAATTTCATCCTAAATCTAATTTTCCCTTCAATCTTTCAGTTTTGTTACCTCATTGTTACCTCTTAGAAGGTTTACAGTAAAAACACATTTACTTAGTACAGGACAATTATTTTCATGAAGAAAACGAACTGATGCAGATTCAGTGCTCTGGCAGACTATATCTAGACTTTTGCATGGGGGCAAAAGGTAAAAAATAACCCAAAGAGGTGCTCCGTGGAAGTGATGAATCCTTTTGCTATATTAGTTGTATATTGCTAATCTCCCCAAGATAGCTGAGTAACTCAAACTTCCTGATACTTGGGGATCGGGTTGGGGGAAATGTAGGTAACCTCAGTGAATTATTTGAAATGTGTCCCTGCAAATGTTTGTGGAGGGACCAAAAGGGAGAAGGAAGTACCATTTTTTTTTAAATGGCATCCTTCACTAGAAATATTTTTGCATGAAAATTAAAAGACAGTTTTGTGGATATAAAATTTTTGCAACTGGTGTAATTTCTGTTAGAATGGTCTAGTGTTATTATTAGTGTGCAGGAAAGCTTAGAAAGTTGGTTCAATAAAATATATTACCTCACCCACCTTTTGTGTGCAATAGCCTGGGACTGACCTGGCTACAGCAACGCTCCAATCAAACTTTGAATAAACATGCAAAAGTTCAGCTGCTTGTCTTAACTGACTAAACTTCTTGGGTCTGAAAAACTGAACTGCCAATTTCTCAAGAATATGCTTTTGTGAACAACTTGCAGTTTTTTCTTGCTTGCAGCCAGGTCAGCAATGCCATAAGGACTTTCTCCTTGTATTTTGGCAGGTTTGTAATTTCAGCCTGAACAAAGTGTAAAAGGAAAATCCACAACAAAATTTAACAACACTTTTCAAGCTTCAGATATGGCTTGACTTCATTTTTCGATAGAAGTTTTGATTGCTGTTTTAAGCCAAACTGCTTTACCCTTTCATAATTAGTATTTTATCTCCATGGATGAATCTTGTAACCTTTATCAAGTGTAACAGAAGCCAAGGGAGCATCTGGACGCCTGTTATCTACCCAGAAATGTCAGGTTCACCTGCCACTTAAAATAACATTTTCCAATTAGGCTTCATCCCTTTATGAAAGGAATCACATGATTCCCTTCATCAACCTACCCATATGGAGATTCTTTTGATTTCGGGGAGTGGTGGGCATAAGCCTGCCCATAGTTAAAGGACCCTCCCCCAGCCCTTTGGGAAGATCCACTGGGCCTGAGAACTCAACTCATTACTTGGGACAACAAAAAGAAAAATTAGGGCAGATGTGATTGGTTAAAGGATCCCAAAAAAGGACACAGAGCAGAGAACCCTGGACAGCATCCAATGCTCCAAAAAGGCATAGAGAGAGCCAGTGGATGCTCTCCAGAGGAATGCCATGTGGATACATGAATGGATAAAAGAACAGAAGCAGGCTCCACAGCCACAGGTCCCCCCTCCCCCTCAGCCAACCTCGTTTCCATGGTGTTATGAATGGACATTGTGGCCATACTTAGGAGGAGGTTGCGTGACTTTGTGGGGCCACTGATACGCTGTGCCTAAATAAACAAGTGAGGGGAGAAGTTCAGCCAGAACTTCAGTAAGACGTTCTGGAGGAATAGGAAGAGGGGCATCAACCTGGCGTACTGATGGCATATTTGTGCCAGGATCTCCCTCATGTACTCTCATGGAGATGGGAGGTAGAAAATAAACGAAAGAGGTGCTCTGTGGAAGTGATGAATCTTTTTGCTGTATCAGTTGTATATTGCTAATCTCCCCAAGATAGCTGAGTAACTCAAACTTCCTGACACTTGGGGATCGGGTTGGGGGAAATGCAGGTAACCTCAGTGAATTATTTGAAATATGTCCCTGCAAATGTTTGTGGTGGGACCAAAAATTATTAGTAGCATCCATTGCAGGATAGGTCCCTTTGAGTTGACCATGCCCAGCACCCCTAGTGGATTCAGCTGAGCCAATTAAAAGAGGCAGGGTTACACCTCTGTCTATAGAGATCTGTCACAGGGAAAACACGGGCTGATTGGGGCAGGCTGTGACTAGGGAGTGGTGCTAACGCCTGTGGTGAGGACAGAAGGTTGCCCTGAATCTGCTTACTGCATGATGCTTGCTGGTAACTGCTTACTCAGAGGCCTACCTAGGCTGGAGCAGCCTCTTGCCCATGTGGTGGGTGCTCCAGCCCAGTCGGGCCTGCCGCCTGCAGTGTGATGCAGTGGTCCCAGCCTGGCTGGAGCAGCCCTGCACCTGTGGTGCAGTGGGCCTGGCCTGGCCCGAGTAGGCACCACTCAGGATGGGCTTGGCCCAGCCTGGCCAGAGCAGCCTGCAGTGCACCGGGACCAGCCAGGCTGGAATGGGCCCTGACACGCGGGACCCTGGTTAACCTGTTAAACATAATGTTTAATCAGTTAACCAATTAAATGAGATTTTACATCCCTAGTTTAAAGGGGCAGAAAGTGGCCATGGGTTCCCATGCCAGGGAGTTCTTATTTGGCAAAACTCTACTGTGTGCTGTTCCCAAACCCCACAGGGCTGGCTGGGCTTGGCTCCCTGGTCTAATTGTTGTGAGCTCCACAGTTACAGCAGCACTCTGATCTGGCCTGGCTGCCCTCTATGGGTGTCAGCAAGATTGAAACGTTCATCTGATGAACACCTGGCCCCATATGCAGGGAACATGGCTGGACCACTCAGCACAATGTCTCTGTGGTGACTGGGTGGTGTTGGTAAAGGCAATCGCATAGTATTCATGTCAGTTAAAGATACAGGCTACAGCCCACTATACTTAGAATTTCCATGGCTTAAGTGTCTTTCTGCTTCATACTGTTATGACAGTATTAACTTATGTCTCAGGATATGGTTATAAGCCACTGTAGTATTGTAATATGTCACCTCTTTTTTTATGAATTGAAATCCTACCTTCGCTGCATGAGCTCTGGCCAGGTATGCCTAAGGCATGCTCTCTACCCATCATCCTCAAGAGCAAATATTGCAGTGATTAGGCATGTGGCATTGGATATGGATGCTTAAAAAAGGCACTGTTAACTGCTCACACCCATCCTGCCCCACTAGTGTGGATAGACACAATGGCTCACATGTCCGTCTGCCTGAATACAGGGTGGTCTTTTGGGAGAACGGAATGTCGTCCTTGTCAAGGAACAGAAGGATTTTCTTGATGTATCTGATGCGTGTAGCAGTGTAAGAGGAGCAAACCTGTGTGTTACACACAGGATATATGAGAATAGTTTATAATTTAAAGAGACCCTTTCTAGCAGAGCCCTCTATAGTGTTTGACTAAGAGAGGGTATTTTGCCCCTGCTTGATTTTTTTTTCTTCTCCTTAAGTCCTGCAGTTCATTAGTTTAAAAACTACTTTGAAGTAAGGCAAATTGTCATGGATCATAGGTATTGCTAGGTGAGGACAAGCATCATTTGGAGCTTCAGCGAGAAAACAAACTCTGACCATGACAAAGGCAGAACTGGAAACTAACCTGATGCGTGACGGTAACTAAACAATCTATGGCCCTTAGCCACCACTGCACATGAAGGATGCTTGACACTTGCTTAGATATTTGGACTGGTCTCTAATTGTCTTGCAGGAGATCAATCAATGCAGACAGCTTTACATTGTTTCCTCTTATTTCCTCTTATTGTTATGGAGACAAATCAGTTTCTCTATCAGCCTCTTCTCACGCTCCAGACAGCCACATATTTGACAGGATGAAATATTTCTCTGTTTAATTGTTTATTTTTAAATTTGTATTCATTGGGAGAGTGGTAGATTAGAGGCTGTGAAATTATTAGGCAAAGAAGGCTACTAAAATGTGGCTGGTATAAGCAGAGTCTGACAGCCTGAGATAAGCCAGGGGAAAACACTTAGAGGCAGACCATGTTTGCTTAGATGTGCCTACGCTGGCTAGGGGTACAGCGCATGGAGTTGCTTTGCCAAAGAGATCCATTTGGCTGGTTTTGAGTTACAAATCACTCTAGTATTTGAATGCAGGGCTCATGAAATGTTACCCTTATCGTATGAGTAAAGAGCAGCAGAATTGTGCTTAGCCTGCCTTGACTGAGAGCGTCATCCTATGGCACCTTAGAGACTAACAAATATATAGGAGCATGAGCCTTCATGGGTAAAACCCACTTCATCAGATGAGACATTGAGAGTGACCCTAAACTCAACCTCACTTGCATAGCAGGGGGTAGAAATGCCAAATCCCAGGGGAGATTGGGTGGGGACAGGTGTTCTTACTGATGTTATGGACTCTCCTGAAGAGCCCTAGACATTGTTTGACCTTCCCCCTCTGCAATGGGTAATGATGGAGCTAATTAAACTCAGCTGAGAGGTTTTGGTGCTTCTTACAGCTAATCTCATTGCTGAACTAGTCTAGGAGCAAAGACATGCCCCTACTTTGGGGACAGTGAACACAGAGATGGCCCTGCCTGTGAAGTACCCCGCTACCTGCTAAGAAATCACTAAGAAATGGGGTTAAGCAGTGGAACTGCCAAACAGGACCTTTTTGGAAGCATCTAGCGGTGCTGGCTAAGGAAAGTAGCCAAGGCTAGCAGACAGCAGCAAGTGGCAGCAGAGGCATTGCTTGATGCTCCTATTCCCATCTTGGGGCAGGAAGTGAACCCCAGGAATACACCTCTGAACTCTGAGTCCTCACAAACCAAGGACAGCCATCTGTGAGTGGTGTGTGGTGGATATTTTAAAGGGGCATTGATTTGTTGGGAAGCTGGACAAAGGAGATTGGATTTGCTTATGGTTATATGCTCTTGAATGTGGTTCAAATATGGTTTGAATCTTGTGTTTCCACAGGTTAGGACTTGGTTCCCTTTCCTGTTTATTTAAAGTTCTTTGGTTATACACAGACTCGGTTTTCGCGAGTTTGGGAAATATTCTCTTGGGCTATGTCTACACAGCAGCGTTATTTCAGAATAACTAACATTATTCCATAGTGTGCATCTACCCAGCAAGCCATTATTTTGAAATAATGTCGAGCTGGAGGACTTCTTACTCCAACTCCTGTAACCCTCGTTTTATGAAGAGTAAGGGGAATGGAAGGTAGAGTGCTCTTCCTTCAACTTCCTGTTGTGTAGACAGCGCTAAAAGCCAAATTAAGCCACTTCAACTTCAGCAATGCAATTGACGTAGCTGAAGTTACATATCTTAATTTGACTTTTGCTCTGCAGTGTAGATGTGCCCATAGAGGGGCCCTGGGGAGATAGTACATTTCTGAGGTTACTGGGTGGGGGCTCAAACCGGTTCTGTTGTATATTCTTCAGAGGAATGCCTAGATCAGAGGGTCTCAAACTTCCAGCCCATGGGCCGGTCCCGGCCAGAGTGATTGTGCAATCTGGCCTGGGACTCCCAGCAGGCTGGAGGGGGTGTCTGTTAACAGCCCCCAAGCTGCACCCCGTCTTGCCATTGCCACGCCCTCTCCCCTCATGGCACCCCATCCCCCAAGGATGCAGCTTTGGGAATCATGGGGGTGGCAGCAGTTGTTGCATTCCCCTCCCCCCACTCCCACAGCAGCAGGAGCGTTGTGGGAAATGGAGTGCACTGGGCACTCCACTACCCTGTAGTTCCTGCCACCCTTGGGTTTGCGGGGGGTGGGATGGGACTGCTGCTGCTGTGTGGCACCAGGCCACACCCTCCCTGATCCCTGAAAGCATGTCCTCGAGGATGGGGTGCCATGGGGAGTGAGGAGGGGCGATGGCAGAAAGAGGTGGACAGGCCCCCTTGCTCATTGGAAGTCCCAGGCTGGATTGCGCAATCGCTCTAGCTGGGACTGACTTGCAGGCCAGGTGTGTGAGACCCTGGCCTAGGTATTGAAAATGGCCCTGGTTGCTGCCAGCTCCACTTGGCAGAAGGGTTATTTATGATGCTTGGTGTAGCTATGTGCAGGCGTTCCAGTTGCAAAGGCAGTCTGTAAGGTGATGTCATCATTGTAAATGAATTGAGGATGGATCTATTGAGATGAGGCTATTCAAAATGGCCTAGTTTCAAAACTGCCTCAACAATGAATATGGAGAGTTATTTGAGGCTGCATATGATCTCATTCTTCCTACAGCTCCACATGGACTCTGTGTTACAATAAAAATGATAGGTGTGAAAAAATGTAGGAAGTGGAAAGCAGTTGCCTCTGCATTTTCTGCCAGCTGAAATCAAATGGTTTGACACATTTGTGAGGGAAGACAGACTCATATGCAGTATCTATCTTATCAGGCATGCCAATACAGCACCTTCGGAAAGGAAAAATATCAGAGTATTGGGTGACTGGGGATCACATGGCAGAGTCGATGTGTGTCTGTTAGTTACTCTGTGGAGTCTGTGACTGCTCTGTGAGGCAGGGGTGATTGACAAATGCTTGTGGGGAACCATAACAAAGTTGCTGAACAATTTCATCCCAAAGATGATGGAAAATTTTCTTGGACCAAAATATTTTCCTAGGCAGTTCAAAGTTCTTTAGTGTAAACATGTTCTAGTGGATTATTCTTACATGCATCCTCACCTCCACCCTCATAAAGACAAGAGAATTGGGGTGAGTAAAACAGTACTAAACTGTTTGGGAAATAAGGCATTTTTGAGAGTAATAAGTTCTCAGCAAAGTTCATAAAATGTCCACAACACTAACAAAAAAATCCCCAAATCACAATGGAATACACTTGCCTGAAACACTGCAGTCACGACAGTGTAAAATGTGATTATATAGTGTGAGTATTCAGCATTATAGATTTGATATAGCATTCAGTATTGTGACTTTAAAAATGCATTGTAGTTACTAATGTGCTTTTCAGGAAAATATTTTAAAGGAATTCTACTTCAGCACAGCTCTTTATTTGGCATATAGCAATGCCTGTTGGTGATGCCATTTTTTTTTCATTTAAAAATTCTTTAGAGAGCCTGGTTTTAAAGTGCCAGCAAGCAAACAAGGGTGGCCATTGTACTTCAGAGAAATGTCCATGCTAACGACTTCAGTGACATGCAAAAATTTGGCCTTTGATACCTGCAGCTATCAGTACATTCCAGGGCATGTCAATCGAACTACTGTCATTGTGCAACAAGGTCAAATGGACCAAAACTGGAACAGCTTATATTTAATCCAAAACTTGGAGGATAAAATGGGACTTGTACCCAACCCCTCCTAGATTTCAAATGGGTTTTTTCATCCCTGCCAGAAACCATAAATAATATTAGTAAACCCCATACTGCCATTGACATTTAATGAAGAAAGGATCTGATTTTCTAAAGTTAGGCAATGTGGGTGGGGTGTGTTCTTTCCCTCTTCCCAGTGGCATACTGTCAAACCCAGCTGGCTGTACTCCTACAGGTATTCCCATTGTCCTCAGAGTGGATAACCTCCACAACAAAAATAAGCAGGCTTTCACCTATATAGTATTTATTCCCATCTGAGTGCTCTGAGATTTCCTCTTCTGACTCCCTGCAAATTGAGATGGAAATAAGATCTGTGTGAATTCATAAATCTCAGAGCTTCAGGTAAAATAGAGTTGTTGTGGGTGGGAGGGGGGAGAGAGGGTTTGCCTTGATTATTTCCCTTTTTATCAAGTTGTTTAAGAATGGCTTATTTAGAAGAAAATGGTCACATGACAATAACAGGCAATTCTAGGTAAAAATAAACTGATCACTTGTGAAGCAATACTTTTTTCACAGTGAATGGATGGAGCTGTGCTGTTCCTGATATCTCAGACAATTGTTCACAGATCAGAACACACATAGCTTTAGAGCCTTGTTTGGTGTTATTTCCAAGGCTTGCTGTTAGACAGCTATTTAAAGAGCTAACTAGTAATGCAGCTGTGGCTAATTAAGGAGAAAAAAAAGTAAAGTGAGGAGTTGTTTTAGGACATGTGGGTTGTTACTTGTAGAAACCTACCCTCTGTGGAATTGATCTTTGCCAAATTAGGACCCCTGCTCTAAGCAAATAAATACATTTTTTTTCTCAGATTAGGGTAGTACGAGTCAAATAAATACCTGCACAAAGAGAACAGTTTGATAACAAGACAACAGCTTTCAAGTACCGTCCTAAAAGGATATTACATGAAGGAGGGAGAAAAATTGTTCTCCTTAAGCTTAGATGATAGGACAAGATGCAATGCGCTTAAATTTCAGTAAGGGAGGTTTAGGTTGGACATTAGGAAAAACTTCCTAACTGTCAGGGTGGTTAAGAACTGAAATAAATTGCCTAGGGAGGTTGTGGAATCTCCATCTCTGGAGATATTTAAATGTAGGTTAGAATAGATAAACACCTGTCAGGGATGCTTAGATGGTACTGGGTCCTGCCGTGAGTGCAGGTGACTGGACTCGACCTCTCAAGCTCCCTTCTAGTTCTAGTATTCTATGTTCCATGAAAATTTGTCCATTGCTAACAGGCACCTCATCACAGTGATGGAGAGAGAGATTAACTGTCCCCTTAAGAATATTTTCATACTCTTGAGCCAATGTCCCCAAGTTTCACAAGTGTGGATTTCCATATTCCAGTTTTGTTAACTTACAACAACACTGGCTTACTGGAGTTTTTATATTCAAAACAAAAACTAAAGCAGCCAGAAGAGACATACCTTTTATTTTGTTGACTGAATGTTGGCTGCCTTCTTGCACATAGCTGATTTCCAGTATCAAATTTGTAAGCTTCATTGAAATGATTTTTAAAAAGCCCTGCAAAAACCAACCACCCATGTCCCTCTTCCCAGCAACCTACATACAGAAAACAAAGGAGGAATGCTTCTTATATTGCTTTAGTATAAAGCAGAGAGCCCAGAAAAGGAATTCTAGTTTTATTTTAATTTGGCCATTGTATTACAAGCAACACTGACACCCAGCCTTTTATGTAATAAAGGAGAAGTATTTTATTGGAAGTTCTATTCATTCATGTTGCATACATATTTCTCTTAGTTACACTACCATGCAACAGCCTATCCGTACAAGTTTGTCGCTTCTATTATATAGGTATTTGTTTTGGTGTGTTTATAGAGTTCATCACCATAGCCCTCTGCCATGAGCTTTTGTCTTCATCGTAACCTATATCCTGTCTGTTTTCCAAGGCCAGATGTGGAGATTGTGGGAAATTACTGTATTTATATGAAAAGTGTGACTCAGTTTACCTATTGCTTTTGTATGGCTACCGACATGGTTGCAGGAAGTTAGCTTTTTCAAAAGGCACTCTTGCTGGGAGCATGAGAACAAGCATTGAATGGACTAGGTGGGAGTCACATACATAGACATGTCTTGGTTGTCATGACTCCAGTATCAAGAATAACCAGGGCATGCATAGAGCTACCTGGGGGATAGTGAAGACCAGTGACCAGAAAATGAAGTTCGACTGATTGATGGCTAAGAGAGCTTTTTGTAATATGGATGCGTGATTACCTGTCTGACTATAACCCCTCCTCTACCTTATAGTGTTGCTTGTTAGAATGGAGGAGGAAAATGGGTGCACAAGGGTTAGCAAGCATGGTGGTTGAAATATTTAGTTGTTACCTGATCCAAAACAATTTCACATGTTAAATGACCAGTAAAATAAGCCACTAAAGTTAGAGAGCAGCACTGCAGTAGATGCCAATACTAGTGCACTAATTGTGGATCTTCTTGCTTCAACCCAAAACCTCTGTGTCCTTGGGAATAAGGAGATCTATGGGGCGCAATTCTGCAGTTCACAGGAAGCAAATGCCCTTTGTGCAGGATTTCTAAATCTTGTGTCCACTTTTGCACAGCTCAATGATACCAGTGTTCCATTGGTTCTCAAACTTCTTCAGTCATGAGTGGCCTTGGGTGTATGAGTAGGATTTGAATGCTCACTGATATGTATAAATGTACAGATTTTAAGGCAATGGATTGTTTACATATTGTCAAAAACTTGATCAAAGACTAAGTCAAATTTTGCTGTCAGTGACCGTTCAAATCCTGTTCCTACATCCAAGGCCTTTCATGACTGAAGAAGTTTAACCAATGGAACACTGATATCATTGAACTGTGCAAATGTATGCATAAATGTGCAGATTGTAAGGCACTGGATTGCTTACATATTGTCATCTGCAATAGAAATGGAATGAGGGAATGTGACAGGGTGGACTAGGCCTGAAGACCCCTGCTAGAGACTGGTGGCCTTGCCACATCCTGCCCTAGGATGCAGGAGCAGAAGAGCAGGCCTAAGAGCCTAAGAGCAGAAGAGATGTCCTCCAAGCAAGCTAGAGTGGCTGCTTCTGCTGCAGCCAATCAGGGCACAGCAAGCCAGTATAAAGAAGCTGCTGGGCCAGGGCCCGTCAGTTCCTTGCTGAAGTGCAAGCCGAGCAGACCTATTGACTGACTGGGAAGGTAGTGGTACTTCAGGCAGCGCCGACCATGGGCTGGATTGCAGACCCAGCTGAAGCCCATGTCTGGTGGCTGAAGATTGGCCATGGTGGACTACGGTGAATTGCAGAACCCTGGACAAAGTGCTGTGAGAATTTTATCTCAAAGCCCTTAAAGAGAGGACTGAATGGAACAGCTTGTTGGGAAGTGGCCCAGGGAGTGAGTTAGCAGTGGACAGTAAGGACACTTAGTGGGTCCCTTGCTGGGACCCAGAGGTGTGGGTGGGCCTGGGTCCCCCTCCCTCCCACTCCCCCAGCAGATACGAAAAGGGGATGGGAAAAAGCCTAGTCCCAGCTGACCCAGAGGAAAGGGCGTGTGGGATACCTCCACCACCAGACCAGTTGGAGCAGAGGAGCTTGTGGACACATGTCCTCAGCCAAAAACAAAGGCGCTTGAGAGTTGGTGATTCCCTTACAGAGAGGTGGAGGAAAAATTGAGCTGCAGACTTCAACCAAATATATTCTCTAGTTCACCCCACGTTACAAAGTTTGCAGGTGGATGTCTCTCCAAATTTCAGGCAATTCAGACTTAATTTATCACATATTTGTATTTTATATTCCTATGCTTAAATAAGTTATAAGTGAAAAGTTATAAGTGAAATCTTCACCCAATTTAGTGACATATTCTGCCATAAATAGGGAACCTGTTTGCTTTTTCTATGTAATATTATAGTGTTTAGGTCTGAGAAAAATAAACAAATATGAGGCTTAGCACAGGCAGAACAACATCCTAAATCCCCCCATTATGTTTGAACTGTAATGATTGTAACCACAGCATTCCCCGCCCCTCCCTCTTTTTAACAACTTGACTCAAGTAATTTGTGTGGCTGTCATCTTGGGAGAGTTTATTCGCTTCCATGTTTGGAATACTTGAAATGTCACAGGACTGTCCTATAAGTCACTGGCTGTTGTAGATCAAGTATATTGAATGCATGAGATGTATTCTTTTGGATTCCTATGTTTTAGGACCATTCCCTGAAAGGGAAATGTCAGACACAGTATCAATATACATATTGATTTAATGAGAGACTTGTGGGTGACTGTCATGTTAAATAATATCAGACAAGTCTTGGTTTTAGGAATGAGATGGAATGTGCTTATTAAAGCTTGTCATGTTCTCTCAAATTAGCTTGCTCATATATATTTATATAACAATTTTAGGTTACTTTTAACTGAAAGCTTTTCTCAGTAGACTGAGCATCAGAATAAAGACCCATGAAATAAATTGTTACTACTGTCTTGCTGTGTCCAAATATGCCAATACTGAAGCCCTGTCATGCAAACAGAGAGCATCTTACGATGGAAAGCTGAAATTAAAAAACCTCAAAATTAAAGAAAATGTGTATTAGCCCTCAATCGTCTATGAATCTGCCAACTGCATGAATGTGGAGATTGCATATGGTTTTAAAAATCATTTTGCTTAAGAGCAAAATTGAAAATTCCAAAATAAGTGCCCTATTCTTTCTGATCATTGTTCAGCTACTATTTTTTTAAGACTGCTGGAGGCCCTAAGTGCATATCCAAAGTCAGAATATAGACCTAACATAATAACAATTCTTGGCAACCTTTACTTAACTTTGTAGCCTTATAAGTTAGTCACTCAGGGTATGTCTACACAGCAACATTATTTTGAAATAACTGACGTTGTTTCGAAATAAAAATGTAAGTGTCTATACAGCAATTCTGTTATTTTGAAATAAATTCAAAATAACAGATGGCTTAATCCAACTTCTGTAAACCTAATTCCTGAGGAATAATACCTATTCTGAAATAGCTATTTCGGAAGAGCAGTAGTGTGGACGCTCCACTGCTTCTATTCGAAATAGCTCCTCCCCAGGGCCATTCAAACTAATTAGTCCCCAATGCCTGGAGCTCTAAATCAAGGTAGCACATTCACATTAGGGAACCTGCTTCAGACTAATTTTGAGGCTTCCCTGTAGAGTAGACATGCTATTTTGAAATAAGCTATTTCAGAGTATTTCTTCTGGAATAGCTTATTTTGAAATAAGTGTGTAGTGTAGATGTACCCACAGTGACCTAACTGTTTTATTATCATAATTAGTTTGAATACTTAGTTCTCATCCTTTCTGAAAGTTGATTGTAAGGGGTGAGCTGCAGTGATGCTGTTAGCTTGGCCTGTTTCTGAGGGGAGGTTTTTTGCTTAGTGTTCACATGAAGGGAAAGGTTCATGACAGATTTGACAATCATTGCTGTCATGTCATTAAAGGCAGTTCTCAGTTCGCTATACAGGGAATCAAGTCCACAACTCAGATTATATAAACTAATTTTAGCAAAAAGACATGACACAATGTACATTCAGGCAATTACTGTGACTTGTGGATTACTGGGGTAGTCACAGAACAACTTAGAATGCTCTTTAGTGTCAGGAAATGGTATCACTGAATAAGGGAAACTCAGACTTGTGCATTTAAGTGCATGTTACCAACAAAGATAATGACATTACTGGCAGCCAGTCAGAATGAGTGCTACAGAGCAAGCTAACAGGCCTTCTGTAAAAACTGATATGATAGCTGCAACCCTGATGTCCAACACTCTTCTTGGCCAGTAGGACCCTGGCACCAGAGTTCTGGCCCTCTCTAGCCCCCAGTTGCCTAGATGAGGGGTGGGCCATATTTTTTGATGGGGGGCCACTCCAAGAATTTGGAAAGTGGTCAAGGGCTGCACTCTTCCATGATATTAATGGAGGAGGTGTGGGGTCTAGGATGGAGGTTGGGTGCAGAAGGGAGCTTGCAGTAAGGGATTGGAGTGCAGGATACGGTGTGGGGTCTGGGAGGGAGTTTGGGTGAAGGAGGCAGTTGTGACCTGGGTTAGGGGACTAGGTGCAGGGGTTTGAATTGTGACCTTGGGCAAGATGGGGTTGTGACCTGAGGCAAGGAACTAGGGTGTAGGAGGGGGTGGTAGGGTTTGGGCTGTGACCTGGGGCAGTGGGTTGGGGTGCAGGATGTGGGAGGGGATATGAGTGCAGAAGTGGGGGCAGAAGATTGGGTGCAGGATCTCTGGGCAGATTTATGTACAATACCAGGCACATAGGAGGATTTGAATCTATTTCCACAGCCATGGAAGCAGAAATGGGGCTTTCCTTTCCAGATTTATCTAATACTCAGAAAAGGAATCTAGCATCTGCCTTCCAGATTTGAACAAGATCACTCAAGTTTAATTTGGCTGTGGTTATACCATTCCTCTAAAATCAAATACTGATCCACTGTCATTTGTTGTAGAAAAAGTAGGGTAATATTGGGCAGAAAAAGCTGGCTGCTAACTGGGACTGGAGTTGCTAACGGGGTTTTTTTTTTTAATTCTTTTAAAAAGAAGACCGTAATATTGCACTGGTGATTTCTCCACAAAAAGAGTGGAACAAAAGAACAATAAAGGCACCTCAACCTTTCCTTATAGTTTTACAATATGGATCCAGATATCCTTCAATCAAGCAAATTAAAAATTATTCCAGTTGACTGGGTGCCGGGGGGAGGGATTTGTCAGAATTGATCAGCTGTTGTCTGTGGAACTTTAGTGAGCTGCAGAGTAGCTACTGGCTGTGGAACTTTAGTGAGCTGGGAACAGGACCACATACTGGTAGAACAGGGTGGTCCTGGAAACATGGCTATAAAATATCTGGATAAAGAAGGAGATAAATCTGTAGGGTGTTTCCCTGATTCCTATGAAATTATGTTCACTGTGGACACTGGGAAACCGACATGGGTGTACAGCTCAGTGAGAAAAGCTGGAGGCTGAGGAAGCTGTGTGTAGCACTATATATAATCTTGCAGAGGTGTGTGATCAAAATGGAAAAATGCCTCTGAGATTCAGTACCAGGTATACCGTAGCACTGCCACACCAGGCCCTCTCTTGGAAGAAGCTGGAAATGACTACATGGGGGCCCCACAAACAGAGTTCCCCTAAGCTGGGCACTTGTTCAGTCATTCAGGAGAGATTCAAATGCTTCCATGCTGATTAGCAGAGGTTCCACAGCTAGGTTTTTGTTTCTACGGGTGGTGCACAGGCACAGAGAATCATAGAACACTAGAATTGGAAGGGACCTCAAGAGGTCATTGAGTCCAGTCCCCTGCCTCACAGTAGGACCCAATACCATCAAGACCATCCCTGATAGATGATAAATAAAAATCCCTGATAAATACAAAATATTCTGTACATCAAAGGAAAAAATCTGCACATGAATGGACAAGATTAGAGGGAACATTGCCCATGAATATGTTTGGCACCAGGCCCACAATATTAATCTGGTCCTGCTCACATTTTAGAAAAGCAGCCATCTTTTAAAAAGATCTCACTCTCCCCTTCTGGCCCAGGTGACAGCAGGCTTAGGAACTGTGGTTCCTTCCTTGTCAAGAGTTATTTGTTCTTGCAGATAGGCTAGTAGTTGAGATTCTATGGTTTTGTTTAGTCCTGTGGGAGGTCTCTCACCTCTACCATGAGCACAAAGAATAGACTGACCTCATTAGGATTAGACTAGCTTTCTACACTACCTGGGTACCATAATCCATGGAGGTCAACAAGACGATTATAATCACAAAATGGATGGAGTTCACAATTCAACAAAGACATGGTCCCAGTCTGTCACAGAAAGCACTAAATGCTATCTGTGTTCAGCTGACTAGTTTTTGAAATCTCAGAGGGCTACTGGTTTGATGGGGTCAAAGTCTCTGGTGTTGGTGCCATTTTGAGTATGCTGAGGGTCAGGTTGAGGGGAAGTGGAGCAGGTGGTGAGAGGCTCATAGTTTTCATTCTTTCAATATAGCAGGGTCCTGCTTGCAGCCAGACCAAAGTTGTTTAAATTCCTCTATACAGTTGTACTGCAATACAGAGCATAAACTTGACTATAGTGCTGCCCTATGTAGCAGCCTCAAACTGAATCTCCTCCTGAGTTTTGGGGCCATCTCAGTTTCCCAGTTTCACGGGGAATGCTGATTAACATGGCACTGCCAATGAATTTTGGGGACTTTGCACTATGGACATTGGGGGATCCCAGATCAGACTGGTACTGTGACTCTGTGCCAGGTCACAAATGTCACTCACTCAAATGTTCAGCCCTCCCTCCCCAAAGGTATGTGGGGGGAAGAACATGTGCAAGTTCATCAAGTGCATATGAGTAAATCCAGGCCTCCTGACTGAAGTGTGGTTGTCTGCATGTTTTCAACATTCTAATTCTATGGGATTTGTATGAGGGATGGGGTACAATAATAGCCATACTGGGTCAGACCACTCACCCACCTAGCCCAGCATCCTATCTTCCAACAGTAGCCAGTGCCAGGTGCTTCAGAGGGAATTAATTGAACAGGCTATCATCAAATGATCCCTCCCCTCTCATCACTCACAGGCAGAGGGTAGGGCACTCAGAGCATCCCTGATGATCTTGGCTAATACCCATTGATGCATATCTCTCTTGGACACTAGTACTCTGGTGTTCTATTTTACACAATATGTTATTTCTTAATTCCTGTATATAGATGCCCTTTATTTTTCGTAGTATTTCTCTGTGGATTGCCTCTTAATCCCAATAAAATCAGTAATTTTTGCTTTTTTTTCCTTCCAAATAAATCCTCCAGCAGTTCCCTCAATGAAGTTTCAGTGTCTTTTGACAATGAGAGCTATGGTCAGGCTTCTGTTCTCCTGGCACTTGGTTAGAAAATGCATCTAGTGCATGAGAATGATGTCCTGCTGGACTTTCATACATTCTTATACCACCTCATAACTGATCAGTTTATTTGAGGACCTCTGAGTCAGCCCTGATATTTGCATTTCAGATTTGTGGAAGACGGTTTCAATTTTCATATATATTCAGACTAATGAAGTACAGTCCTGAAAGTGCATTTTCATGATTGAGCTGAGTAGGTGAATTATCTGTGTGTGACCTGTTATATCATATACACAGTCTATATATAATTAGTAAGGCCAAACAGTTTTTCTTAAACAGATTCCCAGTGGAAAGATCCTTTCCTCTGAAGTTTTGTTTTTATCTGATCTTTGCTTGCATAGGCATTTTGTATACATGGGTCAAATCTTATTTTATCAAAAGTCAGTTTGCACTGGTAATATTTGCATCTTTCTTGTAATGATAAGACTGGGAGTTAGATCTTAGAAAGATCTTGTATGTCTCTTGCCGCAAGCAAAGAATTCAACAGCTTGTAGGAGTGCTAATTAGAGCTAATAATAACTTCACTGACCTGCCTCGGCACTGAAATGCCTAACAGAAATTGCTGTGGTCCTCCGAGGACTATTTTGTTTCTGTGAATGTGTTTGGGAAAGCTCCTAATGTCATGGTTCTGTATTAAGTATTCATTGAGTAATGATTTAAAAGTGTGTGCATGAGAGGCAGAGAAAGAGAAAACGTGATGGGAAATATGGGGAAGAGAAGGGCAAACAGATGTGTCAAATCTATTCCACTATAGGGTATTACTTACAGAAGTTGATATTCTGAGTTAAATCACCTTGTAAAAACTGGAAATACTGGAAAGAAACTAGAATGGAGTTGGATCATTTATTCAGTTAAACATTTTCTCTCCTATACTTCAACTTTTTTCATACTTTAGAATTCATTTGTGTAAGTATGCACAAAGGGGTCTAAGGGAAATCTAGGCTATAAATTGGGCAAGTGTCCAGAGAGCTCAGAGGAAGAGGTTTTGATTTTAATAGGCAGACTAGATTGCTGACTATGGAAAAAGTAATCATATCAGCTCTAGTCTTCAAAGGGGAAGCATGCCCTAGACCACCCTAATGTAAATATTTTTAGCATCAGCCAGAAATGCCCCTCTTCCCCCCAAAAAAACCTTTCACAGCCCTCAGGAGAATGACAGAACTGTCTCTTCTGCTTTTTTTTCCCCTTGTTGAAATGATTAGAAATCAATCCATGACATTGGAGGAGAAAGATGCCCTTTGAATTCTAACAGAGCCAGGAACTGCAAATAAAAACACTGCTAAGAAAAGAAAAGCCGAACATTGCTCTTGTGCAGCAGCCAGTCAGGAAGTAGATGGAAAACCAACGAGGAGTCCTGCGGCACCTTAATGACTAACAAATTTGTTTGGACATAAGCTTTCATGGGCTGGAGCCCACTTTGTCAGATGCATAAAGTGGAAACTTCAGTTTGACAGGCAAAGATGGGAGTGTTACTCTACTATGCGGTAGGCCTGTGCTAATGAGGTCAATTCAATCAGGGTGGATGTGGCCCAGTCCCAACAGTTGATTAAAAAGGTGAGACTACTATGGGTATTGAGGTACTCAGTGGGCATGTCTAGACTACATGGCTCCGGCTGTAGGCAAAGGGAAATGAAGTGGCGATTTAAATAATCGCCGCTTCATTTAAATTAAAATGGCTGCCGCGCTGTGCCGATCAGCTGTTTGTCGGCACAGCACTGTAGTCTGGACGCTCCGCGGTTGACATCAAAGGCATTTGTCAACCTCTCCGGTATGCCTCGTGGGATGAGGTTTACCGGGGAGGTCGACAAATGCCTTTGATGTCGACCGCGGAGCTTCCAGACTACAGAGCTGTGCCGACAAACAGCTGATCGGCACAGCGCAGCAGCCATTTTAATTTAAATGAAGTGGCGATTATTTAAATCGCCGCTTCATTTCCCTTTGCCGAGTAAACAAATCTACATGGCTCCGTCGACAGAGCCATGTAGTCTAGACGTGCCCAATATGTCAAACCAGTAGTGTGGAGGGTTGTTATATTTCTTTATAGAAACATTTCTGCTGCATTAAATTTACGGAGATGATTATGTCATCCTCCTTAAAGGAAGTACCTTCATGTTTCTGTGCACCAGGAGATATTCTCTGACAGCCTCCCTTTGCTCCCTAGAATGTAGGAAGCATAGGGTGACCAGCTGTCCCAAATTTATAGGGACAATCCTGATATTCAGGGTTTTTTCTTATATAGGCACCTCTTATCCCTCCACCCCCAGCTTGATGTTTTTCACGCTTGCTATCTGGTCACCCTGAGGTAACTCCTCACATCTACTAGTGAAGGGTTGTGGCTACATGCCAGAATTTAGCTCTCAGAGAGCTTTCATTCAGTAAACCCTGCATACTCAGTATCCTTGTCTAAATTTGAAATGTCCTTATTTGTGAGCATTGTACAGTGCACGTTGTTTAATTTCTTTCTTGTTGACCTTGGCTTGCCCAAGTGAACAACATGTACTGGTCAACTACAGACTGTTTGTAAAAATAACTCTAATATCTAGGGCTCAAATTCTGCCTTTGAATAGTACCTTTCCGCACAAGTAGTCCTGTAAGGTTCAGTTGGACTACTTGTTTAATAAAGTACTACTACTCATTATCAGTAAAGATGACAGAATTGCTCCCCTAATCACTAAAGATGTGGAAGTTCAATACCACACACATTTGCACATCTTGCCTTACATACTTTTTTTAAAACCCCATCGAAGCAAGCTTTCGCCTAGATTTCCCATGTAGCACCTCATGCTAATTCCTCAGCTGTCATGACTTTGATCTCATTTGCTAAGAAAACACCACTTGATTATTTTCCTTATAAAAAACTGTTCTCCCTTAAAAGAATAAGCTTGCGGAATGAGGTAGATTTCAATTTCTGATCCCCGGTAAGTAAAAGGTTAGCATGATGGAGATGGAGCACAATAAATTACTGGCTGATGAGCCAGCTGGCTCTCCGTGCAGCATTCCACTGCAGTCACTCCCCAACTGCTTATATGTATATTGGTGCAGCTTGCAAGATTGATCATTTAAGTTCTCTTCCCTCCTGTAGGTCTAGATGGGCCAATTTACAACCTTCCTGAGTAAGGGATTACTCTTAACTGCACTATCCCAGGAGAAGACCAAAGAATGAATTGGTTGGGTCACAATTCCTCCCTTGTGCTTGGGTGGAAGGTACTTCATCCTTTTCACAGAACAGTTTATTGCTCCCACTGCACCTATTCTTTACATTGGGGGTTGAGCCAAAGTCAAAGCTCTTATAGGTATATCAGCAAAGCAGCACCGTTTTCCCATCTGCAGCTGGTATTACAATCTGAGCAGAGCTGAACAGAGACCTTTCTCCTCAGCATGACTGAGTAAAGGCTGTGCCAATTTACCTCTCTATGATAAGCCTCTGTACTGAATCTAGGTAAGCTACTGCCAGCCAGCTCTCTTAATTGTATGCACTTGTGAAACTGGAATTTATAGCTATGGAATCTATTGTACATTAGAGCTACACAACTAAATAGAAACTGGCTGAGTGTAGCCAAGATCAGTCTTTGTTGTATTTCAGTTGCCTTGAAATAGGTTTGGTAACCACTTTCCCTAGTGAACTTCTAAGGGATAGCACTATTAACTTGGGTTAGAGTATAGAACTTGTCATTTTAAATGAGATTTAAGTAGTTCCTAAGAATTTTGGTTGACTACATATAGAAAGCCCCCAGGATTCTTACATAATACAGTTGAGCAAAGAGATATATATAGCTTACAAATCAAGCATCTGAGACAAGCTAGAGGTTAAGCTTCCTTCAGGATGTCTTACAAACATCCATTCATATTGGAATTTAGTTCCCCATATTTAGGTATGAAATAAACGGTCATTACAGAGGTCATAATTAGTGCATTTCCCGATCATGGATACAATCCATTCTCAAACAATGTAAAAATATTCATCAGTACAGTGTAAGCTCTGGAGTGGAAATATTGTGAATATAACATAAAATATATTATAAATTTGATTTGTAATTAAAATGACCAACTTTTCCTCATCCCAAAATTAGAAAATAGCCAACTAGACATTAGATCAAGCCAAAACAATAACCAATTTACCCTCTGAGAGCCCCATGCAGTATAAACATTAGTATGTCTATTTAAAAAAATTAAGTTTCCAGGCAAATAGCCTTTGTTCCTGAACAGTGTCTGATATTTCAGTAATTGCTAACACTTATTAACACAGAGCTCCTAGTAAATGAGAACTCATCTGGACTGTTTTTGTGTAGCACAGCATTTATTTTAAGTGATTGAGAAGGACAAGTTTACATTTGACTGGGCTCCTAACTGAGTGGCCTTTGGAAATGAGGAGTTGTGATCACAGAGTTAAACATTAATTGATGTCCTCCAACATTCCTCATGACCCATCATTACCCAATGGTAGAGCAGTGCTACTTGAATTATGGAATAAAATCACTCAGTGGAGCACTCCAGAATGCTCGACCCTGAATATAAGAGAATTATGGATAAATGATTTAATATACAGAAATATGAAAATGACCAAACTAATCTCAACTCTGTTTTTTGTATTTTTGCTCAGTATAAAATGTGTGGGATAACCAGCCCCAGTTGCGGAGCCTAGTGGGAACCTGTCTACTTCAAAGCTACAATGCTTGGAAATATTTGCTGCCTTGGGGCTTTATTCTGATACCATTACTCCCACTGAATATTATTTTCCTCTGAATGGACCTAGTAACTTCGGCTGCAGAGTAAGACTGTGTCTACACTGGGAAGGTGTGGTGACAAAAGCATTATTGACATGCAAAAGTCGCCAAAAGTGAAAACTGGTCAAACTAGTTTTTCTGCCTCCCATTGTTGACATTTCATGGCCACATTGCTAGCACTCCATGGACAGATAAGAGCAAAGCAATGTGAGCAAGCATTCCATGGTGCAGTGTTGTGGGAAGGCAGAGCTGTTCCCTGTACTTCTTGGGATTCCCTTCAAGCTCTGTGAGCTCTCCATGCTGAGGAATGTCAAAGCAGCACAGCAGTCTCTCCAGCTCTCCCCCTGCAGCAGCATTCTGCCTGCTGCTGTATTTCTAGTGCAGGGCAGAAAAAAGCATTCCAGTGATTTGTTCTTTGTTCCCCAAATGGAGCAGTTCACTCATCTGTCAGATACTTCATGGAGCTTTGAAAGGAAAGGGTGTGCAGGGCAGCTGAGATCACAAAACAATGAACACAGCCATCAAGGCAGCCATTGTGGGATACTGGCGGAAGCCAGTTCTCTCAACAAAACAGAGTTCACACTGGCTTTGTCGACAATAAAGGGAGGGGAAAAGACAAATGTCTCTCACAGGGTTGGAAGTTTTTTGTTGCCAAAACAGGGTGTTTTTCCGAATAAAAGTTGCATTGTAGTGTGTAAGCTCTCACTGTTTTGTCGACAAAATGTGCCAATATAGAGAAGGCCTTAGGGAATGTTTACACAACAGCATTATTTTGGAATATCTGATGTTATACCGAAATAACAAAAAGTGCGCCTACACTATAAGCCTTCATTTCAAAATAATGTTAAGCTGGAGGACGTCTTACTCTGACTCATGGTAACCATCGTTTCACAAGGAGTAAGGGAAGTTGAAGGAAGAGTGTTCTTCCTTTGACTTCCTGCTGTGTGTAGATTGCACCAAAAGCAGAGTTAAGGTACTTTTGACTTCAGCTACGCAATTAACGTAGCTGAAGTTGCATAGCTTAATTCGACTTTAGCCCTGCTGTGTAGACATACTCTAAGGTAGTATGCCATAGCAAAAAGTGTGGGAGAATCAAATCCTTGAAGAACAGCAGTAAGGCAGTAAGATGTGGATTTGCAATATGTAGTGCAAAGTGGCTTAATTTGTTATAGACAATATAGATGTGAATAGCTTCTCTATTCATAATAATTTCCAATTGGATTCTTCCTTGTCACTTCCTTTTTGGTATTTACTGTTAGTTGCACTTGTTGTGGTTGTATCTGAATCTGGACACCAATTAGAAAAAGAAAAATCTATTTAGTACAACTGGTAAAAGACTAATTAAACTGAAATTGCACAAGCATCTTGAACAGTGTGCATGTGCACGTGCAGTTGCGTTCCCATACATCCAACTCTCAAGACCATGAAGCACGTCATGCTTCAAGCATTGCTTAATGAGAATAAACTTTCATTGGCTGATCATAAAGGGAGGTCATGAGACTCTTGCTAGCTGCTTTTGAAGGAAATTAAGCTGTATAAAACTGACACTTTTAGGGAAGTTAAAGCAGACTAACGAGTAAAGAGCTGGAGCAACTTTTATGAATTCAGAAAGTAACAAGTGAGAGTTACTCTCTGAGAGTTATTGTATAAGCTGCCTTTGGTTTTCACAAATGCATTGTGGAGTAGACCATTTTAGAGAGAAATTCATCAGTAAATATTTTAAAAGCTGAGTAATAAGGGTTAGTTTTCACATATCTCCGAAGGGGATCATAATTCATTTTGTCCAATTGCTAAAGTAATGGATTTTATTGCCCAGTCTTGGCATGTGCAGCTAGCTGGCCCCTTTTGTCTCTTTTGCCAGTTATTGCTTATTCTGCCAGGAAATCTTATGCATGCTGCTTGGAAGTGGCTACTGGCCCATCCAAATATTGCCAAGCTCTACATATGAAGCCTGACTTAGCTTCAGTAAACCATTCTTAGTTGTAGCTAATACATAGGAAAAGAGGTCACTATGCTAAGACTACTCTGCTGGGCAATATACAGTTGAAAACTGCATTATTAATGTAGTTAATGTAACTCCACTATTAACCCTGAAACTTCTAGTAGATTCAGCATAATTTTTCTATGACAAAATATGCTACTTAAGCCAATGGTAAACATCATAAGCACAAGAAAATACAATTAAAAATGGATGTATCCATTGATTGCTGTTTCCCATTAAAATATCACCTGTTTTACTTTGAAAGGAATGAAGAAAACCACAAACAACAACATTTCAGCAGTGCTGCATAAATGCACAACTGCATTATCAAGAAAATGTACTTTATGTTCCTGTTTTTCTAGTATGATTGCTACTATGTGAATAGCGTCAGGAAAAGGAAAACACTGCACAAATCAAGTACCCATTGTGTTTTCTTCTGGTGAATGTAAGCCCCTCATTAAGATGTTCAGTCATTTATATTAGAAGAAAATATTAAAGCTCATTTGCATGGCCAGTTTCTTTGTTCTAGACCCTAGTATTGGGTATTTCTGTAAACAAAAGGAAAGGGTCTTTAATTGGTCTGAAGTTATATTTTGGACTCTAGTGAAAGAGTGATGTCTGGAGTTTCAGTTTTGGGGTTGGTTAGCCAGATCTTGGAAATCTTCAATGAAACCCTGAAAGAATCAGTACCTTATTTAGATGATAAAACTCTTATTGCTGCTGTACTTATATACAGTATCTGTAAGGAAACATAGCCACCGGTGGGTATAAGGCAACAGCCAACAAATGCATAGAATGTTGTCCAACAATGGGAACTGGGGAGTTTTGGCAAAGAACACAGGGAATGTAACGGGATCTGAATCTTCAACATCCAAGCAGAGTAAGACCAATTCTTGGATCAACATTTTCAAATGTGGGTATCTAAACTTTAACTCCTAAATCCATATTTAGATGTCCTAAATTAAAGATCCTGATTGTTCTGAGGCAACAGTGACCCACAAATCCCATTGAATTAAATGGCATCTGCTAGTGTCTTTAACTTTTAAGTTCCCATCCTAAATATCCTCACAGAATAAACTACATGGTACTTAATTTCCCTGCCTGGGAAGGGTGAAGGGCTAAGTCTAACCTCATTAGCTTTGAACTTGTAGTTGGAAGGAGTGTCATTCTATGCATTTCAAACCAGACACTTAGAAGAATGGTTGTTACCTGAATAATTGAGAATAACTCCATTGAGGTCAAGAGTTTATAATGATGTAAAACTGATATGAGACAAGAATCTGACTCTGGTATGCAAGGCTACTGAAACTAGAGTTTAACCTTTGTAACTAAACTCTGCAGACCATTGTAGCCATGTCTGTGCAGAGGAGAATAAAAAGAGCAGATTTTACATATATATTTCTTAGCTTTGCCTGTGCTTGGTTCCTGAATCAGAGAATTATATTTAAATATGAGACACTAACTTGGATGTGCCTGCTAATTCTAATGGGAGATATGTTGAATATGCTTCTTGGAAGACTAGGCAGATTCTAAGCTAGGGAAGCAAAGTGGAGTCTATTGACATAATTGTGCCTAGACTACAAAAAAGAATGGTGATCTTGTTATCAAAGGTGCCAGAGATGGCAAGCATGGGAGAGTGGGCCCAGGCTTCAAGTGAGCTCTCGGACCTTAGCAGAACTGGGGTCCAGTAACTTGCTGTCATGTTTTTGATGAATGAAATGAACTTTCAACACACAAGATTCTGAATGAAGCTGGGCAAAGTTTACATTATAAGCCTCATATTAGAAACAACTCCCCATCTGAGTTGTATACAAAGTTTAAAACTCAGTGTAGTCCTGTTAGTGTTTTTGCTAACTGTTTCAAATCTTTCAAGTACCTGTGGCCCTAGCTGTGTGGGAACCTGGAACACGTTATAGTTTTGAGTGAAATTGGTTTTGACTGAATGAGGTTTTTCATCAAGGTTTTGTCATATCAGACCTGAAATGCAAAGTGAAGCTTGGGGTGCAGAATCCCCTGCCCCCAAATTGGAATCACTCTGCAAGTGATGTGTATAGTATCCTCTGTTCAGGGAATAGTTAATAGAATAGTTAATATAAAATCACAAACCTTTATTACAGCTATCAATAAAGGACATCCTTCTTCTGTAGATGCACAACTCTACCTCTCACTTCATTCTTCGGAGGAAAGTAAATGATCCCCTCCAGATTTAAAGTTTTGGAAAGTTTCTGCTACTTAGTATGTATGGTTTAACAGGTTGAATATAAAATTAACTTTGACAAAGTAGAGAGGTTTAGTACTAGAGTTTTGTGGTTGTGCCAAATTCCAACAATCAAAGGGAAACTCTGACATAAAGTGGCACAATCCTATGGAAAAAGAGGGTGTACCAACTTAATGATTCTATACACAGCTCCTCCAGCATAAGATTTCAAAAATGTGTCCTTTTCAACCCAATTACACACTACCAATAAATAAATTAATGAGGCAATTTGTAAAATTTCTGGAGACCTTTTCTCCTGTTTCAGAAAATATTCTTACACAGAGCACATTGCACTATTGGTTCAAGAGAGTCTTCAAGCAAATACATATTTTAACTGTCAACAAACATGTTAGAGATCAGATTACCTTACAGCTACATTCTTTCAGAACAGTTTCCTCTCATTAAAAGCAGTTACATTTTCTAATAAATACAGATAGTTATAAATGTTATTTTAATGGTCATGCATTTGATTAAGAGAACACAATGTTTAAAAAAAGCATTTAGAGTCCCAGAGGTCAGTAGCTCAATCTTTATAGCACAAACTTTGAAACAAAAACCATGATTGCTAATTATATCAGTTAGTATATTACCTTTTCTCTTCCCTCCATGTGTATTTGCTTGAGTAAAGATGAAGAAAAGCAACAAAAGTGAAAGAAATGACAAACTTCTCATTTCTTCTCTCTCCACACGAGAACTGAGGCTTTCACTTCCAATTTTCTGCTGCCAAAGAGACATGGAAGACTATCAATACTTTGGAAGGAATAGTTACCCATTAATCGTTAACCCTTAACCTTTAAGTGCTCTGCCCACTGTTTCAATATTTTTCTTCTGTCCCTTGCTTTAATGTGAAGTGAATTTGCTTTTGTCCAAATAAATTGTTTCCTTTTATACTGCTTTTACCAGAAATTAAATTTAGAGCTGGATCCCTACCTTATTCAGCAATGCTCAGTTTTGAACAGATCACAATGAGGGTGAATATTCTGTTCTGAAATACAGCTGAAGGTCGTGGGTAGTTAGCTCAAAGTTGGTTGGCCAACAGCTCATTCTGAACATATTGCAAAATGACCAAAGGAAAAGAAGACTAAACTAAATAGTTCACAAACCTAGAGACATTCAAGTTGGGTGTGTGGGTGTGTGTATAGAGGGCAACTGGAGGGGGGGAATCAAACATTATACATTGAAATGCCTCATTTAATAAACAGTTCTGCTATCTTCAGAGGTGTAGTAGATAACTGTACAAAAGCAAATGCTTTTTAGTGTAAATTAAGCAGGCAGATTTTTATGATGTGAGAAATTCATTAGCAAAGCACTATTAACTGACATTTCCCTCTACCGGTAATTGTAACAATACCTGCAGTAAGCGTAGGTGTGTTTGGTTAGTTTTCAAAGAAAAGTCATTCTTCATATGATACATTGTCTACTGCAAATCTGAGTGTACAGATGTCACTATAAACATGTATGTGTACAGTATTTGTTGTGCTGTGACAGGGTGAAGTGGTCCTTGCAAGTAGGCAGGGAGCACTGCTTGTTTCTGCCCTGGTCATGTGTAAGGTATAGCGGTGTGACTATGGGCCAGTCAGGCATGTGAAGAAAACATAGTACATTTTTTTTTCTAAATGCTGGTACAGTTCCTCCTAGGGAGAGATTCTGACACTCTTTCTCCCAGTGGAGTAACGCCTTATTAAATGTAGTCCCACAAAGTTCAGTGGAACTACTTTTTTGGGATAAGACGTTACTTTGTTGTGACAAGCTCATTCCAGAATGTAAAGCATAACGCCTTGAGGAAGAGAACTTGATGAATGCAAAAGTGTTTTCACTGCTTGATCCAGTGCACCACTTTACATATAGCTTGACTCGATGGTTCCAATCTCACCCTGGTTAAAATTTAATGTTTAGTATTTCTATTATAAACTTGAAAATCTGAAGATCACTTTGTCTTCTTGAAATATTAGATCTCTACATAACTTTTTTTTCTTAACGAATGTAGCTTTTAAGCTAGGTTCCTATGTTATGAGGTGGGAGCTCAGCTGTCTCCATGGCACTACCTGCCCGTAGACTCTTGGGAAATTGAGCAGCCAAGGACAAAGGGTTCCCCAACCCCAGGGCATTCCCTGGAGACATGAATCCAGCCCCCAATTGTCCTGGATTTCCTCGAGATCTTTCTGGGTGTCCCAGGAAGAGCCACTGCCAGGAGAGTCCCTATTAGTCCTCCTCCAATGGAGCTCTGGTGATGAAGAGGCACAGGATTTCCATGGAGCTTAGGGGGACCACCGTATTTGAGGCAGGCCCTCTATTAATTGAACACTGTTTGATTGATCTCTTAGTATAGTCTGTTGTGACTTTCCTCCAAAATCCCCTCACATGAGATTTATGGAGTGGAAGATCTGAATGTTGCAGGTGAGTCTGCCTCATGCCCTTGGATTAATCCCTATCCGCACTGTGCAGGTACCTATGTTCCGTTCTTCATCTTGGTATCTCACTTGTACTCACAGGTGTTGGCAATGGAGTTTTGTGAACCAAATTCACCATTTAGACAACTTCAGCTGAACCTTTTCATGTGGCTTTTCCTGGGAGTTCATAGTCCCTTGAGGCTTATTTTTGAGTTTCCTGTTCAAACAAAGCAAAAAGTCCTCACAACAAAGTAGAAATGTGATTGCAGAAATTCAGTTGTTATCCACCTGTTTTCACAATGCAGTCAGACTTGTTCAAATCTCGCTCCAAGTTAACTAACAGATGTAGGAGCTATGTGAAAGCCATCATGAGTTCCATGGGCCCACAGAAATCCCACACTGGCTAATGCTAATCAGTTCTGACTTTTTTTTTTTATTATAGGTTCACACAGCTCTAGTTGGGAGGACTACTTAGGTGGAAAGACATTTGCAGCCTTCAGATCCTACATTTCACCCATATTTCAAGGGTTCCTTTACGAACTGGGACATCTTAAATTAGAAAAAATGAAGCAAAGAGTAAAGGCATATGATTGAAGTGGAAGGGTGTCATTCTCCCCAGAGCTGGAAGATCTCATTAGTGAGAAGGTAAGGATACAGGAACTATATTGTCAGACTCATTAAGTAGAATTGGTGGACTTTAGAGAATATTTTGTAAACTCTTTGCTATACTTTGAAAGGATTTGCTATTTAGAAATAGCAAATAGTTCTGGAGTGCTTATAAAGCATTTTCTCTCTATCTGCATGGGATAGAATAGCTGAAACCAGAAGCTAAAAGATTAGAAATATCAGATGACCCATAATAGTGTTTTTTTCCCCATCTAGCATCTCAACTCCTTAATTTGCATGACTGCGCCTATTATTTTTCACTAATCTAACCTATTTCTGAGCACATGGTGATCATCTCGGGATTGCAACATTTAGTATTTTGTTATAGTGGCAAGTCTGCTAGTCCCTGTGTGTCACCCATTATTTAAAAAAGGCATTCCAACTGTAATCAGTAGAATTCATGTCTGTGTGACTATCGGACAGGTGCAACAGAGCAGCAATCACTAACCCATTCATTAATAGTAGTAATAGAGATCAAGGTAATTGATACATGTGTTTGACTATGTATCTATATCCTGTTAGTTTACCAATGTAAATAATGTAGATGCTAAATCCTTTCCATGTTTTAATTGCCTTTACTTTATGTATGCAACAGTGATCAGCTTTCCTGAAGATCAAAGACTGCAGGAAACTGGTAATATTATCTATACTGTCTTCAGTTTATCTATTCCTTTTTATACTGAATGATCAGCTGTTCCCTTATGCAATCCAGTGTAACTGGACCACCACTGGTTCACAGGTATAGCTAGAAGGAAAGTGAATCTCACTTCGGGTGCATGGGCAAGAATGGGGGGCAGAGAGGTGAGCAGGACAGGAGGGATGGCCACCTTCCCCCCACCCCAACTTGTCTGTGGGGCGGGAGGAACGGACATGCTGACCAGGGGACCCAGGGATGCCTATTCTGCTGCCTGTCCAGCGATCCAGCCTGGGAGCAGTGTTCCAGTGGGTTCTAGCCCAGCTATTCCTGCTTCCCAGCTGGAGCACTGGGATAAAGTGGGGCAGCCCCTGAACTCTGACCCTGCTCCCCAGCTGGAGTGCCTGGGCAGAGCATGGTAAGCACTGGCACCCCAACCTTGCTCCCTGCCTGGAGTACTGTGGCGGAGTGGAGTAAGTCCCCATGCCCCAACCCCGTTCCCCAGCTGGCTCACTGGGTGGAGCAAGGTAAGTCCCTGTGCCCCGCTCCCACTCCCAGGCTGGAGCACCAGGCAGGCTAGTACGGGATGGACTGGATGCAAAGTGGGTGGGCCACGGTCCACTCAGGCCCACTCATAGCTATGCCCTTGCTGTGAACACACAGGAAAGGGAATGTTAACTCCCAAGGATAGGTGGGTGAGAGCTCACGGCCCCACCATTGCATGCTGTGCTCAAAACACTGACAGCCTGTTTCAGCTATAAAAGAGAAACCTCAGGCCTTATCCTGCATCTCTAGTGTGCTGAACTTTGAACAGAGAAAGTTTAAGCCATGGGACTGTGATCTTCTAAGTATTTACTTGGGATATCTAGGGAAATGTATGGGAAGATTTTTAACAATTCTACTTATAAGCTGCCTTTGGATTCTGACCTGTTGGAATGATTCCAGAGAGACTTTTGTGCAAACCAGCAAATTCACCATCAGTGCTACAATTCTGCTCTAAGGATTTGCCAATCACTTGTAATGTGTATGATTCTTTAACCATTTAGCTCTTCTTTTTCTTTTATTAGTAAAATCTTTAATTTACTAAGGATTGGCTGACAGCATGACATTTGGGTAAGATCCTAAATGTATATTGATCTGGGGGTGTCTCAACTTTTGGGATTAGTAAAACCAAATGTACAATGAATTGGGTTTGTAGTAACCTCTCACCATATTAGACTCATTTGTCTGGATGGGAATCGGGCTGGCATGCTTAAAGGCAGCAGCGTTTTGGCTTCTTGTTAACCACTGTGGTGCTACAGAAACTCATCTTGTTACTGGTCTGGTGAATCTGATTAGAGAATAAAGCACCAGTTTGTGGGATACTCAAACCTGAGTGATCCATTCTAGGCCACGGTTACTGTTTATTTAATCGTTCAATGGGCCTTATCATTAGGAGGTACTTTCTAATGTCTATATTTTTGCTCCTTCAGCATATGGTTACTTGTTCTAGTTACAGAACCTGCCTTCATTTGGAAGGCTAGAAGAATCTGAACCCCACATTAGAACTATAAACCCCACATTTGTTGTTAATGGAATTGGTTCCAGGTTTTTGTTTATCTTATTTATTTGTCCTACCTTAGTGACAACAACCTCCTCCGCACCCCAATACCATGTTGTGCTAGACTTGGGTACAAACTCTGACTGAAAAGATAGACCCTGAATGCAGGGAGTTTGTGTAAGTTTTTGGGGAGGAGGGGCAAGGGGGCAGCTGCCCCAGGGCCTGGCAATACAAAAAGGCCTGGAACTCCCAGCTGACGCTGTTCCAGCAACTGAACAGCAGCCAAAGCCCCATGCAGTATGCTCCAGATAGCACTGAGAGCTGCCTATGGAAGGCCCACCCACATCAAATTCCACATTGCAGACAATGGTCATGTTATTGCAACACTCCTATTTCCAAGTAATACAATGTAGAGAGCAAATTCATATTTTGCTAGCAGCACTAGGCAGTAATACAAGTGACAATGGCTCGAAAACCAGGCAGTGCTTTGGGAATACTTGTACAGTATTTGAATGAGAGATTCCACAGCATGCATTTAAGATAAGTTGATGTAGCATAAAATTGCATGCTATGGGACATTAGTCAACAGAAAGCAGATGCCATTGTTTTCTAAGGGAAGTCACTGCTCACAATGGCCCCTTGCAAAGCTATCCCGTTCACACTACGTGTTATCAATGTCTTTTTCTTTTTCCTACGTCTAATCGCCATTTGATGTACATGAGTAATTCCAATTAACTTTAATATGTTCTCATCAAGGTAAGAATGGATCTTCTACAATATAATGCACTTTAGAGGTAGAGATTCCTGATTCAGAGGGCAGCAGTCATTCCTGATTAGATACGAAGAAAAAGTGCTTCATATCTAAATTGTAACTTAGCCAATCCTGCCACACATTTGACAGGTCACTAAATAAATCAGTTGCAAGTTTTGTGTCAGCTTCTCTGTCCCAATTGCATTGCAGACTGGCTCTCGTGACTAAATTGTAATCAGTAATACATACAGATCTCACACGTATCAGATTCAGCGTATCAGAAAGGCAAGATCTGGTAATGCTTCAGCAATTTCTAGCTTTGGCAATGACCAGTGAGAACAGATGACCATTTTGTTAAATGTTATTTCTTTATTTCAGTTTACTGGCTATATCCCCTGTTTGAAGGAAGGATTATATTATCATAGGAAGTGAGCTTCCAATAGGTCTGGAAGTAGATAGTGACTGCAGCAGACCTAAGACATACCATACATGCATGTTTCCACGTAGAGAATTATTGAAGCTGGAATTCTCCAAGTTTAGGACGCCTGTGGGATTTTTCTGTACAACCTGCGACCACTCTGATCTGGCTTCAAAGGCACATTAGAAGCATCTTTTTCAGACACAACTCAAATATATGCACATCTGAGGTTATGTCAGAATGTATATCTTGATAATGTGCTTCTCTTTAAGGCAATAGAAACTTCTCAATTTGGTTTAGACAAAATAAGCTTTGTAATGTTTTAATGGTTGTATTTTCTATGATTGTGGAAACCACAGTGTGTGTGTGTGTGTGTGTGTGTGTGTGTGTAGTACATGTTAGGGATGTAAGTGACCAGTCAACTATCTGATAAGCAAAAGCTTATTGAATATTCAAGGGGATAGTCAACTAGTTGCTTTCTGCCTTTATCAGAGGCAGCAAGGGGAGGGAGCAGGAGCTGGTGCTGGGGGGAGCCAGCTTAAAAGCCAGTTCCTCCCAGCACTGTCTTCGTGGGGGCAGAGGGGTAGCAGGGACCAGGCATGAGCCAGGAATCAGCTGATTCCCGGCTCGCACCTAGTCCCAGATGCACCTCTGCTTTTTAAATGGATTAAGAGCCCACGGGTTCTTAGTCCATGTAAAAGGCTAAAGCCAGCAGGAGGGACCCAGTGCAAGCCAGGAATCAGCTGTCAGTGGTGGGTCTCTCCTGCTGTGCTTTAGCCTTTTAAGTGGATTTAGCACCAACAGGCTTTAATCCATTTAAAAAGCAAAGCCACAGAAGGGTTAGCTCCCTGGCACGAGCTAACCCCGCTGCGGCTCCCTGCTTATTGACTAATCGACTCGTCAATGGAAAATCCCTCAACTAGTCGATTAGTTGATTAAACTAAATTCAGCATCCCTAGTACATGTACCCCTCTGCCTAGAGAAGGCTGCCGTGCCCTGTTGGGAACTTATTTGTGAAAAAGGGCACCTGGTAGTATTGGGGGAGCTGCCAAAAGAAGGTAGCTTTAAAATCTGACTGGAGTTCCATAGTAGTCTCATTGGTGGAGACTGCTGGGTCCTTTGAGCAAGCTAGCTGCTCTCGGGGCTACATGCATTGACTACTGACCTGCAAGTGAAACAGGATTTGTAGCAGCAACAGTCCCTCTGGGTAGGATTTCCATGGTAGAGGGTCCTGCACAGTTAGCTGAATAAAGTCCAAGGCTACAAAGCTAAGGAACCCAGGGACTCTCAAACTGGAGGATTCTAAACACAACTAGATTGGCCACTGGAAAGTTGAGGTGGGAAAGCACTTGAAAAGCTGGCACCTAGGACATGTGGACTGTGCTGTGTCCTGATTTGGCTCCAGGGAATTAATAACTACAGTATACTCGCAATGAATAGTGGAGGAGAGGGACATGGATTTTATTCAGGTGGGAGTTCCGCCAAGTAGCTCAGAGGGCAGCAGTCATTCAGCTGTTGGATGGCTGCCCCCGGGGCTGGAGGCTACTCCTCTTCACACCCTGGCTGGGGGAGAGGGATGTCTCAGCTCTGCCCCACTCTCTCAATCCCATGACAGTGGGCCCAGAGACAGCTCCCTGAAGAACTGGGTCTGTAATGACATTGTCATGCCAGGTCCACACTGAAAAGGGCCCATCATGGTTGTCAGGCAGGAACGCGTAAAGCCTGAGAAGTGTGGGGGGGAGTGGCCTGGAGTGTATCCTCCCTTGCTCTGCCCTCCCCACAAGGCCCCACTTATACTCCGCTTCTCCCCCTGTGGCTCTGCCTCTGCTCCACCCTGAGGCCCTGCCCCACTTGGCCTCTTGCCCCTGACCCCTCTTCCCTAAGGCTTCACCCACTGCTCACCCCTCTCCACCTCTTTTAAACCATCCCACTTTTAAAAGTGATGGGGCCATGGCTCCCTGGCCCTCTCTCTTCCAGCACCTTTGTTGCCAGGTGTCCGGTTTTTGACCACAAAGTCCAGTTGAAAAGGGTACTTGGCAGTGTCTGGTCAGCAGTGCTGACCTGACACTAAACACCCAGTTACAGGAGTAACCACAGTCAGCCTCTCCACCAGGAGGGTGGGAAGAGCAGCTGAAACTGTGAGAGAGAGAGAGAGAGAGAGAGAGAGAGAGACAAGGACAGTGAGAGGTAGGTACTGGATCCTATCTGCCCACCCCTCTGTGCTTGCCCCTGGCCCCTGTCTCACACTAGAAACTGACCTTCCCTTACACCATGGGGGTCCTCAAATAAGTTTGGCACCTGGTACCACAAAACGTTAATCTGACCCCAGCTCCCTGCACTGCCCTGGAGACATTTAGCAGCAAGGTAGATATCCCTGCAGCCAGGAGTACATTCTCCTCACAGTCTTGGCTGTTGGTGCGTGGACTCTGTTACCTGAACCTCTGCCTTATCCAAATCCCTTCCTTGTCCTGTAGCATGAGATACATGGGGCACAAGGATGTGATTTAGATAACGAAGCACAATGGGATTATAGGGTTTTGACTGAATGGGAGTACACCATAGTTCTTTCTTGAGATACAGGATTGCGGTTGCTTGTACTAGATGTTTGTCAGCCAGGGGAGTTTGGTATCTGCAGAAATGTTGGTGCATTCCAAGGTAAAATATTGGTTTTTGGAGCTCTGTAACTTAGTTGCTTTACTCAAATAATGATGTTCAGCATTCTTTGTGTTCTCCAAGGGGGTTTTCAATCACCTACAAACAAAGAGAAGTGTAGTACAAAGTCATCTTTCAGCTTGAGAAAAAACATTATGGACCAAATTGTCAGCTGGTATAGCTCCATTGATCTACCCATCTTGTGATGAAAAGCCATAAGGGATGTGTGATTTTTAGCAATGCTTCCCAATGTTGTAAAGAGCCAGCGAGTAAAATAACTTAGGCCTTGTCTTCACTACCAAGTTTTATCAACAAAACTTACATTGCCACCCAAAAGTCAACAAAACCAAAATTGCCAGAGGGTATTCACACTTGCTCCATCTGTTGACAAATCATGTCCACACTGGGGTACCATCATCAACAGTGTGAGCAATGCAAGGTGGGTATGTGTCCTACATCTTGGGATTCCCTCTGAGTTCCCCCACAGCCACCTCAGTTGCTGGTAGCAGCATCACAAGTAGCTCTGTGCACTCTCTATGTTGAAGAATGTCAAAGCAGTACAGTACTCTCTTCCCCCCACCCTTCCCTCCTCTCCTGATTGCAGTCTGCCTGCTGCTGTGTTCCTAGTGCAAGGCACTACTGCACTGAGGTGTGTCCTTTGGATGGCAGATTGAGGAAGCCCTTTGTGAAGTGAAGAAGGTACCGAGGAGAAAGGAAACCAATTTCAAACTGGGGCAAAGGCTCTTTAGGCACACCTGTGTAGCAGAAGCAACTCTGATCTCAAAGCTGTGCTCTCTCACTCTAGTGCACATGTTGCAGGTCCTGTGCCTGTGTACGACAGTCAGTATGAGAAGAAAGAGTGGGGTTTGAACTCCTGAGCCAGCCTCACTTAAATCCATTCATATGTGAAGATAGATCTCTTGATGCTAAAGATTTGCCTCTTGTTGATGAAAGTCCTATGGCGATGGGCAAGTGAGAGAGATGCAGGTGGAGGATTCCACTGGAAGCATCTAGCTACAAACCTGCATGTAGGTGACCTGGGTGTGATAGTCGTCTGTATGCTGAACTGAAACAATAGCAGCTCCAGTCTCCTGCCCAGGTGACAAAGCAGCCCTATTTAGGGACAGCTCTGCTTTCTTCGAAAGAAGAGGGGGAGAGAAACTAATCACTAAACACAGCAATTGATGTCTGGAAAGGCACCTGGCAGTGATGCGATCCCATCAGAGATTTATAAAGTTGGTGGTGGCCTGTTGTTGCATTGTCTCACTCGTTTATTTATCACCTCACCTTTTGGGAGAAAGAGCAACAACCCCCCGCCCCAGGCCTTCAGAGATGCCCTGATTGTACGCATATATAAAAGAAAAGGTGATTGTACATGCTGTGATGACCACCGGGGCATTTCACTGCCGTTTGTAGCTGGTAAGATCCTGGCCCGCATCCTCTACAACTGACTGTCATTGCATGTGTTCTCAAATGGCACCATTCCTGAAAGTCAATGTGGATTTCATGCTGGTTGAGGCACTGCTGACATGATAGTCACAGCCAGCTCGATACAAGAAAAATTGAGAGAGAAATATCAGGATCTCTACATGATTTTCATTGACCTGATCAAGGCGTTCAACACAATCAACAGAAATGGGCTTTGAAAAGTACTTGGGCAAAACAGCTGTCCTGAAAAATGTATCAATGTAGTTTGGTCCTTTCATGATGGTATGCTGGGTTGTGTCCTTAACAATGGAGAGACATCAGCACCTTTTGAAGTATCAAATGGTACAAAGCAAGGATGTGTTCTTGCTCATCTTCTGTTTAGCATCTACTTTTCAATGATGCTGTTAGTTGTTTTCAAGGATTGCACATTGGGCAGACTTTTTTTTGTGACGGCGTACTGGCACCTTTTTGAGCCTGGACAAAATAAGCACTGGGCATACCTATTCAATTCCAAATGGACGGTAGCATTTTCAACCTCTGAAGACTTCAAGCTCACATCAAAGTGTTCACTACAGCTGTCCATGACCTCCTGTGTGCTGATGATGGTGCATTGGTGGCTCATTCAGTCAAGGATGCACAGGAGCTTTTTGATCATTTTACTACTTCTGCTCACTGTTTTGGACTCACGGTGAACCTCAAGAAGACAGAGCTTATGTCTCAGTCTGTTTGGAAAGAGCCCAGTACTCCAGTGATCATTGCTGCTGATACTGTCCTTAAGGCTGTTGATAAGTTTCATTACCTTGGAAGTGTACTATACTCCCAAATAAATGCTGCTGCTGATATATCTTCTGGACTAGCCAATGCCAGCACTGCCTATGGAAGACTGACCAATGCTTACAGAATGAATATGGTGCTAGACTGTTAACTTTGTATGAAGTTTTATCAGGCAGTTGTTCTGAATATCCTGCTGTATGGCTCCGAGTAATGGACCATACATTACCACCATGTTTTGAAACTCGATCAGTTCCATGTGCACTGCCTCAGGAAGATTGCCCATGTGAATTTGTGGGACAAAATTGCTAACATGAAGGTCCTTAAGTTGTGTGGTGTCATGGGCATGGAAGCAGTGCTTATGAACAAACAGTTTCACTGGTTTGGTCATGTTATGAGGATGATAATACATGGATACCAAGGATGATCTTCTACAGCCAGCTTGTTCACAGAAAGCACTCTATTGGAGGTTAATATAAGCGTTATAAAGATATCTTAAAAAGATATCTTAAAAACCAATGTGAAGTCATGTGGCTCATCTCCTGATGACCTGGAAATCATAGGTCAGGACAGATTGTTCTGGAGGCAAACTATTGTACAGGCTCTCAAATGTGTTGAGAATCAAAATATCCAGAGATTACAAGAAAAACATAGGATCCTAAAAGAATGTACAACACCCACAGATGTAATCTGTAATCAGATTTGTTGATTGGGAATTGACTTAGTCACTCACCAACGGCATCATAGAAGATGAGATCTATTAATGGACAGCTGAGTCCATACTGTACCATACCAGTGCAGGGCTGAACAGAACAGGAGCATTCCTATGATTTGCTCTTTGTTCCCCAAACAGAGCAGCATGTTCAACTGTCAGATACTCCCTGGAGCTTTGAAAAGGGAGGGGTACATGCCTGCAGGGCAGCAGAAATCAAAATACTCAGTTGATCTAAACTGTCCTGAGAGATAAGGACAGGCATTGTGGGATCCTGGTAGAAGCCAGTTCTGTCAACAAAACAAACAGCAGCGTCTACACTCCCTCTTTGTTGACAATAAAGGGTGGGTGGGAGAAGTTTCTCGTATGGGTGGAAGTTTTTTGTCCCTGAAACTGGGCATTTTTCCCAACAAAAGACCCATTGTAGTGTGTACGCTCTCACTGTCTGTCTGTCTTGTCATCAAACGGCAATATTTGATGACAAAACGTGGTAATGTAGACAAGACCTTAGTGGGCATGGACCTGATCCTGTGGAATGAGTGTCTTCTGCATGGTGCACTGTTTTATGGCTTGTGATGCATATGACTTCTCTTCTGGATTGGTCACTCACAATCAAGCTGATATCACCTATACAATTTGCCCTGAATCTATACCTTAGGCTCAGAATTACATCCTTGTAACTTGGTAACTATAAAAAATGCAACCAGCCCCACTGAGAAACTTGTATTTTAAAATCTCACTTTTAAAGAGAATTGAAAATCAAACAATAGTCTGAAATAGAACTGAGTAGCAAGAGTAGGTGGTTCTGTGTAATTTCAATCAACAAAATTTTTACATTTTCAACCCACTTCCTTTAATGCCCTTTATTTAGGGCCAGTGTATAATGTGTTTTTACCTTGAAAGAATGGGATCTGAACTTAGGTGACTTGGTTTGAGGTCTGAGCTACAGAAAACCCAGGGCCAGAGGCAGGCAGCTGACAAGAGATGCTATAGTCAAAAATCATGTCAAGATCCTACACTAATGCAAGGGGGGGGACGTACGAGGGTGAATTAGCTCCACCACAATTATCTTCTTGTGGAGTCTAGGTTTTGATTTTATAAGCAGGTTGAGTGTTCAAGAAATCCTGTTTTACATCAGTACCTGGTCAGTGATGATACAGGGGGGCAATATTGAGGGAGAAAGTGAAGCCTTCCATAACTTTACGTGGCAAAGCTTGTGCGTTAAGAAACTTATTGCACCCATAGACACGATAGATATTGTATGGACATCAGGAAGACCTGCCTGGTGCGTTGCAGTCTGTTGTGTGAGACAAAATGCATTAAGACTATGCTTACTGATGTGCTTGTGTTTGTTCAGGTCAAAGGTCTTTCCTCTTCGTTTTACTGCATTTAAAATAAACTACTCAAACATACATAAAGAATTTCATTGAAAGACTATAATTCAACCTAGCCTCATGCATGGCAGTTTTGTGGGTTTTTTTGTTTTTGTTTTCTTCTCGTTTGGGAACAGAGCGTCAAGGTTTTAAGCAAAACCAGCAAAGACAAGTGTAATTTCTGTTTTGAAGCAGCTTTGCTCGTTTGCCGCCTGCACTTCAAATAAAAGTATATCTCAAAGAGATCAAGGCATGGTAAAAACAACAATGATTATTCACCTGCCTTTCCTTGGCTGCATTTGGGAGGAGGCAGATGTTTCTGATACTAGAGAGAATGCAGGGTAGTTTCAGAAATTGATTGATTGTTCATATGAATAGTGAAGACAGCAGAACAAGACAACCAGGGACCATTGTAGGCAACATATTTGAAGAGGGATACACTTGAAAGCACTTAAAATAAAAGGCTGAGAACTGTGGCAAAGTGAAGGCTATTGAAAGACATAGACATTAAACATTCAAGTGCTGATTGATGGTGACTCTTAGGAGCTAACACACTTATGAGAGCAAACTTGAATCCCTCTAGAGAGGCAATGTATCTGAAACTGTCTCTAATAAAATAATGAGAAAAAGAATCAGACTACAAAAATCAAAGAGGAAATGGGTAAAATATATTAAATATGAAAATACTTCTGAACAATGAAAATAGGAATCTATGAAAGGATAAGGAGTAGCTGTGATAAACAAAGCCTAAAATGCAGAAGAGAAAACTTTTGAAACATTATGGTTTATCAGACAAACAGGTTGTCCTATAACTGTCAACTGCAGGGTTTCTTGCACCTTTCTCTGAAGCAGAGAGAGACGAGCCACCGTGGAGGTAGGATACTAGACACACCACCAATCTGATGGAATATGGGAATTCCTGTGTTCCTAGAAGATTATATGATAGGAAGTGGGTTTATTTTAGTGATAGAAGACCCTTTGAAAGTTCAAAGGTTCACTTAGATTAAACACCCAGAAGTGTGTTCAGAAAGTTAAGAAAAGCACTATCTGAATCTGCAGGATTGGCTAAAAATATTTTCTGGAATTTCTGTTGGTGTAAGCAGAGGCATGCAACAATGGAACATGATTTGAAGGGTATTTTTAAATGTTTCATTCTTCTTGAACCTCAATTTCAGGGCATGTATTTCTTAAGGGTTCTGGTCAGTTCACCCAGTCTTGACTTATGAGGAGCAATGTGATAGCTTTTAATGGGACTTGTACCAGCAGATATTTCAGTCATCTGTCTGGTTTTTCTCCCTTGATATTTTTGGAGAAGTAATGAGAGTGTTTCAAAGTTCAGTGAGACTTCTCATTCTGTTTACTGCAGATGGTATTCTGGATGATGTGGTCCTTAAGGGATGTATTTCATAAGGACTGTTGCTAGTTGTCTGGGTTGTACAATGCTGCTTTATTTGCAGACGCTACAAATTAAGGGTTCAAAATGTGTTGTAACTTGAAGAACTGTGTAAAGTTTGTTTTGCCTGTACAAAGGGAGCAGGATCAGTTCCTATAAACAAAGGTAGGAAATAAGCATTTCCATTTCTTATACTAACGTACAGGCTCTGCACATTTCTGTTGTATGTCCTGTGATGGGTGGACAAATGACATAAGAACTGTAAACTTTTTAATAAGGCTTTTCAGCCATTTTAGACAGAAGTCTTCTGTGCTCAGCGCAGTTGCTAGTGCTGAGTCAAACCCTGGCTGAGTGTGTTTTATAGTTATTTTCAGGGCAGGGTTTAGGTATGCTGATTGTGTGGGGCACAGATTCCCTCCCCATACCTGTTCTGAGGATTTCATTATCTGAAGTTCAACTTTTGCAACTTTTTTTGTGAGCACCAAATTAATTTTAAATGGGGGAGGGGGAGTAGTTAATGTTATGTTCTGAGATGCAATCCAGATTAGTGAAGAGCTGTCACCTCTTACCCTGTAACCATTAAGAGCTCAAAGCTTTGCTACTGTAGTTTTTTGCCTGGGATGCCCACAGGCAGCAAGCCAACATACCCTGTCTCTATGGACTGGGCAGCCCTAGTCCAATGCCTTTGATCCATGAACCTGCCTACAGACCATACACTTCCACTGGCCTTGATTACCAACTGATAGTGATCCACATTTCCTTAGCCTCAAATCCCTTCCCACCCCCACCCCCCAAAAAACAAACAAAAACCTGGAACAATCAGAGGAAAATTAGTTTGCTCCTTTAGAGTCTATATCGTCAGTTTGTTACTTCAGTTGGAGTCACTCCTAGATTAAGTTCACTCCAGCTGTGAGGAAGGAGACATGGAGTCTCCTGGTCAAGGAAGTTTCCTGCTGAGTGTGATGCTGCCTAGCAGGCTGATAGCTCAAACCACAAGGCAGCAGACGAAATAACTTGCATGATAATGGTATAATAGTAATAGATAATTCACTTCCTCTGCTCATCTGATGAAGTGGGTTTTGCCCATGAAAGCTCATGATATATATTATATACGTCTCTAAGGACTACCCCTTTTTTTCTTAATAGTAACCATAGACATACTAAAAGTCATAGTGTGTTCAAACCAATTCACTTGTTAGAATAGAACAAAAAGGGTCTACATAAATGGCATATACCCAATAAAATTGCCCTAAATGCTTGAAATCCAGTGGAATGGTAATTTTGACAAGACTAGTGGGATTCTAATGTTGTCATCTTACTCATCTAAAACTTGTTGATCTAGGGCTAAGTACAAATGGATTCAGTAACTAAGCACAAATGGATGTATTGGTGTTTAGATGTGAGTTCACTTCACATATTATGTAAAACTTCATAAAAACAAATGACAGATTGTTTCTGAATATCACAGTGTGTTTGTTATGTTTACTCTCAGAAAATTGAAGCTTTGAAAACATAAATTAAAAGGTTAACTTCAAAGCAGAGCCCACTAAACAACAATGGATTCACAGCCTGTCCATAACTTTGCATCTTCATTATGCCATATGAATAACCAGTGAGTTATATGAGCTTTTGATTGGCACCGTGCATGGCACTTATCAGGTACATTCCATGACACTAAAGAAATGGGGTACACTGACCTGGGTAAGCAAACCACAATTCATTACCGGGTAGTTGGAAGCCTTTTGCCCTCCAACCTTGGGCTGTTCTTAAAGCCACAGATATCTCCCAGTTTAAATACAAGCAGGAAACTTGGAGTGAAAAGAAATGGCCACTTTGACCTCCTAGGGGAAGACTCTGTTTACATTTCAACGGAGCTGGATGTAATAGAGCACTTAAAAGGCAGGGGAAGGCACAAAACGGACTGCAGGCTGGATACGGCCTGTCAAGCTGCTAGATCTGGTCCATGGCCAGAGGGAACATCAGCCAGGCTGCCTGCCTGCCCAGCCCTGCACAGTGCTCAGAGCAGCTCTCTGAATGCTGCAAGCCCAGGAAGAGGGAGGGGTAGAGGCTTCGTTCATTGCCTCTGCCCCCAGCACAATCTTGCAGCTCCCATTGACCAGTGCAGGATAGGCAGCACACAAAGTAGCTCTCCCATCCTCTACTCTCTCAGTTTACAGTGTTTAGAACAGCATATGGCCCCTGCAGATGCTTTGAGTGGTCTGCAGGTGCAGGGAGCCTGGCTGAGAAAACTGGGCTGCTGGATAGGTGCTACCCAGGTAAGTGCCTGCCTCTGGAACCCTAGCCCCTCCCTCCCTCTGACAGTCTGCCTTCCCCTGCACTCCTTCCCCATGTAACTCATACCCTCTGCACCCCGCTCCTGCACCCATAATCCCTCCCAGACCCTGCACGCTTATCCCTTGCTCCTATTTCACAGCCCAGATCCCTGCAGCCCCTGCTGCATTCCTGCCCCAGGTCACAACCCCCTCACAGGCCCATCCTATACCCCTCCTCCAGATCAGAATCCTCTCCTGCTCCCATACCCCCCCCCCCGACCTTGCACCCCCTCATGCTCTCCAGTCACCTGCTCCAGGTCACAACCCCCTCCTTCACCCACACTCTCTACCAGATCCCACACACCCTCTTGCTCCCCATCCCTTATCCCAAGCTCCCTTCTGCACCCAACCTCCATCCCAGATCCCACATCTCCTCCATTAATATCATGAAAGAGCGTGGTCCTTGACCACTTACCAAATTCTTGGGAGTGTCCCCATCAAAAGTTATTTCCCACCCCTGCTTCAAAGGTCTAGTTAAAGCCATGGCAGCAAGTGTTACTAGCTGTGACATAGTAGACCCAAGGGAGGAACTGCCAGGTGGCATCATCCCACATAAACTACCTGCAGGGATAACTCCAGAGCAGTTTGCAGACCAACAGCTGTGAAGACAGAGCAGCCCTTCAGAGGAGAGTACTGCTCGCCCACTCCTGTAAATTCTAGCCCAGGATCAGGACAAGGAAACCAGAGGTATTCTTTTCCTCCACCCTCCTTGCTTTCCTCACATGAGGGATGAGGTGAAAAGTGGAATTTTGCACTTGACATTGAAGCCTACACATTGCCATGGAACAGAGAGTAAGGATCCAACCAGATTGCACCTGGCCAGTGCCCAAGATTTCGGCAATAATTCAAGCTCTGGTATCTGTTAGCCTATACTTCACGTGCCACGCAGTTGGTACAAATAACTCAGTAGTCCATGTGATACTGGCAGACTAAGAAGCAGCTCTTACCGAGACCTCTCAGCATCACTGAAAACAGACAAATGCGTAGGTGAAAAATAGTCCAGCTCATCTGTGATAGGACTGTTCAACTATATATTAGATTGGGGTGGGCAATAAAATTTGATCAGGTGGCCATGCTAAGAATTTAATAAGTGGTCATGGGCTGCACTATTGGGGTCTGGGAAGGAGTTTGGGTACAGGAGAGAGCCTTGGGTAGGGGAGTGAGATGCATGAGGGGGGCGTGGGTTCTGGGAGGGAGTTTGGGTGCAGGAGGTGGGACAGGGGCACTGGGGGAGTTTGGATGCAGGAGGGGGTTGTGATCTGGAGTAAGGGTTCAGGAAAGGGATGCAGAAGGTTTGGGTAGAGGAGGGGGTGACTATTGCAGGCTCTGGCCAGGAGGCACTTATGGTAGACGGCGCCCAGCCTGCAGCCCAGAGGGACCCTCAGGCAGGCTCCCTGGCTGCCACAGTCCCACATGCCATTCAAAGCACCTGGCTGCTGAGGCTAGCATGTGTGTCTTGGTGATGTGTCCCTTGGGGGAGCAATGGATCACCACCAAGCACTGCCCCTGCAGCTCCAATTGGCTGTTTCCTGACCAATGGGAGGCAGTGACAATGGTTCTTGTCTGCCAGCCTGCTTTGCAGTTGGCATCCATGTTCTAGGGTTGCCAGACTTCCCACCTGAACAAACCAGATGCCACTCGTGCCAATGGCATCTGGTTGGGAAAGCTGACAGCCCTATGCATGACAACTTGCCTGGGCACTCATTAATGGATCTCAAAGTCACTGTGTTATATCAGGCCAAGTCCACAAGCCAAATACACAGGGAAGCCTTGGAACTTAACTTCATTTACAGGTTTGGGACCAATCACAAAGGCATGAACAAAGACATTATCTGGCTAGCACACTACATTCCAGATCCGAATGACTTAAAAAACCAAACAATGGGCTCTTAAGAACAATTTGGACCTTCTCTATTAGCTTCATGTGGCATGAACACTCTTAGGGTATGTCTACACTACAGCGCTATTTTGAATTATTTTAATTCAAAATAGTTAATTCGAATTAAGCTAATTTGAATTAATGCATCTACACACAAAATCTATTCCTCCATCTAGTGCGGAGATCATGGACGTTGAGGGCATCCCCCCTAAACCTGAATAAGGTCCATGATCTCCACCCTGGACCAGGAAGGTGCCTGCCTTCTACAGCCCCTGTCAGGCTCCTGGGAGCTGGCAGACTGCTCCTGGGGAGCGGTGGAGGGCTGGCTGCCAGTGGCTTGCTGGCTCATGTTTTGGAGCCACTGGGTCAGGGGCCCCGGTGGCCACTGCTGGCTCTGGGCTGGCAGGCTTGGAGCTGGCACAGGCACTGTGGCCAGAGTCTACCCCTTTAATGGCTCCGGGGCTGGGGGAGAGGAGAGTAAGTTTTCCTGGCTATGCCCAGAGTGGCCACCAGGGCTCCCTGGGGAGGGCTGGAGGCCCCTATTTCGAATTAAGTGTCTACACAGCACTTAATTCAAAATAGCTATTTCGAATTTGGCATTACTCCTCGTAGAATGAGGTTTACCAAATTCGAATTAAGCACTCTGCTATTTCTAATTAATTTCGAAATAGCAGTTTGCATGTATAGACGCTATTAAAGTTAATTCAAAATAACGGCTGTTATTTCGAATTAACTTTGCAGTGTAGACATACTCTAATTGAGTATTTTCTTCCCCCTTTTTCCTTCTCCCCTCCCCTCCCCTATTTATTTTGGAACCGGACCTTTATTAACTCCACTCATCTGAAGAAGCGGGTTGTGCTCACGAAAGCTCTTGATACTATCTATATATTTTGTTAGTCTTTAAGGTGCTGCTAGAGTGTTCATTATTTAAGTGTTTCCAGTTACAGATGAACACGGATACCCCTCTAACGCTGACACATGTTTATGAGCCACTCCAGACAGCTTGATAGTCCAATATCCTGCAGTCTGTGATGTAGGAAAGATCCTTCTTATCTTCTCAAATGGGGACTGGCCAGAAACCAGGGCAAACTGGGAAACTGAGCAGTAGACACAAGAAAACAAGTACCCCTGTGAAGGACAAGCAGGGAAAGCAAACAGCTGTGAATTGCAGCCCACATCCAGGAGAAGCAATATAAGCTGCTCCCTGCCTTGTGTGTGTGGGGGGGGGGGGGGGAGGGGAGGCAAGGTGGAGGGAGGGGGTAGGAAACCATCAATGCCACAGGGTCTGTGCAGTCAGGCTGCAAGCATAGGATCCAAAAGCAATTTCCCAACCACACTCTGCTCAATCCCTGTCCAAGCATGAGGCTGTTAAGGAGCTGGCACAACCATTCCCTTCCACTCCAGCCAGGACCTTTGCAGCATACTTTCCTTTATTGTCCCAGCTAGATCTCACCCATGGCATATGAGAAGGCTTCATGCATGGAAATTGTTCATCATGCTTTCCTTTTTTGCTTGGGCTGGAAGTGGCAGGCATGGCTATTTGGAGAAAGGTGGAAGATATTTTAGTGTGTACAAACTGGAAGCGTGGCTTCTTTCTTTTATGTGAACATTTGTAATGTTCAGTGTTCAATGACCAATTATTTTTTCCCCACCTTGACAATTGTATCTAGGAAATTGATTTGTTCCAGAAAGTAATAGCAGTGGGGGAGGAAATTAGTGACAGCACTGCAAAATGCTTTAAAAATTGTCAACTTCCATTGGCATAAATAAAAATACCAGCAGTCCCCTGGAAATATGTGAAATGCTTATTTGTTACTTGCCGTTTTCGACCGCCAGATTCACTACAAGAAAATTGATGAACTGTGTGGCATTTGGGTGGCCATAGCTATTGCAGTGACTTGCAAGAACACGTCATTGTTAAAACGAAGTGATTGTGAGCATGAATTCAATCTGTTGTGTGCTAGTGTCTTGTGGATATTGATGTTCTGTGTTTGAAATGAGGAATTAGGAAAACTATTAAACACTGAATTTAGCACGGGATGTTTCTATTATAACAGATTAGTAAAATTTCAGCATTCAATGGTCCTGAAACACTCACTTCCATCTGTGGAGCTCAGTGTTAGCATCCCGGAGTCTGCATTGGAATCTTCTCTTATTTTCTGCTTTGCTTCCTTTTGGGGGTATTTAATTGATGTGTGAAAATATTTTATAGGGGGGAAAATAGATAGCACAAAGCTAGCTCTCCAGCTGTGAGGAGCACCTCTTGCAGCCAAATGTACTGCAAATGAGTCACAGGGCATAAGCTGTATGAAGAGCTGTCCTGTCCATAGGATGGTTTGGAGCAGCGCCCCCTGGCTCCATGCTTTGAGGGGCCCTGTGGCAGCTGTATGAACCATCCTATGGACAGGACCCAGGATGGCCTGAGGGATTATCTGGCAGCAGCAGGGATCACCCCTGCCACTCACCACAGCAGCAGGAGTTGGAGCAACTTGGTAGCCTGCTCCACCCCACCCTAGTGGCCTCTCCCACCCTGCTGCGCTCCACTTCACTGCAGCAGCAGGAAGCAGAGTGCCCTGACCCCAGGGTGCTCCACTTCCTGCTGCCTTGTGTGTGTGGGAGACCCCTGCTGCTGCTCTGTGCCAGGCCCCCAGGCAATCCCCTTGCTCATGTTGCTTGAGGAAAGGGCTTTGGCCAAGGGGGCAGAGCAGGGGCAGGAAGGGGTGGGATAGGGCGGAGCTTAGGGGAAGGGTGGAGTGGGAGTGGAGCAGAAGCAGGACTGGGCAGCTGGGGGGGGTGTCCTCTGGGCCCCCCTCTCAAGGGACTGGGGGTGTTGTCCCATGCCCCACTTCCCCCGTAGGGATGGCCCTGACTATGTGCACAAGCAAAAATGTGGTAACCAAGAGAGCACGATGGTGATGGTTGTGTAGACGTCATATACTCAGCCAAAAGACCAGTTTGTGCTTGTTGCTTTTTAAAGCAGATTTGGTTCAGTCAGTAGCTTTAAGCTAGTGGTTTTCAACCTGCAGCTCACACTTGTGGCCAAATTAGCATAATGCTCTGGGTCATGTGACATCCCCTGGCGCCCCCCCCCACGGGCCCGCCAAGCCCCCGGATCTGGCCGGCAGATGTAGCAGGGAGCCTGCCCCCCAAATGCTGCTGAGAAAAGCAGCTGGTATGGGGCCCTGTTTGAACAGCTGTGAGCGCAGGGAGGGAGGAGAGGCTTCACACACTGCCCCCCCCCCAGCACAATCCCAGTGGCTGGTTGTCAGCCAATGGGAGCTGTCTATTGTCAACAGGCAACTTGCGAAGCACCCTCCACCCTCTCCTTAGGCTCATAGCTAGTCAAAGACCACATGTCCCCTGCAGCCAGCATGGGCAGGGCAGGGAGGGAGTCTGCCTGAGAAGGCTGCTGGCTGGGTGTCAAGCAGGTAAGTCTTTCGGAGACAGAGCCTGCCTCTGTCTTCTCAATCCTCTGTCCCCCTCCTGCACCCTAGTCCCCTGCTCCAAGTCACACACCCCTCCTGCCCAAGGTCACAACCCAAACCCCTGTACCCCAGTTCCCTGCCCCCCATCACAACTGCCTCCTTCACCCAAACATCCTCCCAGACCCCACATCCTTTCCTGCACTCCAGTTCCTTACTGTAAGCTCCCTTCTGCACCCAACCTCCATCCCAGACCCCACATCTCCTCCATTAACATTATGGAAGAATGCAGCCCTCAACCACTTTCCAAATTCTTGGAGTGCCCTCCCCATCATAAATTATTGCCCACCCCTGCTCTGGGCCATACAAGTAATTTTGGATGGGGCCCACATTACACAGTGTGGGCTCAAGTATAGAGCTGTATAGTAAACAGATTGAGAACCACTGTGAAACAAATGAACATACCTGACTAAAAGAGGAAAGTCAGAGAAGGGCTAATGAGATGACAGGACTGGTCAGGTGTGTTCTTGTGGAAGGGGAAACAGGAGAGTGGTGTCAGATACACAATAAAATAGCATTAGGCAGATTTTCTCTATGTTCTCCATCCCCTTTTGCTAGATGTATGGCACTGAGAATTTAGGGATTTCAAGATTACTTTTACTCTTTGTCCTCCCCCCTCTTACTCTCAGCATGAACTGACATCAGAAAACCATGGCGAACTTACAAAAGTTCAAAAACCCAGGCTTACTAACAATATTCAGTGTCCCATGATTGGGGAAGGCTTAGAAAAAGAGCTACAAGAATTTTGTAGGTCTGGGAAGTGTACCTTGAAATGAGAGTGACTTAAGGAGTCTGGTCTATGTTTATTGAAGAGAATTTTAAGAGGTGACTTGATCACAGTCTATAAACACCTACACACAGAAAGATTTCTGACAGAAGGCTCTTTTTTTGTTTCAGTCAAGCAGTGCTACAAAGTCTGATGGATGAAGGATTAAGTTAGAAAACTTCAAAATGGAAATAAGAAGAACATTGGTACACTGAGTGCAATTAACCATTGGAACAGTTTACTGTGATGGGAAATTCTTCATCAGTTAAAGTCTTTCTAAAAGATATACTCTAATTCAATAACTTGCTGCAGGCATTCTTAGTACAATACTATGATTCTCTTTATGTAGGAAGTCCAGATTAGGTGATGAGACGGTCTCTTCTTGCATTAAAATCTAGGAATCCACAACTTATATCGCAGATAAAACAGGGATACTACCCACAAAAAACTGTGCAAACTCTTTCATATGCTTCACACAGAATAAAGGCAAGCTATTATTTTACTCTTGCAAACAGAGTTCCTTTAAAGTATTGGGACATTATTTAGTTTGTCATTTATATATGATGTGGCAGGAAAAGACCCTTCTGAATTTATAAACAACACACATGGTGGTGGTGGTGATTGCATTATTAATATAAAAATATTCATCAGCAATATGGCTGCTAATATTATTGTGATTTTTTCTGTTTCTCTTTAGCTTCCCCCTACTCCTATATTCAGCTAGTGTGAGATCTCTGTCTCTCCCTCACTCCATCTTTATCCATTGTGAATTGTTTTTCCTTTTCCTAACTTTTTCCCATTATTCTTATGTTCCCTGGAACCAATGAGTTCTCCCATGTAGCAGCCTGTCAAAGAATCTACAGATCTGCCTCCTCCTAACAGTCTTGTTTAAATGTTGAAAAGAGTATCACTTTGAAAAAATGATGTGCAGGTACCTGTGCAGCATCACAGAAAGCTGCGATAAAGGCACTCACTGCAGGTGTGCTTAGAGACACTACCAATTTAGCTTGGAAACTGAAGGGAAAAAACCCCAGACAACACAAAAAGTAGCCTTTTAGTTTTTTGAAACTTGTTGAACTGAATGGTTTTTTCTCCCCTGAATAGCTATACTTTAAAAAATCATAAAACTCTGCTCATGAAAGGCACATGTGGGATCATTAGGTGTTCAAGAACAGAATTGGAAGTTAGGTGACTTGCATTCTATTTCTGCTTTGTCACTGGCTTCCCATGTGACTTTGGGCAAGTCATTGAACCTCCCTATGACACTGATGTCCCATCTGCAAAGGGGGTTTAATAATACCTACCTCTTGGGAGTATCATGTAATTGAGTAACTTGTCCATAAAGTGTTTTCTATATAGCACCTTTCCTCCAAACACCACAAGTCTGAATGATAGCTCTGGCCCAGACTGAGCACTTGAAGCTGCATTCAGTCTAGCAGATGGTGGTAGCGTTTAGGGAAAATGTCGGCTGTTTTTTCTATACATATTTCTGCTACTTTTATATTTTACATATTTAGAGAAGAATTCATGCAACGGAATAGAGACAAGGTGGATAAAATCTTTTTTATTGGGCCAACTTCTGTTGGTGAGAGAGACAAGCTCTTGAACATTTCTCTCTCACAAGCAGAAGCTAGTTCAGGTCAGGTACAACACTGCCTGCAACATTGTGAAAGGAATAGCCATTTTAAAGGGGTACACTTCTCCCCATGCATAATTGTACATTCCCATATCAAAAACTTTTCAGTTCATGTTTTAGACTACAGATCACACCTATACCACACATAAAAGACATAAAACCATTATGCAGTTCTCTCTTATTGTGGTAGTCAGAGGCTGCCAGTGCTGTCCTCAGGTAGAATTTTGTTATCTCAACTTAGGGTTCAGTTACTGACTCCTTTTGCTTTTGTTTTGTTCTAAAACATATTTTTCTTTATGAATTTTGTTTGGCACCTCACACACCTCGATTGCCTGGAATGGTGGATCCAAAACCATAAACCCAGTCTCTCTTGTGGTGGACTAATTCCCTTCAAAGGTGGCCACAGTTGCTGTCATTTTTGCCTCAGTGATAGCTACGTGCCTAATCACATCCAGGTCTGCCCTGTCCAAGGACAGCTATTTAAACTAAACTGTATCATCTGGAGCAATCCAGGAAATGCCCCTCCATTCCTAAAGATTGAATGCTAAGCTCCTGAATGGACCATCCCCAAAGACTCCATATCAGCATCCATGTTAGAACCCACGATCAGAACTGGAAAGAAATTAGCCCAATGCTAATAGGGTAAGAGTCTTGTCTGACAAAATCCAGCTCTGTCCCCATGGCACCTGTGACATTAAACGCTGGTTCTACCCCAATTCGAACACAGGAAAAGAACAGCTCATTGCAGTAAACACAGCTCCCAGTACAAGAGAAGCTGAGGCTACTAGCCTTCCCTCTCTTCCCAGAAGCATAACACACAACTCTCATAACCATAAAGGGGAAGTGTCACTGTGTCAACTTTTGGTTCAACACTTGAAGGGCTTTGAGACAACTACCGCTCCTCCATCATTATTTTCATCAAACTCAACCGAAATAATCATTAAGTGGTGTGTACTAGAAGTTATCTCGAGCGTGTACTCTACCAATTCCAATCCCTGTCCCCTTCCTTACCTGACTTCTTCAGGGATGCTTTTCCCTTAGGAATACCTGAAACTGTGCTTTTGAATATCATATGTCCACAGTTTAATTAAGGAAAATGCAAAGGAAAAATAGCCACTGCCTAACTGCAATGGGAAGCTTCACAAACCCAGGATGTGCTTCTTTTTGGAACCACCATAAAACTCCAGTTTTCCTGACCGTCCAAACAGCACATTTCTTTTTTAATTCTAAGATGATACTAGGGACAAGGTAGGGCATTTTTTTCATTCCGTTCAGCTAGAGTATGTCTGACATCTTCTATTGTTTGTTTTCATGGTTGCTAAATTACGAAATTAGCTATAAAATTGAACTTTGCTCTTTTACTGATTGCATCAGACAACATTTGAGTAGATTTTTGGGTAACATCAGTTTTGAATAATGGCAGGTTCATACGTATTTGATAAGTCAATGTACAAAGGCATTCACCCGTCCCATCTGCTGCTTTTTTTTTTTTAATGCTCTTTGCGAGGTCTATGGAGGTGTTAAGCTTTAATCTTGGTTACAAGCTTTTTCCAGCTGTTATCCACCTTTTTAGATGAAAAGCACTGCAGGCTTATGGTTGGAGCTATATGATTCTTTACTACACGTTGAATTCAGATTCAGTTCAAGCCACTTCTCCTGTAAGCTGCCTTGTTATATTGAAGGAAAAACTACAGATCAGACAAAAAATGTTCAGACCACATTAACATCTTACAATTAGTTTTTTGCACTGTTATAGCCATGTTGGCCTTTCCAATCAATTTTTTGTCAGATAATGGAGCTGTTCTTAGTCATTGCTTCAGAAAAATTGTAATATAATGGAGCAGCGATCCATCGGCAGAATGATTGTGTAATGTCATATAGTTCATTCTGTATTCCATTAGAAATCATAGACAAATATTGTGTAGATACATCTTATGCATTTTTATATAAAGTATAGTGCAGTGTGTTAGCCAATAGGTGGACTTATGGCAGTTTATTAAACAGCATTTTTCCTAGAGACAGAGATACTAGCTACAAATGTCCATATACCAGCTAATGTGTCCATATACCACTACCCTCCTTTAGATGCAATCAGAACTACTTGTGTGTGAGAGTCTACTCATTCCCATAATTAATGGCATTTCTCCTGTAATTTAAGTGGTAGAAGCCTATACTTTTGGATAAGGGAGAGCTGATTTCTACTCCTGCTGTTGCTATGAAGTTCCAACTTGCCATGGTGTTGAAGATGACCTTAAAACCTTGTGTGACTAGAGATTTGTTACAATGTACATTATATGCTGCTTCATTCTGAAGTAAATCATAATACAATGTATTGCTTTATCATACTGTTCTGTACTACTGCACAGATTAAAACAAATGTGCTGTTAATAAATTTTGCTTGCATCATGCTAACCATTTTTTTAAACATTATGCTTGTGAGTATAGGGTGTAATCTACTGCTAGTTGGTACACAATTATTTTAAGTCACTTATTTTAGACAATAGGATTTGATAAAACAGAAAAGTTCCATATAATCCTAAATGTGGTTGGGTTATTATAAAATGTGCTTGGGTTATTATAAATCAAACATTGCACATGTTACTTTAGAATTGCACATAATTGAAATGTGAAAGCAATGCAAGCATTGCCCATTCAGTCCAAAGGCCTTCACAAATTATGCCCCACTTAATCTGAGCTGTGGCAATATCTGAAAGGCCCACATACGAGGAACTAATTGCTCCTCTAGAGACATAACTGAGACAAATGGGGCACTAAGTCATGTTGATTATGATTTGAACATGTCACACCAGAGTTTTATACCTCTTCCTGAGACCACTAATCTAATCTCTACACAGCAATCTTATTCTGTAACCAGCCTGATACATCTTGGGGTATTCATCTCTCCCTGTGACAACACTAATCTACTTCCTCCTGATGTCATTTCAGGAGAGTAATGACTAACTCCCTTGCCTCTGAATACCTGCTTCATACTTCCCCATCTCTTGAGGGTGAAGTTAGCATCCTTTCTTCTAGAGTACCAGCAGTGGTGCTTGTCCCTAGTGTAACCGTCTGCACAATCAACTCCAGTTATGTTAAATAAACTCAACCTTTATTTCGGATCTCTTTATTTTGATAGAAAATAAAGAGAATGTCCAAATGAATGCTTGTAAATAAATAAATCTATTCTGACAAATCTACTGCAAGATGTGTAAAAAACCTTATGTTAAAGTATGGAAACATGACCTACAACATAAATTATGTAAATCTCTCTCTTGTTCTCGCTCTTGTTCTTTCACTCTCTCTGCTTACAGTTTGTTGGGGCTTATCCCTCTAGGATATTGATAAAACTCCGCATATACTAGTTCAGTCGGAAAGAAGTGTGTGCTTTGTTCACATGTTTGCAAGAATCTATTAAAAAGTTCCTTGCTGAACCCAGTTAACTAAATGTGACCATTGGAGGAAGAGGAGGCATCTCATTAAACCTTATAAGTATGTTGTTTTTCCTTCACAATATGCAGGAAGTTAAGGGATTTGTTTTAACTCTTCATACATACAGTTCAAACTTTGTTAACTTGCCATCTTGCAAATAACAATGCTGCTTACTATACTCCATAGATCAACAAACGTTTTGGTAAACAGTCCTGCTGCTTCTCTGACATTTCAGTTGTATTGTTTTTGGCTAGAACAGCACCCTTCTTTATGCGTTAGTACTACAGCATCTGGTGGTGCCAGGAAGCTTTCTGTTTCCCTCAAAAAAGAAAAACAAAGATTCAGGAAAGACACCGCCTTAGCTGTGCACAATTACTCAGCCCCAGTTCTGTGATCAGTAAAACAGTTGCTTTCAATTTCTGGCTAAATATACTTCTTTTTCTGGAGGGAGCTTGCCTAGCTTTGGGAGTTGAAAGGAAATGTGATTTGAAATTAGACATTTGCTTTATCCCATGCTCTGTCACAATGGCCTGTAATAATTAATTGCCCATTGATCATGTTTTGAGATGACTAAATCATTTGAAGGAATTTAACACGCAAAATGGAAGCTATGAGAGTAGAAACATCTTGAAGCCAGACCCTGTGTGCTGTTTTGAAACATTTATTGAGAGAAAGAGTGATGCATTTAAACTCCATTGGATTTCTTAGATTTCACTTTAAGAAATGCTTTGTTCAATGGCTCCTGCCCTATTTTTCTGTTTGCCCATTTGGACAAAGCTTATGATTATCTTGGCCTTTTCAGACTATTGAAGCTTTTTTATGGAGCTCTCTAAAGTGACTTTTGAACTGAAGTAAAGATTGGAAAAACCTGAAGGCTGAGCTTTGGAACTGAAGTAAAGATTGGAGAAACCTCTCTGACCCTTTATATGGTTAACTGTTATGGGACAGGCCAGCTCCTACGTGGAGACAATGAATAATGGCTGGATGTGTATTAGCCCCAACTGTTTATGCAGAGACCATGCATAGTAACTATTTATGATTAAAGCTGATCAGCTATGTTTAAATAGACAGCGTAGCTATCTTGGTTGAGGATTCAAGTCACAATTCAAGGTGGAGCTTGCGGCTCTGTTTTGTCAGTTTTAGCTGGGTAAAAAGGCTGGAGCGGCATAAAGGGGCTCACAGGAGATGCTCACAATGTGATTAAAAACTACAGCACCAATTCTGAGCTCAGGTCAGCTGACCTGGATTCTGGGGGCTCAAACTGAGGGACTATGAAACACCAATATAGACGTTCAGGCTCCCCCAGCTCCCTCTGGCTCCATGAGCAAGACCAAGTCAGTTGACCTGGGCCAAATGTCCTGGTTGCATCCTTGGGAGGATTCCCTTGATGCAGGTAGTAGGACAGACTGCTCTTTCAGGACCCCATCTCAAGCCCTAGTTTAGGAGATGCGCTGGGATTTGCATTGGCACCATTAGAAGGAGCATGTCTGGGATGGGACCACATTATTGAGCATTATGATATTCTGGGCAGTTCTGAGGTGCATGGACAACTCAGGGAGCCTTCCATAACTTAGGTCCCAGAACCTAAAATCACTTTAGCCCATCTTCCTTTGGATTGGGAGTTCTGTGTTGTACCTCTTAGTGCTTGTCTCCACTTACTGGGAGATCGACCCTGAGGAGATTGATCTCCAAGATTTGATTTAGTGGGTCCTTACTAGACCCACTAAATCGAACACTCATGGTACCCCCATCTACTCCAGTACTCCACCGAGTCATGAGAAATAAGGGAAGTTGACAGGAGAGTTTCACCCATCGACCAAGACGCGGCAGATATTTGACCTAAGATATGTTGTCCCAGCTATGCTATCACATAGCTGGAGTTGTGTATCTTAAGTTGACTTTCTCCCTCTGGCCTCTGAGGCAGCACAGAATCTCACATTGTAGGTTTTGTTACACTGTAAGCCCCTAGGGGCAGAAGCCATCTGTTGTAATGTGCTTAGCGTGATGGAGTCAGGACCACAACACAAATAATAATACAAATTGTCCTTTTGACTTGCAGGGAACTGGCTTGATAAACAAATAGCAATTCACCTTTTCCCCCTTTAGTATATTCATCCACAGTTTACAGTTGGAATCCTTTTTCTACTCTATTCAAAGGATCCAATTCTATCATCTTTTAAAAACAGGAGTAGCTGGAAACAGCTATTTGAGAAAAGCCATATAAAGTCCAGTTGCAAATAATACTATAAATTATAGCAGTAAGTCAGAAATCTGTGGTTTGCTGCAATATCCAAACCAAAACACTCTAAAAATCTTTGTAATACTTTGTACTTTCCAGCTGGCAGTCACAAGTTCCATGGGCCATATTCTGCATGCCAATCATTTAAATCTCCCACTGGCTTCACCCCCGAATCAGAAGGTATTGTACGTTTCAGTGGTGTTTAATGTGTACAGCCCGTGACTAGGTTTGGAAAGCCTCTTGGGATAAAAGGTGCTATATAAATGAAAATTTTATTCTTCTTTTGCGCTGTAAGTGTGCAATACAAATGAATGTTCTGTTAATGATTCCAGTCATTTTGCTCTTACAGAGAAAGCCTGTGAAATATTCAACATAATTCACTAGTAGAAATCTTATCTGAAAAAAAAAAAAGTTTAAAACTCTGCTCTTAACGAAAATCTTGGAATTTAAATTTTTATGGGAGCTGGAAGACTATTTTAATCCTCTTAGTAAGGGTGAGTCTACGCTGCAGGGCTTAACTTGAAATAAGCTACGCTAACTGAGCTATGCCAATTACATATCTTATTTCGAAATAGCTTATTTTGAAATAGAGAGTGTCTACACAGCACTTATTTCAAAATAGAGCACTCTTCCTCTGACTTTCCTTATTACTCGTACAATGATGGTTACAAAAGTCAGAGTAAGTCCTCTAGCTTGACAGTATTTTGACACTATTTCGAAATAACTGCCCACTGTGTCGACATGGACTAAATTATTTTGGAATAGTGCTAGTAATTTCAAAATAGTGTTGCAGTGTAGACGTACCCTAAAACAGCATGTTATATTTCTGATAGGTACACAGGCTACTGATTTTTAGGAAAAATTATTGTTCTCTAGATTTTCTTTCCAATCAGTGAAATTACCATGTGAAATCCTTCAGAAGTTATCAGTATAAGTTATAAACTGACGTCCCTTAGCTCTGAAATGACAGATTCAAACAATGACTAATAAATCCTCAAACACATCTATATTTTAGTCTATATAATCTATATAATATTATTTCTGAGTAGCTAAGAATAGTATGAAGTGTCATAGTCTGTAATTATGAAAACTCTGACCTCAAGATTGAATGTTACTCAGGATGTACGTCGTAGCACTAAGTAACGGAGAAGATTACAGGTTGTCTTTGTCTTTGATGTAACAATAAGTTCTTGATATCTCTACCCTTCATTTAATTTTTCTGTTTTTCTTTTCTTCCCTCCCCTACATATAAAACCCTTACTTGGGATTACAGGATTGGGCACTTATGTGATATTTTGGATTCAATAATAAAATATATTAAGATGTTAACAGATCACTGCAACTGTGGAATATTTAGCAAAACCATAAATACTGAGTGGAGCATATCACCTATAGTCAGGCATGTATTTACTGGCTTCACTGGGAGTTTGGGCTGTATTATCTCTTCCTTCCATTTGTATGCTTTGGTGAGCCCTCCACCCCCTTATTTTGTTGATGCTGGTCATTTTGATTTTTGTACTTGGAGCCATTACTATTTAGTTTCAAGGGAAATAATTTAATTTTAAAAAACAAAAACAAACAAACAAAAAAGCTCACACAGCTGCTTTCCTTTCTTTAAATGGATGAGCCCATTACAGGAAGGGAACACTATCTCATATGTTAAATTACACTCTCTTCAAAATGAATACAGAAGAAACAAAAAGACAAAGGATTTTAAGGCTTCAAAATAAGGATTTGGACAACTCCAATTCCTTCAATGGGATGAATCCCATTCGCTTTGCTAACTGAAGGTCACACTCAACCATAAATCCTTAGTAAAAGGGCTAGCTCATAAACTATTCCTTTTACACTTGGCTTCCTACTAATAGCTACTAGAGATGAATTATGTGGCTCGGTTATTATGTACAGGGCAATAGCTGCTATTGTATAATGTTTGCAATTTTCCATTCTACCAAATAAGCACAATTTTAAATGTAAAATGCCAACGCGTGCAGCCATTTTCCAACACAAAGTGCTTCCTTTACAATGCTTTTTCTGATGCTTACCAGTCTGAGTCACCTTTTCTGTTCTGTCTTAGCACTCATGGTTCAGCTGCGGGTTTCTCAGTATGCAAAATGCATGCACTCAATCTGTTTGCAAGTGCACATGAGGAGGCCCACTGAAAATCTGACCCAGGTGAGCAAGGCTTGTGAATGGCCGTACTGGTCTCTTTGCATTTTGCACTTTTGTGTGCAGCAGCGCCAGGCTCAGGAATGACAGTAGCTTGCTGCACCTGAGCAGGTAGAACTTTGGAGTATCACAGAAGGGAGGCTAATGGGTATGTGGCAGGATGACCACAGTTCCATGACTCTTGGACTGAGCAGCAGTGTTATAGGAAGCGCTAGTGAGCTGCTTTCCTAGCAAAAGGGAAATGCTGTGACTGTCTGGGCTGAAGCGAGACAGTTCATGAGGAGAATAGTTCTCAGCCCTAGAAGAAAATGGGCAGAGAGCCTTAACAGTTTAAGTTGCGGGGGAGGGGAACCTGTGCAAAATATTTAAAGTGTAAATATGTTACAAATGTGCTAACTAAAGCATGTGAGTGCCTTCTGCAACATAGGCTTCTTTTTTTATCTATTTTCTAAACTTAGGTTTGTTATGCTGATTTGAGTGACAAACAGATACAAAGAAAATGGAAAAACTTCAGAAGTGAGTGTTATCATCACTGTCTGGATGTGCCAGTCATCGGAGGGAATAAAAATCACCTTCATTTGTGTATTTGGTGATGACAATTTGACAGTCTTTTAAAACTCAAGGGATTTTTTGTTATTCCATAAATATTAGGGTAGGCTTTTGGGCTAATTCTCTGAATTTTTAAAATATAACATGGAACACATTCAGTATGAACTTCAAACTTTTGACTTCAGCTGCTAACATTAAACCAAAAAATAAAATGCATTCTTTGACTATAGTTCTTAGACTTGGATCACTCAGCCTTTGAAGAAGGAGGATGTGTGTGCTGTATAAATCTGGGTTAAAGTTATACACATGGGGTGATTTGCATGCTGAATTTGAGGTTAAGATTAGGCACACGCAGAAAAATAGAAGAAATTACAGTGTGGTTAAAAAAAAAACCCAGTACAAAGTTAAAGTTTATTCCAATATTGTTCTTGCAGATCAAAGCTATGCTAATCTAGTCTAGAGTTACTTTAATATTTTGCAGCCTCTTGTTCCCTTGGTGCATGTTTTAGGCATGAATATTGTTCACTCACTTTTATAGTAAAATACTTTTGGAAAAAAAGTCCTCAGCTTTGTTGTGGCCTCCTGAGGTGAGAAGTCACAGAGATATTAAGTCTCACACTGCTTTCTCCAACTTCATTATGTTGGATGTAAGAACGGTTCTAGTCCTGTCTCATAACAGCTCCCTTGATAAACTATCTGCTCCATTTTACCTAGAGGTTGAAACAGTGTCTTACTCTATGGTACATATAGGAAGCTTGATACATTGTATACTGTGGCGGGGAGCTTTGAAGGAGGATTTTCACTTGGGAGATGCATCTGTAGAATCTGAAGGTCTGTCGGGATAATATGCTTTACAGCCTTGTTTTGATGCAGAGGACTCAAACTTGTTCTGTGAGGTGGGCTGAAATCTATATTCAATTATAAGTCAGAGAGTAAGTTTCAGAGTTTGTGTTTCTCTCAATCCACAACGGAATTACCTGTGGGAGGTTGATATAAAGGTCAAGGGTAGATTATAGCCTTTGGCCAGATCTGTTCAGGGATCACTTTGCCAGTATAGCTACCAGTATGCTGTAGCTGCATTCACACATGGAAAGCCTTACTGGTATAACAGCAAAACTGGGTTTTTGCCAGTCTATCTTAGTTCAGGTAATAATCCCAGTGCCCCACAAAAAAAAAAAAAAAAAAAAAAAAAAAAGTGGGGGGCTATTATCATTAGAAGACTCATTGTAATAGGGGCTTTTTCCAGCACTGCTATCAGTCACAAGTCACATCTCCTCATGCTCTTGGCCAACAAAGCTACGTCAGCAAAAGTTTGTAGTGTAACCCTTTATGCAGCAACTGAACTATTGGGGCTTTGCCTGATGCCCTGACTACTGGGTTTTGTGTGTATGTGCCATCCAGGAAGAGCCCCTGTCTCCTCTTGCTCCTGTAGATGGGAGGTAGAGACGGGAGGAGTAACTTGCTACTAATTACTTCCAGCCTTACTCTCATCCCCTGGTATTGATTAAAACTATGTCTACACTTAAAATGCCATATCAGCACAGGTTCTGCATTTTACAGGAGAGATTCTCGCACAGTTACTTTAGTTCCCTGACAAGCAGAAGCTAGGTTGATGGAAGGGTTCTTTTGTCTACCCCAGCTTTGCCACGTGTGTTCCAGTGTGGATTTTTCACACCCCCTGAAAGAGGTAGCTATGCCAACACAAGCTTTCAGCAGGCCAGCCCTTAGCTCTGCTGGCTATCCAGTTGCAGGTGCTATTCCTTCCTACTACCTTTTTTACCCCAGGGGTGTGCGTATAGAATACAGTATTCAATCTATTCTCCTGTTTACCTCTGGACCCAATATGCAGGGAGCTGCACAGGGCCACTGCAGATTGTCTTACTTTTCTGTATAGCTGCAACCAGGCCCTGACAGTTTCTGCTCTAAAAAATTACAGGCTAAAAGATTCAGCCTGCCACTTCTTCACCCATTCAGAGGTGCTGGAACAATTTGTATATGGGGGTGCTGAGAACCATTGAATGAAACTGTAAACCCTGTATATAATGGAAACTTCTTCAGGCTAAGGGGTGCTGTAGCATCTTCCATACCCCTAGTTTCAGTACGTATGTTTCCATTCCATCTGCTAAAATGATCAGCTACTGAATAGCTGCTGAAATGGCTCACATTTTGAAGTGTCACCATTAGGCTTAGAGTTCACATCTCAGTTAAATGAATCCGAGGCAGAAAATTTCACACCTCTGAGCTGTTCTTTAAGGCAGTCTGCAGAGTCAAGACAACACAATTTCATATTTGGAAAGCTTTCTTTGCAGTTACAAAGCAAGAAACTTCTTTTAAATGAAAAATCAAATTCTGAAGAATTGAATTATATGGTTCCACATGAAACCTCAGCTGGCCCAGTTCTAGTCAGGGAGCTCTGTGTTAGCCACACCTGACATAAAAGGAATTGTAGAGCTTGGTAAAGCTGAGTGAGAGGTTGTGGACCTGGGTCAGTGACCATCATATTGTATTTGCTCTCTTTTCTGGCCTCACTGAGTATCCCGGTGCTGCAGTTAGACACCTGCAGCTGGCCCACGCTACCAGAGTCAGGATGGCTGGATTTGGGTTGGGGGGGCAGTCGAATTGCGGTGTAAACATTTAGACTTGGATTAGAGCCCAGGCTCTGTTCCTCCTACCTCCAGCCCTCTCATCTCCTAGGTTCTGGAGTCTGGACTCCAAGCTAGGCCTCAATGTCTACTCTGCAATTAAACAGGCCCTTAGCTCAAACCCCATGAGCATGGGTCAGGTGGCACGGGCCAGCCCTGGGTGTCTAATTGCAGTGTGCACATACAATTGTGCACAAACTCCTGTCATCTGAAGAAGTGGGCTGTGCCCACGAAAGCTCATGCTGTCATCTACATGTTTTGTTAGTCTATAAAGTGCTACCAGGCCATTTGTTGTTTTTTAAGTTTATACCTTTCCAGTCATTCACAGGGTGTGGTTTATCTTGGACAGAACTAATGTAAATGAAGTCAGAGAATTACTGTAGAGTAGAAATAATGAAATGGCTATTTCCAGCATTCCAAGGTGTTTTCACTGGTGAGAGAAGCTGTTTATTTTTTGTCAGGAGGGAGAACAGTAAGAGGCACCTTCTTCCTGATCTTTTCTCAGGGGAAGCGGCAGAGCTCCGGGAATTTTTTTAAAAAGTTAATAGAAGCCTAGCTTATTCCCAAGCCAGTTCAAAGCTTCCTCCTCCCTTCCCCCTCCCCCGCCTGCTGCAGATCAGACAATTTGCTCAAAGCAAATCAAGGTTTTTCAACACATAGGGAAATTATGAGCATTCCCAGTCCTCTCTCTTTAAAACCTTGCTGTCATTCTGAAACAGGGGGATTTGTTCTGAATGTAAAATCTTTGTTTGATAGAGAGTGTGAGGTATAAGGTATTGATTTATAACACTCTGAGGCAAACCAATTAGATGTTCATTGACAAGACAGTGACCAACCATCTTCCAGATTAAATATAAAAATAAGGTCCTGTTCACCTGTGGTCATTTAAAACTCCCAAAGCATCTTTCAAGACTGTTGTCCTGGGCAAATTCCAACCTACCATATTATATTCTGCTGTCTACCCCCAATCCTAAATCTCAACAGCAGGTTCCAAGGGAACAAATGAATTCACCATTTGCTGATCTAATAGCTATGGTCATATTGCAATGAACTATTAAGCAGTTGCTGCCTTTCAACAGATGAGTTGCTTCGTTTCAATGGTGTATGAAGTGATTCATGGGCATAGTTTGTACAGTGCTTTGAGACCAAAGGTACTATATGAGTGTGATCATTTTAGCCCCCGAGTGTCTGAGAACTGTGTGGAGGATGTTTTAGAGGTGCAGTTTAGATAAAATTAGGTGCTTTCAAAAGGTGAGTAGGTAAAAGGCAGGAGATGCTGTTGGAGAGATAAAAGGCATATTACACAGAGAAATGGAGTGCTTATGGTTTCAGGTACTGATTGGCACTGACTGTGATTCGAAGGATAATTTCCCTGAGCAGCACAGCATAATGAGAGAGCACTGGGAAGCAAAAAAGGATATAGATGTATTGTAACAGAAGGCTCAGTCATATGCTTTGGGGATATCTATAGCTGTAAAGGGGGTTGCCCAACAGGATTGTTCTTAGCAAAGATGAAGAAGGTTGTGGAGAGACCTGATAAACTATTCAAGAGGTTTGGTGTTCAGCCTCTTGCAATGCTACATGTTGGACTAAATGATGCCAGAGATACTTAAGGAGATTCAGACTCTGCCTGGAAACTGAGAGTGAGAAAGCATCAAACAGAAGATATAAGAGCCCTTTAAAAACTTTATCTGTCTCCTGAACTGCTCAATCATAGCAGCATGCTCAGTTTCCTGCCCTTTATCCAGACCCCACAGAGCACCTGAACTTTTCACCTTTCATGTTTTAGGTGTAGATGCACAACTGCTTGGCTATTTCTAAAACAAACAGCTTAAGAGAGCAAGCAGCTAAATAAATAACAGCTTTTTTGCAATCCTGTTTGCCCAGAGAATAGCTATATGCCAAAATAATGCTTTGTTCAAACTGGAAAATGGATACAGTGGATGTAGGGAACCAGTTTTCTACTGGAGGCTGCCAGTTCCATTAACCTTTGCTCCCATGCTGTGAATGGAAGCACAACTGTGCCTGCCTGATTTATCCAGCAGCCTGGAAGCAAAGATTATGTCCCAGAATATGAAGGTTTTCTCTCCATAGATGACTTGAGTTTAGAAGGTACAGCACAGCTGCCTTAGTGTGCATACTCACATTCTGCTAACTGCAAACAGCTGCTTTCTCCTTCACTAGTTAGCAATGAAGATCAGGAAAAAATGGCAATTTATTTCTACCATTAAAAAAAAAAATGAGTGCCCAAAAGAGGATTTGGTGCTAAACAGAAACAAGACATGATCTCTCCCCTGAGGAACTTCCAGTCCAAGGCCCTGGCCCTGTAATGAAATTCATAAATGCAAAATTGGTGTCTGTAGCATCCTGCAGATTTTTGTGTGGAATACTGTACAGTATATGGCAGGGGTGGGGAACCTAAGGCCTGATGCACCCCCCAGCTTGCCTGGATCTGGCCCCTGAGGCTCAGGGCTCCACCCCCCCAGCATTGGGAAGCCCACACTGGTGAACCAGCCCTCTCTCCCCTGCTGTCCCACCATGAGGCTGTAGTACACAAAATCTACTAGCCTGGACCCCCCCAGGCTCTGGTGTGCAAGATGAATTTCAGGAGTGTCTTTGTGCTTCTCAGTCAAGGGCCATGTCACTTGTGTACAGCCCTGTGACAGGGTGTCCCAGCCCAGCACTGGCCAAGGGATGGCTAACCAGGCCTGCTGGGCTGAGAAGGCCCCTCCCCCGTGGCCCTGCTGGGCATGCGCCAACTGCAGGCCAAGTATAAAGGCTGGAGGAGCAGCTCAATTGGGGCTGATCTTTGGAAGGAGCACCTGCTGCAGCACAGGAGCAGCCACCCTTGCTGTTGGAGCCCCAACTGCTGCACTGACATCAGCCACCACAGCTGCCGCACCAGTATCTGCCCACACGGGGGAGGACTGTGCCAGCCAGGGGAGCAGGGTAGGGAGCAGGAGGAGCCCTGGTGGACTTGGTGTGTTTCGAGGGGAACTCCCTGCTGAGCCAGTGGTGAGAGCTGCCAACCATTGATAGGGCCCTGGGCTGGGGCCTGGTGGAGAGGGAGAGCTTGGGTTCCCTTACCTCACCTGCAGCCCTTTATGCCCCAGACAAGGGGCATTAGAGACTTGGCTGCTGGGCCATATTTACCCCCAGACTGGGGGAGGGGAGCTAGAGACTTGGATATTGACCCCTAGACTGGGGGGGAGCTAGGGAATTGGCTGCTGGGCCATATTTACCTCCTGGCAGAGGGCAATTTAGACTTGGCCACTGGGCCAGATTTACACCCTCCTCCCACCAGAGCGTGGGGCTTGTGACCCTGTAACAGGCCCCCTGGCTGATTCTTCTGTGGATCAGCAGCCCCTGATGCAGAAAAGGTTCCCCACCCCTGCTATATGGACAGGGAGATCAGTGTGAGACACCAACTAATTTCAATAGGATACTGTATGGGTGCAAGTGTTTGGTTAAGGAGTAGGGTTGAGGTAGCTTGGATTGCTGGGCTTCCTTATGATTCTGGTGGTGGATCTGCTGTCCCAAAACAGCTGGGTGAGTACTGTAATTCTAAGGTGCAGGAGTCACATACAACAAGTAAAGCACCCAGTGAACCTGATGAGGAGTTGAATAACTAATTATTCCTAGAACTGCTTAAGTATGTTAAAAACTCATAAATTACTCATAAATCACTTCATTTATGAGTGATTGTGAAGAAAATACCCACGCGCAATTTGCTGTAAAATGTCTGTAGATCCCAAAAGTTTGTTTTGCACTATTGAAACATTCATCCCAAAAGTGAGCGATTCATTATTTAGCATTTATAATCTTACTGTACCATACATAGCCTGTATCTACATGGCTTTTGTGCTTGCTTGTCCTTTTAATGTGAAATAAAGGTAATTGTGTTTGAAAGTATAGGATTGCTCCATGTGTATGGGAAAACAGAAGTTATTCTCTACACTTAAAAATCTGTCATCCAGTCAGGGAACAGAAAATCTATACTATAATAGAAATGGTGATTAATCAAAGTGAACAGTTTATGAACAACCCCCAAAGACTGAATATTAATGAATAATGCCTGCATTTGAGGAAACTATGATCAGCTTCTGAACAATCCACTAAGAAAAAAGGTTATTTTTCAAAAGATATTGTTTTTCATAAATAATACATCTAGCACTTTTTAATTGGTAGACACAACATTAGCCAATCATGGCATGTTTTCAGCAAGTTCTGAATCATGTTAGAACCCTTTTGCACTGTTGAGTATTTACCAGATTTCTTGCCTTAACATCTGCTTTAGTCTGTGATGCCAAGTAACCATCTATTGGTGTTGGAACACAATGTTAAATATTGAAATTACAAAATCTTAGCACAGTGTTTTAATAGCATTTAACCCTGTTTCTTGTGCTCTCTGTATTTTCAGTCTTCAGATATAGTCTCAGTAGTAGGAACTATACAAGTAAATTTGAAGAGTTACTAATATAAAAGAAAATATAACTTACACTGGTAAAATTTTCAGATGTACCTAAGTGACCTATGCATCTAAATCCAATTGACTGTCAATAGAATTTCTTATTATTCAGTGGATTTTCAATAGAACATAAATGTCTAACTCATTCATTTTGGTATTTTTTCTAATTGGATGTTTTTTCCCTAATCTTTCTTCCCAGTTGAAACAATTGTTTTGTTAATTGAGAATAAATAGTGGAAATTCTATTGAAGTAATTATGAAATCTACATAAATGTCAGAATCTTAATGTGGTACCCAGTAGAGATAAAAGTAGGGATGTTAGATATCATGTAACCGCATGAAATTTTAGCAGTTACATGACTATTCAATAATCCCCAAGGGCAGGGCTGGCAGCACCCCCACAGACCAGTTCCTGTCTGATGCCCTGTGCTGCTGTCTCTGATACAGAGGCAGTAGTATGGGGTGGCAGCAGTTCCTGTCCATGGGGGCCCAAGCTCCCTGCGGACAGAGGCTGCTCTGTGGCAGTAGCCCCTGTCTGCGGGGGGGGGGGGGGGTGTCTGAGCTCCCTGCAGAGAGAGAGGCTAGTCCGCAACAGCAGCCTCTGTCTGTGGGAAGCTTGGACCCCCTGTGGACAGAGGCTGCTGCTGCAGACAGAGGCTGCTTCATGGCAGTTTCCCCGGCCCACCCACCTTCAGCAAGTGGGAAGGGCAGGTGGGTCCGTGGAGCTGGCATGCATGGGGAGCCTGCTTGAAAGCTGGCTCCCCACTCATATCCTCTCCAGCCTGCCCCCCTCACCCTCCATGCTGCTGCCTCTCTATCAGAGGCAATAGTGCAGGGGTGGTTGGGCAGGTGGATCCGGTGTTTGTGGGGAGCCTGCTCCTTCCAGGCACCGGCTCCCACTCCCCCCACCTTGCTGCCTCTGATACAGAGGCAGCAAGGGGAGAGGGAGTGCGTGTAGTCAACAAAATTAACCGATAAATCCAGGCTTGTCGGTTAATCAGTAGTCAACTACACATTGAGATCCCTAGATAAAACCCTGCTGCTTCTTGTGTTTTTATCAAGGAGTATCTGCTGTTTAAGCTAAAGAGCTAGACCTGTTATCTGAGAATAATAGCAGACTTATTAATGTTTTAGGTGAACCAGCAAGAGGATGCTCAAAGAATTCTCACTCCAAAGTAGCATGGAAATTTGATTCCAGTTTTTTGGATCTGAGTCTTATCTCTCAGGATTTGTACCAGTGCAGCTGCACAGACTTAAGTGATGTTACTCCAGAGGTATCTCTGTGTTAGACTAGAATCTGGCACTCTGTGGGTCATAGTATGTAACAAAACCAGAACTCTCCCTTTCTCTTAAAGCAGATCACAGTTTGACATGATTTTCACTGTAAAGTGAAGCTTTCAAACAAATGCTGATGAAAATTCACTCCTTAGTGCCAGCAAATACTGGTCTCCAGCTAATGTCACTATTTTGTGGATTTCACAATAGAAGCCACCATGTTTCCACACTTCTAAAGGGACAATACCACAGAATTGATACGTTCTTAAAATATTTTCCCAAAGATCTCTTGTATAATAATCCATGTGGTGACACATAATTACCATATAAATCTCACATGGAACCAGGGATCCAGGAGAGCAACTTAGATTTTTTTTTTTAAACTGCAAAAAACACAAGCCTCTACCACCGTGAACTAAAGGTTATTCTCTGTGTGAGACAGCCACATCACTCATCCCTATGTAACAGGCCCTCTCATTATAGTGGGTAAGCAGAGATTGAAGGTAAGGAGGTAGAAGACTTAAGGCCAAATTCTGCTCCCACTGAAGCTAATGGATGTTCTGTCACTTCATAGCCCTTAAAGAACAATTCGTTCCCACTGTTTAAAATGGAATGAAAGGATAAAGAACAGTGTATGGCAAAGATCAGGTTCCTGGTAGGACAGAGGAAGTGTTAGTTAGTATGTAGATAAGAATGGTAGGACAGAGGAAGTGTTAGTTATATGTAGATAAGAATGGAAACATGTCTAAACACTAGAATTTCATACAGTGAATACAGGTCCAAATAATATACTCTGAATTTTCAGGAAAATGGGGGTAAAATTAAATCCTAATGTGGTGTTTAACTGAGCAGATTCTAGGACAAACAATCATAATTCATGATAAAGCTTAGGATAGGCTGGCAAGCCTACTTGTCTGAACATCAGTTGTGACTGAGAATATAGCAGTCTGTTTTGCAGGATATTATGAAGGAACACCTTGAGAACTTAATTTTAAACAAGCCAATAAAGCTGGAGAAGGCGGTCTTAGTTTATTAACTGCTTGCATTTCTTCAAGGATCCAATAACCCTGCCATGCCGTGCACATCAAATACAGAGGATGTAATGCAGAATAAATTTAAATTTAAAAAAACATTTAAGATCCCATGGTGATGGTATAGTGAAAGAGGAAAATAGCTTAATGGGTAGAACTCAGTGTCAGAAACAGGTAACTTTGTGCATTTCCTTCGGGGTCAGTTATGAGATCTTTTGTTGATTGCTGTATCTAATTATGATGGAAAGCAATATGAACGGCAAGATAACTTATTTGCTGAAGATTCTGAAATTGAAGATAAACTGAAGAATAGTCAGGGAGCTTTATCTCTGTGATGATAGTGTAGCTTGACTGAAATAAAGTGAATGCGGACAAATGTCAATTAATACTGTGGGATATACATAAGAAATGGAACAGTGATGTAACATAACAAGCAGCCCTGGGATTTAGGAGTCAGTGTGAAATCTTTGTACTCATCAGCTCAGAGTTTGACTGCAATAAAAATGAGCAAATGGAATGTAAGACCTTTGTTACCTCCTCCAAATGTGTCCTCAAGATCCACTGCTGGCTTGGTGCATATATGAAAGAGTTGATTGAGGGTAAAATAAGGATAGTTGGCACTTCTTGTTTATGATTATCAGGAAAAAGTGACCATATCGTCAAATAGACAATTTTATATATTCCTTTCCCCCTCCTTTTGTCTGCCAAATGTCCTCTTAGCTTGTAAATTCTTTAGGGCTAGGGCTCAAATCTTTGTGGTTTTCAGGGGCTAGGTGTAAAGCAGCTCCTATTCTGAGGGATGTAGGTGTGGCCATAATACAAATAATCTCACCAAAACCAGAGCAGCCTGTTTATTGAGCGGAGGCAATCTTATTGCTGCTCTTGCTTGTGGAGTCGGGGGCTTTTCCATCCTTATTTGAGGGAGTTGTGGCCTTTGGCATCAAGATTCAAGTCTGCATTCTGGGATAGGCACCAGCTGAAACACCAGTCCAGCCATAAGGATTGCCCTCCCACCCTACAGGCCAGCAGAGAGGGTTTCCATTCCTATTTACTTGCCCTTCCTAGCACTCCAGTCAGTGAGCACAGCTAGGAACACTTCAGAGATCAGGATTTTAGTCATTTTCACTCTGCTGTTGTTCACCTACACAGCAGGGTACAGTAGAGAGAAAGGAGAGTAAAAGGAAATAGAGAGAAGTGAAACAGAGAAACCACAGAGGGGGAAAAAAAAAGTTGTTTTTGCACAGATCTTTCATCTTGTGATGGGGCACATCAGCCCCGCTCTGTAGAACAGTCTGTGGGCTGGGCTCAGCTGGCTGAGAGTGCCCCTCCCCCAAGGCCTTGCTGAGCATGCTCACTGGTGCCACAGGCCCTGGGACAGCTCACTTGGGGCTGACTGCTGCAGGGGAAGGACCTGTGGCGCCAGCTCCAGAGGAGCCTGTGCAGCCTGAACCGATGCAGCAGCCACTACAGCCCCAGCAGCAACGGCCCCGGAGATGGGGGAGGCACAGCAGTGGAGAGGTGTGAGGTGGTAGGAAGTGGCTCAGGGCGGGGAATTGAAAGCCCGCCATGCTCGGCACGTTTAGGGGAAGAACCCCCTTGCTGAGCAAGCAATGGACTGAACCACTGCCAATAGGGCCCTGGGCTGGGACCCGGTGGAATGGGAGGGCCTGGGCCCCCTTACCCTTCCCTTTGCAATGCTCCAGAGCAGAGGAAGGCCCCAAAGCCTGTGGACTAGGCCTCAGGGCTGTATTTGCCCCAATAGGGGAGAACTGCAAGAACTAGGCCGCAGGGCTGTATTGACCTGGACAGAGGGGTGTCAGAGACTTGGACGCCGGCTATTGGGCCGCGAAGACCCTGATAGGCAGACCTGTGTGTGTGTGTGGGGGGGGGGGGGGATTTTAACTGCTTCATCTGCCATGCTCGAGGAGGGCCGTGCCCGTCGAGACACCTGTAGATCAATGGATGAAAGCAGGCCAAGTTAATGGTAGGATATAGGCTAAGAACAAAACACCAGATTTCTTGAGGTGTGTGGGATTAGGCTCACATTTGAATTCATGTTGCTAATTCTCTCTCACTCTTCTGGTTCCAGGTGATAACTAGAAGAGTAAATGAACATCAATTCTATGATTCTAACATATGTTCAGGTTGGGATTTGTATGAGTCTAAAATCTCAAGAGCTTGTCCCAAGATGGTAATAGTCTCACAAACTAATCATTTCATCAGATTTTTTTCACTGTAACGTATTGTTTTGGGCTGAAATCTCACCAGAATGTGCTACTGATTAATAGCAATCCTGACCCTGGCCTTAGCCTTGATTCACCCCAAATGTTCTTCTACATAGGATTCAAACACAATCTCCTTGGCCTTTTGGTAGCTGATGGTGACCAAAAATTGTTGACTTCTAATGATTGCAGGATAGCATGTGTGAAATGAGATGGTCGTTCCAGTCCAGTTCATAGTAGGGAAGTTAAATATCGGTTAATTGAATAGTCGAGTAACCTCAAGGATTCTTTTCTGTTAGTCAACTATTCTATAGTCCCTGGGGGCAGGGCCGGCAGCCAGTGCTCTCCAGCCTCACTCCTGAGGATCCCCCTGCCATTCTGCGCTGCTGCCTGTGTATCAGAGGCAGCAGTGCAGGGTGCCAGGCAGGAGCTGGTCCGCAAGGAGAGCCAGTTTAAAAACCAGCTCCTCTCGCAGACTGGCTGCATGTCCTCCTGTGCTGCTGCCTCTGATAAAGAGGGTCTGAGCTCCCAAACCTGGTGCAAGTCAGAACTGAGCCAGGCTGCCTGCTCCTAATACAGTAATTCCTCATTTAACACTATAGATATGTTTCAGAAAATGATCATGTTAAGTGAAAACGTGTTATGCGGGGTCAATTTCCCCATTGAAAATAATGGAAAAGGTGGGGGTTGCGTTTCAAGCAGTGGTGTCTGTTGGGACCAGGACATAAGGTTGGGGGAGAAAGGGGACTGGGTTACAGCAGGGAGGAGAGGTGTTTGGCTCTGGGGAAGGGAAGGGGAGAAGAGGGGAGGGGGATTGGGTTGGGAGTATGCCCCTGTGACGGGTCTGCAGGGACCTGCACTGTGTCTGGTGAGGGGGAGTCAGTGGGGAACGGCGCGGCGAGTGGCGAACCCTCCACTGCTTTGCAAGGAGGCGGGGGAAGCCCCGCGCAGCCGTCGGTGACGGGCTGGCTGGGGAAACTCAGCTGCTGGCCTGCAAGCGGGGGCGGAGGAGAGGGGGCAAGGCATCTGGCAAGGGGGAGTCAGCGGGGAACGGCACGGCGAGCAGCGAACCCTCTGCTGCTTTGCAGAAAGGCGGGGGAAGCCCCGTGCAGCTGCCAGCAACGGGCCGGCTGGGGAAATCATGTTATTCCGGGGATGGTCATGTAATTCAAAAAACGTTCTCTCCCCCCCCCCCCCAAATCATGCTATCACGAAAAAGTGTTAAGCGGGCACGTGTTAAATGAGGAATTACTGTACACTTTAAATGCAGAGCCGCAGCAGGGGTAGGTCCCAGACCTGTTTCAAGCCAGGACAGCCAGCCTGCTGACCAACCTCCTAAAAAATGTACTGGCAAGTGTGTGTGTGTGGGAGGGAGGGGTAATGCGTGTAGTCCAGTGGCTTCCAACCTTTTTACACCCAAGATCACTTTTTAAATGACAGAACAAGCCAAGATCTACCACCCCACCCCCTCTAGTCTCCTCTCCATCACTTGCTATCCCCAACCCTTATACTGCTGCTTTTTTTCCCAATTCTTCTGTAGGAAGAGGTTTTTCCAACTTTTGGCTTGTCTAGACTGGACCAAATGTCAGAAAAACCCCTTCTTTTGGAATCCCCCTTATTCCTCGTGGAAAGAAGAATATAGGGGTGACCGAAAGATCATGTTTGCTCTTCCACTAAAAGAAGCGGAGGAACAAACACATCCCTGGATGCAGAAAAGTTTTTCTGGGATATCTCCGGAATCCTGAGAAACTCCTGCAGTCGAGCCGTATCCTCGCTGGGTTGAGACAGGATGTTTAGGCTCTGGGGTGGGAATGAGGGATTTGGGTGTGGGAAGGGGTGAGAGGTGCAAGCTCTGGGAGGAAATCTGGATGCAGGAGGAGGTGGATAAGGGGATGCTGGCTTGGGGAGGGGGCTCCAGGCCGGGCAGTGTTGGGGTCAGATGTAGGATTAGGGTACTAAGCAAGCCATAGACTTCTGGATGTGAGGGTTCAGGAATTTGGGTTGGGGTATGTGAGGGGCTCAAGGCAGGGGGTTCCAGTGTATGATAGGCTCAGAAGTAGAGTCTGGGGGAAAGGGGAGTGCAGGAGCGTTATGATGCTGTGGCCAGATGGGGGCTTGGAGTCAGGCTTCATTTTTAAATAAAAGACTGTCAAACACAAAAAGTTTCTGCGTTGTCTTTATTTCTGAGAAGGGCAGGGAACCTGTTTTGAGTCAGGGGTCACTGGCCCACAGAAAAGTCATTTGGGGCCACACAAGTGAGATGCAAAAAAAAACCCTCCTTCAGCTCTCCCCCAAGCTTCACTAATGTGGCCCCAACTTTGCTGGTGGGAGCAGGGGGGACAGTACTGGAGAATGGTGCTAGTGGGTGCTTTGGCAGGGGACAGAGTTCTGCAGCTGGGGGCAGGGGAGAGGGAACAGGGTGCTGGGAGGGGAGAGGACAGGGTTCTGCAGCAGGGGACAGAGTGTCAGTGGGGACAGGTTTCTGCAGCTGGGGACAGGGTGCCGCTGGGGACAGAGTTCTGTGGCTTGGGACAGGGGAGTAGGGACAGAGTTCTGTGGCTGGGGAGTGGGAACAGGGGGCAGGAAAGAGAGAAGAGGGAGGGAAGATGGAACGGAGGGCAAGGGGTCGGGGGGGGGCATGGTGCCAATGGGAGCAAGGAGTCTCCTGCACCTGCCTCCTCCCAGGATTCCCCCCCCACCCTGAGGGAAGCCTGCACGCGCCTGCCCCCTCCCTCAGTCTCCTCTTTTCTAAATTGAAAAGTCCCAGTTGTTTTAACCTCTCTTCATATGGGACCCGTTCCAAACCCCTAATCATTTTAGTTGCCCTTTTCTGAACCCTTTCCAAGGCCAAAATATCTTTTTTGAGGTGAGGAGACCACATCTGTACACAGTATTCAAGATGTTGGTGTACCATAGTTTTATACAGGGGCAGTAAGATATTCTGAGTCTTATTTTCTATCCCTTTCTTAATAATTCCTAACATCCTATTTGCCTTTTTGACCGTCGCTGCACACTGTGTGGAAGTTTTCAGAGAACTATCCACGATAACTCCAAGATCTCTTTCCTGATTTGTCATAGCCAAATTAGCCCCCATCATACTGTACGTATAGTTGGGGTTATTTTTTCCAATGTGAATTACTTTACATTTATCCACATTAAATTTCATTTGCCATTTTGTTGCCCAATCACTCAGTTTGGTGAGATCTTTTTGGAGTCCCTCACAGTCTGCTTCTGTCTTGACTATCCTAAACAGTTTGGTATCATCCGCAAACTTTACCACCTCACTGCTTACCCCTTTCTCCAGATCATTTATGAATAAGTTGAACAGGATTGGTCCCAGGACTGACCCTTGGGGGACACCACTAGTTACCCCTCTCCATTCTGAAAATTTACCATTTATTCCTACCCTTTGTTTCCTGTCTTTTAACCAGTTCTCAATCCATGAAAGGACCGTCCCTCTTATCCCATGGCAATGTAATTTACACAAGAGCCTTTGGTGAGGGACCTTGTCAAAGGCTTTCTGAAAATCTAAGTATACTATATCTACTGGATCCCCCTTGTCTGCATGTTTGTTAACCCCTTCAAAGAACTCTAATAGATTAGTAAGACATGATTTCCCTTTACAGAAACCATGTTGACTTTTGTCCAACAAATTATGTTCTTCTACGTGCCTCACAATTTTATTCTTTACTATTGTTTCGACTAATTTGCCTGGTACTGAAGTTAGACTTACCGGTCTATAATTGCCAGGATCGCCTCTAGAGCCCTTTTTAAATATTGGTGTCACATTAGCTACCTTCCAGTCATTAGGTATGGAAGCCGATTTAAAGGATAGGTTACAAACCACAGATAATAGTTCAGCAATTTCCCATTTGAGTTTTTTCAGAACCCTTGGATGAATGCCATCTGGTCCCGGAGATTTGTTAACATTAAGTTTTTCTATTTGTTCCAAAACCTCCTCTAATGACACTTCAATCCAGGACAGTTTCTCAGATTCATCACCCACAAAGGACGGTGCAGATTTGGGAATCTCCCTGACATCCTCAGCCGCGAAGACTGAAGCAAAGAAATCATTTAGTTTCTCCGCAATGGCTTTATCGTCCTTGATTGCTCCTTTTATATGTCGATCGTCTAGGGGACCCACTGGTTTTTTAGCAGGCTTCCTGCTTCTAATGTACTTAAAAAAAATTATTTCTTTTTGAGTTTTTGGCTAGCTGTTCCTCAAAATCTTTTTTTGCTTTTTTTATTACATTTTTACACTTGATTTGACAGTGTTTATGTTCCTTTCTATTTATCTCACTAGGATTGGACTTCCACTTCTTAAAAGATGCCTTTTTGTCCCTCACTGCTTTTTACATGGTGGTTAAGCTACGGTGACTTTTTTTTTTTTTTTTTGGTCTCTTGCTATGTTTTTTAATTTGGGGTTTACATTCAAGTTGGGCCTCTATTATGGTGTCTTTAAAAAGTTTCCATGAATCTTGCAGGGATTTGGCTCTAGTCACTGTGCCTTTTAATTTCTGTTTAACTAACCTCTTCATTTTTGTGTAATTCCCCTTTTTGAAATTAAATGCCAGAGTGCTGGACTGCTGAGGTGTTCTTCCCACCACAGGAATGTTAAATGTTATTATATTATGGTCACTATTCCCAAGTGGTCCTGTAACGGTTATCTCCTGGACCTGATCCTATGCTCCACTCAGGACTAAATCGAGAATTGCCTCTCCCCTTGTGGGTTCCTGTACCAGCTGCTCCAAGAAGCAGTCATTTAAGCCATTGAGAAATTTTATCTCTGCTTCTCTTCCTGAGGTGACATGTATCCAGAGATAATGGTGGTGAACATGCTAGTACAGATTGGCCATTGGCTTTTTCACCCCCATGTTGCCTAGACCTGGCTCTTCCCTTTGGGGTTTTCTTGGTGGGGGGAATCTCTGAATTTTCCTATCCCACAGGTCCGTGCAGTCTCATCATGCAAGAGCCAATGATTACATTCTCCCTTTAGAGGGATACACTACACTTCAGTTTTATCCATGAGGAGGCAGAGACCCTAAAATCTGAAAAATGAACTCTTCACCTGCACTTTTCACCTGGAGATTTCAAAAGAGTTTACAAAGATATGTCAGTATTCCCATTTTACATACGGGGAAAAATGAGAGCCGTAAGGGAAGATCACCAAGTTCGTGCCTGAGGGAGAAAGAGAACCTCACTCTTCTGTCTCAGTACACAGCCCTACCTGCTGAACCACACAACTTGTTATAATGGTATGTGTTGTGTTGTGTCTCTTTGGTGACAGCTAATATGCTCACAATATTGGATGTTTGGGTGGAATAATCCAAAGTCAATGGATGCCAAAGATGCTGATTCACAAAAATGAGAGGTTCTGTTAGAGGGTGTTCGAATAATAAAAATTACATACAGCACATCAAGGTAAGCACAGAAAGGGCTGACCTATATGAAAATGAAAGATTTGATCCCAAATATTTCCAGTTATTAGCATCAATGTCACAATTAGTGCTCATTTATTTTCTTTTACAAAAATGCAAGAGCAACAATGCATAAGTTTCTTGATCTGTAGCTTTTTGCTATTGCACAGACTGCATGGAGACAAACAATACTTCTTGGGAGAACAGCTTACCCAGTTTATGTCATGAAGTGGTGATGTTATCTAATGATGCTGTATTTTAATGATCAGTTTAAAGGGCAATTAGAATATAGCACCGTGCATTAAGACCATCAATGGAGAAATGCTTACTAAGAGATGTTACCCCAAAAATTCGCACTGGAGACCTCCCAGGGTTACACTAGCATGGGTTTATTGATTGACTAAAGAAGATAATTTAAACCTTTGGTGGCAGCTCTAAGGAGGGAACTAGATTTTAAAAATGACGAAAAGAAATATTTCAAAGCAATTGCATCAGAAATGACAAACCAAACATGAAAAAGAAGATAATTCCTTTAAGCTGTGAGTCCATGATTTCTTTCTGTGCATGCATTACTAGTATAAAATAAAACACATCCCAGTGTACCATGACTACCACCATGCAAAGTCTAATTAATCACTAAAGTGGCATTTTTAACAGTCAGAAAAATTAAGATACAGCTTTCTGAAGAAATGGTGATAAGGAATGGTTTGTGGAAGAAATATTCAATTTCAGCAGCTCTGCTCAGGAAGAATTCCAGCTTGGAGAGAACATTGGGATTTGCAAACAACACAGAGTTGTACTTTCCAAGTATGTCAGAAGCAAATGCACCCTGGCAACTTCAAGATGTAAATCCAGAGATTTTCTCACTCTTCTGCTATTCAGAGCTATGCAGTCCCATATGAAAGCTCCAGTTCCTACTCATCATAGAAAGTATTCTCTGAAATCCCTTGGTGCCTGCTCCTTATACTCAGATTGCTATAGAATGGCTGTAAGATCCTAGAGAGCGCAGCTGTTATCAAGCGCGTACAGAGAACACACTCTAAGAAAACTAGGCATTGACAGAGATTTGGGGGGAAATGGTAAAAGAATACCTACCTTATGCCCGCCAAAGAAGCCTGTAAATGAAAACCCTGCACCGTGCAGAGCTAAATTGACCATAAATAAAAAGCTGTCATTCCAGAGCAGTACAGCTCATTTGTCCCTTGTAGGCAATAACTGAGTGACCCAGGAGGATGAAAGCTGCTGGTGGCGGTTTTGGTGTTACCTAGGATTATATATATGTCCGTGGACTTGTTTTTTTGTTTTGTATTGCAGCTCCTTAGCTGTTTCATTTTTGTGATCTTTGTTCTGTATGGATTTATTCCCCCTTAACACTTTTATGCATGAAATTGATTGGGGTCAAATGAAGAAATGGTTGTTACCTAGCTACCCAGTCTAAACTTTAGAGCACTTTTCCAGATTTAGATTAGATTCCAATGGGACTTCTCTGCCATTGTACTGATGAAGAGCCAGTCACAATAGCTCCTACATATCTTGGCATATTGTGATTTGGCAAGAACAAATAATTGTTATGTAACTTTTGTTTAAAACAGCGGTTCTCAAACAGTGTTGTACTTATGCGGAGCCCCAGTGTCCACTGGTTGTATGTGTTGCACTTATGCGGAGCCCCAGCGGTCCATTGACTGTATGTGTTGTACCTATCGAGGTTTCCAGTTTTTCAACCTTGCGGAGCCTCTGGAGATGTCTCGTGGAGCCCTGGGGCTCCGCGGAGCACAGCTTGAGAAACACAGGTTTAAAATAACAACAAAACTAAGAGCAGTGTTCTCCATTGCCCATAGTGTTGATCTCTATTGGACTGTATTTCTGGTTTGTCATGGAACTTCTATTGGCGTTTTCTGGAGTTGATACGGAATGGAAGACAAGCGGACGAGTGAAGAAATCCTGTTTGTTTTTAAGAGCAGTCAGTCAGATGTTTATTGGGAGGACAAAGGGAAGTATGTTTAAACCCATCACTTCAAACTATTCATTTCACGCTGCCTTGAATCTGGATCATGCCTTACTTTAGAGTATTTCTAAGGGAATCTCTCCTCCAGCTTTAAACTGGTTACACAAGCAGGAAGCTTCCCTGATTTTCTGCACCAATCCCAGAGCAGATTAGAGTAGCCTAGGGGCTGACCTAGCTTTCACCAGCTGAAGATGATTCACCACCCTTTCTGTCTCTGAAACACCCTGTATCCCAGGAAATGCCTCATGAGAGATGTAAGAATTGGCTATATATGCTGGAAATTTGCCAGTAATTTCTGTTCCTTTATGCCGGTTCACAAGACAGAAAATCTGTCCCAACATTATCTTATATCCTGAAACACAGGGCCAAATTCTGCTTTGTTACACTGATGTTGATTTGGAGTAACTCATTTTCAGAGTAAAATGGAGTTACCAGCCCCATTAGATTCAATAGGATTAATCAGAATTCAGATCAGTATAACAGAAGAATTTGGTTCACTGCTCCTAGAACTGCATTACTAAAATAGTCTCTTTGGCTGCAAACAGCAATATATAACATCTAAAATTCAAATATGTTGGGATATGTTGTCATTGTATAGTAGTCATATGCAATGACTACTGTTAATATATCATTCTTTTAAAACTAAATTGGACCCCCTTTTGTACTGAATTACTGACAGCACATGTGTTGCTTGCTACATAAAAGAGTTGAGAAATGGTCATTGCTCTTTAATATTCTCAGTGTGTTTTGCGACACTGCAGGCAACTTGGCACATCAGGGAGCCTCCAAAAACCATGTCAGGACTAGGAGAATATCCCCAGAAATGAGGGTTCAAACCCAGGAAGGGAGATGATGAATAAATAAGACTTCTGAGCACAGGCCTGTAGAAGGAAATACATTAAGAAAGCAGGCAGAGAGAGAAATTGGAAAGATTTGCATTTAATCTGAACAATTCCATGTATCTCCAATTAGCAGACAAAAATACATCAACATTTGTAATGAATGATGAGTCTGCTTGGTCCTGTTCTCATTATACATACATCTGAGGTGGAACCAATGCCATTTATGAATAATTTAATTAAAATAACATGTTTTATTTTTGTAGCATACAGAACTGTAAACACTAATTTAATAACGCTGAGGATCATGAAATGCAATCTTAATTACTAGAAACTAGAATAATCAGCTGAACTGAGGCGGTAAGACAATTAACTCTTTGGAAGTGTGTTTAACAGCTTTTGAGGTGGAACTAACATACTGAGAAAGTTAGCATAGTTATTACTGTGTATACGTTAATGTTTTGGAAGAAACCCTAAAAGCCAAAGAAGACCAGGCTGTTTTATGTGAGTATCAAATATTGTGACACACTTTACACAACAATAAGGGTTAGCCTGTATTCTTGGCTAAAATAGCCTCTAATCCCAATTTAGAGACCATCTACTCCCCAGAGGAGACTGCGTTCCCAGTAGTTGAAGCTTTCTGTACAGTTTACCAGTAGTTTTGTAAAGTACTTTAGGATCCATTGGGATGGAAGAAGGTTATTTCAAAAAAGGGTTTTGAAGTTCTGTTTTTTCATTAAAATAATTATTCTTCCCTTCTTTTTAAATGTACTTTGCTGGGGTCTGATTGGGCTGTCATCAAAGTCAATGGCAAAACCTTATTGTCCTCAATGAGTGCAGTGTAAGTGTCTTGCCATTAACCAATCTAATAGTCTCTTCCTAAAAATAAACATTGGACCCTACTTTACTTTAATCTTATTTTCAGTGTTGACTTAAATGCAGTGTTTTACTTGGTTTTTATGACCTTTCTTCTACCACAAGGTTTTTACAAAGTCTGTGTATTTGGATTGACCTGTGGTGCCTACATGTTGGCAGAGTCTGCTCTTACATGGACTCCTCTCATACACTGGTGTAGCTCCACTACTTCAGAGGTGTTTCTCCTGAGGCATATACACTTAAGAAAAAGAGGAAGCTGGCCCATGTCTGTGATGCTATATTCATGAGCCCAGAAATGCAGTCATCCTCCTGCTGTATTTTCTCTCTCCTACAGAGTCAGTTTTTTTCTACAAAGTAGAATTGACTGAATGCAAGGTTTGGATTTTTCAAACTGTCATACTCAGTAAAACTGACCTATCAGTGACTCAGAGTTGAGGCATCAGAAAGCAGAGGATTTGTACCCTATGCCTACTATATATATTTTAGAGCGTTTGTCTGTCTGTCTGTTTGTTCAAGAACTCCTCCGAAATGGTAAGAGCTGGGACCACCAAATTCAGTATAATAGCTTCCTCTTATCATAACTTAAAGCAAGGTAAGGGTTTGGTTGTGCCAGGAAAATGGGATGTACTTGAAATGGGATTGCTTCTCATAAAAACGAAACAGGAAAAAAGACACAATCACTAAATTAAGTACAGTCCTCAAAACTGACATAATTGAGTGAATGTCAAAAAAGACTGAACCAAGATGAGCCAGAAAAATAGGATGAACTGACTGGAATGGTCAAAGGGGAGGAGATGTTTATACCACAGATTCCACTGATATCAACAGTTTACCCATTTGAGTTTAAGCATCTGCAATTCCCAGTATGATTTGCTTTAAATAAAGCATGTCACATTAATTGAGCTAATGACCTGAGCAATGCTAGGTAAATCTCACATGTATAAAATAAATGGAACATTTTAAAACCATATATACAGTTCCTGCCAGCACCTTTTTTTACTGTGGAGTAAGGTGAGATAACACTGAATCTGCTCTGGAAGTGACACTCCTTTTACCTTCAGTATATCTGTCTCTTTGTTTCTTTTAATTAGATGAAGACTTGTTCTGTGGCTCATCATATAGACTGAACAAAAATTGAATAGAAAGTGAGTCTTTTTTTTTTATCCTTTCATAGTGATCACATACCTACATTATAAGGCATGTTTCTAGTGTACACTCAGGCCCAAATTTATCCCTGTTTTGTAATTCCATTGTCTGAATAGGCCTTACAAAATGAGGCATAAATTAGCCCCATGTGGTGGCGCACAATCACAGTTAAACTTCTGGAACCAAATGGCCTGTGTGGTAGCCAAGGATGCGTTAAGCTGCAGCATGTAAAGTGTAATGTTTGGCTTACTCTCCAATTTGCTGCTGTGGTCTGAGATTTCAGTCTTTGAAATTTGGGAAATTCTGTAGCTTTCAGATTAGACATGTGATTCATCAACTGCTAGCTGGTCTTAAAATGTTCAAGTTTTAAAATCAGAATGACACTGAGCACTACCTCTGAAGGGCTAATGCCAATAATACATCACAGGATTACTAAAATAACCTTAATAAAGTGACATCTAGTGGCTATGAAGAGACTTATCTTTGAAAGTATAAGATGAAGTTGTCTGGGTAGAGGAGAATCCATACAACTGATGTGTATGCAGTTTGTGAGGTAGACGTAGACATTCAGGAAAATAACTTGTGACAGGACATAAGAAGGAGGTTGCTCCTCCTCATTGCAGTCTGATTATTTCTGACTCACATTTTCACATGATAAGTCTTCAACAGTGAACTCGCATGTAAAATATCTTACAACATGGAACTGTTGCTACAACAGAACTACTGCTTCTTCGGTTGTTTCCATTTAGTTTGTGATATCAATAATGGCTCTCACAGATTTGGTATTTGTACATGCAGGGAGCCAGTTGTAACTTTTAAGTGTCAAGTATTTGTGCATGCCATTACTGTAAACAAACTTCTGGCAATAAACTTACCACATGGATTTTTAAAAACCTGACTCAGGTTTAGATGCAGTGTTGGAATGATCAGCTACTTTAACTCCTAACTGCTGGTATCAAAATATGCCAACATTCTGTAGCAAGGACTATGGCTGGCTATTGTAGAGTTTCATTCGGAAGTTGTTAGTTTGGGGCAGCACGAGCACAGCAATGAAATCACCTGGCCCTTCCCCACACCTTTTTCCCCCCCCCCTTTCAAATCCCCCCACTAACTTTTCTCCACTTGTTACCTGGTGATTCCAAGCCTGTCTCATGGGAAGCAATGTATCCTTGAGGTTAGAACTCAGCACTGGGAGTCCAGATCTGGGGTGAAATCCTGGCCACATCAAAGTCAATTGAGTCAGGATTTCACTACTAGATTTTAATTCCAGCTTTGACATTGACTAACTCTGTGAATGTATGTAAATAACTAACCTCTGTTTCTCCCTCTGTAAAATAGGGATAATATGATAACACTTTTAATTCTCAAAGTAACTTTCCAGGAGTGTTGCCAAGTTATATTATTTCACTGTTTACAAAATGTTTTGCCATTCTTAGATGTAAGGTGCTAGAGCAGTGTTTCCCACAGACCCACTCTGAGAAAGCTGCTACCAGACCACTCTGGTTTGTTTACTTACCAGCTCCACAGCCACAGAAACCTGTGGCTCCCATTGGCTGCAAACGGTGAACCACAGCCAAGGGGGCCACAAGGATCTGTGGCTGTGAGGCTGGTAAGTAAACAAACCAGAACTGCACAGTAGCAGCTTTCTCAGAGTGGGATTGTGGACCACTTTGAGAAACGCTGTGCTAGAGATGGATTAAGCAGCGGGGTCATTCAGTTACTGAGGTATGGCCCACTGAATTTTAAAAAGAAACTTGTGTGCTGCTGAAACTAGAGTTTTGTTTTTAAAGTATATCTGTGTCTGTGTATGTGTGTGGGGGGAGTTGATAAAAGCAGAGTTTAATGAAACAGGAGCATTTGACAGGGAATTGGAGAGCAGCATTTTAATCTCACCCTTGTCCTTTCCAATAACAATGCTAACATGCATGTTTTTACTATTTAAACAGTGAATGACTGCCTCATACTGTGTCTAAACAAAGCAAGGGGACATCTCTCCTCCTCCTTTTGTGTCCTGACTCTCAGCTTTCTTTCATTAAATGCAGGTGCCACTGAGCATTCAATGACCTATACCTCTTGTGCCAAATTCTGCTCTCCTGCGCACCCTTTACACCTCCTTGCCTGCCAGGGATAGAAGTGAGGGCAGTGTCTGGTTGCTCAGAAATACTGGGAATGGCCCAGGTTTCAACAATAGTTGTAATATTTATGCTGAGTTTATACATTCTTTGCTGTATTTTATTTGATCTCATACATATCCATTTGCTTTGGGTCTCTTCAATAATGATTGCTTAATAACAAGGCCAACTTTATCAATAGTACTGGAGCTTTGTGTGTTTAAAGCAGAACATGGACTTTAGAGAGAAGTTTGAGATTTTAGGTCTCTTACATCTGAGCAATTAAGGCACAACTGTAACTTACTATGTTTCTTGTTCAGATGCCACAGGTTCAAGACCATCTTTGGGAGAAGATTGCTATGAAAGAGCAAAGGGTTTTTTAAAATTATAATAAGCACAGTAATACTACTAACATTGACATGATACAGAACAAATGATAAACTTATTTGGCATCTATGTTGAGACTCTAGATTTACACCAAATATGAGTAACAGGAGAATCAATTCCCAAACCTCTATATTCATTAGTAGGTTTTTATTCTAATTATACACAATAGAAAAAGGCTTTTGAAATGAAATGGAATATAGTGATTGGTTTCCAACCCTGACAGGTGAAGCATATTATGGGGATTTCAGAACTGAATGAAGAAGTTCTGATTATATTGAATGCATGAGTGTTTTTAAAAAAGTCAATCTGTTCTGAACTGAATAGTTGATTTCAGACTTTGATCTAAAGATGAAGTTGTTTGTGTTAAATCTGAAGAGGCTTGTGCAGCTGTGACTCAATAAGGTTTTTAGAGAGACAATCCTGGGAGTCCGGAAACTTTTTGGAAAAATGACAGGAAGCCCTCACTTCTCAGTTTGCATTCCTAATTGTTCTTTATGAGTTTGTCCTCAAGTATAACTCCAACTTATGCATGGCTGTTGATCTCAGATTCCCTTTCCCTCTACCATCAGTTTTAGATTCTAAACAGAAACAAAGGGACAATACTGGGCTTGTATCTGGAGGAGTTTGGCTCATGTTTGTCCCAGGATTCTAGCCCCTGTCTAGAGAAGTCCCAAAGTACTAAATGAATTAGTTGGTTTTAAAAACGTCATAAATGTAGGGCAAAATTTTTTCAATTAAATTTTCAAGATTATTTGTAGAAGATATTCTAGATGGCAGCCGGAGAGTATTTATATGTTCTACAACGCACAGACTGGGGTGTGATCCCACCCATTTTGCCAGAAAGCTGCAAAACCAAGGCTGCTGTGATGAGGACTTCATGAAAGCCTGCAAATTTCTGGCAGTGCAAGGAAAGATAACTTGTTGTCCAATCTCCCAACCCTGCTCTCATGACAAGAGGGAAGTTGCTAAAGCCATGGAGACCAAAAGACCATTGATTTAGCTATCTAGCTAAATGCTGTCTAGCTAACTGCTATATGGAAGCTCATTGACAAGGGCATGTTCTCACAATCTGCTCGTAAATTATGTTAATGGTGTTATCACTTTTGACATGAGCAGTTAGCCAGTGTTTGGGTCTTGTGCATTATTTTCTCTTAGGAGGGTGATCCTGGGCTCATGCATTTCTTTGATGTAATCCTGTTTATTTACAAGGAATTTATGCAGAATCCTGTTTCCCTGAATATAGTAGGAACAAACAACAGGAGGTGGCTTCTTTGCTCATGAATCCAAGTTTTACTTTCCAGCCAGAACTTTGCCCCCCAGAAATCTCTTGGGCTAGGTCTACACTGCAGGCTTCTTGCGCAAGAACTTTTTGCGCAAATTCTTGTGCAAAAAGTTCTTGCGCAAGAGCGTGTCCACACTGCCTTGTGCTTTTGCGCAAGAGATGTACTTTTGTGCAAGAGCATCCATGACAGTATGGATGCTCTCTTGCGCAAGAAAGCTCTGATGGCCATTTTAGCCATAGGGGTTTCTTGCACAAGAAACCCCTGTTACCCATCCACACATGCCTTTTTGCGCAAGAGCTCTTGTGCAAAAAGGCTTATTCCTCATAGAAAGAGGAATAACTCTTGTGCAAAAAGCCCTGTGTTCTTACGATTTACTATAAATTTTCTTGTGCAAGAACACACTTGTAGTGTGGACGCTCTGCAAGTTTTTGTGCAAAAATGGCTGTTTTTGCGCAAAAACTCTGCAGTGTAGACGTAGCCTTGGTTGCCTCCCATCATACAAAAGCTTAACTGGCTGTCTTCTCATTTTTTGGGTCCTTTCAGTTGACTTTCTATCTGCTTCTGATGTGCACACAATTCCACCTAATTCATTCTCAGCCTTTGCATTTACATTCAGTCTAGACTAGTCTTTAGGTAGTCACTCCCCAGCTGAATGTTTCCCATTGCTCTGGATATCACTAAACAAATGGAGAATATGGGTGAGGTAATATCTTTTATGGGACCAACTTTTGTTGGTGAAGGAGACAAGCTTTCGATCTACACAGAGGCTGCTCTGCCGTGCACAGGCATTGATACGCCTGTCCTGCATTGGGTGTGTGTGTGTCATTGCAGCGCCTGTAGACATAGCCAATGTAGCTTTGAACAGCGAGCTCAAATAACAATGGTCGTGATGCTGCAGCTGCCCAAGTATGTTCCCTGGAGTCAAGAGAGGGCAGAACTAACCCAGGAGGCCACCTGACCTGCCGCATCTTCACTACTATACTTATGGGAGCTAACTCTAGCCATCACACACCCCATTAGTGCAGACATACTGTATTTAAATTAACCAGTGTGTGTTGGGGCCAGAATTCTAGGGTTTTTTTTAATTGGGTGTTCATAGACCAGAACTATTCATGGGACCCTCTAACACATGGAAGTGACATCAGAAGGGGATAAATGTAGGTCAGAGATCAACAGGGATTGTTCCCCCTCTGAGTCAAGGCTCTGGACAATGCTGCGGAAGACTGCAAGTGAACCGGAGAACTCAGTCCCTAGGGGCAGCTGCTTACTGTCCCTTTCCAGCTGAATGCCAACTGCTACAGTACACACTGTATGTTAGCAACTTGCAAGAGGGAGAAAGGGAGGCCAGCAAATCAGCACTGATTTTTAAAGTCAACTTTTGTTTTCATGTTTTATAGTAATTTCCCCTGCCCTTTAACTTACAGCTGCTGTTGTGCTTGAAAAGCCATCTCTGCAGGAAATAGGACACTGATGACTGGTTAAACACTTAACAGCATCCTTCAATTTCCCTAAGACCCTTTCTCTGGAGTGATCAGATGTTTCCTGTTTCTCAAAAAAGAAAGAGGAATAAAAAAGTTAGATATTTCATTGTGAAGAAAATCCAAACATGAACTATAATCTTCCTTGATAGACTCCACAGTGGTGTTATATTGTCCTTTGCCCTGATATTACACTACATTTTCTTTGTTCATTCTAATGTTCCCTATGCATGTTCTCCAGAGTATTTAAAGTGGTTTGTATATAACTTGTATATAACTCAGTCCTTCTCTTTTCTGTCAACTGTTATTTTGTTTTGTTTTGTTTCTTTTTAAATCTTTCAACAATTTTTTTCACCTAAACTTTTCATTGTTGTTTTTGTGGGTGTGTGTAATTTTCCAGAGCTAATATTTCCCTAAAAATAACATGCAAATGGTCTTTGTTTCACTCCATGTCACCTAAACAGTGATATGCCTCGTATTTATACAGAAAGTTTAAAAATAATTTGCTCTCATTATACTGGGTTTTCTCATGTAGTGATTAAAGGGAAAAATCTAAACCATTTTAGTTTTATGTGGGGCAAATCCAAACATGAGCTGTAATCGTTCATAAAAACCACCGTGGCATTAACTAGATCAGAGGCGGGGAACCTTTTTTGGGTTGGGGGCTGCAAACAAGTGAGAAGCAAAAACAAAAAAAACAAAAACAAAAAACCCACCTTCATTCTCCTCACACACCAGAGCCTAGGGAGGTCCAGATCTCATAGATTTTGTGTGCTCCAGCCCCACAGCGGATGGCGGGGGGCGGGCTGGAGTGCCATCACGGACTGCCCAATGCTGAGGGGGAGCCCTGAGCCTTGGGAACCGGATCTAGTCAAGCCAGGGGCCATGTCCAGCCCCTGAGCCATAGGTTCCCTACCTTGAACTAGATGTTAATATTGAAAGCTTGGGTTGCTTTCATTATTACTGAGGCTAGATTGCTTGAGGGTACAGGAGGAGGACATTCTAGCCAACAGTGGCTCAGAGGTAGACTTGCAAACATGCTTTTATCCAAGGTAGGTTTTTTTTTTTTTTTTTTGCCTGTTCCTATGTGGTCTGAATCACAGATTAGATTTCTGTGCTGTAGAATGGGATGTTCCAAACAGACACACCCACCCCAAGTACATTTTTTTAAACTGTTCTTTGAACTTCTCTTTATCTCATCTCTGCAGCATGCACAGTTTCATGCTTTCCCTGAAATACAGTGCACCCACTGCCCACTCAAACCAACAGAAACATCTCTCTCAAGAGGGGCTTGGTGAGCTTTGCCACAATTACTGTGACCTACAGAATTTGAGAAAATCATTACCAGTTAAAAAAAAGGGTGAACCTTCTGCTTGAGATGATCAGTGTTCGACATCAGACTCTACCTTTGCTAATTAATTCACAGTCTGTGAGATTCCCTAGCTAGCTGTTATGAAATGCATTTATCTGGAGTAAGTTGTTACATAATATATTACATTTTAGGAATAGCAGGCTGCACTTCAGTGAGCTGAATTTTAAATAGCTGATTTACACCTTCTGCCTCTTTTTGTGTTTTAATAATGCCTCTAAGCCCACCATGCCTGTAAAGTTCCTTTTCATCACCTACTCAACTGATTGATACTGTGTGGAGGAAGGGTTGTACTTATGAAGGTTCTGCTGAGACTGAATTCTCTAGCCACTAGGTGTGTGAAACTCCTGCTGAAGTGAACAGGATCTCTTAATATGGTGCAGGCTCTGAGAAAATAGCTGACATCTGACATTATTTCCAAATACTGACCCTCCCTTTCCCCCCCCCAAGTCTCTATCTTCTGTGTGCATTACTAAGCAAACAGTGTAAACAAAAAGTACCTTTGACTTTCCAAACAGAGTCAGAGTTTGTTTGTAATACAAGATGGCCTGATCTAAGTCACCATGGCAGAAACTAGTAGCACCCAATCCTTCGCAGACTTGTTGCTGGCCATACAAATCACTTATGAGACCATATCATTGCTATTCAAAGTTTTTGTTATTCTGTCTCTATAAATTCACCTTTAAAACACAGAATGGGCATGTCAGTATGCAAAATGTTGAATGGATGATGGTTTGATCCTATTCCAGTAATAGTGTGGAAGTGGGGGAGGGTTATTGTCTGGTTGTTTTATTTTGCTTTTACAGTCAGGACATTGGAACTTCTATTCCAGTAAAGATAAAATGTTTCATTTCAGGAACAATTGTTATTGATTTGGAGCTACATGGACTGCAATGACTTCAGGCTCACCTATTTTAACTGATTTTTTTCTCCCTTTCATAATTTTAACACTAAACCACTGCTAATTTAAGGCCTAACACAATCCACATTCCCAGACATGATGTTGCCAGACATTAAATGAATAGCCACACCTATATTAAATGTTATATATTCAGATATCATGAAAAATCTGAGTTTAGGAGGAAATTAAAAATTATATGGTAATTCTAACTTGAGGGGGGAAATTCCTTGCTGAAACAGGCAGGCTTGTTCACATTAAAACACAGTTTTAAATTTTTCAGTTTGATTTTAATTTTTTTTTTGACATTCAGAACTCAAATGCTTCTCTTCTACAAAATAACTATTAAAATTGAATTCAGCAAGAAATTAAGGCTCCATTTAGGGCAAAAAGTGAAGACGCATACCTAAGTTCATCCTTGTCATAGAATCATAGGGCTGGAAGAGACCTCAGGAGGTCATCGAGTCCAACCCCTGCCCAAAGCAGGACCAACCCCAACTAAATCATCCCAGCCAGGGCTCTGTCAAGCTGTGATTTAAAAACCTCTAGGGATGGAGATTCCACCACCTCACCAAGAAACCCATTCCAGTGCTTCACCACCCTCCTAGTGAAATAGTTTTTCCTAATATCCACCTAGACCTCCCTGACTGCAACTTGAGATGATTGCTCCTTGTTTTGTCATCTGGCACTCCTGTCACTTCTCTTCATCCTCTTTGGAACTCCCTTCAGGTAGTTAAAGGCTGCTATCAAATCCCCCCCTCGCTCTTTTGTAGACTAAACAAGCTCAAATCCCTCAGCCGCTCCTCGTAAGTCATGTGCTCCAGCCCCCCCAGTCATTTTCGTTGCCCTTCGTTGGACTTATTCCAATGCACACACATCCCTTCTATAATGGGGCCCCCAGAATTGGATGCAACACTCCAAAGATTGCCTCAACCAGTGCCAAATAAAGGGGAATAATCACTTTTCTAGATCTGCTAGCAATGCTCCTCCTAATGCACCCTACTATGCTGTTAGCCTTTTTGGCTACAGGGGCACACTGTTGACTCATATCCAGCTTGTCATCCAGTTTTCATCCACCCAGGTCTTTTTCTGCTGAACTGCTGCTTAGCCATTCCGCCCCCAGCCTGTAACATCGCTTGGGATTCTTCCATCCCAAGTGCAGCACTCTGCATTGGTCCTTGTTGAATCTCATCAGATTTCTTTTGGCCCAATCCTCCAATTTGTTTAAGTCACTCTGGACGCTGTCCCTACCCTCCAATGTATCTACCTCTCTCACTAGCTTAGTGTCATCTGTGAACTTGTTGAGGGTGAAATCCATTCCCTCATCCAAGTCATTAATAAAGTTGTTGAACAAAATCAGCCCTAGAACTGATCCTTGGGGCACTATGCTTCATACTGACCACCAACCAGATATCGAGTCATTGATCGCTACCCGTTGACCCTGACAATCTAGCCAGCTTCCTATCTACCTTACAGTTCATTTATCCAATCCATACTTCTTTAACTGGCTGGCAAGAATACTGTGGGAGACTGTATCAAGAGCTTTGCTAAAGTCAAGGTATATCATATCCACTGCCTTCCCATATCCACAGAACCAGTTACCTTGTCATAGAAGGCAGTCAGGTTGGTCAGGCATAACTTTCCCTTGGTGAATCCATGTTGACTATTCCTGATCACTTTCCCCTCTTTCAAGTGCTTCAAAATGGATTCCTTGATGATCCCCTCCATGATTTTTAAGTGCTTGTGCAACAAAGCACTTAAGTGCATTATGTTTAAACTGATGCTTATTTTTCTTAATCAGACCTATATCTGTCCTCAGTGAAGACCAGGGGAAAGACTCATTTGCTTCAATGAGCTTCAGATGAGGTCCTTATTAGGGTCCTGTTCCATTTTGCATCTTTAGTATAGTGGGTAGATGTGCAAATGACCAAACAAGTCCATAATGGGTACAAAGCACTGAAAGTTAGGCCATATCTACACTGGAAAGGTTTGGCGATGAAAATGCTGTCCACATGCAAAAAGTCACCAAAACTTGCCAAACCTGTTTTTCTGCCACCCTTTGTCAACATTTCATGGCCACATTATTATCTCCCCTGTTGACAGAGCAAAGCAATGTGAGTAAGACTCTTTACCTTTAGTCGCCAAGCGCTGTGGGAATGTGCAATATAGCACTAGGCATTTTGGGACCATGAAAAACATCCCATCAGCCACCTCTTTTCTTCCCAGCCCTCCCTGGGCTTCCTGCTTACTTTCGTGCCTCTTGCGGTGAACTCCAGCATCTGCTGTGAGTAATCCTGGATCCCAGATTTCTCTCCCATGTTGTGTTCATTGTGCTTAGGACATCACACATTGCACCAGAGCTACTTATGCAATTAATAGCAGAGGATGAAGACTCGGATGTGGATGACAATGTTAGTGACAGACGCAGCACCAAACTGGCATTGCATTCGGCTGTCACAGTGCAGCTGTGCAGGGTAGAGTGTCGCTTTTAGGGTAGGGAAACCAGCATGGAGTGATGGGATTGCACTGTTATGCAGGTGAGAGATGAAGACCAGTGGCTACAGAACTTCTGGATGTGTAAAGCATCTTTCCTGGAGCTGTGTGCCAAGCTGGCCACTGACCTGCAATGCAAGGACACCCAAATGAGAGCTGTCCTCTTAGTAGAGAAGCGTGTTGCCATTGGTTTGTGGAGCCTGGCAACTCCACACTGCTACAGTTCCATTGCAAATCAGTCTGGAGTGGGGAAATCTACCCTCAGGGCAGCACTTACAGAAATGTGCCGGGCAATGAATCACATTTTGCTGTTTAGGACTGTGACTCTGGGAAATGTGGATGACTGGCTTTGCTGAAATGGGCTTTCCAAACTGTAGTGGGACAATCGATGACACATATATTCCCATTATAGCGCCATCCCATCTTGCCTCAGAGTACATCAGTCGGAAGGGGTTCTTCTCCATGGTGCTTCAGGTGCTTGTGGATCACTGTGGGCTTTTCACAAACATAAATGTGGGGTGGCCTGGGAAGTGCATGGTGCAGGCATCTTCAGGAACAGTAGCCTCTACAGAAAGCTGCAGGTTGGCACTTTCTTTCCAGAGCAGAAAATTACAGTGACAGACATGGAAATGCTTATCGTGATCCCAGGTGACGCAGCTTACCTCTTATAGCCCTGGCTCATGAAGCATTACACAGGGCACCTGGACAACAGTAAGGAGTAGTTCAACAACAGGCTAAGTTGATGCCATATGGTTGCTGAAAGTGCCTTTGGCAGATTGAAAGGGAGAAGGAGGTGTCTTTATGGCAGGTGGACCTTTTGGAGAATCCTATCCCCAAAGTGGTGGCCAGATGCTGTTGCTTATGTAATTTGTGTGAGCATAAGGGTGAAGCATTTGCCCGTGGGTGGAACAATGAGACACAGCACCTGGGTGCACAGTTTGAACAGACAGACACTTGCGATATCATTGGAGCCTATAGGATGGCCATCAATATCAGGGAGACCCTGAGACACTTTGCCAATGAGGGGAGCTGATATTGGCTCTTTATGCAGCTAAACTCTGTGCCACCTTGGTTCCGGCAGCACAGTCTGAGCAGTGGTTTGGGAGAGTTTCGTACCATGGTGGTGGGGAAATGGCAGCCCTGCCATGGAAAAATGAATAGGTATATAAGGCAAAGCTTCGACACCATCTCCCAACAAGGTTCTATTGAGATCTCTGTGTACATCCATGCTCATAGAAATACAGCCTCCAGTCATCCCACATTGCTGTATTCCAGGGGTGGGAACCTAAGGTCCGGGGGCCAGATGCGGCCCCTGGCTAGCCTGGATCCAGCCACTGAGGCTCAGCTCTCCCCTTCCCCAAGGGGAACCTTTGCTGGTGCTCCCCCCCCCACACACACTGCCCTGTCATGGAGCACACAAAATCTACTAGCCTGGGCCCCCCTGGTGTGCAAGGGGAATATTGGGAATGTTCTTCTTTCTCCTTCTTAGCTGGGGGCCATGTCAGTGAGGGTTTGCCATATTCCCTTCCCCTCACATGGCTGTAACAGAGCACTTTCCCATGCTGTTGCTGCCCAATTCCCTCCTCCTCTGCCCCCCCCCCACCCTGTTGCAATACAGAGCAACTTGCTTCCCTGTGCTGCTGCTCCCCTACCCTGGCTGCATTAGAGCAACTTACCACCTTGCATGGCTGCCACCTGCACCGCCCCCACTCCTGCCTGCACAGAAACTTACCCTGCATCTTCCTTCATGCTCCACATACAGTCCTTACAGACATCAGGACTTGAGAACAATTCCTCACTGCCTGGTGCACTGGTTGTCACAGGATTGAGCCCCACCTCTTCATACGCTTCAATCTCTTCATCAATAAATTCTGTCTCTGGGACAACTCCTGTTTCTGGCTCTGTGCTATGGGAGGCATCCACATTCTTCTTAGGCATAGACATGGGGTCCCCAACCAGGATTGTGTCCAGTTCTTTATAAAAGTGGTATGTTGTAGGTGCAGCACTAGAGCGGCTTTTTGCCTCCTTCACCTTCTGGTAGGCCTGCTGGTGTTCCTTGATCTTGACTCTGCATTGTAGGGTGTCTTGCTCATATCCCTTCTCACACAGGGCTCAAGAAATGTGAGCATATGTGTCCCAGTTCCCACAGGACAGTTGCAGCTGTGATTTCACCAGTTCTTCACTCTGCACACTGATAAGATCCAAAAGCTCTGTGGAGCTCCAAGCAGAAGAGAGTCTTAAGTGACAGCCACCCCTGTTTCCCTGAGAAAAAGCCATGAGGACCACTACACAATGAGCCAGACACCAGGAAATGGATTTTAAAGTTCCTAGGGTTTGCAGGTTGGAGGGGCACATCTGTTTATGTGGCTGCAGACCAATGGCGTTCAAAGCACTGGCCAGAGTGGCTAATTGGGCATTGTGGGAAACATGCTGGAGTTCAATAAACCTGGAAAAAAACCCAACTGTAGTGCACTCTACATGATTGTCAACAGTAAAGGGAAGGGGAGAGACAAAAGTCCCTTGTGGCGATGGAAGTTTTTGTCGCCAAAACTGGGTGATTTTTGTCGCTTTGTAATGTGAACGCTCTCCAGATTTTGTTGCAGAAAAGGGGTTTTTGGCACCAAAAGTTGCCAGTGTAGACAAGGCCTTAGAAAACAGGTCATTCCAGAGGAGATAGGCACTAACTTTTCCTTTACAGGACCCCTGATTTTTGGTGGTGGAGTATGGCTATGTGCTAGTTTGTGTTAAATTACACTCATTAGTCAAACCACGTTCCCTTTGGGTAGTCATCTTACCAAAAAGTGCTTTATATAATAAAAAAAAGCTCATCTTCCTCAAGCCATTTTTCAGAAACCATTTGAGTTGCTCTGTGCACCAAGTTTCAGCTTGCTGCAAATTAATATACTGATTTATGAAGAGCTGAAAATGGGGGTTTATTACAAATCTGAAATTATAATGGCTGGAGGCAGCTCTCTTACCCACATCCACAAATGCATTAAGTGCCTCTTGATAGTAATACTCTGCCATGTCATAGTTTTTCAGCTCTCTGTAAGCATATGCTAAATTGCAGAGACTTTGTCCTTGGGCATTTCTCTCTCTCAGTGCACCTAAAGAAAAGATTAATGTAAGTGATTAATGAGTTATAGTTACATAAACAGATTGATACATCCTCCCATATTCTGCATGAACAATTGGGTCTATGAATGTTGTGTTTAAAATTATCTATGCTATTAATTGTTTAAGTATTACTATTTTACTTGTTGAATTTTAACTTATAAACCTAAAATACATGGTGTACTCTGAAGCAAAGCAATAAACATATATCATCAGGACTCGACAAATCCGTGTATCTACTCTCCCGTGGCGAGTAGATTTCAGCCAGTCGCCCTGTTCACCGGCGGCGCGTGCATGCGCAGTGCGGGTCTGGTGAGTGGATTTCGCCGCGGTTTGTCGAGCCCTGTATATCATTATGGTGGAGATTGAAAGAAATAATTTATCCACTGTAACTATAAAATCAGTGCAGGTATCGAAGAAAAATTCCTATATTATAACTTGCCGTGGTGTATTTTTTAATACTGATTTACTCCAGACATAGATTAAGTAGTTAGTTGTTTGCATTTTAGGCCTAAACATGTTGACCTGTGTCCCTTTTAACCAGGTTTGGTATAACCTGTATCTTTCAGCCAGCTAGCTGAGAGGGACAATAAATCCATGAATTGTTGGTTCATTTTCTCTGCTCTACCATTTCATCTGCAAGAGCATTTTTAGTATGGCACGACACCATTTTCATATTGGAGAGCTAGTGAATAATTGTCTTCAGTGATACAATTTTATGTGTCTAATCTGCTCCTTGTTTCAGTGATTTGGAATGAGAAACATCCAAAGCTGAGTATCCAACCTGGAGCAATAAAAATGATTTACTTCAATATTTTACCAGTTAGTGTAGCACCTGACAGACAGTGCAATGGAAGCTTTGTACTCTTTTCTGTGTGTTTGTACAAACACTCATAGAACATGAAAAATCCTACATTTAAGGTACTTGAAAACCTCTTTTGGAAAAATGTGCTTATGTAATATATATGTTCAATCGTGTAGACACCTATCTGCTTGTTTCATCTGATCAGTGATATTAGGTCCACTTAGTCACTGAAGTATGCAGAGGAGAACCCACCTGAACGGGGTGACTGATGAGAGGACATGGGGGTGGGAACTGGCCATGTGACTCCTCCAAGTCTGGGGAAGGCCTGAGGCAACTCTCCTCTGCCCCAGGCCTCGCCTCTCACCACCCTTGCTCCACCCCATTCTTGCTCCACCCACCTCTTCCCCCAACCAATGCAGTCCAGAGAACTAGCAAGGCTGGGGTTTGGCACTGGCAGTGAGGGTCTGCCCTCCCCCCCACGAGGAGTGGCTGCAGAAGGGGAACAACATGACCCAGCTGCCTCTGCTCTCTTGGCCATGTCGCTCCACTTCCTGCTGGCGAGCAACACGCCGGGAGAGTAGAGTGAACTGGGACTGTGTCCCCACTACGGTGAAGCCTAAAAATTAGTCTGAGGCAGGCTCTGTTATTGTGGACACGCTGCCTCTACTTACAGCCCCAGGAAACACTGGGGAGTAACTACTTCAAATTTCTCTGGGGAGTAGTTATCTTGAAATAGCAGCAGCAGAGCGTCCACACTAACACTATTTCAAAATAACTATTTTTAAATAAGCGTTATTCTCCGATTTCAAAATAAACAGCCCGTTATTTCAAAATAACGGTATTGGTAGTGTGGATGCTCTGCTTATTATTTTGAAATAAGGAGAGTTATTTCAAAGTAACTCCCTAGTGTAGACCAGGGCTTAAAAACCCTGATTGGCTGAATATCTTTAATGGGCAAGGGAATGAAACATTGCAGCAATGGTGGGGAAAAGCTTACCAAAGCCTAGGGCGAGTCACTTTTAAATGTGAATAGGTCAAGCACAGAAGCTGAGAGAGACAAAGCAGGCAAGGTAATATATTTAACTGGACCAGCTTCTGATTGACATGGAAGGTACAGTCTTTCAAGCTACACAGAACACCTCTTTATATGTGACTTCACCTACCTTGCGTGTCTCATATCCTGGACCAACATTGTTACAACAGGGCAGAATACATAAAAGGATTTCTGAGCATTTTTTTTTTTTACTGTATAAATTGGAATTATGAAAAAAATTATAGTGGGTAGCTTATGCCTGCACAGTCTGAAAGGGGCGCAGAGAAAATGTGCTTGAAGTGGGTGCACTGTATATTTGCTCTCCCCTCACCCCCCCACCGCCATGCTTCTTCAGATGGTACTGGTGAGAGAGGTTTCCCTCATTTCCATCCTGCCTAAAAATGTCATTTATTTGGATGTGTGGGTTCTGAGAACTTCAGTATCTATTTGCAGTGTAGTTGTATCTGTTTTGGTCCCAGGATATTAGGGAAACAAGGTGGGTGAGCTGATACCTTTTATTGGACCAGCTTCTGTTGGCAAAAGTGAGAATCTTTCAGAAGAGAGCTTGTCTCTTTTGCCAACAGGCATGGGTCCAATAAAAGGTATTCCCTCCCCCACCTTGTAAAAGTTAAGTAGTGCAGCAGTACAGGGATAGTCCTGTGTTTTGTGGCAGATGCAATATGAGCTGGATGCATAGGAAATGTGACAAAAGACCAGTGTGTTGTGTTAGTGAATGGGAGGCAAAGAGGGTTTTATTAGTTTTTAAATTTTAGAATCTCTCTTGTGTTGAGAATCACTGGTGGAATGCTGAAACTACCTTTGTTTATTAATTGTCTATCAGTAACTGTGTGTCTAGAAACAAGTGTTGCCTTGGTACAATGTAATGTATTTGTTACCCTGTAGGGTTTTTAAAAAAATTATTCCTGGGATTTCTGGAAGAACACATGATCTTTGTTCCTTTGGAAACTTGCTGAGTTTTCCTTGTCTAAAGTCATTGCTCTTTGCTTTGTTTTACAATAAATGTTTGTTAAACAGAGAGGAACTGTGACATCATAGTCAGAGGCTTGTGATTTCAGGTGTGGGAAATCAGCAGGATCAGATGACTTTTCTAAAGAACAAAAAGCCTGTTATCATACAAATATCCAACTAATGAAAACCAGGGGAAGAAAAAGCATAACATTAGATGCTGTGTAGGCAGAATTGTTCCTATAGGGATCTTTTTTCATAAGGTATCAGTGATTGTTTATAGCTGTGTTATGACTAACATAAATCCATTATAAGCATATTGTACCTTTTGAATATACAGCATGCTGATATCCCATATAAAATGCATGACTAGCCTGACTGGAAATACAAGCATTCAAAAGGATGCCAGAAGAATATCAGGAAGACTGCAGAAGAAGGGGTGGGAGGGAAGACCATACATGGTCTAAAACCTTGCTATCCTTACCTATGATAAAATCCTATACTCTATATTTTCACAGTGATAGTATAATTCAGTGGATGGGGTACCTGGCTGGGTATCAGTTCATCTAGATTCTATTCTGTCACTGAGCATCAAGTGTGCTAACTTTAACATCTCACCTTACTTCTCCATTGTGGAGCATTTTGAGATCTATAGATAAACATCTATAAGTATTATAATTAAATGGAAAGATGGGGCCTTCAATCTGTATTCAGGCAACATTTCTCTTCACATCAGTAGGACTTTTGCCTGAGCACAGACTGCAAGATTTGGACCTGAAAATGTTTGCTGGGTTTTTTACAGGTTTGTAAAGTCAAAAATGCCTGTCTGATCCTTTATTCTTAGAAGAGAGGTTCACCTTTATACCCTACTGAATGAATCACATTTGACACCTCACTGTATAGATGTGCTGCCTCACTGTGATATTGCAATGAATTTTCATACTGGGATAAAGTATTGTAGACCGCTCCCATGTTTTGTAGCAATACAGCTATCTTCCGTACAGAAAAGTTTGTCCCGTTGCAGATTTGCATGGCTTTGATAAAGTATTTCCTGGCTTGGTGGAAGTACATCATTTCAGCATAGTGCAATCCAATGTGGTTGTACAGTTTGCCTGAAAAGTAGCACAGAAACATTAATATTAGCTAGCTGGGTTTGTGCAATGGCAAGAGAGGTTTTGAGACAAGTTAAGACTAATAATATGGCTATATTTTTCTGTCTATAACTATTCCAATTGGCCAAATGTATGATTCACTGCTTTCACACTGTGATGCTTACAAGGCTATTTTAGGTAAATGAATCCAGATCAATGCATAAGATACTCTGAGCAGGCTGAGCCTGTGGGAACAAATGTGTAATATGTTGTACAACTGGCTGAATCCTTCCTGTTGCATCGAGGAGTATGAATGTGAAACTATCATAACTATGACCCAAACCCTATGCTTACATTCATAAGGCTCCTTTTAAATAATTGTGGAAAGGAATTAATAAATAAATTAAATTGTAAATTAGCCATATGCAGGAATTTCACTGATAGTTCACTGTTGTCAGTTTTCACTGATGAGAGCTCTTTTGGAAATACCTATCTGTAAGAGAGAGGGATTGTAATTTTGTGATATGGGTTTTGAAATACATGTACAGCTGAAATCCTTTTGCTTTCTATGGACCATGATACTTACTGTCTTGGTTAAGACTGGAAATAAAGTGATTAGAATTTGGCCTTTGGCCCTCAGTTTGGGTGCAAATATCAGGAATTAGAAGCAGCAGCAACAGGCGAAATTTTGCTTGCATGCCAGCTAGGCAAAAGCTTTGTGTCACCATTCTCCACATGTAACACTCCAGGGGGAAGAGGGAAGGGAGGCAGAGAGATTTCTTTCTAGTGTTTAGACACTGCTGAAGAATCTTATGCTTGAATCTGATATTTTACATACAGTACTTGCTTGGATGCACATTTTGTCTACTTGCTTCCTTACAGAATGTAAGTTACACAATTCTCTTTATTTTTATTGAATCAAAATTGATAATGAAGGACATTAAGGGCACATCTACACTGCAGGGCAAAAGTTGAATTACGCTACTCAACTTCAGCTACATCAATTGCGTAGCTCAAGTCGAAATGGCTTAATTTGGCTTTGGTGCTTTCTACACAGCAGGAAGTCGAAGGAAGGAACGCTCTTCCTTCGACTTCCCTTACTCTTTGTTAGATGAGGGTTACAGAAGTCAGAGTAAGAAGTCCTTCATCTCAAAATTATTTCAAAATAACAGCTTGTTGTGTAGATGTGCTCTTTGTTATTCCGAAATAATGCTGCTGTGTAGATGTACCCTAACTTACCTAACAAATCCTGATTAGTGATTCCAGAACACAGGTGTGCACATTCAGCTAAAGTCTCAAGCACTTCTGCCTTTGAGAATTTTTGACTCTGTATCATATAGTTGGCAGCCTCCCTCATGGCCATGGCAGCATCTTCCATTTAGGAGAGGGAAGGTCTCCTACATTCATGGAACAATAGCCAAGTTTGATCAGGGCATCGGAGATACTTTGTATTTCACTCGGCATGTATTCCCTAATAGCTCACTGATAAAACTTCCCAGCTTTAGAGTATTCCTTCATTTCATCATAAGCTGCTGCAATGTTAAAGTAGAAATCCCCATCTTTCTCTACAGACCCCTTGCACATGCACTTCAGCAGGCACTTCAGTCCTTTTTCTGGTTTGCCCATAGCAATATAGGCTGCCCCGAGGTTGAAGAGACACCTCTTTCGAGTTTGCAGTTCGGAAACTCCAGCAGCCAGGACATACGCTTTCTTGAACATACACAGATCCTGGGCTACTTCATTGTCTTTCAGATACTTAGTCCCAGCTTTAGACAGCTTTTGTATTTCATCCTGGATGAATGAATGGTGGCTAATAGCTTGTACTGCAGAGGAGCCGGAGACCAGAGTAGAAGCCATTTCTTTGTATTGAATGCAACCTGTGAAAGGAAGTAAATATTTATCCTTCTTGTATTTCAAAATTGAATTGAAATTAATTGCATTATGTTTAGGGCCCTACCAAATTCATGGCCATGAAAAACATGTCACAGACCATGAAATCTGGTCTTCCTCTCTCAAATCAGGCCTTTTGTGAGCTTGTAAACTGTTCTATACCCATTTCATGAGGGAGACCAGAGTTTCTCAAACTGGGGGGCCTGGCTGAAAAGGGAGTTGTAGGGGAGGTCACAAAATTATTTTAGGGGGAATCATGGTATTGCCGCACTTACTTTAGCGCTGTTTTCAGAGCTGGGTGGCCAGAGAGCAGCAGCTATTGCCTGGGTGCCCAGCTCAGAAGGCAGCACTCTTCCAGCAGCAGGGCAGAAATAAGAGTGGCATTACTTTACCATGCACTGGAAATAGCTCTATTTATAGAAGTTGAGTAATGCAGAGAGATTTTCTGGACTGCTCAGTGAAAGCCTAATTCCAAACCCATTGAACTCAATGGGAGCCTTTGTATTCACTTCAGTGGGCTTTGCCTCAAGCCTTCTGTTAATCTACTACAATATTTGCTGACACAGCAGAAAATACTCCAAAGGGCACCAGAAACATGAATGTCAGTCAACCCACAACTGTCTAATTATATCAGTGTTTTCAAAGCCCTATCCTGGGATGGCTGGCTTTAGGGTTACTGGGCTCAGCTACAGTGCCAGATTAGCTACCTTCTCCCCCATGCCTCTCGGACCCTTGCAAGCTGCTCCTGATCAGTTGGGTGACTTCTTTGAAAGGGCTGAGAGCTCAGTTTGAAGGGGGAAGAACCACTGAGAGTGGGCAGACTTCTTTGGAAGGCCTTGAGTGGAGTATTCTCAGAAGATTGTGAGGGGATCTCAGAGAAGGAGCTGTGAGTCAGGGCTGTATCCGAGAGCCACGAGGGTATGTCTGCACTGCAATGAGATACCCACAGTCAATGGGGTGTTTAACTGTGATGTTGCTATTCAGGCTCTGGCTGCTGCTGGACCCTGAGTCAACTGGCAGTTGCTTGTGTCTGTTGCAGCATAAACACACCCAGAGAGATGAAACAGTAGCCTAGAGGGGCTCAGTGTGTGAGGGGAGCTTGGGGCAGAAGTCTACAATTCATCTCTCTGTCCTAAAATAAGGAGACTCAGAGCCCAGAAGGAGGGCTGCAGAGGAACCCAAGCAGGCTGAAAAGAATCTTTTCTGTCTTTGGGACTTTAGCTACTTGTTTCTCCAGAAGCAGAATGCCTGTGGGAAGCTTAACTAAACGGGTGTCTCTCCCTTCTCTCACTCCCAGAGACAGGAAGCTGAGGCAGGAATACCTTGGCTAGCAAGAGGCACTACAGGTAGGGTTGCCAGATGGTTTAACCAAAAATACCGAACACCCCCCCCACCAAAAAAAAACACCGTTGAGGGAAAAAAGGGGGAGATCAAAATTGTTGAGGGAAAAAAAGGATCCTGACAATTATTAAGCAAAAAATTAAAAAATACAAAAAACCCCAGCATGGTCCCTTTAAGACCTTTGGGGCTTTTTTTGCCGGTGGCCATTTTGTTTTCTTCCTCTGTGCCAGAAGATAGCTTCCCTGCAGAACCAGGTAAGCGGAGGGGAGGGGAAGAGGGAACTGGGGAGGGATCTGGCAGGGGGGGCTAGGCCTGGGCCCAGTTGCTGAGTGTCATAGGGTTGCCAGGTGTCTGGTAATTTTTCCTCCTGGCAGGGAAGAAAAATCAGAAAATACCAGACATTTTAGGTGTCTGGTATTTTCTGTTTTTTTTTTACCGGACAGGAGGTGAAAATACTGGACTGTCCAGGTCAATACCGGACACCTGGCAACCCTAACTACAGGGCAGTCAAGCTGCACAACCATCCCTAAAAATTATAATGTGATGGGTGGGCTTTGGCATATACATGACACACTTTGGTCTGATTCAAATTGTAGAGGGTTTTGGAGGATTTTTCAGTGTCCTTCAGAGTTCTTTTTAAATGCCTTTTATTAAAATTGAAGCAAAAGTGAGAAGTAAAGTGCTTATGATCTGATTATGAGTTTCAAAGAAATTTGGGAACAAAAATATGTAGATTACATTGTAATATTAGTTTCAGCTATCCTGGGAGCTCATTAGTTTCTCATATGTTTGGTATAAACATACATTTGATATAATTTTGTAATGAACTCGATAATCTAATTCCTGTATCCAGCGTGTAATTTTATATAGGTAAGAACTACTTTGCAAAAAAGACTCTGATTAAAATTATTATTAAAAATAATAAAAGCAACAACAAATCTTTGGTCCCACGTGATCAGAGGAAATCTTGTTTGTAGCATCCTAAGACTATAACGTAAGATGATATATTTTATGTAGTGTAATGTTATTCCATCACTATTTTTCTATCCCTTCCAGAACTATAAGTTATTCTCTAGGTGATATTTTGTTCTTGATAGGGTCTCTGCTGCAAATTAACCCAGAGCTTTCTACTAGAGCTTGATTCTTTTCAACCCTTGGTCTCCATCCATGTGTATGCAATCCTGTACCTAAATATTTCAGATAAAAACATCTACATGTATAGCTGCTTGAAAAATGCAAAAACAATTTCACAAAAATAAATCAGAAATTCATTTGTTTCAAAGGGTTTGGAATGGGATAATTTCTTTTTGAATGATTTTTTTTAAATTCCTGTTTTCAAAATTTTAGTTTGTCCCTTCCCCCACCATCTCCCTGGCCTGTCTTTCAGCAAGTACAATATTTTGCCATGTCTTAATGTTTGAAAAGGCTTTGAAAAAATTAGAGTGTAAAGAGAAAAATTTTAACTCTGCCCTTCTCCCCATTCGCCTCCAAAATAATTCATTCTGAGATTTCAGAAACAAAAACAAATTGCCTTTTAACAAGTAGAATTAAAATGAAAATTTTGGTTTGTTTTGAAAATCCAGTCACCAAAATTTTATCCTCAATCTTACTTTTGATGCAAACCAATTTTTTTTTTAGCTGAAAATCTTCAACCAGTGTGCTCTTTACATAGAATCACTTATTATTTACAAATTTGGGTAGTTTTAGTAGATGTTTGCAACTGCAAAGGTTAACAAGTTCATATCTACACCATTTTAAAGATGGGTGCAGGCAGGTGAATACTGGATAGCGGCCCAGATGATAATCTATCCCTTAAACTAAAGAGAGAAATGCTAGTCACTAAAACAAGTTTTGAGTAAAAGAGTTTTGTGTTTAGGTACTACATGGTGGCTAAGTTGATGGAACTTTCTTCTAACCTGGATGAAGGGCACAGAGAACCTTTGCAATTTGGTTGCTGCTGCTACCACACTGCACTAGTAGATCCCTGTGCAGATACAAAATTTTAATCCCGATCCGCATCTGCGAAAATGAGCTGTGGATATCTGCATCCATATCCACTGACCTGGATACCTGTGGCGATAAAGCAGATATCCACAAATTTGCAGGGTTCTAGATAAAAAATTTGTATTTGCATCTGTATCCACAAAAATGAGCCACAGATATCCGCATCCACATCTGCGGATGAGGTGGAGTTACAGAGTACATTTAAAGACCCAGAAACCACACTTTTGCACTTAGCTGCCTCACTCTTTCACTATCCATCTGTAGAATGCTTGCCACAGCAGCACTTAAGTAATCTTATGGTCTGGTAGCACTTTATAGACTAACAACTCCGGTCATCTGAAGAAGTGGGCTGTGCCCACGAAAGCTCACGATACCATCTACATGTTTCGTTAGTCTATAAAGTGCTACCAGACCATTTGCTTGCTGTTTTTTTCTGTAATTACTAACTTGGCTACCCCCTGAAGCTTAAGTAATCTTGATATCAGTCCCGTTGGGCAATTTCTGCTCGATTTTGGGTCTTTCACCACCACCCGCCACAGGCACAGAATTTAACCTTTAGTGGAATTTGCAGTGTTCATAAATGAATAAATTTCTATGGCTGAATTCCTTCTGACATGAGGCACTCCAATAATCTGACATAAAACATGCCAATAATCTGTTTCCATAATGAGCACTTCCTTTGATTTAAAGATTTTATTAAGGTTCCCAATAGGACAATAAAGGTCAATCAGTCTAACTACTAGCTTTCTAGAATCACTCAAAAGTATTCTGCTTGTATTACCATTTTGGTTCACATTACCAAATTGTGCCCCTCCCCCAGCAATTCCATTGTCTGACAGCCAGCATTGTAATGGAAGATTCCTTCCCCACCCCCTCCAGTGTTTTGCATGTTAAGCTGATTCATTTTCAGTTACTTAAAAATCCTTGAAAAAATGTGATGCTTTTTCATTAAGTAACTCTTTTGCAGGAGATTTTAAATGATAATGAACATAATCAAAAGAACAGTATAGGATGTAAGCTGGTTAAAATGAATTAGCGTATGTATTAAAAATCTAGCTTGCTAGGGATAGTCTTATGAGATACACATGCTTCTACCTGGAGGCAGAATTCATATAGGTTGGCAGCTGCACAAAGTAAAGCAGCCTCAAATAAACAATATCACTGAGGATGCTATACATGTATACATAGCTGCCCTGCTCTGGTCTCCTTTCCACTAGGGATGTTAAATATAGGTTAATTGATTAGTCAAGTACCTCATGAATTCTTATCGGTTAGTCGACTTTTCTATAGTCCCTAGAGGTGGGCCAGTAGCAGCGCGGGGTGCCAAGCGGGAGCAAGTCTGTGAGGGGAGCCAGTTTAAAAACCATCCCCTCTTGTGGACCAGCTGTTTGTTGCCCTGTGCTGCTGTCTCTGATAAAGGAGGCAGCAGTGTGGGGTGTTAGCAGCCCCTGTCTGTGGGAGGGCAGGGTCTGAGCTCCTGAACCCGATGCAAACTGGAACTGAGCCAGGCTGCCTGCCCGCCTGGCTCCTAATACACTTTAAATGCAGAGCCTCAGTGGGGGTAAGTCCCACACCGGCATGAGCCAGAACTGAGCTGGGCTGCTGGCCAGCCTGCTAAAAAATTTACTGGTTGGAGGGGAGGGAAATGCATGTAGTCTATAGCATTAACTGATAAGTTTTTGCTTATCGGTTAATTGGTTAATCGACTACACTGTTACATCCCTACTTTCCACTACATTTGAATTAACCACAATCCTTTGGTATTGCAGAATGCAGGACCTTTTTCCCATATACAATTAACTTTTTTTTTTGCTTCTTAATGTTAAAGCAGTGGTTCCCAACTTATTTGAGCATACAGACCTCTTTTCAATCTATTAAAATTTCACAGACTCCCCCCGCCCCTCTTGGGGGAGGAAAAAAAGAAAAGGAAAAAGAGAAGAGAAGAGAAGGAAAGAAAAATAAAAGGAAAAAAAAAAAGAAAAGTAAGGATCGGGCCCACTGCAGTGGCCCAATCCTCATTTTTAAACTTTCCATGGACCCCCCTGCAGTACTGTCGCAGACCACCACGGGTCCACGGACCACAGGTTGGGAACCACTGCATTAAAGGATCCACTTCTGATTTGATTGACATGAGTATAAATGTGGCATAACTTCGTGAGTCCAAGAATCTGAGTCTGTCCACAAAACTTTGTATAGTGAGTTTGGTGGTCTCCATTTAGTGGACATACATGCAGATCACAAAACCCCACCACCATCATCAGCACTCTTTGACAACCTTATTAGCAGTATCAGCAGAATGGTCAAAGATTGAATGAGCTGTGTGGATCCTCCTTTTTCCCCAACTCCTTTAGGCCAGGGTTGAGGCAGGGTTGGGGCAGTTTGGAGAAGTTCATTATTATTCATTGCTATTAAAGTAGTGCTTTGGAGACTTAATAGGGACCAGAGATCTACTGTAGTAGGTACTGTACAATTGTAAAACAAATTCTTAGAGTGTCACTGCCTCTCAGGCTATGTATACACTGCAGCACTATTTAGGGATAGTGGAGGTATCCTGAAATAGCTATCCCATGTCTTCACAGCAAGCCCGTTATTTCTAAATATAATGGGCTCACTATTCCGACATCCCTGTGAACCTCATTCCACAAGGAGTAAGGGACATTTCGGAATAGTGGGCTATTGACTAGAAATAAGCTATGCAATTTGTGTAGCTCAAATTGCATAGTTTATTTCAAGCTACGGGTGCAGTGTAGACGCACTCTCAGAGTTTATAATCTAATTTAATCCTCCGGCCGTGTGGAGAGAGGACTTTATTCTCCAGAACTATCAATCCTGGTGCATTCCACATGTATTAAATTCATAACATTTAGAAAGGACAATGTATGCCTTTATGTCTAAATTGTTACTGACTGCCATGAGCTGCCTGCCTTCTGTTGGAGAGTGAACAAGCAGCAGGGATCAATAAATAATTTGCTTGTAAATCAATTTTTAACAAGCAGTTGCCACTTGAAAATGTACAAATTAAGATGTCAAAATAGACAAACAGTTTAGTTAAGAAAAAGAGAGAGTAGGGCAAGGTCTTTGTATTTCAAGGGGAAGGACTGTGCTAAATAGTTTGAAAAATAAATCTGATCTTGCCACATTCAGCACAGTTACAAAGCACACTTCCCATTCAGAATTAAAATACTGTATTTCTGTAGCATTTAGTCACATTTCTGACTGCAAGAAATAATACAGCTAGTAATGGTTAAGAACAAAAAGATCCCTTACAAGTTAAATTAAAAAAAAAAAATTAATAATAAAATCTTTTAAGAAAATCCTAGTGACAGCTTAGAATGGATCATTATAACTTACCAAAGCAACTGAGCATACACTTTTTTGTTTGAAAAGATGCCAGGGAAACTTACATTACTAAAGAAAGCCAGACTTGCTTAAAGTGCTTCCTTTCCCCAAGCTTAGCCCATGGAATGTGTCAGCACCCTTATCATCTTTTTCTTCACCTTTTCTAGGAGTGTTAAGACAAACCCTTGCTCAAGGGAGGAATCGAATGACCTGCATATCTGCTCACAGTCACTCCCTGCTGTTTGTGTCACTGTGGAGATTGTTATATTTGCCACAATGAGGTCTCTCTAGGTTACTATAAGGCCCCTGTTACTGCAGTAGTTGAGCACCTCACAATTTTTTATGTATTTACCTTCACAACAGAACAGTGGGGTTTACAAGTACTGTCATCTGGATGAGGAACCACACACTTGCTCTGGGTCAAACAATTCAACCATGACAGAGCACAGAATTGAATCCTACTCTCTTGAGTGCCTGGCTAGCTTTTGAACTACTGGACCATCCTTTCAGTCTATCCTAATGACTCAAAGAACAGTCTAGCCATCATTACGGCAAAATATTCCTTTGGAGGCAAATGAAGTTCCTGAAGCTGATGTGAGTTGTCTGCAGAAAGACTGCAGGATCAGGCCCTCAAGTGTACTGCTAACACTCCCAGCAGTCACGTACCAGATGCCTGAAAAGAGGGAAGTGGCCTGCAGTCTAAAGTTAGCCCCCGACACTTGGGAATGAAAAGGTTATAGGGAAAATGCATGCATATCTCATGACTAAGTAACAGAAATAAAGATGATATGGAACAAATTCATTTAACTTCGTTGCTAAAAACAGGAATGTGGTTGGCTAAATGAACGCATCTGAGACCTGCAGAATAGCTGGAGGAGAAATTATATTAGTGTTTCAATAAAAGCAAAATCTCAGCATCACTGTATGGGTGTTGTGTGTTTGTGCTAGTGACCATTCATTGGCCATTTAAAAAATATAACTATCTCAGTCATAGTAACATTTAAAAAGTTATGTAATCAATAATCAGAGGGGTAGCCGTGTTAGTCTGAATCTGCAAAAGCGGCGAGGAGTCCTGTGGCACCTTATAGACTAACAGAAGTGTTGGAGCATAAGCTTTCGTGGGCAAAGACCCACTTCGTCAGATGCATGTAGTGGAAATTTCCAGAGGCAGGTATAAATATGCAGGCCATCCTGCAGCAAAAAAACTTCAAGACCAGACTTCAAAGAGAAACCGCTGAGCTACAGTTCATCTTCAAGTTTGACACCATCAACTCAGGATTAAACAAAGACTGTGAATGGCTAGCTAACTACAAAAGCAGGTTCTCCTCTCTTGGTATTCACACCTCCAGATCAGCTAGTAGAAGTGGGCCTCATCCTTCCTGATTGGATTTATACCTGCCTCTGGAAATTTCCACTACATGCATCTGACAAAGTGGGTGTTTGCCCACTGTGATGGGGCGGCCCTGCCCTGCACTCAAGCCCCGGTAAACCACCTGGCTCAGGGGGCTGAGAGGGCTGCACCCACGCAGCCCTACTGGGCATGCTCCCAGGAGACCCAAGATATAAAGGGCTGCAGCCCGGCTCAGTTGGGGCGGACAGCCATCGGAGCAGGAGCGAAGGCCCAACCTTCAGAGTCCCCAACCCGACAGCTAGGGAGGGAGTTGCCAGGCCCACCGGACCCGCCGCGGCCAGGCCCAAGCCAGGCCCGACCCCAATGCCGGAGCCGCCAGCCAGCCACCCGGGACCCAGGCACCGGACCTGCCACCGCAACCCCAGACGCTGACCTGGGAGGTGCCGCTACAGCCACCTGACTCACGCCAACAGGTGGGACCGCGGCAGACCAGGGGAAGGGGGTAGGAAGTGACCCAGGGCAGAGAGCTAGAAAAGCCCCCGAGGGCTCGGCGCATTGCAGGAAGAAACCCCCGCCGAGCCAGTGGTGGGAGCCCCCCGCCACTGATAGGGCCCTGGGTCGGGGCCCGGTGGAGAGGGAGGGCCCGAGCCCCCCTACCCCTCCTTCCTGGACCCCTGGCGAGAGGGGGCTCGGCTGAAGGACTAGGCCTCAGGGCCTGCGTACTTTGAGAGTAGGCCAGTGGGCTGTAGTTCCCCTAATACGGGGGCATCGTACCTTGAGACTAGGCCTGAGCAGTCTAAACTATGCCCTGGACGTGGGAGGCACGCCCCGAGGGGGGGGCAGCCCCACGACACCCACGAAAGCTTATGCTCCAACACTTCTGTTAGTCTATAAGGTGCCACAGGACTCCTCGCCGCTTTTGTAATCAATAAGTCACTTTTGACATTTCACTTTTAATTATGCGTTTTATGTATGGGAATGGAATAAAGTTTATAAAGCTGGTATTTTTTTGAAACACAGCATTACTCTAAAAAGATACTGGAAAATGGCATCTTGAGGTTCTGTGTTTAGCTTGCTGTTTAACTTGCATATAAAATTCCCTCAGTTTACAGGCAAAAAGGCATTTTTCTCTAACTGACAATGTCACAGGTTCAGTCTGGGATCTGAAAATCAAACTGGGTTCTTACTGGCTCATGCATCAGCCCCATAAATAAAAGTTCCTTAATCAGAACTTAGTTTACAAACTAATAATTTTTTCCAAATTAAGGTTGTTTTTGTGTAAATACAATCCCCAACGCACTCAGATTTTGCATGTTCTAAACTACAAATTAATTTTTCGTAAACCCTCAATATTCCTAGTATGCCACAAATCATAACGTTCAGGCCTCTCAAAAAAACACCTGTCTCACCTATGTACCAAAAGTTCATGATTCTGCCAGGACTCATCCAAATTCTTTGAGGTGGTAATCTCTGTCACGTCAGGCTACTGTATGCAACACATCTAATAAACAAAAACGCAAAGGAGTTTGATTGCCACAGAAGTTGTTGGAAACCCAGTTGATTAACTTGCTGAGATTTAGCTTGAAAATTACTTTCTTCTTCTTCTTGAAATGAGAAGGTTGCTAATGGGAGCTGGTGCTCAAGGGAATAGGAATACCAGTGGCATGCAGTTAAGACAGGAACTGCTGAGAGATGGAAGAAATCTTGCTGAGAGAGAGGGGCCTGCTGCCAGTTGTACTGTAAGACAGATAAAAGACTTGGAACAAGGAAAGGACTCTCACACATTCTTGCTGGCAGGGTAAATATTTTAGGTGGAGTTTTTCCTCCTCCTCTGTCTTTGTTTGAAAGCTGTACTGTTCAACTGCAAAAGTTTCTCAGATTTCAAGGAACCGAAGTGAGGCAGAGTTCCTAAAACCCCAGCTGCTGATTCTACCGCTTTGATTATTTTGTACCTTTTTTGTTGTGGAGCAGGTTGGTATGTGTGTGGTTTGCTTTATAAATTTTGTTTAGCCAGGATGCTTTACTGATTCAGAACTCTTTGAGGTGCACTCTGTGTTTATTTTGATCCCTTTACAACAATATACATGACCTATGACTTTGGATTGTCTGCTATTAGGACTACTTCCTCATGTACAGGCAGTAGTTGTTAGGAATACGTGTCTCTAAGCAGAGGTTTATGAAACTGCTCCTCTCTGTTCCTGAGACTGGATAGGGGACAGCTTGTGTGCTTACACCATACAGTTCAGGGGGGCTGGGTAGCAGCCATATTTGGGCTTGCTTTCCATGTGATTATTTTGATATGCAAAGGGAAAGTAATTCTTTCCCTTATGCTCCTAATGGTTCCCCTTCCGTGTCACTCTCACAAAACAAAACACAACAAAACCACACACACGTGCCTCATTTTGTTCCCTTTTGTTTAGGAGATTAACAACATGACCATGAACATTAGATGCATATAGAGATCTACAAAAGACAAGATAGGTGAGAGTCTCAGAGAGATAGCCGTGTTAGTCTGTAACTTTAAAAAAAGATGAGGGTGTGTGTGTGTGTGTGTATAGTATATAGAGATATATATAGATATATATATATAAAAACCCCACTTCCTCGGATGAGGTAATATCTTTTATTGGACCAACTTCTGTTGGTGGAAGATACAAGTTTTTGAGCTACACAAAGCTCTTCTTTAGGCCTGTGGGACCAATACAACACTGCAAACATAGGGATAGTTTAAGTGAAATCCTCACCTCCTTGAAGTCAGTGAGAAAACTCCCTTTACTTCAGGGCGATGGGCTTTTCACTCTTCGGTGGCAGGATGTATATGTAAAAGAAGTTCCCTGCAATACTATTTTTATCCCCCCCCCCCTTTTTTTTTTACTCCAACCTTCAGAATCATGTCACCTATGATGTATTTAATTTCACAAGTCAAACATGATGTTGATGGTGGAGAGGGAAAGAGTGGCTGTGATTAAGTGCTGTATAACACACCTCTTCTGTCAGGGCTCATCATTTCCTCTCTCTGGTGTTATGGGTGTCTGCCATAAATCAGTCCCACTCTAGAAGCTTAATACAGCAGCCCCCTCTACCCCACTCTGGGCCCAGCTATTGTGGGAATCAGGTTCTCTTCCTCAAACAGAAATAAACACAAGATTTCCCTCTATGGGTAGAAACTGCTTTTTTCCTAGGAGACACCCTTTTCCCCTTGCTGGGCACAGCCATTCTGCAGCTGGCTTCTCACCCCTCCTCCCTTTTCTCACGCACAGGAAGAGGTTTTTATAGCTCTCAGGTTGCCCTTGATTAGACATAGTTGTCCTTAATTAACCTGAGGTAACCTCTAAGATCATAGAAACAGTGAAAGCCCCTGTTTCAAGGGCTTGTCTACACTTGAAATGTTACAGCAGCACAGCTGCAGTGTAGATACTACTTAGGCTGGTGGAAGGGGTTCCCTACCTCTGATCCATCTCCTTGAGGTTTGTTAACTAGGTCATGGGAAAAATTCTTCCATTGACCTAGTGCTGTCTACACTGGGACTTCTACAAATGTAGCTAAAAGGCATTTCCATTTCTTTAAAGAATATGAAAGCATGTTTCTTGATTGTGGAGTCCTGGTATTACATGCCGCTAACATTTTCATAATAAAGTCTTCTATTGTGCAACACATTGCCTACATATACAGCATCCTTGGTCAACCCTGAAAAAATTGGCCTGGACTTGCATGACAGATGAACCTTGAACTGGATCTATACCATCCAAAGAACTTGCCCTATAAATTAAAAGCACCCCACTTCCAAAACAAAAGTACTCATGCCTATGCATACTTCTTATCAGATTCTGACACACAGGGTGTGTCTAGACTGGCAAGATTTTGCGCAAAAGCGGCAGCTTTTGCGCAAAAACTTGCCAGCTGTCTACACTGGCTGCTTGAATTTGCGCAAGAACACTGACGATCTAATGTAAGAGTGTCAGTGTTCTTGCGCAAATACTATGATGCTCCCGCTCAGGGATAAGCCCTCTTGCGCAAGAATACTTGCGCAAGAGGGCCAGTGTAGACAGGGAAGAACTGTTTTGTGCAAAAAAGCCCTGATGGCGAAAATGACGATCGGGGCTTTCTTGCACAAAATCGTGTCTAGACTGGCCATGGATGCTTTTGCGCAAAAGCACTTTTTGTGCAAAGGCACCCGTGCCAATCTAGACGCTCTTTTGCGGAAATGCTTTTAACGGAAAAACTTTTCCGTTAAAAGCATTTCCGCAAAATCATGCCAGTCTAGACGCAGCCACTGACTTTCATTTCCGACTTTAGTAAATACTAATGAATATAGGACGGCATCTTTAAAAGCCGTCAGTCTTGGCAGAACTCTGTTCCCAATGAAGTCAGCACGAGTTTTACAACTGATTTCAGCTGGAGCAGAGGTAGGGCCAGAGGTAGTATTTTTAAAAATTCCACTCCTAATATAAACAGGCATGGTAGGACATGAGCTCCAGAAACAGAAATTGTCTAGAAACAAAAAGGAAAATGATCAGTCTGTATCTATTGCCTTGGCTGAGTGAAATACAAAAGGACAACAGTATGCAGCATTGCCAGCGGAGCTGTCCTTATCCATAAACAGAATATGCATGTGCATAGGGCACCTGAAAAATTAGGGCACCACTGGGTCTTAATGTTCACCCACCTACCTCTTCCTATCCCTGTTCTGTGGCTCTGCTTCCTCTGGAGAGAATCTAGTTCAGGGGTGGCCAACCTAAACCTGAGAAGGAGCCGGAATTTGCCAATGCCCATTGCCAAAGAGCAACAGTTCTATGTCACCAGCCCTGATCATATCCCCACCACCACTCTCAGCACATCCCACCCACCGGCAGCCCCACTGGTCAGTGCCTCCTTCTCCTTTTCCTCCTGCCCACTGGGATCAGCTCTTTCTCAGTGGGAGACACTGGAGGTGGGGGGGAGGGGGGAAGCATGGGTGTGACAGGCTCAGTAGAGAGGGTAGGAAGTGGCAGGATCCTAGGGGGAAAGGGTGGAGGGGGACAGCACCTAGAGCAGAGCTGGGGGTTGAACAGTGAGCATCCTCCAGCCAGTGGAAAGTTGGCACCTGTAGCTCCAGCCCTGGATTTGGTACCTATGTAAGGAGCTGCATATTAACTTCTGAAGAGCCCCATGTGGCTCTGGAGCCACAGGTTGGCCACCCCGATCTAGTTAACTTAAAACAGAAAAAGCCTGCTGAGCTATTAGCAGAATATCAAACCTGTGAAAGAGCCATTCAAGTAGTAACAAAGCCATATAACAAGCATTTGCCAACCCCAAGGTATACAGTACTTCATAGGACCTTTTAATCCTAGGGATGGCCCTTGTTGCCAGTTCTTGAGGTTTTATTGTGAGTCTCATGGTGACTGATTTTTTTTTCAGTTAAAGCTCTGGTTCCTGAAGTCAGATGATTGATTACATGGGATCTCTGATTTCATTAAAACAAGAGCGCAAAATTTTCTAACCCTCATTATTATGAAGCAAAGATTGAAAATGTGACCCTAACGGTACAAAATCCAGAAAACAAATATAAAGAACCCCACATTTATTATTTTAAACCTCATGAGTTTTAAACCAATCTCATGATTCATTGGGGCTTGACTTGTGATTTTTGAATGCTCGGTGCTGGCAATATGGGTAACAGTGAAGTGAAGCCAAACTGTATGCAGTTCAGGAAGGTGGTGTCAGTGTGCGGAAGAATAAGTTTTGATTCTTTTTTCCTGATAACATGCCTTTAAAGAAGAAAAAGAGGTGTGAAGGGGAAATCCACTCAGGTATAGTATGCACAACTTCCTCTTTCACAGCTGTGTAGGTTTCTTTAGTGTTTCATTTAGACATGCAGAGCACATATCAGTGGCTTAAAATCATTACCTATTATATATTCTTGGCTGATCAATAAACAGATGCTGTACACCTTAGGTGACAAGAACAGCAAAGACAGGAAGGCTACATCTACACAGCATGCTTCTTGCACAAGAACTGTTTTGTGCAAGAGTTCTTGTGCAAAACGTTTGCACAAGAGTGCGTCCACACTGCCATGTGCTTTTGCACAAGAGATGTGCTTTTGCGCAAGAGCATCCATGGCAGTGTGGATGCTCTCTTGTGCAAGAAAGCTCTGATGGCCATTTTAGCCATAGGGGTTTCTAGCTCAAGAAACTCATGTTGCCTGTCTACACTGCCTTCTTGTGGAAGAGCTCTTGCACAAGAGGGCTTATTCCTCGTGGGGAGAGGAATAACTCTTCCAGAAGAAGCCCTGTTTTCCAATGCTGTACTGTAAATTTACTTGCGCAAGAACGCGTGTGCAGTGTAGACACCCAGCAAGTTTTTGCGCAAGAACACCAGTTCTTGCGCAAAAAGCCTGCAGTGTAGACGTAGCCTAATAGTGTCATACAAAGAAATACCAGTGTCATACAAAGAAAATTATAAATATTTTAACAATTATTTATTTTGAAATGGGCCATTTCTGTCGAAACATCCCCATCTTGACTGCGGGTTTTTTTCGAAAAGCAGCTTTTCGGGGGGAAAAAAAAAGCTGCAGCCGCCATTATGTAAATGAAGCGTGGGAAATTCAAATCCCGGCTTCATTTACAATTTCGATACATCTAATTTACATTCCTTTTTCAATAAAGGGATGTAGTTTAGACATGAGTGACAGAGGGAGGGGGATGGAGTGAGTGGAGGTGGGGCTTCAGGGAAGGGATGGGACAGGGGATGGGGCCAGGATGTTTGGGTATCTGTAATTAGAGAGTAGGCAACTCTAATACATTGGCATGGGAGTTTTTAAAGCAATGTAGGCCAAATTCTGACTGACTATGAATGCTTTAAAATTGATTGCTGGAATGAGACTTATGTAGGCAAAATGATTCCACCTTAATTCTGATTTCAGTTCAGACCCGTGGGAAAGCTACTTCAGAGTTTTCTTCCAAACCAAACTGCAGAGGAGAACAGTCTGTGTCTAGGGGCTTGGTCCCCTTTGTCTGTGCATGGATGCCCCCTGGCCTGACAATGACCATTATTCATGCCCCAGAATTACTGTGCTCCTAGCACGGCTTCTATTATCTGACCCAGAGCCTGTATTCTGGGAATAGGGTTAATGTGTTCTGGTAACGACAGACTATAAAACACTTATGTCATGATTAGTGGCTATTTATTTCTGAGTATTTTCTTCAGTGCCAAAGGGGAGGATTTTGATATCAATAAAAATTGGTATTGGAATGAACTCATCATTGTTTGGATTATAACTTATTTGCAGTATAGTCCTATATTTTGAATCAAAACTACTTGGAAGTGCATTAAAGAGCCTGATCCTACAAACACTTACTACTGGGCACATTGTTTATGACTGTGAGTGGTGCCATTGATATCTGTGGAACAATATAGGTAGTAAGCATTTGACCCCATGGTGTTTGCAAGGTCAGACTTTAAATTAGTAAAGTGTTTAGTTAGCTTTAAGACCCTGTTTAAATTGTCCAAAAGATAACCTGAACATCAAATAATGTTCCCAAAGTAACTTTTCTCCAGGAGCTGTTATTTCAGGTCTAAATAAGTATATTCATACCTACTCAATGTCAATTTACTGACTCAAAAATATCTCTTAATGGAAAAGCCTTTCTTTGTACCTGACCATCTTATATTAACTCAGGCCATGGGAACATTTGCATTACCATTGATAATAGACAACTTTGTGATTTAAGCAAACTAAAAATACTTTTGTTCTGCACAAACTGAACTTCATGAATTGAGGCCTGTAACGTGAGCTAGAGTTCAGTTTTTCAGTTGTGTTATGGAGATGCTGATCATGGTTCCATAGTTAAGGTTGAGTTTTTCACACTCAAAGCAAGTATTCAGTCTCTCTGTGTGACATGAAGAATACAACATAGGCTCTCCAAAACAATAGCGCTTAGTTTTTGGGTGAAATCCCGGCCCCACAGAAGTCAATGGGAGCTATCATTTGTACAGAAGTAATCTTTTGAGTATGTAGAAGTAAACCTATTAATTAGTTTGAGTTAAAATTAACTTAAAAATTGGGTCTCTGTGTAGAATTGATAACTTAATGATGGCAGGTTTATGAGCCAAATTGATGAGGTTTATGTTGCTTCTTGTCATTTTTTTTTCAGTCATGATAACTTTAAACAATGAGCCAATGTTTGTGAATGACCGAGAAAGGAGATGCACCATTGATTTATCTTGTACTGGTCTGGGCACCATGCAGAAAATGCAGCAGAGCAACTGTGTGTACCACAGCCAATACACAGACAAATGCTATAGAGGTAGACCAATTGTTCTGCACCCCACACTTCTGACTCATTCATTCTGCTTCCCTACTTTGTACTACGGTGCATGAAAGGAAACAACAGTGTGTAGCATAGTGTGTGTGTGGTGGGGGTGGGGGGGGAGAATGCTACCTGGCTGTGGCCTTCTTGTAGAAAATCCTGGTACAGCAAACTTTAGCCTGATACAGCTGTCCTAGGGAAAACCTCAAGTTGCATAGCACATACATATTTTTACATTCTTCTGATAAGGCACTGACTTGAGTGAGCGTTAAGGGCATTCAGCAAATTGCAGGATCATAGTGTATGTGATTTTGGTCAAGCTACATAACCACTCAGTGCCTTAGAGTAGTCTGTAATTTAACAGACTGACATTTGTAGAGCACATGTTCGGAGGAAGGGTGTTACTGATTTGTACGATAACTGCAAGTTATTGTTAGAGTTTATAAATTCCATTTTCTGACAGCCTTGTATTTTACTGTATGATGTTACAAACTGTAACTGCACAATATATAAATATACAAGGCAGAGCAGGAAGCTACATGTCTGTACCACATCTGTAAACCCTACTAGATCTGTACAGCTAGAACAGTGTTTCCTAATTTTATTTGGCCACGGAACCCTTTTCATCTTGAAATAATTTCAAGGAACCCCCAGGGTTGCCAGAGTAAAATTTGTCAAGCAAAAAAAAAAAAAAAAAGACCCACCAGAATTTTTCATGCAAATAAATAAATAAACTTGGTCGAGCAAAAAAAAAAACCAAACAAACTGTGGAGCGCAATTGGGAAACACTGAGCTACAATCATGTGTGAACCATACACTTGCTTTTCCTGTATTCTTCTCTTCTCTAGAAGACATAAACCAGCTATGCCTGTCCTCCCATTTTGTTATGATGACTCTTCAAAAGGTGGTGCGATGTGGCACAAGCAAATGGCTCTAACTGAATATATGTTTTTGAATACAGTAGACCAGTGGTCACCAACCAGTGGACCAGAATCTATTGGGAGATCTTGGCGCCTATAACAGGTGATCCTGACTGGTTTGGCCAGGAAGCTATCAAGCGCTGGCACTTCAGTTGCCCCTCCACCCACAGTCATGCTGCTCCTGCCCTCTGCCTTGGAGCTGTCCCCTTGGGAGCCTCCTGCTTGTGTGCAGGGTGTGTGTGTGTGGGGGGGGGGATGCTGATGTCAGGGTGTCCCTTCCCTGCCTACTCATGTACCCTGTCTCCACACAGCAAGAAGGGGATGGAAGGAGCTTGGCAATGCAAATCTCAGTTACTCTCACACACTGTGTGTCTGTCATTCTCACAAACACACACTGTCCTTCACTCTCATCTCCTGACCCAACACATACATGGGGGGGTTGTTGTTACTTCTTGTACTGCTTGCAAAGTGGGTTATTTTGGGGGTTTTGACTGGTCTGTGCATTTCATAATTTTCATTTCTCTTGTACGCTTAAATTTAAATTCTTTGAGTAGTGAGTTATAAAATGCCTAACCTACCATGGGTGGAGTAATTGTCCCTGTGGTAACTGCTGCTCCTGGAAGTGGCTGGCATGTCCCTGCAGGCCCCTGAGAAAGGCAAAGGGGTCTCCACATGCTGTCTTTGCCTGCAGACACCACTCCTGCAGCTCCTATTGATCAATAACAGGGAACTGTGGCCAGCAGAAGCTGTGGTCTCAGTGCCTGTAGATGAGGGCCAGCACATGGAACCATGGATCCATTGTTGTATATGCCAGCTGCTTTCAGGAGTGGTGCAGGGCCAGGGCAGGAGTAAGCCTGACTCAACCCTACTGCTCCACCACCCAGAAGCTGTCTCAGTTAAACTATGCCCAGCCAGAGCCTGCTTCCTAAACCCCTGTCCCAGTCCCGAACCTCCTCCTACACTCAACCTCCTGCCCCAGAGGTGAGTCCCCCTGCACCCAAACTCCTTCCCAGAGCTTGCCCCCTGAAACCCCCCCTGGACCCCAATCCACCCCCCTGGGCTAAGCCCAGAGCCCCTCCCACACACCAAACCCCTTGGCTCAAGACCAGAGCCTGCTTCCCAATCCCCTGCTCCAGCCTGGTGAAAGTGAGGATGGGGGAGGAAGAGGGATGGAATGAGCAGGGTGAGGCCTTGGAGAAGGGGTGGAGCAGGGGTGGGGTCTTGGAGAAGGGGCGGGAAGGAAATGGGGCAAGGGTATTGGGGTTTGAGGTCCGATCGTACATTGGACTTATATTGAAAAAGTGATCTTGTGGTTAAAAAGGTTGGAGACCCCTGCAGTAGACACAGACCCTCTGATGGGGGATGGGAGGGACAAGAGAGGTAATTGCCCCAGGGCCCAGAGATTCAAGGGGACCCGGACCTCCCTGCTGGCTCTGTTACTGCTACATCAGCTACATCAATTGCATAGCTTAAGTCGAAATAGCTTAACTTGGCTTTAGGCGCTGTCTACACAGCAGGAAGTCAAAGGAAGAGCACTCTTCCTTCAACTTCCCTTACTCCTTGTAAAATAAGGGCTACAGGAATCGGAGTAAGAAGTCCTCCAGCTCGACATTATTTCCAAGTAAAGGCTTGTAGTGTAGATGTGCATTATGTTATTTCGGAATAGTGTCAGTTATTCCAAAATAATGCTGCTGTGTAGACAAACCCATACATAATGGGAAATGGCTCCCTAAGAAGAAATGCTATGGAAAGGGACCTGGAGGTGATAGTGGATCACAAGATAAATATGAGTCAACAGTGTGACATTGTTGGGGGGGGTGGGCAAACATTCTGGGATGTATTAACAAGAGTGTTGTAAGCCAAACACAAGAAGTATTTTTTCTCTGGGCACTGATTAGGCCTCAGCTGGAGTGTTGTCTGGGTACCACATTTCAGGAAAGATGTTGGTAAATTGGAAAAATTCCCAAGAAGAGAAACAAAAATGTTTAAAGATGTAGAAAATGTGACTAATGAGGGAAGACTGACAAAAATTGATTTGTTTAGAGAGAGAGAAAATTGCGAGGCGACATAACAGTTTTCAAGTACATAAATGGTTGTTACAAGGAGGAGGGAAATAGAGGTTAACTAGAACAATTTGAGGATAGGATAAGAAGCACTGGGCTTAAATTGCAGCAAAGGAGGTTTAGGTTGGATAGTAGGAAAAAATTCCTGTCAGAGAGGTTAAGCACTGGATAAATTGCCCAGGGAGGTTGTGAAATCTCTGATAGTGGAAATTTTAATGCAAGTTTGCAGCAGTGAAAGTAACTTAAAATTTCTTACAGGTACTGTTCTATTACAACCCAGATCCTGTTGCTAGCTTTTTAAATAGCTTTCAGACAGTTTTTGCTGGAGCTGTGTGCCAGGGCACACCTGCTTACTTTCACCTCTGCAAGTTAGACAAACAGGGATGATCTAAATAATACTGAGTCCTGCCTTGAGTGCTGGGAACTGGATTAAATGACCACTCAAGATTCCTTCCAGTCCCATGATTCTGTGCAGTTCCCCAGGTAAATAGTGTCAGTAGTTGTCCAGTCAACAGTGTGAATTCAAGTAAAGTCTGACCAGATGATTTTGTACCTTTTTGTTGCCTGGTGCTGGGCCTGTCTGACTGGCGGAAGGCTTCTGACCACATTATTCTCAAAAGCATCTCTTTTGTAATTTGTTGGAGTGGCTGGCAATAAAAGGTGTTCTGTACTCCCCAATGCAGATTCTTTGAAGAAAATGTTTGTGTTTCTAGGATGGATTGAGGTTAAACAGGGAATAATAATACCCTCAAATGACTGAATAGAGCTGATACCAAGAGCTTTAAAACACAGCTTTTGAACATATTGTCTCTCTATTCGCAATCACCCCCAACAGCCATATAAAAATTAGTGATTGCTTTGAGCTAATTTGACACATTCACTTTACATTGAGAAAACAGGAAGCTGGATTTTCAAAGTGAGGACTCGATAATGATATTGACGAGCATAAACAAAATGGTATGGAAGTAGAACACATCTAACTATCTTCATTAGAGAAAGAGCTCACTCCTCAGAGCAGGGCCACCAACATGTCCCAGGGCCCATCAATTTAAAAGGGCCTGGGGTCCTTGGCCGCCATCACTGTTACCATAGCAGCAGTGGTGGCTGGAGACCAACACCCTTTAATTCACTGCCAGAGGTAAGAACATAAGAACATAAGAATGGCCGTACTGGGTCAGACCAAAGGTCCATCTAGCCCAGTAGCCTGTCTGCTGACAGTGGCCAGCACCAGGTGCCCCAGAGCGGGTGGACTGAAGACAATGATCAAGCGATTTGTCTTGTGCCATCCATCTCCAGCCTCTGACAAACAGAGGCCAGGGACACCATTTCTATCCCCTGGCTAATAGCCTTTTATGGACCTAACCTCCATGAAATTATCTAGCTTCTCTTTAAATTCTGTTATAGTCCTAGCCTTCACAGCCTCCTCTGGCAAGGAGTTCCACAGGTTGACTACGCACTGTGTGAAGAAGAACTTTCTCTTATTAGTTTTAAACCTGCTACCCATTAATTTCATTTGGTGTCCTCTAGTTCTTCTATTGTGGGAACTAATAAATAACTTTTCTTTATTCACCCTCTCCACACCACTCATGATTTTATATACCTCTATCATATCCCCCCTTAGTCGCTTTAGCCTCTCTTCATATGGGACCCGTTCCAAACCCCTAATCATTTTAGTTGCCCTTTTCTGAACCCTTTCTAAGGCCAAAATATCTTTTTTGAGGTGAGGAGACCACACCTGTACACAGTATTCAAGATGTGGGCGTACCATAGTTTTATACAGGGGCAGTAAGATATTCTGTGTCTTATTTTTTATCCCTTTCTTAATAATTCCTAACATCCTATTTGCCTTTTTGACCGCCGCTGCACACTGTGTGAAAGTTTTCAGAGAACTATCCATGATAACTCCAAGATTTCATTCCTGATTTGTCGTAGCCAAATTAGCCCCCATCATACTGGACGTATAGTTGGGGTTATTTTTTCCAATGTGAATTACTTTACACTTATCCACATTAAATTTCATTTGCCATTTTGTTGCCCAATCACTCAGTTTGGTGAGATCTTTTTGGAGTCCCTCACAGTCTGCTTCTGCCTTGACTATCTTAAACAGTTTGGTATCATCCGCAAACTTTACCACCTCACTGCTTACCTCTTTCTCCAGATCATTTATGAATAAGTTGAACAGGATTGGTCCCAGGACTGACCCTTGGGGGACACCACTAGTTACCCCTCTCCGTTCTGAAAATTTACCATTATTTCCTACCCTTTGTTTCCTGTCTTTTAACCAGTTCTCAACCCATGAAAGGACCTTCCCTCTTATCCCATGGCAATGTAATTTACACAAGAGCCTTTGGTGAGGGACCTTGTCAAAGGCTTTCTGAAAATCTAAGTATACTATATCTACTGGATCCCCCTTGTCCGCATGTTTGTTAACCCCTTCAAAGAACTCTAAGGTTGCATCTACACTGGCATGATTTTGCACAAATACTTTTAACGGAAAAGTTTTTCCGTTAAAAGTATTTGCACAAGAGAGTGTCTACACTGGTGTGTGCTTTTGCGCAAAAGATGTGCTTTTGCGCAAAAGCATCCGTGCCAGTGTAGACGCTCTCTTGCTCAAGAAAGCTCCAATGGCCATTTTAGCCATCGGGCTTTCTTGCGCAAGAAATTAACGTTGCTGTCTACACTGGCCTCTTGCGCAAGAATACTTGTGCAAGAGGGCTTATCCCTGAGCGGGAACGTCAGAGTATTTGCGCAAGAAGCACTGATTTTGTACGTTACAACGTCAGTGTTCTTGCGCAAATACTCGCGGCCAGTGTAGACAGGCGGCAAGATTTTGCGCAAAAGCAGCTGCTTTTGCGCAAAATCTTGCCAATGTAGACACAGCCTAATAGATTAGTAAGACATGATTTCCCTTTTCAGAAACCATGTTGACTTTTGTCCAACAAATTTTGTTCTTCTACATGCCTGACAATTTTATTTTTTACTATTGTTTCGACTAATTTGCCCGGTACTGAAGTTAGACTTACTGGTCTGTAATTGCCAGGATCACCTCTAGAGCCCTTTTTAAATATTGGTGTCACGTTAGCTACCTTCCAGTCATTAGGTACGGAAGCCGATTTAAAGGATAAGTTACAAACCACAGATAATAGTTCAGCAATTTCCCAATTGAATTCTTTTAGAACCCTTGGATGAATGCCATCCGGTCCCAGTGATTTGTTAACGATAAGTTTTTCTATTTGTTCCAAAATCTCCTCTTATGACACTTCAATCCAGGACAGTTCCTCAGATTCATCACCCACAAAGGACGGTGCAGATTTGGGAATCTCCCTAACATCCTCAGCCATGAAGACTGAAGCAAAGAAATCATTTAGTTTCTCCGCAATGGCTTTATCGTCCTTGATTGCTCCTTTTATATGTCGATCGTCTAGGGGACCCATTGGATTTTTAGCAGGCTTCCTGCTTCAAATGTACTTAAAAACATTTTGCTATTTCTTTTTGTGTTTTTGGCTAGCTGTTTCTCAAAATCTTTTTTTGCTTTTCTTATTACACTTTTACACTTGATTTGACAGTGTTTATGTTCCTTTCTATTTATCTCCATGTGGTCTAGGCAGTGCCGAGGGCTCGCTGGGGTAGGTGCAGTGTGGTCCAGCAAGCTGAGGAGTGGCTGTCCCTAGTCTTGCCCCTTCTGCCCGAGGTTCTGTCCCTTTCTGGGGGGACTGGAGCCAAGATTCCCTCCTCCCTCCCATTGCCCAGGACCCAGAGCCCAGCTGGATTTGAAGTGAACTGGATCTCAGAGCTTAGGGGGGTTTGAATCTGGAGTCTGGCTTTGAGCCTATTTCTGATTTTAATGACTGTTTTTGTGAGATGGCTTGAAGCCACCGCAAACAAAAATTGCTCCCTCCTAGAGGGGGAAATTCATCCTGTGCAGATGGCGTATGCAGTGCCTCTTAAGAGCTTACATGGTACATAGGACTTATCTGCATTGCTTTAACTTTGTGCTATTGGCTCTTTGTGCTCTGTGCAAGGATGAAATTCAGCCAGAGAACACAGCAAGAGATGTTTAGATGAATAATCTAGTTTAGGTTTGAAATAAATTCCATTAAGGCTAAGCAATTGTTTTAAAACCTTCTTGGAGCATTACAGCTTTGAAGAAGCTAAGTAGATGTATCCATATTATTTTTTTGGTCGAGAGCTCAAGATAGGGATTTCTCACCTTTTGTCAACATGTTAGCTATTATCATTCTCACCGCTTGCATATCCTTTCACGAGTGTCCAGTTAACCCTGATACAAAATTAGGTACAAACCACTTCAATTAACTTTCGGGCAATTCTGATCTTGGTTTTCAGCACAATTTTTTTTTTAAATAAATGGCTGTAATGAGCGACCGCTTAACTGTCTCCTTGTAGGCAGTTTTGTGACACTGCCTCCTCCATTAGTGATTAGATCACTTGGAGTATGGATTGTATGGATTGAATTAGTAGGTTGGTTTATCATCCCATCACATTTTCTCTAGGAGAAAACTTGACACAAAAACCACAGAGAAAAAAGGTGACAATTTCCTCCTGAAGCAAATAAGTAATTTAATCCCCGGGTTTTGAAATAATCAGCCCTCTTTTTCAGGGGAAGAAATTCTTTTTGAACTTGTTTTCTATGCAGGTCACATGTAACTTATAAAATGTGCACTTTTAATTGAGGCATACAGTTTTTGATTGGTCTATACAATCATTCTGCTTTAAATTCATACAGGGTGCTGGTTGCAAATTCTTTCTTCTTTCTCCGTACTGGTAAGTTCATATTTCTCATACATATCAGGGTCGTCTTCCAGCTGTGAATCTGGATGGTGAATTTCAATAAAAATAATATAGGTAACGGCTCCAATTATTCCTCCCATCATAGGTGCAACTGTAGGAACCCACCACCAGTTATTTCCAGCCCTGTAAGAAAAGAAAGTAGAATTACTGTTCTTACTATGTTGCTAATACTATATCTATTGTTTGGCAGCTAAATATAAATACTGTACAGTAGTCTTGAATTTACTGCAATATTTTGTATAGTTAGAATGCCTGTCACAGTGAAGTTTTTTATACCCTATCTTACTGTGGTAAATGTTTACTTTGGCTTAATTTTTCTGTAGATTGGTGACAACCATTATCTTTCTGTGCATACTCTGCTTGAAATCATGCTATCAACCACCTGGGTCATAGGTCTGCGTACTGTATGTGCTCTTTAGAAAACACAGTTTCCTAGCTTATCTGCCCCTTTGGAGACAGGACGTTTCTGAAAGCTGGGATTTGCTGGCTTGTAGTGAAATTAAATGAAACAAGTTTTTTGCACCCCATTGTCAGATGATGAACATAAATCAATGAGCCGCTGGCAATATCAAGTGTCATGATTCCGCAGGTATGTCTCCATAATTTTTCTGCCTCCATAAGTAATGGTTTGCAGGATCAGGCCCTGAGTTCATATAGATTATGATGTTTTGCTCAAGAAGTAGAGTATACTATATGGGTATGTCTAGACTACATGCCTCTGTCGGCAGAGGCATGTAAAATAGGCTACCCGACATAGTCAATGAAGCGGGGATTTAAATATCCCCAGCTTCATTAAAATAAAAATGGCCGCCACGCTGTGCCGGATCAGCTGATTTATTTTAATGAAGCCGGGGATATTTAAATCCCCGCTTCATTGACTATGTCGGGTAGCCTATTTTACATGCCTCTGCCGACAGAAGCATGTAGTCTAGACATACCCTATGTGTTGTGAAGAGTATAGTTTAACATATTAAAATGTAAAGTATATTATGTTTGACTAAAGTGGCCAAGTTACAAATTTCATAATGCAGTTTATTATCTCTGTGTTTAGGATGTGGGTTTCTTTAAGTACAGGTTGTACCTCCCTGGTTGGCACCAGGGAATCTGCCAGACCAGGGGAGGTCAATGCCGGGCCCTCTGCTGCTGCCACTTGGGGCTAAGAGGGAAGGGTGTCAAAAGGCAGGGTAGCTGTGGAGACCTGTGGTTGCTAGGCAACACTCCCAGCCCCTGGCCACCAGGCAGCACTCCCGGCTCCCACGAAGCTGCACACCTTGCCTCCCCCGGGCCACTGGGCTCCACAGCCACCCTGCCTCTTCCCTGAGTGTTCGCCCGTCCCGTTCCTCCTCTTTTCTCCCTGAGCTTGAGTGTTGCAAATGAGCTACATGTGGTGCTCTGGAAGCTCTGGGAGGGTGGGGAAGGAATTGCTGAGCACAGGGCCCAGCTCTTCCTCATGAGTGCTCCAGCCCAGGATCACAGATGCCAGACCACAGATGTTTCTGGACTATGGAAATCTGGACTATAAATTTCGAACCTGTAGTAATTAAAAAAGATACTGTCGAGTTTTGTAGGCCCAAACCTGAACCTTCTTATAATTGCAGTACCCTGATGTAAAGTCTTGTACACTCAATGGTGGAATTTTGGTTCCATTAAAGTCAATGGAAATTGTGCCATTGATTTCAGTGGGAGCAGGACTTGCTTACATATTTAAAGTGAACAGCCACTATATGCCTGGGTCTTCACTAGGGAATTATTTCGAAATAACACCCCTTATTTTGAAATAATGAGCACCAAATTTACCAAGACCGTTATTTTGAAATAACGGGCTGGTTATCTCGAAATCCATATACCTGCTTTCCTTGGGGAATAACGCTAATTTCAAAATTGTTATTTTGAAATAGTATTAGTGTGAATGATCCAGTGCTGCTAATTTGAAATAATTGGTTTCCAGAGGCCTCTCTGCACTTCTGACTGCTCTGGCCACACCTGGCATCTCCCTTGCTCCCCTTTTCCTGCGGAGCTTAATGCTCCAGGCTGCAGGAGAAGGACTTATCACACATGGCTAGCTTTGCCTCCCCCATGTGAGACAGCAGCATGCCAGGAGCCATGACTGACCTCAGTGCTCCCTCAGAGCCTCCCATGGCCGCTAGCACTCCTGCTGCAGCTTCAGCTACCATTGGCCAGGGACGCAGGAGAACTCCAGCCTGGACAGTTGCAGAGATCCTGGACCCTCATCAAGGTCTGGGGGAGGAGACCAATCTCGAGGATCTCCACACCAGAAAGAGGAATGGGGATGTCTGTGACCAGATAGCTGCCAGCCTAGTCAACAAAGGCCAACCAGACTGTGGACCAGGTTTGCAAGAAGGTGAAGGAGCTCCGGCAGGCCTACCAGAAGGCCAGGGAGCAGAGTGGATGCTCCAGGATAGCACCACACACATGTCACTACTTCAAGTGGCCGGATGTCATCCTGGGAGGGGGGCTGGTCACCTTTCCCCCTGTCATTGTCTAGTCTGGCTAGGACATGCCTGGCATCAACCTCTACAAGGATGAGGTTGCAGACCAGGAGGAGGAGGCCAGCCGAGTGACCATGTCTGAGAGCCGGGACCTGCTCCTTACTCTGGAGCCAGTCCCTCCCTCCCAAGATGTCCCCCAGGCCTCTGGCGAACCTGGGGAAGGCACTACAGGTGAGCTATATAAATGTTTCTATCTACACATAGGGACAGGTGATGGACTGCGAGGTCTGCATGCTCCTCACTTGTCCTGCAGGCTGCCCAACAGCCTGTGCACATGAGTGCACATGGAGCATCAGTCTGGAGCACTCAGTCCCATGATGTTCTCACATAGGAACTCTCGCTCCTTCTCACAAGGTTCCTGGACAGGCCTGCCTTATTCTGGCCTCTGTGGTGGGACACCTTCCCACAAGCAGCCACCACTAAGGAGACTGGGGTTATGGAACAACACAGCAGTGCCAAACGCAGCACAGAGTCATGCCCGCGCTTGGGCAGCATTCACTCCATATCAAGCACAGTGATGCGGAGGAGACTGATCCCCTGTATGGGAATTTGCCCAGGAGAGGAAGAGGTGGGGAACCCAGTTGCACTCTCTCCAGCAAGCAGCATTTTCCGCTCACACACACCTCCCCCAACATCCCCCCCTCCAGTGAGCAGGGATTGAAGTTCTCTTTGGGTATGTCTACACAGCAAAGTTAGTTCGAAATAATAGCCCTTATTTCAAAGTAATTTTCCTAGCGTCTACACAGCCAAACCGCTATTTCAAAATTAATTCGAAATAGTGGAGTGCTTATTTTGAATTTGGTAAACCTCATTCTACGAGGAATAACGCCAAATTCGAAATAGCTATTTTGAAATAAATGCTGTGTAGACACTTATTTCGAAATAGGGGGCCTCCAGCCCTTCCCAGGATCCCCTGGTGGCCACTCCGGCCTCAACCAAGAACACTTCGCTCCCTCACCCCCCCCCCCATGAGCCCTTAAAGGGGGTAGACTCTGGCCACAGTGCCTGTGCCAGCTCCAAGCCTGCCAGCCCAGAGCCAGCAGTCACTGCCACTGACCCAGTGGCCCCAAAACATGAGCCAGCAAGCCACTGGCAGCCAGCCCTCCACTGCTCCCCAGGAGCAGTCTGCCAGCTCCCAGGAGCCTGCCAGGGCCCGGAGAAGGCAGGCATCTTCCTGGTCCAGGGCGGAGATCACGGACCTTATTCAGGTTTGGGGGGGATGCCCCCAACGTCCATGATCTCCGCACTAGATGGAGGAATGCAGCCGTCTATGGCAGGATAGCTGCCAGCCTGGCCACCAAAGGCCACATGCAAACCCAGGAGCAGGTTTGCATGACAATCAAGTTGGTCCAGCGAGACCCCCAACCCTGAGCCCTGAGTTTCCCCTCCCCCTTCTTCCCCTTGCTTCCCCCTTCCAGTTCCCTCCTCCCAGGTTTCCCCTTCCCCTCTCCCACCCTCTCTTCTCCCCTCTCCCGCCTCCTTTCCCCAGTCTCACCAGAATTTCATTCCCTCCCCCCCCAGTTTTGTTAAATAAAGAGAGTTTGTGTTCATGAAAGTACATGTATTTTATTTGACATCAGGAAGGGGGGTTAGGGAGGGGTAAGTGGAAGGACGTGAGGGAGGAATGAGGCACAAGCCCCCAGTGGGGCAGACCAGGGAGGCTCTTAGTGCTCCTCAGGGGGGAAGCTCTCCCGCAGGGCCTCCTGGTTACTGACAGCCCCCCGATGGACCTCCCGGATGGCAGCCTGCAGAAAGTGCAGCCAGGCTCTCAGCAACATGTCCAAGAGAAGCACCAGAGTGCCCAGGGGCAGCTCTGGCTCCATGTTGCCGAGTGCTGTGGTGTCCCGAGTGAGGGCAACCAAAGCACGCAGAGACAAAATGCTTTGCTGTCCCTTTTTGAGGAAACCTGAGAACTGGCTGTCCAGGGGGGTCCGTTTAAGAACAGACCTCAGATAGCCTCAGGCAGCAGCCCCACACAATAAGTCCTGACCTGGTGCCCTGCTGGAACTCGTTCTGGCCAGCCTTAAATGCGATTCAGAGTCCATTCAGTGTGGATGCGCTATTTCGAAATAGCAAAATGCTATTTTGAAATGCATTTTGTGTGTAGATGCATTATTTCGAAATAAGCTATTTCGAAATAACTATTTTGAAATAAGATATTTTGAAATAACACTGTAGTGTAGACATACCCTTTGTGTGGGACTCCACCAGTGCCGGATCCAGCATGTGTGGACACAGAAGAAAGCCAAGCCGCCCCGTCCCCCGCTCCCATCTGGCACCTTCCCATGCCTGCTTGTCCCCAGGCTGTGGCTGTACTGATGCTCCCCTGGGACATATGGACCCCAGCTGGAAAGTGCCTGCTTTCTAGGCAACATATGGCCTTGCTCGAAGCACGTTGCCATAGTCTGAACCGAGACCTTCGGTGTCCACTCAGAGAGTAGGGCTAGGGTTCATACACAATGTCTCCTGGGATGACTGCCCTTGTAACTTTTCTTCACAGCTGGGCCAGCTGCAAGGTTGGTGCATCCCCCACCTCCCATGCTATCTACCCAACTCTGCAGGATCAGCAGGTGGAAGAGAACCCAGGAGGACCTCATGTGTGAGCAGATGGCCTGCCTGCAGTCCCTCATCTAGGAGTGCCAGGAGCAGACCGCTAACTGAGAGCAAAAGAAGGCTGCCTGGGACCAGGTGGGGTGTCAGCACAAGGCCATGTGCTCCTCCCTCACCTTGGTGATGGAGCACATGGCCTTGTGCATGGAGCGGGCCACCAGCCACCTCCCTGCCTCCCATGGCTTCCCCTTTTAGCCCCCCTGCCCTCCCCTCCTCGGGGCCACTGGGGCCCCAGAACACATGGCAGTGGGACCTCTCAGGCAGCCAAAGCCTCCTGACCATGTGGAGGCAGGTGCCACTCCCAACCCCATCCCTGAGCTCTTCTTCCCCGTTCCAGGTTCTTTACCAGTCCTTCCCCTGTTGTAAATTCCCCCAGTAAACAGTCCTGTTTTTCACAAAAGAAGGCTTTTTTATTTGCTCTGCTGTGGAGGGGGAAGGTGGGAAGGGTGGGCAGGGGAAGGGAAGGGTGGGAGAGCAAAGGCACACACAGGGAATGCAGGGGCCTCTTGTGGACAGGCACGGGGGAGAATCTCACTGCTGGCCTTGGATAAAACTTTCCCTTGAGACCTCCCTGAAGAGCACCATCCCTTAATATGCTCTCTGTATGGCTCTGGTGTCTGGCTGCTTGTATGCCCTGGCCAGCCGTTCAGCCTCAGCCCCCAACCCTGGCAGAAAAGTCTCCCCCTTGCCCTCACACAGGTTTTGGAGCATACAGCAGGCCCCCACCATGAAGGGGATGTCGTGCTCACTGAGATCCAGCCTAGAATTGAAGTGCTCCTTGCTTGGGTCCAGGCAGCCCATGTAGGGCTTCATTAGCCAGGGGAGCAAGGGGTAGGCTGCATTGCCCAGAATGATGATGGGCATGTCCACCTCTCCGACACTGATGGTGCAGTCAGGGGAAAAAGTGCCAACATGCATCTTTCGGAACAGCAGGAATCCTGGATGATGTGGGCATCGTATGCCTTCCCCAAACAGCCAATCTTGATGTCAGTGAAGCATCCCTTGTGATCCACAAGGGCCTGCAGCACCATAGAGGAGTGCCCCTTCCTGTTGATGTAGTTCAAGGCATGATGGTCGGGGCCAGGATGGGGATGTGCATGCCGTCTAGCCCATGGCGGCAAAGCCATCGATGATGGTGTCCATGTTCCCCAGAGTGATGAACCTCCGTAGCAGCACCTGGTTGATGGCCTTGCCTACTACAGGAGAATGGCCCTGGCTCTGGATTTCTTCACACTGAACTGGTTCCTGACGGAGTGGTAGTTGTCCGGCATGGTGATCTTCCAGAGTGCAATGGCAACGCGCTTCTGCATGGGTATGGCAGGTTTGAGTCGGGTGTCCTGTTGTCTGAGGGCAGAAGTGAGCCACCCACAAAGCTTGAGGAAGGTGGCCTTCCATATGCAGAAGTTCTGAATCCACTGGTGGTTGTCCCATCGCCGCAAGATGATGCAGTTCCACCAGTCCGAACTGGTCTCCGATGGTATCCAGGGGACTGAGGATCATGCACAGCAGCAGGAGTGCCAGGATCTGGGTGAGCAGGGCTGGTCTTTGTCCTGCTGGAGCAGTATGTGGGCAGTCTGGTAGTACTGCACCATGAGGTACAGCATGAGGCCTGTGAATCTGACACTGCTTTGCAGCAGCCCCGGCTTCATGCTTTGAGTGCTGTGGCATCCGCAAGGGCAACCAGAGCACACTGCTTCCATTTTGTATCCCACAAGGGAGGAGGCAGTGGAGGAGTGGCAGGTGAGACGCAGCCGTAGAGAGGAGTCCCTGAAAGCACACCTCACAGCTTGCCTGGCCAAGCAGCCACAGGAAGTATCTGCCCTCCAGGTGCCCTCCCCAGAGTGCTTCCGGAGGCTCAAAGTCTGACATAGGCTCCAATCACTGTGGGTGCGCTATTTCAAAATAATTCTGACTAATTTTAATGCTTCCCCATAGTGGGGACGTGCTATTTTGATTTAGTTAATCCCACAATTATTTTGATTTTAGTTATTTTGAAATAATTTTCTACTGTAGACCTGCCCTCAGTGTTGTCCCTATTCTAGATATATACAATCAACAGCTCTGGTTAATTCTGAGCACTGGTCCCAGAGCGCTAATGGTATACTTAATTATATTGGTATAATGAGCGATTTTGGCTCAATAACATGATATATTAACTGAAGATGTGATTCTCAAGTAAAAAAGAATCACCTCCATTTACTGCATACTGGAAATGAAGAGGCAACATGTTTTCTCCAAATATGAAAAGATAAATTAATTTGAGAGAGGTTTTTACTGGAAGATCATTCTAGGAGATTGTTATAAACAATTGAAAATCCATTTTTACACTAAATAAATAATTACTCAGTGTATAACAATATAATTTTATGTGGAAGTGAATTTACATTTAGCCACAGTACAAATACAGTGGTATTTTTTTCAGTTTTTACAATGCCTATTTCATGAAATTATTCTTTCTTTACTCAGTCTTTACGCTATCGTCTGGGTTTTCTCCTTTGGAGTTGTTACGATCTTGCTAGAGGGTATAAAATAGTCCTAGACATTGTCCAGTGAGACTGTAGCTCCATTCATTGCTCAGACTTAATGGCCCTCTGAAATCTGGACTCTGGATTACCATGTACTCAATCAGTAGCCTTGGCACATACACGTACACACACACACACAGCCAGTGAAGATGGGGCTCCAGTTCTCCCTATTTTATATTCTCTACATCATGGCCCTTGCTTGCAGTGCACAACTGCAGTTCTGGCATTTTCCTTCCTGCTAGGAGGATGGGAGAGCAGTCACCACTGAAGCTGATGCCAAAGCTAAACTTAAGAGATGCTTGAGTTCTGAGTTGCCTTTACCCTCTGTCCTCCTCCACTGAAACAGAGGCAAGTATTCTTTGTGACATCCCTTGGCTCCACTGATACACACTCAGTTCTCCTGTTCCCCAGCATACAGCGGTGCTGCCTTGTCAGAAGGAAATCATCCAACTATGTCTTTGTGCTAATAAAGTATTTCCTCTGCTCGTGCTACATTCTGCTCACTTTTTTTCATGCAATTAAAGACCAAGGGAGCTTGCAGATAGTTTCCTTTGCTGCAGCTAGAGATTCCTTTGGTGCAGGAGACAGGCCAGTGGGTGCAGAGCTGACAAAGCTGATGCCTGTGTTTTCTTCTCTGCAGTCCCTGGCTCAGGGAACACAGTACAGCTGGGGAGCAGTGGTGGTGGAAATGCATTGCACTCTGGTCATCCCTAGCTGGTCCTTGGGAGAGCTGAGGCAGAAGAATCAGGGAGCTGTAAGTAGCTTGGCTCTAGCCTCTCACCTTGCTACACCCAAAACTGGATTCAGCAGGAAAATCTCCCCTAATGGGATATCTCTCATAAATAACGGGTCTACCAAATTTGCAGAAAATCACATCCTGGATGTGATATTGGGTCTCCCCTGAGAAATCCAGTCTCTGGCCACCTCGTTCTGAAGGCAGAGTGGAGAGTGGCAGCTGTTGGCCTGGTACCCCGCTCTGAAGGCAGCGCCACGGCCAATAGGAGTACAGAATTGAGGGGGGAATCCCTTGCCACCCTCATTTCTCCATTGCTGCGGGCAGCAGTGCTTCCTTCAGAGCTGCCCCTTTCTCACTGCCCAGTATCGGGCAGTGCTGCCATCAGCAACAGTGGAGAAGTAACGGTGGCTATACTGTGCCCCTCTAATAGACCCCCCCAACCTGCTTTTGGGGCAAAGGCCCCAGTCTGAGAAATGCTGTGGAGAAATCAACATTTTTGTGGATAAAAAACAAACTTGGTAGATGTTTCACACACACTGCACTGTGTAACACATCTGCTATTTATGCCATGACCAACCTGTGAAAGATGTGATTTTTTTTCCTGCAATTTAAGTAGATCTTCCCTAATTATAATAGGTATTTGGTCCAGTATTCCTCCCTCTGTACTAGAACTCATGTGAACAGATGAGTGTGGTTAATCAGAAAATCTAGAATGGAATTACATGGGATAAAATATATTAAACAAGATACTGTGAAGATTTTTAAACATGGAGCAGCTGCATCACAGAGAACATTACACCTATGGGTACAAATTAGCTACTATCGGTTATACTTTAAAGGGATAGTCTGAGGTATAAATCTAGTAATTTTTATGAGTTCAACATTACACAGAGTGCTTATGCCCCCTTGCTCATATTTATGGTTTTACAGTCACCTTTTCTTTGTTTGAAAAATGCCTATTCTCTCTCCTGTCGCTGTTTGAAAGTTTCCCAACAACAGGAGAAAGTGGCTAGTTGAAAGTACATGCACAGGGAATCAAAGGCTATTAATGCACCTTCCAACACTTCTCTTGACTTTTGAAGTAGGGTATTGAGATTAAAATCATTCTGATTTGATTTTTCAGAGAATTCAAACTGTTTAAATTCTGGGGATTTCTAAATGCTCCTTCACGTTCTAAAACAAATGCATACTATGCTGATGCACAAAAACGCACAGTACACAAAACTTTTGTAGTTCTTCTGAGCCTCTTCAGAACAGAAGTTGGTTTTAGTTAATGCTGTTTCGTAATTGCACTGTTCAAGCCAGACATGTCAGCAGAGATGCATGTAGATTGTAGCTATCTGAGGGTACATCTACATTACAGAGAAGATCGAAGCTGCCGCTGTTGATCTTCCAGGGTTCGAATTAGCAGGTCTAGTCAAGACAGCCAATTCGAACTGAGAGGTCGATGCCTGTAGTCCTGCTTCCACGAGGAGTAAGAGAAGTCAAAAGAAGAGTGTTCTCCCTTCAACTTCCTGCAGTGTCGACAGAGCCAAAAGTCTAGTTAAGCTACTTTGACTTAAGCTACACAATTAATATAGCTGAAATTGCATATCTTAATTTGACCTTGTCCCATAGTGTAGACATACCCTGAATGCTGCCTATGAATTACCTTTACATAGGAGAAGGAGATAGCAGATAAACCCGTAAGCTTCAGTATGGAAATATTAGGAGTGATCTCTCGCAGCTAGCCGCCAGAGGGCACTAATACTACACAATATAACTAAAATAATTCCCTGGCACAAAGGAAGTCTGACCTGAAGAAGGACTCTGTGTGGCTTGAAAGCTTGTCTCTTCGCCAACAGAAGTTGGTCCAATAAAAGATATTGCCTCACACAACTTGGCTCTCTAAAGGAATCCAGGGGCAGTTTCAGGGGAGATTAAATACACTGCAGATGTAATATTGAAAGGAACAATAACCGGCTGCACAGCTCATACAGAACTTTCAGTCTGCTATTCAGTGAACTGCTAATATCACTTAAGGAAACACTGTGCTTATCTAGTCTTTCGGAATCATTGTGGGCCATGATAAACTCAAGGGGGAAAAATTCCACTGCTGCTAGATAGTTTCAGATACTGTAGTAAAATACTCATCTGTAGCAATGTCCCTATCACCTCTTCACATTTTGTTCACCTGTCAGCTCATCAACCACAAGCTTGAGCATTTGCATCTGACTCTCTGGCTTTTTTTTCCTCACTGTAACCAGAACTCTTAGTGGAAATGATGTTTAATCATGGCTGTTACGAGGTTCTAGCATTATTGACCTGTAGTGGGAGCCAAGCCTTGCAAAATTTGACTTTTCATTGAGACAGTAGGCTTCAAAGACCTACTTGTATGAGTATAAGAAGGTCCCCTTCCACTCCCCCACAGCCTTATGTTTTTCTTCAAGAAATTAGTATTTTCAGTATCAGGCCCATTAGTAGACACCATGTGGTAACTATGGAATGATGTTATCCAAATTGTATTGTAGACAGCCTTCTCTGCCCCCCTTTGAGGTATACAGAATGGCTTGACAACACGTTTCCAATGGGTTGAGCAAAACCAAAATCCTGCCACAGACCTACTTACAATATTATTCAAAGTTTAGCATATGTGGGACCTTATCTGTATTCTGCAACTGACATACCTACATTTTAGCCTTGCTATGCAACACTCCATGTAACTGTCTGTACACCAACTTGAGACTATGTTGTAAATGGGTAAGGGAACAATCCTGTTGTAACTGGCTCACCAGTGACAGCTGCAGGGTAAATGAGGACAGGGAGCAAGATGTCTTGCTTAATTTATATGGGTCTGAGATATTTCGGTAATTTGTTTTGGTGGAGATCAGAGATCTGCTGTAAGACATTCTGTGCTCTCTCTTTTAAATGCTCCATATGGTCTCTCTGGTGCAGATATATTTCCCACCTGACTATAAATCCCAACCAAAACTAACAGAAATGACCAGAAACAGGTGATGAATGCATTTTCTTCTGAACATAGTTTTCTTGTAGATTTTAAAAATATAAATGTGTATGACACTTCATATGAGGAGAGAGGAAATCTATTCACAAGGCTTCCCAACCTTCTCCAGCAAAATTGCTAGTCAATCTATATATTTTAGAAATGTGCATCTGTTTGTCTGTCTGTCTGTGAGTCTGTGCAAGAGCTCCTCCTAAATGGTAGGACCTAGGACCACCAAATTTGATAAGCAGCTTCCTCTTATCCTAACTTAAAGCAAGGTCAGGGTTTGGTTGTGCCAAGAAAATGGGCGAATGGGCGTGGAAAGGGAGGGGCAGAGAGAGGAGGGACACAATACTGAGAGTGGTCACTGGGGACAGCGAGCCCACAGGGGAGAGCTATACTGCAGCGAGACCACTGGGGGCAGCCATACCACCAAAAGAGTGGCCAGCAGAGCCGGGACTCTGATATCTTGACTGCCACCAGACTGGGTAAGTAGTCCCCCTGCCCCAAACCCTTCCCTTCCCCATCCCTGGCACTTGGCCACAGTACAGGAGGGGAGGGGCAGGGAAAAGGCTGCTGGTGGCTGTGGGGAGACAGAAGGTCCCTGGTGACAGGGGGAAATGGGGGAGACAGGAGTTCCCTGACAACTCTGGGGAGGGCTCTGGGGGGAGACAGAAGGCCTTGGCTGCCGAAGGGGCTGGGAGGAGACACTTCCAAGACCCTACCCTAACTTCTACACCCTCCACATGGCCAGCCCCCTGTCCTAAAGGACGTGGGCAATGCTAGGTAAATCTTCTAGTTTGTAATGAAAGGTTTTCCCCTCAAATATGAAATTGTATACTGTGTGTGCTCCATATTTTAAGTCAGTGTTGCCTAGTGGATAGAGCACTGGCTTGGAACTTGAGAGTTCTGTGATCTATTCCCAACTCTGCTACTAGCCTGTTGGGGGACCTTGGCCAAGACACTTCCCAGACATTCTGTGCCTCAGTTTCCTTATGTGTAAATTAGGTAATTATACTGAGCTCTTTTATAAATGCTTTGATATCTATTGCTGAGAATTTGTAAGAGCTACTTAGTAGTCTTTGTATGGAATATTAGGGGCTCTGAATATTTATCCTGTAGATATCGAGGGGTCTGAAGTAGTTGTGGTAAGAAATTGGGATTCTTAATTGTAAACAATTAGCATTACAAAACCAACCAACCAGAGATGCCTCCTCTTGAAGAAAGGTTTGAAAACAGTGCTGATTGTGTATGTACAAAACAGGCATCTGACTACAACTGGATATAGGCAACCTCTGTTTTCGGTACATGCACATGGCTAACCAACTCAGAGTGTGCAAACCAAGGATTTGAGAGTGCATGTGGAAACATGAAAACTAAGGAGGCATCAAACAGGCTCAGCATCAGGGCTTTTGATTTTTTATATTGCTGCAGTTACCTGCATTCGACTCACAAAATAATAATCCAAGTCAGCCTGATCTATTTATGTTCTTTACAGTGATATTGTGGCAGCCATGTTGGTCCCAGGATATTAGAGAGACAATGTGGGAGAGATAATGTCTCTGACTGGACCAACTCCTATGAAAGAGGCAAGCTTCTGACCTTACACGGTGCTCTCCTTATCTTTCCCAGACCAGAAGAAGAGTGCTTTGAAAGCTCAGTGACTTCTCTTTCAGCATCAGAAGTAGGGCCAGTGTTACCTCACCCATCTTGTCTGATCTGTCTAAATGGCTTTTAGTGTACTTATCACTGTACTAACTGCTGAGTCTCCACAGTAGTTTTTGTTGTTGCTGTAAGAGAAGAAAGCATTTCCTTTGTGCTATTTTCTGTGCAATTTGCAAACCCATAATATTTTGGGAGGGTCTGCCTGAAACTGTACCTGCTATTTGAGGAAATGCAAGTTTTATTTTTTGGATGTGCTGAAAATCCTCATTAAGTATTAATCATGTGTGTCAAACTTCAAGCAGGTGAATAGTCCCCTTTGATTTGACTGGGAGGGACTACTTCTTACACATGTGAACATGGTATATGTGTAAGTACCAGGCTTGATTGGGGTCTTAATCTTTCAGCAGAACAACACTGAACAGGAATATATTCGTGTCCCACTAATGCAAGGTTACTTACGTGAATACTTCGAAACCCCATCCTGCTATGGCTGTGAAAATCCTTGGGCTTAGGTCCCTGGCTGGGTTCATGGCACAACCACTATTCATGCCCAAGGAACAAGAGAGCAGAAGGATAAGAAGTCCAACTGCAATTGGTTCCAAACCCTTTGGTACAGCCATGTTTTTGGTGTCAAAAATAGCAAAGACAATCAGAACAAGAAGAGCTGTTGACATCACCTGTCCAATGAAAAGAAAATATATTGACTAAATATACACACGAGCTCTAATTAGAGAGCGGTCTGTCTGGGTCAGAATCTGAACTTCCCCCAAATTTTGTGACATTTGCATTTGATGATCAGATTCATCCCATTTATTAGCATTAAACACCCAAAATTTTAAAAAAATTCAACTCCACCCAAATGTTCATCACATAATAGGCAAACACATAATACGCAGGAGCACAAGCAATAATAGTTATAAAAGTACTAAGAAATGCAAGCAGAGAAATGCAATGTAAACTGATCGGCTGGTTCCTGGCAGATCACATTCCTTTATGCAGTGATTTTGCCAGCACAAAACTAATTGCTTCATATTTCTGCCTTGCTTAGCCGTCCCTGTTGCACAATTTGATAGTCAGCTGAAGTGACTATTTAAACACAGAATCTATACACATTTAAAAAGTTGCTACAGAACCATTTTTGCTAATGATGGGCTTAAATCCTACAGGCCATGTACAAGCAAAGCTTCCATTATTCAGCTCAGGATGCATACCTGGAAGTATATTTGGGTTTGCTTTACTTGCTGTCTAGGATGCTTCTGAAGAAGAAAAAGTAGCTTTCCCATCTCCTGACTACTTCATACAGTAACAACCAGCTCTGCATTAGTTCTTTATGTAAAGTGTGTGTGTGTGTGTGTGTGTGTTCTTTATGTAAAGTGTGTGTGTGTGTGAGAGAGAGAGAGAATATAGATATAAAGATGAGACTGTCTGAACAAAAAGCAAAGGGCAAATCTGAGCAATGTTGTGGAGAAGGAAATGGCAAGATTTACAAACCAGAATGAGTGGAATGGAGGTTGGGAGGTGAAATGTTCCCCAGGGTATGTTTACACTACAGAGTTTTGTCGGAAAAATGGCCGTTTTTCCGACAAAACCTGAGTTACGTCCACACTGCAATCACGTTCCTTCGAAAGTAAATCAAAAGAATAGAGGGGTTTTTATGGCATTGGTAATCCTCTTTCTATGAGGAAGAAGCCTTTTTCCGAAAGTGCTCTTTTGGAAAAAGGCGTGTGTGGATGGGGAAGAGGGAGTTCTTTTGAAAGAAGAGGAAAGAAGAAAAAGCACAGGTGCCCTGGTGGCCACTCCATCCATAGTAATCACAGATTACATGTGAGAGAGCGTCCATTCATTGTGAACACTATCTTCTGAAAAAGCAGATCACTTTTCGATGTACTTTTGTGTGTGGGCGCTCTCTTTCGGAAGAAGTTTTTTTGAAAGATCTCTTCCGAAGAAAGGTTCTTCTGAAAGAAGCCTGCAGTCTAGACATAGCCCCAGAGTCTGAGGACTTATTTACACTCAGGTTTTTGTAGTAATTTAGCTATTTTGGTTAGGGGTGTGATGTGTTTTACCAATATAATTTAACTCCTAGGATGGTCAATTCTATATACCAGAATAATGGTGCTTTATGCAGACACAGCTTATTCCTCTAAATTTACAGTTTAGAGAGAGAGAGAAAAAACCCATTTTTATTCTGGTATTGCATCTAAAACCTACAATGAAAGAACATTAGTTTACAAAGTTAAGTGCTCAAAAGTTAGAAAATGCCAGAATTTTCATTGCCTGTACAACCTTAAATTGGGCCCTTTGTGCATATGACTTATGACACAATTTGTAATAGAATTGCAAGGGAAAACTTTGACAAAATAGTTTTCTCACAGAAAAGACAGTTCTGACAAAATCAAAACACTTTGCAAAATAGGGTCAATTTCCGAAATATATATATATATATATATATATATATATATATATATAGGAGAAAAACCTAGGGCAATAGGGGAGTGGGAGGGAGAGTCCTGGCAGTTTCAGATTGTCCCGTATTGACATTATTGGAATGAAGCCTTTTGTTTTTGCTTTTTTTTTTTTAACTTTGAAATGACTTTTCATTTTGAATTTTTTGGTATATCATGTTTTTAATATAAAACAAAAATGTAATTTGTTGTAAAATACTGATCAATACAGAACAATTTTTAAAGAAATCTTTTGCAGAACAAGTTTGAAATATTCAGGTTTTTTTCAAGTTTGAAATAAAGCCATGTTTTGAAAATTTCAAAATCCTTCACCAAATGGAATTTTCATCCTTCTGGCAGCAAGGGCTTGTCTACACTATGGAGGAGATTGACACTGCTACAGTCGATCTTCTGGGATTTGAATTAGTGGGTCTAGTGAAGACCCACTAGTTTGAACTAATAGGATGCTCCCAGTGGCGCCAATAGTCCTGCTTCTCACAACGAGTAAAGGAGGTAGATGACAGCGTGTGCACCTGTTGACCTCCCGCTGTGTGAACAATGCCAAAACACGATTTAAAATACTTTGACTCCAGCTCTGTAATTAATGTAGCTGGAGTTGTGTATCTTAAGTTGACTTTTCCCTTTAGGGTAGTCCAGGCCCTCTAGTCATTACATGCATGACTGTATATTATTTTTCCACAGTGCTAGAGAAGGCAAACAGAGGGATTAGACAGCAGGTAAGAAACCTTGCTGTTATTGAGCAAGGAAAAGGTGAAAGTGTTGGAAGGGGAGGAGAAAGATGGAGGTTATGGTGGATATTCTCAATTTTTCTTTAAGCATCAAACATTTGTGCAGAGGAGAGTGGGGTGAAGCATCCATGAGGAAGTAAACTGTGCTATTTAGCAAAGTATAACATACATATACCAAATGGACTAGACCGTTAGTTGGTGTACTTCACTGGAGATTGTGGAGTAGTGCAGGTTTGCATCAGCTGAGGGTCTGGCTCAATACATTTACAAATATACAATATGGGTGTGTCTACACAGCAGCATTATTTCAGAATAACGGCTGTTATTCCAAAATAACAATGCAAGCATCTACACAGCAATTCTGTTATTTCGAAATAAATTTGAAATAATGGATGGCTTATTCCAACTTCTGTAAACCTCATTCCATGAGGAATAATGACTATTCCAAAATAGCTATTTCGGAATAGCAGTAGTGTGGACACTCCACTGCTGCTATTTCGAAATAGCTCCTCCCCAGGGCCATTCAAAGTAATTACTACCCAGCACCTCCTGGGGCTCTAAATTGAAGTAGCAGGTTCACATTAGGGAAGCCTGCCTCGGACTAATTTTGAGGCTTCCCTGTTGTGCAGACGTGCTATTTCGAAATAAGCTATTTTAGAATATTTCTTCCAGAATAGCTTATTTCGAAATAAGCATGCAATGTAAACGTACCTTATGAGAAGAATTCCAAGAATCATGCCAACAATATCTGTTATCTGGTGCATAACATGGCTCTCATGGCTGGAAAGAGCGATTTTAAAGTTTTGCTTGTAATTTGAATGACAAATTTGAATTTGTCTCTCTACAGACAGTAATGTCTCGTCATTGATGTGGTGCATAACATGAAATGACCAACATGATAAACTTGGCCATAGTTATTAGAATTATAGCAGTTTTTTTATTGGCCAGTTTTTTGCTTTTCAACATTTTGCTTCAACAATCAAGACAACAAATGTAACAAGACTGGGGTTTCTTTTGTTTTTCTCTGTGTACTTACTTGATCTGCAAATCCACTTATCAGAGACAGATGTGGAGCTGGATAAGTTGCAAAAATATGGGCGGTTGCATTCGATCCTGTAACTATAAGCTCTCCACCACTGTAGTTCATGAATGCATCTACAGAAAACATAGCCATTGCCTGGTTATGCTTGCTTATCAACATTACAGACAGTGGGAATTGCATATCACATTCTCATTACAAAGCTACTGGATGCTGTTTTATTCGGGGGGTGAGGTCATGTTTATAAATAATGGCTGAGGAGTGATAAGTGAAGTGATAACACTTC